>CM057456.1:499297500-500532500 GCA_016271365.2 Neoceratodus forsteri
AAGGCATAGGGCGCAGTGATCTATGGGCTCTTTCTATAGTATAGGAGGACCCATTTGGAGAGGGTCCAGCTAACTTCTCACACAATTTATGTGCAAATATGATTGCTTGCCGCCCCTCCTCACCTTCTGGCAAGCAAAGAACTATGAGATTGTTCCTCCTTGATAGACCTTCAAGATCCTCTAGTTGGTCTTCTACCTTTTTGATTCTCTGTCTCACACTCACAACTTCTGGGTCTAGCTTCACTCTCCAATCCTCCAGCGAGGAGATCTGAGCTTCTTTATTGCTGGTGCAGGTATTTAGATGTTCCATGGCAGTTTTTAGCCCCTTAACATCAGCGGCTAGGGCTAAGAAAGCTTCTTTTACTGGTGCCAACTCTTCTAAAAACCGCTCTTCCGAAAGAGTGACTTGCTGCTTTGTCGAGGCAGGGCTTTCTGGACCACCCACTTTAGGCCTTTTTGGGTTTTTCTCCTTCCCTGGTGTCGGCGGTGGAGTGTGCTGGAGAGCCAGTGCTTTCATTTCTGTTTCCATCCCAAAGCTCTGCCGCTAATCAAACGATTAAATTCGTCTAGTGTTCTTCTCGATTTCAGGCAAGTTTATTTCCACTCTTGGGGCAGTTAGATTAGAAACAGAGCAAATATACTGGGAAAGGCAGGGGATCTACTGATAAGAGCTTCTCACCAGGCATCCATCACACCAGAAGTCCTTCTGGTTGGTTCCCTATGAATCGAAAAGGCAATGATGCAAGCCGAGGGGAGCCCTGCACGACCTGTGCACGGGTCCCCCAAAGTGTCCTTACTTGGCTGTCCCCATGCCTTTTGCCTGGTGCTGTGCACCCCAGGTTTCACCAGGGGTGATGTGACACTGGTGGTGCCTCCCTCCCAGAGAAGGAAAGCAGTCTTTCAGATGCTCCATCCTTCCCTCCCTGCTGACCCCCGGTGGTCCGTGCCCATTCCCGAGCACAGGTCGCCGGTATGGCACGAGGTGTGGCATCCAGTGCCTCAACCCTCAGCACCACTGGGCCGGCACTGGACCCTTACTCTTGTCCACTGATGAAGGTTCTAGACTACCTGGCCTCACTGTCTGAGTCTGGTCTAAGTTATTCTTCCATTAAAGTCCAGTTGGCTGCCATCTCTGCTTTCCATGAGCCTATGGATGGCAGGTTACTGTACCAACATCATCTAGCTAAGATATTTTTGGAAAGAATGTTACATATTAAACCTCCTATTAGAAGACCCACTCCTCCATGGGATCTCAATTTTATAATAGTAAAATTGACCCTTAAGTCTTTTGAGCCAGCTGCCACTTGTGATCTCCGTTTTCTTTCATGGAAAACCCTATTCCTAGTGGCTATCACTTCCATTCGACATATTTCCGAGCTCCATGCCCTCATGTGTAGGGAACCTTACTTGATTTTCCACAGGGAATGGGTGGTCCTTCGTACTAATCCATCCATCCATCCTTCCTTCCTGCCTTCCTAAAGTAGTCTCCAAACATACTTAAAATCAGTCCTTGGTGCTTCTGGTCTACTATTCAGGCTACTCCAGTTAGGGTGAACATCTTCTACATACTTTAGATGTCCACCCTATATTACGCTACTATACTAATTGGACACAATCGATTAGAAAGATGTCTCAACTGTTCATCTCTTTTGCCCCTGGTTGTGAGGGCCTCCCAGTTGCGACACATACTCTGTCATCCTGGTTGGCGCATTTTATTACATTTTGCTACAAAAAATACAACAAGCCTTTACCTGGACCTGTCCAAGCCTACTCCACTAGAGCTATGGCCACCACTGTGGCTTGGTTTAAGGGAGCCTCCATTTCAGATGTCAGCAATGCAGCTACCTGGTCCACGATCCATACATTCACAAAGCTCTACAATCTGGATATTACCTCATGACATAGGACAGCTTTCGGCTGTGCAGTCCTACAAGGTCTCTTATCATAACTGTCCTCCTATTTGGGCATTACTGCTTGGGATTCATCCCAAAAGTATTACCTACTACAAGAGAACACGCCGTGGAAGATAGCAAAGTTATTTAAAAACTTACTGTAAAAGTAGATCTTTGAGGAGTGTCTCTTGCAGTAGGTTTTTTCCAACCCTCCATTCCCCTCCAACTCTGAGAGAGCAAGTTCTGGTCCAGTGGCTAGAGTTGGGAATCCTTTGGTACCTCAGCTTCCCCTTGGTCCTCGTATTGCGAGCTGAATCTGGCGGGGGACCTGAGGATACCAGGGAACGCCCACTCTTATATAGGAAACAGGAAGCTGATGTCATGTGTGAGCAGTCCCTGGTGAAAAACTGCTAGAAGACCTGCCATGTGCTACAGCGACCTCTGCTGGATACCCAAAAGTATTACCTACTGCAAGAGACACTCCTCAAAGATCTACTGTTATGGTAACTTTTTACGTAACTGTATTTTCTAGGAGTGGTATATGGTGCACATCTGCACAACCCACCAGACCTCCCCTGGCAAGTGGCACATGGATCCCTGCTTCCAGCACATAAGATCTGATGTTACAGAGTGGTACTGAGGTAGATATCACCTGAGTGGGTAGGAGGAACTTAGCTTGAATATGTTCAGCAAGTTTTAAAGTGGAAGGAAGACTATCAGAAGTGTAGATGTGCACCATATACCACTCCTAGAACTACAGTTACAGGTGAGTAATCCTCATTTTCAAACCCTTTGATAAACACATTCCAGGGTGTGTAATTATTGTGTAATAATTGCACTTCCCAGGTGGTTGAAGGCACTTGACCAATGTCTTGTGCCTCACAACCCACCTGGCATGTTGCTGTGTATGCAATAAGACAGGATGGGGTGTGCATTATGTTGTGATACGGTAACTGCACTTCCAGGGGTCATTGTTAGGCATGGTATTATAGGCTGACTGTCTTCAGTTGCTGGCAGTATGGTCATCATAGTATAGTGCACATACCTGGAGTGTCTTATTGAGCTTATGCAATGACTATCAGAAAAAAAATTGTGTTTGAAATAATAAAACAAATGTAAAATCATTTTATAAAATTAATATAAAGAGTCATCTGCTGTTTGATGTCACTAGGGGGTGCTATATGGCGTTTTCCCAGTTGCTCACAGTCCCCAACCCCACTCCAGGAAGTTTATTTTAGAGTCAGAATATGTGTGCAGAAGAAATAAAAATAACTTTATATAAGGTAATCTGCAAGCTACTGCATTATTAAGAGGTTGTTCTTAACAGGGCCTGCTGCTTTACACTTGGCAATTGACTTGATACACATAAATGCAACCTGTATTCCAAACTAAACCAGTTCAACCTCAACCAGAGGCTCCTCTACCACACCCTTGTCATAGGCTACAAAGCAATGCACGGCCTCCTCTCTGCAGGCTTGCAGTCTCTGTTCACCTTAAATGATAATAGGTATGCTACTAGAGAGGTATAGCGAGCCACACATTGCTGCTTCCTACGAGAAGAACTACGTTGATCAGAACTCCTTCTTATACAGTTTGCCATGCACTGGAATGACCTTACTAGCACTATTAGAGATTGTGACTCTGCTTCGCTATTCAAATCTATGCTGCATACCTCTCTCATCATCTCTGGTATTTGTAAATGCTTCAAATGATTTGCCTTGTAACCTGACAAAGTAAACTTTGTTTACTGCACCCTTCATTATGTATTGCTCTGTTATAATGTAACTATGTCATTTTGTTTGCTGTTGCTTGAATTGTATGTCCACTTGCTGTTTTTTATATCAATGATTATGTAATGTATATTTGTGACTTATGTATTAATGTTGTTTCTGACTCTGAACCATTTGAAAATAGGCATCTGCCTAAAAGATTTTCTTCTAAATACATGCATAAATAAATAAAGTTATTTATTTAATTAGTTTTTGTTGACCGGGAAAGGAGGACTAGACAATTCTGCCTATTTCCAGCCTCGTCCCCGGGGAGGGGAATACAGATTGATTCCAAGTGACGCTGAACCAGATTAAGCTGTTGGTGATATTTTTAGTGAATGGGGGGAAATTTGGCCATGACACCAGTAAAATTCCACTGCTCTTTCGAGAAGTGCCATGGGATCTTTAAAATCCACCTGAACTACCACCACAGCAGGCAGATGGGACCTTCGTTTAATGCCTCATCTGAAAAACAGCACCTCAGGAGTGCAGCACCCCCTCATGCTGCACTACAGTGTCAGTATTGGGAATTAACCCAAGTGCCTGGTGTGGGGATAAATAAATAATAAATAAATAGACAAAATAAATTGCTTTCAGTGGCCTTCTTGAGCTATCATAATACTGTAGTTAGGGCTCATAGTGAATCTCTGTCCTAACATATACAATGTAAACAGGGATGAGCATAAACTGCCAAGTGTTGTTTTTTAAAAATGTATTTTCAATGTAGGTATGTGACTGAGCAAGCAAGCAATGTGTCTGGAAGCTGTGGCCAGTAGTTGAAGCCTAAGTCAATCCATGGAAGTTGTGTTGGTACGCTGGTGGAAGCACATTTCCATCTGCAGTGGCATTTTTCATAAAATTACTGCGGTAGTGCAAGTCGCCAGCTGAGTCTGCAGGATGGGGCCAGCTATTAGTCAGGAGTAGACAATTGCAGGATGTGGTGTTACATACAATGTTTTCACTTTGTGCATATAGCAAAATTGTTTATTTTATTAAAAACAGATGTAGAAATGTTTAGCTTGCAATCAGGGGCGTCACCAGGGGTACAAAGTTGGGGGGGGGGCTAATGCCCCTTAGTCAAAATTCTAACAAAACTAGGGGGGTCCGGGGGCATGACCCCCAGAAAATTTTGAAATTTTATCTTCAAACGGTGGCTTGTCCTGCATTTTAGTGATGAAAAATATGTTTGAGAAGCCTAGTTATCACTGATGAGATGACATGAATCAGGGAGTAGTCCTTGCAATGCAAACCGCTGCAGTGCTGCTGAGTCTGACTACCGAGTGTAAGTTAAGCCTGCCTGCTCTAGTCTACTCTCTGCAGTCAGTGCCCTTGTTTGTTGTTTGCTCGCTGCTGCCTAAGATTAGAATTTATTTCAGTTCCATTAAATATTGTTCTTGCCGCCCCCACCACCCCCAGCCAGTCAAGCGAAGCCCACACCAGACACAGTTGTATAGTAAATGTACCTGCCAACCAGCCGCCATCCAGTGCCACTAAAATTCCCCACCAGGCAGGCGGCAGCAGATGCCGAGATGGGATATGACCAACCCGACCAGAAAAAACGTCTGGGTCAATGATGACATCATGCACAGGCCATTTGTGTTTCAAGCGAAAGCATCAGTAGTTGGGCACCCGAGTTAAAAAAATACATTTTTTGTCAGAACAGCAGCTGTGAGGATAGATAGACTGGTGTCTGTCTGCTTGGTTAACTGCAAATGCATCTCACTCTCTCTCTTTCTGCAACTTCTGGTCTGTCTGGATTAATATTATGATATGCAATTAAGCATATGCATAGTGTCTGATTAAGAACACAAGGCAATCGGCAGTAAATGAGAGTGAAATGAAATGAAATGTCCTCGCAGTCTGCAAGGACATTTCATTTCACTCATTCACTGCGTCTGCCCTGTGTTCTTAATCAGACACACACACTATGCATATCATAATATTAATCCATTCCAGACACGACAGTCAGACAGATGATCATATCATTCATCATCTGAATGGACTGATGCTAATGAAAAATGTGTTATTTATATTACTACACAGTACATTCATTGTTTCTTACATTTTTTTCGATGTTGTTGGGGCCGAGAGCGCAGAGGAGAGAGACTAGGACAGGGCGGAGGATTGGAGAGTTGGACTCAGAGAGAGCTTGCTCAGCTCAGCTGCGCATTTCTCAGAAACTTGTTTAGTTAGGGCTTGTGCTTCTGCCTTGCGACTGTGCAAGTTGCTTCGCTCACTGCTTTGTTCCACCTCGAGTCAGATAGGACTTTGGAGTCAGATATTTTCCTCCTAGACTTCAGTAGTGAGTCACAACTTACAAGGAAGTCACTGTCAGACACACAATCAATAAAAAAAAAATGTATATGGCTGCTATTATTAATATTTACTGAAAATGATTGGAGGGGCTTTAACTTAGATTGGGGGGGGCTGTAGCCTCCCCAAAATCAACATGGTGACGCCACTGCTTGCAATTATCCTGGAGGAAGTGGGTATGAGGGTAAGAGTCAGAAGACCGCCAAATGTAACAAGTGGGCACCGGTCAATGATGGAATGTTAAATAATTTCGAAAGACAAACCATCAAGGTGAAATGTTTCCTCCCGATTTGAACTGGTGATTGATTTTACAGCCTAGAAACAGAAGGAAAGAAACTTTCTTGAGTCACAGTATGTATTAACAGCATTTGGCAAGCTGAAAAAAAAGCCTCCTTTCAATTTTTTTTATTTTATTTGTAATTCCATTTGGAACTAAATGCATTGATTTGGAATCTAAACAATTCTGCATTTCATGTCTTTGGTTCTTGTTACTTATAGCACATTATACTCCTATAATGCACTTTAAGTAGCCACTCAAATTACTCCATTGCTCCCTGCCATTTTATGATATACAATAGCTCACACCATTCCAAGTGTTAGTGTTTATTTATCAGTAATTATTTTCTTGTAAAGACAATTAGGGAAGTTTCTCTATTTCTATGTTGTTAAGTTTCAGCCTTATTATTGTTCTTAAAGCTACCAGTGAGATCAAATTTGTAAGCCCAAGTTTCAAAATTACTAAAGCGGCTGTAGTTGAAAAAAGGTAAGCAAAGCAGTGACCTGTACCATTGATTTGTAACTGGTTCCATAACCACCAAACTGGAAGAGCACCATATCTTGGTGGCATATAAAGTCTGGTCAGTTAACTTGTCCCCACTTGCTTAAAGTGCTGCTTTGACTGGGTAGCCACCATAATTCTCCTTAAAGTTTTCAAGTTGCTGTGATGTTTGGCTTACGAACATATGAATCTGCCAACAGAAACAGGCCTCATAGTCTATCAAGTCTGCTCGACTATGCAGCTAGCCCACTACATTACAGCTGCCCCACCCCCTCACGTTTACCCCCCACACTGTCCCATCCACTTTTAAAACTGCCCAGCATCCTACAGGATACCATCTCTTCAAGCACAGCGTTCCACTTAGCCACCACCCTTTCTGTGTAAAAATGTCTCCTCATTGCTCTCCTATATTCCCCCCTCCACTCTGAGACTATGCCCTTTTGTGTCCCTCCTCCTCCTCAATTTACATACCCCTTCTGTACCTGTCT
The DNA here is from genome assembly GCA_016271365.2 of Neoceratodus forsteri. Taxonomy (NCBI): domain Eukaryota; kingdom Metazoa; phylum Chordata; order Ceratodontiformes; family Ceratodontidae; genus Neoceratodus; species Neoceratodus forsteri. The sequence continues at coordinate 499,304,741 of CM057456.1, forward strand.
TGTTTATCCCCATCATGTATTTAAAGGTCTCAATCATATCCCCCCTGATTTCTTCTCTCCTCCAGTGAGTACATATTCAACTCCCTCAGTCTGTACTCCTAGGGTCTGTCCTCCAAACCCTGGATCATTTTTGTTGCCCTGCGCTGTACCCCCTCCATTACTCTGACATCCTTCTTCAGAAATAGGTGCCAGAACTGCATGCAGTACTCCAAGTGTGGTCTGATCAGTGACCTGTACAGAGGCAGGATCACCTCCCTCCTTCTGGAGGAGATTCCTCTTGCAATACATCCCAGCATCCTGTTGGCTTTAGCTGCCCACTTTCCTGCACTGAGTTGAGTTGCTCATTTTCCCTGTTATAACCAAACCTAGATCATTTTCTTCCTCGGTGGTAGCTAATGGAACCCCTCCCAACCAGTAGCTCCTCCCAGGATTCCTTGCTCTGAAGTACAGTACCTTGCACTTCTTAGCATTGAACCCCAACTGCCACTTTTCCAACCACTCTTCCAGTTTAATTAGGTTTTCCTGTAGCCCTTGCTACCCTACTATGTCATCCACCATCACCCCCATCTTGGTATCATTAGCAAACAGACTGATCTTACTCCTAATGCCATGTGAGATATCTGATATAAAAATCCCAAACAGCACAGGGCCCAGTGCCAAGCCCTGTGGAATCCCACTCGTCACAGCCTTTGGGGATGAGAGTCCCCCCCACCACCACCACCCTTTGCTGCCTCCCCTTTAGCCAGTTCACAATCCATTTCACCATCTTTGTGCCCACCCCCACATACTCCAACTTTCCCCCAACCGCTCATGAGGCACCAAATCAAAGACCTAGCTGAAGTCCAAATATAGGACAGCCACTGCATGGCCCTTGTCCCGTTCCCTCATCACCCAGTCGTAATGCTCAACTTGGTTGGTCTGGCAGGATCTCCATGAGATGAACCCATGTTGCTGACTGTCCTGGAGTCCATTGTCTTCCAAAAATGTCACCAGCCTCTCTTTCAGAATTGTCTCCATTAGCTTCCCTATAATGGATGTAAGTTTTACTGGTCTGTGATTGCCTGGTTCGTCCTTTGGGCCACTTTTGTGGATGGGCACCACGTGAGCCATCCTTCAGTCCTGCGGTATGCATTCTGTGTCCAGGGTGATATTGAACAGGTCTGCCACCAGCTCCACCAGGACCTCTGCCAGTTCTTTCAGCACCCTTAGATGAATGCTGTCTGGGGCCTTAGCCACCATTCAGCACCCTGCTCTTTATAATTACATCATCTGTCACCCCCCTCCTCCCCTTTCCCACCTTCCCCATGGTAGCTGCCCACCCTTCTCTTTCATGAATACAGAACAGAAGTACTCATTTAGTGCTTCTGCCTGCTCCACCCCTTTCTCCACCCACCCCCCCGTCCTTGCTAATCCTCAATATCTGGTCCTTGCAGCTCCTTCTCTCCTTTATGTACCTGAAGAACTTCTTTTTCCCCTCCTTGATGCCCTTTGCCAGCCTCAGCTCTCTGGAACCCTTGGCCACCCTGACTAGTCTGGTTACCTCTTTGAACTTCTTCACATACACTTCCCTGTCCTTCCCCCTCCTGGATTTCCTTAACCTCCTAAATGCTGCTTTTTTTACCCTCACCCCTTCCATGACCTCCAGATTCAACCAGCTTGGTTTCCTTGCCCTACCCTTCTTGCTTTGTGTCTTGGTACATGACCCAGTAGCCTCCAGCAACCCCTGCTTGATGATTTCCTATTGTTGGCATGCATCCAAGTGTGGACAAATTCCTGCTAGGTACCTGTCCAAAATTTCCTCCATCTTAACAAAGTCAGCCTTTCTGAAGTCAACCACCCTGGTTCCTGCATCTACAGCATCCTTGCCCATGTTGAGCATGAACCACACTGAGTTATGGTCACTTCCAACCAGCGGGTCTTCCACCCCCAGCTCCCTTACAGCCTCCCCATCAGACAGTATTAGTTCTACAGTTTTTCCCAACTGAATCAGCTTATTAACCATCTGTGCCAGGTAGCTGTCCTGGAATGCATCCAGTAGTACCTGTTCTCTTGCACTCAAGGTGGCCGGGGTACTCCAATCCACTTCTGGTAAATGGAAGTCCCCCATGATCACTGTGTTCTCCTTCCCACAGACCCTCCTGATCTGCTTTGCTAATTCCCTGTCCAAATCCTCAGCCTGAGCTGGTGGCCTGTATACCACTCCCATCCTAAGTGGCCTACTTTTTGAATCCTGGAACTACATTCATAATGCCTCAGTCCTCCCCTCCTCCCTCTCTTCCCTTACACACCTTATTCCCTCCCTTACATAAGTCACCACCCCACCACCTTTCCCCTTGCTCATATCTTTTCTGTACATCCTATACCCTGGGATCATCAGATATCAATCCTGGTATTGGGTGGCCCAAGTCTCTATGATGGCTGCAATGTCCACTACCCCCACTGCCAAGAGAGCCTGTAACCCAGCTGATTTGTTCCCCAGACTTCATGCATTCAGAGAAATGACCCTCCAACTTGTTCCCTTCCCTTCCTTAACCTGTTTCTCTCCATTCTTAACACCCCTGCAATCCCTTCCTGGTACCCTCCTTGTTAGCTTGGGGGGGTAAGCTCATTCAGCACCCCTTTCCAGTGGCTCTGCATTCCTGCTGCACATTTGCCTCCTCCCACACCTAGTGTAAATCCACCTTAGTTGCTATGTATTCCCCCAGCCTCTGCTTTAATACCCCTTGCCCCACAGGGTAAACAATTACAGAAGCAACACTCAGACTGTCTGAGTGTTGCCCCTAGGCTTACACCGGGGCCCCTCTTCCTCCTGCTCAGAGAGCCCCTCCCTCATCATCCACCATTGAAGCCAGCAAAGCAAACCTATTGCTGGACCCAATGCTTCTACTGTTCGCTTCTACCCTTGTGCTATCCCTAGACTCCCTTTTGCTGCTTCTGTAATTGTTTACCCTGTTTCCTATCCTCTTTGTTTCCACTGGTTCTGTGCTCCTGTTTCCCCGAGGGCATGGCCATCCTGTACCAGTTGCCCCTCTCCTTTCCTCAGTCCTCACTATCTCCATTCCTTGCCACTGTACTTCTGCTTCCAGACTCCTCATCATGTGACAAATTGGATACCCCCCTAGATTCCATAATGTGCCCATCCAGATAGCCACCCCCACATCCATTACAACATACTGTTCTTCCCATCCTAGATTGTCTGCAGTCCTCCTGCCCCCAGAACCAATACCCCTGCCCCACCACCAACCCTTCTGCAGCCATAATCTACCCCTATTGTAACCTTCACTAGTGTGCCACATTGTTATTCTTCTAGGCCCCACACTGGTACTCCTAATGTCTATATTAGATCCCCCTACACTATAGTGCCTTATATAGTACAGATGAGTTCCTTTGCTCTAACCTAACACTATTATATCACCTGTTTCTATTTCCAGGTTTTTTTTTTTGTTCTTTTGTTATCTACCCATGAGTTACAGGGATGACCAGGGTCAGCTAGTATCTGCACTTGACTGTACTATCCACTTATTGCAACATGGCCCTTCCCCAATAAATGTGGAGTAGCTGGGTTATACACTGTTACGCTGTCATGTAGAGGAGTGGGCTGTTTCCCCTCAAGAAAATGCAGGAAGTTGTATGACTCAGTACCACCTTAAGAAAAAGCAGGAAGATGCATGACTCGGGTACCACCTTAAGAAAATGCAGAAAGTTGTATGACTCGGGTACCTATAATTATGTTGCTGCTCCCTGCTCCCACAAAAGCAATCAGGCAACCAAAGTAAAATTCCCGGTCTGTACACACAGCCCCCCAGAACCTAGAACAAACACCAATGCAAACAGGTAAAAATGAAAGCACTTTGTGTTGCAGTTACTTCCCTTCCCCGAAGATAGCAGACACCTCTCACTCACTGCTGTTCCTTCCCTGGACATCCGCTTCTGACTCCTGTAATGCTGCCAAGCTCCTTAAAGCTCTTTTGGTTGGCAGGCTATTTAAATTTGAGAAAATCCCTTTTGGCTAATTAAAGTAGGGAAATTCCCTTTGTCTCCTCAGTGGGGAAAGAGTTACATTGCTGCCCCTTGCTCCCACAAAAAACAATCAGGCAACCAAAGTAAAATTCCTCATCTTTACACACAGCCCCCCAGAACCTATAACAAACACCAATGCAAACAGGTAAAAATGAAAGCACTCTGTATTGCTGTTACTTCCTTTCCCCGAAGATAGCAGCCATCTCTCACTCGCTGCAGTTCTTTCCCTGGATGTCTGCTTAATTTACCTGCCATAACATTAATATGCTTATTCCATTCACAGTACATTTGCTACAAAATAAAAGACCCAGACTGGCATACAATAACTGTTTGTAACTTGCTAGCATTAAAGCTGCAATTAAACCATACCTTTTCTGAACCAAATGCAGTGCAAGTGTTTTGCTTTTATTTGTATCTGTTTAATCTCATAGCTGTACAAACTGTACAAAGAACATTCATTGCAAGTCAATTAGTGTTAATGTTATTATAACAATTAAAAAAAGAAGCTCAATATTCACTAACAGTATTCCCAAAATATTATCAGGTAGTAAAGTAAATAAAAACAAGATCACATGACTGTGAAGAACAGTGCAACACAGATGTATCATATAAAGAATAATATATGGGTGACCATACACAACAAGCCTGTATTTCCATTATGAGGTAGAGATAACAGCATATGGACCTTGACAATAAAGCTCAAGAGGTCCATGCTGTTATCTTACCCTGAGATGGAAACACAGGGCAAGTTGTGTATGCTTACCCATATTTTATTTTTTATAGTATATATTTTTGTGTGAGATTGCAATGTGGGTGATTGGAGCAGAGTGACTGAATAAAAGTGAAGCAGTCAGTGTGAAAGTCGGGTCACTGATTATAGAACATGCACAGCAATATCTTTAGAAAGTGAAAAACAACTTTTTGACTGTGAACAACAAGGTTTTAGAACCATCTGAATTCCATACACAATATGACCTAACTATATACTATAGCCTGATTGTTACCATTGGCCAACAATGGACAGCTTTTCCTTGGAATATTATATGGAGATTGACAATCAGTATTTGTCTTGTCTGGTATCTCATTAATATAGAGATTAAATACTAGTGGGATAAGGGTACAATCCTGTTTAATGCTTCTATTTATTTGGAAGCTATCAGTAAGTTTCCCAGTTGCTCTTATATGATAGCATAATTGGGGCCAGATATTCAAAACTTTGCCCAGGGGTTAAATTCACACTTCCTGGCATGCTAAATTAGCCTGGCCCCAATAGCCCGCTATATGCAAAATTGATAGCCCCGGTGCTAAACCTACTGAATATAGCATGCTAAGGAAGCCGGGCAAATTGGGCTCGGAGTGCAGTGCAAAACTAGCCTGGGAATAAGACAGCTCTGAACATAGCAACCAGGAAGTGTACACCACAACACCATCCATGTTCGCAGCGATGTGAAGGAAGGTAGAGGAGAACTATGTGGCCGATGTGTGTGTTAGCAAAGGCACAGAGTCAGTAAAGCTTGCAAGCAGCAGTGCACATGAAATTACATTGTGCAAAAATGTACAATATTTCCTAAACATTTGTGCAGTGCAAACACATTTGTACAGGTTTAGCACAGAGTTAAGCTGTTTGCCTGGCACAATCACGTTTGCCCAGGGCAATGCTTTGCTATATTCAAATATGACATGCAAATGAGCCTATTCAGGTAGTCTGTGGACAAACATCTAGATTAGCATCTCATTTTAACCTGATTTGCATGCAGTTTGCCCAGACAGTTCCACCTATAGGTCAGTCTGGAAGTACAAGGGCTGGCTGGGTCTGCCCACAGTTCCACCTGTAGGTCAGTCTGGAATTGCATGGTGGTAGCTGCAGGCAACATTTGTACAGTACAGCATAGCATATTGTGCCCCGGGGACTACACAACACAGGCACAGGTGGTGGAGCTGCATGCAACCATCAAACTGTAGTTCATGCTACAGTGCACAGCAGACACAGCAGTAGCAAGGGGCCAGTTGTGTGAGGGACACAGCAATGTCTATGTTGTGCAGGGCAGTGATGACCACTGCATTGTACACAGTGACAGGCCCAACTTGCAGGTGTTTACTAATAGTGGACATTACTGTTGTGCTGTTGTGTGACCCACAGATGCTGCACCACTGGCATAGGATGCTCACAGTCATGTACAGTATACGTGGCTGGCTGTGTGTGCTGTGGTGTCTGTACAGATGTGTGGTATGTGGCTGGGGGGGCACATATGATCAGACAGGCACACTGGTGTTGTGGGATTCCCAACACTGGCCCATGTGCACTGCATGACTTGTCCCAGCCTTGTGGCCACCCCCAGTCTGTGGTGCAGCCTGGCCACTTGTACACCCTCCCCTCAACATCCTCCATGCCCACAGTGCTGCATGTGCATGCTGGCATCTGTTGGTGTCCACAGAAGAGTGGTCTGCAGGTGTATGGCCACACTATCATGGTGTCCATTGAGAGTATGGTCACCACTTACTGCCTGGCATGGCCTGGACTGGTGGCAGATGATGGCATCATAGTGATGCCATCAGTGAGCAGCATGTTTCCTCTATGTCTGGCTTATTTCTCTGTGTCATACATATTGGTTAGGGTCACACAAAGCTGCAGAAAGCCACAAAGTCACACAAAGCTGGTTTGCCCAGAGTTAAGACTACCTTTACCTGGGCGATAATTTGCACCACGCAAAGTGTTGCGCTTCGTCACACAACACCACTTTGCGCAACACTATTCACTGAATATTGCATTGCACTGATATGCTCCATCAGTTTGCCCCTTGCATACATTATAATTTTGCCCAGAGCTAATACAGTTTGCACATGCTATATAGCGGACCCATGCTAACCCAGCACTAAACCTGTGCAAATGGTTTGCGCCCAGCGCGGAGTTTTGAATATCTGGTCCCTGATATGTAATTTGCTCTATTTGTAATGGTTTTATGACCCATGATGTGACAAACGTGGGACTTTATGACTTAGTTCACTTTACTGTTAAAACAATAAAAATTAGAAAAGAAACATTCAACGTTATTCTTTACAAAACTGGATTCCGCTTACTGTTACTGCAAATTGTTGAAAACTCAGTACAGATAATCTGGTAATGGTATCTGAGCTTGAATGATTTCCATTGCAAACCACTAAACCAATTAAAATTCACACTGTGAATGCCTCTTCAATGTCTGAAAACTTTCTCATTTAGTAACACGGGTGCAAATAGTTCTACCTATTATGTTAGGAAAAGCAATTTAAGCATAGCAAATGCGTCACTGGATTCTGAATACAGGTTATTGTTGCAAACAGCTTCCTGTTCTTCATTCATTTCATATAAAAATGTACACAAACTGAGGCACAAATTCCAAAACTGAAGGTTGACTGAAGTCAGTAAAAGCTCTTATGGTACACTGCATTGAGCCCATTGACATAACAGGACTTGTTCAGCTTCTCTATGTCTGGATAAGCTTGTTTTTTTTTTGTACCATACAGATGTCAATTAGGCAAGTCCTGTAAAAATCTATAAATTTGTTCTCTTGGTGTTCTTTGGCTTCGACATTTACATTCCATGGTTATGATAAGAAATAAAGGAACGTTGTTGCTTGCTGATTGTGTTTCTGTCCATAACTGATTTAAAGATGATGCTTTTCTCTTTGCAAAACATAGGGGGTGGGATATTCAAAGGGGTTGCTCATTGCGCAACAGTGTTGTGCCATGTTCAAGCCACTGATGCGCCCTGGCACAATATTCAAAGGTGGAAGTTGCACTGAGTAAATCTTGATGTGCCGGGGCGTACCAGTAATTTATGCGGCGCAAGTTCGGGGGGCATGCCCATGCATATTCAGCACATCCCGATATTCAGCCCAGGATGTGCGGCACATATGTAGGCTCCCACCTGCCTTGTGCCACACAGGGGGGGCGCAAAGATCCACCCTTAAAAAGAAGGAACAAGGCCTTGCCACCCACAGGTGAGCTGCCATGTTGCAGGGCACAACATGGCAGCCGCCAGCTGTGGGTGGCTACCCAACCTCCAGAGACAAAGTCCAGGCATCATTGCCCCTCCCCGATCATGGGCATTAAGAATACATAAATTCCCTGGTGGTCCAGTGGAGCTGTTCCCCAGCCTGATCAAGGGCTTAAGTAAAATAATTTATTTTAATCAAATCAAATCATCTTTATTTTTATAGCGCCTTTCAAAACCAAGGCGCTGTACATAAAAACCATATACATAAAAATAAAATTTTAAAACACAGACATTGAAACAAATCATCCATAGCTAGGGAAAGCTAAACTAAATAAATACGTTTTTAACTCTATTTTAAATCTATCGACAGTTGGGCATTCTCTCAACCAACGAGGTAGAGAATTGCACAGGGTATTACTTACTTGGTATGAAAGAACAGAAGAAGGTTAGAGCCCATCGAGACTGTTCCCCACACTATGTGGGACATTATTTATCTATTAGCCCTCAACCAAACATCTAATTTGTTTTTAAAGACAGTGGCACTAGTTGCCTCTACTAATTCTTGTGGCAAGGTGTTCCATTCAATGGATGCTCTTAGTGGAAAAAAATTTCCCCTTTTGCTGGTTTTATAAGTTTTTACTTCAAACTGTTTATTATACAGTCTCAGAACATGTCTCCTTTTGGAGAGTGTTAGATCACATTTTTCCATTAGATCTGGTGAATTTATTAAATTAAAAACCATAAGCATATCACCTCTTAATCTTCTAGTTTGAAGAGACCAGTAGCTTTTAATCTGTTCTGATAATCCAAGTTTGTTAATCTTGGAATCATTCTAGTTACTCTCCTTTGAACCTGTTCAAGAATTGCTATGTCTTTTTTTTGGTTTGGATTCCAGAAAGGGATAGTCTAGATACAGTCTAATGTATGCCCTATACAATGGAATAAGGCATTGTTCAGTGCGATTAACAAAAGTGCGTTTATTTGCCTCAAAAGTCTGTTGGTCATGCAAGCAGTTCTAACACAGTGATCATTTGATGTAAGTTTATTATTAACATATATCCCTAAATCTTTTTCACAATTTGATGAGTGAAGTGGTAGTCCATTTATATTATATATCATTTTTGGATTATTTACACCGAAATGCACTACTAAACATTTGTCTTGATTAAACTGCATATGATTTTCATTTGCCCAAAGTGTTAATTTTTCCAAATCCTTCTTTAATGCAGAAATATTTTCTTCCCCCCAATTAGTATTGTCTGCAAATTTAACCATGAAGTTATTTGGCCCTGTTTGTAAATCACTGACAAAGAGATTAAACAATGTTGGCCCCAGAACCGACCCCTGTGGTACACCACTTGTCACACTACCTGAATCAGACAAGATATCATTAATTCTGACTCCCTGAGAATGATTTGTCAAACAGTTTAAAGTCCAGTTGACAATATCAGGTGACAAACCTAGATTGTGCATTTTAGTAATGAGTTTTTCATGTGAGACTTTATCGAAAGCTCTACTAAAGTCCAAAAGAATTACATCAGTAGGGATACCCACATCTAGTAGAGTACTTATATTATTGTAAAAAGATATCAGATTGGTGGTGCAGGAATACTTGGGGGTAAACCCATGCTGATTTGAGTCATAAATTCCTAATTTTTTACAATCTTGATCTATTAGAGACTTCATTACTCGTTCCATTAATTTACCAACCACTGAGGTCAGGCTAATTGGACGATAATTTTGCACAGAACCTCTATTGCCTTTTTTAAATATGGGAGTAACTATTGCTAAATGCCAATCATTTGGTACAATGCTTTCTTGTAAGGATTTGTTGAAGATAATGGACAAAGGTATAGAAATATTTATAGAGGTTTCGATCAGAAACCATGGATGAATACCGTCTGGGCCCAGACTAGTATTTTTGTTTTAGTTTTTTGATAGCCTGCATAATGTCAGTTGGATAGAACCTATGATAACCTATGTGGTGAACCTTAAATGTACTAATAGGTGATTTTTGAGAGAAGACAGAACAAAGGCACTTATTAAAGAGATTTGAGGTTTCTATATCAGATAGAGAAGAGCCATTGGTTATAATGGGACCAATGGTCCTTGATACACCTTTTTTACTATTTATATAGGAGAAAAGAGATTTGTGACAGTCTTTTGTGTGAGCTAGTTTAAATTCAAGCTTATTTATTGCCAACTTAATAGAATTTTTTAAGTTTTTCACAGATAGTCTGTATTTATGTAATAGGGTAATTTTAAATGGAACAGAACTATTCTGAAGTTTCCTAAAAAGTTTAATTTAATCTGATTTTTAATTGTCTTGTTGAACCAAGGGGGAATTTTTCCTTTATTATTAAATTTTCTCTTAGATGGAATGAAGGTATTTTCCAAATAATGTACAATGTTTTTAAAAAAGTCCCAAGCTTGTTGTGTTGTACAATTAAGAAGATTAGATTCCCAGTTTATGTTTTGTAAGTATTCATTGATTTTAGAACAATTTGCTTTATTATAATTTTTTATACAGTATAACTTCCTTTGTGTAGTTTTAAACTGTTGAATTTCAAAAAGAATAGATGAATGATCACTGGTCCCAAGTGGATCCCAAATTTGTAAATTGCTAATTTGTTGCTCTATGTTAGTAAATAATAGATCCAAAATATTAGGACCTCTAGCTGGTTCAGTAACAAGTTGTTGTAATCCAGTACTAACTACCACATCTATTAGTCCTTTCTCGGCATAGGACTGTCCTGAGAATGAGTCCCAGTTAATATGAGGGAGGTTAAACTCACCAAATATTACAGTATCTTGAGATTCTGAAAAATGTGTAAATTCCTTAAGCATATAAGTTGTATAATCTGAATTTGTAGATGGAGGTCAATAGATGTTATCAATAGTTATATAGGACTGCTCCTTCAATAAGATTTTAACTCATATACTTTCCAAAGGAAAGGGAGAACACACTTCAAAAGAAGGAATATCGTTTTGTATGTACATACAAACTCCACCGCCTTGCTTATCTAATCTGTTTTTATGATATAACTTATAACCTGGAATTTCTCTGGACCAAATTGAGGATGCATTCCACCAAGTTTCAGTTACTCCCACCACACCTATATTTAACATTTTACATTTGGCTTTGAGTTCTGCTAATTTGAGTTGGTTTAAAGATCTTGCATTCAAAGCTAGGAATTTACATTTAGTTGTAATAAGATTTTGGTAAGTATTCAGAGACTTGGGAATAGACCCATTCTCCCCCATTGTTTTTAGTTTAAACAATGATTTATGATTTTAGTTATACTTTTCCCCATAAGTGTGCTACCCCTATGACTGAGATGTAAACCATCCCAGCAAAACAAGGAAGAACGATCTGAAAATGATTCCCAGTGGGTAATACAGGGTATATCCTGCTTAAAACACCACTTTCTCAGCCATTCATTTAGGGCTTTGATTTTCTGCATCATGGTAGATGTTGCTCTTGGGACAGGTAGAATTTCAGATATACATACACAGCATCCCCTATCAAGTAACAGGTTACATAATGCCTGTTGTAACTGATTAAATGGGGTGTTGTTTATATCATTAACACTGGCATGTATGATAACCAGTGGATTTTCCCCCGCATTTTGTAAAATTTTAGCATCATGAAGGTAATGTCAGATACCCTGGCCCCACGGAAGCTAGAACAAGTGCGGTTGTTCTTGTCACTATTGCATACCGCCCTGTCAATGTGCTTAATGATTGAATCTCCCAGGACTAACACTTGTTTTGAGACAGTAGGGGTACAAGAATCAGAAACAGGTGATTGTTTAACACACTATGGAACAATTAAATTAATAGGTATTGATTTGGTAGCTTGAGACTTACTAGGACAAATATTCATGGGCATTAACTCCTGATTGAAAAGTGTTTTTAAACCATTATTATCAACAGAGGGTGATGCACAGGATAAATCATGTAGCACTTCATTATTTGATACAGTCAATTGCTCAAACCTATTACGAGTTTCAACAAGGGCACTATTGTGTATTTGACAGCCCCTCCTTTTTTTAAGAGGCTTTGTGACAATGGTCCAGTCATCATTATCATGAGAAGAGGGCGGATAATCATCCACCTTATAAGAGGGGGCAGAAGCAACAGGTATACTAGTACTAGTCGTTACAATTGTCTCCTCATCAGGAGGCATAGAAATGCTACGTAAATGTGAAGGAAATTATTCATTAGAATTAAGTTGTTTGTCCATAAGATCAATGTAACTTTCCAATTCCCTAATATCAGTAGAAACTGGTTTAATATTAAGCAGAAATGCTATCTCTGCTTCAAGAGTAGTAATCAGATGGCAATTAGCACATACATACTCGCTCCCATACTTTCCCTCACTATACATCAAACATTGCAGGGTAGGCGCTGAAACAGTGAAGGCACGAGATCCTGATGTCTTCAATCGTACCCTGGGAATCTCCAGCAATCCCCTCGTTGGTGGAATGGAGAGAATAGAGGGGGCAGTAGGTTACAAGGACATCTTTTAGGTAACCGGGTCCCTGATCATGTAGTGCTTTAAAGGTTAGCAAGTCAACCTTAAAGGTGATCCGCCACCAAACAGGCAGCCAGTGCAGTTAGCGGAGCACAGGCATGATGTGACTGGTTCTACAAGTCCCAGTCAAAAGCCTGGCCACTGCATTCTGCACCAGCTGCAGGCAGCAGATGTCAACCCCAGGTAGCCCTAGAAAAAGGGAATTGCAGTAATCAAGACGGGTAGTGACAAAGGCATGGACCAATGTTGGAAGATCACCCGGAGGAACCAGGTGTTTCCTCAGATGGTAAAAAGAGGATTTGATGACAGCTGACACCTGCGATTTTAGGGTCAAACCATCATCAAAAATAATGCCCAGGTTACGCACCTGATCAGAGATAGTGAGCGACATACCGCCAAGTAATATGCCTGATGGTTATCCAGCCCCCAAACCTGTCCCTGGATGACCTGAGTCCACTATCAGCACCTCAGTCTTATCCAGATTCAGTCTCAGCCAGCTAGAACTCATCCAAAGTCTGATCTCAGTGACACAGTTATTTAGCATGGAGAATGCATCATCTTGTCCAGGCAGAAAGGACAAATACAGCTGAGTATCATCTGCATAGCAGTGAAAACCCAGACTGTATCACCTGATATCATCTCTCAATGGCAGCATATACACTGCAAACAACAAGGGGGCTAGAATGGAACCCTGCGGTACCCCACAGGGCAGGGAATGAGCACCAGAGGAATAAATTCCAGTGGCAACTCTCTTGAGACCTGTCCATGAGGTAAGAATGGAACCATTTGAGGACTGTACCAGACAGCCCACAAAAGAACCACAGGTGCTCCAGCAGCACACCATGGTCTACAGTGTCAAATGCAGCAGAGAGATCGAGAAGGACCAGAATGGTATGTGCCTTTTGATCTCTGGCCATTAGGAGGTCATTCAATACCCAGACAAGGGCAGTCTCCATGCTATGCTTCTTCCTAAAAACAGACTGGAGAGTATCATAGACATTGTGAGTTGTAAGATGATCATCCAATTGCAACACAACCGCCTTTTCAATAACCTTACCAACAAATGGCATGTTAGAGATAGGCTGGTAGTTAGCTAGACAATCTGGATCCAAGGAGGGTTTTTTAAGGAGTGGTTGAATGACCGCCTCCTTGAGGTGGTCAGGAAAGACCCCCCTCTCCAAAGACTTCCAGACAAGGTCAGCAAGGATCGGGCAGATAACTTCTACACATCCCACTAGAAGGGGTGTAGGACCCGGATCCAAACTACAACTGGTTGGTTGCAATGTTTGGATGATCTTCACATGTCAATGAACTCCAGCCATCAAAAATCTGACCAGACAGGCCAGGTGCATGCCACTTCCTGTGGACCACTGCAATCCCTCATGGGGAGGTCGGACCAATGCCAGACCTGATGCTGGCAACCTTATCTGCAAAAAAACAAGCTAAATCCTCACATCTCAGCTGAGAAAAAGCTTCTCTGGGCTGGAGACAGATTGGATTGCACAATCTGTCAACAGTCCAGAAAAGCTGAGCCGGTCGATTCTGTGCAGCAGAAATCTCCCTAGACAGGAATTCTGCCTTCTTACGGGTGATTTCTGATTGATAGCCATCATAATGTGCCATTAACCTAAGCCTGTCAGCATCATGACTGGACTTCTGCCAGGCTCTCTCCAACCTTCAGCCAACTCGCCTTAACTCCTTCAAGGAGCCATCAAACCAAGGGCTCCTTGAACAAAGGATGAGAGGCCAAACATGAACAGGAGCAATCTTGTCCAGAGCATCTCCCACAGCCTTATTATAGGCTAGTACAAGATCATCTGGACTCATGCATTCACCCAACAAGCCCAATAGATCCAGTACCGCCATTAGGTCACTGGAGTTAACACCCCTTAAAGGGCAGTATTGAACCATCTCCATAGGGGCAGACCTATTAGGGGGAGCCCTGAAACTGAACCTTATGGTGTGATGGTCAGACCAGCTGACTGGTTCCACCTCAAATCAGCAATCTCCATACCCAAAAGAAAGATCAGGTCCAATGAATGACCCCCTACATGGGTCGAGGAGGTAACCACCTGTGTTAGGTCCAGCGTCATCATCAGCTGGAGCAGATTTTGACCAAAATGGGAGAGTTCATCGTCAACCCAGGCATTGAAGTCCCCCAGAACTATCAGTCTGCGGGACCTCAATACCACGTCGATGATGAAGTCTGCTATCTTCTGCAGGAATTCTTCACCGTCTCCTGGTGGACGGTAGATGAGGAGAATCCCGCAACCTACACCCTCTCCCAGGATATATTCAAAGGATCTGGTACTTCCCAATGGCACATCCACAAGGCCCAGCTCAGTCTTAAACATAATGGCCACACCCCCGCCCCTATGATCCAACCTTGGATGGTGTATCACCGAGAACCCGGCTGGAGTTGCTGAGCCCAATATAGGGCCTGGATTTTCATCCAGCCAGGTCGCGGTGATGCAAGCCAGATCAGTTGATCCAACAAGATCAGCTATAATAGCTGTCTTGTTTTTAATGGCTCTGGCATTGCATAACACTGCCAAGGTAGGATGAGCTGTCAGGGAAGACCTCTGCACCTTCCCACTAAAGTCAGAGCCCTTGGGTATGGGGACAAGACAGGAATAACCTCTATCCTGACCCCATTTTACTTAAGCCTGCAATTGGGTTGGGGAGCGGGTCCACTGGACCACCATGGAGGTTTCATTTATCTAAAGCCTATGATTGGGCAGTGAGGTAGGGTCCACTGGACCACCAGGAATATTACATTCACTACAGCCCATGATCGGGTGTTGGGGCGCGTTGCCTTCCAAGGGGCAGGGGGTGTTGGTCCCCGACAGCTGCAGCCTGGCAGGGTGCCAGGCGCAAGTCACCGGGGATTGGCACATCTACATACAAATGGCCCCATTTTCACCTTGCATGCATAATGGCCTCATTTGCATGTCCAGCTCTGAATATCATAGGTCATGCACCTAGTGCACCCACACTTGCACTGGTGCATCCCCCTGCTCCTCACTTGCGCTGGCGCAGTGCTGCTGCTGCACCGTGCACAGTGTGAATGGCTCCAGTGCCATATTCAACAGCGCTGAGCCATGGTGCAGCACCGTTGAATTTCCCCCAGACCATGCTCTGGTGCATCCCAGTTGCACTACACCCAGGCTTGCGCCCCTGCCTGGTGCATTCTGAATATCCCACCCACAATATATAGCATACCTGTTCTTAATAAATCTCATTATAGAACTATCTTCACTATTACTGAATCTGTTAGCTTTAAATACAAAATGTTCAAACTTATAAAACCTATAAGCAACAAATAGTATTTTTATAATCTGGTTCCTCCACTATCTGGCCTGTTTTGAAGATGTGCTTACCTAAAAATGTTCACTTGTATATTTCTAGCTCAAGTTATATTAATTCCATTCACCTGTTAATCTCTTCCTTCTGTGATAATGTCCATACATTAAAACTACATTACAGTTTACATTAAACTGATTGTGCAACTAGTATTGTAATAACTGTAAATGAACTGTGCTCCATAGAACAGATTTTAATGACTGCAAAACTTAGTATGGGTGTCTTTTTTCTTTTTGGGTCAAACGTTGCATTCCATGGTTAATATGCTAAAGAAAACATATAATGGTGATTGGATTTGTGATACAATGTGTGCTCATTTTCTTGGCATAATAGCATTTGGACTTTCAGATTTTGGTGCGATCACTGGCATTATTTCCTTTGACAACATAATGCGTGATGTTACACAACCCCACTCCCTGCATTCAGGGCATCAGGACATTTGTTTTACATAAAGTATGCAACAAATAAGACACAACAGAGTGTGAATTATGGCAATATAATCACATGCCACAGGTGGGTTGTTTGACATGAAAAACAACTGTTTCCATGGAGTGAACCCAAGAAGTGCTGTTATATCACCATAATGGCATGCCCTGGTGTATCGTATTGCACTTCTAAATGTCATTTAAATATTTCAGTTGAATGAAGATAAAAAGAAATTAGCTTAAACAGCTGAACGTAGAACCTTTCATTGAAATATGCAACCATTTTAACTTGGAAGACATAAAATAGTCCATATTCTTTCAACTTTCAACTTTATTGGATAACAAATTGAGATAACACTATCTCCTTTTTAATTGCATCCTAACATATCAAAAAACAGTACATATCAAACAAACCATAACTCAACAGGTCAAACATTACAATGAACATGTTATTCAACAAATGCCCAGATAGCTCTTCAGTTTTCTGTAACATTAATATTCTGGTATGGTGGGTTAGCTAAAAACAATAAATGACAATGAAAACCATATGTGTTACACATATTTATAAGAAAAAAAAAAGGTGTTATCTGACTTGCATTTCAAATCGATAAAGGAACAATATTTTAACTGAAATGTGTTCAAATCATTTGAACAGGTCTGGTTGCTTTCTGGGGGGAGGAGTAGATTCCACTTGGAAACACCTATATAAGATTCAAATATATTTGATTTTATGAACTTCAGGAGTGCATATAAGCAGTTTGGGTCTGTCTTTACCTATGTAACTGTGTTTTTCCACCTTTGTTCTGTTTATTTATATAGTATTATTGCCTCCTTTCCTCATCCTGTTTCTTTTCTCTCTGTCTTTCCCCACATTAACATATGGAATGCTTACCATGGAATGTTACCATGAAATACAGGGATTTAAATTCTGAAGAATTTAACTGGCAGAATGTTCCTGTCCCAAAATATTACTACTAACATACAACAAATACCTCATGGGGAGCCAAAGTCTCAATTTGATCTCTGTCAAGGTTAGCAGCAGAGATTTTCCTGATAAGCAGAGGAGGATTTTCATTGTCAGCAAAGAAATATCAGTAATGAAAACTATGAACAATACTTAATGTTTCTAATTTGTTTGTGTGTAAGGAGAGTGTGACGATCAGGGAAACAACATTTAGTTCCTTTGTTTTGTTGGGTAGTTTTATTTTCAGGGCCTAGTTTCAGATCTATAGCAAATAAAGGTAGCAGCCATGTTTGTGATAAAGGGTCATTTCTTGCTTCAGGGGGGCTGATTTGCTCATTTTGTACTGTGGCTACTAACAAATCCGGTAAGGTTTAGGACCAGGATGACCATATATTATGCAGTAACAGTGCAAAGCCACCTGGCTGGTTTTATCCTATTACATTTCTTTGATTTTTAAATCAATTTTATAAATGATTATATACTGAACAACCAGTGTTTGTGTGTGTGTGGGGGGGACTTGGGGATGACAAGATAATAGATATGTATTTGGTAGTGAAATCAGTAACAGCTTTATATCAAAAATATTTTTGTGTTATTTTTATCACAGTGGATAATTTTAAGATTACTGTCATCACAGTATAATACAGTACCAATGCTTATGACATCACAATGCCTAGTTCATCACTGAAGCCAGCTGTTAAAGTAAAAGAAAAACAGCAATACCTATAAAACTACAGATATAAAGCTTGAACTTGAAATTATTTTTGTGTATATTAAATATGTATTGCAAAAAACTTCATTAATACACCAATTAGGGTTAAACTGACAACAGTAGTGAAATGTGGAGTTAGGATTTTCAACTCTAACACCTCAGCCCCACCCTGCAAGCAGCAAATAGAACAAACCTTACAGTTCTAACTGACCTAAGTCTTGAGAAATCAAGCGTTAGGGCTGATATCCACAAGAAAGACCCCCAGGCCAGATTTGCCAAGACACAGGACAGCCAGAACCATAGAGTTTTTTTTTCTTTTTGCTGCTTGCAGGGTGGGGTGGGGTGTTAGGGTTGGAAACCTTAACACCTAATTTTCCTTTTTTTTGTGGGGGGTTATATATTAATGTTGTGGTACTAATTAAAACCTGCATTTTGATATATAGATTGTCCCATAACAGCATACATTGACATAGTTATGGCTTGTTAAAATTGAAATGTGGAAAAAGAAAACTAAGTCCAAATAATTTTTTTCATATGAAGGGATCTTTTTTGTGAGGTTGTGCTGTTAATATGAGAAAATATTGCTTCATATGAAAAAAGAATGTGAAAGTTATAAAAACTGAGAACTAATAATTTTTTTATATGAAGGGATATTTTTTGTGAGGTTCTGTCATTCACATGAAAAATAATTCTATCATTTGAAAAAAGAATGTGAAAAAAATAAGTCACAATTATTTTTTCATGTGAAGGAATCTTTTTTCATAAGGTTATGTTGTTCACACAAAACAAGATTCCTTCATATGAAAAAAGAATGTGAAAAAAACCTAAGTCCAAATTCTTTTCTCATATGAAGGCTTATTTTTCATAAGGTTATGTCATTCATATGAAAAATAATTCCTTCATTTGAAAAAAACAATGTGAAAAAAACTAAGTCCAAATACTGCTTTCGTATGAAGGGAACTTTTTCATGAGGTTGTGTCATTCATATCAAAAAAGATTCCTTCATGCAAAAAAAGAATTTGATCAAAACAAAGTCCAAATACTTGTTTTTTGTATGAAAGGGTGTTTTTTTTATGAGGTTGTGTAATTCATATAAAAAAATAATCTGAAAATAAACTAAGTTCAAATTCTTTTTTTCCAAAAGAAGGGAATCTTTTTTCATATGGCCCTATTTCTTTTTCATATGGCCATACAAAAAAAGAAATTTGAGTCATGCAAAAAGATTTTAAAATGTGTTAAAAACACATTTCTGGGTAATTTTTCCAAACACTAACTGCAGAATTCACCTAAAGGGTTGGGGGGTCCTGATTAGCAATATAAATGTGTTGGTGTCTCTGCAAGCTATCATTTTTAGGGCTTTTCAATAATAAAAAAAAAAAGTAAACAAGATGGCGGACATATGAAAAAATATTTTTTTCCTTGCAGAAAAAAGTACCCCCCAATAAAAAACAGAATACTTTTTGTATGGGCCAAATTCTTTTTTCATATGAAACATCCATCCAGAAGACTGCACTGAGCATGCTCAGAACTGAAATTTAAAATCCTTATTACTCTGGACCAGATTAATATTTTTTCACTGAACCAATGAAAGGCACCAATGTGGCTCAAGCCCTTTTTATCCTGAAAATTTCAGAGTAAAATTTCAAACCATCTGGGTGCTAGGCGATGACAAAAAAATAGAAAAAAACAAAATGTTTTCCCTTTTTTCACTATCTGGATCTTGGAATCTGCAAATTTGACTAAAACAAAACTTGGCCAATCAAGTGACCTTGGCCCTGAGACCATGCATGCAAATGTTCATACAAATCAATTGAACAGTGGTGAAACTATTAAAGAAAATCACTAGTGAAAGGAAAGCGATTGTGGTTAAAGCCCCCCTCCCCAAGGCCTTCCTTATGTTTGACCAGTTATCTGCGACTATCAAGTCATTGCTGATTTAATATATAAAGTTATTCTCTGTCAAATCTGAGATGGCCACTTTAAAATTTGCAGAAAAAAGGGGAATCATTTGTCATGTGTCTACTAATAGCAAGTACAGGTTGCTATCTCACTATCTAAAATAGGTAATACATAACATAGTGTGTGTTCGAAAAGTAAATAATGTTCACACAAATAAATGCCACCTTGTATAAATAAATACAGTGCACTGTGCTAGCTACAGAATTTAGCACCTAAAGCCTATGTTTGCCCATGGGAAGTAGCACAATATTAAGGTATGTGAAATTTAACATCAGTATTCAATAAGCCATTTTTTGGCTTTATGCTAAATGGATTACAGTTCAGATAAGCTACCAGAAAAAGTCAGGTCCAAAAATGCAAGTTGTATAAATTAAATGAATAGAAAGTTAGATTTACCTCCTTGTAAGCGTGGCTCAGTTGGTAGCACATTTGCCTCTGGACCAGAGGGTTGTGGGTTCTCATCCCACACTGGGATGGACTTGCACCTAAAAATTGCTGGCATTCGAGTGCAGTATTGGGGGGTGCTGTACTGCTGGGGTGTGCCATCCTTTCGATGAGACGTTAAACCGAGGTTCCTTCTGCCCATCCTGGTGTTGTCCCGGTGGGTGTCCAGGTGGAAGTAAAAGAACCCAGGGTACTCTTTGTAAAGAGCACGGAACATTTCTGGTGTCCTGGCCAACATTTCCCTTCCCATAAATTGGTTCATGCAATTATCCAGGCAGTGTGTGGGTGATGATGTGCGATATGGCTGCCACCACACATTCAGTCACTTCACTACCAGTCTAGCATTGCTTGTAAAGTGCTTTGGGATACTGTGTATGAAATGTGCTATTTAAATGCTGATTCTTCTTCTTCCTTGGCTCTAACTATTTCTCTCTGTAGGTACCCTTAATATAAGCATTAAAGCTGTTACTTGTCCACAGACAGTGCTACTGGCTGAGGTGCCGCGATTATAGTCCCATGGTCCATGCTGTATCTTTTCCCTATACGTCTCTTAATTTTGTTAGGGCTGAAAGAAAATAAAATTAAAAAACTGCATAAAATCAAACTTTGCCCCTACTGAGCATGGGTGTGATGGACTAAAACTCAAGTAGTAATCGCATGTGTATATTGAAATAAGATTAGAGTAGTAGTCATGCTACTACATTAGTGCTCCATCCTACACAAGTGCAAACTCTACCCCTTGGTTTAATTAAATCAAAACAACCCAAACTTTGAGTTACAAAAGAAAGCTCTTACACATATCTCTTAGGATGGTTTTCAGCTTAATTTTCATTACCAGAGTCTCCTGCTTCACATCGTGAGTGAGCTACCTTTTTGGCTGATCGTGATTATTACTCATTTTCAAATTCTGTTGTTATTGCTGTTTGATGTTAGCTGATCACGATTATTACATGACGGCAAAATTGACAAGCGCTAAAGTCTACCGTCACTAAACTGCACTCGCCGCGCTGTTTTTAGTTAAGGAAAAATAATAGGAGTCCATGACCAATTTATGGGGACAAAGGTTTGAAAGTGGTTTTTATATGAATAAATGGTGTTAAAAAAAGATGGGCTTTGGGGACCCTCTCAAAAATTTGGGCAATTGATGCTAGGTGGCCAAATTCAAGATGACCACCAAAAATCTCTAAAATTGCATACCTCAGCTCATAGTTGTCATATAAAGCTGTATTTGGTGTCTAAATGGGGATTTTGAGGGTCAAGGAATTAATTTCTTATAATACAAATGTTCTTTCTTGAAGCCAAAGACACCATGACATGTTCTCAAATTTCCACAATAATGGCTGCTTAATTCTAAGTTCCCAACCCCCAAAACTTGAAATTTGAGTTTCTAAACCTAAGCATATAATGTATGTCATTTTTCAGTGTCAGAAAAATAAAAAAGATCTGGTTTTGCAGTTAGTAACATTTTTAATTGAAAAGTTCTAGTTTAGTAACACTAGTTGGATTGTACAATTATTTAATATCCATTATGTTTGAAGCCTTACTGTTGTCGTAACCTTCTCCAGATAATATCTGAAGTGCTGTCTTCCTTTGAGCATGCCCAAAATCTCCTACTCATTTTCCTTTTCCATGTTATTCTTAGTCATTATCAGAGTCATAGTCTGTATCAGATTCTGCATAATCTTTTCCAGCTGTTGAGACATTCTCTTGTGCTACAGTATCCCTGAGGTTCTTTGGTAGAGGTGCCTTTGTGTATAGGAGAAGTTGACATTTCCCTTCAATGAGTCCAGCCATGGTGAAGTGGTGCTGGTGGAGATATCAGGCGTGTCATTGTTGAGCAGGATGTACATCTGGTAGTTAACTCGCTTCGCCTTCAAATCATGCGAATCATGGTTAGGAGGGATTCTCTGGATTGACTTTCTCTTCCTTTTGTCCCACTTTGATGCCCAAGCCTCAGCTAGCATCTTGCTGATACTATCTTGATAGACAAACCTGATAGTGAACTTCCCCATGTTGTACAGAATATTTGGTGTCACTGGAAGACTCTTTCCAGCACCTGACAACAACCTATGTGCTGCTTCAGATTTCAGTGCACTTTTAAATACTGACTTCTTTCCATGTCCAAAGAACCCTGAGACTGCATTTCCTCCAGTGTGTATATGAAGTGGTTCAATGACTTGAGCAACTTTTTTTGAACACAGTGCCTTGCAGTCAAATATGTCCTCCTTCCTCTTCAAGCCAAGAACATCATCAGCCTGGTGTGATACTTATGCAGCTAGGACTATTATGTCATTGTCTTTTGCATCAAGTAAAACAAATCCATTAGTCCAGTCTTCCTCAGTTGTGAGTATATATACAGAAGTATCATATCTGCTTCTATGTGGTGACACTGGAACTCTTTAATTTGCACATGCTCATCCTCAGAGGACAGATCCTAACTGTTGCTCCTCAAAGAATATAGAAATCAGATGGCTGGCTGCTGATGTAGAAACACCCAGAATTCACCGTTCAGGAATTGCTGGATATGTATTTTGTTGCCTGGGTTTTTGAACATGTGGAACTCATTTGAAACAGACAGTTTATCTTCTCTCTTGAGATATATATAATATATATTATGCATCCCTCCTGTGTATGATGTGCATGTTGTCCTATGTTCATGCTCACTGTCTTTGATGTTCATCTCAGGGTTTTAAATAATTGATTAGCAGTTTTTTTCCTGGGACAATACTAACTGTTCATAAAGTATTTATATAGGTTTTCTAGAAGTGTTATGTTTGTTAAACACAGTGAGGCAGGTGCTATGCATTTTCACAATGTTTTAGCACTTTTATGAACAAAACGCTAATCAATTTTTAGAGTTAAATAAAACCCTGCATCTCCAAGTCACATGGACCATTCATAAAGATGATCTTGGAAGCTTTGGAATGTCAAGCCAGAAGAAGTGCAAATACCTTATGAGCATAATCTGTCCATGCGAAGTCAGTCTCATCATGCTTTTCTCTATCCTCTGCAGGAGTGGCAAGCCTCCTAATGAATCCCATGTCTACCAGGGCAATGTAGCTTCTGATGTGATGTAGTGGAACCAGGTTCAACTTTTCAACTAACAGATTTTTGCACTTTGACCATAGTTCCATTAGGATTGAATATCGAGAGACATTCCTCTGTCACAGGATGTTCCATTACTTGTGACAGGCCAAATTTCTCCTTGTATGGCATTGATTTCCATTACACCAGTCCTCGTAACAATGGTTTTTGTCCCATCTCTGATAATAGGTTGTCTGCTGAAGTTGTACCTTGAGTTTCTGTGAACTGTTGCATCAAATGATTTCTTAGTTGAAAACATTCACTCCTGAAAGAATTTGTTGGCTAGTGATTCGCCATCCTCATGTGCTGTTTCAAAGTCCTGGACAAGTTTTTCTGATGCAATCATTCTAGATTATAGAGTACTGCATGCCTCCTAAGGAAGGGGTTGCATTGCCCTGAAGCACAGAGGCTAGTCTGTTTGAGGTGTATTAGCTTAAATAGCTGAGTACTTTTACATTTTCATTTTTTATATGAATATTTGTAAGTAAAAAATATATTTTTTTGTAATATAATCTCTCGCTGAATTTTATTTTTGAAGTTTGAGTGTTGGATTCTTTTATAATGTAGAG
This sequence comes from Neoceratodus forsteri, assembly GCA_016271365.2. Taxonomy (NCBI): domain Eukaryota; kingdom Metazoa; phylum Chordata; order Ceratodontiformes; family Ceratodontidae; genus Neoceratodus; species Neoceratodus forsteri. The sequence continues at coordinate 499,328,794 of CM057456.1, forward strand.
TCCTCAGAGTTGGCATTGTAAGGTCAAAAGGATCACAGTCAAATTATGTGATGCAGCTATCAAGATCCTGTATTACCTGTTCATCTGCTCTGAGTCAGGTGGTTGAATTCTAAATGTGGCATTGAGAGATTGTCTTCATGTTTGTGATTGCATGCAGAGAGACTCTAAATATTTATAAAGTTTGCATTTTGAGTGTGAGTTAGCAGCTTCTTCTCATTCTTCAAAATTCTCATCCAACCAGCTTTCATCTTTGAGCTCTTGTTCATTGTCATTTATATCCATAGAGCCAGTGGCAAACAAGAGTAGGAGTTCCCTGTCATTGATTGTGCAAATAAACCATCATGCATGTACTTGACTTTCTCCTCAGACAGACAGCTAATATCTAGCCAGAACTCAATAAGCCATCTTCCATAACTTGTCATTGTTATATAACGTTCAGCCATGGCAACATCAATCTGAGTGATGCTTTGAATGCCTCCCAATCCTGAGTTCTTAATGCATGGATATTCTTCATCCGTATTTCAGTATGTACATGAATCTGAGCCAATACTTTGCCATTGAACTATCAGAATTTTCAACTATTTTGAATGCTTTCACAACAAATGACAGTAAATCTTGATCAGCCTCTGATTCATCACAGATCATCTTGAGCTCTTCTAGTGTGTTTGTGGAGGGGTGTCTTTGTTTTTCCAGCTTTTCTTGTAGATCTGGAGACAAGTGTAGACAACCACTAAGTCCTTTTCAAATTATTCTGCAAGCCAGTACCTCATATATCAGTCTAAGATATCTGATGCTTCTCTTATAATGTTTTCCATGCAGTGCTTTGTCAGCTGAACCCACTGTAATCACAGTAACTGCAACAAGAATGCCCGATAAACCAGATGTTTGGAATCACTTGTTGATTTCTGATATAATTGCTGATATGAAAGCACAATGTGCATGGAATGGAACTAGGAATGGAAGGATGAGTTTAAACTGTGTAGGATTCTCATTTTTCAACTGAACAATCAGATCACAGACTGGCTGGTCTCAATCCAGTTTAATGAAAGGCATGGTTGTCTTTTTCACTACAGTGACTATGCAACACATCACCTCTTGTACTACTGACTTGTAGGGTAGCTTGGGCAATGTGAGGCAGTAGTATGCCCTGCTTTTTGCAGCAAGCTTCTGGATATTGTCTGAAATCCAGCAAATGCTCTAATCTTCTGGCTTTCTGCTGGAACCTCTTTTCGATTGCTATCAAGACGAGCCAAAGAATGGACCATTTCTTGAATCTTTTGGTCCCAAGTGCTTTGTGGTGGGATAGCAACTTCAGCTTGAACTGATGGAAGGTCATGTTTGACCGTATTTCTGCACTGATATTTTTCATCTCAGGAGGCTTTGCCATGGCCAGTTTAGGACAATTATCAGTACAAACTTCAGTAGCAACATCCTCTGGTTGAACAAATATCATGTTTGTGTGGTCAGATGTGTCTGCTCTGGTCAATGTGTCATCCTGAAAGTTGTCATTGTCTAGAATGGCAGTTCCAGGAAAATCACTGGCAAGTTCTTTAGGACAACTGTCATTCTTCTCAAGCTCAAACTTCACTCATGTAGCAGACAGATTAAAAACACCTGGTAGCTTATTCCAACTGATAATTTCTTCATGTCTATAATCTCATGACTTCTAGTCAGGTCATGAATCATCATTGATAATTTGACCTTTAAGGAAGTGTGTTTCCCCATGATGAATGAAAATAACAGTGATGAAATCTCTGGATCCTGGCAGGCATCGCTGAAGTCACTAGCAGCAGGGTTCTTTAGCTAGGTGAGAAACTTTCATAACTCTGGATTAGATTCTTCAGTGTTCTTAAACTTATTAATATGTGGAGGCCAGGTCATGTCTGTATCACACAACAACTTATCTTTCAAGTACCTAGCAATACTACTCAGTAATTGTTCGTCGCTGACTCCCCACAAGTAGATTGCTGTTTTCACATAACTTCCAGCTGCAGATGTGTCATGCACTATGGTACTCTCGTTTTTGTGGAAACGATAATGAAATCCGATCCTGTTTGCAAACTCCTTTTGAATCATCTGCTTAATTGTGATTGATTTTGTTGTACTTGTATCATAACCGAAATTCCTCAACAGGTTATTGTAGTCCATCAGTAGTCCTTATAATGTCCTTGGCTCATTCATATCCAATACAACTGTCCGTACATGTTTGAAGAACATTTCTCAAACTTCTGCATGATGAACCTGTTGTAAGTAGAGATCTGAATCAATGTTTTTGTCCTGGTGGTATATTGTGGAGACATATTTTTTTTCAACAGGAGCAATGATACCAAATCTCAGTGGCAAAATGATCTGTTGTACAATCAATTACAGCTAAGACAGAGTCACACATTGTAGCACCTTCTAGGTACACTGTGTGAGCTTTGAATGTATGCTATGCATCCATTTGTTGGAGAAGACACCACTCTTCTTGGCCAGGATGTTTTTTGTCTTCTGGCATCATGCACCAGACACAGAGATCCTTCACCAGTCTAGTTAGGGTTGAGTGCACAGTTCTATGTTAAAGCCAAATATTTCAACCTTAATAACTTTGCAATCATTGAATGGATTTGCATGATGTTTGCTATGCTTAATCTCTAGAAGTAGGTCACTTAATGTGGCAAATGGCATGTGAATTCATTATGTGGTTTCTGAGATACACAGTGTCACAAACTCCCTATATTTATGTGTTTTTTTGCAGTTTCTTTGTCCACCTGTATCTCAGAAATGGTTTTAGGCTGCTGTCTGATATTTTCAGGGTAGAAAGCCATTGTTTCACAGATGTGCCTTTTGAAGGTTTAGTGAAACAATATTAATACATTCAAATGTTATTAAATTTTCAATTTTCCCATTATTTCTTAATGGTAAAGTTAGATGTTCCGCATGAAAATACTTTTGTTTTCTCAGGAGGTGCTGTATTTTTACATGTAGGGTCACATATAGCCTAGTTTGTTTTCACAGAGCTCTATTATGATAGCAGGAGTTGCTATCATTTCGCTTGTAAGGTCACATAGAGCTTACTGTATTTTTGCAGAGCTCTGTTGTGTCCCCATCTTGTTTTCCTGTTAGGGAGAGACCCAAAATAAAGAGAAGATGTAAAAATAAATGTTAAAAAAAAACACATCAGAAATTAGCTAAACAGGACCAATTTAGTTGCATTGTGAGATTGGTTTTTTTTACAATTGTAGAAACACTTTTCTAGCAAATTCCAAAATCCTAGGTGCCAAGGTTAGTGATAGGACTGCTTCTATTGCGTTCTCTGTATGAGAACAGCAGGATTTTCTTGACTTTGCGGCTGCAGCTGGAACTCATGCTGCTGGCTACACTGTCAAGTGTGAGCCACTGTTTTCCTGGTGTGTACTGGTGCCCCACAGCTGTGCTGTGTGAAAATATAGGCTCCCTGAAACAATGGATGACAGTATATGCAACTATTGTATGTCCTGTTTTCCCTGGTGTCTAGTGGCACCCCTCCCTTATGTTTCTCGGGTGTCTAGTGGCATCCCCAATCTCCAATTCTCATTTTTTTGTGTGTAATTTATGTATCAACAATAATCTGACACTGGGATGACAACCCCTGCTGTCAGATGGCCCCCAACAGTCCCTTTTTCTTATAATTTCTGACATTGGGGCCCAATCCCTGTGTTGGCACTGGAAGACCTCCCAGCAGTTTGGGACACTGGGGAGCCCACTTCCATGTCCCAAACTATTTATTTTGTTAGCTGTAAAGAAGAAAAACATCCCTGACATCTTTTCTTTTCCTGAAAAAAAAATAAAACTGTCCCTTGTTATCCCTGACTTACTTTCCCACATCTGAACTCTCCCACTGAGCACCCACCACCCCACACCCCCAGTTACCCTATACTTACCTCAGGATTTCATCAGCTGTCATCTTCTGTGGACCAGGATACATTTGCACTCTTCAAAGCTGAACCAAAAACTGAGGAATCAAAGTAAGTGCCATACAATGTATTTTAATGGTGTTTTGAACTTATGTTCATAACTTTGCCATTTCTAGGTATTTTTTCACCAAATTTTCAACATGGGGTTTTTGGGACCCCACCTCATGAACACTTGCCAACTGTCATTTTGTTAATCAGGCCTAGAAGGTGATTTTGAGGTCGCTGTGTGAAATCACCTTACAGGACAGACTAATGAAATGACAGTGCCACTGTTCATGAAATGGGGTCCCAAAAAGCCCATGTTGAAAATTTGGTGAAAAAAATCCTAAAAATTGCTGAGTTATGAGGGTTCATTGAAATGTTTCTATGCAAATGCATAACTTTGGTAATTTTTTATATTTTGACTCCAAATTTTCAACATAGCCATTTTTCACACCACCTCATGAAAAGTGCAGCTGTCATTTTTTCACATCCTGTCCAAAATGTGTTTTCGCACCTGTGGTTTGGAATGGCATTTTGACATGGATTTGAAACTTTTCACCTATGGGGTTTATGAAGTGAGGTCATAAGAAGTCTTCAAAATTTAGGGTCAAAATATGAAAAAATGCCAAAGTTATGTTCATTCATTGCAATTTCTTTATGCCCGCTTGTAACTTCAGAAACTTTAAATATTTTGACCCTAGAGTTTCAACATAGCCTTCTTATTACCAGACCTCATGTATGTCACAGCTGTCATTTTTCAAATCCTGCCCAAAATGTGTTTTTGAACTTATGGCATGGAATGGCATTGCAGTTGTGCAGAATTATGTTTTGGCATGGATTCAAACATTTTCTATACTGGGGTACATGAGGTTTGGTAATAAGATGACTATACTGACAATTTGGTTACTGTTGTCCTATTAATGGAAGTGTGGAGGGTCCACGGCTACATACATATCAGTATCTATGGAGAGATGGGAGCACAGGGCCTGGAGGGCCATGTGCTCCCACAGACAAATAAGGGTATGATTATACTATCTGACAAAGTAAGGAAATTCATTGCAAAAAACTTTGATAATGCATCAGTTAGGGTTGTCACTAAAGTGACAAAAGCAGGGAAATGTGGCATTAGAATTTCCAACCTTAACACCCTAAAGACACTGACAGACACTGACAGGCATCAGGGGTGTGTCTTGGGGTCATCAGCCCTAATGCTCACCCCATTCTTCTATACTGTACCCATTTCAGTTTATTTTTTTCATCTGATCCCCTAAGGCCTTTATCACCTTCTGTGCATTAGGCAGTCTTTCCTCAGTATCTTCTAAAGAATTCCTCCCAAACCCTGTTGATCATGCTATCTAAAAGCCTTAGCAGTGCCTTTTTGTCCTTCAAGTTGTACATGGGCTTAAATGCATAGTTTTCATCAATTACTTCAATTTTGGGGTTGTTGACCAATGCCTCCGTTATCAACCATTGTTTCTGCTTCTGTCCAATATCTAGATGTTGTGTCTTGTCTAAAATTTCCTCCAGGCTCAGTAGATGAGCATCTCCATGTTGGTGTTGCATCTTCATATAATTAACAATTTTAGCAAGGACTCCAAACTGGTATCTAGAGCTTCCTGAAAGAGCCTTCACATTTAATTATCCATTGCTGGACTCTGCATTTTGCTTTTACCCTGATGCAGAGCCACATTGTTCTAGCTTTGGTTTCTTATTTTTGGAGTCTAACAATGGGGCTGGATGCTTCACTACTGCGGGGTGGGGGAGAGAGGGCTTGTTTTTTAAACAGCTCCCTTTCTCAGAGTAAAGCTGGATCCATTTGTTTATTGAATCTCATTCCAGTGTATTTACTTATGGAATGGGGTGAACATTAGGGTGACAACCCCAAGGCACATCCTCAATGCCTGTCAGTGTCTGCAGGGTGGAGGTGGGTTGTTAGGGTTGAAAACCCTAACACCACATTTCCCTGCTTTTGCCAGGGGGGCAGATTGAACTATATTAACATTTCAGCTGCAGAGGCAAAGGCACTTAAAGAACTGGAACAAAATCCTGACATTGTGATAAGCCTGTGGACAAAGGGGGTGTGATGGCAATTATGTCCACCCAGAAATATGTGCAGAAGATTGCTAGGCAGTTAAATGATAGCTCCTTCTACAAAAAATCTTAGATGAGTCCCTACTTGATTTGCAAATCAGAAATTGATGCTTTTTTTTTATGACTCCATACTTGATGGATGTATTATATCTAATAACTTTAATTTTCTTACTGTCCCTTATCCCACTAAGGCCAGTATCTGTGTCCTCCCTAAAATTCATAAAAATCTGGAAGATCCCCCAAGACGCCCAGTGGTGGCAGAAGTAGGATCCCTCACGGAGGCTCTGTCTCTATTTGTAGATGCACACATTAAAGATTTGGATCAGAATCTTAGATCTGACATAAGAGACATCACTGTGATATTGGGCATCCTGGAGGATCTTGAATTTGAAACAGAATGGTTACTGGTCTCAATAGATATTATATCCTTATATACTAACATCCCCATGGAGGGGGGGATTGCTAGCACTAGAATATTGACTTAGAAATGTTGGTACATTAAGTGAGGCAAGAAAACAATTTTTGATAAATTGTTCCAAATATGTACGGAAAAAGAATCACTTCTTGTTTCAGGGTGACCATTACTTACAGATTAAGGGGACAGCAATGGGAGTTACTTTTGCTCCAAACTATGCCAACCTCTATCTCAGCCACTGAGAAACATCATCTGTCTATGACGCCACGATCAATCCTTTCTACCATATAATTGATCTATGGTGACATTTTATAGACAACATATTCATGGTGTGGTGTGGCACACAGGAGGAGTTAACAGGATTTGTGGAATATCTGAAGTCTAGAAATTCCAGTTTGAATTTCAAAATACAATGTGATCATACCACTGTTAACTTCTTGGATCTTAAAATCACCAAAGGGATGGATGGTAGTATAGAAATCACACTTTTCTGTAAAGAAATGCATAGAAATTCCCTTTTACTAGACTCCAGTTGCTACACACACCATTTGGTGGAGAATATACCTAGGGCCATCTACAATGAGCCAGAATGAATTGTATTAGCGATGCAGGTTTTATTGCACAAAGGTAAGAGATGTGTAATAGGTCCATATCCAGAGGATGTGTTCATGGCATTGTTAATGGAGCATTCAATCAGGTATTGGAGACACAAAGGGAGGATCAATTGACACAACAACTTAGACAGGAGGCCCCCAAATGACTTAATTTTGTCACCAGACACTGGACAAGATGTTGCCAATGGTTGGTGGATTGGGTAGCGGGGGGTGCAGGAGGTTAGGGATAAGAGCCCTGGGGCCTTCTGTGAACTATTGGGTGATGGCCTCAGCAGCTAAGGGGAAACAAATGAGGTCTGTGTCCTGCTGGGGAAGAATTTAATTAGGCTATTGACCATTTTACAGAATTTTGAAGTTCAAGAGTGTTGCATGATAGCTTGTTTTGGAAGAATTTGGCTTTGGCTAGACATATGCTCTTGGTGCACTGATTCTGAAGTGTGGTGTAGATACATAGACAGTGTCAGCAGATAAGGGCCTATGGCCCACCCAGTCTGCCCATTTGAGCTTGCAAGTTCACTTTATGTTTTCCTAGAAGTCTGTTGCCCCTTACCCCTATAGATACATAGACAGTGTCGGCAGATAAGGGCCTATGGCTTGCCTGTTCTGAGGGAGCCCACTTGACTTGTGCCTGACACAGGCAAGTCCCTTTGCTGGAAGCATTCAATTATGTTTTGTGTGATCTGGGGGAGATGCTGACCATGGACCCTTTGCTGTTTTTTTGGTGCATGTTTGACACAGATACTTAGAACTAAAGAGGAAACGTCTACCAGTGTATCATCTGGACCAAGGGCTTATAGGACAGGGAACCATTATAACTAGCTGACTTCTGTAAGTTTTTTTGTTATTATAGTTTAATCATTTTTCAGTGATTAAATATAAAAACAGTACATAAAAACAGAAACCATAATTTACAGAACAGTTCATTTGATCAACAAAAACAAAAGTGAATTGTAGTCAGATAATAATGTATTGTGCTAATTCCAATACTTGGGTACAAACCTTACCAGTTACAGTTTCCATATTGTGCCTGAGTGTTATTCATACTGTATAATCTTTATAAATAAGAAGTAGAGCATTCAAGTAGCATTGGCTAGGGCTTCCAAGTTATCTGTCCCTTCACTGTTGTTGATATAGTCTATGAATGGTAACCATTGGCCCACAGGCTTGTCTTGGTGGTGCCTCAAAAGAGCCATGACCATCACCATTTCTTGTATACTTTTTCAATTTCTCAACCAACAGTCAATATCGGGGGTGGCAGGCAGCCATTTTGGGGTGATTGATTTAGTGGCAGCAGCCACAAGCACACTATACAAATACTTTTTGGTTGTACCTTTAATTCCTCCCAGGGTAGCCCTCAGTATTAGTTGCTTCAACTGTCTTGGTGGATTTATGGAGAGAATCTGGACAACTGTTTCACCCACCTTCACCCAGAATGAGCACAGAATTGGCATCCTCAGAAAATATGCTCATATGTCCTAATGCCCCTCATCCCCTCCAGCACTGGTCAGATTAGTGGGTGCTGCAATATTTTGAGATGATTGGTGTTCTAAAAAAATATTACGGTCTTCCATCTAAACTCACACCAGTTTGGGAGTCATAGTCTTGTGAGCTTGCTCCCAGATAGTAGACCATTCCTTGTCAGTTATATTGCCTCATCTCTACTCTCCATTTTTACAGCTGCAGGGCACAGCTCTGCAGATATTTTACTATCACATGGAAAAATGGACCTCAGCAGATTGCTAATGGACTTCTTAAAATTGAAGTTTTGTAGTAATTCCTCCACTCAGCAGTCTATTTATCACACTTTTTTTCCCTGTTAGTCAGTGTTTCCCAGTGAAGAATGAGGTTCACATTTCATTCAGATCAACTCAGAATGAAGTGTTATCACTGTAGGAGTTTCAGCTTGTTAGCCATTCTCTTCATGCCTGCTTTTTTTATGTTTTTATTATTGAGAAGACAAATAGTAACTAATTAATTTGGTACATCAACAATAAATCTTGGTTTGACAAATCACGTGTATTCTATTCTTTATACATTCTTGATTATATACTCATAATTTTTATTTTATGTGACATATACAAACCTTTTGTCTAAGTTGTGTTGGGTCTAAATTTGGGTTTTTTAACTATTTACAGTAACTGTTTCTACAAATGGGTGCCATATTCTGTCAAATGTTCCCTCTTTCTGCTGTAAGTAGCAATGGATTCTTTCTACTTTGTATAATTTGATCATTAAGTTAATCCACTTTTGCGGGTTTGGAGGCTCTTTATCCTTCCATTGCATTAAAATCAATTTTTTGCCATCAGTAATCCCATTGAAGTAAGCTTTTCTTGCTTATATGTATTCTTTCCTACTGTCTGGTTCCCTCCTAATAATACTGGAATGTATATAGCCAAATTGTCCCCGGACATAACATCACGGACAAAACATTGTGGTTAATAAGTCACTGGGATGAAAGGTAACAGTAAAAATAGCTGTGATTCCTGTTTGGTAGCAGACAAAACATCACCGCTAAGTAGCAGAGTCAGTAAATGTCCCATCACCCACCCACCCGACACCAATAATGAAAGTAAAAGAATGGGTATTACAAATCAAGAGTCCTTTAGCAAAAGCATTTATGTATGTTTCTCAGACAAGTATAAGGGGACAAAGTCACCTTGTTTTATTTTCATCAAGAAGGATAATCTTTTTGACTGTCAATGGGAGCTATATCACCATTATGTTGTGTTAAATTGCAACTTAAATTGTACAATGGCTGCTGGGTCGCCCCTGAAAAAGGGACCTCCGGGGCCCAGTGGGCCTACCCAGTCATCAAAATTCAATAAATAATAAATGAGTTCAAAAATATATCAAGTAGAAATTATTGGGTACCCCTCTTATGACTGTGCTCCAGGTACTGGAGCCAATTATTGAGAGAAAAAAGCATTAACGGGAAGTATCACTTAGACATTGTTGTGTTCCTTCTTGCATATTCTCACCTCAGTCCCCAGAGCCCGGAACCATATTAATTGCACATCTAGAAAATTATGTTATCAGGCACTTCAATTAACATGCCTATAACCAGACTAACTACTGATTCTATAGCTTGCAAAGAATGGCATTATCAAAATTCCCATGGAGAAATGGCATTAACTGTGAGAAGGAGAGACCAATTAGTTTTGATGTGGCCATAGAGATCAGGGAGACATTCAAATGATATCTCAGGATTCTATTTTAAAAAAGGAACCCCTCAATACTCTGAAAAATGTTAATATACACTCAACTCTGTCCAATTCTACCCTGTTAATCATTAACCTGTTCAAGCATAGCATAGAAATAAGCAAACTAGACATCACTGGCTTAGATAAGCTGCACAAAGACAAAAATACTCTTATTATGGTCAAAATCTGAGTGGCATTATAAGAACCAGTTCGAAATTAGATTATCAGCCCGCAGCTTTGGCTCCAAAGAGATTAGTGAACAGCTTGGCCAGTTCTTGTGCAGCTTGTGTTGCAGAGTCAAAACAATGGGTGCCCCAGTCTGTAATTATTTCTAAAATAGTGGGGAACAACATTTTATGTCTTATAAGAGCTGCCTATTATTTTGCTTTTATTGCCTTGTATTCAGCTCAATTTTGGTGAACCTGAAGGCTAAAGTCTTGTATTAATCAAAGTCTGTGACCCTCCCATTGAAGTGATTGCAAGGATCTTACTTATTCAGGTCTTCCTAAGAAGAGTGGCCATCAGCAGTGATCTTGACTTGGAGAAAATGCCTCACTTCAGCGCATGGTAGACAGAATGCCATAACTAGCATATACAACATTCTGTTCACCACAATTAAGCAGGCAACTGCTTATCCAAAAAGCATTTTGTCCACGGCAGTGTAACCACTACATTTCTGCCGGCGACGTTCCATCCGCCTGCCATATTGCACTTCTTCTGACCTATCTGTCCCTCCTCCCCCCTTACTTCACTCTCATCCCTCTTCTCTTGCTCTTACTTCTATCACTTACTGGTATCACTCCCCTAGTTCTATATCCATTACCTTATTAGCACTAGAATTGTTCAATATGTTCATGTGTATCTTCCTTATAGCAAATTGTGGTGTAGTTTTTGTTCTTTGTACTGCTCCTGTTTTATTTTATTTAATTTACTTTCTGACCTACACTGGTATTATAGCCTCCTTGTTCTGTGGATACATTTGCAAATTGCTCTGTATAATATTGTCAACTATTTTTGTACTTGTATTGAAATATTTCCCTGTATTGTTGTATTATACCCTCCCAGATCGTGCCTGAAAATAGTCATTGCTATGGCTAGTGCACCTACCCGATAAACAAAAACTGAATAAATAAAATAAATTGTGAAAGCATTTACTACTATCTTAGTTCTCATAGATGCTTTTTGTATTTGTATAATGGTGTCCCAGAGTTTGGTTAACTTTCTGCATGTTAGAAACATGTGGATTAGGGATCCTGGATTGTGACAGCACCACGGACAATTCTCCTCCAGTGCCTGGTCAATTTTGTGGAGTCTTGAGGGTATAAAGTATGTTCTGTGGGGAATGTTAAATTGGATTTGATGCATTTTTGTGGAATAAAATTGTTCATGTGGATATTTTTTTAATTCGTCCCATATGTGATCAGGGATTTCATAACCTAGGTGCTGTTCCCATTTTGCCCTTAATTGATTTAGCATAGTTAAATCTGAGTTCTGTAATATTTTGTATATAATTAAAATAATTTTTTCCTTGGTTGTAATTAAAGCGTTTTCGATAAGTGATTCTTCCATGTTGAGGTTATTCTTCTGTACTAGATCTCTAAGTTGTAAGTATCTGAAAAATTGTTTTTTAGGTATGTTGTATTTTACTTGTATCTGTTGGAAAGACATCAAAATATGATTTTGATATATGTCACCTATTGTTCTTATTCCCCCACGATCCCAGGATTTAAAACCCTTATCTGCATTCAGTATATAAAAGTTTTTATTTCTGTAAATCAGAACCATTGGGGATCTTTGTTCAGAACAAATTAAAATGTTATGGGCTTCCTTCCACACCATACATGAAGTTTGAACCGATAGTATTACTTTTTATTTTCCTCCCCTTTTTTGTATAGTGCCCTGAAGGCACTATGCTTCTGATATGGTTGTAATTATGCATTTCCTGTTCTCTCTCTCTCTCTCTCTCTCTCTCTCTCTCTTTATTGATTGTTTCTTTACTGTTGAACCAATTATGTATGTGAGCCTATTGTGAGGAAAAATAGTACCAACGCATGTTTGGAAGTGCAAGACCACCTTGTTCTTTTGCAAGCTATAGTTTTTTTTGAGATAGCCTTAGTTTTTTATCTTTACATATAAATTTAGTAATTAGGCTTTCTATCTGTATAACCCTCCTACTGCCACCAACGCAATACTATGTCCTGCTCATTAACATTGCTTGCCACTGCCAAAGTCCTACTACGTCCACAGACCTTTTTTTTTAACAACTGCAGAACATGTTTATTTTAACCATTATCACAACCTGCCTAGCAGCAGCATATGCAAGGGATCACAACATATCTACTAGGGACTGCTTTGCCAATCAACTACCAAAAGTTTTGCAGAGTCATGTGGTTTTAGTGGTGGATTTTCTTTTCGCTCCCTGCATCTCTCTGCTCCTGCTCTGCACCATGTTGACTCAGCTGTGTAGCAGAATCCTGCTTATGGTAGTAGAATATTGCTTTGTCTACCTGAACACTGACTCTTGCAAATCTACACCTGTATTTACTTTCAAAAGTAAGGTTTCCATGTTTTTATTGAGTATCTTCTGAGCTTTTGTTCCCAACTGTTTTTTTTTTTTTTGGACTGCTGATGGGAAGAGACTTCAGTTTGTTTTGATTTGTATAACAATGTTTTGCATAATGTTTCATTGTGTTTTTCTTTATTTTACTTGCTTTTTGCCATCTGGTTTCTTATTTTTTTTGTCACTTTTTTTCTTTGACTACCTTTGCAGATATTTGTAAAGGCCTGTATACAAATGTATAGTCAGCAGCATAACTAAATAGCTGTGTGTTACAGTTTTATTATGTGGTTATTCTCCTTGAAAATTTCCTCATTTCTTTCATTTTTATATCAAGCAAATTACCCATGTTGTCAAATGTGGAGCTTGAATCAGCCTAAGAAAAATAATGCCGCCAACCTTGGAAACCATGTGTTGTTTCATTTTGTGTTTTCTGAAGTGCTGGTAGATAAAAATTGATGTGTGTTTTATTTGTTTGTTTGTTTTTTCCTTGCTATAGTGGGTTCCCAGCAATGCACAAGGTCTGAAATTTGATTATACTGTAGCTACCTTTTTTTATTTATATTTGATTTACTTGTGTCAGATTCTGTAGTGAAAGTGTGCACTAATATTCTTTTAGTAATACTATCGAGAGGTTAGTCAGGGTTTGTCCTTATGTTTGAATGGTGGAGTGTTTTTTTTTTTACGTAGTTCTTGATAATTTCTGATGTTATGCTACCTCTGATCAGAGTGTAATAAATCCCGCTCCCCTGAGCTTAGTGACAGGCTGATCATGCTTCCCTCTATCGATGATGCAGACTGATTCACATTTATTAGTCTGCTTTTAAAATATTCTGTCTAAAAACGTCTCACATACTTTTGAGTTTCGGTGCCATAGACAAGTCTGTAGGCATCTCCCAGGTGAAATAAAAAGGTGATTTCCACAATTGTCAAACATCACCTGAACAATTAAGGGAATCAATGTAAAAGCTTATTGCAGCAGGTATTGGGGCATTGCATTGTTCTGAGTATATTTATTAGCGCCTGCAAAACAGATGCAGAGCAAAATGATGGTGAGAAGAAATAGACACCCAGCAGCATCTATATTAGACTGGTGACCTACAGTAGGATCAAATCTAGAAGTGGCCCCACCTGTGTCCATAATCGAACTGTGTGTTTTACCAGTACCTGGACAGTATTTGATTTTTACCCAATTGTCTTGCTCTGCATCTGTTTTGCAGCCGCTAATAAATATACTCAGAACAACGCAATGCCCTAATACCTGCTGCAATAAGCTTCCCTCAATTGTTCCAGTGATGTTTGACAAGTTCAGCAAAAAAAAACAAATACTGTCCAGCTACTGGCATAACATGCATTGACGCGATTGCCTGCTTGGTTATATTTGTTGTTTTGTGGTTCGATCATGGGATATATGGTCTGCTGATGATAATCTTTTATCTGGCATCATCTCTTTTTGTCTTTTTTTTTGCTAGTCTGGGTATTGGTTGAATATTGGTATGTAATTTAGTTTGTAGCCCTTCAGGACCCCCCCCCCCCCAGACTGGTGGTAGAATCCTTTAGAATCCTTTTCTTGTCAGGAGATATTTCAAGATATATTTTTATTCCTTTCTCAGTTTATTGTAATATGGTCTATAATGTATTTTTTCAGGACCAGATAATGGTAAATGACCCACGATTCTCTTGCAATATTTCTTTTTTGGTTGTTTTTTTTTTGAAGTCATGGTTGACTGGTGAGGAGTCCAAGTTCAAAATAAATTCTTATTTGGGTCCCCTGAATTGATCAATGCATTGTTTGCCACACAGTAGTGAGAGAAAAGTGTGCACTTGTAGGCAGCTTATTTTTAGTAGGAGAGAGAGCTGCTCCACCTCAAAGAATTTTGGAGCGTTGAGCCCATGGTGTGAACTGTCTCGCAGATACTGTATGCTGCATGATGGTAAGGGGACTGGACAACATCTCAGTGGCAAATCTAAAAATAATTTAAATCATCCTCTCCTTCCTATATAAATTACTTTGATTTTCCCACTATCGATGATGCAGACTGATTCACATTTATTTGTCTGCTGTTGAAATATTTTGCCTAAATGGCTCAAATGCTCTGAGTTTCGGTGCCATAGACCAGATTGTAGGCATCTCCTATTTGAAACAAAAAGGTAGTTTCCATAACCACATTTTTCCTTATTCGATGGTGAGAAAAAAATAGACATTCAGCAGCCTATATATTAGACTGGTGATCTAGGACCCAATCTAGAAGTGGTCCTGTCTGTGCTCCCAGATGTATGAGGTGAATGTCAAACTCTTCTGTACTCGCTGTGCCTGCAAAGCCATTTACCACCAGCTGCTCCCTTCTCTGGCTGGAGAGAATTGTTTTATAATAACTGGCTTCCCCTTTTTCCCATAGGGAAAACATGGCATAATTTGCTGTTATAAAGAAGTGCTTATAATGGCAAACACGTGCATGGTTTCCCTTGCTGTGTGCATGCTCACGCAGCAGTGCCACCACTCAAGACCTCTGACCGCTTCCATCTCTCCCGAAACAGCAATGTGACCGCCAGAAGAAGTCGGCGGTAAGTTCTTTTTTTCCCCCTACACAATGAAAACCTTTCAAACCAGAGCAAAAAAAGGTTTTAAAATATGCCGATTCAAATCGGCACCTGGGAAGCCACACCACGAATGCATCGGAAGCTTTTTATTTTATATAATTGCTGAGCCGAAAAAGGGAAACCCAGCAATTATATTAAATAAAATATGGGTCTGGATGTGTGTCAAACTCGATTTTACACATACCCTCATTGTGGGATGCTTTTCACAAACCCCTCAGGCTTTGCCCTCGGGGTTTATGTAGCATCCCACAACTCGGGTGTGTGTAAAATCTCATTATACAATGGCAAGAAAGAATCCTGTCTCCTGATTGGTCAGTTGGCCATCACAGCAGGGATGTTATCCTGGCGTAACATCCCTGCTGATATTATGGCTGAGCACCACATTGATTGCTTGCATCTTTTCTTAAAAAAATATTTTTAAACACTAAATAAAATTCTTTAAAATGATTTTTTTCTGTATAAAACTACGAGCCATTGTATAATAGGAATAATGCCCTCCAGAGTGGGTGTTATGCTGGGATAACATCCACCGGTGTTGGACACCCTCGGCCGGTGGCCTCGGGCCCAACCACCCGAGGTGGGATGTTATCCCAGCATAACACCCACCCTGTCAGGCATTATTCCTTTATTACACACCCCAATCCATACTTTATTCTCTATGTTCTGCCTGTTTTGCAGCCATTAATAAATATACTCAGAACAACGCAGTGCCCTAATACCTGCTAAAATAAGCTTTTACATTGATTCCCTCAATTGTTCCGATGTTGTTTGAGAATTTCAGTAAATACTGTCCAGCTACTGGTATACTACGATTTGGAGCGATTGCCTGCTTGGTTATATTTCTTTTGCAGTTCAGTTGTGGAATATATGATCTGCTGATGATAATCTTTTATCTGGCATTATTTCTTTTTTGCTAGTCTAGCTATTGATTGAATATTGGTATGTAATTTAGTTTGTGGCCCTTCAGGACCCCCTTCCCCCCCAGGACTGGCAGTAGAATCCTTTTCTTGCCAGGAGATATTTTAAGATATATTTTTATTCCTTTCTCAGTTTATTGCAATATGGTCCATACTGTATTTTTTCAGGACCAGATAATGGTAAATGGCCCACTATTCTCCAGCAGTATTTCTTTTTTTTTTGGGGGGGTTGTTTTTTGAAGTCACGGTCAACTGGTGAGGAGTCCAAGATCAAAATAAATTCTTATTTGGGTCCCCCAAATTGATCAATGCATTGGTTGCCACACAGTAGTGAAAGAAAAGTGTGCACTTATAGGCAGCTTATTTTTAGTAGGAGAGAGCTGCTCCACCTCAAAGAATTTTGGTGCATTGAGCCCATGGTGTGAACTGTCTCACAGGGACTGTATGCTGCATGATGGTAAGGGGACCGGGCAACATCTCAGTGGCAAATCTAAAAATAATTTAAATCACCCTCTCCTTCCTATATAAATTCCTTTGATTTTCCCACTATTGATGATGCAGACTGATTCACATTTATTTGTCTGCTGTTGAAATATTTTGCCTAAATGGCTCAAATGCTCTGAGTTTCAGTGCCATAGACCAGATTGTAGGCATCTCCTATTTGAAACAAAAAGGTATTTTCCATAACCACATTTTTCCTTATTCGATGGTGAAAAAAAATAGACATCCAGCAGCATATGTATTAGACTGGTGACCTAGGACCCAATCTAGAAGCAGTCCTGTCTGTGCTCCCAGATGTATGAGGTGAATGCCAAACTCTTCTGTACTTGCTGTGCCTGCAAAGCCATTTACAACCAGCTGCTTCCTTCTGTGGCTGCAGAGAATTGTTTTGTTCTGCCTCTGTTTTGCAGCCACTAATAAATATACTCAGAACAATGCAGTGCCCTAATACCTGCTAAAAAAAGCTTTTACATTGATTCCCTCAATTGTTCCAGTGATGTTTGAGAATTTCAGTAACTATTGTCCAGCTACAGGTATACTATGATTTGGAGCAATTGCCTGGTTTTTTATTTTTGTTTTGTGGTTGGATCGTGAGATATATGATCTGCTGATGATAATCTTTGATCTGGCATCATCTCTTTTTTGCTAGTCTGGGTATTGATTGAATATTGGTATGTAATTTAGTTTGTAGCCCTTCAGGCCCCCTCCACCCAGACTGGTGGTAGAATCCTTTTCTTGTCAGGAGATATTTCAAGACATATTTTTATTCCTTTTCTCAGCTTATTGCAATATGGTCCATACTGTGTTTTTTTTAGGACCAGATAACGGTAAATGACCCACGATTCTCCAGCAATATTTTTTTTGGGGGGGGTTTGAAGTCATGGTCAACTGGTGAGGAGTCCAAGTTCAAAATAAATTATTATTTGGGTCCCCCAAATTGATTAATATATTGTTTGCCACACAGTAGTGAGAGAAAAGTGTACACTTATAGGCAACTTATTTTTAGTAGGAGAGAGCTGCTCTACCTCAAAGAATGTTGGTGCGTTGAGCTCATGGTGTGAACTGTCTTACAGGGACTGTATGCTGCATAATGGTAATGGGAACAGGCAACATCTCAGTGGCAAATTTGAAAATAATTTCAATCACCCTCTTCTTCCTATATAAATTCCTTTGATTTTCACCACTTCTGTTTATCTATACACTGTCCCTGGTAGTACCCCCACTCAATATATTTGCAGATCTGTCCGCTGACCTCATGGTCATTCTGTCTCCTCTTAGACCATTTCTTTTGTAAATCTTCAGTTTCCTATGTCCTCTCTTTATTTTTTATTTCTTTTATTTGGCATTCTGGGCAATTATTTCTTGAATACAGTTTACTATCTTCTCAAGAGTTTAATATGCCACTAAGGACTCAGTTTAGCAGCAATAGTAGCAAGAATGTCAATTTATGAATTATTTTTTTTTTTGCAGCTGTGATTTTGACTTTGCCATACTTTATTTGCTTGATTGTTTATGTGTTATTTTTCACTGGCATGAAATAAACTTGACACTTTTGGGGCTAAATTGTAAGCAGCTTCTTCATTGGATGGAGAGTGCAGGATTTTTACCTTTCACTATCTACTGTTTTTTTATGTAACCTGATGGGACCCACTATCAGCGGGTAGGGGTGGGACCACTAGCCAATAGGGATTTCCTTTTTTTAACTTCAGTCCTGGTGCATGGGGAGGTGATAGTCATCAGGGTGTTTTCTGGGACAGGGTGCTGGCAGCAAAGGAGGGTGCGCTATATTGTGAAATAATACACTAAACTGTTAATGGCATAAATTCCACAGTTTAGATGTATTATTCTGCAATTATTGTTGCAATTAATCTTTTTATTGAGTAACTGTGCATCAGGGGAAATTTTTTTTTCTGTGATGGTGCTGGGTCTTTGAGGGTGAGGGGAACTACGGGCACAATGGAATGCATTTTATGTAATGGCACCATGTCTTGGAGGGTTGGGTGGAAACCACTTACACTAGGCAATGCTGTTTGTTTGATGGTGCCAGGTCTTGGAGGCTGGTGTGCTGTTTCTGGGCAACAAGTAATGCTGTTTGTGTGGTGATACTAGGTATTGCAAGACCCGGCACCACCCCACAAACAGCATTCCATGGTGTCCGAGAGCTTATGCCCACCCTCTGAGACCTAGTGCCATCTAACACACAGCATTGTGTGGTGTCAGTTGGTTCAACCCCATCCAAAGAAACATGGCACCATCACAGAGAAAGCATTCCCTGGTGTACGTGGGTTCCATCCCACCCTCAGAGGCATGACAGTGTTACAGAAAAAGCATTCCCTGGTGTCCGTGGGTTCCACCCCTACCATATGTGACCTGGCACCTTAAAGCAAACAGCATTGCCTTGTGTCCATGGGTTTATTCCCACTGTCTTTGACCCGATTCCATCAAACAAGCAGCATTGCATGGTGTCCATGGGTTCCAACCCACCGTCCAATATAGGAGATTGGGGGAAGGGGTGGATGGGCAACAGGGAATGCTTATTATGTGAATCCATGTTGTGTTATGGTCTGGGGTATTAGAGGGTGGGGAGAACCTCTGGACACCTCAGAATGCTTTTCTGTGATGGTTCTGGGTGTTTGGTGGGGGGGATGGACTATCCACTCTAGGGTTTCTTTTCTCACTACTGCATTGCCTTGGTATTAACCTATTTTTGTCTCTCTTTCACATGTCTGCAAGGATGAGGACTCCTTCCACATTAGATAAGTATTACTATATTGTGAACATGTTATATATTATTAATTTGCTAAGAACTGTGGATCCTTTGTGACTCTACTCCTATATTTTATTTTACAGTTCTGATGGACATATCCATTCAAGATTACTGCTTCTGTTGCCATAGTATCCAGGTAAGTAACTCTCCACATATTACTTTGTTGTGTCTAGCACAGAAGGGCTTATGTGGGACAGGTGCTCTCTAACCCTTGTTCATGCAATGCCTGATTTTGAAGGGAATTGTAGGATAATTGACGAACTGGATATCCTTTTTGAGGGATGGGGCATGATATATGAGCTCATTGGTGGGGTGCTGGACACCAGGAAAAGCTTTACTGGTTGTATCGCCTAGTATGGAAAGTAATTGAGGGATCCCCATTTGTGCAGTGTCATTTGATGAGGACTGATCTACTGTCTCTTCGCTGAAGAATTACAAGCTTGTGCGTGATCACACCACAGATAGGGTGTTTTTGGGCTTAGTAATAACCAACGGGGAACAGAATCGCAAATGCTCGGGTAAAAGGACAACAGGGATCCAGTGATCACAACATAGTGTGGTTTAGCATGGTGACAGGGGCTGAATAGAGCCATGCACCACTGAAGTTCATAGATTTCAAGAGGGATGACTTCGCTAAGATGTGGAGATGAATCTGGGTAACCATGGAGAAGGGGGACATGAGTGAAGCAATTGAATAACACTGGGTACAACTGAAAGCATCCATAATGAGAGTGACAGACCAATGCATCTGGTTGGGGACCAATGGAAAGAGATGGAGAAAGACACTTTGGTTATTGAAAGAGGAGGCAAACAAAGTAAAGGCTAAAAGGATGAGTTTCAGGAGATATAAAAAGACCCAAAAGGAGGAGGACAGGGAGGTGTTCATAGGGTAATATTTGGCAAGTACTTCTGCTAAGTATTTACCAAAGAGGTGGAGGGCCAGGCACCACAGCTGAACATCACATGCCTGGGGGGGAGCTGAACACCAGTCCCTTCTCAGTGGATGGAGTTCACTGAGAATGGACTCAGTGGAAGGAATCCTGGAGGAGCTCTATAAACTGAAGTTGGACAAGACAATGGGACCAGATGGCATATGCCGATGATATTGAGGGAACTGCGAGAAGAGATAGCAGCACCTCTGGCAGCATAGTTCACAGAGTTACTCAGCACAGGAAAGAGACAGATAGATCATTGGGGACCAAAGAGACATATGACAGTCACATAAATAGCAAACAAATATTTATTCCCGGCCTTATCGTGGCTGTGTGTGTACAGGCAGTGCAAGGGCAGGCTTGCAAAATAAATCTTTGACTTGTTCCATCCAGACTGTGGAGAGAGAGAGAGCGCCTACTAGGGTCCAAAAAGACATTTTACAAATGGACAGTAGGGAATGATATTTTATTTTTTATTTTTCATTTTTTAAGATCAAGTAAAGGTGATGGGTCTCAGAAGGAGGGGTGGAGTGGATCCCACGGACAACAGGGGATGCTTTTTATGTGCTAAAGCCATGTCTCCAAGAGGGGTGGACCCCACAGACACATGAAAATGCTATTTGCATGATGGAGACATGTCTCAGAGAGTGGTGAGGCCCCCACAGATACCAGGGAAAGCATTATGTATGATGGTGCCAGGTTTTAGAGAGTGGGGTAGACCCAACGGACACCAAGGAATGATTTTTGTGTGATAGTGCTGGGTCTCAGAGTGTGGGGGGGAGGGTACCAGGAAGATGCTTTTTTTGTGAAGTCACTGTGTCTTGGAGTGTGTGTGGGGGGTTAACCAGGGGATGCATTTTGTTACCTTTATTATTATCATACTAACATATGATTTTCCCATGAGAAACAGGCAGCATGGTCTATCAAGTCTGCTTGAGAATGCATCTAGCACCCCAACCTTGCAGCTGCCCACCCTCCCCACTTCACAACTAGCCCCCCCACACACACACTGTCCCATCCCATTTTGAAAATATCCACTGTCTTTCAGGATACAACCTCCTCTAGTAGTGTGTTCCATTTTGCCACAACCCTCTCCATTTATTGGGGTAGGGCCTTCTTTGGGAGGGCTTGTGAGTGGCCATTGGACACTATGGAATGCTTTAATTGTGTTGGTACCAGGTATGGGAATAAACTGAGGTCCCCCTGGATATCAGGGATGTGTTTTTGGGAGTGGGGCCTTCTTTGAGAGGGCAGGTGGAGGCCATTGGACACTAAGGAAATTATTTAATTTGTGCTGCACCCAGTATGGGAGGGAATTTGGGGACCAGTGTATAACAGAGAAAGCATTTTAGTTGGTGGAGCCTGAAATGGGAGTGCTTGTGGGGGTCCATTGGACACCAGGGAATGCTTCAGATGTGGTGGTGTCTGGTATGGGAGTGAATTGGGGGTCCACTGGACAACGGGGATGTGATTTTTGGGGTGGGGCCTTCTTTGGGAGGGCATGTAGAGGCCATTGGACACCAGGAAGAGCTTTACTGGTTGTTGCACATTGTATGGAAGGAAATTGAAGGACAATTGGATAACAGGGAAAGCATTTTTGTTGTTGGGCATGGTATGGGAGGGCTTGTTGGGGGCCATTGGACACTAGGGAATGCTTTAAATGTGGTGGCGTCTGGTATGGTAGTGAATTTTGTATCCATTTGATAATGGGAAATGCATTTTTTTGGATGTAGCCTGCTTTGGGAGGGCAAGTGGAGTCCATTGGACCCTGGAGGAATGCTTTAATTGGTGCTGCGGCCATATGGGAGGGAATTTAGGGACCTGTGGGCAATGGAGAAAGCTTTTTTGTTGGTGGGGCATAATATGGTAGGGCTTTTGGGTCATTGGTCAACAGGGAATGCTTAAATTATGGTGGTGCATAGTATGGGAGTGAATTGGGGGACAGCTTGACAACAGGGATTTTTTTTTATTTTGTGGTAGGGCCTGATGTGGTAAGGCATGGGGAGACCATTGAACAAAAGGAAGAACCTTATTTGTGATTGTGCCTGGTATTCTAGGTATTTGAGGGACTATTGGACAACAGGGAAGGCATTTTTTCATTATGGGAACTGTTATGGGAGGGCTTGTGGGGTGCTATTGAATACCAGGAAATGCTTTAAATGAGGTTGTGCCTGGTATGGGAGTGAATTGGAGGTCAATTGGATAACAGGGGAATGCATTTCTTGTGGTGGGACCTGCTTTGGGAGGGCTTGTGGGTGGCCACTGGACACCATGGAATGCTTTAATTGTGTTGGTGCCCAGTATGGGAATTAACTGCTGGTTCCCCGGATATCAGGGGATGTGTTCTTGGGAGTGGGGCCTTCTTTGGGAGGGCATGTAGATGCCATTGGACACTAGGGGAATGCTTTAATTTGTGTTGTGCCCGGTATAGAAGGGAATTTGGGGACCAATGCATAACAGAGAAAGCATTTTGGTTGGTAAGGCCTGGCATGGGAGTGCTTGTGGGGGGCCATTGGACACCAGGGAATGCTTTAAGTGTGGTGGCATCTGGTATGGGAGTGAATTGGGGGTCCACTGTACAATGGGAAATGTGTTTTTTTGGGATGAAACCTGCTTTGAGAGGGCATGTGGAGGCCATTTGACACAAGGGAAATGCTTTAATTGGTGTTGTGCCCATATGCAAGGGAACTTTGGGGCCAGTTGACAACAGATAAATAATTTTTGTTGGTGGGGCCTGGTATTGGAGAGCTTGTGGGGGGGGGAGTGGACACCTGGGAATGCTTAACTTGTGATGGCGTATAGTGTTGGAGTGAATTGGAGGTCCACTGGACAACTAAGGATTGTTTTTTGGGAGTAGGGCCTGATTTGGGAAGGAATGGGGAAGCTATTAGACACCAGGAAATGCTTTACTTTAGGTAGTGTTTGGTGTTGGAGTTAATTGTGAGACCATTGCACAACATTTTTGATGGTGGTGCCTGGTATGGGAGGGCTTGTGGATGGCCAGTGGACACTAGGGAATGCTTGAATTAAGCAATAACACCCAACAGGGTATGTGTCATGCTGGGATAACATCACACTTCAGGTGGTTGGGCATGAGGCCACAGGTTTAGTGAGAGCTAAGAGGGTGAGAGCCTCTTGGGTTCCTAAAAAGCTTGGACTGTGGAGGTGAGAGCTCCCCAGTATATATTGTGAAATTTTTGGACACTTTTCTTTTGGATTTGAAAAAAAAAAATACATTTCTGGGACTCAAATGTAATAATTCTTGCTTTTGTCTGTGAAATCCCTGGATACACTGAAATTATTAAATACTTAATTGTGGGTTGTGTGAAAGTAGTTTTAATGAAACATGTGCAAAAGAAGTGTGGATGAGTAATATAGAAGAGGTATTGGTGTGAATGGTATGGGTGTGGTATGTGAGGAGTTTGAATTATTGAGTGTGTTTGTTTTTGTGTATAAGAAGTGTGGTTGTGCAATATACAGGGTGTATTTTTTGTGGGCAGTATCTGAGAAGTTTTGCATTATTGAGTGGGTTGTTTTTGTTTTTAGAAATGTGTGGGGGTTTGGGGACTGTTAGGCACAGCTACTCGGAGGATGACCTCTGGGGCCTTTGTCCCTTCAAGCTTCCAGTATTGTCATGGGAAGTCTACTCAAGATGTAGGACTTTAGGGATTGCCTGGAGGGGGAGAGCCCAGCGGGTTGTCTCCGGGGTGGCTGTCAGGGAGTCCGGGATTTGGGTGGCGAAGTCAAGGAGATGCCCTGGGGTGAAATGGGGGCTTGAACAGGGTTCACCTTGTTTAGTCCCCATACCCAAGGGCTCCATCTTAGAGTGTGGGCAGATGACTGGTCCAGCTGCTTCACATCATCCAACTCGGGTTGTGATGTGCAATATCAGATCGATAAGGAACAAGATGGCTATAATGGCAGACTTGCTATCCTCTGTTGATCTGGCTTGCATCATGGAGACCTGGCTGGATGAAAATGCAGCCCCAATTTTAGAGATGGTAGTGCCAGTCGGATACTCTGTGATACACAGCCCAAGGAAGGATCATAGGGGCGGGGGGTGGCCATTTGTTTTAAATCTAGCCTGAACCTCACGGTACTGCCTTTGGGCCCAATAAGGTCCTTTGAATGTGTGGCTGCCTGAGGAGACATGGGTGCAGGCTTTAGTGTCCTCTTGCTCTATCGCCCCCCAGGTAGTGATGGGGATTTTTTGCGAGAGGTCAAGGAGCTCATCGCGAGCCTGGTATTGGAGTTTCCCAGGTGGTTGATCATGGGGTATTTCAATGCCTGGGATGATGAGGGGGGCTTTCAAGATTTGAGATAGACCTTTTTGGGAGCATGGAGGCACTGGGCCTGACACAAATGGTACCAACAGCGACGCACTCGGATGGCCACACACTGGATCTGGTTTTCTCTTCTGAGTTAGACATTATGGACCTTAGTGTAGATCCGGTGGTTTGGTTGGATCATAGCACCATGGGGTTCACATTTAGGTCACCCCCAGATGGTCCTGCCCCTATGGAGATGGTCCAGCACTGGTGGTTAAGGGGTGTATCTCCAGAGGATCTTTTGGCAGTGCTGGATCTGTTGGGTGTTGGGGCAGCTTGTGTGATTGGGGCAGAGGAGGCAGTAGCGGCCTATAATGAGGCGTTAGTGCAGCTTTTGACTCAATCGCACCCTTGCGTGTCCGGCCCCTGTCTACTCGTTGGAGATCTCTCTGGTATGATGAGAATCTCTGAGGTTTATAGACTAGGGGCTAAAGGTTACAGAGGCATTGGAGGAGATCTGGTCTGGTGGCAGACAAATTGGCCTTGTGGTCACATTATGTGGTCTATCAGGGGGCAATCTCCTGTAAAAAGGCAGAGTTTCTGTCTAGGGAGATTGCTACAGCAAGAAACAGACCAGCTCAGCTCTTCCGCACAGTGGACAGGCTTTCACACCCTGCCTGTATGGGTGTTGCAGGGATAGGTTCGAGCACAAGGCGCGAGGAGCTGGTTCTGTTTTTCACTGACAAGGTGTCTGCACAGTCCATCATCAGGGCTGAGGTCTCATCAAACATCTCTCGAAAGGGCTGTGGGGTCCAGCTTGAGTTGAGGTAGAGCACTCCTCCTGTGTGGGATGAGTTTGAGCTGATTGGGGTTGGGGAGGTGGTAGAGATAATCTCTAGGCTGCGGCCGACCCACTGTGATTTGATCCAGGCCGATCTCGCCTTTTGGTGAAATGTTTGGACCTGATTAGTCCTGTGATTGCTGGGGTAGTCTGGAGTTCATTAAGGAGTGGGATCTTTCCTTTAGCCTTGAAAGAGGCTCTGGTCAGACTTCTTTTGAAAAAAACATCTTTGGACCTCGACTGCCTCAGCAATTACAGACTTGTTTCGAACCTCCCATTTTTAGGGAAGGTTGCAGAAAAGGTGGTGGCCATTCAGCTGGAGAGACATCTTGCTGCTTCCTCCACCTATGAGCCTTTCCAGTCTGGGTTCCAAGCGGGGCATAGTACAGAGACGGCCCTGGTGAGGGTTCTTAATGACCTCCTGATGGCGAGGGACAGAAGGGACCGTACCATCTTAGTCCTTCTAGACCTTTCTGTGGTGTTTGACACAGTGGACCATGAAGTGTTACTTGACCAACTGCGGTTTTGGTGTGACCTGTCCGGAAATGTCATCAACTGGTTCAGGTCATACCTGACAGACAGAGTGCAGAGGGTGACCATGGGGATTTTCTCATCAAATCCAAAGCCTCTGTGCTGTGGTGTTCTGCAGGGGTCGGTCTTGTCACCTCTGTTTTTCACTGTGTATATGCTGCCACTGAGGGACATTATCAGATGGTACGGTCTGGGTTTTCACTGCTATGCAGATGATTCCCAGCTGTACCTGTCCTGTGCTCCAAATAGCCAGGTGTCAGACTCTGTATTTAACAGCTACTTCGAGGAAATCCAGACATGGATGACTCACAATTGGCTTAAATTTAACCCTGACAAGACTGAGGTACTGGTGGTGAAGCCAGGTCATCAGGGCGGAGGGGTGGGCATGACATTACCCCCTGACCTTGTGCTGGGGGGTGTGCCTTTAGCCCCCTCTAGGCAGGTGAAGAATTTGGGAGTAATCCTGGACCGTAGTCTGACACTTGATGCATAGGTGTCAGCAGTGATGAGAACCGGGTTTTATCATCTCAGGAATATTGCCCAAATTCGAGCCCTGATCCCGCCTGATGACCTGTCCACACTGGTACATGCTTTCATCACTTCCAGGTTGGACTACTGTGATGATCTGTACCTGGGGATATCTGGAGGCAACCTCCACAGACTGCAGCTGGTGCAGAATGCGGCAGTGAGATTATTGATGAGGGTGAAAAGATGCGAACATATCGACCCGGTGTTCTGTGAACTGCATTGGTTGCCAGTCCGGTGGAGGGTTGCCTTCAAAATAGGGCTGTTGACCTATAAGACCCTGCATGAGAGGGGCCCAGTCTATCTGCAACAGCTCCTTGTGCTGTACCGCCCAACCCAGGCTCTCTGTTCTGTCGGAGGTGGCCTCCTTGGAGTTCCCAGGGTTAGGCTGTGGCATTTGGGTGATAGAGCATATGTGGCAGCTGCACCTACCCTGTGGAACTCCCTGTTTGGTTATCTTAGGGAGGACCCTGCAGTGGAAGTCTTTAAGAAGGACTTTAAGACTTATTTATTCAGTCAAGCCTTCAACTAAGGGTGTTTTAAAAATAGCAGTATTTGCTTAATTGTTAGTTAAGCTGTTGCTCCCAGTTGTATTTTATGTTGTTGTTTTAAATTTGTTCTATTCTGTTTTTAAAGGTGCTTTATATGTTATGTGTATTGTATTGTACAGCACCCAGAGTCTTCGGAGATGGGTGCTATATAAATAAAATATCTATCTATCTATTCTATTATACAATGGCTCGTTGTCATACAAAATAAAAAAAAAATTTAAATGTTTTTAGTAGATGTTTAGTGTGGCAATATAGCTTTGTTTCTGAAGAGAAGATGCAAACAAATATGCTAAAGCTCCAACAAAGCAGTACAGTGATATTATACTGAGATATCATCACTGTCTCAGGCACACACTGACCAATCAGAGTCCAGGATTATTTCTTGCCATTGCATAATATGGGTTTGTGTCATGCCTCCATTTTGTTTGACTATGGGTGAGTGTGTGTGTCTCCATTTTGTTTGTATTCGAGTGGTGGCGTGCCTCCATGTGGGTTCTGGCATGCTTCCATTTATTCGGAATATGGGTGGCGGTGTGATTCAATTTTGTTTGAAGCCATGTGGTGGTGTACCTCCATTTCATTTTCTTCAATATCGTGGCCTGTCTCCATTTTGTTTTAACATTTCTGATGTTGTGGCCTATTTTTGGAAGGCATTGGCGGGGGCCATTGGACACCGGGGAGTTGTTTACTTGTGAAGGAGCCTGGTATGAGAGTGAATGGGTGACCTACTTGCTAACAGGGAATACTTTAGACCTTGTATGTAAGGGCATGAGAGGGCTACCAGACTCTACAGTAGAAATTCCTTTACTTATGGTGGCGCCTGGTATGGGATTAAAGTGGGGGAGAAATGGAAATCAGTAAATTCTTTATTTCTGGTGGGTGGGCATGGGTGGTTCATTGGACACCAGGAAAAGCTTTTCTTTTGGAGGTGCTAGGCATGGGAGGGAATTGTGGGACCACTGGAGAACATGTAAAGGTTTTTTGCTTTTTTTTTGCCTAGAATGGGAGGGCAAGGCTACTCAATCTAGCCTCTCACCACCACAGAAAAATATTAAACAGGTGAGATATGACTGAAAGAGAATGAGGGGATATGGGGTTGGGGGGAGGTAGTATTTGGCAATGAGGAGGTGGGGGGGTTCTTCTGCTACTGTATATTCTTTGTATTAACCTATTTTTTTTCTCTTTAACAGGTCTGACAGGATGCTGACTCCGTCCCCATCAGATAAGTATTGCACTATGACTAACCTGTCCTATATTTACTAATTACTCATTAAGAACTACAGATCTTTTGTGACTCCTTTGATATATTTTTATTCTACAGTTTTGCCGGAAGTAGTCCCGTCAAGATTACTGATGCTGGTTTCCTAGTAGCCCTGGTAAGAGACTTTTAACATATTAATTGGTTTTATTCTGACTGGGTGAGTTATGGTAATGCACCTGGGAAAGGGAACACTGGGAAATGCTATAGAATGGGGGGGGTGATGACCACTAAAAAGGAAAAAATGAACCTGGATAATTTCTGAGAACCTAAAGGTGTGTAATCTGAGTACAAAGATTGCATGGAGGGTCAATGGCATGCTGGGATGCATAGGTAGAGGTATCACAAGCATAAGGTGTGGGGTGGTTATGCCATTGTACCAGACGCTAGTGAGGCCTCACCTAGAGTACTATGTGCAGTTCTGTAGGCCTCACCATCATAAGGACATTGACAGGGTAGAGGCAGTCCAGAGAAGGGTAATTAAGAAGGTACAAGGATTGCACCATAAAACATGAGGAAAGGCTAAAGGACCTCAATATGTAGAGGAGAGGAGAGATCAGGCACATGACAGAAACATTTAAGTACCTTAGGGGCATAAACAATGTAAAAGGTGATGACTTCTTCCAATATAAGAGATGCACAAAACAGTGGGGCATGACATTACATTTGGAGGGTTGCATGCTTAGGGGAAATCAGAGAGAAAGTTTTTCTTCACATAGAATAGGTGGTAGATGCGTGGGATGAACTGCCACAGTTAGATGGTGGGGGAAAACACAGTGGATTGTTTTAAACATGCATAGGACAGGTATAGGGTCAGTGGAAGCAAACTAACGTAGTGCCTTTGGGCAGCCTGGATGGGCCTGTCGGTCTTTATCTGCCAACAATTTCTATGTTTCTATAGTTCCATGCTTGCATGGCATGGGAGGGAATTGGATGACCAGTGGACACCAGGGAAAGCTTTTAGTGTGGTTGGGCCTGGTTTGGTAGGACATGATGAGGCCATTGGACACCAGGAAGCCATTTTATTTTGTTGGCGCCTCTTATTTCAGGGAATTGGGGGAACGGGCCATCTAAGGGAATTCCACCCGCACATACCTGGTGCTGGATTCCTCACACAGCCCAGTTACTGGATCATGAGGTCACAGACACAGTCTAACTGAATCCCTTCCCATTTCAGTCTAACCTCCCTGACATCATCCAGACATATGAGTCAGCTGTGGGACCTTGTATGGTCCAACTCTGATAATGCCCCCCTAAAACAAATGGGGCACTGTATCATGAGGTCATAGCCACAGCCTAACTGAAACCCTTCCCATTACTTTTAAACCCATTCAGGAAGCTTTTTAGCAAAGGTGGCCATTCTAGCAAAGGTAGCCATTTTGATGCATTTTATCTTCTTCTCAATGTGTGCTTCTCATATTCCACCAACAGCTTGAATTGGTGTATACAGCTGGAGAGGTATAAAGACACGAAAGTGAGGTGTGCTTGCAGAGAACCATGGTAATTAAGTAGAAAGATAAAAGGAATTTACTGTATAGCACATTTTGATAAATTATTTTTGTATTTCCTTTTCTTTTAGAACATTCATTCCAATTCCACAAGCAGATGTCACACATGCTTCCAACTGCAACAACTTGGAATATGAAATTTAGATGGACATCTTGTTAAAAATTCAATTATATCAATGAATAAGTAGAAGAGAAAACAAAGCTGGATGCAGTTATACAATTTTTCATCTGATTCCAATGTAACTATTGTTATACAGACCAGCTAATTACACTTTGCAACTACATGGAAGCATAATTATGATAATCGATTCTGCGATACCATTGGATAACTATTATAAATTAAATGTAATGTTTTTAATATGAAAATGGAATAATCAATCAGTGTATTCGGACTGGACATTAAAAATAGTTATTCTTGTACCATAATTAAAAAAAATTAACTCAGCAAGAAATCTCCAATTACGAAATAATTTAAATAAAATTACATATTATCACATTAAGAGTTAATAGTCAATTAACAATTGATGTGAGTACCTAATGCGTTCGGTAAGTAAAAATCTATATTTTGTGTTGGTTATTATAGCATGACTCGTGATCATCCATTATTTATTGTAATGCTAGCTATGAACAGTTGATACATTATTTGAAACAGAGACATAGACAGACAGCTGATAAGGACCTCTTGGCCCAGCAGTTCTGCCCATGTGATAGTCACCAACACGTAAGCATGTGGTTGATGAATCTGTGTACCAATAAAGAGATTCAAATCGTAGAATTAAGGTGTTAGATTAAAAGCACAAATTGATTTGTAAAATTGTATCGTTTATGAATCAGAAACACATTGTATGTGTGAAAATGAGTTTGAGTATTTTGTTAAAGATAGTACATGTTAACACTTCGCATATAACTTATTTTTTGTCTTTCAGGTTAATTGATTCCTTGCAGTATATTCGACATAATTCTACAAAATATAGAATACTTTCCAGTACGTTTGCAAATATAAATCAGTGTACAGTGGGGAGTGGGGGAGGAGGGTTTATTGTGCCAAACTGGTATACATAGAGGCTTCATTTTTCATATTTTTATTAGAATCACCCAAAAAAGATAACTTGCAACAATGATATATATATGTTTTTTATCTCTACACCTTACAGAATAATCATCATGGCAAAAAGCAGAATGATGGCATTGGATGTTTTGGCCAAGATCCAGATGTGTAGCAAGTCCAATTTCTCTGAATCAGATAGTAAAGAGGATGTTGAAGAAAGATTGTACAATCTGAATCTGGTGGAAGTGCAGAATGAGTCTGCTGAAGATGAAGAAGTTACTGATCAAGATTACATGCCGGATGTGGAGGTGGAAGATCAGGAAGAGACCCCCACAACATTAGTAGGTGCAATGCCCAAGAAAACTTGTGGTAAGAGGGCTCATCCATCAGCAGAAGAAAGAGTTACAATAGAAGATGAATGGGAAGAGGTGACAACAACAAGTGACAATGGACACCAATTCACTGCAATTTCAGGTCTACAAGTTCCAGTCCCAGAAAGTCCACTCCATTTGTACAACTCTTTTGCATGACGGATGAAGATTTGGAGCTTATTGCAAGGGAAACAAATAGATACACTGATGATTACTTTCTGGCACATCCAATTGATGAGTTGCCACCACATTCAAGAGCCAGGGCTTGGAAGAGGATCAACAAAGAAGAATTGAAGAGGTTTTTTTTTTATGTTATACGTTGTGATGGGACTGGTAGTGAAGAGCAGTAAAGATGAATACGGGGGGTTGGATGAAGTCACCTACACACCATTCTGGGGCACTGTGATGGCAAGGAACCAATTCAACCAGATTTTTTCTTTTCTCCACATAGCTGACAACTCGAAGTGGAACCCTAGAGGGATGGAGGGATTTGATCAACTTTATCACATTAGGGAGATACATGAGCAATTCCTGAAGAGATTATGAGAAACTTATCTTCCTGACTGGAACCTCTCCCTGGATGACGGTATATGTCTGTGGAAGGGAAATCTGAGTTACAGAACATTTAATCCACAACAACCAGTGAAGCATGGAATCAAGGTGTACATCTTATGTGAATCGAACTTGGGATACATATGCAACTGGCAATTCTATACTGGCAAAGTCAACGAGGAACAGAGCAAAGGACATACATACAGAGTTTGTTTTGATCTTCTTAGAGAAGAACTGTGAGGGAAAGGCTACAGGATTTACACAGACAGATACTACATTGGACCTCAACTCTACACAGATCTATTTTTATCTGGAATTGGTGCAACTGGAACTGCCCAACCACAAGGGAATGCCTCCAAAAATAAAAGACATAACGCTGAAGGTGAAAGAAAAGGTTACATTCAGGAAGACACCGATGCTCTGTATGAAGTGGAGAGACTAGAGGGACATCAACATACTGTCAACAACATCAGGTACTGAATTTGTCGATACTGGAAGAAAGGATTGGAAGACTGGGGAGTCAGTCAAAAAAACAAAATGTATACTGGACTACAGCAGATACATGGGTGGAGTCGACAAAAATGACCAGCTAGCAGGGTACTACAGTTTTAACCGGTGATGCAAGAAGGTATGGCAGAAAGAGTTCTTTTACTTACTGAATGCCATGTTACTTCAGGGGTACATAATGTACAAGAAATTTTCACCAGATAGAAAGAAGATGACGCACCTGGAATTCCAATGAACTGTGATTAAAGAACTTGTAACGTCAAGCAAACAAATTGATGATCTTCCACAACATAGCCAAAAACGACAATCGACAAACTTGGATCCATGCCAAAGACTGCAAGGAAAGCCCTTTCCATCAGAGGTTCCAAGAACACCAAAGAAGCAGTACCCTGCCCAAAGATATGTGGTGTGCACAAAGAAAGGGAAGCATAAAGAATTGACCTACTGGTGCGCACAGTGCAGAAAGGGCCTGTGTATAGATACATGCTTCTCTGAATACCATTCAAAGATGAACTACGGGGTGTCTGAATCACCAAATACAAGCAATAGCAACACAGAATAGTAAATCACTTGATAGAAGCACAATGAGACATAAGTGGCTTCTAGGTAAACATGTCCTCTTCTGAAAAAAGCCCTCAAGGCTGAAGGCCCTTAAGGAAACCATCCACAACTGGGCAGTTAGTTGGTTTACACCAAAATGACAAACATACCAGTCTCAAGGAAACAAGCCCTCAAGGCAACCAGCCTCAAGGTAGACAGTCCTCAATGCAGCATGCACTCAAGGCAACAAACCCTCAAGGCAGATGGCCCTCGAGGCAATCAGACATCAAAGCTAATGGCACTTAATGCAAACAGCCCTCAAGGAAGATTGCCTTCAAGGCAACAAGCCCTAAAGGTAAATGGCCCTTAAGGCAACCAGCCCTCAAAGCAGACAGTACTCAAAGCAACAATCTCTACAGGTTGACAGCCCTCAATTGAGCATTCCCTCAAGGCAACAAGCTGGTGATCACATAATGCATTTACTCGGAGAAGATGCTGTCCTTAGCACTCGTCCTTCTGGCCTAATAAAACTTTTTTTAGTGCTTTCTGATGGCTATTTTTTATTTATAGAGACTGAGATGCATGGTGCTAGGGTCAGTAAAGAAGCTGAAAAATTGTGAAGATCTGCTTATTGTTGACCCCTTGGTTCGATGAGACCTTGAGGGAGATGAGGAGAGAGGGGCGAATGATGGAGTGAAGCTGATGGAAATCCAGTCTTGATGCTGACAGGCTTAGATTGATGGTCCATTATAGAGACTACCAATCGATGATCTCCCTTAAGAAGGTAGAGTTCCTGTCCAGGGAGATCACTGCTGTAAGGAACTGACCAGCTCAGCTCTTTTGAACTGTGGACATACTGTGCAATCCAGTCTGTCTACAGGTTCGGAGAACATTATCACAAAACTGAGGTCTTGGTAGTGGATCCAGGTCACCAGGTAGAGGGATCCTCGAGAGGGCAGGCCATGAGGCTTTCTCTAGGTGGTCATCATCTGATGGCCTCTGAATGGGTGTGGAGTCTGGGTATTATTTTTGATGAGGGGATGACCTTAAAGTCTCAGATCTCATCAGGTGTAAAGTCCTCATTCTACCATCTGAGGAATATCACCCAGATTAAGCATCTGGTTCCACTCAGTGATCTTCTGACATTGGTCCACACCTTTGTGACCGCCCACCTTGATTACTACAACTCCCTTTACCTAGGGCTTCCGGGGGCTGATATCCATCACTTGCAGCTAGTGCAGAATGCTGCGGCCTGCTTATTGACTGGGCTATCTCAGTCCAGTCATATTACACCTGTGCTGCATGGACTGCACTGCATGCCAGTTCAGTGGTGGATCACCTTCAAGGTTGGCCTGCAGATCTATAAAGCCCTACATGGACAGGGACCGGGTTATCTATAATAGCAACTTTGTCCCTACTGCCCCCTCCAACCACTCCACTCTGCTGATGAGGGATTGCTAGAAATTCCCAGGGTTCGTTTGAAGACTTCTGGAGCTGTTGCATTTACTTTTGTGGCTCCTACCCTGTGGAATTCTCTACCTCATTGGATAAGGAAGTATCTGACTGTGGAGAGCTTTAAATCTGCTCTCAAAACATTTTTATTCTCTCTTGCTTTTGCTGATAACTAAGTTTGAATTGTTGTTATTTATATGGTTTTAAATTTTAGTGTTTTAAATTGTTGTAAAAGTGCTTTGAATATTTATTGAATTGCGCTTACAATAAATAAAGATTATTATTATTATAATTTATGTAAGTTGTTGTTATTGTTACTTATGCTAATGGATGTTGTTTTGAAACTGTATTTATTATGTGATACAATGGGTCACCATTTTAAATGAGTTTTACTCAGTGGTCTAACACTTCAATAAAATGAAATGAAATGAAAATGAGATGGCGGAGTGATCGAGATGCAAGATAGGTGGGAAATGCTGAGTGCTGCATCCCAGAACAGAAAGCACAAGGCTTCCCTTTATCATTGACAGCATAGGGTGTCCATTGGACACCACGGCATGTTTTATTGCTGTTTCCTGGTATGGGATGACATGAGGTGTCCATCTGACACCACGAAATGGTTAATTGGGACAGATTCCCACTATAGAGACCAAGATGGTAGAGTGATCGAGATGCAAGATAGGTGGGGAATGCTGAGTGCTGCATCCCAGAATAGAAAGCACAAGGCTTACCTCTATCATTGAAACCATAAGGTGTCCATTGGACACCATGGCATGTTTTATTGTTGCTGTTTCCCAGTATGGGATGACATGGGGTGTCCATTGGACACCATGGAATGCTTAATTGGTGTAGATTCCCGGGATAGAGACCAAGATGGCAGACTGATCGAGATGCAAGAAAGGTGGGACATGATCAAGATGAAACGGTTAATTGGTGCTGTTTCCTGGTAAAGACATTGAGATAGCATAATGATCAGTGGGAAATGCTGAGTGCTGCATTCCAGAATGGAGAGCACAAGGCTTCCCTCTTTCATAGTCAACAAAGGGTGTCCATTGGACACCATGGCATGTTTTATTGTTGCTGTTTCCTGGTATGGGATGTCCATTGGCCACCATGCAATGGTTAATAGGTGCTGTGTCCTGGTAAAGACATTGGTGTGGTGCAATGATCAAGATGAATGATAGGTGGGAAATGCTGAGTGCTCCATCCCAGAACAAAAAGCACAAGGCTTCCCTCTATCATGGACAATATAGGGTGTCCATTGGATAATATAGAACATTTTATTGGTGATGTTTCCCAGTATGGGATGACATGGGGTGTCTGTTAGACACCATGGAATGCTTAATTGGTTCTATTTTCCAGTATGGGAAGACAACAGGGGTCTGCTGGACAACATGACATTTTTTATTAATGCTTTTTACAAGTGTAACCTCCTACAAATGGGGGTTCCTGAAAGTCTTCCTTGGGTGTGCCTAAATGCTCACTGCCAGGCTGATGTTATCTGTTTTAACTGATTAAAAATAAATTGCATGAGAGTGCCCAATAGCCTCTGTGTTCTATCTCTTTAAGAGTTGCCTATATCGCAGTGTATAATTAATCTGGGTGGGGAGCGAGTGTGTCTAGGCTTGAGTCCCACCTGGGCTGCCAGATAATCACTCTGTTCTGCCATCACTAATTGTGCAGAGGGAGCTCTGTTAGAAGCTATACTTATTTGCTGATTATCTATTAGAATAGTAATGCTGTTGTAGTTTGTCTAACCTGCCTTCTTTGCAGTTCTGTTTATCACCACCATCTTGGTCCTGGACTGCTTATTTGGACCAATCAGTACCTTTGGGGGCCCTAAAATGGAGTCTGCCACCCAGGGGTCTTGTGGGAGTGAATTTCTATAGGAATTGTAGTTTTGAGACTTTAGCGCCTAGATGCACCCAGAGGGGGAGCACTTGCTTTGACAGACTGATGGATCAGCCAATAAGAACCTTTTGGACCAAAAGGAAATTCCCAAGCTGCCTGCTGCAGTGAGTCAGTCTGGAGTTAGAGTTTGAAGATTAAACAGCTTGAGTGATTCAAGCAGCAGCCCTTGCGTAGTTTTCGCGGGAGATTGATGGAAAGGCTGAGTTTGGCCTGTCTGCCTGTAGTCCCTCAAGAGGGAATCCTTTCAAAGGCTTAGCAATTGGACTGTATCCGAATTGGAGTGTGACAAAGCCACTGAAGAGTGACCAGATTTGAACCAGAAGAAGACCGAAGATTTACTGTATGCAATCAGCCTGTCAGGACATCCATTTACCACAGAATTCCCGGTTTTGCTCAGAGACACTGATATTGTGGCCGGATTGCGTTCCACATTGTGGTATGGTGATTGCTTTACTATAAATGTGCTGTGTGCTATTAGTGGGTCGTGATTTGGTTCCCCACTGTGTAAATGTGCCACGCTTGCTGGAAGCTGCATCCAGCACTACAGGACTCAAAATCAGAACCGTTCCACCCGGCCTGGGCCTTGCCACCTAAGCCAGCCACTTACTTCAGGCACAGAAACCATCATCGATGAGAGACTCACCTGAGGATCAGCCCCCTGCTCAACCATCTCGAACAGGAATGACACCTCGGTGATTCGTGTGGGCCCTGCTTCTTCTGGCAAACCAGTCATTAATCTGCAGTCTCAATTTTGTCTAGCCTGTGTCTCGTATTGGGTAACATGAGTAACAATCAGGGTAACAACAGCTAAATATCAAGTGTTGTCATCTGATTGCATTGTTGTTTTTCCTTTCACGAACCGAACCTTCAGGCTCTGGATTACAAATTGTATGTGGTTGTGCATGCCTTTTCTTTTCATCACAGGGCCGCAACCAGCTGCAATGCCGGCCAACCCAGTCAACGTTCCAGGCTAGCCCACCTTACTTCCAAATGTGTACCCAGAATGTGTGACTGTGCAGGGACTAAAAGTGCATGCATAACTGCCTTATAAGATCAGTTTTAGAATCAATCAACCTGATTACGTCTCTCCCTTGTTCAAGTCCCCTGAATAAATCAGATCTAACTCTTTTTGCATTTAATCTGACTGTGGTTCCACTTTGTACTAAAAGCACTGTACTGTTGCTATTTACTGTGCTTAACCTTGTTTTACAGTGGGTCTCCAGGGTCAAACTGGTGGAACCAGCCCTGGTGGTAAGTGCAAACAGTGTGGGGAATTGTATGCTGAATATGGGCTACTGTGAAAGTATTTGTTGCATATTGCCTAGGCCACTAGAAGGGAAAAAGGGGGGTTAAAGTGTCCCGGAGGGCTGTACCCAGGTTAGCCTTGTTACTAGCAACCCTGTCCTCTGGGTGGAGGCACCCGTTTCAGTACCCAGGCCCCTTAACATGCAACTAGCCACGCAGGCAGGGGTAGTAGTCCTTGGGATAGCACCACCTAGGGGTTACACAAGTGTGGGATGACATGGGATCGCTGGACAACATGTAATGCTTTATTCATGCTAGGTCATCAGCTGTGACTACTCCAAAACCCCTTTGCTGTTTGGTGACCATCAGTTTCTCAACCCCCCAATCATGTAATGTTTTCATGGGATTTTGCATCGCAAATGCATAATTTTGCTCTGAGTGCTACTACTAGTAATCACGCTTAAATGTTTTTTTATTTCCTGGAAGATACCAGACATGTTGTCTTTTTCCAGCAAATTCCAGGAATGGGTACTGCTACCTGCCATTGATTGGATACACTCTGATGCAATAATATATATGTTTTCTTAATTCAGATATGCAATGTCCAGAGAAGATGGTATGGATCTGTGAACACTCCTTCATGCATTGGGCAGGGATTCAGGAGTGGTCTTGAACCAGGGGACTAGTTTTGACCTTCAATACTCCTGTAAATGTGCATTGGTTAGGTGACAGGGGTATGCTTTGGGATCAACTGGTGCCAATGTTGTGATGGGAGTGCCTGAGGGGATCTGAACCAGATGTCATTGTTGTCCAGCTGGGAGGCAGCGATTTAGGATTGGAGATGTCAGTGATGCTGCTATGGAAGATGAAGGAGGACATCACCTTGATCAATCGCCGAATGCTGAGGACCATGATCCTTTGGTCCCATATCATCCAGCGTCAGCAGTGGAGGAATGTTTGTGATAAAAAGGCAATGGACAGAACAAAGAGGAAGATCAACACAGAGATGGGGGCATTCATGAGAGGACTGTCAGCCAGCTTGGTCAAGCATGATGACAACATGTCTGTCTTCCCAGAACTGTATTGGCAGGATGGCGTCCCCAGATCAGGGAAGCGATATGTTCTGCAGTGACATCAAGAGGGCTGTAGCTCCAATCCTATAGAGGTATGCCATTTATATCCTTACAAATAATTTGCATGCACAACACAATAGACATTATTTTAGTGCAGACTTTGAATATTTCCAGGAATTAAGTCAAACTCGAGAAGTGTTGAATGAGGAGAGCAGCTCATAGCATGGTAAAGTATGCATGGATTGTTTGGTAAGTAGAGTACGTGATTTTGTGTAAGAATAGAACACGATTTTTGGCATCTTCGCTGAATGAAAACACAAAACACTGAGTTAAAAATGTGTGGTGAGTGGGGGAAAAATGACTAATGGACAAGTAAAAGTAAGGAGGATTCATTGGTGAGACAAGTGCTATAAGTTGAAGTGGGTTGAGATGACAGATTGGGTATATTTGATATGTAGCACACACACAGAGGAAACAAATTGTGGCAACACATGAGTAGGAAGGATGTTTAGTGTTAGTCTTATTTCACTGAGCACACCAAGTGGGTAAAAATGAAAGAGTAAGTGGAAACATGTAACTTAGTACATTCTGCTGACAGCCAGCACATGTTATATCTGAGGTAATTTCATGACAGTTTCCATCAGTTAGATAACTTACTGATGCATGATGGTATGTGTGATATTTGGAACATATCATAGGCTGGCTCCTGACATGTTAACCTGAAATTATCATAAATACAGATCTATAAAGAACTGTATATGAGTAATCCCACACAACAGTGCTGTTCTTCCATCAAGACATGACGGGGCAAAACAAGAGACCTCAAGAGTGCAGTTCAAGATTGATACAATAGCATGTTTTCTGTATGATTGCACATACAGAATCTTTTATACTGTAGTGTATTGGACATCAGTCACCTCCTGATTACAAAAAAAACAAAAAAACAAAATTAAGTTCCTGTTGAAGTAAACATGACCTTTGAAGTAAACATGACCTTTACAGCTGCCTGTTGTGGTTTTCTATAGATGCTCAATTTTCCTGGACATGCAATCACCGATGCAGCACTGTCATCGTGCATGCATGACAGTTTGATCATCTTGTTCTGCACTATTGACACACTCAGGCGAGAGCGGGGAGAGCTTGACCATGACTTGGCAAGTGAGCAGAAGAACCACATCTCTTTGTAGTAAAGTAAATTGGCCTCTTTACAATGGAACTTTTTTTGGGGGGTGAGGGTGTCACAGGTTGATTATGTATGGATTTCCATACTCTGAACATAAATTTGTTTATGAGAAATCATAAATGAACAGTGTTTGTATTTTTCCATCTTGAGGTTTCATTAGTAACTACTGAAACATCCACATAGTAAAATTGCATTATTGTGTATTATTGATCATATAATATACTTAATATGTCAACTGACATGCAGATCGCTGTTGCTTCATAATAATATCACAATAGCAGAATAAGATACCACGAATAAGAAATATACTTCAGAAATAAAAATAAGTGTTATTTTACAGTCAGCATGCTAGTTGTGTTTCCACTTGCTTTTACAAATTGTATGGGAGAGGAGGTTTTAGCTCATGTTTGTCTTTTCATTCGGCTAAAACAATTGGGCTGGATTTTCAAATGTTTTTTGGAATGACGCAAGGGACTATCGTCACAAGTATATGATGTAAGTTGTAACGTGTACACTATTTCTATAACAGAAGAATAATGTATGGATACATATCACTGGTGGGTCAGTGAACTACCACCACCCCCACAAACACAGTCAGGTATCATCCCACCTCTGTGCCCCAACCACCCAAAATCCAAAACGTATGCCATCAGCCAACACAGCACTCTTCTCACAAGTTCTGTATGTGTAATGAATGCAGTCTGTGTTCATGCCAAGCCCAGTCAGCAGCAAGCCGTGGTGGTTAGAGGAGGGCTAGGCTGGCTGACAGCTTCTGTTTTGGAGAAGAGGAGGTAAGATGGTACACAATAGAGGTAGGGGTCTATTGAACCACCAGAGATATTATAGGATATATAATAGTCTGACTCAAAATATGCAGTTTATCTTCAAGTGTGAGGGTTCAGGACCACAACTCACGATTGGTGGAGCCATGAGTGAGTTATGAAAGTCCTGCTCACTTACAAGTGATGATGAATTGCATATTTTGAGTCAGGCTAATGTATATTTGATATAGACAACAGTAATTTACAAGTTATAACTTTTACATCTGCACTTTATTTAAAAATGTTGCTGCTTTTCTTTGATTTTAACAGCCTGCTTTAGTGCTGCACTAGTAATTATGAAAGTCATCAGCATTGTGGAAGCTGCTCTCTGATTGGTTCAGTATTCCACTGTGATGACAGTAACTTCAAAAATATCCATTGTGACAACAGTAACAATGATATTTTTTGATATCTTGCTGTTACTGTTGTCACTAAGATATCTTTTTTATCTTATCATTTTTACCCCCACTCCTGTTCTATATGTATCAATACATTTTTCCTCTGTTGAACAAATAATTTGTGAACACGTTATACAGGGCTGATTGTGGGGAAGCAGAACTGTTGGCAGTAAAGCAGGGGAGGGTTTTTGTAACTGCATGGGTGGGATTGGGGATACAGAAACATTAGAGGATTTGGGGGAATCTCACACTGCCACATGCATGAACACCGCTACACCCCTGGCACCCTCCTGGCATCCTGTTTCTCCCCAACCCATCCATGCCATTATGGCCCATCAAGTGTTTTGACACATGGGAGGAATCCTACACTGAATCCTATATTTGCAGTCAAGTCTTTTGCACATCCTGTGGTCTGCAGAGTACCCAGGTGTTCAATGTGGGGACATTACATGTAGCAGAATCTGTCCCAAGTTCCTTGATGTAACTGGGGTTCGCTCCAACGAAAACATGGACATGCATCTCTTTAAGGGGACTTTAAAAAATCAGGCACGTCGTATTTTCTGTAGTTATGACTATTGTATTTTCTATACAGTAAAGTTACTTGACAAATATATGACAAAAGCACCAGAGCTTAATTTTTTTAATCTTTATTATTTTCATTTTGTTATTTACTCATTCATATATGTGATTTGGTAGTACAATGAAGCAAGTTGTTCATCTCTCCAGATTGGTTACTGCCGCTAACACTGCTCAATCTGTTCTGTGACTGTCTTCCACCTGCATCTGTGAATAGGCTGGTAAAAAAAATCTTTGATGATACCATCCAGATGGGGGGAGAGAGAGAGAAAGAAGGATACAGAAAGACAGATTACTGTGGAACAATAAGACCATAATTAAACAAGCAATAGATAATACATTTTTGCATGTGACCTCAGGATCCAGCTCTTATTTGGGTGGTGGTATTACCTGACTGGGACAGTGCAAGGGCCCATGATTGAAACCTCTGTTTGGTTGGTGTCAGGGAGGTGTAACAGTAGTGAGTAGGGGTTCAGTTGGGGTTTGGCTATGACCTGAGGATCCAGCACCCAGTGATGGGGGGGTGGCATTCACTTTGTGGGACCGTGCAAGATCCAAGGGTTGAAACCTATGTGTGATTGGTGTCAGGGATGTACAACAGTAATTGGCATGAGTTCAGAGGGTGAGGTGGGACCACTAGACACCCAGGAATGCTTTTTCTGTGATGGTGCCATGTCTCGTAAGGTGTGGTGGAACCCACATACACTAGGGAATGAATTTTGTGTAATTGTGGGGCCTGGTGTTGGAGGTCATGGAGAGGCCATTGGATTCCAGGAGATGCTTTATGGATTGTTGTGCCTTGTATTGAACGTAATTGGTGCCTGGATGTGGTCACTTGACTGATGCATTTTAGCAAAAGCATCCATTTTGAATTCATTTATCAAAGGTGACAATTTTGAGGCATTTTAGTAGAGACAGCCATTTTGAGGTGCTCACCAATGATTCACACTTGGTGCCCGGATATGGCAAAAGTGGTGCAGTACTGTGTCTGGTAGTGGTCACATGACTGATTGCCACCATACCACTGCAACCCTAACTCATAAAGAGAACTTTTTAGCAAAAGTGCCCATTTAGAGGTATTTTATCAATGGTGGACATTTTGAGGAATTTTGTCTAAGGTGACCATTTTGAAGCATTTTATTAAAGGTGGCCATTTTGAGGCATTTTAACAAAGGTGGCCATTTAGAGACATTAAATCAAAGGTGGCCATTTTGAGCTGCTCACCAGTAATTCACAATTGGTACCCAGATCTTGCAAAAGTGGTGGTGAGCACAAGAAAGTTAAGTAACTTTGTGTCCGGTGGTGGTCACTTGACTGATTACCACCATACCTCATCAACACAGACCCATTCAGAGAACATTTTAGCAGAGGCAACCATTTTGAGGCACTAACCAGAGATTCACACTTGGTTCCTAGATGTGGCAAAGTGGCACTGCAGTGAATCCAGAAGTGGTCCTATGACTGATTACCACCAAACTGCATCGACCATGACAAATTCAGATAGTTTATTTTTAGCAAAGGCAGCCATTTTGAGGCATTTGAGCAAAGGCAGCCATTTTGAGGCACTCACCTGTGATTCACACTTGGTGCCCAGATGTGGCAAAAGTATTGCAGTAGTGTGTCCGAAAGTGGTCACATGACTGATTACCACTATACTGAATCAACCCATACCCATTCAGAGAGTTTTTTAAACAAAGGTGTCTGTTTTGAAGCATTTTAGCAAAGGCAGACATTTTGAGGCATTTTAGGCAAGGAGGCCATTTTGAGGTGCTCACAAGTAACTCACACTTGGTACCCAGATGTGGTAAAAGTGGTGCAGTAGTGTGTCCGGAAGTCATCACATTGATTGATTGCATATTTGTTATTTCTCAGAGAACGTGTGCTCAACAAATCTACAGAAGTCACAAAATTACCCTTTTTGATCAACACTGAAGATCAAGACACTGCAATGATAATACATTACAACATTTTATATCTCGACTTCATATGATACTACTCAACTAATACTTTCTGGGATTAAGGTAAGAGGCAAACTAGTTTGTCTAACAGGCTATGGAAACCTTGCGGTGTTAACATAAATCAGCCTTGTAGACCTACTAGTATGCATTGCACCACACCAAACTTCACCTTCACCATCTCATCAATTGGAGTGAATTATAATGCTTAGACTAGTTTTGAACACTCCAAGTGATGACTTCACATGAGGGTGTGATACATTACTTTGGTTAAATTCAATATTACAGACTGTATGTCAGCAGTTGATGAAATGGTGTAGCATAGGGTAAGAGCAGATATTTTTTTCCCCTACAGGTCACAAGCATTTATAAAACACAAAAACATGTGAACAACAACAATTTGTCAGTGTCGGTGGCTCAGTAGGTTGCACACTCACCTCTGAGGCCAGGAGATCAAGAGACTGTGGGTTCTATCCCCACACCAGACACTTGGGTTAATATCCCCAAACTGACACTATAGTGCAGCATGGGGGGGTGCCGTCTTTCAGATGAGATGTTAAACCGATGTCCCATCTGCCTGTTGTGGTGGTTGTTCAGGTGGACGTTAAAGATCCCATGGTGCTTCTTAAAAAGAGTAGGGGAATTTGTTTTATTGAAATTCATACAGTCAACATACGGAAAAAATAAAAAGTATACAGTAATCATTACAAACACAACTACAGAAACTAAAACAGAGTCGTATAGATTAAACAGGTATTGCTGGGGAAACAAATAAACAAGAGCAAAAGCTATACTTCATGTAACTGGAACATCGCTATCCATAATCCAAGGTAAGTTCCTCCAGACAGTATCTAAATGCTACCTGTTGAAAGACTTCATTTCATCCAAATAAAGCTGCTGGAGTTCTTTAGTGATCTTAATTACCAGTTCTAATGTAGAAATCTCTTTTTGCTGTAGAGTAAAGATACACTGTGCATTCCATATAAACCACTTAATAACAGCAAAAATCAAATTTAAAGTACCCCTATCCCATTTACTTCAGGCCTCCCATAGTGTCCATACATAAGCATCCTAAAAGTTACTCTGGCAAACATCCCCTCTTCCCATTCTGTGGCTAATAAAGACCAGAAACCTGTGATATAAGGACAAAGAACAAAGAAATACTCCATAGTCTCCAAAGCCTGTACACAACACAATCTGGAACAAATACATTCATCCAGCTTCTTA
This sequence comes from Neoceratodus forsteri, assembly GCA_016271365.2. Taxonomy (NCBI): domain Eukaryota; kingdom Metazoa; phylum Chordata; order Ceratodontiformes; family Ceratodontidae; genus Neoceratodus; species Neoceratodus forsteri. The sequence goes on from CM057456.1 coordinate 499,373,647, forward strand.
TGTTTCTGATTTGCCTTTACATTTAAGTGCTCATGGCAGCACAATCAAAAAACATCTTGATATTTAGCAGGGATTCTAGAATACTGAATTAAAAGACACACAGCAGGAATTCATATTGGGAGCACTTCAGAAATGTCTTGGGCTCCGTAAAATGGGTAGAAATAACTTGCCCATAAATTTGTTTTTTTGTGTTAGTTTCTAAATGAGCTCTTGTAATTTTCCATATTTTTAGTTTAACAAAAACATCTCTAAGATAGTCGGGAGTGCATGCATCCCATTTTATAAGGCTGAGAGATCCAGTTTTCCAGGCCATGAACCAGTCTGGCATCAAGCTGAACAGAACATAAGACCATATTTTATGGACTCCCTGCAATAACGGATGGAAATTCCCATATAGAAATTGGCAGAAAAAAAATAACAGAGGCTAGACCATATTTTGGCCTCCACTTTTGCGGAGAAGATATAAAACATTTCTCTTAATCGAGTTGAGTCAACTCCCCCAAAAAGCCTGGAAAAAAATGCTACATAGTCATGTCTCTCTGCTTCAGAGTGGAGGAAATATATTACTAATATACAGGAATACGGGCAATAAAGGCATTTTAATCAGAAATACCCGCTTACTCTTACTAAAATTCCATCCTTGCCACTTCTGAACTGACTCCCCTCATCCAATTTCCTATCCCAATTTAGCAAATTCGAATATTGTCCCGAGCAAAGGAAATTCCTATCTGCTGAAAAAAATCATCTGACGTCCCAACTCCCATCCTATACACTTCCCCATATTAAATGCGGCTCCAGACACTGCACCATATGAATGACATATGTGTACTGCCATGGTGACAGATGTGTCATCTTTAACTAAAAGACCTACATCATCCGCATAAGCCAGCGCTGTAAAAGGCAAATCACGCAGATGGACGTGAATAGTGAGAATCTCAGCGGTTCTATTTAGTGCTCGTAACAAAGGATTGATTGTAACAATGTACAACAGGGGACTAATAGGGCACCCCTGTCGCATTCCCCGATTTATCGCCACCAGGGGGCCACTGAATCCATTTACTTGTGGTATCACCATAGCATTACTATAAAGTGTTTGTAGCCATGCAACAAACAGTTGTGGAATCCTATACCTCCATCAGGTGAACCACAAAAAATCATGTCCCACAGCATCAAATGCCTGCTTTTAATCCAAGGAGACCACCATACCGGTAACTCCTGAGAGGGCATCCTTCTGAAAAATATCCCTCAGCAAGATCAGCTGATCTGATATAGATCTACCAGGTATAGCACAAGACTGTGTTGAGGAAAGTAGCTCTGGAGTGACCTTCAACAACCTTACATTTAAGATTTTAGCAAAAATTTTAAAATCACAATTAAGGAGGCTAATAGGTCTCCAATTTGTAATCTGTTTGTTATTCCCCTTTTTATGGGGCAAAGTGAGCACCCCCACTGACATATGAAAAGGAACTTCAGTATTATTTAATAGATGGTTAAAAGTGTCTGCCAATTCCTGAGAAATCTCAGGTCCCAAAAATCTATATAGCTCGTCCGTAAGGCCATCTCTTCCCGGTGCTTTCCCAGTATACAGAGTATGAAAAGCCACCTCCACCTCCCCTGCAGTAACAGGTAACACCATCTCAAGTGCTACCTCTGCAGCACATGTTGGCACATTTATATGTGCAAAAACTCAATGGTTCTGTGGTCATCAAAGGGTACTGCCTGAAACAAGGACACTGCAAGTTCATACACTACATTTAAATTCCCCTCAGTTGTATTATGTATCTGATTAATTTTATCATATAATTCCTTAATTCTCATTTTCTTTACCCTACTCTTACAGCTGAGGAATGGACAAATGTCATCCCGTTTCCCCCTTCGTTCCATACATTTGCTGGATATGCAGAGTAGCAATCTGTTTAGAATGGAAGGCTTGCAAATCTTCTCTGACTTTCTAGATTTCAGAGGTGTAATCATGTCTAGTGGTGTGAGCAAGACTCATAAGACTTTGTAATCACCTCCTGTTTTTTTAATAGGTCAGATTGTCAATATCCCTATGACCCCTGCTGACAGAGATGAGCAGGGACCTTAATTCTGTCTTAGTACCCTCCCACCAGGCTACGGAGTTCTCAAAGAGAACAAACAATGATTTTTTGTTGATAATAAAATATACAAGTTGTTGCTTTACCTGTTCTAACAGGATAAGTGAAAAGTTTAACCTCCACATCCCAGGGCCAAAGTTTTGCCTGCCAGTACCTATCGTAATGGCTAGTTCCCTATGGTCAGAGTACTCTACTGATTCCACCATGGCTGACTGAACAATCAAGGATTTATTTCTAAAGAAGAAATCAATCCTCATCACAGTACTCCCTCTTTGAAAGGTTGGGTCCGACCTACTATGTTTGAAAAAATATGCATCTACTAGCGAAGCTGTCCTAATCGCAGTCTGTAAATAGGACATATCACAAAACACTTTTTGAGTGGTAGCTGCCCTTCCTCTATCATTTTGTGACAAGCCACAATTAAAATCCCCACCCCAGATTATATTCTGCAATGTATGTAAATATGGCCTTCTTTGTGTAAAGACTACAATTCTGTCGGCTTTCATTTGGGGGGCGTATACATTGATTAATCTGTAATACGCAGCATGGATTTTGACATCTAATAAAAGTACTCTCCACCGAACCAGATCAATAAGTTTAATTATGGAGACTTCAACATTGTGAAACAAAATACCTACCACAGAGCAGGAGTCAAGACCAAGAGACCAAAAGGAAACCCCCGTATACCATTCTTGTATTACTTTAGACAATTCAATAACTGTATGTAGTCTGGTATCCTGTAAAAAACAAACATTCATGGTATTTTCCCGTAGGTGCGAAAAAACACAGCCCCGTTTAAAATGGCTCTTAATACTGTTAACATTAACAGTAAGAATAGTTAAAGGATCAGCCATAGTAAGAGTAGGTAAAGAGTGTGCAACTTAAACCAAAAAAGAGGGAAAAATCATTCATGGTAGTTTCCCTTTTTTCTTGGCCTTAACTCCCAAGAAACTTTTAGTTACAATAGTTTTATGTACTGCAGTACTGTCCTGATGGAATTCTGAATCACTCATTTCTGCCCCAATGTCCCTTCCATGACCAGCGAGTCAATAGAGGAACTATCTGAATCAATGTCTCCCTTATTCTGCTGTTCAGAAAAGGTTTGAAATCTATTGGAGATGAGGTTTCAGTTATTTGGGGCATTTTGGAAGCTGGTTGTGTCCTACTAGATCACCTCCTAGGCATGTTTTTTCAGGCTCTCCTGCTGTATTTCTGGTGGGGGGTGGGGGCATTGTGACTGTGTCCATGTCTTGCACATGTAGGGGTACATCAGGTACATTTTGTATCAAAGGGTGTTCTCCTCCATCCATGGAACCTCCTAACTCACTAGTAGGAACTGGCTTTACCTGCAGGAGGAGACCCACAGGCTCCATGCTGGGACCTAACTCTGATGTAGAAGTACATCATGTAGCTTTTAACCTCTAATATTAGTGATGTGTCCCGTGTGGGTTTGGGATCAGTCAAACCCCATAGGTCCGTGGTGTGTTCTCTGCACTAGAGAGACAAGCAATCTGTGTTCTTCACAGTTTGCCACCCCTGTTGTGCAGTGCACAGCTTTCAGACATTTTGTATAAGTGTGTCCTCGAGTCCCACAAAGATTGCAGGTTGTCACCTCTCTACACTGCCCACTAGTATGCCCCAAGGAGTTGCATAAAGTGCAGCGAAGCCAGTCGCAGTTGCTGCTTATGTGCCCAGGAGCCCCACACTTGTAACAGGTTAAGGGCTGTCCCTGATAAAACAACACCCCCCTATCTCTCCCTAAAAAAAAATAATTTGGCAGGTGTTGCAATCCCTGGTCCTGTGACCATAAAATAACTCTTATTCTCCAGCCACCAGTCCACATACTCTTGGAATTGAATATGGCTTTGGGGTTCCCCACTACAGTGCATCACTGCTTTAACCAAAATACCAGGTCTGTGACACTCACACCCTTATTGCGGAATAATACCGTTACCATTCTATGAGCTGGTTGAGTCAAAGGTATTACTTCATAAGGCGTCCACAATGGGGTGTTTTTTACTTTTTGATATCTTTCCCAAAATTTTTCAAGTCCACTTCCCAATTTGAAACTAATATCGAAGTGGACTCTCCTGAAACATGTATTAGAGCATACAATTCAGATATTTGAAACTGTAAACATTCTTTCAATAGTGTTTTCCCCACAAACACCCTGTCAGGAAATTGCTCTAAACCCCCTTTATATACAAGGTGGACAGCATTATGTCATTGTGCCGCATAGACTGGTTGTTGAAAAAAAGAAGCATATTGTCTCAATGTCTTTCCATCAGTATCCCCTTGGGTGCCTTGTTGTCTGAGGCCTTTGAGGTTTTAGGCCCAGTATTGACCTGTACTAAATTAGTAGCCAAGTCAGTAGAGTCGAATGCAGTCGGTCTCTCAATGTCAGTTTGAACAGTTAAATGCTCTCTCCCATTTCCCTGCACCTCTGTTGGCAGATGCAAGGTGGGATGCTGTGTTAATTCTAATTCCGGATGCAGGTCTAATACCTCCTGTCCCTGTGTTGTATCTCGGGTTGTACCCATACCCTGTGCACTTTCAGATGTAATTTTCACATCCCTTTCTTTCTGGAAGAAATTGGGGGTAAAGTCAAATGAATCCCTGGAATCTTAGGCAAAAACCTTGAAATCCAACATCCCTTATCAGGCTCTTTAACCCATCTGGCCCCTTTAAGAGAATGCTCTACTGACCAAGGGTCCTATCAGATTCTGAGAAATCAGCCCAAGATTGTTTTGTGGGGCTAGGTTTCTTCACCACTCTTCCCTCCTGTGCTACAAAAGAATACTGTGGCACTTTTCTGAGCTTGTCCTGCAGTCACACACATTGTCATAGGGCTAACCTGTTGAGGCATAGCAAAAGTAAAATCCTTCACACTTTCCTGCACATCCTTGCTAATACTTGCCTCAGTCAAAACAGTTTCTGATTCATATTGCAAACATGGTTCCTTTTTTCTCTGTATATGCCTGTCCTCTTCTTCTGCTAACAATTTAATCAGTAATTATTTTTATTTGTAACTCAGTGTGTCCATTTTGATTCCTGGTAACTCCCCTTGTTCAGGTTGTTGAAATTCTTGCCATTTCTGAGCTTGCAGGTCCTGAGATATTAAATCCATCTGTCCATCCAAGATTTTCTCTGGATTCCCTGCCACATCAAAAAAACTCCTCTGTTTCAAGTGCAATATCAGTCACAGAGGAGACCAGCTCTACAACCATCTGCACATCCTCCTCCTTCTCCATCTGAGCTATCTGCTCACACTCTGCTCATAGGAAGTCAAGTCCCCTGCAAGAAGAGTAGGGGAATTTCCTCGGTGTCCTGGCCAAATTTTAATCATTCACTAGAAATACCACCAACAGCTTAATTTGATTCAATTTCAGTTGGTTACCATCTGTATCCCCTTCCCGCCCATTGCCCCTGAAAAAGGGACTTCTAGTCTCAGTGAGCCTACTGGGTCAATAAAATTCAATAAATAAATTAAGGAATAGTAACATAGGGTGAATTAGGAAAAAATAGTTCCTTTTCCAGACCAGTACAGTGATCTAAAATAAAACTAATAGTATATGGCAATAGTAATCAGGTATTTTTCTCCACAGATTGTTGGCAGGAAGGTGGTAGATAGATATAGGGATAGATAGTTTTTTTTTCATACAGGATCGGAAATTGTATGTTACAAATGAGTAGAAAACAAAGAGTGGACTACATGACATGTTATATAATAGGGAAAGGATAGGCTTTTACTCCACAGGTTTTAGACTAGGGAAAGGACAGGGTTTTTCTCCACAGATTTTAGAATAGGGAAAGGATAGGGCTTTTCTCCACATGTTTTAGAATAGGGAAAGGGTATGGCTTTTCTCCACAAGTTTTAGAATAGGGAAATGGTAGGGTTTTTCTCCACCAGTTTTAGAATAGGGAAAGGATAGGAATTTTCTCCACACAGGTTTCTGGCATTACCATGTCTGATGGAACGCTCTTTGTGTATGATGATCCATACACTTGAAAAAGTGTTGCGTCAGCAAAATACCAAAAGGTGAAATGTGAACCACTGATGGTAAATGTTAACAGTAATAAAAAACAGTGAACTATTTTGGCTTCTTTCCTGTAGTACATTATATAAAATATTATATGGTGGCCCAAATACACAATGCTTTTCTTAAAACCTTTCTTAATTTGCTGTCCTCACTGTAACTATGAGAGACTGAAGAAACTACGTTTATTTTTAATGGATTATATAAGACTCAGGTGACCTATATATAACTTTTAGAGTAATCCAGGATGACTTAACTCTAGAAATAATTGGTCTGGGAAGACATAAATACAATAATAGCTCCAGATCAAATAACATAAATTGATTGGTGAAACAAACAACACTGTCAAAGAATAATTATAACCTGCAATACTCTACCTAAGTCTATAGTTGAGATTAAACATATGAATCCATTCAAAAAGAGACTTTAATATATAAGTAACAAAAAATTATCCTTCCACCAATAGAACACTGAATGGTGGCAAGTTCACAAAAGGCCAATGGTCTACATAACTTGTATTCCATCTATGAACCTATGAACCTTAGGGTGAAGGTGTATCATTGCTGTGTACTGACGACCTCCAACTATTCTATAAAATGCATGGGGAAAAAACATATAAAAACATGGGAATAAGGCATAGTAGGATAGGGTAAAATAAGAAAACTGTGTTCCTTTTCCATGGGCAGTACAGTGATCTCAAAAATAATAGTATAGGGTAATAGTAGACAGATATTTCCACAGGTCGCAGGCATAAAGGCAGGAGAGATAGATATAGGAGAACACACTTTTTTTTTCCTTACAGGATTGGCAATGGTGTTTGAAATGAATATGAAACAAAGAGTGGACTACATGACATGTTTTAGAAAAGGGAAAGGATAGGGTTTTTCTTTCACAGGTTTTAGAACAGGGAAAGGATAGGGTTTTTCTCCACAGGTTTTAGAACAGGGAAAAGATAGGGTTTTTCTCCACAGTTTTCTGGTATTATTTTGTCTGATGGAACGCTCTTTGTGTACCATGATCCACATACTTAAAAAAGTCATTCTGCTGCAACAGTGACTTTGCTACTAAAACGGAATGACTTCCCATTCTGCTTTAGTATATACATCACAGTGCAAGTGACTCCAATATCGCGAAACATGGGAAGTGTGGCTGTCGAATGTGTCATGTTGGCAAAATACCAAAGGTGAAATGTTGATCACTAATGGTAAATGCTAACAGTAATCCAAAAAAGTAAGCTATTTCTGTTTCTTTCCTATAATGCACTATATTAAATACTGTATGGTGGACTAAATACACAACAACACTTTTCTTAAAACCTTTCTTAATTTGCTGTCCTCACTATAACCTTAGGGTGAAGGTATATCGTTGCTGTGCATTGAAGACCCCCAACTATTCTGTATAATGCATGGTGAGAAAAAATATGGGAATAACAACAATCAAGGCATAGCAGGATAGGGTAAATTAAGAAAAATGTGTTCCATTTCCAGGGGCAGTCCAGTGATCTAAAAAGTAATAGTATAGGGTAATAGTAGGCAGGTATTTATTTCCACAGGTCACAGGCATGAAGGTGGTAGACAGATATAGGGAAAGACAGATTTTTATTCATACAGGATCAGCAATAGTGTGTTTGAAATAAATATAAAACAAAGAGTAGACTAAAAGACATGTTTTAGAAAAGGGAGAAGATAGGGGTTTTCTCCACAGGTTTATGGTCTTCTAGCATCTGATGGAATGCTATTGTGTATGATGATACGTACAAGTCTTGAAAAAGTCATTCTGCTGCAATAATGATGTCACTACTAAAGCAGAGCGACTTCATATTTTGCTTTAGTATGTACATCACAATGAAAATGTTATAATAGATGGGACTTTTTTTCCTCACAGGTCACAGGCATAATAGTTATTGGATTTATTGACATGAACCCCATAATGCAATAGGTGGACCACCCCACATGGGCCTGCATGGCCCTACAGTAGGTGGTTGGAAATGGCTCCCCAGCTATCTGCAGGTGGGTCTGCAATGTGAAATTAGTTATCAGAAATTTCATCCAAGCCCTGGGAGCAGAAGAAAAAGGTGTAATCCATAGACATTTGCCACTTTTATAATCTAGTTATCCCAATAAATGTGTAACAGAAGCAGGCTGACATAGAAAATGACTGAATGGCATCAGCTGTCTTACTTTTGGTCATGTGACCCAGTGGATATAGATATACTGTATATGAGAACAATCTGGTCCTTGATTTACTCATTCAACTGCCTGTCATGTAAAACAGTCTTCTACTTAGTTTCCTTTATGGATTTTTTGACATGTACACTATAACACAATAGGTGGTCCTCTCATGGGCCAGCACAGCCCTAGCATGGGTGGCATGGTATGGATGTATGGCACCCCGGTTATCAGTAGGTGGGTCTGTAATGTGACATTAGTGATCAGAAATAGCTTCCAAGCCACTACTGCTGTAAGAAAGGGTGTAATCCATTTACATTTACCAGTTTTATAATCTAGTTATCCCAATAAGTTTGGCTCAGAAAATTACTGAATGGTGTCAGACATCTTGTTTTTGTTCTTGTGATGCAGGGGATGTAGATATGGGACCAATCTGGGCCTTGATTTATTCATTCATTCACTTCCCTGTCATGTAAAACATGATGCTTCATTTTTTTCTTTGAGGATTTATTGACATGTATCCCATAATACATTAGGTGGGCCCCCCCGTGGGCCAGAATGGCACTATCATGGGTGGTTGAATATGGGGGTTTGGCACTCCAGCTATCTGCAGGTTGGTCTGTAATGTAAAATTAGTCATCAGAAATATAATCAAGGATCCTGAAGCTGTAAGAAAGGTATAATCTATAGACATTTAAATCTTGTATAGTCTGGTTATCCCAAGAAATGTGCACGTGAAGCAATTTGATGCAGAAAATGACTGAACGGTGTCAGTCATCTTGTTTTTGTTCATGTCACCAAGTGGATGTAGATATGGGAACATTCTGGGCCTTGATTTATTCATTCACTTCTATGTTATGTAAAACTGGCTACTTCTTAGTTGTCCTTTATGAATTTTTTGACATGTACCCCATAATGCAGTAGGTGGTCACCTAATGGGCCAGCATGAGCGTACCATGGGTGGTTGGGTATGGCACCCTGGCTATCTGTAGGTGGGGTCTGTAATGTGAAATTAGTGATCAGAAATGTTATCCAAGCCCCTGCTGCTGTAAGAAAAGGTGTATTCCTTTGACATTTACCTATTTTATGATCTAGTTATCCCAATAAATGTGTAAGAGAAACAGTTTGACACAGAAAATGACTGCACAGTGTCAGCCATCTTTTTTTTGGTCATGTGACCCAGGCAATGTAGTTATGGTTAGAATATGGGCCTTGATTTGCTCATTCACTTCCCTGTCTTGTAAAACAGGTTACTTCTTACTTCTCCTTTTTAAATTTATTGGCATGCACCCCGTAATGCAATAGGTGGTCACCCCATTGGCCAGCATGGGCATACCATGGGTGGTTGGGTATGGCACCCCGGCTATCTGAAGGTGGGTCTGTAATGTGAAAGTAGTGATCAGAAGTTTCACCGAAGCCACTGCTGCTGTAAGAAAGGTTTTACTCCATTGACATTTATCACTTTCATAATCTAGTTATCCCAATAAATGAGTCACAAGCAATTTGACACAGAAAATGATTGGATGGTGTCAGCCATCTTGTTTTTGGTCATGTGACCCAGGGGATGTAGCTATGGGTACAACCTGGGCCTTGATTTACTCATTCTCTTCCCTGTCATTTGAAACAAGCTACTCCTTACTTTTTCTTTTTGGATTTAGTGACATGTACCCCATAATCCAATAGATACCCCCTCATGGGCCAACATGGCCCTACCGTGGGTGGTTGGTTCTGGTCACTCTCAAAATCTGTAGGTGAGAAACCAATGTGAAATTTGTGTTTATGTAAAGAATTTATAACCTGAAATTGAAAATGAGTTACATTTTAGACAAAAAACTTTATCAATGATCCAACCGATTTCAATGTTTTTATAAACTTCAATATTTTTTGCGAATACAAATTCACAAAAACAATTGAAATTTCACTAAATAAACATATACATCACTGAAATGCTTAGTTGAAAAACTTATATTTTCACTTTAAATAATAGTTGCATTTGGTTCTTACTACCTTGACAAAAAATGTTTACCATGGAATTAAGAACAATTGTGTAACAATATAGTAACCGACAGGTGTACAAACCCAAGGAAAAAAAACTCTGGCAGTAAGGATATGCAATTTACAGAAGAACCTTGGCAGTGTAAGGGTTAAAGTGGTTTTGTGGTAGTGTAATTGGTAATGTTTGACATAAATACATTACTTCTACCTATTATAGTTAATGGTAGTCCTTTCCATTTACCCAGATCTCTTTCTATCACTGTAATTATTGTTTTAAAGTTGTTTTTTTTTTCAAATATAGGTCCTTAATGTGCTTCATTATGCTAACCTCTAGATATATTACTTGTTTTACAACTCGGTTTTGCAATATTGTAGGCAACATGTTTTTGTTACAGTTGCCCAGTGTGAGCACTTCAGTTTTATTTGCATTGATTTTGTATCCTGAGGCTTCCCCTTATCTTTGTATAATTTCAAGGCTCTGTGGTATCGAGTACAAGGGATTAGTAATGTGCAACAAAGAGTCATCTGTGTACAGGCTAATACGGTGTTCTTTGGTGCCTAGCTTTATTCCTGTTACTATTTTATCTGTTTTAATTGCAATGGCTATTGGTTCTATGGCCAGTGCAAATATTAATGGTGATAGCGGACAGTCTTGTCTGGTACCCCTAGATAGACTGAAACTTTTTGACTGATTTTTGTTACTTTGTACTGATGCCTTTGGGTTGTTATATATTGTTTTCTTGCTTTTTGAAAATTTGTCCCAACCCTGAACTTCTCCATGATTCTGTGTATATAATCCCATTCTACCCGATCAAACACTTTTTCAGCATCAACTGAAATAATCACTAGGTAATTTTGTTCACTAATGTCAATTAGGTTTATCACTCTCCTTATGTTTGTCCCTATTTTCCTGCCCTTTATGAACACATTTTGGTCTTCATTGATTATATTTTTTAGTGTACTTTCCATTCTTTTTGCCATCATTTTTGCAAAGATTTTCATATCTGAATTAAGTAGTGATATCGGGCGGTAGGATGATACTTGGGTTGGGTCTTTGTCCTTTTTTAATAATATTGATATTCTGGCATTGTTTCTTTGTGGCTGGAAGTTTACCCATGTTCCAACTATGATTGAATAACTGAGTCATGTGTTTTTGTAAATATGGACTGCATGTTTTGTAAAACTGCCCTGGTATCCCATCTGGTTCCAGGGCCTTACCTGACGGTAGTTCATTTATACTTTCTATTAGTTCAGTTTCTGTAATTTGCTTATCCAGTTGATCTGTCTCATCTTTGCTAATTGTGGGAAGTGTTACATCTTTAAAGAACTCATGGCTTGTGGATATTTCTGTCTTTCTGATGTATATAAATTTTGGTAGTATTCTGAGAATCAGTTGTTGATTTCTTTTGGGTTCAGTGTCTTTTGGATGACATCATTGGTTATTGTATTAATTTGAAAAATGGCTCATTCTTGCTTTTCATTTTGAAGCTGGAAAGTCATTATCCTATCAGGCTTATCTCCCAGTGCATAGTATTTTGTTTTGGTTTTTAGCAAGCAAGCAAGCAAACTTTATTTATATAGCGACTTGCATAATCAAGGCACTGATTAATCATTTTAATTTTAATAAGCTATTCTCTGCCACTTGGGTGATTCATTTATTGTATTCTTCTTTAGCCACTATACGTTTTTTGTAGGTATTCGGTTCTTGATTTGTCATATGCCTTTTTTTCAGGTAATTAATTTCATTTTCTAACAAGTTTTGTATTTCTTTCCTTTTTTTTATTTTTTTGCAATTGAATAAGCAATGTCCCCCATTATGGCTTTAAATGCATCCCAGTTGTTGTTTATGTGTGAGGTGTGTTTTGGATCATTAAATTCAAAAAATTATTTTATTTGTGTTTGCATATGCTTCACATATTCATCGTCCTGTAATGACACCGGTTGGATTGACCATTGATTATTTTCTTCTAGCGGGTTAGTATTAACATCTAGTTGCAGGGGTGCATGGTCTGATATGATAATGTAATGGTAACTACCCTATTGTAAAAAACTGTAATCGTTGCAGAATTAGGAAGTAATCTATTCTTGAGTAGCTCTGATGTGAGACTGAAAAGAAAGAGTATTGCTGTGTGTCTGGGGTTTCTTCTCTCCAAATGTCAGTTAGGTTCAGGTCTTACATAAAACTCCTTAACTGTTTCCTCTCCCCTGCCATATTGTCTTGGAAGGAATAAGATTTATCCAGTCTACAATTTAAAGCCATGTTCAAATCCCCTCCTATAATATAATGGGCCTCAAATGTCATTAATTGAAGAAAAAAATTGGTAAAGAAATATTTATCAAACATATTTGGACCATAAGTATTGGCTATTGCACACAACGTCCTATGGGGTATTCTAAGGATTTTCCAAATCTAATAGTTTTATTGTTTTTTTATGAATATTGCTGCACTGCTAGCTGAGTTTGTATGATTTGAAAATCTTCCTTCTCCCCACTTGTTTGCATGAAACATTGCTTCCCTTTTGCAAAAGTGTGTTTCCTGTAGTAATAGTGTATCCACATTTTTCTGTCTATCCAATTAAATACTTTTTTTGCCTTTTGTCTGTTTCTTAGACATTTCAAATTCCAAGTTAAAATATTAATCATACCTTTTTCCTTCTTCTGGTTTTACATTTATTAAATCAGTGTTGTTGTACCATTTAACTGTTATAACCATTCCAATCCCTGTTATCTGTCTTCTCCTTTTTTATTCTTAGCCCCCTAAATTCTACCTTAAACAAAGAAAAATTTATTTTACACAGTTTACTATAAGTTCTAGCCCCACTTCCTCCCCACCCCCTGTGTAGGAGATGAAATCTCCTTTGCCCCCCTTACACCAACAAAGATGGCTACTGCTTACCTCCCTCTCCTGAGAAAGTCAGGAAACACCAGGAGCATTGACATATACTTCCAACACTCTACTTGTTTCCCATTTAAGAGAACAAAAAGGAAAGTGAAATACCCTAGCAAGGAGAGGAAAAATTAAAAAATAAACCAAAACAATAAAAAAAATGTCAGAAAAGAGAAGGGAAGATTTTTTCACCCCTTTTTTAAGTGATCCCTTTTTTCCCCTTTTTCTTCCTTTCAGTCATTAATTTTCTACCTTTGAAACTAGAGAATCATCAAGGTATCCATAGTTCTGCCTGTCTCGCATCCCATGTCATGTAGTCTTGGGATTTTATTCTTTGGATATAAACATGGCTGTTAAAAAAAAGCATACAGTAAAACATTATTATTAGTATTCAGTATTGCTATTTATCTTGACCTTCTATCAATTAGTAACTGTGTTATTCTATGCAGTCATCTAGGAATGCCTCAGTATGTTCACCCCTCCCCATTAGGCCTCTTATTGGGCTTTTATGTCTGTTATCCGGAAACTTCAGCGTACATCCAGATCTGTGGTTTCTTCTTGTTGAGTTCCTAATTCTTCATTGTTCTGTTCTGTATGCCCATGTTTTTTAGATTGTGGGTTTCCAAATATAGAAAATATGTTTCCGTAAGACAAAGCCTGCTGTAATGTCATTGTTGAGCTGGTTGGTACTTGCCCATAATCCTGTAGATTCTTCCCTTGTCTAAATAAATGCTCATAATTTTCTTTTAGCAAGTTTTCTGCTTCCACTGGATCTGTAAGAAAGTGTAACCTTCCTTTATAATAGAACTTTAGTTTAGCAGGAGGGTATTAGGGTGTATTTTATGCTCTTTCCTCTTAGTAGTGCCATAACATGGTAAAGGAATGTCTCTCATTCATAATTTCACTGCTGAACTCTGGGGATGCCTGGAACCTTAGACCTTTAACCCTTTCTCTGTTCTTGCCTTTCTAAGAATTGCTTCCTTGTCCTGGAATTTATGTGGCTTGAGAAACACAAATCTGGGTCTATCTACAGTGCATCTACTGAGCACTTGGCTGGTCATGCTCTATAGGCCCTGTCCAAAATGATTTTTTGCCTGGAAAATCTGGTCCCATTGCTTCTATTATTAGTTCTTCAAAGTAGGGAACTGGGTCACCTTTGCCTTCTGCTCCTTCTGGTATTTTCCCCCATTTTATATTTCCTCTGCATGAGTGGTCTTCCTGGTCTTGTACTTTTTTAACTAACATCTCTAACTGTACTGAGTGCAGGATAACTGTTTCTTTTATTGGGCCAATTGTATCTTTTACATCACTGATTCTTTTCTCAGTATCAGAGGTTCTCACTGAAAGTGCCTCTAGCTTTTGATTTATCCCTGTCACTACATTTGTTAATAAACATAAAGAAGTCTGCATGTCTGCTATGCCTTTTAAAACAGAGTTTTGAAAGTCAGGGTCTTTTGGTACAGTAACTCTATGTTTTCTGTCTCCCATTGGTCCATAGCGCTCTCCAAATGTTTATTTGCTTTATTTGTTTTTTTTTTCTCTTTTGGCTCATTCGGTTTCCCTTTTTGCTCTGCAGATGAATCCTGGTGTTTGTTATTATCCTGTGTTATTTTACATATGGCATTGTCAGTTGTGTTCGGCCGACTCTCCTGTGTTTGTGCTTCCGCATGGTGTTGTGGCTTCTCCATTCCTCCTGGGCCCCCTGCATCCTGTTTTGGAAGGTCCTCCAGGTCTGACGCCTCCATTGGGTGACCAAGCTCATTGCATCTCCTTCTGTGTCCACGTCCTCTTCTTCTAGCCTGGATTTTGCTGCAGATATGCGGGGACCAATATTTTCCTGCGAAACAACCTCATCTGCTTCTACTGCTGTCGATTGATCTGGCATACCCACCAGTGAGTGTAGTTGGGAAAGAATTGCAGGTAAGGGTTTTGCTGTTTTGCTCCACTTACCAGAAAATATGGTAGTCTAAGTTGGTTATCTTCTAGCACTCCTCGTTTTTTTCTTCTGTTCTGGCATTACCAAATTTGCTGGTTCTTTTAATGCTTTGACTCTTCTTACATGCTTGGACATTTTCTATTGCTGCATATCATAAAGCTGAAGTGCAAGTGGTGTCTTCTTTCTGAGAATATACAGGTTTCGCTTAGCTCCAATTTTGCTCCTGTCTCAGAAGTGCCCTACTCCTCCATCTTGGATCCCAGCCTCTTTTTGTTTGCTTTAAGTGACCTGAAAGCTAGTGCTTCCAAATCCAAGTAGGTACAAGAGCAAGTTATTTTACATAATTTCTTTGAAGTAGTTTAACTGTCTGCAACAGGGAAGGGAACATTGTTTAACCAGGAGTAGCACACTAAGCCAAAGCTTGTTTCCAGATGTTACTAGGGAGCACAAGGAAGTTAACTGACTTGCTCAGGATCATACAGTAGGCACCTTGGTGGCTGTGGGATTCAAACCCAGGTCTCCAGATCTGCAGTTCAGAGCCTTAACTCACTGCGCTATACTGCCTCTGACAACTCCTACTAACCATTATACTTCCTTGCAACTATGCAATTAGAAACTTTTTTTTTGCATGATAGTGTCAAAAATGCCTTGCTGGAATATTCAGCTACTGAGAGAGAGACAGAGAGAGGAAGAGAGCTGTCCAGTTTCATAATTTGGAACAGAGGCAGCAAGCTTTTAGAGGAAACTCTAGAGGAGTTTCAAATTACCTTCACGTGTGTGTGTGTGTGTGTGTGTGAGATGTATCTTCTCTGAAGGGCTAGTTTATGTTAACCCTTTCAGGGTCTAACTGTTAGTGGAATTGGAACTCATGGCTTTGTATCATCTCACCCTGCCAGGACCAAATGAGGGACACTGCCCAGTAAAATCATGGACAAATGCTGCTTACAATCAGACACCATTCTTACTTGACATACAGTGCAGTGTGACAATTTTTGCATCTATTCAAATGCACTAAACAACCTATCCTAATGGTAAAATTGTGCTTTGGCATTAATACATACAGTACTCTTTTGTAAGAGGCATGCATAGGTAAACCAAAAGTTAACTGGCTGAACAGAATTATAGCCATGTTACAAGTGAATTTCCAAAAATGAATAAAGTAGTTTAAAAAAAACAAGGTCTCAAATTGTAAGCAGCATCATTACTGTGTAGACAATGTCTGGGTTATTAAAAATAAAAATAAATAAATAAAATCCCATATTATAGCTTATTCAACATTGGTAAACAGCTGGATACCATCATAATACAATAACGTCATACAGGATGTAGCTATCATGGTGTCACCACTCTGAGTAGTATATTGCTTCACACGTTCCATTGATTTTTTTTCTCCATTGCTCAATGCATATATTATTACATAGACAATAACAGCAGAAAAAGACCAAAGGTCCATCTAGTCTGCTACACTTCCCTATTTGCCCCAGGATATATTGTCAATACATAGCACCCCCTGCTCCCCTCCTTAATGTTGCAGACCTGAGCAACCACCAAGCACTTCACTCCATCCCAGCTACGGCTGAAACCATTTATGGTCTTGGCAGACTGTTCTGCAGCTTCACTAGCTTTCCTATAAAATAGAATTTCCTCACATTCCTCTTAAACCATCACCCCTCCAGTTTCAACTCATGACTTCAGGTTCTCGTTTGTCAAAACATGTTTGTTTACAGTCCTTGATCAACTTTCACAGCATCGTTCCTGGACTTGGGACCCCCCTCCCCAATTAAAACATCATTAAGCAGTGGGAGGGGAAGACAATATGGTATCTTGAGTGGCTGCATTGTTTGGGGATGTTCCTAAAGTTCAGGGAGTATACAGTAAGAATAGGTCAAGGATTTGAAACAAAATAACTCTAGGTATAGTAACACCATTAGCATGCATTTCAGTTCTACTATGAAATCTTCCATCACCCCCCTCAGCTACTTTAAATGTCAATTGAAGTAACATTTAAACTGTGAACTGAGGAATATGGTTCCCTCCTTAATGGAAGCTGGCAATCACCTCGGTATCAGCTCTCTGGATTATTAAAAATAAAACAAAAATAAATACAATCCCATATTGTAGCTTACTCAACACTGGTATACAGCTGGATACCATCATAATATAGTAAATTCATACAGTATGCACCTATCATGGTGTCATGACTCTATGAGTAGTATACCCTTCACACATGTTCCCCTTGATTTTTTCTCCCTTGCTCAATGCATATATTATTACCAATTTGATTATCATGTCTGTGTAGCATAGTACAACCTGAATTATTTGTACCACACAGTTTACATTATCAACATTGTGCATAGTAATAATTTTACACTGTATCCATTTGAATCGCATAACTTGTCATACACAGAAATATAGAAACTGATGGCAGTTAATGACAGCACGGCCCATCTAGTCTACCCATTTTTAATTATGATCAGTTTTGCTGGAGAACCAACTTGATCTACAGCACTTTCTTTTCCATCCCCTTCCTTCCTCCAAGGGTTCCTTTGTGCCTGTCCAAGGCATTTTTGAAACCCACTACTGGTTTCACCCCCCACTGTCTCCCATGGAAAGCTGTTAAAGAAATCCACCACCCATTCTGTGAAGATGTACTTCCTCACATCTCTCCTGAATCTACCTCCTTCCAGCTTCATATCATGATCCCTTGTTCTACAGCACCTTTTTCTCTGAAACATACCTCTCTTCTGTACCTTATTAATTCCCATGAGGTATTTAAAGGGCCCCATCATATCCCAACTCTACCTCCTCTCCTCCAGGGTTTACATATAGAATTCTCAGTTTCCTCTCATAGAACATCTGATGCAGACCTTGCACCATTTTGACATCCCTCAGCTTTCTTCGTGTTGCTTTCTCCTTTTTCCAGTTGTTCCTCCTTCCACCACTTTCTTCTTTGACTGTTCCTTCCCTTCTTCCTTTTTTTTTTGATTTTCATTTTTTTTGTTCTGGTCTGCCCACATGCCCAGGCTTACACCCCTGGGTGGAGCCACCGGGGGGTTCCACCAATGGACACTGTGGAAAAAACCCCGGCTTAGGTCATGGGAGCGGGACCCCCCCAGTGGATGTCGGAGGCAGTGGATGGTGGAGCGGAGTGAGTCATCATGCCGAGGGGCCAGCTTTTTCCAAAGTTTGATTCCTGGGGGGCAGGGATGTGCAATGACATCCAGTGACTGCCCCACCACTGAACATAATGGCGTTGTTCATGGAGGTACCCCCAGTCTCCGCTAGGGGACTGTGATGTGCCAGACACTCTTCCCCTCCCTCCACCTAGAGAAGGAGACCAGTCACTATGATGCTTGATCTTTCTCACCTGGCCAGCCTTCTGACTCCTGGGTCTGTTCCCAAACCTGGGTCATCAGCATCACAAGTGGAAATCCAACCACTGCACCCTTTCCTCCTTTGCTAACCCCTGCTTGGGATCTCCCTACTGTCTATCTCAGCCTGTGGTGGCCCACTTTCTGCCTCCCCATTTCTTCCATCACCACCCTCAGCTACTTTAAATATCCATAGAAGTAACATTTCAACTGTGCACTGAGGACTGTAGTTCTTTTCTTAATGGAAGTTGGCCATCACCTCGGTATAGGCTCTTATCCTTCCAGGTTGGCCCTCAGTCCCCATTGTAGCCATACCTCTCCTCTCTGCACCATTTTTTCTACCATAACTTGAAGGCCTTGGTGCAGAGCTCCCTCTCCTTCCCTCATAGTACAAGATGCACTCACCGCTCACATGTTAAACACATGGGAAACACAGGGTCAACCAGACAAATAATCTAACTTTACAACAAATTTAATTTACACACAAAGCTGACTACAGCAATTCATTTTTACATTTAAGCCCATGAAATTCCCTTTTCAAGGTAATGCATTAGCAGCTGTAGAGACTCTAACCAGAGTTTGTTCTTTAATGTAAGCTACCTGGTCTTCCTCTAGCTATCTGAGATTCAGGTAGAGTCTCAAGATTCATTTTCTGGCGTGGCTTTGAATTTCTGGGTTATGCAGTACTTTTTTAATAAGGTTTTCCCCTAAGCTCAGGGCTAAGGCACAAGGTTCTGAAGTGATACAATGTCACACTTGCATGTATCAAAACATATCTTGCCTTGTGAGGCCAAATTCTTTGCTCATTTGTTGAATGTCTCTAGACCTGTACTGTTAGTTTTGCACAAAAGTTTTTGACTTGTGAGGGGATTGTGTTTTCACATCTTATAAAGGGAATACTTGCCACTTTTGCCCGTGTACAGCTACACTGCTCCAGATTAGTCCTACTTGGGGTATTAAGCAGCAGCAAACTTTTAAAATACTTTGTTTTTTTGCTACCATGTAGAGTTGGGCAGCCTTATTAAAAATGTTTCTAAAAAAATAGGCAGATGGGGTGTATTCCTATAAGTGGAAATAAAGTGTAGGGTGTTTTTCCCAAAAAAGTTCTGGATACAATCACCAGTCTGCCAGATTTGTCAACATGGGTATGGGTAACCTTAAAAGAGAGACCCTTTCACAAAGCACCACTATCCCTGCTTTTTTCTCATTTGGGTATGCATCTGCATAAACTGCCCTACCCAACTTTTCTCTAACTTGAGGTGTTCCTGCTCCAACAGGTGGGTCTTCTGGATTAGTCCCAAATCACAATGCCTTCTTCCTGATCTTGCATTAGTCTACAATTTCATACAACAATATTAATTCCCTTAACATTATGGGAGCAGTTGTTAAGGGAACCCATCCTGACAGGGTTGCTCCATTCTTGTATTTTGACCTAATGCTGGAATCTGGTTAGATAGTGGTACATTTGAAGTAGTATTTTTCATAGTGTATCCAAAATAACAATCAGTAAACCAAACCATTATTGGTAATAGCAGAGAGCGGTCTCAGTGGAGACCAGTTCTCTAGCGAGTGTACTAATAGGTAGTCAAGTGGAGTTAACCTACTTTGGGCAGTATTCCCCAGACAGAGGGATGCTCCAAGCAAGATCTCACACCTGGATTAATGATGCAAGACTCCATCCAGGCTATGACCTCTGAGTTGATCTAGCTTCTGGTTCTCCCTCCCTCCAGCCTGAATATAATATCTGTCTTGCTCCCTGTCTCAGGAAAGGACCTGGCACTCTGTGTTCATGCCTACATCCCTCCTCATGAACCTTTATCAACTGTTTTTAGTTTTCAACAACCAGCATTGGTCATACAAATTTTGTGTGCCACCTTAACCATAAGTAGGGGTAGGCGAATACCTTATTTTGAATATTCAGAAAAATATTTGTATTCAGGGCCCCAAATATTTGGACATTTTGTATTGGGCATTGTTATCCATGTACCTGGTATTCCTCCCCATCCCAATAATCTTGGAGACAGTATTGGATTTTACTTTCCAGAGCACTGCATTGAGAGAGACTGGCCTTGGTGCATAACTGAACTGCAAACTTCCAGATCTGAGGGACAGCCTTGTAGTGCTAGGAAAGGGACATGAGTGAGGAGGATGAGGAGAAGGAGGGCTTGAGAGTGAGACAACTTGACAATTTATCAACTTCCTGTTGTAAAATTTCTGTTGTGGAAAAAAACTGTGTGCAGGAGAGCTGAAGGACTACTTTCTACAGCTTTGCACAGGAAGCAGTGATAACTGGGAAGAAAAATCGGGTGTAATGTAGTTCAGTCCCTCCAAGACAGCAGGCATCACTACAGTAACAGCCACTCACCATCTTCCCACCCACTACAATAAGATGACTCCCAGTCTCCCCCCATAGCACTCACAATTCTGAGACTAACAAAAAACCTCCCTCAATGGTGATGGCACAACCTGCCTGCCTTCACAGCAGGCCACCGTCTCCTCTTGCCATTATTTGAATTTAATAATATAATCACCCATCCTACCACCCTAGCAGCAGTACACAACTCCCACCCTCCTCACCACCAGCACACACATTTCATAAAATTAGGAAGTCACCCATCACCCTCTTCCCCCGGTGTAAAAAGGCTACCAACATGACCTGCCCTCCTATGTGGCCAGCTACCTTCTTGAGAATGGAGCTTGCTTGCATAGTAAAACAGCTGAACATGTGATCAGCTGTTTTACTATGCAAGCAAGCATGGCAGCACCATTCACATGAAGGTGGCGGCCATGGAGGATGATGGGTTTTAGCGGTCATCTTCTGGTGCTTGGGGGGAGGACTTGCTAAGTGGATGGGGGATACTTTTAATGTGAATCACACTGAAACTCACACTACCATCCATTATCAATACTGAAAAAGTTTTGATGAAAAGACTTAAATAGTACAATGCATCCATACAAATAAGTGCAAATAGGCAATGTGAAAGCGTGAAAAAGTACAAAAAAAATAGATGCACCTCAGACAGAACCAACTAATTAAACCAGAATACAGCAACAGCTGTGAATCTGTCTAAAAACATTTACTGAAATACAAACTAAAGATCTTCCATGGAGTTGTCTCTTGCAGTAGGTAATACTTTGGGGTATCCAGCAGAGGTCACTATGGTGCATGGCAGCTCTTCTAGCAGTTTTTCACCAAGGACTGCCAACACATGACATTAGCTTCCTGTTTCCTATATAAGAGTGGGTGATTCCTGGTATCCTCATATAATTTTCCTGCCGTCTTCAGCTCGCGCAGCAGCTAGTGCAACTTCTGTGTAGCAGTCGTCGATGAGAAATTTGGAACTAAGATGATTGCCTACAGATTCTTCAACAAAGCAAGCATTATTTCATTCCTGCTGTTGTGGTATGAAGATATACCACTTTGACAATCACACACTTTGCATATGGTGTCTGGGACCCACACGCAACACCAATTCCTGCTCTTTATGTCAGGAATTTAATCAAGCAACTTGTCCACGATGGTTGCTTGAAATGAAGCAACTTTTGATGGAGCAGCAAATGTCTCTCTTAGAGAACCAGAGGGCTCATATCAAGGGCTCCCCCTCTACTGGTTCTCCTTCCAGGCAGAAGAAGGAGAAGGAGACACTCTCCTCACACTCCCTGCCTTGTCGCCCATCGATGGCCACTGTTTCAGGTGTCCTCCATTGATGGGCCATCCATTAAACACTTCTTCATCGACGGGGGCCCATAATCTCTTGTGGATGGTGCTTTCCAATTATTTAAAAGCAGTTCGAATTGTAACTGCTCCATCGATGGAGGCTTATACCTTCTTGTTGATGATGATTTCCAGCACTTTACATACAGCTAAATACACAGCTGCTCAGTCGATGGGGGCTCCTCTCCCGTCTACGACATCTGACAATTTAAGTGAAAATAACTTTTTTCCCCCCTGTGGGCCTATCGATGAGATGCTATGTTTCTCAGGGGAAGCCTATGGCTTATGCCTTATTGACTGCCCACCACCTTCACAGGTGCCTTCCTATAAGGGTCAGGTGGACAGAGATCAGAACCCTGGTCTTTACCACCCAGGGGCAAGACCTGTTTATGCTACTCATCCCATCCCCTCTATTATCCCACTTGTGTCCCAACACACCCTTTTTCTCAAGAAAGTGACATCACCAATGTAGTAGGACATGTCTTGCATGCCATGCAGCACTCCCAGCCCTCTGAAGATCTGGGTGATCCTCCCCGACATCCTCTTCCTCCTCCTCCTCCACCACCTAAAAGATTCCATACTGACAGGGATATCATGCCACCCTGGTCTCCTCCTCCTTTCACAAAGGACTATTTGTCAGATGACCAAGAATTACCGCCTGATTTCACCAGTGATCTTGAGGATGAAGAGTTCTAAGATCTGTATTTTCCCAATCCTGAATCTCCCTATTTGGAAATCTCTTCCCTGGATGAGGACCTGCCTATACCTGCCACAGCCTCTCCCCCAGATGACCTGACCTTTAGTGAGATGATGGCTCAAATACAAAAGGTCGTGTGATTCTTGACTACGGAACATAACAAACAACATAATGATATGGCAGAATACCTTGAATTACCTGAGAAGCCCATTTTAGTGGCTTCCCCACTAATACCAACTTACCAGAATGCCATGCTGGCTGCTTGGAATCAGCCTGCAGCTATTACAGCTGTTCCCTGCAAAGCAGATCATCTATACCAAGCTCCACTGGACCACCCCTTTCTGTCTACTATTCCAGAAGCAGATTCTGTGGTCATTACTACTGCTCATGACCATACCAAAAAGACGAAGCACATGAGCTCCTTACCCCCGATAAGGAATCCTGAAGAATAGACTATCTGGGGAAAAAGGTTTTTCCTTAGGTGCTATGAATATCAGAATCTTGAACTATATGGGTCATATGATTAAATATCAGCATACCCTTGGGTCCTCTGCCATTGAGCTTATCAATAAACTCCCTCCCTCCCTGGAACGGGATAAATTATTGGCTACAGTGACAACTAGTAATTCTATCTCCCATCATCTTCTCAGGTCAGGATATGCTGCCATAGATACAGTACCTCATCCCTACTATCAGTCACTGGTATTACCTTTCATTGCCATGCTTGGCTTCGCATTTCAGGCTTTGCACCTGACATACAACATAAAGTAGCTAATGCCCCCTTTAACATGTCTAAGCTGTTCAGGCCAGGTACTCAAACACTACTGGATGACTTACAGGCATCAGGCAGAACTCTCAGTACAGTCCATGGCATGTATCATACTCCATCTACAACCTACTGTACTCAACACTCCTCTTATTCCAAAAGAGGTGGAACATACAGAGGTAATAATAAAGGCAGCTTCAGAGGTTGTGCTCAGTCCAACAAAGGCAACACCTCTGCAACCTGGGGTGCCCACTCCTGCCCTTCCGGTGGAGCTGCACTGGCCATCTCCCAATGACCCACTAGGGGTTTCCCCCTGCCCCTTCTGGAACATCAAATGGAATTTTACTCCCACTTCTTTCTGGTGCCAAACAAATGGGATACCTCAGACCAATACTGGATCTAAGACTACTAAATCTTTACATTCAGTACAAACATTTTCACATGATCACCCTACCTGCCAACGTGCCGATCCTAAAACAGGGCTATTGGCTTTGTGTCCTAGACATGAAGGATGCCTACTTACATATCCCCATCCACCCTGCCCACCACATATATTTGTGATTCCACCTACTGGGTCAAAATTACCAGTTTTTAACAGTCCCTTTCAGCCTCTCATCAGCCCCCAGAGTGTTCACCAAGGGCCTAGTGGTGGTGGCAGCAGCATTACAAAGAAAAGGGTGCTTCATCTTTCCATATCTAGATGATTGGCTAATCAAAGAACACTCCAAGGTAGCTCTGCTTGCCTCCCTAGATGCCACCCTGAACATGTTCGCAGATCTGGGGATCATAGTCAATTGTCCAAAGTCCAGTCCAAATCCAACACAGTCTCTCCAATACATTGGGGCTGTCCTAGATACAGTTAGTGCCAGGGCTTACCTCCAGCCTGCCTGGCAGGATGTGCTTATATCTCTGGTGTCACACATACAGACTCAGAAAATAGTCACAGCCCAACAAATGCTGCTCCTTCTGGGTCACATGTCTGCTGCCATCCCTATGGTGGCATTCACCCGTCTCCACATCAGACCTGTCCAATGGACCCTCAGAATCAATGGTCCCAAAAAACAGGACAGTTCAAAGACAAAATCAGGGTCACTCCCTTTCAAAAGTCAACCCCTAACATGGTGGACAATCAGAATCAATTTGAATCATGGAATGCCTTTCCGGTCCCCCGCCTCCCATGCAAACGTTAACCATGGATGCTTCCCTACAGGGATGGGGTGCACACTTAGGTCCTTATCAGACCCATTGCCAGTGACCTGCTTCTCCCCATCCATCTCACATCAATCTCCTAGAGATGCGAGCGGTCTGTCTAGCCCTTCAGCCATTCCGTTCCTACCTCACCCCAGGCATGTTACTGATCCAATCAGACAACACTGCAGTAGTGTTCTACCTCAACAGACAAAGGGGTTTGAAATCTCACACCCTCTGCAAGAGCCATCCAGCAACATTTGATGCTAATAACTGCCCACTTACCAGGACATTGCAACCAGTTAGCTGACCAGCTGAGTTGCCAGTCTACAACTCACAAATGGACACTTCACGAGCAAGTGATCCAAGAAATATTCAACCTATGGGCCACTCCACAGCTGGATCTGTTTGCCCCCCCCCAGTGAATTACTGTCTTCCCATGTATTTTTCTATTATCTTGAACAAAAAGGGATGGTGTATAGATGCCCTGTCTCAACCATGGACAGGACTCTTCTTAGATGCTTCCCCCCCATGTCCCTCTCCTGTAATGGACCCTGCTGAAACTACAACTAGAACTAGCTACAACGATACTCATAGCCCCAATGTGGCCTCGCCAGACGTGGGTTCCCCTACTCCTACAGCTGTCAGTATGGGACCCTGTTCCATTGCCAATCAGACCAAACCTTTTGACTCAGAGTCAAGGGTCTCTCCTATATCTCAGTCTCCCAACCTGAAGGCTTTACACCTTCATACTTGTCTCCTGAGGACACTTTCATAACTGGATTACAAGTGTCCTCCCCTGTTGCCAATATTCTCTTGGCCTCCCATAAGCCAGCAATAAAAGCAACATACAATTCCAAAAGGAAATGTTTTTCCATATGGTCAGCCTCTCGATCTTCGGACCCTTACTTCTGTCCACTGATGAAGGTTCTGGACTACCTGGCCTCACTATCTGAGTCCAGTTTAAGTTACTCTTCCATCAAAGTCCATTTGGCCGACATCTGTTTCCATGAACCTCTGGATGGCAGGTTACTGTACCAACATAATCTAGCTAAGATGTTTTGGAAAGGAATGCTACATATTAAACCTCCTATTAGAAGACCCACTCCTCCTTGGGATCTCAGTGTTATGATAGAAAAATTGACCTTTGAGTCTTTAGATTCAGCAGCCACTTGTGACATTCATTTTCATCATGGAAAACCTTATTTCTGGTGGCTGTCACTTCCACTCTACGTATTTCCAAGCTTTATGCCCTCATGTGTAAAGAACCTTACTTGATTTTCCACAAAGACAGGGTGGTCCTTCGTACCAACCCTTCCTTCCTTCCTAAAGTAGTCTCCAAACATACTTTAAATCAGTCATTGGAGCTTCTGGTCTACTATCGTGACTACTGCAATCAGCGTGAACATCTACTGCATTCTTTAGATGTCCATCATATATTATGCTACTATACTGATAGGACAAAATCAATTAGAAAGACATCTCAACTGTTTGTCTCTTTTGCCCCGGGTTGGAAAGGCCTCCCGGTTGCTAAACGTACTCTTTCATTCTGTTTGGCAAATTGTATTACAGTTTGTTAAAAAAATACAATAAGCCTTTACCTGGACCTGTCCGAGCCCACTCCACTAGAGCTATGGCCACCACTGCAGCTTGCTTTAAGGGAACCTCCATTCCAGATATCTGCAGTGCAGCTATCTGGTCCATGATTCATACATTCACAAGGTACTACAATCTAGATATTGCCTCATGATGTAGGGTGGCCTTCAGCTGTGTGGTCCTACAAAACCTCCTATCTTAACTGTCCTCCCACATGGGCTTTACTGCTTGGGATTCATCCCAAAAGTATTACCTACTACAAGACACCACTCCATGGAAGATAGTACAGATATGTAAAAACTTACTGTAACAGTAGATCTTTGAAGGTGTGTTTCTTGCAGTAGGTTTGTTCACACCCTCCATCCCCCTCCTTCTCCAAAAGAGCAAAATTCTGGTCCAATGACTTTGGGTTGGGACTCTTTGATACCTCAGCTTCCCCTTGGTCCTCACTTTGTGAGCTGAATCTGGTGGGGGACCTGAGGATACCAGGGACTGCCCACTCTTATACAGGAAACAGGAAGCTGATGTCATATGTGGGTGGTCCCTGATGAAAAACTGCTAGAAGAGCTGCCATGTGCCACAGTGACCTCTGCTGGATACCCAAAAGTAGTACCTACTGCAAGAGACACTCCTCAAAGATCTACTGTTATGGTAAGTTTTTACGTAACTGTGCTTTCTGTCCTATGGACTGTCTTTTGTGGCTACTACAAATGTAGTTGAGTTCTTCATCTACAGTGCTCTTTTTTGATTATTTAGAAAAATAAATCTTAAGAAATACTTCAGCAACAATAATACAGGTCATGGTAACATAAATGATACCACTACTGGATCTATTTTTGAAGAAAGGAGCAAGCAGTCAACATGTCAGCTTTGGAAGAAATGCATCAGTGGGAACAACTGAGAGACATTGATGTTACTGATCAGTTTAATATGGAAGAACTGACATCAGTGCTTCAGAATACTGGAATTGATTATACACCTTCTATACCATTGGTCAAAATAAAATTAAAGAAGACATCAACATTTATGCCAGGAAATATGGGAAGTAATGCAATTTCCACCTTTCAGAAGGTGTTTTTCAGGAAGACCTCTAATGCAATCCAATGAACCAAACACTATCTAAATTTGAGCACTGAGGAAAAGCATCTTTTGAGGAAATTAGTAATATTTTTTATTTATTTTTTAATATGGATGATGTAGT
The DNA here is from genome assembly GCA_016271365.2 of Neoceratodus forsteri. Classification (NCBI taxonomy): domain Eukaryota; kingdom Metazoa; phylum Chordata; order Ceratodontiformes; family Ceratodontidae; genus Neoceratodus; species Neoceratodus forsteri. The sequence goes on from CM057456.1 coordinate 499,401,303, forward strand.
TGTCTAGCCCTTTGATAAAGGGGGAAATGTGGTGCTGTTGAATGTAGGGTATTACTGAGCTGGGGCCATGATACAGCTTCAAGACATCACCAGCTATAGGCTATTTACAGCTGATCCTACCAATACTTTTCAGACTGAATTGCACAAGTTTTTGGATGAATCAACACAAAAAGGATGGCTAAACGAGCAAGAGAGAGAAGCATTAGTCTATGATTTTCCCAGGGTACCAGCATGTTACCTTCTACCTACTGTACATTATGCAAAGACACTGTATATCTACCAGGACACCCATTTATGTCAGGAATGGTGCACTCACTGAAAAAATGTCCATGTATATTGACAGAATATTACAACAAGAAGCGAGTAAACTGCAGTCATGTATTAAAGATAGAACAGCAGCTTTTGAGTGAATGGAAGAATACCACTGGTTAACAAGAGATGTCATTGTGTTATGTAAGCAGTAAGACATGACAGGATGTGCATTTGACAGTTCATGCCTTACTACTCCCCTGGCTATGCATTAGAACTGTCTAATGCACATCCCTGGAGTGTCTTATTGCACTTTTAAAATGGGGCATCTTCATTTGCTTGGAGGGAGAAATTAAAATCTTTAGTTTTTAACAATAAAAAAGATGTTTGCTGTATTTTGACATCTAATAGTTCCTTTGCCTGTATTAGATGTCACTTTCTGACCTACTAGGGCTACCATAGCTGAGCTTTTACGTGGTTGCTATGGCTCTCCCTCTTCCCCCTCATACCCATAATATTATTGTTACAACACAAAACACTGTAAATGTTTAAAATCAGACCCACAGTAACCATTTGAAAATTGTACTGGCATTTTTGGATTCATTGCAGAATGCTTATCTTGTACCTGCACATGTCAAAGTTGCAAGTTATGAGCAAGCGAGTGGCTGGCAGGCTGGGCTGGGGCATTGGGGAAAGCCCTGAGGATAGGAGAACACTACAGTTACTACAACTGCACATAAAACTTGAGGATTTATATGCTACTGCCATGTCTCAAATGGGGACATAATCTCTGGTTTACTAGCAGGCAGAGTGAGGGAAGAGATGCCGCTGATGTTTGCAGCATAAAGGGAAGTGGGTGAGCAGCTAGAGCAGCCAATTTAACAGCTCTGTGTTTCTTTTTTTTTTTTCATTTTTAATTTTATTGAGGAATGACAATGAGAGAGCACATGGGCAGGCAGGTGGTTGGAATGATAGATAAACGGTGATGGCAGTTTCCTTTAATTTAGGACCTGTACGCCGATAAGGAAATGGACTGGAGCAAGTGGAGAGGTGGGCACACCAGCAATTGGTTTGAGTGAGTAGTGGACTGGAGCAAATGGGGATGACAGATCACAACAGATGTTAAAAAAAAATCTGTGAAATATTGTGTTTAAATGTAATTTATTTTTTGTGTGCTGTGATTTGGCACACAGAGAAGGAAGTAACTCCTGTATGGCAAGCAATTGGGCTGTCTGCTAAGTAGGGGAAAAATGGCAGGTTTTGCTTTTTTAACATTCTAAGTGGATCAATAATTTCTTTGATGTCCTGTGTCCTGGTTGACAGACCTTATTTTTAGCCATGCATTAGAAACTTCTAATGCATAACTAATGACCAATCAGAATGCAAGACTTTTCCATCCAATTTTATAAATAATTTTATTGTTCATGAACTCTGACTGAATGGCATCAAGGCTATGTTAGAGAAAGCACATTTACAATTACTAGTTCCTTTTAATGTCCAATCTAGTGAGCTGATTTAAAACAGCAATTTTTTCATGTCTGATCACATGTTTTATTTAAAGGTGAGGGGCACTACCACAGAGTTGTTGATGGCCTCCTCCAATGCCAGTCTTTTTAAGAGCTGGTGGGAGGAGGGGGCCATCTATGACTCCATGGCTAATGTATATTTTGACAGAGTTATCTCATGGACCAGAAACACTGATAGCATACTTTGTGCATGGTCAGGTTTTGTTACCAAATTAAATGAATTTATGTCTTATCTAAACAAGAACCAAGTGGTTCTTAAGTTTACTTACAATTTTCAAGACAGAGATTTTTTTTGATTCCACATGGTGAAGTGGGGAGGGAAGTTTTCTCTACAGGGTATAGGAAACCAACTGAAGGTAGTATTGTTTTACATGCCTACAGTTCTCACCCAGTCAGTCATATACAGAGAATTCCTTATGCTCAATTACCATTGGTTATGAAGGCATTGTTCATGCAAATCTGATTTTGAAGTTGACACACAAGACATGATAAAACAGTTCTGTGACTATTTACTATGAAGATGTTTTGAGTGATGCTCTTAATAGGGCAGGGAATTTGGAAAGGGACTTCTACTTGATCAACATCAACAGAGTGGGGTTGATGAGAAAGTGCCCTTTGTCACAACTTGTGGTCCAATAGCAATGGATTTGAGATCTGTTGTTAAACAAAACTGACATTTCCTGGAATTAGACACAGACTTGAAAAAATTGGCTGAATAGGTTCCTGGAGTCAGTTTTCAAAAAGTGGAGAGCATAGGAGATAGGGTGGTGCATAATAATTTTAGTTCATCATTGCCAGCTACTGCACATGATTACCCCCAAACTCCATGGATTTTTTTTCCTGGTAACATAGAAACATAGAAACATAGAGTTTGACGGCAGATAAGGACCACTTGGCCCACCCAGTCTGCCCATTTCACTACCTATTGGATAAGCTGCAGATTCTAGTTAACCAACAGCCTACTTCCTGCAACCCCCCACTATAATTGCCTTATGTCTGTGCCATGCATGTTTGAATTCCCCCACTGTTTTAGACCCCACAACCTCTCCAGGAAGGTGGTTCCATGCATCCACCACTCTCTCCGTGAAAAATAATTTCCTCACATTACCCCTGAGCCATCCCCCCTCTAACTTTAAATTGTGTCCCCTTGTTCTTACACATCTCTTTTTCTGAAAGATGCTACCCTCCTGGACTTTGTTGATTCCCTTGAGATACTTAAAAGTTTCTATCATGTCCCCCCTGTCCCTCCTTTCATCAAGGGTATACATATTAAGCTCTCTCAGTCTCTCTTCATATGGTTTCTGATGTAGACCCTGCACCATTTTAGTTGCTCACCTCTGGACTGCTTCCATCCTGTCTATGTCCTTGCATAGATGAGGTCTCCAAAACTGCACGCAGTACTCCAGATGGGGTCTCACCAACTGTCTGTACAGAGGGATAACCACTTCTTTTCTACTTGTGATGCCCCTCCCTATGCATCCCAGTATCCCCTGGCTCTCCTTACTGACTTCTCACATTGCTTACCCACCTTTTAGGTCATCTGATATGACTACACCCAGATCCCTTTCCATTATTGTTGCCGTTAGTACCTCCCCTGCTATTGTATACTCTTCTCCTGGATTTTTATTTCCCAGGTGCATTACTTTGCAGTTCTTTGCATTAAATCTAAGTTGCCATATGTCTGACCATTCCTCCAACCTTTTCAAGTCCCTTCTGATCCTTTCTACCCCCCCTTGTGTATCAACTCTGTTACAGATCTTTGTGTCATCTGCAAAGAGGCATACCTTTCCTTCCAGACCCTCTGCAATGTCACCTATAAAGATGTTAAAGAGGACTGGACCCAGTACTGAGCCCTGAGGTACTCCACTAGTAACACCCCTTTCTTCAGAGTGTGTTCCATTCACTATTACCTTCTGTGTCCTGTTGTGCAGCCAGTTTGCTACCCAGGCTACCACCCTGGGACCCACTCCCAGGCTGGCTAACCTGATTATTAATCTTTTGTGGGGGACTGTGTCAAATGCCTTGCTAAAGTCTAAGTAGGCCATATCCACAGCCCCTCCCTGGTCTATTACTTTGGTCACCAGTCAAAGAAATTGATTAGATTCATCTGACATGACCTTCCTGCTATGAATCCATGCTGCTTTGGGTCCCAGCCCGCTGGCCTCTAGGTGCTGAACAATTTTTCTTTCAGAAGTGATTCCATCATTTTCCCACCACTGAGGTCAAACTAACAGGTCTGTAGTTTCTGCTTCTACCTTGCTCCCACTTTTGTGAAGGGAATCACATATGCCTCCTCCAGTCCTCAGGTACCACCCCATCTTCCCATGATTTGTTAAAAAGTGTGGTTAGTGGTGTCACAAGGTCCTCCCTTAGCTCTTTTAGGATTCTAGGGTGAATCCTGTCAGGCCCCATTGCTTTGTCCACCTTGAGTTTTAGGAGTTCTTTCAGGACTCTTTCTTCTGTAAATGGACTGGCATCAACCCCCCTACCCAGAGTGCTTCTACTGTTTGGTTTAGGTAACTCCTCCTCTTCTTCTTTTGTGAATACTGAGCAAAGTATTCATTCAGTATCTCTGCCTTTTCACTGTCTCCTCTGCCCACCTCCCCTCTCTCTTTATTAATCTTCACTATCCCTCCGTTAACCTTTTCTTTGTTCTCTAATGTACCTATAAAAGGTTTTATCCCCCTTCTTTACTGAGCTGGCTATCTTTTCCTCAGTTTGGGTCTTTGCTTTTCTGATTGCCTTCCCCACTTTTTTCTGCTTTAATTGAAACAGTTCCCTATCGTGCTCTGTCTGTGATTCCTTATACTTTTTGAATGCAGCCTTTTTCTCCTTAACCTTCCCTGACACCTCTTTTGAGAACCATAGTGTTTTTTTATTCTGCTTTGTTTTCTTTATTTGTTTCACACAAAGGCTTGTTGCCTCCATGATGGCAGTTTTGATTTTCTCCATTGTTCTTCCTCCTCCTTTCTGGCCATTTGCTAATGCATTCTCAGTATTCACCCATTATGCCAAAGTCAGCCCTTCTAAAGTCCAGTATCCTTGTCTTTGTATGGCTTGTCTCCATTGGTTGTGTTTTCAGAAGCACACCGTGCAGTGGTCGCTTGTTCCCAGATGTCTACTGACTTCTAAATTTGTGATCCTCTCTCCATTTGAGAGTACCAGGTCTAATATTGCTCCCTCCCGAGTGGGTTCCACCACTAGCTGTCTAAGGCATGCCCCCTGTAGGGCATCGAGAATGACCCTGCTCTTGGATGTGGCTGCAGTCCATGTAGCCCAGTTAACATCTGGCATATTCAGGTCCCCCATCAACAGTAAAAACTGCATTACTTACAAATATGCAATACAAAGGAAATATATTTGCTAATCCTACCGTGAGTGCTCTAGGGGAGGCACAGGTAAAACATCTAATCACTAATCACACATCATTTGTTGTTTTTCACCCTGTATTGTTAGAATCCAGAAGGACAGGGTAAAGGAGCACTACAGGGCAATCAACAACAAGCGGCTTGAGCTCAATTTTCAAAGTCCCATGAATGTGCAGGCCTATGGTGCACTGATCATTTGGCACATGAGGTTTACAGCATTCTCCTGGCCGGCGAGCAGGACTTTCAATACTGAACATCAAATGCTGCAGGTTAGACCAGATTTTCCCTGATCTAACTTGCAACATTTAGGGGACCCTTTTTACAGGACATGTGTCAAATCTTTGGCACAAGCTGCTGTAAATTGAGGAAACTACCACAATTGTGCCTGATGCACTAGAATCTAGTGCAGTTGCATCAAAGGAGTTTGGTGCAGCTGAGCCAAAAAATGGGTTTCACTCCAGCACTGATACAAGCCCTGTGTCACCCTTAGAAAATTGAGCCCCTTTCTCAGTCTATCTTTTGGAGCAGCAGGAGGTATCAGGACATAAGATATCCTATATGGGAATTGAGGCAGTCAACTATAATAAAAGAGGAGGTATTAGAATTCATATTTTATTGCAGAAAGAATACCAGTGGACATTTAAATTAAGAACATTGAAGCCAAATGGCTTCAGTGATCATTTGGATTGAGAACCATTATTGAAACATTACTAAAGGAGCTTATCACTTTACAAATGTTAAGTGATAAGGATTCTTATGGATGGACTTATAGTATGTTCTTAGCAATAGCTTTTTACTTTGTTTTTCTGATTGCGATACGGATTCTGTCCTTCTTTTAAAATTGGAGAACAATGGCTTTTGACAACGCCCTGATTAATTTCAAATAAGATCTAATGATATATGTGATGGGTTTACCACTTCTGGGGCCTGATAATCAAAAATGGGCAAAGGTAGAGCACAAAGTTTTCTGCTGTGCTTGCCTGTGCCCATGATCCAGAGGATGCCATATTCAGTCAGATAGCACACTGGTGCTATCCAACTGAATATAGATTATGTCAACACAGCACTAAGACAAATAGCACTGCCCCAACATTGATCTGGGATGTGCAGGGAATAGTGCCCCTAGACCTGATAGTGCTGGAAGCCCATGCCCCGATATTCAGCTGGCCCCATGCAAGTGAATCCATTGGGCATGCCCACTATGAGTACATTTGAATGGGACATGGTGGCAGGTTTTTGCCCCTGAGACTGGCTGCACCCCCACTGCAATTACTGGCCACATAAAAAAAAGTAATTCCCAGGTGTCCAGTGCTCCCTATCTTCCAGTCATTGTCCCTGTACCTAATGGTTCCCCCCTACCATCTGCTCATCATCCTAGTAATTCAGTGATATGTCTGTGGTGCCTAGTAGTTCCCTTCACCCTCCAATCACCATCCCCATAATTCTAGAATATGTTCCTGGTGCCTAGTAGTCCCACCCATCCTCTGATCACTGGCCCCATACTTCTAGTAAATGTCCCTGGTGTCCAGAGGTCCCTCCCACTTTCCAGTTACTGGCATCATAGTTCCAGGATATGTCCTTGTTGCATAGTGATCTCACCCACCCACTGATCACTTAGCCGGTCCTCCTAGTAAATGTTCCTGGTGCCTAATGGTGCCCCCACCATCCAATCATCATCCCCATATGCCTAGTAAATGTCATTGATGCCTAGATGCCCCCACCCTCCAATCAGTGGTACTGTACTCCTAGTAAATGTCCCTGGTGTACAGTGGTTGTCCCACCACTGATCCCCATCCCTGTACTTTCAAAAGCTTTTGCTGGCATCTAACAGCCTCTGCACACTGCAGGCACTGACCAATCCACACTACCATTCCCTTTACCTCAGTTGCCTGCTCCACAGTGGCCCATAGAGTGACCAGCACAGCCCTCCTCTCACCACCACATCCGGCCTCCATATTGAAAGACAGGGAGTATGCATCCTATGTACTGTACAGGGCATGCATCCTCTGTATTATACAAGGAGTGTAGCCTGTGTACTGTACAGAAAGCATGTGGCCTGTGTACTGTACAGCACTGGACACCAGGGACATTTGCTAGTAGTACAGGGCCAGTGATCAGAGGCTGGGTGGACAAATAGGCACCAGAGACATATCTTGGTGTTACAGGGACAGTGATCAGAGGGTGGAGGGAACCACTAGGTACCTAGAACATATCCTAGCATTACAGAGATGGTGATTGGATGGTGGGTGGGACTACTAGGCACCAGGGATATATCCTAGAATTACAGGGATAGTGATCAGAGGTGGGATGGACCACTAGGCAGCAGAGACCTTTACTAGCATTACATGGACAGTCATCAGAAGGTGGGAGGTATCTCTGAACATGAGGGACATTTACTAGGAGTATGGGGCCAGTGATCAAAGAGTGGGAAGGACCACTGGACACCGCAGACACTTACTAGGAGTATGGGGTCAGCAATTGGAGTGTGGGAGGGACCACTAGGCACCAGAGACATTTACTGGCATTACAGGGATGGTGATCAGAGGATGGGGGAACCACTTGATGCCAAGGACAATTACTAGGAGTATGGGGACAGCAATCAGAGGGTGGGTGGACCACTGGATATCAAGGATGTGATTGGGTCAAGGAGTCAGGGTGGGACACTTCAGTACTTTAGTCCACCACAAGGGCCTTGCATCTCATTAAGTTGGGGTTTGCAAAGGCAACAATTTTCACCCATTAGGGTGGAATTTACCACCTGTGCAAACCTCTCAACATACTGCTCCATCCATATGCAGGGAGGGACTCCTCATTTGCATGGGCACAGTGGTAACTTAGCCCTTGCTCAGGCACTAGGAGGTTTTGCCTATGCTGTGGGGGTCTCTGAATATAGATCCCACTGCAAATCGGGTGCAAAATCCAGTTTGCACTGGCAAAGACCCATTTGCGCCCACACTAACTTTTGAAAGTCTTACCCCTTATATCAAAATCATATGCTTTATAATCTGAAACTGTTTTGAATTTTTTTTTTGCATTATCTATTTATCCTCCCCCTGCATCTGACCTGTCTCTCGTTCAGGCCACCAGGACTGATTCACCTCACTTGGGAACCCCCATCACCAACTCCTGCCTCATATTGCAGCCAACCCAGGGTAGCTCAATGTATCCCTTTGTCAGATGGGTTCTCTCCTTCTGGATAGGAAGTGCCTTATGGCTTATATTTCTTGGCCCTGGGTGCTGCTGAGCTTGGTTCCAGCTGTCCAGGGGCTCTGTGGTGATGAGGGTCCAGGTGGCCATCATTTGGTCAATTGAGATGCCATTATTCTCTGGTTTTCTTTGCTCCCAGCTGTTGTGACACTGCTGTAGTGCTCCCATTCTCCACCAGGGGCTGCCACAGAGTGGGGCAATCTCCCCAACGAACCCCAGGAGAGGAGAGGAGAGGAGAGCAGTCCTCTGGATGCTTAATCCTCTCCTTCCCCTGTTGACCCCTTGCGTCCCGAGTCTGTTCCCAAACCCAGGTCGCTGGCATGGCACAAGGTGTGTCATGCAGTGCCTCAACCCTTAGTGCCACCGGGCAAGCTTGGTTTGGAAATTTTTATTGAATTTATTACTGTAATATGAAATGTATTTGTGATTGTATTTTTGGCTTTCAGCGTTGCAGTCTATACCTCTCCTCCTGTGACCTGTTATATTAAGTGGAAAATATGTTCTTGGTTGTGCTATTTTTTGCTGCACCAAGTCACTTTTATGTAATATTGAGACTAGGTCTCAGTGAGTGTTTTCAACATGGGAGTATGTAAGACTTATCTGTTATGGTGGTCAATAGGGACCTTCAATAATGACTGTTCTGGAAGAATCTTACTTCTTCCTTTTTTTTTTCTTTCATTGATATCACCACTGAATTGCTTAGGTTGTGTAAACCTGATCCCACATTGTTCCAGCCATGTCCCCTAAGGAAGAGGGTACACTCTTGAAATGCTGGGGTTTATGCAGGTTAGTTCGGTTTGAGGTGTGCCCACCTTTTGTATTTTTACAAACTTTGCCGATTTGCACATATTTGTATGAATGCACTGTATTATTTGAGTTTTTCATTAACATTTTTTCAGCATTGATAACGGACTGGAGTGCAAGTTTCTGTGTGATTTTGGTATGTTGTTTTACTCCACACACAGCTTAACGAGTAGTGCCACCAACTCCATGCTCGTGTTGTTTTTAATGTGATTGAGCTGGGGAGATGGGGTGCTTTTCTTTAATTTTTTTTTATTATTTTCATGTTTTCTGAATATGAATAGGTACGAAAAATGCCATTATCATTATTTGGATCCAAATAACACATAGTGCATCATTCCTGATATTCAGGAACTACTATTCATTACTCTTACATCCCTAGTAACCAGTAACTTAGTTCCACCTCCCCTGCAAAGGCAAGATAGCAGAGGCCATTGGTTGACAGTCTATAGGCAGTTTTCAGACAAGATGATCCCCTTTTTTGCAAGTGCCAGAAGATGGCAAATGGGCTCTGTACATCATGACCCTGTGTGACTCAAGCCCACCTAGTCCTGTAGTTCAAAAAGGGGTTATGAGGCTTCCATGTTCCCAGTCTGAGGAGATCTATGATGACAAGGGCATATAAGATTAACTGCCTGCATGGAGACAGAAAGTAAGATTACACTTTTAAGTGTCCATTTCAATGTAATTAATCATTAAGTTCATGCAACAAGGTAATTACACTGTTCTTAAAAGTTTGTTGCATGCAACTACATTGCAATTGCAATTCAATTACAGTTAACAAGTTAGTGGGTCACAGTCCCTGTGCCAAAGTCTTACCCTACCTATCCCTTCGTATGACTAGCAGGGGGCCAAAGTTCAGATCCATTCGAGTGACCCTATTAGGTCCCGCAGTTTGTGCCCCATATTTAAGTGTGATGCTAAAAGTATGTCAGGAGACATGGTGAAGGCAACAAAAAAGTAACAATTTAGGGGATTACTATACCTGTAATGCCTTTTGGTCGAGGACCACTGTGCCATCCTCCCACTCTGGTTTCCAGTTCCAAAGTCACGGGAAGGCAGGGTTACCAGTACATTGCTGGGAAGAGGCCACATCCCATGACTCTGGCAAAAGCCTCAGGACAGAGTCATGTCAGTATCCAGATGGTGCCAGGGGAGTGGTGGAGGTTCTCTGCTCCCCTTGCTCGTCAGCTCTGACCTCCAGGGGGAACTCCATGTGCCTTACAGAAATTTAGGGGATCCTAGCACATTTGTTTGGGGGAACATAAAAACATCATTTGTCTTTATGCAGTTACTTATTTGAAATGGAAGCAGTTTGGTAGACCTTTTTAATGTCTGCTTGCATGCAGGAAAGGATGCCTGTTCAACGGCACTGTGGGAAACCTTTCAAGGTTGCCAGTTCCCACACTAAATCTGACAGCTCTTTTTCCACTATTTATTCTTGGAGGTCTGAGAGGTTTATTCCCTCCACAATAAGGTGATTGGATACAGATAGTAGGAGTCATAGATTCTCTGATCTTTCTCAGTGGCACCCACAAGGTTAGCGGGGTATTTCATTTGCCCCATGGTGCCTTCCTCCTTCAGCAGTTCTTACTTGACGCATTTTTTGTGCTTAGCCAGTGTGGCTGGGGTGAAGTCTTGATCCATATAGATTCACTGGACATTGAGGTTAAGGTCTTTTTTAGCTGATGTTTTGTGCAAAATAGTTTCCTTCAATATTGAATTAATAAGAAATGTAGCGCGATGTCATTATTTTTTAGACAAAGTGAATCATTTATGAAATGGAATATGTAAATTCAGGATAGCTTGTTCTGGTATGCTAATTTTACTTTCTGTGTTTGATTATAGAAGAGTTATGTTGTGGATTTACCTCCCAGTTCACTGAAAACGTATAATGTTAATGTAAACTATGATTTTATCTATAGAAGAATAGATTTTGCCAGCAAAGAACCGGCCCCTTGTCTCTACCTACTCCATCACAACAGCTCCTAGTTGATCACAGGTGCCAGTCCCTCCCACTGTTCTTGTACCTAAAATGCCGTCTTGCCCACTACACATATGCTTGAAGCTCCTCACAGTCTTTGCCGTACTATCTCCTCTGGCAGGCTGTTCCAGTCATTCACTACCCTTTCCATGAAGAAGTATTTCCACACATCTCTCCTAAACTTCACTCCGTTTGTTTTATTGCAAGCCCCCTTGTTTTAGTGCCATCCTTTTTCGAAACAGATTCTGCACTTGCACCTTGTTCACTCTTGTAAGGTACTTGTAGCTTTACACAATGTACTGTTGTCTTGAAGAAGCTGGGTACGCCTGACAAAACATTCATACTTTTAAGCAGGTCTGAAGATTTGATTGCTGAATAAGCATACAGAAATATACATTTATTTGCTTGAGTTTGTTGTCTTTTTCTACCATAGAGGGATTTAGTAAAGTAAATGGTCATCAGAACAAGAATTACAAATGCTTACAGAAAAATATGTGGCAGTGGTCTTTAGTATGAAAATAAATGCCATCTCTTGGCTCCTAAATGATGTTAAAATACAGTATGTAGAGGTCTTCAGTTACTGGGGAGTTATTTTTCTGAGACCACAACTCCTGGAAGACAAAGTTTAATAGCTGAGTTGGTGAAGCCAATAACTCATTGAGAGGAGCTGGATTTCTAAAAGCAGTAGTGCATGTTATGGTGAACCTATTTCACATACTGTATGCCTGTTTATTATATTTTAGAGTGCACCTGATCTCTTGTCTTGTAAGAGTTTTTTTCCCATTGTGAGTCAGCTTTAGCTGTTTTGTTTGATGTTTGATACAGTTAAAAGGAATACTCTTTAATATGGTCATCCTTAGGTTTTTATTTATGTTATCAGCTGTTTTGAACACCCATTGCTTAACATCACTTTTCCTGTGACTTAGGCAATCTATTCTCCAGCAGACACTGCCCTAAGACCTCAGGGAACAGTGAATCATGACAAACCGTGGAAAATAAGGATCAAAACCTGGGTATAGCCATATTAAATTGGAGCACTTCTTTCATTATTTCATAGGTTAAAAAAAAAAGTACTAAAACATGCTCAAAGTAGGGGAAATGGTAACTTACATGGGGTAGTCTGAAATAAAATAGAAGGTATAGGTCAAATGTTGTATTGCAACATGCACTGCTGCTTCTCACAAATGCTTTAATAAAGGCATTTCCCCAAAACAAGCATTAAATGTATATCAAGTAAAAGCAATTATCAGCTGCTATATGCAACCAAAGTGTTGGGATATGAAATAGGAGAGGACCTTGAAATGTACAGAATGGCTTTTTACAAGGGCCCCAACAGGTACCTAAAAAAAACATTATAATGACAGAAATGTGAGCCTTAATACTAAATTTACTGTTATTTGAGGCTTAAGTTATCTCTTATTTGATTAAAATATTACAAATGAGTCCAACAAGGTTACTGAAAATGTGTATGGATAAGGTTTCAAAAGTGAAATGCATGACATTTGGTATAACTAATGAAAATTTATTTGGGAACTCTTGCACACACTGTGCTTCAGTTATGTATGGGAAGAGCGTGAAATGTTGGAAAAACAGTGCTAAATATAATTATTGATTGTCTCCTAGACATAACAAAACAGCACAAAATTGAGTTGCCACTTTATTACCCTCCTATCAAAAAAACTATTGAGTGGGAAGAATATATGATCTTTCATATCCACTATAAATCCAGATCAAAGCAGGATTTTCTCTAGATACAGTGGACATGGAATTAATATATTCAAGCTTTGCCCTGGGCTGCTGTTAGCACATATTGCCAACAGAGTAAAAATACCTTTCATTTAAATACTATCAAAACAATAAACATTACTTACTGATACGGTCACTTTATGAAAATATAAAGCAAATACTTTTTTGTCTATGCTGTTATCAAGCTGTACCAAAATATATTTGATTTTTTCTTTTAAAGTGGACAGATGTTGTAATTACAATACTAGTGCCTAACTTTGCATATAAAGTATACCAAAATAAAAGAAGAATAAAGGCGTGAATTTTATGATAGGAATGGATTTACACGTTTTTAGACCTCATGCAGTAGTAAAATAAAGGAATAATGCATGACAGGGTGTGTGTCATGCTGGGATAACGCCACACCTGGGGGTTGGGCAATCAGGCTGCGTCGTAGTGTGTCCAATGCCCCAGGCTGGCGCGATCCCAAACGCATTACACACCCTGATGCGCATTATTCCTATTATACAATGGCTCGTTGTTATACAGAATAAAAAAAATAATTTTAAAGATGTTTTTGTGTGGAAAAATATTTTTTGTTTTTAAGAGACAATGAAACAATCAATCAGATGCTCAGCAGCAGGATCACAGTGCTGACATTAGACCTGTGGCGACGTGCTGGGATAACGCCATGCGTCCAGCCCCAAACTGACCAATCATAGTCCAAGATTCTTTCTTGCCATTGTATAATATGTATTAAGAAAATGGTGCAGAAGAACTATTCAGTACAGTTCTAGTATGTAGTAGCAACTACAGTAATTTTGCTGATGTCATATTAAATGATCACCTGTGCTATAAGCAAATGAGTTACTTCTTCTCTTGCATATTTTTAATATGTATTATATGAAACCACATGTTTTTTAAATTGTTTTATGCAATATTATTTGATTATAGTGAAAACCTTTGGACCAATAAACTTAACATGTTAGTCACAAGCTAAATGAAAACATAACCACAACAATACTTGAACACTATGTTCTGATCTAAAGGCAGCCACATTATCCATTAATCTACAGTAAGTATCCTTTCAATTTCCTAAAGCATAATGTAGCTGGTTAGATGAGAAAGATTTGAGATTGAAATCAATGTATTTATATGCATAGACACTTCTTATCCTGTAAGGATTAGCATATGGAAGCCAACATATGTTAAAACTCTACAGCATTTTTAATTATGTTAAATGCCTATATCATGTCAAATGAATATGCATATTAGTAAAAGAAGTAATGAATGCATAGGAAATCAAACTTTCCGTTTTCTGAACTGAAGCCTGAAACCTTGTGCAATAGATCGCATAGTCAGTTATTGAAAGGCACTGGAAGTAGGAGGACATAAACAATACACCTTATACTCTAGAATGGTAGCATGCATTATTCTTGTTAATCCAAGAAGCAAATGTTAGTGTACTTACACAGTCATGTATTGCCCCCTGTGTTTAAATAATGTAATGACAATTTTTGAAACATTTTATAAACAAAGCGCCCAAGAGGTGGATAGGCAGAAAAGGGGCAAAATTCAGCAGAAGGGCAGACAGAAGAAGAACCAGGGATAAAGGACAACCAAGGAAGGGGCTGGAGTAGAACAGTGAAACAGTCTAGGGAGGTCAAATCATGGAAAGCCATGTGTGCAAATGCCAGGAGCCTTAGCAACAATTTGGAAGATCTGGAGGCTGTCATGGTGGAGTCAGACCTGGACATTGTGGCCATCACTGAAACCTGGTGTAATGATAACCACGACTGGGAGATGGCCATACCTGGCTACAACATATTCAGAAGAGACAGAGCAGGCAGGAAGGGAGGAGGAGTGGCACTGTATGTGAAAAATGACATAAGGGCCATAGAGATCCAGGAGGAACAAAATGGGGAAGAGATACTGTGGGTTAAGCTGGAAAGGAAAATGGGGACAGCCATCCGCAGAGGTGTGGTCTATAGACCACCAGCCCAGGAGGAAGAAACAGATAGGGAGCTGATGCTAGCCATCCAAAGGAAGGCAGACAAGGGTGAGGTAGTACTGGTTGGAGACTTCAATATTCCAGACGTGGACTGGAGCATCCCAGCAGCAGCATCAACTAGGAGCAGATTTATCTTAGACTCCCTTCAGGGTGCCTTCCTCAAGCAACTGGTCATGGAACCAACTCGGCAGAAGGCAATACTGGACCTTGTGCTCACAAACAGGGACAGTGTGATGGGGGTAACAGTGGGGGAGCACCTGAGGAACAGTGACCACCAGTCATTGTGGTTTGAAATCACAGAAAGAGCAGAACCAAACCACACAAAAACACTTATCCTGGATTTTAGGGGGGCAGACTTTGGGAAAATGGGGAGATACTTGAAAGAGGCATTAAGGGGAATGGGACAGGAATCGTGGGTTGAGGAACAGTGGGCAGTATTTAAAATGGGGATTACAAGAACAACAGAATTATGCATTAAGCAGGTTAGCAAGAGGAAAAGGAAGAGGAGACCATTATGGTTTTCCAAAGAGGTAGCAAAGAAAGTGAAAGCCAAAAAGATTGCATTCAGGCAATACAAAAACACACAGGCAGAAGGGGAAAGGGAGAAGTACCAGGAGAAGCAAAGGGAGGCAGGGAGGTCAGTAAGCAAAGCCAAAGCTCAGACAGAAGAACACATTGCAAAATCAGTGGGCAGAGGGGACAAAACCTTTTACAGGTACATAAGTGAAAAAAGAAAGGCAAAGGAAGGGATAGTGAGACTGAAGGGGGAGGATGGGGGCCATGTGGAGGATGACAACAGTAAAGCTGACATATTGAACAGGTATTTCTGCTCAGTCTTTACTGAGGAAGAGGAGGGTAATTGGTCTGAAGGGAGTACAAGGGGTGAGAATGGTGTAGAAGTGGACACAAGTTCCTTTACACGAGAAAGGGTCCTGAAGGAACTGGAAGTAATAAGAGTTGATAAAGCAGTGGAGCCAGATGGGGTGCACCCCAGGGTCCTTAAAGAACTAAGAGAGGTGGTGGCTGAACCTCTGGCTATCCTGTTTAGCCGATCACTGGAAACAGGGGAGATACCCAAAGACTGGAGGACAGCAGATGTAGTCCCCTTATACAAAAGTGGGAACAAAGAGGAAGCAGGGAACTACAGACCAGTCAGCCTCACCTCGATAATGGGGAAGATCATGGAAGCACTACTGAAGGAGAGATTGGTGGAACATCTGGTTGTCAATGTACTACAGGCCCAAGGCAGCATGGTTTCACCAGGGGGAGGTCATGTCAGACCAGCCTCGTTGAATTTTTTGACTGGGTGACTAGGGAGGTGGATCGGGGAGGGCAGTGGACATGGCCTATCTGGACTTCAGCAAGGCCTTTGACACTGTGCCACATAGAAGACTATTACACAAACTGGGGAATATGGGTGTGGGCAGGACACTGGTGTGGTGGGTAGGTGACTGGCTGGGTGGCAGGACACAGAGGGTGGTGGTAAATGGCTGTCACTCCACAGAGGGAAGAGTGACCAGTGGGGTACCACAAGGATCAGTGCTGGGACCGGTCCTATTCAACATCTTCATCAGTGACATTGCACAGGACCTAGAAGGTGGAATTTCACTGTTCACTGATGACACAAAGCTCTGTAACAGAGTAGACACACCAGAGGGTGTAGACAGAATGAGAAGGGACCTGCAGAAACTTGAAAGAATGGTCAGGGGTTTGGCAGTTGAAATTCAATGCAAAGAAGTGCAAGATAATGCATATGGGGCACAAAACCCTGGCACAATATATCAGTTGGGGGTGAGGATATAGCATGCACCAAGCAGGAAAGGGATCTTGGGGTTTTCATCTCTGATGACCTCAAGGTAGGGAAACAGTGTGACAAGGCAGCAAGTAAAGCAAATAGGATGCTGAGATGCATAGGCGGGGCATCACCAGCAGGAAAAGAGAGGTCATAATTCCACTCATACAAGACACTAGTGAGGCCCCACCTGGAGTACAGTGTACAGTTCTGGAGACCATACCTATGTAAGGACAGGACAGGGTAGAGAAGGTTCAGAGGAGGCAACAAAGATGGTGTATGGATTGCATCACAAGTTCTATGAAGACAGGTTGAAAGAACTGAACATGTACTCCCTGGAGGAGAGGAGGGAGAGGGGATATGATAGAGACATACAAGTATCTTACAGGGAGGTACAGGGTGCAGGAATACACTATTTTTAAGCGAAAAAGATGTTCCAGGACTAGAGGCATGGGATGAAGTTGGAGGAGGACAATTCAGAGGAAACGTGAGGAAAAATTTCTTCACAGAACGGGTGGTGGACAAGTGGAACACCCTGCCAGAGGAAGTGGTGGGGGCTGAAACAATCACAGGATTTAAGAATGCATGGGATAGACATAAAGGAATTCTGGAGGTCAGGGGTAAGTGGCAACAGACTTCTAGGAAAACATAAACTGAACTTACAAGCTCAAATGGGCAGACTGGGTGGGCCATAGGCCCTTATCTGCCGACACTGTCTATGTATCTATGTAAAGCTACAGGCATGACTCATGAAAAATAATATTCCTTATGAGGTACAGGCGGGGATTTGATAATCTTATGCCACCATGCATAACTGTTTAATTTTAAATATTTTAGCATTTAAATATAGGATGGTCAAAAAGGTTAAACTGCATGTGGCATTTGCTGACTTAAATTGTGCATTTGACTTCATTGATAGATATCTACCTTGGCTAAAATTGTACAGATATGGAGTAAATGCAAGACTGCTACTTATTGTAATGGCATTGCACTAGTATACCTGGATCAGAGTTAGTTAGATACACTACTTTGGGAACTTTATTAAATGTAGCTTATTACAGTAGCTTCTTTACTATTCAGCTTAAAGATAAATGATCTAGTACTTCTAATGAATAGTTTGGACTCACATTCTCCAGAACTGAATAACCAAAATTTAGACATTCTCATTTATGCAGATGACTTAATATTAATATCATATTTATACCAGAGCCTTCAGAAAAAAATAAGAGATTCTAGAATCATTGTGCAGTACCAACAAATTGTTTGCAAATATAAATAAAAATAAAAACTAATTTTTTATTATCATACTTCTCTGGTAATCAGGTAAGGCCCACTAGGCTTGTTTTGAGGGATGACCTGGGAGTACTGGGGAGGTTAAGTGACTTGCTCAGAGTAGCACTGTATGCAAATGGAGGTTGGGGGAATCAAACCCAAGTCTGTTGGAGGTTTCAAGCTCATCCACAGCGTGTTACTGTAACCTGTAGGCTGTACTTCCTGCCCCAAATGCTTGTAAATGCTTTTAACTCATTGACCTGCGCTTGGCGCTTTGATAAAAAGGAACTGAAGCAGTAGCATATTATTCATACATAGGTATGATGTTTACACAGAGTGGCTCCTGGAGAAGATGTATTAAAAACTTATCGAAAAAAAATAAGTTTATGTATGATATTGCTCCTCTGTTTTTCAAGGGGAAATGTTATAGCTTCACTCAAATCCTTTCACAAGCTAATATAGGGTCAGTGCTGTTTTATGCAGTTGATGTCTGTGATACCTACCCATGGGATATCTTACTAAACTTAATAAATTACATCTAGAGTATAATCTCAACCCTTCCAAATGACACTCCATCAAGTCTACTGTGAGCTGAAACGGAAGTATATCCTCTTGAGGTAATGGCACATCAAAAATCACTAATTTTTTGATAAAGGTCATCTCTATGCCTGGAAACAGATATCTATCCCTTTGCTTAAGAGAGGCGTGGAATATTTCTTCAAATGACTATAAAGAACCAGGGCTTTTGGAGATATGGGAACTTTCCTGTTTAAATGTATTTACTTACTTATTTCAAGGGTTTCACCAGGAAAGACATACTGAGCTAACAGCTCATTTCCAGATGTGTCCTGGGGCAAGGGGATGTGGAGAGTGCAGTAATATGTTACATCAGTAGTGTTACAATTATAAAGCAATATTAATAATAATTATAAAAAGTAAAAAAAATATATGCAGTAGACAATTGAAAGGAAACACAAAGTAAATGGTGCAAAAAATATATCAACGGCACCAGTTCAGCAACTGACTGCAAAATGAGGCAGGGAGGGTAGATTGTGAGTAAACCAGGGAATTAGTCAGAGGAAGAAGTGGACCAAGGTCAATACCGGCAACCCAAGTTCTATAGCAATCTTGGGGCGTTGGAGAGCTGGCCTTGGGGAGGAGGTGCATGAAGTGTCTGGAGGACCGCTCTCCACTTCCGGGGGTGGAATTGCAGGGCCCAGCATAGACCTGGCCCATAATGGTAAGCTAGGGGAAGGCTCCCAGTACTGCCACAGAATGAGCAGGAGGGGTGGGCAGATGCTGACACATGGCATGTGGGTGTGTGGGTTATGCGTCATGGAGTCATTGCACTCTGTGTCCCTTGGGGAAGAAGAAAATGGGAAATCCTCAGCAGCAGGATGGCACTTACATGCTCACAGGCTTCACATCCGACTAACTGGGCTCACTGGTCCAGCTACTGGATCTGGTTCATAGCAGCAGCTTGTGGGACCCTGACAACCCCTTTGGGTAATGGCAAGCACTGGGATTACTGGCCAGTGTTAAGTCCAGGTGGATGTTAGGGTGATGGGGCTGGGAATTCCAGGCTAATTGTGGCCAACTGACATGTGGGAGAAAGAAAAATAAGTGGACCAATAAACAAGGGCACTATGGGGAGGGAGCAGTTTGGAGGAAAGAGCAGTGGGATTAGCTTAGGATCAGTGGGAACTGCAAGGGTGAGTAGTGAAGTCACAGAGGATGGATTTTAGTGATTGGGAAGAGGAAGCATTGTGAATAACAAGAGAGAAGGTAGTCTAAAGTTTAGGGAAACAGAAAAAGAAAGCAGCTTGACCAGCACAGGATTTTGCAGTTGGGAGAGTGAAAGAGTGGGTGTCAGAGCTGCAAAGGGAGTATGAGGTGGAAGAAAGGGACGGGAGGAGAGGAGGGGAAGGCAATGGTGGAGCCAAGCCAGAATTTTTTTTTTTTTATTTAGTTGTTTAACCAGGTATAGCACACTAAGCTGAAAGCTTTTTTACAGGAGCGACCTGGGAGCACAAGGAGGTTAAGTGACTTGCTCAGGGTCACACAGTATGCAAGTGGAAGCTGTGGGATTCAAACCCAGGTCTGGTCTGCTGGATGTCACCAAAGGTGGCAAAATGAGCTAGATGCCTGGCATCAAGGGAAGGCAAGGAGAGGGGAGGGGAACAGTGGTTGATTCTGTAGAGGCAATCCAGTGCACAGCAGCAGAAGGAGGAAATGAGGGGATCCAGTTCGGCAAGGGTGGCCTTGGGAGTAGCATTGTATACAATATCACTGTAATTGAAGATAGAGATGAATCTAGCAGGAAGCAGGATGCTTACTTTGTTCCTATAATATGCCCTAAGTTTAAGGTGCAGCTTCTTGTGGATGGCATCCACATGAGTAAAGAAGTTCAGATCACAATCCAACCATACACCAACGTATTTAAAGGAGGGGACATCCTCAATCACAACACCATCAAAAGTCTGGAAAAAGGGGGGAAGGGAGAGCTTGACAAGTCTCTGCCTAGTGCCAAAGGTCATAGAGACCTTTTTTTTGGCAATGAGGAACAGTTGGAGATGGGTTATGAGGTTAGAGGCAGAGGAACCAAAAACACAAGGCAGACTAGATGGGCGAAGCAGTCCTTATCTGCCATCATTTTCTATGTTTCACAGAGAACCACGTCACTTGCATACATATAAATGGATGTAGAGGAGCAGGAAAGGGGAAGGTTGTTTAGGAAAATGGAGAATAATATGGGTTCAAGGAAAGATCCTTGGGGATGCCAGAGCAGATAGGGACAGGAAGGGAGATGGTGTCACCAACATGGACAGCTTGGGTCCTACCCTCCAGGTATAAGTGAAACCACTCAACAGAGGAGAAGGAGAGCCCAGACACGTATAGGTTGTCCAGGAGGATGGGGTCAGCAACAGTGCCGAAGGCAATGGTCAGGTGGACAAAGATGGTAAAGGTGACCAATCCCTGTTCCATGCCAGAATGAATGGAGTCAGTGAGCCTAAGTAGGGAGGTTAAATGGCCTTGACCAAATTTGTTGGAAGGAATACTTGGCACTGAAACCAGTTTTCTTGGTATGAAAAAGGCGTATGAAGCAGTGAAGGCCGGACATAACTTCTCAAAATGATTTGGCTAAGGTGACAAAACATAAGACCTCACCATGGCTGGCCAAGTATGTAAAAATAACAAATTGAAACTATATTTGGTCACATAAGAAAGGCATGTACAGCAATTAGACATGGCTCTTTTGAGTCAGAATTTAAGTTCAGATATAAAGGAGTGCCATATGAAAATAGACTATGTAAATGTCAAAGAGTCAAAATTAAAACTCCAATTCATGTATTGCTAGAATGCATTTTACTGTATATGAATATCCTAGGAGAACGCATTTATCTAAATTTAATATGGATTTTTCTAGAGAACAGCTTTTACAGATCTCACTCATCACTGTGACCTTTACCATGCCCTGTCCCTTTCCCTGCTTGCCAACAGATGCCTCACTCATTGTGCCAAACTCACTTCTAAATTTTTGTTAGGAGAACTTCCATCCTACCTCTCATGCTCACTCTCCCCCCCCAAACCTTCCCACTCCCTCAGATCCTTAGACACTAGCACTTTGTTGGTCCCTCGTCGAATCACTCTCATCAGTCAGTCAGGCTTTACCCATCGTTTCTCACAAATCTGAAACTCCCCAAATATGACACTTCTTCTCTTACTCCCTTGCCTCTGCCTTACATACCTTTCTCTCATCTAATTGCTCCTGCTTTAACCCTCCTTAACTGTCCTCCTATGCCTCTGCTCCTCCCCATGACTCACATTCCCTATTAAACCGTTGACTCTCCTGAGCCTGCTTCTCAGCACGTTCTCCTCTCCCTTCACTGCTTTCCCCCTCATTCCAACCCTTAACCTTTTGTTTTGTTTTATTTATTTATTTTTTCCCCCATTATCAACTTGTCCCTGATTAGTTTTGACCTCTGGCAGGGTTCTCAGCATCCTGGAGGGGTCCAGCACTGGGCAAGCCTCCTCCTTCCCCCCTCTCTCCTTTCTACCCAACTTGTCCTCACCTAAATCTGCCCTCTGTTAGGATTCTTAGCACCCAGGTGATGTATACTCTCAGGTAAGT
Source organism: Neoceratodus forsteri (assembly GCA_016271365.2). Lineage (NCBI taxonomy): Eukaryota > Metazoa > Chordata > Ceratodontiformes > Ceratodontidae > Neoceratodus > Neoceratodus forsteri. The sequence continues at coordinate 499,423,370 of CM057456.1, forward strand.
TTTCTTCCCTCCCTCCTTCTTTTTTCCTCTCCTCTTCTATCCCCCCCCCATTCCCTCTGCCCAACTTGTCCTCACCTAATTCTATCCCTTGGCAGTGTGCTCTGCATTTTAGAGGGGCCCAGCACTGGATAATTACTCTTCCTTCACTCCCCCTCCCCGTATAGCCTTTCTACCCAACTAGTCCTCACCTGGTTCTGCACTCTGGCAGGGTTCTCAGCATCCTGGAGTGGCCTAGTCTTAGGCAAGCTTCTTCTTTCCCACCTCTTCCCTCCTTTCTCTTCATCCTTTCTTTTCTCTCTTCCCAACTTTCCTCACCCAGTTCTGCCCTCTGGCAGGGTTTTCAGCATCCTGGAGAGGTCTAGCACTGGGAAATGACTCTTCCTTCCCTCCCTCACCCTTCCCCTCCATCCTCTCTACCTAACTCATCCTCGCTTGATTCCGCTATCTCGCAGGGTTCTCAGCATCCTGAAGAGGCCTAGTCTTACACAAGTTTCTCTCTCCTCCTCCTTCCCTTTACCATCCTCTCTACTATCTCTACGAAACTTGCCCTTGCCTACTCTTGCCCCTTATTCTAAGTCCTCGCCTCACTCCATCTCTGGCAGTGATATCCACACTCTGAAGGTACCAGTTCCAGGTATGACTCATCCTTCCCTTCCCTTCCCTTCACTATGCCTTACACCCACCTCTCTCCTGTCCCCCTCTATCTCCCTGCACTTAATCAAAGAAATTAGTTCACTTGAGCTAATAATTTGCACTTTTTGTTCTGAGTTGCTCCCAGATTGCACTTGCACTGTGTTAACTTGTTTTTCACAACTGATTTTTTTTGCTCACTTTTCTCCAGTAATGTCCCCCACCCCATCTTTATCCTCCCCTTCTCCCAGCTTGTTTCCCCTGTCTACCCCTCTACCTTCCTTGATGTCCCACAACTGGAATTCATTTATTCAATAATTGCTAAACAATCTGCCTCTTAACCATGATCCATTCCTGCAAGGAGTTGGCTCCAAGGCTACATTAAATTTCTGTACTATGTTCCTCAGATATGCCACTTGTAATTAAATGCATAAGGTATGATATAGTTAATTGTATGTTATGCTACAAATGTGACTGTATGATTATTTATGATTTTTTTTAAGTGTATGTATTGTTACAAATATAGTTGAATATTTAATTTCTCAGATATGATAAATGTGAAACTATACATCTAATTCTTCATCCTATTGTACCCCCCCCCCCAGGTCACACTGGGAGATGAGCAACTTGTTATTCAGTGTGCCTTCCTTGCAAAACATTTCAATGAATAAATAAATAAGAAATGAATTCTGCTGACATAATATCATTATAACTGGTCAGTTTTTTCAATATTGATGACCAGTTATTATTTGCCATAATAGCTGGCCAGTTCTTTATGGCAAACATGTGGCTGGCAAGAAACAAGCTGCGCTTGAGATTTGCTCTCCCACTCTGTCTCGAATGGAGCAGTCATTTTCAGCAACAACAACACTTTTACTTTGAAAATTAAAAGTAAACATAATAAAACCTGAGGCAGTGCAGTGCAGTGGCTAAGGGCACTGAGCTGCAAACTTGGAGACCTGGGTCTGAATCCCATCAGCCCCCACTTGCATACTGTGTGACCCTGGGCAAATCACTTAACTTCATTGTGCTCCTAGGTCACACCTAGAAACAAGTTCTAGCATAGTTGCCTTTCCTGGTTATACAATTTCTCCTTTCCCTAAAGCCTTTTCTTAAACTCAATCTGCACTTCAGGCACATAAGGCACAAAAGTAAACATAAATCAGACATGAACACAGCTGTGCTTGAGGTTGCCTGTCTGTCTTGAGTGCAGCACTTCCTGAAACACCGTTGTTCACACTGAAACTGATCCAGTGAGTTTTCTGTCTTAGTCAGTGTGGTTTCAAAATGTTAACTCAACAAAACTAACCAGTAAAAAGGTCCACAGTTCCCTCTCTGTCAAGCTTTCACACAGTGCCAGTGGGAAACGTCTTTTCTGATTTCGACAGGAGTGCTTACTATCACAACACAGGTCCTTAACATTTTGGGGGGGGATGGTGTTGGTGGGAGAAAAATATAGAATAAAGTATGGGTCGGGGTGTGTAACGAGATTTTACACACACCCGAGTTGTGGGATGCTTCATAAACCCCGAGGGCGAAGCCCGAGGGGTTTGTGAAAAGCATCCCACAACGAGGGTATGTGTAAAATCGAGTTTTACACCCCGACCCATTTTTTATTTTATATAATTGCCTGGTTTCCCTTTTTTGCCTCAGCAATTATATAAAATAAACAGCTCTGTGTACCCTCCCAGTGTATCCTAACATCGGTCCTTTTAGTCCAGTGCCGAGATTTTTATATTTTAAACTGCTGCTTTTTTTCCCCGCTTCTTGAGGTTTTCTGTGTTTCCTGGGTATAAGGGGGGAGAAAAGAAAATGACTTACCGCCATTCTTGTGGCGGTTCTTTTTCCAGTAACACGGAAGCGGTGAACAGTCTCGGCTGGTCGCTGCTGCACGAGCATGTGCAGAGAAAGGGAAATCGTATGCGTGTTTGCCATTATAAACGCTCCTTTATAATGGCAAATTATGCCACGGTTTCCCTATGGGAAAAAGGGAGAGCCAGTAATTATAAACTGATTCTCAATGATTACATGAAATAAATCATAGGATGGTATAATTACTCAAATTTAATACACACCCTCAGTGCGTGATGCTTGATAAACCCCTTGAGCTTCGCTCTTGGGTTTATGTAGCATCACATACCTTGGGTGCATATTACATTCTTGTAATGTGCACCATCCCATGTATTATTCTATACGTAATGTTGCTCGAGACATGTATCTGACTTTTTTAGCTTTGAAATGGTCTATAGGCTGATCAATAAAAATAGACTACTATTGCATTAACAGTAATGTCCATTGTGTCTTCTGGTACGCTGTTACATATGTTCACCATCCTTGGGGTGAAGAAGTGCCTCTTTACATTACCACTAAATTTACTGTCCTTAGCTTCAGAGCTTGTCAATGTCTGTCCACTAAGCCAGCCTAGTGGTGCTGAGGGTCAAGGAGCTGGACAACATACCTTGCACCATCCCAGTGACCCATGTTCAGGAACTAGCATGGGCCACCAGGAGTTGGCAGGGAAGGGAGAGGATTGATCATCCAATGACAGCTCTTCCTTCCTGGGGAAGGGTGGGCATGTTGTTCCACTCCTTGGCTGTCCTCCAGTGGACGATGGAGGGTAGCACCAGAGTTAGGGAGACACATAGTGTGGCACTGTGATGCACATTCCACCATGGCTGAAAGGGGGAGGGAACACAGTAAAGAGGAAAAATGGCTGCCGGCTTCATGGAAGCTCCTCCGTACTCTGGTGCCGCGGCCTCATGGCACTCTCAGGCCCACTCCAGATATCACACAGGAGGGGGGGAGGGCAGCCCTCCCTCCTTCCTCCCCGCTCCAGGGGGTAATCCGTAGGGGACACAGGGCCCAGGGTGCTGGGGGGGGCATAGCAGTGGCTGGGGACTGGTAGGAGGATGGAGGTATGCCAGCAGGTCATAGGAGAATAAACATCTGAATTAAAAAAAAAAAAAATCTTTGTCTGTCCAATCTTGTTCATGCCCTCGTGTAAGCAGAAGACTGAGATCACATCCCATATTAGGCTCCTTTACTTCAAGGTGAATGTGTTAAGGATCACCAGCTTTTCCACAATAGCTCTTGTCCTCAAGCCCCTAATTAAGATTGTGGCCCTGCCATGCACCCTCTGAACTGCGTCATTGTCTTCTGTGTGATGAAGAGCCCAGAACTGCACACAGTACTCTTGCTGGGATCTGACCAGGGCCTTGTTAAGTGACAGGATGACTTTCTTAGCCCCCCTGGTAACCCCACCCCCTTTTAAAGTACCCCAGAATTTTGTTGGTGATATCGCCATCAGTGGCACCCTGCTTGTCATGCTTCAGCTCAGTGCCTACTATGACTGAAGGGCCTTTTCTTCCTCCATTGCAGGAGGAACCCTACACAGTGTTTAGGGTCTTTCCTCATCAAGTACAACACATTCCATTTGGCAATATTACTGTAAATATTAGTTTTGCTAAGCAAATTGGGCATTCACCACCTCATGAAGACTGATGCCCCAGGATTCCTCTCTTTCTTATTCGAAAAATATTTTCTTAACAATTTAAAACCAGTATCTTTAAAACCACTCATTAGAAGTTCCTGGACCCACAGATGCCTGATACATTTTGGATCTTCCCAATACTTTCTCAAACGCAATGTCTATTAATCACTTCTCCGTTTTAAAGGCAGATCTTCATGACATCATTCATTACATTATACATTGCCATTTTTAAAGACATCTACCTTAATGTAATATATTTAATTAATAGAAGCAAACGTTTCCCCTCAACATATGTGAATACAATTTCATATTTGCAATATTTACAAAATTTACAAATATCACCACAGTTTATAAAATATCCACCTATCTATAAAAATCATATAAGTTTCTATCTATATGAATACAGATAGAACAACTTTCTATAGTATCTCAATCTTAATGTTATATCTTCCATAAAATTATGCATATAGGCATGAATGCAGTATTCAAGAGACTCATACCTACTGTACATTGACACCCTGTAACTTTTTGCTGAATTGTTAAAAGGTTCACATGACGCACCTAATTTGTAGTCCCACATTAGGAGAGATATTAAACATAACATGACCCAGTTAGGTTCCACTGTTTTCTTTTAGTTTAATCACAAACATCGATTTACCCCTTCAAATAGGGTTCCATTTTGTGACATTGCTTCCACTCCCAATTTAAATATTTAAATACAGCCCTTTATTATGCCTTAGAAACCCAACTGTTATTAATGTGTTATCTAATTACTTAATTTAAGCCTCCCCCAAGAACTCCCTGTACAGAATAAAAGTTTTTGCCTTTTATTTAATCATTTTATACAGCTGTAATGTTCATTACATGTAGTGTCCATCTAGTACCTCATCCTAAACAGACTGTGCCTTTAATTTGCATGAACCGTGGTCCAAAAGCATTATTATGTTTGGTGAACTTCTTTTCTTTACTGACATGCTGCCAAACCTTGCAGTTTGTTATAACTCATTTATTTAGAAAATTCCCTTTTCCCATGGCATGTTATTTTCGTGTCCTTTTGTAACCCACATTACTATTGGTTCCTCCACCGGCCCAGAATGTTGAGAACCAGAAATGCATGCTGACACCTTCAGTCATCACCCCATGACTCTTTAAAGCTGTGGAGCTGGTGGGTCTGCTTTCTTTGTACTGTCACCTACATTCTGGACAAGACATGTTATCCTCCTGAAGTTTGGAGTTATGCATGTTACGGGCACTACAGTGGGCTATTCTATGTGCATCTCAGTTACTCTCTTGTTCTCTGGTGTGTCAGATGTCTGCATATTGTAAAGGTACACATTTGCTTTTTGGGAAACACAGAGGCATGTAGTCGGACTTTGCTTCATGGTTCCAAGATGCTGAGTTTGGGGTTTGAAGGGTGGGGTTGGGGCAGAGAGAGTTGATTATAAAGCATTTTAAAGTTGAACAACTGCAGGTTTCCTAGATTAAATGGTTATACATATTTACCTATTCTATAGACCAAGTCTCTACATGGGGATCATTCTGTGTGGCCTGGTCCCTGTGGGGGGGGGGGGGCATTTTGTGTGATCCTATTCTCTAACGGGGACCCTTTAATGTTACTGCTGCTAAATAGTTTGTTCTGTACTGGGCAAAAAAACTGCAGTTTTGGGGAGTATATCAATTGGACCTGGTTAGTGCTGGGGCTCATTTTGTATTAGGCATCAGAACACCATATCTACAGTTTGGATTCTGTAATGAGAAATAAAATACATGCTGCATGAATAGGACCTGGTCTCTGCAAGTGCTCAGTTTTTGTAGACCTGATCTCTTTAGGGGCTTATATTGTGTGGGAGGCATCAGAACACCAGAACTACTTTTAAACTACCGGCTTATCTGCTAAATTTAAAAAGAGATCCTGGTTACTATCATATTTATTTTCGAAAAAACACTTCTGTAGAACAGAAAAATGGTCAGCAGCCCAAACGTACTCACAGTACTCATTTATTTCATTTGCAAGTGCATCAAAGCCATTTAGCAGCAGAAAACCAAATAACAGCAGCAGTAAACGAAGCATTGGGTAATCCACAAATTTCTCAGATCCACAGGAGTCTATAAGATGGCAACTTTTTTAAAAGACATATTGCACCCACCTACTTAACACTGAGCACCCAAACGCCAGCACAGAACCATTTACATTTCAGTAATATGTTTTGTGATCATTAGGTGTGTCATGTGCTGCATGTTAGGCCAAGAGTCAAGCATGGCACATTAAACAATTACTGAGATTCACTGCAACAGTAAAATGAGCCTAAAAGGGCACAAACACCAAAAATGGATGTAAAATGACTGTAATTGATGGTAACCGGGTTGCAGTCACCAAAAAAATCAACCCTGTTCGTTGTTTTTGTGCAGTTTTAGGCTCATTTGGCTGGTGTTGCAGCGTATCTCAGTAACTGGGCTATGTGCTACATGGTATGCCTTAAATGGCTTCCATGGCAGTACAAGTGAAGAAAAATACTGTTTTTTCCTTACTGGGATGATTGCTGTCAATGACTGTTAAAGTGTTACCCTTTTTTCTGTATTTTTTTTTTTTATTCGGGCTTTGTTGTGCACTTTTAGGCTTACGTTGCTGTTGCAGTGAATCACAGTAATTGTTTGGTGTGCCATGTGCTGCATGATAGGCTGAGGGCCTAGCATGGCATATCAAACAATTACTGACATTCACTACAATCGCTGAGGAAACCTAAAAGTGCTCCCTCTCCCGAAATGCAGTGGTTGCCATATGCACCTGCAGGACCATGCTGTGGACACAGCGAGTGATGGTACCATGGAGGGGTCCATTTGATAACAGGAAGGGGCTATGTCTTCAGTTGTGGCTGTGATCTGGGGGATGGCATCATTAGTAACAGGGATAATTGTGTATATCTGCACCATACAAGGGGACCATGCAAAATTATCTTGCACTCTGTGATTACAGGACTTCACCAGATTTCAGGTCCATGACTTTCCATTTGTATTGTGCCAACCTCAGAAAATCTCCTGGACACAAACCTTGTTTGCCCATAACAGGGCTTTGGAATATGGACATCTGCGCAAATCTGGGTTTGTGCGGAAAAACTAGGCTTTGCACATGGGCAAGCTTTTGAAGATCTGGCCCCTGAAGTCAGTTTTTAATTTCATTTTCATTTCTTAAAATACATTCTAAGATTGAAGCAACCCACTCAAGGGCATAGTTCTATTAGTGAAAGTAACCCACTCGAGGGTATGTGCAGTTATTGAGGATTAATCAATACCCAGTGCATTGTGAGCTTCTGAGGCTCCTGGCTGAGTGTCCCTCACAACACCCAGTGTGTTGATTAATCCCCAATAACACTACACCCTGGAGTGGGCTATTACACTTATAACAGAGGGTGCACTACAAAACAGGGAGAAAGCAACATACATGTTTTTTCTCCTTTTGTAAAAGACAAGCAAATTATTGTATTCTGCTGCCTAAAAAAATAGTCCCCAACAAAATGGCTATCATGCACATACAAATGTCAGAAGAAAAGTGTTGCTATGCTTTCTCTGACATTTGTTGTGCATGATATGCCTTCTGAGACAGCACAGTAACTCTGAAGTACAAAATATGGAGTTGCCTCATGTGGTACAGACACGGTGTCTATACCTCTACTGGCTTAGCTGCTCTGTCTCTCTGTCTGTGGTTACATTAATGCATGGCAAGCAAGTAAACTTTTTCCCCAGCAGTGCAGTCACACAGTCTACCAGTCTGTATTCTACCAATTAAGAAATGGCAACTAATGGGACTCAGAGCCTGCAGATCTTGCTGGAACTCTGTTTCTCTGTCCACCAGCATAAAGTTCACTTTCAGATCATGACATAGTTTGGGGGGGGTCTCCCTCTCTTCATGCTGTTCCATCTGACTTCATGCCACAACTAGGGGATTCACCTGTCAATCTGGCTGTGCAACAGAAAAATGACCATGGGGACCACAGACTTCACTCTGGGAACAAGCTTGGGTAAGAAGAAAGACTATAAACTTTGAACACTACAGCTACTGTTGCTGCATTGCCTGGGACTACATGGCAGGCCTCGGCTCTCACTCACTAAGCAGGGATAGTAATGGCTGCTCCACAGACTGCAATTTGCACTATAACAAGATCAGAACAGAAAGCATGAGCTGATCTCTCAGAGGATGGTTCACCACTAGCTGTCATATATTGTGGAGTAAGCAATGGTCACCTGATGGTTGTTTACCACTCACCTGCCTTTATCTACCCCATGTTATAAGTCACTAATACACTTTCAGTGTTTTGCCTTCAGCCTTGAATATCACAAGCAGCAAGGGCATGCATTAATCCCAAACACCCCCATTCATCTCATAAAGATATAGTTGGTTTCCCTCTATCTTATTGTAGGCTTGGGACCAGCTGGTGTATGTAATAGACAGACCAGGTGAGATTCAATCCATACTACACTGTAACATAAAACATTTGTGAATATCTTAAGTTAATATAATGTTATGACTACAGTACAATCTTCAACATGTTCAAAAACTTTTATCCCAAATATCCATAGTATAACAATCATTTTTTGGTTGAACATTACCAATAACTTTTGGTATGACTTAGTGAGACACTTGGTATGATACTGATACTACTGTTCTGGTGTTCATGTTACTCATGTGACTTGTGTCGTGTCTGTGTTACTCGTGTGACGTCCTGTGGAGTCTGAGTTACTCACGTGACATCCTTTGGAAAAAAAACCTTGTAAATAAAGTATAATTCACTTTCTGAAAATTCAGTGATTTCTGTCTTTTCCTATGAGGGTAATATAGTTGTGTAAAAAAATAATGGGCTAGAAAATCAAGGACATGAATGTGGTAGCCAAACTTAAATATGTCCAGATTTGGGCATACTGTGATCAGGAAAATTATTGTGGCATAATTACCAACAAGTTAAGTTTATGATAAAAAACTGAAAAGTCAGATATTATGCTACTTAAATAGATACCATAGACATAGTAATATCAAAAAATATATGTTTGATAATATGACAAATTTGCTGTCAAGGACACAATGTTACTCACATTACGTTACCCTTGTGGGAACTTTTAATCCCATTTTTTAGCACCTCTGAACTGCAAACTATCTTTATATTGGGGCTGTTATACTACCACATGCACCCAATGTAAATATGATATGGTTAAGACAATTGGCCCAAATAAATTTTGGAACCTGATTGTCACACTTTGTCTCTCGAGTAGCATGTTGGTACCTACATCTATAACTATAATGTTATAGCTGGGGAACTGAAATGGGAAAGGGGAAAGGGGATGTTGATTAACCTGGAGTAGCACACTAAGCCAAAGCTTGTTTCCAGATGTGACCTGGGAGCAAAAGGACGTTAAGTGACTTGCTCAGGATCACACAGTATGCACCTGGGTGGTTGTGGGATTCAAACCCCACAGGGGAGGGGGAATGAAAAAGGAATCATTTTAAATATGGTGCTAAATCAAATCCTGTATTTAAACCAGGAAATCTCACTCCTTTTAAAATGTAGATGCAAATTCCTTCCTTCTTCAAGATTAAATTATCAAAATTCTTCTTCTTAGGATTCGGGTACACCTTATCAATAGCGATTAAATAAAATGTATGTTCTACTTTGTTCTGTACTTCATATATATGTGCTGCTGTGGCACAAGTTAAATTCCATTTCTCAATAGCTCTGCAATGCTCTTCTACATGCATTTTAAAACATCTATTAGTTTCCCCACATAAAATGTCCCATATTTACATTCAGCCACATGTATTACCCCAACTGTACCATAAGTTATCAGTTGTCTGATATCATGTTTTTTCCCCATTTCTGCAGCTTGTATCTCCTTGTATTGCATATCTAGAGAAAGCACAGTGCATACATGGAAAGCAACCACTCGGATACCTATTTAACCATGTTTTACTGTTTTCTAGGAACGCAATGACTTTGCCCCAATTTGTCTTTCTGTGTACTGGTTTTTCTGTGTATCATGTGGTGAGATTGTGGTGCATATACAGACTGTGTGTTGTCCAAAAGCAGAGGGACAGATGGTGTGCCACATTATTGCTGTGTTTCCTGCTCTGACTACTGTCTCTGTCTTGAGGTATTGATGGTGTGTGTATAGGCTGAGACAGGTAGCTACATGGGAATTGTAGTTCTGGTGCCTAATTACAGAACTACAACACTGTCAGGGATGCCACTAATACCGCTATGAATAAATGTGTTTTACTAAGATTGTTAGCTAAGCCTGTTAGCTAAGCAGGAACTCTGGATATTAGATCTGTAACTGATTTTAAGCAAGAATGTAGCTTTGGGCCAATAGTCTCTGATAGTGGGTGAGTGACCAGGGTTTTATTTCCAGGTCACAGAATACAAGAGCAAGAGCAGGAGTGAGAGCCATGAGCTCGAGCGCACGGAGACACGCACAAAGAGGTGTGCATGTTTGCATGTTCACGGGTGAACGGGGTAACGGCAGTAGGAAATAAAACAGTAAATAACAGATAGTGGAAGAGGTGAGATCTCCCCTACACTTGTCTGTATTTCCTTGAAGCTAGTAGTGATTAAGTAAACATGGACGAATCCATCTTAACAGTAAATGGTGACCTGGGAGTTAAATGTGTCCTCTGTGAAATGTACCAGTTGGTGGATGTAAATACAGACTATGCAGCATTTAAATGTGCCAAATGTATTCAGAATAGGGAGTTTCAAAGAAATATTAATGAACTTATGTCCAGATTGGAAAGACTGGAAAGTAGTCAGAATGAAAGGGAAGTTGAAAGTTCTATCAAGTTTAAATAATGGAGGAACTAGTGAGAAAGTCTTAGAAGGAGAACAGTATGGGTCAAAAAGGAAGAAACAGCAGGCTATACATATAGATATAGACAATGAAGAGGATGATAGTGACTGGTATAAAGGAAAAAACAAGGAAGAACCCTCTTTAAAGAGTATGTCTCCTAGACAAGGAGACATTCAGTTAACAAATATGTTTCATGCACTAACAGAACATACTGTTATTGAAGAGGATGTGAATCAAGGAGAGAACCATGAATACCCCCCCCGAAGTGGAGGAAACCCTGTACCCCCCCTCCCCGAAGTAAGGACTAGCAATCGGCAGATAATAATAATAGGGGATTCAATCATTAAATTCACTGACAGATATATTTGCGGACATGATAAAGAAAACAAAATGATGAGCAGTTTTTCAGGGGCAGGGGTGCAAGATTTATGTAAAATGGTGGACAATATATTTAAAGAGACAGGAGTGTGACCAATAGCTGTAGTGCATGCAGGAATAAATTATTTAAGTAGAAAACTACTACCAGAAATACAACAGGAGTTTATTGAATTGGGGAATAAGTTGAAAGAGAAAGATTGGGAAGTAATTTTTTCCAAGATACTCCCTGAACCTACAACCTCAATGTATAAATGGAAAAATATAATATTAACAAATGCATGACTTAAGAAGTGGACCCAGGAGAACAGTTACCACTTTCTACAGCATTGAGATACTTTTGATGGCAAATATAATCTGTATAGTAGAGATGGTTTGCATTTGAACTTTCGGGGTAGCAGGATATTGGGAAATAGAATTAAAGCTGAAATTCAGAAACATTTAAACTAGAAAGTGGGGATGAAGATGGGTTTTATAGATTGTCAAAATTTTGTTAAGAAAAGTAACAAATCTAAATATTTGTCAAAAAAGGAGAAGGTAAAAATGGTGCTTCTCAATGCCAGAAGTCTTAATAAGGAAAAGATGGCAGATTTGGAAATTTTAAGGAGTAGGGGTCGGTATGACATAATGGGAGTGGTTGAGACATGGTAGAACAAGGACATTAGTTGGAATAAACAAATAGAGGGGTACCATTTGATAAATAAAGATAGGCTGGAGGGGGAGGGGAGTGGCCATATACATAAAGGAAGATACAGAACATCATCAGATAGAGGTTGAAACTGACTATAGTAATATAGAAACTATAGAGTTAGACATTATTGGAATATCAGGTAGGAAGATTAAATTAATAACTTTCAATAGACCACCAGATGCTGACAACATTGATACAGATACACACTTTTTTTCTAAGAATGTCACTGGAACTTTAACTTGTTAGACAACTGCTACAGATAGGCAGAATGAGTGTCCCATTGTCACCATGATGGGAGAGCCTAGTGGGTTCTGTGATGACCTGACTGAGGGCAAGACCAGAGAGCAGAGGCTCAATCTGCTTAGAATTGGGCCCCAGTCAGTTGAGGTTAATGTCCCCTAGGATGAGGAGCTAACTTGAGCCAACCTTGTCCCTAAGTTGCTCAAGTAGGGAAGTGAGCCCCAGCATGCCCCCCTTTGGTGGGTTATAGGCACAAACAAGATGCACCTTTTTAGTATTCCCTAGTAGGAGGAGTGTGTGGAGAAACTCTCAGGGTTGGGGTAACAGGGGTAGTAGTGACATTTTCTGAGGATCCTCCACGTTGCCAGCACACCTGGCCCCGTCGTCTTTGTCTCACTGCCTGCGCTACATGAGGTAGGTAGCACACTCGCCTCTGAGGCCGGGAGATCAGAGAGCTGTGGGTTCAATTCCCACATCTGGCACTTGGGTTAATATCCAAGTACTGACACTGTAGTGCAGCATAAGGGGAGGGGGTGCTGCAATTCTGAGGTGCCGTCTTTCGGATGAGACATTAAACCGAGGTCCCATCTGCCTGGATTGGTGGTCGTTCAGGTGGATGTTAAAGATCCCATGGCACTTATCGAAAAGGGTAGGGAAACTTCCCCAGTGTGCTGTCCAAATTTCCCTCATTCACTAAAAATACCACCAACAGCTTAATCTGGTTCAAGGTCAGTTGGCATTCATCTGTATCCCCCTCCCCCGGGTCGTGCCTGAAAATAGGCAGGATTTGTCTAGTGCACTTACCCAGTCAACAAAAACTAAATAAAATAAATATAAAATATAAATAGTGGATACCGCACAAAGAGAGGATATTATAGTTATGGGGGGATCTAAATATCCCGGAGATCAACTGGGAAGGTGAAAATATCAACATTAGGGCCAGTAAAATATATAGTGAGTTAACAGCAGTAGGAGTAGAACCGTGTGTCCACAAGGCAACTAGAGGTAGTAATATCTTGGATGTCATTTTAACAAATATAAGTGTCGATATTAACACTATTGATATAATCCCCCCAGGATCAAGTGACCATGATATAATAACATTTCAGTTGGATAGACAGAAGAAGAGAATAAGAGGAAATACAATTCATGTACTCTATAATAAGGCTAATTATACAGAAATTAAGAAATAACTAAATAGTATTGATTGGGTAGATTTAACAAGAGAATTGTCAGTGGAGGAATCTTGGAATTTGTTCATACAGATAAATAATAGTCTGGTGGAGAGATATGTTCCAACAAAAAAGGTATATAATAATAGAGGGAAAAAACTATTTGGTTAAATAGGATTGTAGTTGGCCTGATTAGGAAAAAAAAAGAAACAGTATAAGAAAATGAAGAAGCAACAAACAAATGAGAATAGGGTGAAAAATAGAAAAATTGTACATAATTAAAAAAAAGAAATTAGGAAAGCAAAGCTACAAGTAGAGCTTAAGCTAGCAAACTCTAATGTCAATACTAAAGTTTTTTTTTACCTATGTCAACAACAAAAGAAGTAATAATAGACAGGTAGGACCGATTAATGTAGAAGGGGAACTTATATCAAAACCTGAAGATATGGCTAGAGAATTTAATAATTTCTTTTGTAGTATATTTAAGGAAGATCAGTTAGGGCAGGCTAAGGAGTTGTCACATAGTGTAAATGACCTAGTTGGGCTAATTACTCGGGAAAATGTTTTGATTAAAATAAAGAAACTTAAATAGGACAAGTCGGCTGGGTATGATGAGCTACATCTCAGATTTGTATATGAGGTGGCAGAAGAAATTGCTCCAGTAATAGCAGACATTGGAAGGAGGTCATTGTCTGATTGATATGTGCCAAGAGATTGAAGAACAGCTATTGTGGCGCCTATTTTTTAAAAGGGATCAAGGATGGATGTGGCCAATTATAGGCCGGTTAGCCTGATGTCGGCGGTGGGGAAAATAATTGAAAGAATAATAGTGGATGAAATAAGTAATTATTTGGAACAAAACAAATTATATGATAAAATGCAGCATGTATTTGTAATGAATAGATCATGTGGTACTAATTTAGTCACTTTTTATGATTATGTGGCAGAGAAATTGAATGATGGCAGGGCTATGGATGTGGCACTACTGGATTTCGCCAGGGCATTTGATAGGGTTCCCCATGGAATATTGATAACTAAGTTGGTGGAACTAAGAGTTAATATCAACATAATGAGATGGATTATAAAATGGCTAACAGATTGAATACAGGTGGTAAGAGTGAATAGTTATCTGTCTGGTGAGCGGAGGGTGATGCGTGGGGTGCTGCAGGGGTCCATTCTGGGGCCCATATTGTTTGGTATCTTTATAGGGGATTTAAATATCACCAGTTCCAACAAAATTAGTAAGTTTGCAGCTGTTGTTAAGATTGGAGAGGTAGTGGATACCCTCAAGGAGAGGCTTGTTTTTGGTCAAGATTTATTAACCATCGGGGACTGAGCAACTAAGAATGGAATGATATTGAGTATGGAGAAATGCTGAATATTAGACATGGGAAGAAATAACATCCATCAAAAATATTATTTACGGGGAAGTAGAATGAGAGAGTCAACTGGGGAAAGAGACTTGGGGTTTATATTTCTAACAGCTTAAAGAGTGAGATGCATTGTGAGGCAATTGCAAAAAGAGCAATTAACTTGGTGCATTGCATCCATAGGAGTTTATTTTCTCATGACAGTAGAATATTATTACCACTGTATAAAACATACAAAAGGCCAATTGTGGACCACTGTTCAGTAAGCTGGAGTCCATTCCTAAAGAAGGATAAGATTCTAAATTAATTCCAGAATTAAAAAATATACCTTATGAGGAAAGGTTAAGGAATCTCCAATTATGGCCTATGGAACTGAGCAGAAGGAGAGGAGATTTGTTGTTACTTTAAAAAATATTGTATATAATAAAGAACTTAGGGAAGAGCTGCATCTGAAATATAGGTTGCAGAAATATAATCTTAGGGGACATGAGCTTTAATTGATCAAGAATAAGTATAGAACCGAACTAAGAAAGAATAGTTTCAAGATCAGAACTATAATAGAATGGAATAAGTTGCCACAGGATGTAGTGGAGGCAGAAAGTTTTAGTATCTTTACAGTAAAATTGGATAGACACTTCTCGGTTGGCATCCTGAATGCCTCCACTTCGTAGTGGTAACAGCTTATATGGGCCTGGACCTTCTGCTGTTCTAAAATTCCTAATATAATTCCTAATATCCTTGGTGGCTTATCTGCTATATCCTTTAAACCCTCATGACAATTTAAAACATGCCAGTGTTTTTTTTATAATTGCTTCTATGTAACCAGCATGTGCGTAAATGTCATAACAAAATTAAATCATGGTTCATGTCTCTCTCTGTCTATATTGTAAATTCATTTTGTTCCTTTTCATCATATAATAACTGGTCAGAAATTTTTTACATTGCCTGACCAAGTTATAATTTCCTGCACTGAGTCAGTCACGAAAACCCGCTCCCTGATTGGCTCTGCAAGTGGTCCGGGGTGGGCTTTCAGTTCAAAAACATGGCGGCTCCTCACTTGCTTAGTGAGGAGCTGCCAGAGCAAGTGTTCTCATCGCTTTTTAAAAAAAATAAAGGAATGTATCTTGTTGATGCTTCCATTTAGAAATGGCAGCATGTATGAGTCTCACTCGCTATCTGGATGATCCTGCCATTCGACGACTCGCTATGTGGATGATCCTGCCATTCAGCAGCCACACAGAACAGGAAGTGGCAATGGGAAGACAACTGTGGTAAGATCGCAAATGCAAAATAAATGAAAAATGTAAAACAAAAAATTGCTGACCAGCAATTATATTTAATAAGGGATGGGGAAGTTTGTTAAATTCAAAGTTAATAGTTGCCCTCGGTGTGGGATGCCTTAATAAACCCCTCGGGCTTCGCTCTCGGGGTTTATGTAGCATCCCACACCTAGGGCAACCATTAATTTCTTATTAAGCACACTTCCCCATCCATTATTGTATATGTTATATTCCATGATAAATAGACTGAATAATGTAAACTCTTTCTTTAAAATGTTGTTCCATATCTACTACTCCCCTCTTATAGTTATCTTCAATTCCACAATTTATTTTTAATCTTAAAAACTGACCCTTAAGTATATTATTTATAGTATGGCATGGATGGCAAGTTACTGCATATAATCAAGTATTACTGTCCAAATCTTTCCAATAAATATTTGTTACAGAACCATAACTTTGTTTGGTTAGTTCCAAGTCTAAAACTGTCACAGTATCCTTATTTGCTGTGTAAGTACATTTCAAATATGAATTTGTTGGATGAAGATATTCAATAAAATTATTAGGGTATTTCTCATATCATTATTATATCATCCAAATCGCGGTACCACAGATATATTTTTTCATAAAATGGGTTATGTTCTTCATCATAAATTACCCTGTTTTCCCAAATACTGTACCAACATATACATTTGATAATGAGCATGCTAGTTTTGACCCCATCATGTTCCCTTATTCTGTAGATAACATTAACTTAAAAACATAAAAACATTACATTTTAACACAAATGCTTTTAACGTCAATAACAATTGTGTTGGTGGCTATTCATTAGCATCTCTCTGATTAAAAAAAAACCTCTGCAATGCCTCCAAAGCCTCCTCATGGAGGATACTGGTGCACAGGGACTGAATATCCAGAGTAAATAGATATGAGTCCCTGTCCACAAAAATATCCCCAATCATGTGTAAAACAACTCTTTTTTCGCTGTTATTACTGTAAATATGATACTCCAGGAACATTGCCAGTCACCCAGCTTGTTCATATCCTATTGACATTTGTCCCTATCCTCTGAGTAGTCTACCAACATGGCCAGCTTAGTGCTGTAAACAGACTTTTTCAGCCTGCTGGAGCCCTTACTTCATGATTGTTGATTAAAATATTGAGCAGAATTATCCACATCCCTTGGGGATGATGTATCATCTCAGAGTGTTGCCTCGCCACAACCCTCTGCTTCCTGCCCCAAAGTCAGTTAGCAAATCCAGTTGTGTAAGCCTCATGTTTACTACACTGGTGTACTTTGCCCAGAAGCTTGTCATGTACCACACTGTTAAAGGCTCTGCTGAAGTCCAGTTGGACTATGTCTATAACCTTTCTCCTGGTCAGCTCCCTGGTCACCCCTTACAAGAAAAAACAGGGAAATGCCCCTACTCTGCTGTAGGGAGATCCACTGTCCATCCATCTACTTGCCAAGATGACAAACCCTGGATGTGGTCAAGTGAATGGAGCAAGAGCAGGGGAGTGGACCTCCTTCCCTGCTACTGTTTTGCAGAGGTCTTCTCAGAAAAGGCAGCTGTGACTGTTTTGGATGTGGAAGAGATAGAGGTCTCCTGTCCTGAGAATATTATGTGTGTTGCTGATGTTGCTGCTGAGGCAAAAGTCTTTAAGAAACAGTGTTAATTAGAGGAGGAGGAAATGTTTAAAACAGCCTTAGAAGAGAGAAGAACACATTTGTTACCTTTAGTGACTGAGGAAGAGGCTAAATATCTGTTGGAAAGAGAGAAACATTTTCTAGTAGTAGCTGTGGAGAATTCAGGACTTTCAGATGTCACCATGTCTGTCAGTTGTCCCAAGTCATTGTCTGCTGTAAGTTCCATTGCTAATGCTAGTGTTCCTCAAGCTATGCTGACAGATGAAGGTGGTGGTCAGTTACTGACAGTGGGTTTTGTATCTTAGTCTTCTCATGGTGCAAAGAACATTCCCTCTGCTGTATATGACCAACCCACAAACTCTGTAAGTGAGTCTAAACAGGCGATGTCTGACTTGGCTGCCACTATTGAAGTGGCAGCTCTTTTTCACATTTCCTGCTCAAAGACTGTATCTTTAAGTATTTCCTGCAAATATCCAGTGGCAATTGTACATGGGACACCCTCCATATCTTGAATGGCTTTTACGAGCATATGAAATTTGCCTGCAGAAAAAGGCTATCCGGTCTATCGATTCTGCTCTAGTTTGCAGCTACCTCTCTTTTTCAGCAGCTGCCCCTCCCTTTTCCCCCATTAACCTCACCTTTGCCATGTCCCACCCCTTCTTGAAGCATTCTACTTTATTACATGCCACCACCTTTCCTGATAGTGCATTCTACTCTGCCACACCCTTTCCGTAAAGAAATGCCTTCTCACCTCCCTCCTGAATCTACCACCTCCAATCTTATGTCATAGCCCCTAGTGTCTCTCCCCACCCTCCTCCTGAATAGACCCTCTGTGCCTGTCCTGATTATCACCTTCATGTATTTGAAGGTCTCGATCATATCCCCCTGTCCCTCCTTTCCTCCAACGAGTACATGTTTAACTCCCTCAGTCTGACTTCATATGACAAATCTCCCAGACCCTGAATCATTTTTGTTGCCCTATGTTGCACTCCCTCCAGCAGTCTAATGTCCTTCTGTGGGTATGGGCACAAGTACTACACACTACTCCAGGTGGGGTCTAACCAATGATCTGTACAACGGCAGAATCACCTCCCTTCTTCTCGAGGTTAGGCCCCTTGCAATGCATCTTGGCATTTTGTTGACCATTGCTACAGCCTTCCTGCATTGCACAGAATGGTTCATTGCTCCCATGATTAGCACCCCCAGATTCTTTTTCTCCTCTGTTACTTCTAGTCACCCCCCCGATGGTAGCTTCTCCTCAGATTCTTTGTTCTGAAGTGAAGCACCTTGCATTTTTTTGTGTTGAACTCAAGCTGCCATTTGTCAAACCATGCTTCAAGCCTTTCCAGGTTTTCCTGTAGCCCCCACCACCCCTCCTAGTCATCCACCACCACCCTCATCTTGGTGTCATCTGAAAATAGACTGATCCTGCTGCTGATGCCTTCCGACATGTCTGCAATAAATATGCCAAACAGCACCGGCCCCAACACCGACCCCCTGTGGAACCCCACTTGTCACCGGCTTTGGGGATAAGAATTCTCCTCCAACTTGCAAGCAGAAAGCTTGGCCTAAGCAGTAGATGCCCCACCTCAACTCAGCAGTTAACCTCCACTGATGTGGGTTGGTCGGTGGAGAAAGAATTAATGGAAGCTGGATGGGAGTGCTCAACTAATGGTTCCTTGTGGCTTTCTGGATTCAAGGGGACCAGTCCAAAAACAAAATGTTTCTTTCTACATACTGTCTGCCACTGGAGTTCCTGCCCTTCCTGCTTTACCATGGCATGAAACTGATAAACTGCAGCAGCCAGAATCTTCCACTTCTCCTCACTCAACTATGCATCCTGCTGTTTCTAAGGAATTTGAGGCCAAAGGGATAAAGAAGAGGAGGCTACTGTACATTTCAAGTCCTGAACTCCAGCACAGATCACATTCATCACTTTCAGGATGGTGTTAGTCATTCTTTTACAAGGTTACCCCAACTATTGTGTCTGTCCCCACCACCCCACTCCACCTCCCCCAAATGAGAGAGAGAGAGAGAGAGAGAGAGAGAGGGCAATTTGGCACAAAGTACCCCTGCTGCACTGGCTGATCCATTTGGTCCACAGAAGACTTCTCTACCTGCTACCCCAAATGATCGTCACAACAGTAGAAGGTCTTCCACTGTTTCTGAAGCCTGCATAGTCCTTAGAAATGACACTATGTTTCCTTCAGCAAAGGAACATAGTTTTCAAAATGCTGACTTATTTTGTGCCCAAGGGGAGCTGGCACAGTGCAGGAATGCTGTCCAGCTGTGGTATAAAGGTGGTCTGGAACTTCCACCAGTCAGAATATATGTAGTAAGAACTCTTTGAAAAGACTCCATGCATTTTTGCTCTGCTTCATGTCTCAGGTGAGGTAAACTTTGATATAAGCTTTAAAACTATTACCTCTTTGGAGAGGTTTTGGTCCAAATACAATTAAGTTAGAAACAATCAATCTAGGTCTCTTTTTGCATTCAATCTTACAAAACCTGCTGTGAAGGTGATAACCATTTGTTCAAAAATGGTCTATATAAATTATATTTTATATTGGATCCACCCAAGGTGTACAGTATTGGAGAATACACTGATGATCTTGGAAAGTGAAGATATCTGGACTAGGGGGTGGTAGATAAGTGTTAAACTGGCTCAGACTAACCAGAGAGTGGTACATTTCACAAGTAGTTTTTGGATTGGGCAGGATCATGGACTGTTGTTCTAACAAGGACAACAAAAAATGTGCCACAAGTGTGGTTCTAGGGCTCATTTGAGCAATGCTTACTACAGCCAAATATGTGGTTGATACTTGGAATATGGGCACGTTAGCCATTGGAGTTTAAACCCTGTAAAATGTGTCCTCTGTGAGAATGTGGGGCATACCTACAGGCAGTGTACCAATGCTGCCCATAATCTTGATCTGAAGGGTAGTTGCAGGAATCTTTGGTGTCTCGTGCCCAACAACAAGGCTTGGAGAAAGTATCTGCTGGGCAAGGGGTTGGGCCAGTGTTACTAAAGTTTGCTACCCCTAGTCCTCAAGACAAGTCCAGAGGAACACTGGCCCTCCATCTGACCCTGTGTTTAAGAAAGTTGCACCCATTGAGGTCCATACATCTTATGCCATTCAGGTGCAGAGTACTGACCTTCCTATTGTGCACCTCCCCTGAATCAGAACCTGCCAACAAACATAGAAAATAGTTCCATAGGATCCTCTTTGATGCTGGATGAGGCTATGACTTCTATAGTCACCACTAGAAAAAAAAAAGGTAGACTTGACAGACTAAAGCTAAACCTTCACAGAAAACTCTTGTTCCTGTGAAAAATAGGTTTTCTGCTTTACAAAAGGCTCAGCAGTGGGGGGCTCTAATGAAAGTGGCTCAGATGTTTCAACAGTCCCCTCTTCTGAGAAAGACATAGCCTCAGCCCAGAAGCGTTTTCTTTGTCAGTTTCAAAAAAGGGAAGGTTGAGGTCCCAAACAGGTGACAGTACAGTAGTGATGTCCCCCTTTTCTTATCATAACTGGTAAATTAATGTGCCTCTCTGTCGATTGCAGCCCTGAATGTCAATAGCCAGAAGAATTATAGAAGGCAGGTCTACATTTTGATTTCTGCAGTCCTCTATTAGTCAAGTCCTTCATTACACTACATTGAACACCGAATCAGAAATATTTCATGATAAAAAGCAATGGGTGGATGTTTGTTCTTTTTGGACCTTGGGAGAAGATATATTTGATGTGGTGACTATTTTATTTAAGTGATGATATTTTAAAGTTTCAAAATTGGTAGACATTTTTCCAGACAGGGCTGTGCTTCTGGACATAGTATATCATGTTGTATGTTATCATTTCCTAAATGTATATGCTCCTCAACAGAAAGCCCAGAGGGCTGAGTTATTTCAAGCCCTATTTGCATATGTCATGGGTAGTTGTTCGGGGGGGATTTTAACTGTGGATTGACTTGTTCTGATAGAAGATTGCAGACTCAGAAACCATTTTGTGATTCCATCTTGTTAAAAGAAATCATTCAAACTGCCGACGTTAAAGATGCCTATCAATCTGTGCATTTGTAAATGTGACTTGTTAGTGGGGCTCAATCTAGCTACATAATTTATCTTTTCATATCTAAAAATGTTCAGGTTCAGCTGGTAAGTCAAGGAGTACAGAATTCTCAGATCATCACCTATTACAGTTCTAGAGCCATCTCATTGTCCCCTAATGAGAGAAAAGGCTGGTGGAAACTCAGTGAGAGCATTCTGACAGACTTCCATCTGAAATGTCAATGGGAAGATCTTTTTAAAGCTCGTATTTTGGTTTTAGGCATTTATGATATCCTGTTAGAATAGTGAGATGATTCAAAATTTGAGTTTAAACCCCCTTTCCAGAAGACTACTGACATACAATCCAGAGATGGGTATGTCATCTGCAGTTACAATCACATTTGCATAAGCTATCTCCTATCCTATACAACAAAATGTTATGTTTTTTTTTTTTATTTTAGTTTTTGTTGACCGGGTAAGTGCACTAGACAGATTCTTGCCTATTTTCAGGCATGACCAGGAGGAAGGGAGGGAGATACAGATGAATGCCAACTGACCTTGAACCAGATTAAGCTGTTGGTGGTATTTTTAGTGAATGGGGAAAATTTGGCCAGGGCACCAGGGAAAATTCCCCTACTGTTTTCAAGAAGTGCCATGGGATCTTTAACATCCACCTGAACTAGCACCAGAAAAAGCAGATGGGACCTCAGTTTAATGTCTCATCTGAAATATGGCACCTCAGGAGTGCAGCACCCCTCTCATGCTGCACTACAGTGTCAGTATTGGGATATTAACCCAAGTGCCTGGTGTGGGGATAGAACCCACAGCCTTCTGATCTCCTGGCCTCAGAGGCAAATTTGTTACCTACTAAGCCACTGACACTCTGCTGAGCCACTAACACTGCTATACATACTACATATAGTCAGAACAAATAGCTTTAAGTCAGAAATGAAGACCCCACAGTATGATAGAGCAGCGTCCATTAAATTAAAACTACAATTTTAAAGCCAACCCGGTGGCACTGAGGGTTGTAGGCGTGGATGCCACACCTCGCGCTACACGGTGACCCGGGTTAGGGAACAAGCTCGGGTTGTCAGGGGTCGGCAGGAGAGGACTGGGATTGAGCGTCGGGAGACAGCTCTCCTAGTCCTGGGGTGGGATTGGGACTTTACACCATGCTGCGGTGACCCCTGGGGATGCCTGGAGGTTACATGAACGGTGTGGAGGGGAGACCACGGTGAGACTGCAGTCATGTGCCCACGGACATCATTGCATGTTCATGGTCCCAATGGGGAAAGAACAAGGAAAATAGCAGCATGGGTCTGAGGCAGCTTGATAGCCGCAGCCCCGGCGGCTGACGGATGCATGTGCTGGTACTGGTTCCTCACCGGGTGCGGGGGGGGCTATAGAGGGGGCCCCCTTTTGCAGGTGTAGTTGTGTCTGCCAGCTGGGCATGCAGCTTCAGGGTCGGCGGCGGAGTGGAGCGGTGGCTGGATGTAAAAGCAGGACCGTGGCTGCAGAAGGAGAAAATATAAAAAAAAAATACTACAATTTTAACAAAGGGTAAACAATTTATTTTTAAACTCTTCGAGACATGTATTGTAATGGTGGCTCATAGATTCTCGACTGTTTTTCAGTACGGTACCAAAATGGCAGCACAAACTGAAGAAATATTGGAAACTAAATCTAGTTATGTCTCTGAGCATTGTGGTTCTCTTGCACAAATCAGTTATCTTGATTTACTTTGGGCTGACGTTGACCCTTCACTACTCTCAAATTCCAAAAAAGGAGGCATTTTGCATTCATTTTTCTGTTGAGGAGGTTTCTTTCATCATTTTAGCTTTAAAGAGTAAAATTGTACCCGGTAAAGATGGATTGTCAGTGGGTTTTTATAAAACCTTTTCTTCCTGGTTGTGTCTAGCCCTTGGAAATCCATTTAACTGTTTGTTGACTACTGGATGTACAATAGACTCCATGTCTGAAGCCTTAATGGTGTTTTTATTTAAAAATGGTAACAGAACTGACTTTTAGGTAATTGGCGCCCCCTGAGTCTCATGAATGTTGACCAAAAAATACTCTCTGAAATATTGGCTACTTGCCTTATACATAGATACTTAGACAGTGTCGGCAGATAAGGGCCTATGGCCCACCCAGTCTGCCCATTTGAGCTTGTAAATTCAGTATATGTTTTCCTATAAGTCTGTTGCCCCTTACTCCTGACCTCCAGAATTCCTTTTTGTCTATCCCATGCATTCTCAAATCCCGTGATTGTTTCAGCCCCCACCACTTCCTCTGGCAGGGTGTTCCACTTGTCCACCACCGTTCTGTGAAGAAATTCTTCCTCCGTTTCCTCTGAATCGTCCTCCTCCATCTTCATCCCATGCCCTAGTCCTGGAACATCTTTTTCGCTTAAAATAGTGTATTCCTGCACCCTATTCCTCCCTGTAAGATACTTGTATGTCTCTATCATATGCCCTCTCTCCTTCTCTCCTCCAGGAGTACATATTCAGTTCCTTCAACCTGTCCTCATAGGACTTGTGATGCAATCCATGTACCATCTTTGTTGCCTTCCTCTGAACCTTCTCTACCCTGTCTATGTCCTTACATAGGTAAGGTCTCCAGAACTGTACACTGTACTCCAGGTGGGGTCTCACTAGTGTCTTGTATGGTGGAATTATGACCTCCCTTTTCCTGCTGGTGAGTACAGGAGGGAGGTCATTATTTCAGTGACTGAGGCACTTCTGTGTCAGCAGCACTCTTGTGCTATCCCAAATAGGCCCATCTCAGATTATTTTATTTTTTATTTTATTTTGGTCTCGGATTAACACCTTTGAGAACAAGTTCATTACATACTGTAAGTTCCACACTAGAGATTTAACTAAACAGTGATTAAAGAAACAAAGAGATAAGCAGTAGAACTGTAAGTGCAGGCAAGTGATAAATAGGACTCAAATTATAGAACAAAAATATCAGCAAGATGACACAGACAGAGGAATAGAGACAGGCGAATAGTATCACTAAGGGTATCATTTTTCTCTGGGGGGGAATGCTACAAGTCTCGATAGCTGAGAGGGACCTGGGGGTGGCCGGGGGATGCTACAAGTCTTGATGGCTGAGAGGACCTGGGGGTGGTGGTGGATGTCAAGATGAACAACTCGGAGACTTGTAGGAGGGCAGCAGCCAAGGTCAACAGGATGCTGGGATGCATCGCTAGGGGGATCACCTCCAGAAGGAGGGAAGTGATACTCCCTCTGTATAACTGCTTGGTGAGGCCACACCTTGAGTACTGCATGCAGATTTGGAGGCCACACTTAAAGAGGGACATTAAACTCCTGGAGAGGGTCCAGAGGAGGGCAACCAAAATGATTTGGGGCTTGGGGGACAGGACCTATGGGGAGAGGCTTGAAGAGCTAAATATGTACACATTGGAAGAGAGAAGGGACCAGGGGGACATGATAGAGGTCTTCAGGTACATGAAGGGGGTAAATAGGGGAGGAGCAGTCAGGGTGCTTCGAAGGAAGGAGGAGGGCAACTAGAGGGCATGGGTGGAAGCTGGAGGGGGAAGATTCAGGGGAGAAAGGAGGAGGTGCTACTTCACTGAGAGGGTGGTGGAGCCATGGAATGCACTGCCCAGGGGACTGGTGGAGGCAGAGACAGTGGAGAGGTTCAAGAGGGGGTGGGACAGGTACAGGGGAAGGGTTCTGGAAGCAAAATCCAGTGCAGCGAGAATATCTGGAACTGGGAAGAGAAAAGGCGAGGGGGGCAGCAAGGTCAGCTTCCAGGGCGGGGGCTGACCAAACGAGCAGACATGAAAGACCGTTAGGCCTATTCTGCTGGCATTTTAGTGTATTAATATGTTAGTATTTTGGGAAATAGGATATTCAGCGGGAGAGGTCTACACAGGCAGGCAGGAGTAGGGAGGGAGGAGTGAGGAGCAGTAGCAGACAGTGTTGACAGGATGAATGGGGTTCAGTAGGGATTATAGTAGCTCAAGGAAAGCCACATCTAAGCCATAATAAAGAAACATCCACCAAGAAGGCATTGTCAAAGATTTGGAGTAGGGGCTGAGAGTTGGTGGGGAGGAGATAAATGGAGCAGGCGTGGTGATGGGTGGGGAGGAGTTGTGGGTGGAGAGATATGGCCTGAGTAACAGGAGGGCACATGTCAGGAGAGAAACACCAAGTATAGGGTACAGGGCCAAGAAGCAACAGGGGAGTGATGCCTAGGCATGAGTTAAATAGCAATTGAGGGGTTAAGGGAAGCTGTCACAGCTGGCTTTAGCACTGGGATGTTTTCTAATCTCATGTTTGAAGGATCCTAAAGCTGCTGTTGAGGAGATGACAGGAGAGAGGTCATTAGTCCATTTGAGGGCACAGTGGGCTAAAGCTCTTTGACCAAGGGAGGTGCGGCACCCAGGAACTGTAAAGACCATGGTATCTGAGCTTCTGGTGGGGTGTCCATTTACATGGTGGGTGAGGAGCTTCTGACTGCTCAAAGGCATCAAGCCCAGACACACTTTCTTGGCCATGAGGCAGGTGTAGTACTTGTGCATACCTGTAAACTGGAGCCAGTTAGCCTGGTCATATAGATCACATGTATGTGTGAATTGTGTGGAGCTAGTTAGGGGCTGACAGACTTTATTTAGAGCAACTGTAATATGGTGGAGGGCAGTGTCTGAGGCAGTGCTGTAGACTACAATGCTGTAATCAACAAGTGAGACCACAGAACTGTGGATAGTGAGATTTAGGGCCTTCAGGGTACGACTTTGCTTATGTCTGTGGAGCAATCCAATCCAGATGTTCACAGCCTTTGCAACATTTTCAGTGTGGTGGGCATATGACATAGTGCTATCTATAGTGACCCCCAAGTATTTGAAATGCTGGACAAGATCCAAAGTAGTACCAGACATGTTGGTTATCTTGAGTGGGTGTGAGCGATGTCTATTTTGGGGACTGGAAAACAACATTGTCTTGTTTTTTTGGTAGTTCATAATGAGTGTTTGGTTCCTGAACCATTTTTCAACCATGGTGAAGCTGTCCTGAAGTTTACACTCCAAGGCGACAGGATCTAGGTCACATTTACAGGACTGCATCATCTGTGTAAAGCAAAATCGGATAGCTACTGGCCAATGGGAGCCTGTTCAGAAACAAACTGAATAAAATAGGACCCAGGGTGGAGCCCTGGGGCACACCGGAGTGAATGGCTCTGCTGTCTGATAGGACACTGTCAATCTTAACTTGTTGAGAGTGATTCGTGAGGTAGCTCTTAAACCAGGTAACAGTATCATTGGACACACCAACAGAAGCAAGTTGCTCGACTAGCAGGTCATGATTAACTGTGTCAAAAGCTTTTGACAGGTTGATGAAAGCTGCACCGACACGTGTGCCATGATGCAAGGAATTGTGAATATAACCAGTAAACTCTAGCAGTGCAGTATTGGTGCTGTGTCTCTTATGAAACCCGTGTTGTTGCGGGCACTGTATATTGCACTTTTCTATATATTCAGTTAACTGGTCAGCAACTATTTTTTCAAGAGCCTTAGATAATGGCAGGAGTATTGAGATTGGCCGATAGTTACCTAGTGATGAACAATCTCTATTTTTGAAGACAGGTGTAACCAGGACCACTTTCCATACCTGAGGAAACTGAGATAGTCTGGGTGAGGTGTTGATTATGTGGGTTAGCAGTTCCAGAATGTCTTCAAGGGTTACAGCCACAAATTTGAGGTCAAGGGAGTGGCCACTGAATCATGATTTACTCATGACCTTTTGGAGGTGTTTCTGAGCCTCCCTTCGAGAAATAGCTCTAAAGTGGAGAGTGGTGAGAGAGTGGTGGGCCTATAGGGCTTGGTTTGGAGGATAAGATTGTTTGGAGGAAGAAATTGGGGGATAATCTCATTTTACTTTGGGAACTGTGTGAGCAGGGTAAACGTGAGCAGATTCAGGGATATATTTTGGCAATCAACCAAGCTAAGGCTTTTGATAGTATAGTTCATGTGCATTTATTTAATAAATTTAGGAAATTGGAATGTATGACTTTTTTGCAGAGTTGCTATCCATCTTATATAAGGAGACAGTTGCTATCCCAATTATTAAGGAGTGGTTTGGTCAACTTATCCCAGTACTGAGGGGTATTCATCAAAGATGCCCCTTAAGCCCATTGCTTTATATACTGACCCAGATATTCAGAAGGGTTCTGGCCAACAGTGTTGCATCCTTGCTTACTGGCAATCACCGCCCCAATCGATATTCAAAGCAGGATTGAGCTGGCACAAATCCTGATGCACCAGAGCGCATCAGTAATGTATCTCGGTGCAGATGGGGGCCGTGCCCATGCATGCTCCGCACATCCGATATTCAGCCGGGATGTGCTGAGCCCATGCATGCATAACCGCTACCGCGCTGCACACAGGTGAGCCAAAAACAAAAGGAACAATGGCTGGCCACCCACAGGTGAGCTGCCGTATTGCAGGGCGCAACACGGCAGCTGCCACCTGTGGGTGGCCACCCGTGCTCTGGCTGCACCTCTGTGGTGGCACCCCCCCCATGCCTGATCGCTGGCATACGTGGAAGAATATAATCATCCAATATCCCTGGCAGTCCAGTGGATCGCTTGTAGCCCGAACGTGGGCATATGTTGTAAAATAAAATAAATGTCCTATATCCCTATTGGTCCAGTGGACCACTTGCAGCCCGATCGCGGGCATATGTTGAATAAATAATGTCCTATATCCCTGGTGGTCCAGTGGTCCACTTGCAGCCTGATCGCAGGCATATGTAAAAAGAAGGAGAGGTCCAATATCTCTGGTGGTCCAGTGGTACCCCTCTCCCCACCCGCCCACTGAGCCCCACCAGCCCGCCCCCAGTCAGCTGCGGGTGGTGCACCCACCTGCCTGCTGCCTGTAATACTCAACGGACTGACACCGTGCGTGGCTGCACGCCCCCATTGGTCCACGTGAGCCAATGGGCATGCAGCCTGCATTTATCACAGTCCAGATATGTGAATGGATCCATTCACATATCTGAATGTGTAGTATGGTATGGACTGCATGCCCATTGGCTCATGCTGTGGACCATGGGCACAGCCCTACCGTGACGATGTCAGTCGGGCGCAGGCGGGCAGGCAGGTGGGTGCCGCCCGGCTGCTGACCTGGGGAGTGGGGCAGTGGGGCCCAGTGGGGCAGGTGGGGAGGGGTACACTGGACCACCAGGATATTGAACCACTTTATTACATATGCCCGCTAATCAAGGCGCAGCCAGTCCACTGGACCACCAGGATATAGGACGCACTATTTTACAACATATACCTTTATCGGCTGCAAGTGGTCCACTGGACCAACAGGGATATAGGACATTTCTTTTATTTTGCAACATATGCCCGCAATCGAGCTGCAAGTGGCCCACTGGACCACCAGGGATGTTGGACGAATCAGTTTTATACTTAAGCCCGTGATCAGGCATGAAGTGGTCCACTAGACCACCAGGGATATTGGACATGTACGCTATTCTACATATGCCCGCAACTGGGCAGTGGGGCACTTTTCCGCTATGTGCAGGGGGCATCGGTCCTTGATGGCTGCAGCCTGGCAGGGTGCCAGGCACAAGTCACCGGGGATTGGTGCACCTGCATGCAAATAGGGCCATAATGACATGCAAATGGCCCCATTTGTGCCTTGCATGCATTATGGCCCCATTTGCATGTGCACTTTTGAATATAGCAGTTGTTGCACCCAGTGCAATGGAACTTGTGCTAGCACATTCCCCTGCTCCACTCTGGCCACTTGCACTGGTGCAGTGCCACTGTGCCATGCACACTGTGGGTGGCCAGGGTGCAATATTCAGCAATGCTGTGCCATGGCGCAGCTCCGTTGAATATCACCCTGTCAATGCCCCTGTGCAGCCAAGTTGCGCTATGCCCAGGCTTGTGCCACATCCTGGCACAGTCTGAATATCCGGGCCACTGTACCTAGATTTCTTGCTTAGGATTCTGCACAATCATGTATATATTAGTGGCCTGCAACCTGGTCCTACCCACCCCTCAGTTAATGTGTTGGGGTATGCAGATGACAAAGGTGTGCTTGAATACAAGTAGTTAGATGACATAGAGGAGCTGTGGGGAAAATAAAAGGGGAATTTTTCAGGTGACAGAGCAATGCATTAGGAGGGTGAGCAAAAATAAGAGTGAGAGAGAGAGAGAGAGAGAAACCACTGTAGTTCACAATAGAAGTGAGAAAAGCAGTCAGGGGCAGAAGGGAGGTGTTCAGGGCATATAAGGCCTCTCAGGCGGTGACAGACAAAGAAGCTTTTAAGGAGAAACTGAAGGAAGCCGGGAAAATAATCAGAAGGGCGAAGGTGGAAACAGAGGAGAAAATAGTGGGGGAGGCGAAACAGGGTGACAAGTTTTTCAGGTATATGAGTGATGGAAGGAAGGGAAAGCTGGGAATTATGAAGCTCAAGGGGGAGCAGGAAAATGCAAATCTTCTGAATGTCTGTTTCACATCAGTTTTCATGGTTGAGGTAGGGAAAGGGCCAGAGCTAAAAAACAAGGGAAGGGTAGGCAGGGGGTTGGACATAAGCCCCTTTACAGAGGACAGGATATTGGAAGAACTAGGAAAACTGCAGACAGACAAAGTGATGGGCCCAGACACAATCCACCCAAGAGTGCTCAAAGAGCTAAAGCAGGAACTGGTGGCACCACTCACAAGGTTATTTAATCTGTAACTAGACAAGGAGAGGGTCTCAGGGGACTGAAAAAGGGTTGATGTGGTGCTGTTGCACAAAGGGGGAGGAAGGGAGGAGCTGGGAAACTACCACCCAGTTAGCCTTATCTCTATAGTGGGAAAGCTATGGAAGCACTTATAAATGAAAGGCTGATAAAATATCTAGAGGAGGAGAGCTTCCTGGATGACAACCAGCATAGATTCACAGGTGTAAGGTCCTGCCATACCAACCTGATTGAATTCTTTGATGGAGTAATGGAGAAACAGTATGGGACTGGGAGGGTAGTGGACATGGCCTACCTGGACTTCAGGAAGGCCTTTGACACTGCCCCTCACAGGAGGCTGAAAAGCAAATTGGGCAGCTTAGGGGTGGGAAACAAGCTCACAAACTGGGTAGAAAATTGGTTAGAGGAGAGGACTCAGAGGGTGGTGGTAAATGGGGTGCACTCAATAGAAGGAAGGGTGATGAGTGGGGTTTCCCAGGGGTTCGTGCTAGGACCCATACTTCTCAACATACACATTGGGGACATTTCAGAGGACCTAAATGGGAAGAAGTGTCTGATGAAAGATGACACGAAGATCTGTAACAGGTTGGATATGTCGGGGGTTAAAAATGAGGGAGGATCTGGCCAGGCAGGAGGAGTGGTCAGCAAAGTGGCAACTATAATTCAACTTGAAGAAAATGCAGAATTATGCACATAGGGCATAAAAACCCAAGGGCAAAATACTGGATTGGGGGGGGAGAACTGGGGCTAACAGGTCAGGAACAGGACCTGGGGATCACAATTTCAGACAACCTGAAGCTTCGGAGTCAATATGACAGGACAAGGGTGAAAGCATACAGAATGTTGGCATGCATAAGGGCTTTACAAGCAGGAGAAGGGAGGTGATCATGCCACTGTACAAAACACTGATCAGACCACAGCTGGAATATGGGTTCCAGTTCTGGAGGCCATACTTACAAAGGGACAAGGACAGGCTGGAGAGGGTCCAGAGAAGAGCAGCCAAGATGGTGAAAGGGCTACATGAGGGGTCATACGAGGGAAAGGGGGGGATATGGTAGAAACCTTCAAATACTTAATGGGTATAAACAGGGTGAGGGTAGGTAGCATTTTCAGGATGAGTGAGAATACAACCATAAGGGGGCATGCATTCAAACTGGAGGGAGACAGATTTAGAGGAGATGTCAAGGGTAAGTTCTTCACTGAGAGGGTTGTGAGGCCATGGAACAGCCTGCTGAAATGGGTCATGGGGTAGATTCAGTGGACAAATTCAAGAGAGCTTGGGACACCTATATGAGGCTAAATGACAGAGGGAGAACAGGGAATGGAGGATGTAAGACTAGCTAGAGGGGAGGAAATCAAGCAGACTGGATGGACCACGTGGTTCTTTTCTGCCAGCAAATTTCTATGTTTCTAGTTTACTATGGACATTTCCAGAATTCTGTGCATGGGTTGACTTACTGGGATCAGATATTATTATTTTAACTGAAATAACTGGTTGACATCTAAAATAAAGGAAGCTGAGGTGGCTTTGGATAACTATTCATTATTTGTAACTGACAGGAGTAGAAAGATGGGTGGGAATTGTACAATTTATGTTAAAGATTATTTGGTTGTAGAAAGAATTCCCGTCACCAGGTATAATTTAGAATGTAAGTTTAAGGCCATTTTTTAAATATTGGAGTTACCAAAAAGTTATTTGCTAGGACTGTGTACATTCTTTCAAAGTTTAGTGAGGGTGGCGTTAATGAATTAATTGATTTTAGCACAACTGAATGTTAATCATGAAATATGGAGGGGGTTAATAATGATTCATTAAAAAATACAAATAATGCAGTTAAGGATAAAATAGCAACTTTAAATTTAGTACAGATGGTGAATGATATAACCAGGATAAAATATAAAACAAATACTGGTACACTATACAACTGGGTATAAGCATCAGAATATGCTCATGTGAAGAAAATGAAGAGCTTCCAGATGTTTTAAGTGATCATTCCCCTACTTTATGTCATTGACTGGTTAAATCAGACATACCTAAACCACAAATATCTAGTATTAGAAAAAAATCCAATATTAAAACTGCAGCTTTTAAATACATTATAAATGATGGTGGTTAGTCTTTCATGGATTGTATTACAACAGTAGACCTTGTATTGGATTATTTTACTGGTAAATTTAACCAAATGTGTGACAAGCTTGAACCTACTGTACAGTATAAGAAATGTTAGGAAAAAGGGAGGGGCATTAAACTGGATTACTGGAGAAGTTAGGGAAATAGTAAGAAAAAGGGATAAAACATGGCAAAAATGTAAAGCTAGATCACATGGGGATCAAATAACTTACAATTTCAGAATAGATGTAATTTGTTTATTTGGAATGCTAAGGATGATTGTTTTCAAACGTAAAAGAAGGGGGGAGGCGGCAAATCTTGACAAACTTTGGGATAGTATTAACCAAATTTTAGGGAGGGATAAGAAAGTTGGAGAAAAAACTCTGCAAAAGAATGGTGGCTTACTGATGAATACACTGGGTATAGTGAATTAATTTAAT
Source organism: Neoceratodus forsteri (assembly GCA_016271365.2). Taxonomy (NCBI): domain Eukaryota; kingdom Metazoa; phylum Chordata; order Ceratodontiformes; family Ceratodontidae; genus Neoceratodus; species Neoceratodus forsteri. The sequence continues at coordinate 499,456,416 of CM057456.1, forward strand.
AATTTTCTTAGTTCAGTGTCAGCCCAAGTACCTAGTGCAACTATAAATAGGACCATAACTGGTGATGGTATTAGGAATATGGAATGGGAATATTATTTTAAAAAGGTTAGTAATGAGGTAGTTATTAAATACCTAAATAAAATGAATACTAAAACTTGAATAGGTAGTGATGGATTGGATATTAAATTGTTGAAACTGGCTGTTGATGAAGTGGCAGTCTCTATAATGAAAATACTTAATCTCTCCCTTTGTACACAAGAAGTCCCTGAACTTTTGAAATAAGAAATAGTAGACTCCATGCATCAAGGGCGTGACGTTACAAGTAACTATGAACCAATATCAGTCCTGTTCCCATTGCCCAAGGTATTGGAATGAATTGTATACATTCAACTTTGAGTTATATTGAGGAATGTAATACTGCATTCTAACAGGCACATGAATTTTGGAAAAAGTGTACTAAGACGACAGCTCCGTTGCAGTATACAGATTTTGTGTATGATGCCTTGAACTGTGGGGACATGACTGGAGTGGTCTGTATCGATTTAACAAAGGCTTTCAATTTAGTCAGCCATGAGATGTTTGTAAAAAGACTATTTGATCTTGGCCTAGCACAAAATGTATGTAAATGATATCAACATTATTGGACTAATAGAAAGCAAAGGGTAAAGCTAGGCATGCATGTCTACATTTAGATCTGTTTGTATAGGAGTCCCACAAGGGTTCGTCTGTATTGGGACCATTACTTTTTAGTCTTTTTCTTAATGGACTTTCCTCTGTTTACCAGGACTGCACACAATGCAGTCCTGACAACGAGGGGTAAATCTGTTCCTGTTCTTGTGAAACCACTTCAAGAGGGCTTTATTAGAGTCCAAGATTGGTTTATAGCAAGTAAACTAGTAATAAATGATTAAAAAAACTTAGTGATTTTTGCTGTCCTAAAAGAACTGGAAACATCAACAAAATTAAAATGACCTTGTGAGTGGTTTTGGAGCAGGTACAGCACTTTAAATATCTTAGACTCTTTCTGGATAGCACACTCATATGCCAAGCATGTAGATTATGTTATAAAGAAAATTAATACAAGATTGTGTCTATTGTATAGAAACAAAAGAAACTTCAGTCAGAAGAGTCCTAGATTGGTAGTCCAGAGTTTGATATTTTCAGTTATTGATTATGGACTACATACAGTATTTATGCCTCAGCGATGGACAGTGTGTTATCCAGACTGAGAGTGGTATGAAATCAAGAATGTAGATTTGATTCGGTGCACCCCTTCAGGACGACACCCTGATGGCGAAACACAAAAAAAGAACATTACGGCCGCCCCCCCGGACCAACTCCAACCTGGAGTTGAGAATCCTAAAGTCTGGGGGGTGCGGTATCATGCTGTCGCTGTGGGGGAGGTCGGCAATTTCACTGTCAACCTCCCCTGGTGCTTCCGATTTGATTTGATTGTTAAAAGGGATGTCCACCACTGTGATCTTTATGACCAGATTGGTTGGCTCCCTTTGGATGTTCAAATTAATTACTTTGATGGTATGTTGTGTTGGCAACTTACAAATGATCAAAGTAATAGGAGATTGAATATAATGATGCAAAATGTTCAAATTCATACAATAAAAGATCAACAATGAATTTACTATTGGAATACCTACAGTAGTTGTTCTCTGAGACATCTCCCATAAAATCCCCTTGATCTATTTTCCTATATCGTACATCACCAGACAGGAGGGGTGGAGATGTGCATAGCAGACTTATTATAAGAGTCCTGGGAGATTATGATACAGATAGCACTGAATTGGTTCTTTCCCAATGAAACTAGCACACTGGCTGAAATATGTTGTGCCCTTCTACAAACTATGTCTCCCTATCTCAGGGAATTCACATGAAAGTGCAGGACTAGATAATTTTATCCTCCGCTCCAATTCCAAATATATTTCAGCACCTCGGGGAGCCTGTTGGAAGGGGAGCAGGGAAAAATGACAGATAGCAGCCAACATTTTTGGGAATGTCCTCACCTCACCCCCTACTGACACCAGGTTACACAAACCATTGATACCATATTTGACTCACATGACTTGCTAACCCCTGTTGATGTCTATCCATCTGGCAAATATTGAAATTCAGGGATGCCAACTTAAATTGCTGTGTATTCTGCTAGCAGGGGCAAAGAAGGCCATTATGAGATTCTTGTTTTCACCTAAATAACCCATGAAGGCACAGTGAAAAGCAATTACATATTCTCCCTATTGACTCAAAACATCTGTCTTACATATACCTTAACCAAATTCATGTAAAGTATTTGAAGAAATCTAGCATACATGGATCATGTATAAATTGGACACAGACACTACTCTTGTAATTTAATTCTGCTTTATTCAGTTTGTTGGTAAAGCATAGTAACAAGTAAACAAGGACTTAGATAACTCATTGTACTGTACTGTACTAAATACATATGAATGCTGTAAGTTTTATTCCACATAATCTCCATGTCCCTCCTTCTAAGTCTATCATAAGTGTCACAAGCTCAAGCTCATTCTGTAATAGTTTTCTACTATGCTGTAGCTGTACTTTGTAATATGTAAAATGTTACTGTCTTAGAACAAAACTGGGACAAATGTTTATTAGAAATAGGGTAATTAATGCATGAAATTCATATACTCTGAAAGTCAAAAACAGCTGGTAAAGAGGGCATTTTAAAAGTGGCTTAAAATCGTATTTGAATGACTGCAAAATATAACTGTTTTAAATAGTTTTCTCTGTTGTATGATAATGTTACTGCATATTTGACACAAAGTATTTCTATACTGAATATTGTATGTTGTTTTAGTTAATGGTGTGCTATTTACTACCTTTGAAAATAGGCACTTGTTGCTTAAAGGTTATCCCCTGGTAATAAAATTGAAATCAAGTTTTGCCTTATAGCTCAGATTTTTATATCTGGTGAGCAAGCTACGAGGGTGTTGAATGATTTCCCTAAAGCATCAGGATCCAGTATAAACTATCAGAAGGATGCAGAGATTGCAATAAGCTTTGGGAGAGTAATGTAGTATCACTGGCTGCAGGAGTTCATATAGGTTATGTACTGATATACGTTTTGGGCTTGATTTTCAAAGTGCTGAATTTGACACAAGGTGACTGCTTCAAAAGGAATTGATGCAAGTGGCACCTTGGGCTTGATTCAGAAAGAGCCCTAAGATTGATGCAAGCTGCGTCAAAGAACCACCTTGCATCAAATTCCAGTGCACAAAATACTATGCACCATATTCAGAAAGAAGAGCAGTCTCTGCAGCAAAGTCTGCCACACTGACACAAGACGGTCGGTGTGTCAAAGATATGCATGTGGACAGAATGCCACAGGCTGAGGTGCAACAGCATGGGGTGTGAACACCTCCAGGTGAGCAACAACAGCTATGCTGGAGGAGCATGAATGCCCACACTGAGGCATGATAACGATGCGGGGGCAGGAGTGCCCCATGATGGGTGAAAACTGAGGAAGGAGGCATAGAGTAGGAATTGACACAAGCTGTATCAAAAAGATAATGCCGTGGTTGAGAACTGATGCAAAATGCAGCAAAAACTGGTGCATGGGGTGAGACCTGTGAAAAGCTAAACTGCAGATGAAATGGCCATGGCAAAGACATGTACAGCCCCCATACCATCCCGCAGGGGTGTCGGGGCTGTCTCACCCTTCCTGTTTGCAGCTGGATCCACTCCATTCTGTGTGCCACTGTCAGTTAGATCAGCTCCACCTTGGTCTAACAGATGCCTGCCATCATCAGCATAATGTCAGGGCTCCCACCTTTGTGAATACCAGAAGAGGGCACATTGCATCATTTTTGTGATGCAAGCCCCATTGTGACATGGTGCACCCAGCTGTTGGACGCAAGCATGGTGCAAGCCACTTTGGTGCAGACTTCACTGGTTTTGATACAAGCTGCTTTCCTGAATCACATTTGACGAAGGCCACAATTTGCATCAAAGTTTTTGATGCAAGTCACTTGCACCATTCCCAGAGCTATCTGAACTGAGCTCCTTGTGTCAAATGTTGTGGCAGTCCCAATTTTTGAATGCAAGCCATGTCAAAATTGGAAACCTTGTGCCAAACCAGTCCTGCACCACCCCAGTGCCCAAAGTGGTTGTGAACCATTTCACTAGGGTGTTGCACCAAAGCATAGCTGCAGCATCCCCTAAATTAGGATTATGGAAGCTCTGCTGTGTCTGCCAGTCCCAGCTGTAGTTAGACCAGCCATGAGCTAGTCTAACAGCCCTTGTGCTGCATGTCAGGATCGTACCTATGGGGGGGAATAAACCCCCTAAGCCCAAGCAGCTTCCATTCATCACTGTTAGTAGTTTTGCCTTAGTGGGGTGTGTTGTAAAAGCTGTCAGTGCACCATGCAGCATTGCCGGGTACACTTTCAGACCGTCTGACAAGGTCAGCCATATTGTACAGTTCACTGTCCTGTACCAGCACAACTGCGGATATCAGACTCTGACCACAGTCACACATCACCAAAAACTGTAAAGGGCCACTGAATCCATGTTATGCGGTTCCACTGTGGTAAAGGATTGTAACAACTGTCAGAACTGTCATGCCTCTAAAACCCAGCTTTATGTGTGTTATCATTGTTTTTAATGCAGGTGGCATAACAGTAATGGATGTAAAGACTGCACAATAAATGATAATACATATGTGGGAGTGCAGAAGCTCCATTCTGTTTGCTGTACATACTGTGTTTGACAGTGAAGTTTGAAGTTTATTCGTTAAAAAAGTGCATTACAAAAAATATTGCACACAAATAATTTACATTAAAAAATTCGATAAAAAAACTGAAAATCTACATCCAAAGATAAATTTTAAAAAGTCTCACATGTCTAAATGCAGCAATACAAACATTTGCAATACAATAAAGCATGGCAATATCATTCATGTTCAGACGCAATTTCAGCTTCTCTTCATTTGACAAATTAATCATACTGGATAAATATCTGCCTAGCCATCTATCTCGAAATTCCTTTAGATGAGGACACTCAGAAAGTATATGTATTGAATTCCATGACCTTGGGCAGCCACCCTTACATGCTAAGGTTAGTTTAAACACATTCCAGTTCATAAAGCCAGAGGTGGAAGCTAGATTAACATCAAACCTCAGATTTGAGATAATTTTATGAAGAAGATTTGAGTCACCGACATTTATATAGGTTTCCCTGTTATGGACAGAGTTCAAAGATTTATAAGTTGGAAAATTAATAGTACTGGCAATTCTTTCCATATCTCTTTATTTTGCAATGTCATGAATTCTTTCTCTCACCATACTGTTTAATAGGGCAAGGTTTTTATTACAATATACATGGGCAATAGGAGAAAGGCCCAATTTTTTCAAGGAGATATCCAGATCACTCATTCATGACCAAGTCTTAAAAGAAACCCTATTATTCAGACCTAGAACAAGACTGTATTGCCAGCAGTGAAACAGGACAGCATCATTATCTGTCAATTTACATCTTTTTTGGAAAAAAATCTGAATCATTTAATTAATGCACTTTTGGTTAAAGAAAAAACTCCCATTTTGGCTCCTAGAAATTCTGCCAGAATAAACTGTGGCAAGTTGAGAGTCAGTCTAATATAAACATTCTTAACAGGTTCCAACAATTCCACGTCCTTATTATTTCCCCATATTTCTGCTCCATATGCTAGTGCCACATCAATTTCATGTCATATACTTTTAGTAAGGCTAACGTTGAGTTATTAATAAAACATTTAGAAAATGTATTAATAGCAAGAACAAACTGTCTTCCTTTCTTTTTGCAGGTCTCCACCTGTAATTTCCAAACTTTTTTGTGGTCAAGCACCACTCCAAGATAGGAGTAATGGTCAGTTACATTAATCTGGGCCCCATCACCATTCCAGCAGAAATTAAGTTTATGGGGTTTATTGAACATCATTACTTTAGTTTTTGCCACATTTATAGCCAAATGAAGTTTCTTTAAATGTAACGTGATACAATTGTGACACAATTCAGTGCTTTTTGCAGTTCTGCTGCATAAGTTGACACCAGCACTGCATCATCTGCATAAAGTGTAATATTTAATGTAAAATTTCCCAGTTTGGTTGCATCAGTGTCCACCTTATCCAGGGAATGTACAAGGTTATTGATATATATGTTGAACAGTAGCGGAGCTAATAGACATCCTTGTTTAGCCCCTTCCTGTGTTTGTATTGGCTCTGTAAGTCTCCCATTTTTATGTTGCTTGCATGCATGTGCAAGAAACATAGTGCCATCATCCGAGTTTTTGGAGGTGTGGCACCCGTCTTCCAATGCAGTCAGTGTGTTTTCAGGTGCGGCCCCAGTTCCCCAATCACTGCTGCAGCTGTCTATGAGAGCAGTTGAAAATGCAGTGGTCATACAGTTGAAAGAGAGAGCTCCACTTCAGTGAGTAGAGCCCCCCCACACACACACACGCACGCATGCACGCATACTGCGTGCTCATGCGCCTTCCACCTTCCCCCACACTGTATGGCCAACGGGGATGCCCAATCCCCATCGCTCACTCACCCCCAAAGAGTCTACAGGTGCATATGCTGAGCCCACCCCAGCATGGCAAAATGTTTTATGGCCAATACAGGTGCCCAATCCCCCGCCGACTGCATGCCCCCCCAAAGCATCCAGGTGCCACACTGGGAGCCCACCCCAGCATGGCAAAATGGTGTTATGGCTGATGGGGGAGCCCAATCCCCTGTTGGTTCCAGCCTTCCAACAGCCTTCCAGCTACCATGCTGGGAGCCCACAGCAGCATGGCAAACGTCCCTCGTAGTCTTATTAAAAAAAACCTGTAAATAACAAAAACTGTCCCTCTGCACTTCTCCCTGGCCCCCTCCCACAACCCACACACCCCCACCCCATACTTACCTCTGGACCTCAGTGCAACGATCTTCGGTGGACCGGGAACACGTCTGCACTCTTCAAAGCCGACCTTGAACTGAGGAAATGTCAGTAAGCTGTATAATGGGATAGATAGGGTTTTTTAATTTTGCTGCATATCTCAGGCATTTTTGGAATTTTGACACCAAATTTTCAACATGGGTTTTAGGACCCCCCTCCTCATGAATTCTGTCACTGTCATGGCATTAATGGATCCCAAAGGGTGGTTTCGCGGTCACTGCACGAAATCACCTTTCGGGACTGATTAACGAAACAACAGTGCCAGTGTTCATAAGGTGGACTCTCAAAAAGCCTATGTTGGAAATCTGGTGAAAAAATTCCTAAAAATGACTGTTTTACGAGCGTGCATTGTGCAGTTCCTACGCACGCTCGTAAGTTCACGAATTTATAATATTTGCACTCCAGATTTTCAACATTGCCATTTTACCACACCTCCTTATGAGCAGTACAGCTGTCATTTTTCACATCTCGTGTAAAATCTGTTTCAGCGCATGTAGCGCACAATGACGCAGTCGGTGTGCAAAATCAATGTATGGGACACATTAAGAAAATCACAGTGACACTGTTCATGAGCAGAGGTCTTAAAATGGCTATGTTGAAAATTTGGTTAAGAAATTCCTAAAATGACTGTTTTATGAGCGCATTGCACTCCACGCACGCCATAAGTTCGCTAATTTTTTAATATTATCATCTAGATTTTCAACATTGCCAGTTTACCACACCCCTTAAGGAGCAGTACAGCTGTAATTTTTCACATGTCACCCAAAATGTGTTTCCATGCATGTAGCGCACAATGGCGCAGTCGGTGTGCGCAATCAATGTTTGGGACAGATTAAGAAAATCACAGTGGCACTGTTCATGAGCAGAGGTCTTAAAATGGCTATGTTGAAAATGTGGTGAATAAATTCCCAAAAATGACTGTTTTAGGAGCGCACGTTGCGCAGTTCCTACGTATGCTCGCAAGTTTGAGAATTTTCAATATTTTCACTCCAGATTTTCAACATTGCCATTTTACCACACCTCCTTATGAGCAGTACAGCTGTCATTTTTCACATCTCACCCAAAATGTGTTTCCGCGCATGTAGCGCACAATGGCACAGTCGGTGTGCAAAATCAATGTTCGGGACAGATTAAGAAAATCACAGTCACACTGTTCATGAGCAGAAGTGTTAAAATGGCTATGCTAAAAATTTGGTGGAAAAATTTCCAAAAATGACTGTTTTATGAGCATTTATTGCACTGATCCTATGCACGCTCGTAAGTTCGTGAATTTTCAATATTTGCACTCCAGATTTTCAACATTGGCAGTTTACCATACCTCCTTATGAGCAGTACAGCTGTCAGTTTTCACATCCCCAAAACATGTTTCCGCCCATGTAGCACACAATGGCGCAGTCGGTGTGTGAAATCAATGTATGGGACACATTAAGAAAATCACAGTGACACTGTTCATAAGCAGAGGTCTTAAAATGGCTATTTTGAAAATTTGGTGAAAAAATTCCTAAAAATGACTGTTTTACAAGCGTGCATTGCACAGTTCCTATGTACGCTAAGTAAGTTCAGCAAGTTTTAATATTTGCACTCCAGATTTTAACATTGCCATTTTACCACACCTCCTTATGAGCAGTACAGCTGTCATTTTTCACATGTCGCCCAAAATGTGTTTCTGTGCATGTAGCGCACAATGGCGCATTCGGTGTATGCAATCAATGTTTGGGACAGATTAAGAAAATCACAGTGACACTGTTCATGAGCAGAGGTCTTAAAATGGCTATGTTGAAAATTTGGAGAAAAAATTCCCTTCAGATGTTCTGCAATGTTACTATTGAAGACACTGAACAGGTCTGGCCCCAGCACCGATCCCTGCAGCACCCCTCTGGTCACCCCCTCTCTGTAGACTGCACCACATTGACCACCACTCTCTGCCTCCTGTATGTTAGCCAGTTTCTAACCCAATTTGCCACCCTTTCCCCCATGCCCAGCCTACCCAGCTAGTTTATCCGCCTCCCATGTGGGATGGTGTCAAAGACTTTGCTGAAATCAAGGTAAGAGTTGTCCACTGCCCCACCCTGATTCACTTCCTTTGTCACCCAGTCAAACAAATCAACCAGATTTGTCTGACATGATGTCCCCACTGTGAATCCATGTTGTCTATGGTTCTGGGCTCCGATGGCTTCTAGATGCCCCACTATCCTTTCTTTAAGCAATGCCTCCATGATCTTCCCCACTACTGAGGTGAGGCTGAACGGCCTATTGTTCCCCGCTGCTGGACTTCTGTAGAGGGACCACATGTGCCCTCCTCAAGTTCACTGATGTTGAATGACTCAGTGGACATGGCTGCCAGAGGTACTGCTATCTCCCTTCGCAGTTCTCTTAATATCCTTGGGTGTATGCCATCTGGTTCCATCGCTTTGTCCACCTTCAATTTAGTGAGCTCCTGCAGGACTCTTTTGCCTTTGAATGGACTATTGTCCACCTCTTCACCCCCTTGGCAACTGCTGTACTGCTGTGGCCCTTGCCCCTCCCACTCTTCAGTGAATACTGAATGGAAAGACACAGTGGATGTCTTGGGAGGAAGGCATGGAACTATCACTTCCAAATACCTAAACAGCACATACAAGCAAGCAACATTCGGCATTGACAAATGCTTGTTATAGTATCTTATCTGTATTGATGTGTCTATATATATGATTTGGATAAGATCAAGAAGTTTCATACTAATACCCCAATCCAAAAATATATCCCATAGTATACTCCTGTTCACAGTATCAAAAGCTGAGGATAAGTCTAAAAAAGCAAAATATAATCGTGTTTTTCTTGAATGAGCTTTTCTCATTAAATGATCTATCATAAATATACAGTCAATGGTGAAATGATTTACTCTGAATCCAAACTGCCTATTAGAGAGAATTTTGCTTTCAACTACCCAAAGATTAAGATCATTCAATAATATGTGTGTGAATATCTTAGCTACAATACTCTGAAATGAAATGGGCCTGTAATTCATGGGAAGAGTTCTATTTCCCTTTTTAAAAAGTGGCACAATTTCCATCACTTTCCAAAAGGGAGGTACAGTCTCTGAATCTATTATGTGTATAAACAATTTACTCAGAACATCACCCCACCAATTGACATCAAAATGGATAAATTCACCAGGGATGCCATCAATTCCTGGAGCTTTAATGTTTTTCTGAGCTTTAATTGCTTGCTCAATTTGTAGCCTGGTTACAGGGAATAAAATATTGCCAGAATAGGTGGGTTACTTAGCGGGGGTGTATTACTACATCCCACAGTACTGGACTCAACCATATATAGTTCTTCGAAATATAGATACCATACTCTGGCTGGGATAACTGCTTCTATATTTGACCTACATTTATTATCGGCTTGTGAAATTATTTGCCAAAAATCATGATTATTTTTATATTTAATAGCCTCTTGAAATTTTTGCCATAAAATACTGTGATATACAGATTTTTTCTTTTTAATGAGAAGTCTATATTCCTTACATAATTCTATGAGTGCCTTGTTATAATTCAGATCAAAATTATTCCTATGTAGCAGAATTAATTTGTTCAGTACCTTTTTATAGGCAAGGCATTGAGCATCATACCATGGAGTATGGATCAGGGTAGTTTTCTTAAATTGCGTTTCTGTTTGTAATTTATTCCTTATATTCTCAGTTAGCTCTTCGTAGTGGTCAAGAATCAAAGTTTCATTTGCATTTAGGAGCTGATTTTTCTTATGTATAACTTCCTTGCTTTTGATTAAGTTTTCCATTTTGTGAAGAGTTAATAGGTTCCATTTAACACATTTATTAATAAATGTCATATGTTCATCCATTTTAGTCTCTTTTAAATTATTCTTAGAGATCTGTACACTAGTAGTTAATCTGGATAGATAAAGGGAGATGATCGGATATGCTATTTTATAAAATGTTAAAATTAACAATGTGATAAAAAGAGGCTACATCCACTAGGACAATGTCCAAAAGTGATTCTCCAAATTTATTTTATTTATTTTTATTTTATTTAGTTTTTGTTGACTGGGTAAGTGCACTAGACAAATCCTGCCTATTTTCAGGCACGACCCGGGGGAGGGGGATACAGATGAATGCCAACTGACCTTGAATCAGATTAAGCTGTTGGTGGTATTTTTTAGTGAATGAGTGAAATTTGACCAGGACACCAGGGAAATTCCCCTACTCTTTTCAATAAGTGCCATGGGATCTTTAACATCCACCTGAACTACCAGCAATCCAGGCAGATGGGACCTCAGTTTAACGTCTCATCCGAAAGACGGCACCACAGAAGTGCAGCACCCCTCTCATGCTACACTACAGTGTCAGTACTGAGATATTAACCCAAGTGCCAGATGTGGGAACTGAACCCACAGCCCTCTGATCTCCCGGCCTCAGAGGCGAGTGTGCTACCTGCTGAGCCACCGACACTGACAATAATAGGAAAGGTGATGCCACCTACAATATTCCTCTTCTTTCTCCCATTAATAAGACATAATCCACTATTTGATAGTGCTCTTTTTTAGGTATGATGGATCGCATACACTAAAACACCCACATATCATAAAGTATTTAGATTGGTAACCCCACTGCAGGTGAACCCTTATAGGCAGAGCCATGCAGATGCCCTATAAGACAAGTGGAGACTGTAACATATGTGAGTGTTTTAGTGCATGCAAACCATCATACATGGAACAGAGCACTGCCACACATATAGTACAGCACAATAAATTGAACAGGGCATCCACAATCCTGTTTATGTAGCCTTCTTTATTGTGCAGTATGTATATCTGTTGTAGTTATGCCACCCAGTTATAGAGGTGCCAGCACAAAATAGAGCTGGGCATTGGGGCTATTGCAGATCTGACAGTGGTTATTTGCATGTACCACGATGGACCACAAAATGTGTATTCAGTAGCACTCTACAGTGTTTGGTGAGTTTTGACAACAGCAGAGTCTGATATTGTGGGTTATACAGGTACAGGATCACAAGTCTTGCTGCACCAACCTATCCTGCAACAACATAGCTTGTACAACACACCCCAGTATGATAAGGCAACTAACAGTGTTCTAATACTGCTCGAGAATAGGGGTATCTTACCCTCACCACATTGAAGTCCTGGGGCTGGTTTAAAATGGGTGGGAGGATGACGGCACCCTCTGTCAAACCCCTTCCATGCACCACCAGATTGGTGCACCACTCCACTTGTGGGAATTCAGGGACTTTTGTGTCAGGATCTCTCTTGTACCAAAACTGGTTGCAGGATCCCTGGAACACCTAGAGATTGCCACAGGTGGGATTTTGGTGCAACTTGTCCCAATCTAGGGACTGTTAGAAAATTGGGCCCTTTGTGTACTTGCATTTTGATCCTGGGGATCTGGCTTCCCTGAATTGGAGCAAATGTTTGGATAGTGTTACTTAGTAGGATATGGAAAACACTGGCAACTCTCTAAACAAATAAAGAAAATTGTGTTCAAAACTTTGCTGGTTCCCATTTTTTTTGTATGTAAGTAGTGTTTACCCTCCCTCGGTTATGGTAGAGACTCGTTTGTATAGCTTATTGTACCTGCTATTGTGGGGTAGCAGGCTGAGCCATGTGAAAAGGGATATGACATAGAAGCCCATTCCTCAAGGTGGTTTGAGAATGGTGAACCCTGTGGTCTTTTTCCAATGTTTATTTAGCCCTAAACATTTGGGGGCTGTCTTAGCCGGTAATATAGATCTGTGATCTGTCTTGGTGAAGGAATGGTTGGAACCAAGAGGTCCTGCTTGGCAAAATGGAACTTTGAGATTTAGAAAAGGGAGCTCAGCAAGTAGTATTCTAGACCAGATTCATGACCCTCTAAAAACTTAACTTATGGCAGCTCTCTCCTAGCCCAGTGCAGTTTCGGTCTAGGAAAAAAACTGCATGATTAGCTCATTCAGACTGTTAATCAACCATCCATTGTATTTCCCCTTTGAGCCCTGAATGATATTACTATACTTATTAATCAATTTATTAATAAAAGGCTTCCTGTACACATGCTGGATGTGGTGTGACTGGCCGTCAATGGCAGACTTTTGGTCTGTGATGCACGCAAGCAGAAACAAGTTGAGGAATGGGATTGTCCTTGCCTTTGTTATGCTTATACCCTAGAAACCCAGTCAAACCTTTTTTCCAGTGTCCTTATTTGAAGATGTTTAGGGCCTATTTGTCCTCAGCATGGTAAGAACCTTTGTTTCTGTTAACATCTTCTGGAGAACTGGTACTGGGACTTATTACCAGAACATGGACTAAATATCATCCAAGAACCTTGATTGTTGTTTTTGCAGTATTAAAATACTATCTGTGGCAGTCTCAGTGTGCCTTTACTATGAGACACAGACATATGGACCATTCCTTGGTGTTGTCCATTGTATCCTCTGTACTACAAACTATTTGTCATAATGAAAAGTACTGTAAACTACTAATTTTTTGGAAGAATATTAGTTGGATTTTTTCTGACAAAGTTGGGATTTGTACAAGTTTATGTGTCTTTTGTTCAAGTTCAAGTTTATTAGCAGGAATAACTCCTCTGAGCATGCTCATTTACAAGGAGGTCCTGAATGGACAATTTGGTACAAGACATACAACTAGCAAATGGTACAAATACAGAAATAATATTTTACAATAGTCAACACAATAGAACAAGTTAGATACATGGATGAACAATATATATATATATATATTTGTTTTTTTACATCTTTTATATAATTGAAACAGTCACATTAGTCATTACGAGGTCAGCTACAAGTGCAAAGGTATAAGTACCAGACTTTCAGAGGTAAGTGCCTTAACCTGTATAAGGGGAGCTTTTACAACCAGTTCAGGCAAAGGAAATAGGTATGTTGAGGTAGGAGTTTGGTTGTGAGATAAACATGAAGATAGGTGAGGAGACAGAGAGGATAGACAGAAGGATAGAAATAAGTAAGTAGTCTAAATTTATAAAATGCTTTTCAAGAATCAGAGCGCTGTACAGTATCACAGTAAAACCACATAATCAAATGAATAAATTAACATAAATATAACAATTAAAATACAGCAAATGAATGACAAGATTATAAATCATCAAGTTCCTGAAAAAACAGCTAAACGCAGTCAAAGAAAAGCTTGTTGAAACAGGTTTTTAAATTAATTTTAAAACTTCCAACGGTCAGGTATTCTCTTAACTGATAGGATAGAGAATTCCTGAGGGTAGGCACTGTATACCAAAAGGCTCGGGCACCAGATGTTTTCAAACACACCCTGGGAATCTCTAGCAATCCCTTGTCAGCAGATCGGAGGGGACTGAGGGGGCAGTAGGGAGTTAAAAGATCTTTCAGGTAGTTGGGTCCCTGTCCATGTAGGGCTTTAAATGTTAGCAAGCCAGCCTTAAAGGTGATTTGCCACTGAACAGGTAGCCAGTGCAGTTCACGCAGCACAGGTGTAATATGACTGGCCCTAGCTACACCAGTCAAAAGCATGGCCTCTGCATTCTACACTAGCTGCAAGTGGCGAATATCAACCCCCGGTTGCCCTAGGTAGAGGGCATTGCAATTATCAAGGCAGTTGGTGACAAAAGCATGGACCAGGGTAGCCAAGTCATCTGGGGGGACCAGGTGCTTCACCCTGGTGATATTCCTCAGATGATAAAAAGAGGACTTGACGACAGCCAACACCTGAGATTTCAGAGTCAGACCACCATCAATAATAATGCCAAGGTTCTTCACCCAGTCAGAGGTGAGCAGTTGGACACTGTCAAGCAATAGGCCTGAAGGTTGTCCAGCCCCCAAACCTAGCCCCGGGTGACATGGGTCCACAACTAACACCTCAGTCTTCTCCGCATTCAGTCTCATACAGCAGTCACTCATCCAGTCTTTGATTTCAGTGAGACAGTTGTTGGAGATGGAGACTGCATCCACCTGTTGGGTAGAACAGACAAATACAGTTGAGTATCATCTGCATAGCAGTGAAAACTCAAACTACATTATCTGATGATAACTCCTAATAGCAGCATGTACACTGCACAAGTATGGGGTGCGTACTTATCCTCTTTGTAGTAAGTTGATGCTATAGCCATCCCTCATGAGATGAGGGTGTGATAGTGACATAATTAGGAGGATAAGTATATGATACAGTTATTTTTGAGATTGGCATGTACAGGAGTTGCACTCCAGGATCGGGCTCCTTTACCGACACAAAGATTGCCTCCCGGAATCTGCACTAAAATTAGCCATTACCTCCTCGGTACTGTCTCTGGCCGACTACGGTCTTCCTATTTACGCTGCGGTGGACCCCACCTCCTTATCTAAGGTTCAGACCTCAGTTAACAAAGCCTGCAGGCTCCTTACAGGTGCCAACAGCAGAACTCACACCTGCCTGCTATACTCTACATCCAATTTACTCAATCTTGATGAAAGACTAATATACCATACCTGCCTACTGGCTAAAAAATCCTTGTCAGGGCTTTGCCCACCAGGGGTCTCTGCTCCACTGCAGCTGGCTGTCCGTCCCCTGCCTACCCGTAACTCCATCACAGACACTTTCATAGTTCCCAGGGCTAGGACCTCTCGCTGTCAAAGATCCTTCCATCATAAAGCCCCCCTTTGGTTCAATTCTCCTGAGGCTATTTCTAAGATCCCTGGATTGGCCGGTTCAAACTGCCTCCACAACACATTATTGACAGTCGATGCTGCAAATGCCGATAGATGACCTTACCCAGCCTTTGCCCTGTTTCCCCTGGCTACCTTAGATGACTGGGCTCTGTCTAAAACTATGTTGTTTTCAATTAATTGATGTAATATGATGTATAATATGGAAGTTAACATATGTATATTACTGAACTTATGATTTTACTTGTATAGTTGCTGCCTGTAAATCCAGGTGTTTTGTATCTCACCTGTTTGTAATTCCATGTCCTATAACCTCACTATTTGTTGTCTCCCCCCCCTTCTCGATGAGGTACCTTTGTAAACGAGTCACTGACTCAAAGGTTGTAAAACTGATTCCTCATTAAATTAAATAAATAAATAAAATAAAATAAATAAATTTACTGTCGACAAGGTTTTTAAAAATATTTAGTGATACAAGATTTTGAAGTTTGAGGGTAACTTGTGCTTTATTCCAAGCAGCTGGAAGGGCACTGGATATAGCCAGCTGACTGAAGTGGGAGCAGGTGTTTGGAACATCCAGCAAAATGAGTGAGCTGCTCCATAGCAGATAGTGGCAGGTAGATCGCTGAAAAAGGCTGGATATGTAGGAGGGGAGTTTTAGTAGGAGGGCTTTGTAGAGCCATGTCAGTGAGTGAATGAGCCATCCTGTGGACAGGGAAGACCAGCCCAGGGAGGTGTATAAATCACAGTGATGTGTGCGATGGTGGGCATTAGTGATGAATCATATTGACCAATGGTAGAGTACATCGAGCTGTTGAAGCAGGGAGTCTGAGCAAATCCATAGATTATGTCGGTATAATCCAGGCACAGGATGAATGTGGTCTGTACCAATCTCAGCCTAGCTTCTGTTGAAAAAAGGATTTATTCCTAAAAAAGAAACCAAGCCTTTGTCTTAGTTTTTTTGTGAGTGACATTATACGGGCTGAGAAAGTTAGGTGGTGGTCTAATTTGTTGACAGCTTTAAGGTTGTCACCAAGGAGAGTTATGATAGGCAGCAAAGAGAAAAGAGCTTTTGGAACTGCGGTTAGTTGGTTGGAGTGGAAATACATGACCTTAGTTTTCTTAGCATTTAGTAGAAATTTAGACCATAAAAGATTTTGTTGGAGGAGGTCAAATTCAACCTGAAGCTCTGTGCATACTTCACTCACTGAGGGTTTGGAGATACAAAGGACTGTGTCATCTGCGAATAGATGTAACTTAGTTTTGCTGACATTGGCCCCGATGGGATTTATGTAAATCATGAACAAAAGAGGGTCAAGGATTGAGCCTTGTGGTGCTCCCCTTGTAAGGGGGAGAAGTGGGGAGTGTATACCTTCCACCTTGATCTACTGCCATCTTCCCGACAGATAGCTGGTGAACCAACTCAGCGTGGGTCAAGTAATGCCTTGACAATTTAGTAAGTGAAGAAGTAAAGCATGATCGACTGTGCTGAAAGCTTTACTATGATCCAGGAATACAGCTCCTATCATCTGTTTCTTGTCCATGGCAAGGAGCCAATTGTTTTTATCTGATACAAGGGCGGTGGTAGTACTGTGTGCAGGTCTGAAGCCAGATTGGGTTGTGCTTACTGAGTTTGTCCTATTGAGGTAATCTCTTACTTGGCTATTAAGTAGCTTCACAAGGAGTTTGGAGAGTAGGGGTAGGAGGGAAATTGGTATACTAAGGCTTAATAAAGGGGATGGAATGTGGGTAGAGGGGGACAGTGAAAAAGCAGGGATACTGAACAAATATTTCTGCTCAGTATTCACAAAGGAAGAGGAGGGGGAGGTACCTAAACCAAACAAGAGAAACACTCTGAAGACGGGCGTCGATACCAGTCCATTTACAGAAGAAAGAGTTCTGAAAGAACTAATAAAATTGAAGGTGGACAAAGCAATGGGGCCTGATGGGATTCACCCAAGAATTCTAAAAGAACTAAGGGTAGAACTAGTGACACCGCTGACTACTCTCTTTAACAAATCATAGGAGGATGGGGTGGTACCTGAGGACTGGAGGAGGGCAGATGTGAGTCCTCTTCACAAAAGTGGGAGCAGGACAGAGTCAGGAAACTACAGACCAGTTAGTTTGACCTCAGTGGTAGGGAAAGTGATGGAATCACTTCTGAAGGAAAACATTGTTGAGTACCTAGAGGCCAGTCAGGCACAGGACCCAAGGCAGCATGGATTCACAATGGGAAGGTCGTGTCAGATGAATCTAATAGATTTCGTTGACTGGGTGACCAAATTAGTAGACCAGGGAGGGCTGTGGACATGGCCTACCTAGATTTTAGCAAGGCATTTGATATAGTCCCACACAAAAGATTAATACACAAGTTAGCCAGCCTTGGAGTGGGCCCCAAGGTGGTAGCCTGGATAAAAATTGGCTAGACAACAGGATGCAAAGGGTAGTAGTAAATGGAGTACACAGTGAAGAAAGGAGGGTTACTTGTGGGGTACCTCAGGGTTCAGTACTGGGACCGGTCCTTTTTAATGTTTTTATAAGTGACATTGCATAGGAACTGGAAGGAAAGGTATGTCTTTTTGCAGATGACACAAAGATCTGCAACAGGGTTGATACACAAGATGGAGTGGGAAGGATGAGAAGGGACTTGGCAAGGTTGGAGGAATGGTCAAATGTATGGCAGCTCAGATTCAATGCAAAGAAGTGCAAGGTAATGCACATGGGAAACAAAAACCCAGGGGAAGAGTACACAATGGGGGGTGAGATACTGACAACAGTAAAAATGGAAAGGGACCTGGGGTTAATTATATCAGATAACCTAAAGGTGGGCAAGCAATGTGATAAGGCAGTAAGGAAGGCTGGGGGGATACTGGGATGCATAGGAAGAGGCATCAATAGTAGAAAACAGGAAGTTGTTATCCCTCTGTACAGACAGTTGGTGAGACCCCATCTGGAGTACTGTGTGCTATTCTGGAGACCCCATCTCCGCAAAGACATAGACAGAGTGGAGGCTGTCCAGAGGAGGGCAACCAAAATGGTGCAGGGTCTGCACCAGAAGACATACGAAGAAAGACTAAAGGAGCTTAATATGTATACCCTTGAGGAAAGAAGGGAGAGGGGACATGATAGAAACTTTCAAGTACCTCAAGGGAATCAACAAAGTCCAAGAGGGTAGCATCTTTCAGAAAAAGAGATGTGCAAGAACAAGGGGGCACAATTTGAAGATAGAGGGGGGATGGCTCAGAGGTAATGTGAGGAAGTATTTTTTCACGGAGAGGGTTGTGGATGCATGGAACAGCCTCCCTGAGGAGGTCGTGGAGTCAAGAACAGTGGGGGAATTCAAGAATGCATGGGACAGACATAAGGCAGTCCTAGTGGGGGGTAGGAGGAAGTAAGCTGCTGGTTAACTAGGATCTGCAGCTTATCTGTTAGGTAGGAAAATGGGCAGACTAGGTGGGCCAAGCGGTCCTTATCTGCCGTCAAATTCTATGTTTCTATGTTTGAATAAAGTTAGCACATGTGCAATTTTCCAGATTTCTGGTACAGTCCATGAACTAATGGACAAATTGAACAGGTGCAGGATAGGTGCAGTTAGGTACTGGAACCCAGATTTAAGGAAATAAGGTCCTAGCCCATCACCTCTGGAACCTTTGTTTACATCCAGATGAAGTAGCAAGACTTCTACCTGTTTAAATTGGAATAGGGCGAAGGTGAAGATGTTGTTGGTAGGTGTATGGTACTGGGTAGGTAGGCTGGGGTTTAGGGTGGCAGCTTTGTAGGTGTTGAAAGCTAGCCCTGTAGTAGAGAAATGGATGTTGAGAGAATTTAGGATGTCTGACTTATCGGATAGCATTGTACCCTGGTACTGTAGGTGATCTTGTTGAGACTTGTGTATGGCTGTTTGATGCCCTCTGCTGATTTTACTATACCCCAAAACATGCTGGGATTGCCCTTGGTAGATTAGAATGCTGAGAGGTAATGGTTTGTTTTGGCGCCCCTAACCAGTTTGGTACACTCATTCTGGCTAGCTCTGAATACTGTTCAGTCTGAAGGGAGTTTGGTCCACCTGGTCGTGGACCAAAGATGGTCCCTTTTGTTTAGTGCAGATTTTAGCTCAGCTGTGAACCACAGGCAAGAATGCTTCCGGGTTCTACATTTTTTCACTGGGGCATGCCTGTTGATGATACCACTTAGGGTGTCATTGAAAAGGGAGGCTGCATCATTGACATTTGAAGCCAGGTCAACGTCTGTCCAGTTTATACCTCTGAGGTTGGCTAAGTAGTCAGATAGATCGAATATGCGGAACCTCCTTTTCCAAATAAACCTGCTCTTTGACTTGGCTGACACCAGGCCTCTAATGTAGCCCACAGTGCAGTGATTGCTGGCATCATTGTGAAAGACTGCTGCGTCGGTGAACTTGTGGGGTCTATTGGTAAGGATCAGGTCGAGCAATGAACCGTTTGTGGAATTTTTGGGGTTAGGGTGAGTGATGTCTGATATTAGTTGGGTGAAACCTCATTCATCGCTAAAATCTTTGTTTACTTTTCATGTTGATGTTTAACCAGTCAAGATTTAGGTCACCGAGGATGATGATTTCATTTTGTTTTGAGTCCATCAATTTACACAGGTATTTTAGGAGCTCCATGTCACCTGATAGTGGCCTGTAGAAACCTACCACAGGTAGTGTCTCAATTGGTGAGATTATTAAGTTTAGCACTGATGACTCCTATTCCTTAGGTGTGGTAACAGCAATGGCGTCTCACACTGTGAATTTGTCTTTGATGTAAATGGCTTCACCCCCATCCCTAGAATGCCTATCACTGTGATAAATGTTATAGGATGGGGTGAAATATCTGTGTCTGGGATTGAGCTTTTTAGCCATATCTCTGTTAGAACAAGGATGTCTGGTTTTGTATGGGAAACCCGGCCATGGACAATGTCTATCTTTTTTAGAAGATTACACACATTTAGATTCTGACACTTCAGACCATTTATGACTGCAAAGTCGGAGGGCGAGGCTACCAGCATTGGAGGGCCAGGATTAAATTCAACATTTCCAGCACAGATCAGAAGTGAGAAGATCAGAGTCTTGAGACATCTACATAATAACTAGAATTTAGTATAGTGAATATGCCTGCGTAAGGAGTGCGAACAAGGCATCTGGATACCAATGTGGGTGAAACAGGAAGGATACATTGCGTAAAGATGCAGCGATGCCCAAGATGAATTAGAGCACTTGGTAGTCAGTTGCACCACCAGGGAATTTGTGGTTGTGTCCCAAAGGGGATTATTTGGGAGGAGGATTGGTGGCTTTGATGCAAGATGACAGTGCTTTACTGTTAAAAACATTTTGTTAGTTGGCACAGGACCTAAGGAGGGGGCAATTAGTGGAGGGTTGGGGGTGAAAGAGAGGAGTGAGCTAAAGGATAGCATAACAAGGAGGAGAAGATGCATAGCAGACAGTCTTGCAAAATGAGTTGAGAAGATGTCAGAAGACAAACAAGTTGCGTGAGGGAGAGGAAAACTCTGGGTGTGCTTACAGTACTTATTTTAGAATAATAGAAAGTTTCAGCAGAGGGGTGGAGAATGCACTAATAGAAACAGTTTCAGCAGAGGGGCTGAAAATAATCGATAGGCAAAAGGGGAACAAAAAGGGGAGATATCGTAATGCCTCTAGTGGCCAACTTTTATACACAGATACATAGATACATAGACAGTGTCAGCAGATAAGGGCCTATGGCCCACCTAGTCTGCCCATTTGAGTTTGTAACTTCAGTTTATGTTTTCCTAGAACTCTATTGCCCCTTACCCCTGACCTCCAGAATTCCTTTTTGTCTATCCCATGCATTCTTACATACCGTGATTGTTTCAGCCCCCACCACTTCCTCAGACAGGGTGTTCCACTTGTCCACCACCCGTTCTGTGAAGAAATTCTTCCTCACATTTCCTCTGAATCGTCCTCCCTCCAACTTCATCCCATGCCCTCTAGTCCTGGAATATCTTTTTCGCTTAAAAATAGTTTATTCTTGCACCCTGTTCCTCCCTGTAAGATACTTGTATGTCTCTATCATGTCCCCTCTCTCCCTTGTCTCCTCCAGGGAGTACATATTCAATTCCTTCAACCTATCCTCATAGGACTTGTGATGCAATCCATGTACCATCTTTGTTGCCCTCCTCTGAACCTTCTCTACCCTGTCTATGTCCTTCACGTAGGTAAGGTCTCCAGAACTGTACACTGTACTCAGGTGGGTCTCACTAGTGTCTTGTATAGTGGAATCATGACCTCCTTTTCCTGCTGGTGATGCCCCTGCCTATGCATCCCAGCATCCCATTTGCTTTACCTGCTGCCTTGTCACACTGTTTCCCTACCTTGAGGTCATCAGAGATGATAACCCCAAGATCCCTTTCCTGCTTGGTGCATGCTATATCCTCATCCCCCAACTGATATATTGTGCCAGGGTTTTTGTGCCCCATTTGCATTATCTTGCACTTCTTTGCATTGAATTTCAACTGCCAAACCCCTGACCATTCTTCAAGTTTCTGCAGGTCCCTTCTCATTCTGTCTACACCCTCTGGTGTGTCTACTCTGTTACAGAGCTTTGTGTCATCAGCGAACAGTGAAATTCTGCCTTCTAGGTCCTGTGCAATGTCACTGATGAAGATGTTGAATGGGACCGGTCCCAGCACTGATCCCTGTGGTACCCCACTGGTCACTCTTCCCTCTGTGGAGTGACAGCCATTTACCACCACCCACTGTGTTCTGCCGCCCTGCCAGTTACCTACCCACCACACTACTGTCCTGCCCACACCCATGTTCCCCAGTTTGTGTAATAGTCTTCTATGTGGCACAGTGTCAAAGGCCGTGCTGAAGTCCAGATAGGCCATGTCCACTGCCCTCCCCTGATCCACCTCCCTAGTCACCCAGTCAAAAAATTCAACGAGGTTGGTCTGACATGACCTCCCCCTGGTGAAACCATGCTGCCTTGGATTCTGCAGTCCATTGAGAACCAGATGTTCCACCAATCTCTCCTTCAGTAGTGCTTCCATGATCTTCCCCATTACCGAGGTCAGGCTGACTGGTCTGTAGTTCCCCACTTCCTCTTTGTTCCCACTTTTGTATAAGGGGACTACATCTGCTGTCCTCCAGTCTTTGGGTACCTCCCCTATTTCCAGTGATTGGTTAAACAAGATAGCCAGAGGTTCATCCACCACCTTTCTTAGTTCTTTAAGGACCCTGGGGTGCACCCCATCTGGCCCCATTGCTTTATCAACTCTTATTACTTCCAGTTCCTTCAGGACCCTTTCTCATGTAAAGGGACTTGTATCCATTCTGCACCATTCTCACCCTTGTACTCCCTTCAGACCCATTACCCTCCTCTTCTCAGTAAAGACTGAGCAGAAATACCTGTTCAGTATGTCAGCTTTACTGTTGTTATCCTCCACGCGCCCCATCCTCCCCTTCAGCCTCACTATCCTCCTTTGCCTTTCTTTTTCACTTATGTACCTGTAAAGGTTTTGCCCCTCTACCCACTGATTTTGCAATGTGCTCTCTGTCTGAGCTTTGGCTTCCTTACTGACCTCCTACCTCCTTTGCTTCTCCTGGTACTTCTCCCTATCCCCTTCTACCTGTGTCTTTTTGTATTGTCTGAATGCAATCTTTTTGGCTTTCACTTTTTGTGCTACCTCTTTGGAAAACCATAATGGCCTCCTCCTCTTCCTTTTCCTCTTGCTAACCTGCTTAATGCATAATTCTGTTGCTCTTGTAATCCCCATTTTAAATATTGCCCACTGTTCCTCAACCCCTGATTCCTGCCACATGCCCTTAATGCCTCTTTCAAGTATCTCCCCATTTTCCCAAAGTATGCCCCCCTAAAATCCAGGATACGTGTTTTTGAGTGGTTTGGTTCTGCTCCTTCTGTGATTTCAAACCACAATGACTGGTGGTCACTGTTCCCCAGGTGCTCCCCCACTGTTACCCTCTTTACACTGTCCCTGTGTGTGAGCACAAAGTCCAGTATTGCCTTCTGCCGAGTTGGTTCCATGACCAGTTGCTTGAGGAAGGCACCCTGAAGGGAGTCCAGGATAAACCTGCTCCTAGTTGATGCTGCTGCTGGGATGCTCCAGTCCATGTCTGGAATATTGAAGTCTCCAACCAGTACTACCTCACCCTTGTCTGCCATCCTTTGGATGGCTAGCATCAGCTCCCTATCTGTTTCTTCCTCCTGGGCTGGTGGTCTATAGACCACACCTGTGCTGATGGCTGGCCCCATTTTCCTTTCCAGCTTAACCCACAGTATCTCTTCCTCCATTTTGTTCCTCCTGGATCTCTGTGGCCCTTATGTTGTTTTTCAAATACAGTGCCACTCCTCCTCCCTTCCTACCTGCCCGGTTTCTTCTGAATATGTTGTAGCCAGGAATGGCCATCTCCCAGTCATGGTTATCATTACACCAGGTTTCTGTGATGGCCACAATGTCCAGGTCTGACTGCACCATGACAGCCTCCAGATCTTCCATCTTGTTGCTAAGGCTCCTGGCACTGGCACACGTGGCTTTCCATGATTTGGCCTCCCTAGACTGTTTAGCTGTTCTTCTCCAGACCCTTCCTTGGTTGTCCTTTATCCCTGGTTCTCCTTGCTGCCTGCCCTTCTGCTGATTTTTGCCCCTTTTCTGCCTATCCACCTCTGGGGTGCTAATCTCCATCTTTTGTACACTGCTTTGTTGATATATCCACTCCTCCGGTTCACTGGTTCCACTGCTAGCTGTGGGGGGTGAGCAAGTAGGTACCCTTCTTGCTGGCCTGCCACCCCCCTTGGCTAGTTTAAATGCTTGTCAATGTAGCATTTAAACTTATCATTGAGTGCTTGGATTCACCTCCAGGATGGATGCAGGCCGTCAGGCTTGAACAAACCTCCATCCCTCCAAGTGGGTCCCCAGTCACCAATGAATCCAAACCCTTCCTCACAGCACCAGTTCTTCAACCATGAGTTAAAGATCCTGGTGCATGCACCCCTATGCTCTCCCATGCCTCTCGCAGGTAGTACTTCTGAGAAGGTGACAGAAGTAGCTACTTGCTTGAGACCCCTCCCCAGTTTCCTAAACTCTTCCTGAACTTCCTTTGGCTCCCCATTTGCCAGGTCAGTAGTACCTAGGTGGATAATGACATCCAGCTTACCCTCCCGTCTTGCCTTCCCTGCGATCCCCAGGATCTTCCTTCCATCCCTCCGTGCCGTGGCACCTGGTAGGCATCTCATCTCCCGGACCACCCCTTCCCCCTCCTGTGTTGTGTTCCTAGCTGGACCCCTCTTATGATGGAGTCCCCCACCACGATTCGCTTCCTCCTCCTCTGGGGTCCACTGCTCTCCCTGCTGAGATCAGCTCCTTGGCTAACCTCCACATCCTTTCCTTCCACTTCTCTGGAGCAAACGATGAAATGGGGAAAAAAAATCTGAACAAATAATAAGCACTGAACAAGTCTTTTGGGGCCAGTACTGATAGCAGGGAGCAGTGAAAGGTCATGGAGAAAAAAGGTGCCAAGATTTAAAAATCTTGTTCCCAGTATTTTCTGGATGCAGCATGGATGAACCCATATCTTCTGGGGAGTGCAGTGATGGGCTGCTTGGTGGGTGGAAGGCACTGTGCTGGAGCTGCTGGAGTATAAGTTCCATGGAAGCTGCAGCCTGGTAAGGGGCTGGTGAATGTCTGCGAGGCACAAAATGTTTATGTTTCTTTGGGTTGTTATGTTCTTTTTCTCATTAGAATAATTTTTGATCTGCATTCTTTCCTTACCTTTTGGGTGTTTTTCAATGTATTGGTTGAGCTCATAACTTGTTTGTAACTGATTTGTGTTTTGTAATTATTTTTGTATTGCTTTTTCTTTTAAAGAAAAAATTTCCTTGCAAGAAGGAGATCAAGTAGGTTTGGTATTATTTGTGCCTCAAAGCCATGCTGAGAGGGACTGAAAACCTTAGCCTCAATGAAAAGCTAAATTTTTCTGTCCTTGAAAATGGCTTTCTGGGCCTTGCCTAGCACTGATGTCAGGTTAGCCAGCCTGTAGTTGCCGGAATATAACCTTGACCTCTTCTTGAAGAAGAGGACCTTATTGGCCACACACTGTTTCATTCTCCAGGAGCACACCTGTCCAGATAGGCTCCTGACAGATTACTGCAAGCACTCCTGCCAATTGTTTCTTTAGCACCATTATGATCCTGGGGTCTACCCTGTCATCCGCTTGGGATTTACCTGTCTTGACCTTCACCAGGCAGTCTACTACTAGTGTAACTGTGATGTCTGAAGGGTGCTTTATGGCTGTTTTTGACATCATGGGTCCCTTCAGCTTTGTTCCTCTCTTTGAAGACCTTTATTGAACACTGAAGTAAAGTATTCATGTAGCAGATCAGTCATTGCCACAGGCTCTCTCGTAAGTGCTTCACCCTGCTTTCCTATTTTCAGGGGCTCTATACCCTCTTTCATCTTCATCTTTCCATTTATGTACTAGAAGACGGCTTTTGTGTTGTCTGCAGCTCCTACTGCTATCCTGTCTTATAACTTCTCCTTGGCGTTCTTAACTCTTGTCTTGTAGTTCCTTTTTGCTACTCTGCACCCATCTCTGATCAAGAAGCAACTCAGCAGGGAAGGGATGGACAGGGTACTGGTAGAACAGATCATGAGGAACTGCAGGAAGGGGGGTGGTGATAATAGGGGACTTCAACCTTCCAGGGGTGGGGTGGGACACACCTACCACAAAGAGCAGAAGGGAGCAGGTAATGCTGGATGCCTTCCAGGAAAGCTTTCTAGTACAGTTAGCCAAGGAACCAACTATGGAAAGGAACACCCTTGATCTCATACTGACGAACGGGGAGTAGGTGAGGTATATGAGGGTGGAGGAACCACTGGGGGCAGTGACCACCGGGCAGTATGGTTCCAGTTACAGATGGCTAAAGAGAGGATGGCATCTGGCACAAGGGTGCTGGATTTCAGGAATGCCAACTTTAAGATGATCTGGGAAGTAGTACAGGGGTTTCTGTGCAAAATTCAACCGGGTATGGACACACAGCAAAGGTGGGAACTGATAAGATGGGGATAGTGGAGGCAACAGAGGCAGTATAGCACAGTGGTTTGAGGCTCTGAGCTGCAAATCTGGAGACCTGGGTTTGAATCCCACAGCCCCCACTTGCATACTGTGTGACCCTGAGCAAGTCACTTAACTTCCCTGTGCTCCCAGGTTACACCTGTAAACAAGCTTTCAGCTTAGTGTGTCTCACCTGGTTAAACAATTGGGAAAAAAAAAACCCAGAAACTTGCATCAGGGCCTGGACTAAGAAGGCTAGGGGGAAGAAACCCAGCTGGATAATTAAAGGGGTGCTAGACAGGGTGAGGAAGAAAAGGGCAGCTTATAGGAGATAAAGAAAATAAGGGAGGGAGGAAGATAGGGAGGAATACCTAAAGGAAGTGAAGGAAGTGACCAGGGGGTAAGGGCAGCCAAGGCAGCAAGGGAGTTCAGGCCGACGCAGGGCATAAAAAAAGGAGAGAAAGTCTTCTTTAGGGAGAAAAGAAGCTGTACAGATCAAATTGTAAGAATTAAGAAGGAGGAGGAATGGGTGAAAGAAGGGGGTGGAGAGGCAGAAGTGCCCAATGACTACTTCTGTTCAGTCTTTACAAAAGAAAAGGAAGGGGTGCTACCCACAATAGGAGGGAGGATAGAAACAGATGGGGGGATGATGGATGGAGAAATAAGAGTGGCGAGGGTGCTGGAAGGGTTAAGGGCATTGAGGGTAGACAAGGCTCCAGGACTGGATGGAGTACATCTGAGAGTGCTGAAGGAGCTGGCAGAGGTCCTGGTAGGACCCTTGGCAGACTTTTTTAATTCATCTCTAGACACAGGATGCATACTGCAGGACTGGAGACTGGCTCACATCATTCCCCTCCACAAAAGTGGACCCAAGGATGAACTGGGGAACTATAGGTCTGTAAGTCTAACGTCCA
The DNA here is from genome assembly GCA_016271365.2 of Neoceratodus forsteri. Classification (NCBI taxonomy): domain Eukaryota; kingdom Metazoa; phylum Chordata; order Ceratodontiformes; family Ceratodontidae; genus Neoceratodus; species Neoceratodus forsteri. The sequence goes on from CM057456.1 coordinate 499,483,972, forward strand.
TAGTGGGGAAGCTAATGGAGACCATCCTAAAGGATAGGCTAGTGGCACTACTGGAGGTGAATGGGGTGTGGGACAGGAGGCAGCATGGCTTCGTCTATGGCAAATCATACCAGACCAACCTGGTGGAATACTATGACTGAGTGACTAGGAAAACTGACTGTGGCCATGCGGTGGATGTCCTGTACCTCTACTTCAGTAAGGCCTTTGATTCAGTACCACATGGGAGACTTAGAATCAAGCTTCAGGGCACAGGGGTGGGAACAAAAATGGTGGGCTGGGTTGAGAACCAGCTAAAAGACAGGCAGCAGAGGGTGGTGGTAGGTGGGGAATACTCATCCTCCAAGCCTGTGAAAAGTAGTGTTCCACAGGGTTCGGTTTTGGGCCCAGTGCTGTTTTTCATATTTATTGCAGACATCTCAGAGGGCATCAGCAGCAAAATCAGCCTATTTGCAGATGACACCAAGATGGGAGCAGTGGTGGACAACCAGGGAGGGTGGCGGAGCTACAGGAGGATTTGGCAAGGCTGGAGGCATGGTCTGACAGATGGCAGCTGGGGTTCAATGCAAAAAAATGCAAGGTGCTGCACTAGGGAATAAAAAATCCCAGGAGAAGCTACCATCTGGGGGGAGTGCAGCTGGAGGAAACAGAAGAGGAGAATGATCTGGGGGTGCTCATCTCGGGAGCAATGAACACTTCTGCACAAAACAGAAATGCAGCAGCAATGGCCAACAAAATGCTGGGATGCATTGCAAGGGGAATTACCTTGAGAATAAGGGAGATTATTCTACCGTTGTACAGATCATTGGTTAGACCCCACCTGGAAAACTGCATGCAGTACTGGTGCCCGTACTTACAAAAGGACATTAGGCTGCTGGAGGGGGTGCAGCATAGGGCAACAAAGATGATTCAGAGTGTGGAGGAATTGCCATATAAGGTCAGACTAAAAGAGTTAAACATACACACTGGAGGAGAGGAGGGACGGGGGATACGACTGAGACCTTCAAATACATGAAAGGGATAATCAAAACAGACACAGAGGGTCTAGTCAGGAGGAGGGTGGGGAGAGACACTAGGGGCCATGATGTGAGATTGGAGGCGGGTAGATTCAATAGGGAAGTGAGGAGACATTTCTTTACAGAGAGGACGGTGGCAAAGTGGAACACACTACCAGCTGAAGTGGTGGCATGTACCACAGTGGAATGCTTCAAGAAGGGGTGGGCCACGGTAAAGGGAGGTAAGGGGGGTGGGGCAGCTGCTGAATAGGGAGCTAGCTGCATTCTCGAGCAACCTAGACAGACCATTGTGGCCTTTTGCTGCTGGCAATTTTCATATGTTCGTATCACTTTCTGTTGTTTACAGATGTGTTTTGTTTAGGATCAGGTACTTTAGATCACTGTTGAGACAGGGCAGGGAGTTCATAATTGGACCCTTTTCTCTTATTATTTACTGGGAAACAAACTTTCGTGGCTGCTCTGGGCACCCTCTTTAATGAATCTCACATGTGCTCTACATCACCAGACTCATGAAGCTGTGTCTGGCCCATGGACATCAGTTCCCTTGTCTTGGCAAATTCACCGTTTATGAAATTGTGGGCCTTACTAGCTGAGGTCCAGCTAGTCTTCCTTGTCACCAGAAGGAAGTTTGCTAGGTTGTGGTCACTGCCATCTAAGAAGTCATTGATATTCCCATTGGAGATGCACTTGGGTCACAGAAATCCAGTGGCGGAGTACAAAATGGGGTGAGTGGTACTGGTGATGACCAAACAGGAAAGAGACCTGGAGGTAATCGTATCTGATGACCAAAAGGTGGCCAAACAGTGTGACAAGACAGTAGGGAGTGCCAGTGGGATACTAGGGTGCATAGGGAGGGTACTCATTAGCAGGAGAGAGGAAGAAAGTGGTGATACCGCTGTATAAATCATTGGTGAAACCTCACCTAGAGTACTGTATCCAGTTCTGGAGACCGCGGGACCAATTCTCAAAGCTTCCTGGGCAGCGCAAGGGGCTTGCATCCCACTGATTGGTGCAAAGTACCCCTTGCGCCAAACGATACCCCAGGAGAGATTCACAAAGGCAGCCTGTGTCCAACCGGGGGTTGAACTGCCTGTGCACCACCGAATGGGCTGCCGCAAGGCAGTAGGGGATTGCGGCAGACACAGGCTGCCAAAGCACCTGAATCGGTATTCACAAAACTCACCCAGAAGGTGAATTTACCTTAGACCAGCCAGGGTTGGTCTAAGGGTATAGAAACATAGAATCTGATGGCAGATAAGGACCGCTTGGCCCACCTAGTCTGCCCATTTCCCTACCTAATGGATAAGCTGCAGATCCTAGTTAACCAACAGCCTGCTTCCTCTTACCCCTCACTAGAATTGCCTTATGTCTGTTCCATGCATTCTTGAATTCCCCCACTGTTTTTGACTCTACGACCTCCTCAGAAAGGTCATGCCATGCATCTAGAACCCTCTCTGTGAAGAAATACTTCCTCACATTACTTCTGAGTCGTCCCCCCTCTATCTTCAAATTGTGCCCCCTTATTCTTGCACATCTCTATTTCTGAAAGATGCTACCCCCTTGGACTTTGTTGATTCCCTTGAGGTATTTGAAAGTTTTTATTATGTCCCTCCTCTCCTCCCTTTCCTCGAGGCTATACATCTTAACTTCCTTTAGTCTTTCTTCATATTTCTTCTGGACAGCCTCCACCCTGTCTATGTCTTTGCAGAGATGGGGTCTCCAGAACTGTACACAGTACTCCAGATGTGGTCTTACCATCTGTCTGTGCAGAGGGACAACAACTTCTTGTTTTCTGCTGGTGATGCCTCTCCCTATGCATTCCAGTATCCCCCCAGCCCTCCTTACTGCCATCTTACATTGCTGGCCCACCTTTAGGTCATCTGATATGACTACCTTAGGTCCCTTTCCATATTTGTTGTTGTCAGTATCTCACCCCCCATTGTGTACTCTTCCCCTGGGTTTTTGTTTCCGAGGTGCATTACTTTGCACTTCTTTGCATTGAATCTAAGCTGCCATTTATTTGACCATTCCTCCAACCTTGCCAAGTCCCTTTTCATCCTTTCCACCCCACCTTGTGTATCAACCCTTTTGCAGATCTTTGTGTCTTCTGCAAAGAGACATATTTTTCCTTCCAGTCCTTCTGCAATGTCACTTATAAACACATTAAAAAGGACCAGCCCCAGTACTGAACCCTGCGATACCCCACTAGTAACCCCCCTTTCTTCACTGTGGACTCCATTCACTATTACCCTCTGTTTCCTATTGTCCAGCCAGTGTTTTACTCAGGCTACCACCCTGGGACTCACTCCCAGGCTGGCTAATTTGTTTATTAATCTTTTGTGTGGGACTGTATCAAATGCCTTGCTAAAGTCTAGGTAGGCCATGTCTACAGCCCCTCCCTGGTCTACTACTTTGGTCACCCAGTCAAAAAAATCATTTAGATTTGTATGACATGACCTTCCTGCTGTGAATCCATGCTGCCTTGGATCCTGTGCCCCACTGGCCTCTAGGTACTCAACAATTCTTTCCTTCAGAAGTGATTCCATTATTTTCCCCACCACTGAAGTCAAACTGACAGGTCTGTAGTTTCCTGCCTCTGTCTTGCTCCCACTTTTGTGAAGGGGAATCACACCTATCCTCCTCCAGTCCTCAGGTACCACACCATCCTCCCATAATTTATTAAAAAGGGTAGTCAGTGATGTTATTAGTTCTTCCCTTAGTTCTTTTAAAATTCTGGGGTGAATCCCATCAGGCCCCATTGTTTATCCACCTTCAGTTTTAGGAGTTCTTTCTGAACCCTTTCTTTTGTGAAAGGACTAATATCAACCACCCATCCAGAGTGCTTCTATTGACTGGATTAGGTATATCCCCCTACTTTTCCTTTGTGAATACTGAGCAGAAGTATTTGTTCAGTATCCCTACTTTTTCACTGTTGTTCTCTGCCAAACCACCTTCCTCTTTATTCAGTCTCAGTATCCCTACCTTAGTCTTTCTTTGCTCCCTAATGTACCTATAAAAGGTTTTATCCCCCTCCTTAACCGAGTTGGCTATCTTTGCCTCAGCTTGGGCCTTTGCTATTCTGACTGCCTTCCCCACTTCCTTCTGCTTTAACTGGTACAGTTCTCTTTCCTGCTCCTTCTGTGTTTCCTTATACTTCCTGAATGCTATCTTTTTCTCCCTAACCTTCCCCGCGACTTCTTTTGAGAATCATAGTGTTTTTTTCTTTCATTTTGATTTGTTTATTTGCTTCACACAAAGGCTTGTTGCCTCTGTGATGGCAGTTTTGATGTTTCCCCATTATTGCTCCACCCCACCTTCTTGCCTGTTTGCTAGTGCTTTTCTTAGGCACACTCCCATTTTGACAAAATCAGCCCTCCTGAAGTCCAGTACCTTCACTTTTGTATGGCTTGACTCTACTGGTAAGTTTATCGTGACCCACACTGCTTGGTGGTCGCTTCCCAGATGGCTACCCACTTCTAGATCTGAGATACTCTCTCTGCCCCATTTAAGAGTACCAGGTCTAAGATTGCTCCTTCCTGAGTGGGTTCCAAAACTAGTTGTCTGAGGCATGCCCCCTGTAGGGCATCAAGAATTGCCCTGCTCTTGGATGTGGCTGCAGCAAAGGTGCTCCAGTTAACATCTGGCATATTCAGGTCCCCCATCAGCAATATCTCCCCATTCTCTGCCATCCTAAGGATGCCTTCTATCATTTCCTTGTACATTTCCTCCCCCTGAGATGGGGGTCTGTATACAACCCCTGTGCAGATTGTGGTGCCATTTCCAGTCTCCAGGGTGACCCACAGTGCCTCCTCTCATCCCTGTTTACCCTTTAGTTCTGTTGCTCTGATCCCTCCCTTACCTAGAGAGTTACTCCTCCTCTTCTACCCTCCCTGTCCCTCCTGTAGATTGTGTACCCTGGTATGTTGACATCCCAGTCATGGTTCTCTGTGTGCCATGTTTTTGTGACTGTCATGATATTCAGGCATCCCTCTTCCATCAAGGCCACCATTTAGGAGAACTTTTTATGTAGACTACGGGCATTGGTACTCATTACCTTCCATTTCTTATGGCCTTATTTCTTTTTGCCCCATCCCTGTCCTTACTGCCTTTGTCTTTTTCTACATTTACCCCTGCCCTTCTCCCTGTTGACTGCCCTATCTTGGTGTTTACCTCACTAACTACCCTGATTTTTTGGGGGGGTCTAGGATTTTCCTTCTCCTTTTCAGTGCCTCCCCCTTGGCTAGTTTAAATGCTTGCTAATGAAGCATTTAAACCTATAACCTAGGCTCCTGGTTCCACTCCTGGACAGATGCAGACCATCGCACCAGATTAGGCCTGCATCCCTCCAGGTGGAGCCCCAGTCTCCAATGAGGCCAAATCCCTGAGCTTTGCACCAGTCATTGAATCCCGTTGTGTGGCGTACCCTAGCCTCATCTATGCCATAGACAGGTAGCACTTCTGAGAAAGTTACCGTGTGTGCCACTTGTCTAAGGCCCCTCCCCAACTCCACAAACTCCTATTGCACTGCTATGATCCCATTCTCAGCCAGGTCATTTGTCCCTAGGTGGTTAATGACATCCAGTTCACTCCCACTTGCAGCTGCTCCCACAATCCTGAGGATTTTTTTTCTGTCCCTCCAAGCCATGGCGCCAGGCAAGCACCTTACCTTCCTTTCCCTCCTCCCCAGTTGTACCCCCCTAACAACTGAGTCCCCCAACAGGAGTTGTTTCCTTCCCCTCTGAGGTCCTGTGCCACCCTCCTTTGGGTCTCCATTGTGGAGGTTCCCAGCATCCTCCTTTGTCTCCACTGCAGGTGTCTCCATAGAGGAACCATGCTCTGTCAGAGTGGCAAATGAATTGTGGAGAGGCACATCTGGAGGGATGCACCTCTGTTCCACCACCCTCACCCTCCCTGAGCCCACTGTGGTCCAACCGCTCCTCTTTCTTAGCAACCTCTGAGGTAGTGGCAGTGGCCAGGGTGGTCCCTGGTTGGGGGAACAGGTTTCCCGAATCCTTGCCAGGTCAGCACGGAGTCGAGCAACCTTCTCCCTCAGACCAGAGAGGTGCTTGCAAATAGGGCAGCAACACAGTCTCTAGAATATCTCCTGGAAAACTGCTGCTCCACTGCCAGTGCATTGCATCACTCCCCACATGTCTGTATCCCTTATTGTTTCAGATGTTTTTTTTCTTTTTTTTTGTTCTTGTTTTAGTGTGTGCAAGCTTGTGAGTGTCTCCACCCCCTATTCAGAGGTGTGCCTTTAAGGATATGAACAGGTGTATGTTGTCAGCAATTTTGGGGAAGCGACATCAGAACCCCTGCTATAAAGGAAGTTATACGCCTGGGGTGGGTGGCATGAGGGGCAAACCTGTGCCCTCCAGAAACAATCAACTACGACTCTGACGCTCCAACCCAGGGAGTGCCTTCCTTTCAGACACCTATTTCACAGAGGTTAAGTAACAGGTCTAGTCACTAATTACTGCAAATCTTTCCCAGCTACAGTTCCTCCCTGGCAAATAAAAGTTAAACTAAGAAAAGTCAACCCCCAAAACAGAGAATCAAAACTAATTACTTACACAGGCCCGAAAATTAATAAGTCAATTCAGTGTAGTCTATTAAATTACCTACTTGATTTAAGGAAGCTTTTGGCTGCTTTCTCTCTCAGCAGAGGTACTTAGCAATTGGCCCTCCTTGTGAGTTATGTACATTGTGGCAATGTGTCATGGTCCCCCTGCCCTGATCCCTGATGTGCCCCTATATTTAAAACAGAAAATAACCTCTCATTGGTAGTATAGTGGCACCCCCAACCCAGTCTCCTCGTTATTATAATATGAGAAGCAGCCTCTCACTTTGGCAGTCCAGTGGTCCCCATTCCAGCAGGTAGTGCCCACCACCCCACTTTCCCCCCAATCCCACAGCCCTCCTCAAACCTCCCCAGCTGGTCCCTGACTGAAATGTTACTGAGTGTAATGTAAAGTACAGTATACACGCTCATTTCACTGAATGCATACACTTTACAGTATGTGTTCAGTGACAGTTCTGTCGGGGACCAGTTGCTGAGGTGTGAGGAGGGATATGCCAGTCTCCAGCTCTGTCTCAGGATGGGGGGGAAGTGGGGTGTTGGGTACTACCTGCTGGGATGGGGAACTACTGGACCACCAATTTATAATAACGGAGACATCAAGTATCAGGGCAGGGGGGTCACTATACTCCCAATAAGGGGTTCTTTCCTAATATAAATATAAGTGCACATCGGGGATCAGGATGAGGGGCCACTATACTACCAACAGAGGTTCTTTTCTATTTTAAATATAGGGGTACATCGGGGATTGGGCGGCGGGCCATTATACTACCAGCAAGGGGTTCTTTTCTATTTTAAATATAGGGGCACATTGGGGATTGGGGGGGCAGTGGACAATCACTGAGAAGGGCTTTTTTATGTTGTTATAATGGGGACATGGGGATTGGGGAGGGGGCACCACTTGCCTTTGTTGCACAGTGTCTTCTGCAACCCCTTCCATGTGCCATGTGTTTGCCACCCAGAAGGGGTTGCCGCAAGTGTTGGGACATAGGTGCCGGGACCCCTCCTGTATCAGAATCAATTGTGTGGTCCCCGGTGCACTGGGTTTCATCACAAGCTGCTGTTTGCTGCAGTTTGCGCTGATCTACACCCGTTTTGTGAATTGAATCCCACATCTCTAGAAGGATATAGACAGAGTAGAGGTGATCCAGAGGAAGGCAGCTAAAATGGTGCATGATCTGCATCAAAAGTACTATGAGGAGAGACTGAAGGACCTCAATATGTATACCCTGGAGGAAAGAAGGGAGAGGGGGTATCATAGAGACTTTCAAATACCTCATAAATAAGGTTCAAGAGGAAGGCCTTTTTCAGAGAAAAAAGATGCTTAAGAACAAGGGGTCATGCTATGAGGTTGGAGGGGGTAGGCTCATGGGAGATGTAAGGAAGTACTTCTTTACAGAAAGAGTTGTGGATGTCTGGAACAGGCTCCCAGCAGAGGTGGTGGGGGCAAAAACTGTAGTAGGATTCAAGAAAGCAAGGGATAGGCATCAGGGAACCTTAGTGGTAAGGATGGGGGGGGGAGCCAGAGATCAAGTAGGATCCGAGGTGTTACAGTAGGTAGGAAAAATGGGCAGACAAGGTGGGCCAAGTGGTCCTTATCTGCCATCAATTTCTGTGTTTTTGGAAGGCTGTGCTTGTAGTTAAATGGGGTGGAGCAACTAATCACTCCCCCTGCTCGAGCCATAAAAGGCCAGGCCTTCCAGCTTCTTCCTGAAACCTTTTTGCATTGCAGCCAGAGGATCTGTCTCTTCTCTCTCTCCCCTGTCCCTGCTCATTTCTGCTGGGCTCTCCTCATTTGTGCCATTTGTCGTAGTGCCTGTTGGCTCCTGTACCTCTCACCACTGCAAACCCCCGAGTCCTCCTGTCCTATCTCCTGCTTTGTGTTTCTCCTGCCTTTCTCTTTCCATTTTGTTGCCTCCAACTACTGCTTTTCCTCACTCCCTCTCCTCCATTTCTGTTTTCTGCTTACCCTGCATCTGTTTGTGTTTCTTCTCCTTGTTCCTCCTGCTCTGTTGCTTGTCCTTCTCTTGCCTGCCTCTCACTCCATGTCTGTCTGTGGTGTCTGTCCTGCTCCTTCATTAACACTTCCTCCCCTCCATCCATCTTGTTTCTCACTGTCCCCTCTTGTGTCTTCTTTCTGTTGCTGTGGTTGTTTGTTGCCCTTGCTGCTTGCCCTGTGCTCTTCTGCTTGTTACCCATGTTCTCCTGCTCTTGATTTTTCCTCCTCAGAGCTGCCGCCCCATCCCCAACTTGCTTTTTCTATGTCTGCCTGTCATAGCCAACACCATCTCAGCTCCAGCTTGTTTGGTACCCCTGCATACTCCTTATCGATTCATTCTCTTAATGCACCCTACCTATGTTTTCAATGTCTGCGACCACTTTTGGGTCGACTGTGAGCACTTCTAATTTTTTTGGGGGGGGGCTGCCCTACCACCTCAGTTTTACTACTCATATGGTTAATGTTCTCCTAGTCTTACATGTAGGACTCAAATGCATTTATTATCATAAATCAAACTCTCATAACTTGTCTACATATTCACTTCAATGCTTATCAGCCTGACTTACAGTTGCTGGCATTAAATCATTACATTTCTAATTTCTTTCTACTGAAACTTTAGTCTTTAAATTAGCCATTGGTCTCACAGTGCTCAGCTTGTAGCTTCTCTGCTTTTCCCACAGCAGGGGACTGTAATGTCACAGTGGGGCATCGTGGCTCCAAGTAGCAGGAGCACACTTTCATGTAAGTTAAATTAATTTTTGTTGGCCGCTGGCTTTGCCCAGCTTCCTATACTGCTCCTTTGCAGCCTTAATGGCATTAAGGTAATCATGCATATTACATATCAAATTCATTGTCTAAACCTCATAGATTCAAATACTGGCATTCACAGCCTCCTCCTGCCTAACCTATGGCTGCTAGCTTCACCTGTCCTTCTACTATCTGCTCACATCAATAATGAGAATTCTGAGTCTCGCTCATAATTTGGCTTACCTAATGGAACTGACTTACATTAATTTCCTGGAAGTTATGGAAATGATGTCTTCCCTTTTCTCAGACCCACATGAGGGTCCACTATTTGCTCAGACTAACCTACATGGAGGTTTAGTCTTCTCGTGCTTGATACAACTGTGCATGATCTATGTGAGGGTCCTCAATGCTTCATACTCAAATTCACATTCTCTCCACAATTTAGGGACATGCCAGCCATGACCATTACTTTCTATGGCTCAGGGCCTGCCCTGCAACAGACGGTCTTGTTCTGCAACAACAAAGTCTGCATCTTGAGTATATGAAACTTGGGGCGGAGTCCTTCTTATCTGGCCCATAGTGGGAATGTCCTTGCTCTAGGCAGAACTTCAGTTGTCCAGATCATTGGCGGCACCTCTTGATGTAGAATTTAAGACTTCAGCTGTGAGGGTTGGGGCCCTCAACTGCAGGCCCTCTTTAGCTAGTCAAGTGGGTTAGGAGCTACCTTCTAAGATATGCTCCCAATGGTTCACCTGGCTTGTTCTTAGATCAGTACGCCAGCTGAGTGCCTCAGTGGTCATTACTTTCATCCTCCCACCTTGGAGGTGTGTACCATGTGCAGTGTATCCCATTGTTGCAGAGTTCACTCGTAACCTTTCAAGGTGTCCCTGTTAGAGGGATAGGGTGAGAGTTTTCCCCCAAATTAGATCATTTTCCACCCCCTGGATTGGCCTTCTAAATTGCAGCAGCAGAGCCATCACTAAACAAAATGTCCTGAAGCCTGGAGGGAAGGTAATCTAGGTCTTGGGATACCCAGAGGTTCCCTCCTCAAAGGAGTTTTTTCCTCTCCTCCATACCAGTGGTCATAATACCTAGTTAAGTTTAGTAACATATTCCCTAAGTTATTTTGGTAGGTTTCCACTGTTGGCTGAAGATGGATGGTGGCCTTGTTTGCTGCTCCTCTCTCCTTAGTAAGTCACACCCTTGCTATAATTGTTCAGACCTATGAGATGGGCACTATTCATCCCCGTTGTCTCCTGCATCAAGTTCCTACATACACGATACCTACTTGACTCATGTTTGGGTCCTCCATACTAATACTTACTCATCACCTACTGCAATACTTCTGCTTGACACTCTTTTTGGGACTCCTTCCTAAGGGATCTTAAGCTAAGGGAATCATTCCCATGGCACCTCTAGGTATAGAACCCTCCTCTATGGTTCCTTGCCTTCCATTCCCCTACAGGGTGGTATATCCTGAGGGTAGAGAGGTGAACGGCCACACAATGTTTATCACAAGTTGTACAAGCATAATACTGTACTAAGTTGTATAAGCCCATTGAATTGGAAGTATGTGCCTGTAGTTCAATGGGGTGGAGAAACTAACCACTCCCCCTGCTCGAACCATAAAAGTCGAGGCCTTCCAGATTCTTCCTGAAGCATTTTTTCATTGCCCCACCATCCTCCCCTCCTTCAGTGCCTTGCCTCTCTCTCTCCCTGGGACTCCTTCCTAAGAGACCTTTAGCCAAGGTAATAATTCCCACTGCATCTCTAGGGGTAGAACCCTTCTCTAGGGTTCCTCACCCTCTGTACCCCTACAGGGCGGTATATCCTGTGGATAGATAAGTGAACAGCTACACAATGTTTATCATGAGCTGCACAAGCATAACAGTATGCTAAGTTGCATAATCCCATTGAACTATGTTTCATCCCCTTTCCTGAGAACAAGCTCAAGGTGGTCTAAATTATAGACCCCTGATGGACATGCTTCTCTGGGAAGCAATCTTTTAAGTTGTACAGAAACTCTGTTTCAAGCCTGCCATTAGCCTTCTCAAGATGCCTGTCTATAGCCAGAAGATTGCTGTCCTTCTGGATCACCACTGCATCTGATTTGGCTGCTCTCATAGTTTCTGAAACCAGCTCGGCATTATTCTCCAGTGAGCTGTTGGAGGGGTCTGTGGCATATTCCAGGGTAACTTTTCATTCCCATTTCCCCTAGCTCAACCCAGACAAACTCTGTAACAGTGCCCCCCACAATGTCTCCTTTGTTCTCCACAGTGACTCCCTCCTTTATAGAAAGAGCCCCTCAACCTCTTTTCCTGCTAGGCCTCTCATTTTAAAATTGTCTGTATCCCTCTATCCTAGTGTTCCAGTTATTTTATTTTCCCCCACCGGGTATCTATCCATACCACAAAGTTATTCCTTGATCAGGACATTTGATTCTAAATGTAGACAGTAATTAGACTCCTTACTCAGATCTGTTGGACAAAGTGTGTATATGTGTGTGTTGGGGGGGGGTGGAGATATGCATGGGAATTGAAAATGTCCAATATGTGTCACCAAATGTATCAATCCTGATATCAATAAGCTGTGACATCACTTTCCTTATAAACTTTAGCCAGTCTATGCCAGGCCCAGAAATCTTGAAGCTGTCATATGAGGTACGTGTTACTGTCCAAGTGAAAGCTGTTCCAAAAGAGAACATAAAAACACTGGCATTCCTGTGGGGAGTTTTCCAGAAAGGGAAAAAAAAACTTGAAATAATAGGTTAAAAAGGAAACAAGATGACAGAAACTTGCTGTGTGCTTCCCTTACCAAGAATTCTTCACCATCTTTTATGTTGACCTTGATGACTATGCCCTGATTTCCTACAATATTAAAGGTGAAAGGAAACAGTTTTACACCTCTAGATGCCCTGCAATTGTTCATTTATTGACTACCTAGTTTTCTGATACTTTTTTCCCTTATTTGTTACATTAAATAATCTAATTTTGTTGCCTTACTAACTACCCTGAATCTCTCTTTCCTCAGCTATTGCTGCTCTGTATTTTTGTGCTGCCTGAACATTCTATGACATCAGAAACACTCATGTCAGGCCATTATGAATAGCATGGAATGGGAGATTATGATGTCATAGAATGCTTTAGAAATATGAAAATCAGGAACAGTGGCAGGTGAGGAAAGTGGAACTGTTTTATGCTGGGTTATGAAGTGTTATGCAATGCCATATCAATGGGGAACAAGACTGCCATAATAGCAGACTTCATATCCTTGGTAGAACTGGCTTGCATAATGGAGAACTGGCTGGATGAGAATGCGGCCCCCATTTTGGAGGAAGCAGTGCCAGCTGGGTACTCTGTGATACACACCCCAAGGAAGGATTTCAGAGGTGGGGGAATGGTCATTTGTTTAAATCCAGCCTCGGCCTCATGGCGCTGCCTATGGGCCCTACTGGGTCATTTTAGTGTGTCGCCATGAGGGTCAGTCCTGGCATGGGTTATAGGATCCTCCTGCTCTACCACCCACTGGGTGGGGAGAGAAAAGTTCTGCGGGAGATCAGAGACTTCATCACCGGCCTGATGTTGGAGTATCCTAGATGGTTAATTCTGGGGGACTTCAATGCCTGGGTCGACGATGGACTCTCATCATTTGGCCATGATCTCCTGCAGTGTATGGAGGCACTGGGTCTGGTGCAAAATGTCACCTCAATGACCCACTCATATGGACATGCACTAGATCTGGTGTTTACTTTGGGCCTTGAGGTCGATGACCTCAGTGTAGATCCGATAGTTTGGTCAAATCACAGCATCATGGGGTTCACATTTGGGGCCCCTTGAGAGCTCACCCTCTGTGGAGATGGTCCAGTACTGCCCTTTATGGGGATTGTCCCCATTAGAACCACAGGCAGTGCTGGACCTATCGAGTGTGGAGGCTGCATGTGTGGTTGGGATGGAGGAGGCAGTGGTGGCCTACAATGGGGCCGTTACTGCCACCTTTGACTCAGTCACACCTGTTTGTGTCCAACCTTTATCTACTCACCGGAGATCTCCCTGGTTTGATGGGGATCTTTAGGGAGTTAAACATCAAGGGTAGGAGGTTGGAGAGAAGTTGAAGGGGATCTGGCCTGATGGATGATAAACTGGCCCTGAGGTCACATTATAGTGACTATCATGGGGCAATCTCCCAAAAGAAGGCAGATTTTTTGTCAAGGGAAATTGCTGTGGCACGGAACAGACCTGCTCAGCTGTTCCACATTGTAGATGGGCTATTACATCCTGACTGTCTCCAGGTGGGAGGAGCAGGTTCTAGCACAAGGTGCGAGGAGTTTGCTCTGTTCTTTGCTGACAAAGTGTCCTTTATCAGAGCAAGAATCTCCTCCAGCATCACTCAGAGGGATTGCAGGGTCCACCCTGTGGCTTGCTGGAACACTCCTCCTGTATGGATTGAGTTTGACCTGGTTGAAGTGGAGGAGGTTGTGGAGATTTTCTCGAAGCTGCGATCAACACATTGTGATCTGGACCCAGGCCCTATCTGACTTTTAGTTGGATGCTTGGATCTGATTGGACCTGTGGTGGCTGAGATCATCCAGAGTTCCTTCAGGAGTGGGGTCTTTCTATTGGCCTTGGTCAAACCCCTATTGAAGAAACACTCATTGGACCCAGAGTGTCTCAGCAACTACAGACCAGTCTCTAACCTCCCATTTTTAGGGATGGTTATTGAAAAAGTGGTGACCATTCAACTCGAGGCGCGTCTTACCTCCTCCTCCACTTACAAGTCTTTCCAGTTTTGATTTCGAGCTGGGCATATCATGAAGACCGCCCTGGATAAGGTGCTTAATGATCTCCTAATGGCAAGAGACAGGAGAGAACACACCATCTTGGTCCTCCTGGACCTCTCAGCAGCATCTGACACCGTGGATCATGAAGTGTTGCTCGACCACCTGTGGTACTGGTGTGACCAGCCTGGTAATGTCATCAAATGGTTCAGGTCATACTTGACAGGCAGGGTGTAGAGGGTGATAATGGGATTAGCCTCATCTAAGCCGAAGCCTCTACTTTGTGGAGTCCCGCAGGGATCGGTCTTGTCGTCCTTGTTGTTCATGGTGTACATACTACCGTTGGGAGACATTATCAGGTGGTAAGGGCTGGGTTTTCATTGCTATGCCAATGATACCCAGCTTTATCTGTCCTGTGTGCCTGGTGACCCGATTGCAGTTTTTATGTTTAAGAACTGCCTGAAGGAGATTCAGACTTGGATGACTCAAAACTGGTTATGACTTAACTCTGACAAGATTGAGGTGCTAATGGTGGGTCCAGGTCATTGTTGTGAGGGGGGATTGGAATATCCCCTTGGTCTAGTACTGGGGGGTCCACTGACCCCCTCTTCATGGGTTAATGATCTGGGCATGATCCTCAGTGGTGGCTTGAGACTTGATGCTCCAGTGTTGGCCGTCATCAAAAGTGGATTTTACCATCTGAGGAATATCACACGGATCCAGACCCTTATACCAACTGAGGACCTGACCACCCTGGTACACACTTTCGTCATGTCCAGGTTGGGCTACTGCAATGCCCTGTACCTAGGGCTATCTGGAGGCAATCTCTGCCAGCTACAGCTGGTGCAGAATGTGGTGGCAAGATTATTGATGGGTATACAGAGGTTTTATTATATTACGCCTGTCCTCCGTGGACTGCACTAGCTACCAGTTAGGTGGAGATCAGGTTACTGAACTATAATGCCCTACACAAAGGGGAGACCAGTCTACCTGCAATATCTCCCTTGTGCCCCACTGTCCATCCCAGGCTCTCAGTTCCTCCGAGGGTTGCCTCCTTGAGGTTCCCAGGGTTAGGTTGCGGCACTTGGGTGATTGTGCATTTTCTGTTGCTGCACCTACCCTTTGGAACTCATTACCTAACCATCTTCCGAAGGAGCCCTCAGTGGAAACCTTTAAAAAGGGTCTAAAGACATTTTTGTTTAACCATGCTTTTAATTTATAGATACTGAATTGCTGATTTATTATTTATCTTTTATAATGATGTTTTTATTTGTTAATGTTGAGTGCTTCAAGTCCCTGGAAAGGGGCACTATATGAATAAATTATCCATCTTATCTATCTGTCTGTCTGTCTCAATGTAGATCTGAGGGTACCCCGAAGCTAGATTGTTTATTTATCAAAACAAGAATCAGCAAACCATATCAGAATAACAATCAAAGTCTGTGATCTGCAAAGGACTTAGAATATAAGCTTCCAAAAGCTAATTCAACTTTGGCAGGAAACACTTTTTTTACAATGGACCTAGATTATGGAATACTCTCCCTTTATATTTCAGGTGTGAAGGTAAGTATACATGTATTAATGCAATAAAAGCTTGGGCCCAGATATTCAGAAGTGCGCCAAAGTCCAGCATAAGTCTGGGGCAGTGCAAATCCGCTGTGCCCTGGTGCAACAGGAGCCACATTCAGAGGTTACACATACAGTAGTGCGCCAGCGCAACCCAGTTGAATGTGGCACAGTTGCGCCATGGTGCAACCAGACTTGCGCCATGATGCAAACACAGTTGCACCATGATGCAGACAGAGAAGTCCCAGCACAACTGTGGGAGCAGAGCAGCATAGCAACAGAGGGGGGCATGGCACAGAGAAGAGACCAAGGGACAGTGCCAGGGAAGCACAATGACAGGCCACTGGAGGCCACCACCAGCAGGGCACAGCAGGGAGAACACATGCATCCAGACCCCCCTGAACACAATAGAGGCCAGCAAGGGAGCCCCCCAAGGCAGCAGGCCATGCTCCCCCCAACCACAGCAGTCCACACCCAGGACAAGGCAGCCAAGCACACACACACCACACAGGCACACAGGCGGCCCACACAGCAGGCACGGAATGTGCCAGGAGGCACATAGCATGGCAGACCACATGGGAAAGGTGGCACAATGCCAAGCAGGGGCCCCGATACAGCATGTGCCCAGTACCTGACCAAAGACCATGGCCATGTGCAGCACCATGCACACACCCGCCACACACCCCTGGCAGCTGCCCCATGGGTACCCCAAGGCACAGCCACCGATCGAGGGGAGGGACACCACCACAGTGGGACACACCACAGCACACAGCAGTGAACCACAGAAGCACAACATGCATCCCAACACATGCACACCACATGGACAGGCACTGGGCCACTGCAGCATGGCTCCTCATGACACCTGCAAAGAAGACACTGACACAAGCAGGTAAGTCAAAAAATATATATTGTAGGAAAACTATGTACAGCAACAAGGGGGTGGGAAAGGGTAGGAAAGTGAGGGCAGGGGACATGGAACAGGGACTGTACAGTGGGATGGGGGACTGTAGGGGGAGGTACAGCTGGGGTAACAGGGGACTGCTGGAGCCCGACTACCAGGGGCCATGTCCTGCCACCCATTGCTGTGATCAGCGCCTTCAGCCACCCAGCATCATCCTCTTCATCTGCAAGACCGTCTCCATAGTTCTGGACGTAATGAGAATGATTTGGCAGAGCAGCCGGCAATACAGTGACATCCTATGCTTCCTCCGGACATCTATGACAAGGGACAGAACAGGTGATCAGTGCAATGTCCCAAGGAACCATGCCCATCCACAGCGTGCAATGGGCAATGGGAACACACACCCCTGGAGGGCCTGTACCGGCCACCTGCAGGGGGGTGGGCCAGTGTCTGCCAGCAATGCGTCACACCACTACAGTGCACAGAGGTGGTCCTCACCACACAATGGCCACCCGACTGCACAATGAAGTCACATGGCACAGTGCACTGGCAGCATCACAGCAACATCAGTGGCAGCCAGGCGCACTCCCACCCCACAAACAGCTGCCACACATGTGCAATGGATACACCACAGTGGAGAGCACCACGCACAGTGCAACACACACAGCTGCCATGGCACATGCTGCCAATCCTGAACCCATGCCCCCGCCACCACCCATGTACTGTGGAAAGGACCATGACAGTGCCTACCTGCCCTCTGTGGCCCTGCTGGTGCCGGAGCTGCTCCTGTGTTGCCTCCCTGGCCCGCTGCAGCCTGCTGTCCTGTCACACTCCTGTGATGTTCAGGCCCTGGGAATGGAACATAGACAGGTACACATCAGTAAACATCCACAGCAGCTTCCCACCACCCCCACCCCTGTGCACAGGGTGAGCCCCTGCCGGACACGTCCCGTACAGCTGCATCACAATGCAAGTGGCAGCTGGCAATGCTACCCCGCAATGTGCATGATGGCAGTGCACCACTCTGCAGGGCATGCCAGGTGGCCTAGCCAACACCACAGTACAGCACCAGGGCACACATGCAATATGGGTCTACTCACCTGGCTGTGGCACAGCCCCATGCCTGGCTCATGCCTTCAGCCTCCTCAGGTGCTCTGGGTCCCTCCTGACAAAGTCACCATATCTGTGGCAGTACTGCTCAGCCATCCTTGCCACCCCAGTATGCTGCTGCAGTGTGGCAGCAATCCTCTACCACACTGCCACCCTGGGTTGCTGCAGGGGCACCTGTCCAAATAGTTGGGGTATGTGCAGCTGGACACAGGTGACCAGGTTTACCAACTCCACCTGTGTCCAGTTCTGTGTACAGGGTGCTTTTTGCTGTGCTATGCTATGAAGCCAGTGATCAAAATGGCGGCAGTAGGCACAAGACATGCGCCAGATGTGCGATGCAAAGGAACATGCACTGTGTCTGCCCATCATGCAGTTTTGGAGATGTGCAGCATGGGCATGGCTAGGTGGGGTCACGGGTGCGGGGGTGACCGAGGGGCAAGGGTCACAGCAGGGGTTAGGGGTTACCCGCCTCCACACAATGCACATGTGCACAATAGCAGGCCTGGCACACCATGTGCCATGGCCCCCATCGCGCAATCAGCACACAGTGTGCAATTGAAAACATGATACCATTCTGCACATGCGCACTGCAGGCCTGCACATTGTGCCGCAATGTGCTCTGGAGCATTCTCATTGGGCATGGAGCAAAATTGTGATATTCAGATGCCACATGCAAATGAGCTCATCACCGGAGGGATGCCTGCAGCTGTGCCACCACTCACGGTACAGGAGGAGTTGGTGACAGCCAGTATGCACTGCAGTATGGTGGAGGGTGTGCCTGGTGGTGGATTTCAGATGGGTGGCAGCCCATCACTGCATGGTAAGTATGTCAGCCATGTGTGGAGGGTGCATACATGGCCATGCTGGTGTGCATGCAGCTGGCATACTTGTCATGTGAAAGTGTGATCACCCACGCATATGCCATGCTGCAGGACAAAGGCAGTGGCAGTGTGGGGGGGGCACATGTGGGCAATGCATCACTAACATGCCTCTCTATCTCTTGCAGCACCAGTATGCCTCCATGCAGATGATGGGGTGCTGGTGGCAGCGGCAGCCATGGCCACTGGACCAGCCCCAGAGGACCAGCCTTCCACCTCCATGGGCATCCAGGGGCCTGACAGGCTGCAGCTCACCACCACTGTGCAGGTGGATGTCCTGGACCTGGGGTCAGATAAGGCCCTGGATGTGTTCCTGCAGGATGCCAGACTTGGGGTCCTGTGCACAGAGACACAGATTGGGGTGGGGTCTGACACCGATGACAATGTAATGCTCATCCTGGACAGCATGGCCACCATTGTGGGGGAGACGCCCCTGCTGGCCACTGACACAGGCAGCACTCCCAGTGCCCTGCCAGTGGTGGAACAGCTGCCCGCCACCACTGTTGGCACAGCGGTGTGCGCTGCCCAAGCTGTGCCTTACGGTGGAGGTGGTGCAGCCCGTGCTGGTACTGAGTGGCATGCAGTGGTCGGACAGGCAACAGCAGCAGGCTGTGGGTGCCACTGGGCAGCCGGACACAGGGTCCACCACCGGTGCACCTGCCTTACTCAATCCCCCTGCAGACCCCACTGTGCGGTGTCCCCCAGAGAGGGGATGGGCAGCATGGCCAGTCACCATATGGGGATTGGCATCTGGCCCAGGAGCCCCAGGACAATGACCCACTGGCTGAGCACACCCATTTGCTGTAGGAGTCTGTTCAGCAACAGGTGCTGCTTGCCACTGGGGTGTACGCACTGTGCACGAAGGTGTGCCAGTTAGCTGAGCAGCAGGAAAGGGGCACTGTGCAGATCCTGGCAGGGATGCTGCGCATGAAGGAGGCCACGACTGCATCCCTGGATCGCATTGCCACTGCAATCTCGGATGGCATTGTGCTGCTGGCTGCCACAGGGTGTGGCCGGGCACAGATGACCCCCCCGCAGTGTGCTATCCACCCTGTGCACCCAGCATTGGTTGACCCCTATGCAGTCGATGCTGGGCTCAGATGTCAGCATCCCAGGCACACCCAGGGCTGGGCTGTTTGGGTGCCTCGACACCCCCACGTGGACATGGTTACAGTCCTGTGGTTCCACCCCTGGGTGGCTGTTGCACCCCCCCATATCTGATGTGCAGCCTGTGGTTGCTGACTGGCCCAGGCGCAGCCACCCCTGTGGCCGTGGTGGCCATGGTTCCATGCAGCGGACCTGATGTGCAGCCCACCCTGCCTGTGGTCTGCAGCTGCTGCCCAATGCGCACATGGGTGGTGCATGTGTGCCTACCACAGGGGTGGTGCCTGTGTATTGGGCCATATGCTGCCTGTGTGCATGCTTGCCCAGCCGCTGGGCCATGTGGCGTGGGCATGATGACAGCAGTCCTGCACCAGTTGCACCTGTGCACCGGTGCAATGCATCTGATCCACACCACATACCCTCGCATTTGTTTGGGTGCATGTGTGGGTGTGTGGTTGGGGGCGCTGTGAGGGGTGCTGTGTGTGGTTGTGTGTGGGTGTGTGTCCCTGTAACCCATACCCCTGCTTTCTACCTTAGTGTGTGCATGCCCAGTGCCATGTACACCTCTGCATGTGTGCTGTACCTGTTTGTGTGGCCTATGCATGTGTATCACATCAGCTACCGGTGTGCACCATAGTGCTCCTGTGCTATGGTGTCCCTGTGCCATCTGACCTGCTGGATCAGCCTGGGATCCCTCAGCCAAGGGGAGTAGCTGTCCACCTCCCTCCGGCCCATTGCCTCCATCGTCCCCACTACTGTCACCCTCATCAGCCTCGACAGCTATCCCATGGTCAATGACCATGTTGTGCAGTATGCAGCAGGCCAGGAATAGGCCACAGGCTTTCAAGGGGCTGTACTGTAGGGCATCACCTGACCTGTCTAGGCAATGGAACTGTGCTTTCAGCATGCCAAAGACTCACTCAATGATGTTGCGCGTGCTGGCATGTGCCTTGTAGTATTCCTCTGCTGGGGATGGTAGGCACCGGTAGGGTTTTGAGCAGCCAGGGCCACAGTGGATAGGTGCTGTCCCCTGTGTGGATAATGACATGGTTAGCCCTCTGCTATGCTATGCCCCTTGCCTGTCCCTGGTGCCCACGCCAACATGCACACGCTGCCCTCCCCTATCCCATGGTGTGCTCTGCCCATCACCCCTTCCCCATGCCACACTCACCCACTAGGTGGCCCGTGTGGATATCCCCACATTCAAACTTGTGGTACAGTGCAGAGCTACACCACATGAATGCATCATGTGCACCCCCAGGGTGTGTGGTACAGACATTGGTTATGCGCCCCGTGGCATTGCACACCACCTGGCAGTAGACACTCAGGCTCCCCTTCCTATTGATGTATGCCACACCCTCAGGGCCAGGTAGCATGCAGATGCCCACGTGGGTGCAGTCAATGGTCCCAATCATGCCAGGCATACGTACTACCCTGTGGAAGTCCTGCATGGTTGCTGTACGCTCTGCTTGTGTGCTGGGGAAATGGATGTATTCCAGTGCATGTGGTAGCAGAGTGTTGACGAACTGTGTGAGGAGGTGGGACATGGCTGACTCGGTTATGCCTGTGGCGTCCCCTGTTAGTCTCTGGAAGGTGCCCGTATTGAGCAGGCACGTGACGGCTGTCAACTTCGTCCCCATGGACATGGCGTGGCGCTGTCTGGTGGGTGTCTGCATCTCTTCACTGCACAGCTCACAGAGCTGCCTCAGAATGACCCTGTTCACGTGGTACCGGCCCACGATCTCTGTGTCACTGTGCTACTCGAAGGTGATGCAGGTGTGGTACCAACTGTGTCGGGCATACCACCGATGGGCCCTTCCATGGCCACGTCACTGTCCCTGCTACCCCCTCACACCCCTCATTATGGCCTCCATCATGAAGGGCACACTATCCATGGCCCTTGCTGTCCTATATCCCCCTGGGCGATTGGCTGCTGTGGGCTGTGTGCCACCCTGGTGCACTGCCTGGCAGTGTCTGCCTGTCTCTCACACTCTCTATGCCCCTGTCTCCCTCTCCTCTGCCACCTCTGTCCCTCTCTCTCTGTGTCTACCTTAGCCTTTCTCCCTTTCTTTCTTTCTTTCTTTCTTCCTTTCTTTCTTTCTTTCTTTCTTTCTTTCTTTCTTTCTTTCTTTCTTTCTTTCTCTCTCCCTCTCTCTCTCTCACTCCCTCTCGCCTGGCACAAGTGCTTTCTGTGTGCTTGCACCCTGTATTTATAGGAACAAGTCTGCTTGGTGCATCTCTGATTTGCTCCACACTTGTGCCATGGTCTCATGGTTGAATATCACACTGCGCTGGATATTCATTGGCATGTCCCCTGCACTTGCACCTGCATTCATTACAGTTGCACATTGGTGCAATGAGATTTGCACTGCACACTGGCTCCCGCTGAATATGGCTCCTTGGCGCAAGTCCACACTTGCGCCGGCCCAACTGCTTTGAATATCTGGGTCATGGTTTATAAATGAAGCAAAAATCAGAACATCAGTGGAATTTGGTCATACAACATGACAGCTTGTCCCACTTTTCTCTTGTCTTCTTCGTCTATATCTCGCTGATGTAATATCACATGTTCATACTTCTTGATGTTGATTATTTATTAATTTATTATGCGATTATATGTTTGTATCGATGTAGTCACTTTGTGATCAAATGTTTATTGTAAGCTGATTCTGTAAAATTATTTGTAACAAATTCCACAATTTGCACAAAGCACCTCACTAAAAATGAACTTGTCTTAGTCTGAGCTATCCTATTCAATTTTTGAATAAAAGTTTAAATGAAATGAGAATATATAACTGGCATGGAGATGAAGATGGAAGGGTAATTAACTATGAAAAAACATTTCCCATCTCCTTTAAGTATTTTTCAGATATTTGTATTTGATAGTACAATATTGGGTGGTAATATGCATTAACTAAACTTATTTTTTTTTTATCAGTAAAATGTTTATTAAAATTTGTCAAATAATATATAACCAAAAAGAACATTCATTGAATTACATATTCAGCTTTAAACTTCGGCCCAGATATTCAAACTGTGCCAGGCTGTGGCGCAGCTTGGGCAGCTCAACAGCTGCCTGAGGGTGTGGACAGAGCCTTCAACAGAGCTGTGCCATGGCTCAGCAGCATTGAATATTGCACCCCTGGCCACCCGCAGTGTGCATGGCGCAGTGGCACTGCGCCAGCGCAAGTGGCCAGAGTGGAGCATGGGGATGCGCAAGTTCCATTGCGCTATGCACAGCAACCACGATATTCAAAACTTGACATGCAGATGGGGCCATAATGTATGCAAGGCACAAATGGGGCCATTTGCATGTCATTATGGCCTCATTTGCGTGCAGGTGTGTCAATCCCCGACGACTTGCGCCTGGCACCCTGCCAGGCAGCAGCCATCGGGAACCAACACCCCCTGCAGCCGGCAATGTGCTCCACAGCCCGATTGTGGGCATTTGAAATAAAATAAAGATCAATGTCCAGTATCCCTGGTGGTCCAGTGGACCGCTATGTGCCCGATCGTGGGCATTTTTACGAAAAAAAGATGAATTATGTCCAATTTCCCTGGTGACCCAGTGGACCACTATGTACCCGATCGCGGGCATTTGTATGAAAAAAAGATGAATTATGTCCAATATCCCTGGTGGTCCAGTGGACCACTATGTGCCCAATTGCAGGCATTTGTTAATGCAGAAGAACTATGTCCAATATCCCTGGTGGTCCAGTGAACCGCTGACTGCCCGATCATGGGCATTTGTGATAAAAAGAATAAATAATTGCAATATCCCTGGTGGTCTAGGTGCTCCACCACCCCACTCCCCCCAGGTCAGCCAGTGGGCGGCAGCACCCCTTCCCACCTGCCGCCCCACCGCCCACCGACTCGACACCGCCGGTAGAGCTGTAAGCCCATTGGTCCACAGCGTGAGCCAGTGAGGTGTAGTTCAGAGTCAGATTATGATTCCAGATATGTGAATGATCCATCACATATCTGGAATGTAGTACGGTACGGGCTGCATGCCCATTGGCTCACGCTGTGGACCACCGGGCGTGACAGCCCATCGACGGTGTCAGCCGGCGGGCGGCAGGGGTGGCACGGGTGGTGCTGCCACCCGCCGCTGACTAGGGGAGCGGGCGGTAGGGCTCAGTGGGTGGTGGGGTACCTAGACCACCAGAGATATTGCAATTATTTATTCTTTTTATCACAAATGTCCATGATCGGGCAGTCAGCAGTCCACTGGCCTACCAGGAATATTGGACATAGTTCTTTTGTATTAACAAATGCCCATGATCGGGCACATAGCGGTCCACTGGACCACCAGGGATATTGGACATAATTCATCTTTTATTCCTACAAATGCCCACAATTGGGCACACAGCGGTCCACTGGACCACCAGGGATATTGGACATAATTCCTTTATTTTATTTCAAATGCCCACGATCGGGCATGGGGGGTGCCACCAGGTACAGCCGGAGCTGGTGGCACCACAGGGTGGCAGCTGCCATGTTGCACCCTGCAATGTGGCAGCTCACCTGTGGGTGGCCATCAGTTGTTCCTTTTTGGATCAACTTTGTGCTGGCGCGGGTAGGGTTCGCGCCATGGCTGCATCCCGGGCTGAATATCGGGCTGTGCAGTGTATGGCATGGGCAGCCTACCTGCGCCTGTATACGCTACTGATGCGCCTGGTGCATCGGGATTTGTGCTGCGCACTTTTCCCTTTTGAATATCGTGCCAGGGCGCATCAGTGGGTTGTGCCATGCGCAACCCTTTTGAATATCTGGGCCTTCAAGTATAAAACATCCCATTAAAAAACATTCATATACACTCTCAAAAAGAC
Source organism: Neoceratodus forsteri (assembly GCA_016271365.2). Taxonomy (NCBI): domain Eukaryota; kingdom Metazoa; phylum Chordata; order Ceratodontiformes; family Ceratodontidae; genus Neoceratodus; species Neoceratodus forsteri. Next base: position 499,508,471 of record CM057456.1, read on the forward strand.
TACAACAATGCAATTTATCATCACAAATATATAAAAGAGAAAATTAATCTTTAAAAGTGTTCTAAACTAATAGTAATAAAATATATAATGTATTACTTTGTCAAATATATGAAACAAGTGGTTGTATTTTACCCTGAATCATGAAAAGAAGTTCAGTGGGTATAGTAATTTTCAACAAAAGACAGAAAGAATAAATGCAGAAGGAGAAGACAACAAGAAGGAAGTATAGAGAAGAAATTATCTATACTTAACAGATTGATTAGTGTTTTTCTTTTCTTTCATTTTATTTCTAAGGGACTTGGAACCTCATATCAATATGGGTATGAAATATGGTTTCTAACTTTTCAAGGTTTTAAACAATTTATCTACTAACCTTTTTTAACTCCCTCCCAGCAACCATATCCAACTCCACAAAAATTGCCACATTCAAAACAACCCTTCGTAACCAACTAGTTAATACCCGCAGCTGCTCCTGTCACTAATTGGCACTGCAGTATTACCACATAGCACCAGACAATGCCCACTGGGCTGCATCCCCACCACACCACACCCTTCCCCCATGCCACCCCTGGTTCCCTGCACTCTGCTATTACCTGCATCTGATGAACCTTGTAATAACTGAATTGTTTAAAACTGTTCTCTGTATGAAACCATTTGTGTAATGTTTGTCTACTACTGTCATGAACTCTGTAAACTTGTAACTCTGTCTGTCCTCTCTGTGACGAGGTACCTTTGTAAATGAGCCTCTGGCTCAAAGGTTGTAAATCCGAAATTGTACAAATAAATAAATAAATACTATTTTTCTTATACAATGAGTACACTGAAAAATGTGACATTGCATGATTTTTCTTTTTGTTTTGATATATTTGTTCTACCTCAACAATATATGCCCTCTATTGCACAATCATTTAAATCACTACTGTTTATGGTGATTTTCACATATTGTATTAAAATAAATATCTGTTTTTGTCACTTTTTGGACACTACATGCTATGATCATTTACAAAATGACTTGAACCTTTTTAAACAATAGACTGTGAAGAAACACTTGAGCCATATTTCCAAAGGAATTTAAAAGTGCCTAATGTGATTAAACACTAAACTGTAAACTGTTCCAGAACTAGTCCTCTCACAAACTAGGTGCTCTTGGTGGGAGGTATTAAATACATATTTTGAAACTATAGTATTTTGCTGTGACATGACAGTATGAAAATTGTAAGACAATCAGGAGCCCTTTCATTGCTTATTCATTTCTTAGTAAACAGCAAATAATGTCCTTAAAATATTTTTAAAAATGTCTCTCACTGACAATTTTAAGTGCTACAGTCTTTGAAATAATATGTTTGTATGCAGAAAAAGGCCAAATGATGCTTGCCATTCACTTTTGCAAAAAAGAAAGTGTGTCACGGAATCATCTTCCTGCTACCTCTAATAAGAAGGCACTTCACAGAACTCTAACTTAAAGATGAACCAATACAGAACTTGCATTCGGTGAACATGCAGAAAGCTGATGTTTTGGACACCAGTGAAGCATGTCTGAAGAAACTCAGTTTCGCTTTGGCACATTCATCTCATGTTGCAGCATGTTTTACAAGGAGCACACACTGAGCATGCCTGATTGAGAACTCCTCATACTGCACATATCTCAATGCCACTTCCAACTCTCTGTCACAGAGAATAGACCTATGTATGGCAGCAGTAGCAATTGATGGAGCAACTTTATGTGAAACAGAGTGACTTTTGATAAGAAAACATTAGATATCATTAGAAAATGAAGCATTATTTCAGTTAACTAATTCTCACCATAAGTAAGTGAAGTTTCAGGCAGGCACGTGAACCCATACTAAAGAGGGGAGGAGAATGTGCACAGTGCGAGCCTGCATTGGAGCTGAAGGCCCTGGAGCAACAGAAGAGCAGAATGAATGTAACAGATGGGGAAAGATTCAAGGGGAATTTTCAAAAGATTTATTTGACATTGTTTTTAATGGAGTGTTGTTGATGCAAAGAGCACAAAAATCCACATTTAATATTTTTTTTATTATTTTTTCCCCCTTAGCAGGACCAGGGCAAATTGAATTTAGCAGACCAGGAAAGATGCAGGGGGACTGTAAACGATTCATTTGACAAATAATTTCTAGTAATGACTACTGGCAGTCCAGCAGGGCACCCCAATCCATTGCTTTATCTTTGCCACTTTGTGTGAACCTGCCAGTCAGTCAGTGAGTGGCAAGTAATGTAGACTGCTGATGTAAGGTCTCTCAGGAGGGTGTGGTCTGTCAGTGGTTGGGGGGAGCCTGTTGGTGTTTCTCTTTCCTATCACCTCACAAGTTCTAAGGTGCTGCAGCTACGCTGTGTATGCCATACGAGCATTTATGAACCATCAATAACTTGGGTGAGTCATCATTGTTAGCATCCTGCTGCAGCTGCATCATGTCATCATCTGTTATGCATGTGTTGTCAATGTGTGTAGGAATCATGAAGAGAAAAGGAGGATAAAAGGAAGCACATAAATGTTCCCCTTTCTCAGGTCCACCAAGTACAAGTTTTGCAAGAGGTGGTGGTAGAGAAGGAGCTGGTCATGGTGAAACATGAACTAGGAGTCATGGTCAGGGAACTGTGGGTACGACAAGGTGCCTCATACAAGGGATCTTTCTTGTCTTTCTGTAAATAAGACTGTTGCAACAGCAGTCTACCTATTCTCCTCTCTCTATTGTGTATTTGTTTACTTTATCCTCATAGATGCACAGGCAGGCCACCTGTATACTGTCTCTTTCTATCCTCTGAGTATTCTGGATCCTTCATTTTATTTGCCCTGTGCTACACTGTGCTATGCTGTGAAAGAACGGCATCTCTTAAGAAAGCATAGCTAATAGAAAATAGTAATATATTCAATGCCTGTTTGAGTAAAGAATGTTTAGGAGCAGAATGTTTTTCACCCCTGTGAGAGGAATGGGATGCATCCTGGGTTGTAAAAGTCTCCATAGTATTCAAGTAAAACAGGGTGAGACCCAAAGGTTAAATCTTTTTGTCTTTGCAGACAGTGTTAATGTTGTACGCCTTTTAGCCCATGGCTTGGGTCCCGTGTTAATTCCATGCTGGAATACAAGAAAGAGAGGGCTGACTTGAATGGAGAAAATGTCATGGCTAAATGCAGCTGCTCAGTAATTCCCCTCTTCTCTCCCTGGTACAGTGGCCACTCGAACTAAATGAAATCCTTGTAGGTGCACCACAGTTCAGTGCCCTGTGTTAAAAACTTATCTTTATTTTTTATATTTCTTTTTCGCACTTTTCAGGTGCATTGTAATTGGATATTCCTTGATCACATACCCATTATATTATATTCTGCCACCGCAGACATTGGGAACCACTTGAGCTGCCTACTGGTGGGGAAACACCCAACATTAGTGCTGCACAATGTCCGAAAGGTGATAATTTTCATATCGCAGCAACAGGAAAAGGAGTCAGGAGGCAATAGCTTGCAAAGGTATGCTTTTTGCCATGACCCAACCCCTGTTGTTTTACTTTATTAGCATTTGGAAAATGAGTGTTTCTCTTCACCTGTTCCAAGCCTCCCATTGAATATCCTGCCTTGTCCTGTGCTTTGCCCTATAGAGCTGACTGGCCCATTTTTCAATCTAATTATAGGACAGGCATCAGGTGGGCGGAGCCTCCACTCGGGACATTTCTTTTTGTTTTGAATAATGTGGACAAGGGCTAGGAGCATGATAGTACAGTCAAAGAAACCATGGTTCATTTGTCCGCAGAAATCAACTGGTTCCACCCCCACTGTAGCGGAAGCAGCCTTCACTGCTTACTATCCAGTACATGTGATAATAAAACCATCCAAACAATCCTTCCCCCTTCATTCTCTAAGTACTTCCAGTTCCCATAGCCTGGATAGAAGTGATCTATCCAGTTTTAACTTGTTTGAATTGATGTGATTATTATTGACTGTAAGGTAAAGTTGAGACCAGCCACAGTATCCCCCATTTAAGGGCCATAATAAAGAACTGTGCCTTGCCCTGTAGTTTGTGGGAGGGATGTTAATTGTCTGGCTTGGAGTCTCAGATAGTTGACAATAGGAGGTGGGACTGAGTCACATTTCTGATTGCAGATTGGTTCTGGCTTACTGGCCATTGTAACCAGGAAGTTCTGACTCAGAAATAAACTTGATCACTTACCCAGCATGTCCCATCACACTCATGACCTATCACACTCATGTTGCATCATGTGGGACAGAGCAGGAGTGGAGCATATGCCTTAAAGTTGTCTGAAGGTCATCCAATATAGTCTGCAGTCCACAGGAGATTCTGCAAGAGAGATGCCAGACCAAGGTAGGGGATAACACATTATATTTACTGTTGTACAGTAACAGCCAGCTATGGAGATGGTAGCTACACATTGTAAACATACCACAAGTGGGTAAGGAGTACTAAACACCCAGGATAAGGAAGGTACAAATTAGAAAAGAGAAAACAATAGACAAACTTTCTAGGGTAGATTAACAAGTTTTAGGCTACCAGAAGGGAGAGGTTGGAGTACAACAGGAGTAGAAAGGAGGCAGCAGGTTACAGAGAAGTTTTAATAGACACTAAGTAAAGGAAGGAGATATCATGGGAGTGGTGCAGTGCAACAGGTGTTGGGCCGCAATCTTTTGGGACACCTTCTGGAGACTAAGGCACTGCCTTCTGTACTTGTATCTCTAGGTTGTGGGCAGAGATTGCTATACTCTGGGACAAACTAGCAAGGGTGCAGAGGACCTTCTGCCCCACCCAGGTGTCACCAAGTCATCCACCACTCCCCCAGAGGATGCTTAGGCAGAGGCAAGGTGGATGGACCATGGTGCACTCCAGGAGGGTGGTGGTGGAGGGAACAGTGCATGCTTCTTAGCATATCTATTGTAGAACTCCGTTGGTGTACTGGCAGGATACAGCAGCCAAGAGGAGGCACCCATACCAGTGGGAAGGGAGGAGGTGGGGATTCTCAGTAGGGGTGGCCCCAAGGAGGGAGGAAGAGGCCCCCAATGAAGAAGGAAGCCTCTGCTGGTGTGGAACTCTATTGTTAAGGGGATAAACTTTGCAGTAGGGGAAGGAAGGAAGAGGAAGGTTAAGTGCCTGAGAGGTGCTTCAGCTTAGCAGGATGGTGGGTATATCCAGAGGACTGTGAGGGCAGCAGAAGATAGGAGAAAGATGTACATTGTTGTCATCCTGGGGACAAATGACCTAGCAAGGGACAGGGTACAGGTAGTGCATGGTAACTTCAGGGAGCTGGGAGGGGCCTCAGGCAGGTAGCACACATGGTGACATTTGCCAAAGTGTTACCTATGTATGCCTGGGGAGAGGAAACGGTATTCTACACCAGAGCATTAAACAACTGGTTGAAGGCATGGTGCATGGAGGAGGGCTTTCACTAATTTGGGGACTATAGGCCAACCTGGAAAGATATGGACCTCTATAGTGCAGATAGCCTGCATCCCTCCAGGAAGGGAGCCACAATCCTTAATTGGAGGCTTAAATGCTCCTTGGATGAGCATTTAAACTAGCTTAGTGCAGATGCTGTAAAAATAAAGGGAGGCAACAGTTGCCACTCCAGATGATATAGCATCAGGGAGGGAAGGCCCAATGGAAGTAAACTCTCTTAGGGCAGGGGTACAGGAATACAGAGGTGGGGACAAGACAGAGAAAAAGGGGGATATAAATCAGGTAAGGTAAGATAAGCAAAAGTAAAGGATTAAAGGAGACAGGGAACTGAGAAGGTAAAAGAGAAGAGATGGGTCAGGGGAAGCTTCAGGGAAAAGCACAGGCAGAAAGAGGAGGGGAAAGCAGGCAGGGAAATAGTAAGGTATGGAGAGCCAAGTGCGCTAATGCAGAGTCAGGGAAACACAGTTCCAGATCTGGAAGCCATCATGCTGGAAACTAGCCTGGGTTCAGTGGCCATAACAAAGTTGTGGTGCACTGTGCACAATGACTGGTACTATACATGACCATACCTGCCTACTCTTTGTTCAGGGGAGACAGGGTAGGGAAGAGGGTAGGAGGGGTTGTACTATATGTGATGGAGAGAACAAGGTCATGGTGGTACCAGGGCACCTGGAGAAAAGGAAGGGATGGAGTTGCTGTGTGTCATCCTGGAGTTAGGCTCTGGGGCCACTACCAACACAGGAGAACTGAACAGGCCTCCATCACAGTGAAAGGGGCTAGATAAGGCACTTGGAGAAGCCACCATCAAAATGGTAAGTCAGGGGAGGTGCTGCTAGCTGTGACTTCAATCTGCTAGAAATGGAGTGGAACCTTCCAACTGTAGCTTTTGACAAGGAACAGGGCAATCCTTGACTCCCTACATGTGACTTCTCTCAGGCAGCTGGTCAAAGAACCCACTAGGGAAGTGGCAGAGCTGGACCTGGCAATTACAAACAGGGACAGCACTGAAGACATCACAGTGGTCAGCAATCCAGTGACCACTGTACAGTGCAGTTTAGCATTAAGACAGGAGCAGAGGAAAGCCGGATGAGGGTCCTTGACTTTAGAAGGACAGATTTTAAAAAAGTGGGAGACTGCCTCAGGATCTGCCTTCTTGGGGGGGTGCCAGGGAGGGGTAGAGGCACTGTGGGGAAAATAAGGGGGCATAATTAAAACAACCAGCCTATACACGAAGGAGGTGAGTAAAAGCAGAAGGAAAAGAGCCCATTATGGTTTTCTAGGGAAGGGGCCAAGGTGGTAAAGGGAAAAAGGTGGCTCACAGGAGGTACTATATAAGGAACCATAGAGGGAGGAGGACTAGGAGCTATACCAAGTAAAACAGAGGGAAGCAGGAAACATGGTGAAGGGAGGAAAGGTACAGACAGACAAAAGGATGGCCAAAGGGCTAGCTAAACAGGATAAGATTATCTTCAGATACTGTGAGAAGATGGAAACAAAGGGAGGGATAGTGAGTATTAGGAGAGTGGAAGGAGGGAGACCCCACAGAAAAGGAACAAGAAAAAAGCTGCCATCCTGAACAGGTACTTCTGCTCCATCTTCACAGTGGAGGGAAGGGGGACAGACCACCACAGAGTAGCAGGAACGGGCCGGGGGGGGTGTGGACATAAGTCCATTTTCAAAGGAAAGAGTTCTGACAGGACTTGTATTTCTGAAGGTGGACAAAGCTATGGTTACAGACTGGATACACCCAAGGTTACTAAAGGAATTTGGGGAGGTGCTAGTTGCCCCAACTGATAGCTTTATTCTGCAGTTCAATGGAAACAGGTGAGGTTCTGAAGGACTGAAGAAGAGCTGACATGATCCTTCTATACAACAGTAGCAGCAGGGAGGAGGCCGGCAACTGTAGGCCAGCTGTCTCACTTCAGTGGTTGGGAAATTAATGGAAATCCTCCTAGGTAGAGTATCATGAATCCAGTGAGCCGCAAGACCATGACTAGCATGGATTCATTGGGGGGGGGGGGGTAATGCCTGACTTATCCGATTGATTTCTTTGACTGGGTGACCTGGGAAATAACTCAGGGGAGAGCAGTGGATGTGGCCTGTCTGTATTTTTGCAAGGCCACTGGCACTGTGCCACATAGGAGACTGATTAAGAACCTGAGCAGCCTACAAGTGAGATCCAAAGTGGTGAATTGGGTTGGAAACTGCTTAACGGATAGGCAACAGAGGGAGATGGTTAACAGCACTTACTCTAATGATGGGAGAGTGTCCAGTGGGGTACTGTATGGCTCAGTACTGAACCTGTCCTTGTCTTTGTCTTTTTCAGTGACATTGCAGAAGAGCTAGAAGGGAAGGTATGCCTTTTCGCAGATTATATCAAAATCTGCAACAAGGTGGACACTCAGGATGAAGGTAGAGAGGAAGGATCTTGGGAAACTCGAGGAGTGGTCAGGAGATTGAGAGTTGGGTTTCAATGCCAAAGTGTGCAAAATCATACATCTAGTGCACAGGAACCCAGGAGCTGAGAATAGGATGGGGAGGTACTGACAGTAATTAAGCAGGAAAGGAACCTTGGGGTTAAGATAACTGATGTGTTCCCCATTATTAATTTCTGACTTGGATGGCATATCTATAGAGAAGGCTGCACTTTTTAAATATTTGGGTGTCCATTTAAATTCCTCTCTTACCTATCAGTAGAGCAATCAGTAAAGTTTGTAGGTCTTCGCTGCTTTAATTTTTTAGTAAAAGTTATAGTAGTAGATTAGAATGTGCTGGCCACCAGCTCCCTAGAGAAGGCATTATTCCCCATCCTGGCTTCGGGATCACTGCAGCTTTGATTGCCCATCATCGTGATCTGAAGTATATGGATGTTGCAGGGCATTAACCATTGTCGGTAGAGGGAGGAGGTGGAGGCCTACGGGGCCTATTTTTGGGAATGATGCAGAAGGGAGATGGATTGGTGTGGTGGGCTGTCAGAGGTGCCCTAGGGCAAAATGGGTTCATGACAGGGGTTCTCCTTGTCTTGTTCCTATACCCAAGGGCTCCACATCTAGTGAGCAGGTGCCCAATGGACCAGCCTCATCCCCTTGTCCTACTCTGGCAATGTTATACAAAGCCAGGTCTATTAGAAACAAGGCAGCTATTATAGCTGATCTGGTTTCTTCAGTTGACCTGGCTTGCATCACTGAAACCTGGCTGGATGAAAATGCCAGCCCAGTACTGGACTCGGCAGTTCTTGCTGGGTTCTTGCTGATACACTGCCCGAGAGAGGACTGTAGGGGTGGGGGCATGACAATTTGTTTTAAATTGGACTTGAACTTCACAGCCCTCCCAGTGGAAACAGCAAGGTCTTTTGAAAGTGTGACCATTCAGTGGGTTGCAGGTGCAGATTGCAGAATCCTTCTCATTTACTGTCTCCCAGTGCATGAGAGGGAATTCCTACAGGAAGTTGCTGACTTCATCATCTGACTGGTGTTAGAGTCACCCAGATGGATAATTCTGGGTGACTTCAATGCATGGATCAATGAACTCTCATTATTTGGACAAGACTTTCTCTGATTAATACAATCATTGGGCCTGACATAGGTAGTTACCTTTGCATCCCAATTGCATGGCCACTCTTTGGACCTTGTTTTCTCACTGGGACTGAAGATCACTGATCTTACAGTGGATCCAGTCCTTTGTTCTGACCAATGTACCATGAGGTTTTGGTTCAATGCCCCCCCAATAGACCCTCTCCTATGGAGATGGTCCAGTACTGCCCCTTGAGGGATTTGACCCCAGAGGGTCTTATAGCAGTGCTGTACCTATCAGGTGTGATGGGAGCTTTCGAGGAGCCTGGGGAGATGGTGTTGACCTATAATAGAGTTGTCACTGACACCCTTGACTCCATTGTACCAGTCTGTGTTCATTTATTTATTTATTTATTTATGAATTTTTGGAAGGCCTTTGAGCATGAGCTCTTTTACAAAGGTTCCACGTTAGGGTGGACAAATAATACAAAACACCAATGTAGTAGTTACATATTTCAGAACAAATTCAGTTACAAAGGTTCCACGTCAGGGTGGACAAATAATACAAAACACCAGTACAGTAGTTGCAGATTTCAGAACAGATACAGTTGTTACAGGATTTAGCACAAATACAGTAGATACAGATTTCAGAACAAATACAGTTATTAATGGGTTCAGCACATTAGGCAGTTAAAGAGTAGTATGAGATTTATTGGCAAGTAGTGGAAAACAAATCTAACGTCAGAGGAAGTTGGTTACGTCTTGGAAGATTCTAGGGGTGGCTCATCCCTAGAAACCTCGAGAGGTCTATTGATAGACTATGGTTGAAAAGGTTGGGGGGGGGTTACGGGCTGTATGCAGAGCCTGAGAGGAGGACAAGTAGCTTACTAGTGCTCCTGGCTAGGCTAGGATGAGATCAAGTTTTCTCTGTGTCAGTGCTGGGTTTAACGGTGGGAGTGAGTTAATCTTTCAGGTTTAGACCCTGTTCAGTCCCTCTCTTCACACCGGGGATCCCCTTGGTTTGATGGGACTCTCAGGAAGTTGAAGGTGAGGGGCTGAAGGTTGGAGAGATGCTGCTTGAGGTCCTGGTCTGATGAGGACAAACTTATTTTGATGTCTCATTATAGAGAATATCAATCAGCAATTTCCCATAAGAAGGCAGTGTTCCTGTCCAGGGAGATCGCTGCAGCAATTAACAGATCAGCTCAGCTCTTCCAGACTGTTGACAGGTTGTGTAACCCTGCCTGTCTTCAGTCTGTTGAAGCCTTTTCACAATCTAAGTGTGATGAGTTTGCTCTGTTCTTTGCTGATAAGATCTCCTCTATCAGATCTGGGATCTGGTCAGCACCCTTCACTGAGACTTGCTGCAGTGAGCCAGTGGATGTCATGGGCACTCTGTTTGTCTGGTCAGACCTTGACCAATTGGTGGATGAGGATGTCATTAGGGTCATTCAGGACCCAAAACCTACTTGTTGTAGTTGGGACCCAGGCCCAACGTGTGTTCTTGTAGGGTGTGTCCTGTCCATTGGCCCAGTCTTCATTAGGGTAGTCCGGTGTTCTTTAGTGAGGGGGGTCTTTCCTGAGTTCCTTAAGAAGGCGTTGGTGATACTCCTCCTGAATAAACCATTGCAAGAGCCAGAGTGCCTGGCAAACTACAGATCTGACTGAAACCTTCCCTTCCATTTCTAGGAAAGGTTATTGAGAAGGTGGTGGCTGTACAACTGGAGGCTCATTTGATAACTTATGACATCAATGATCCTCTCCAGTTGGGTTTCAGAAAAAGGCACAGTACTGAGACAGCCTTGGTTTGAGTTCTTAATGATCTCCTGGTGGCACGATAGAGGAAAACTTTCCATCTTTATTCTCCTCTATCTCTCGGTGGCTTTTGACACCATGGACCTTGGGGTGCTTTTGAATCACCTGCAGGTTTGTTGTGGACTCTCTGGTGTGGTTCTCAACTGATTCCATTCCTTCCTCACTGGCAAGACTCTGAGGGTGGTTTGGAGGGCTTTTTCCTCCAGATCACTCCCCCTGCTGTGTGAGGTCCCATAGGTTTCCATTTTGTCACCATGCTGTTTGCCTGTGTATGCTACCACTAGGAGACATTATAAGACAGTATGAGCTTAGTTGTCATTGCTATGTTGATGATACTCAGCTGTACCTGTCTTGCACCCAATTAGCAGGATATGGTTTCAGTTTTCAATCAGTGCCTTGCTGAGTTCCTGGTCTGGATGACTGCCAACTGGTTAAGGCTAAATCTGTATAAAATGGAGGTACTGGTGGTGGAACCTGGTCACTTGAGGGCTGGTGTGCAGGCCAGTTGAGTCACCAAACTTAAACTTGGAGACTCCCAGCTTCTCACCACTTGTACGATGAAAAATATTGGTGTTCTGCTGGATAGTGGCCTGATGCTTGAATCTCAGATGTCGGCCATAGTCCAATCTGGTTTCCACAATCTCAGAAACATCGTCAGGTTTAAACATCTGATTCCCTTGGGTGATCTGCCATCAGTAATCCACTCCATGGTCTGGGGCCTGGTTACCCGAAAGACCTTCTTCAGCCCTACTGTCCATCTTTTCCCCTCCAGCAAGGCCTCTTAATGGTTCCCAGGTTTCATCTGAAGTCATCTGGTGCCCAAGCTTTTTCTATCATTGCACCTATCCTGTGGAACTCACTGCCTCGGCCTGTTAGAGAGGCCCCCCTCAGTTAGTTCTTTCAAGAGGGACTTGAAGACCTTTTTATTGAATAAGACTTTTTCTGCTACTAATTTATTTAAAGTATATGCTTGTTTATGTTTCTGTTTTTTGGTTTTTATGCTCTTCATGAACTTGTACAATGCCTAGAGTCACAATGAATTAGTGTGCTCTATTAAATAAATTCACCATTCAGAACATATTGGGAAGCTTTGTAAGAGCATTAATCAGAGATCTGGTGCAGTATACAAATTAAAAAATTACTTTTCTTTTGAAATTTGTAAAACAATTGTCACTGGGTCAATTCTTCCCTTTTTTGATGATGTGTCTGGTTTGTTTCTTAATATTGGTAAATTGGAGCTTCAGATATTACAGGTTGTTTATAATAATATATGTCACTTTGATCTTGCACCATTCAGTGCTCATCATTGTCTTCTTTAATCCCAGCTTAACTGGCTGTCGCCAGTGTTATGTATTGAATTTTTTTTTTTGCTGTTTGGTTCATAAAGAAATTCTTCCAACAGTGTCATCCTCACATGAGGAGTTAATTAGTTTCTCAATTAGATACTTCTGTTCATTCATCAGAGTGTCTACAATTAGTGACTCCTTCTTGGAAAATAAAAATGGGCTCCAGGGCTTTTCTATGTCTGCACTACATTTTTGGAACGAACTTCCTGTTGCCTTGTGTAACATTGCACCCATAAACTCATTTAAATTCAGATTGCATCAGTATTTATCTGAGACCTGTATTTGTAATTGTTGTTGATTTTGTGTCTTTCGCACTGATTGTTTGTATTAATGATATTATGCACTACCATCGTTTGCATGCCTTTGTCAGGGTCAAGTCTGAAAAAGTGCTGTTGGTCCAGTACTTCTTACCTGGCTAACAAATTTAAATAAATAAGTAAATAAATAAGGGATGCAGATGGATAACTTGGTTCATTCAAGTAATCCAGCCACCATGGGTGGCAGTAGCCTGAGCTAACTGGTTCATCCCTTGGAACAATGCTGATATTGTGTCACAAAGGGGCCAACAACCAATAGTCACAACCAGGCATAGCATACATAACCCAGCTGGTGCAGAATTTGTTGTAAAAACAAAGTATGCTGCCTGAGTCCTTACATGCCAATGCTAAACTTGAAATCTTTTCTCCTGCTTTTCAAGTGCTGACAGTCCCAGAGACATATTGTCTTGAGTCTGACTTCCAGAAACAACACAGCCTCTTTATCAAGCTTCCACCAAGCCGGCTCAACAGGAAACACAGGGACATCCTCTATAGTGACTCCAATACAGTGACACCTCCGAGAGCGGCACAGAAACACAACAGCAACACAGAACACTGACAGACACAGAGGTACACATACAAACAAACATATGGTACACATACCTACAAATGTGGGGGCTGCACCACGAAAATGGGTGAAACCAGGCTTCCTGGTTGTGTTGCACTGTGGGACTGAGGAGGCTTACCTTGCTCCACAACTCCTTCAGATACCTCCAAGTGCACTGTGCTAGTGTTAGACCTTGTTTTGGAGTAGTGGAAAAGTTCATATCCCTTTTAGAAGTTCACTGCATGAGGTGGCAGTAGTTTTTATTGTTCATTTTGCACAGTTGGAGCACTGGAATTTTGGGGGACAGGAAGTGACATGGAGATACTTCCTGCCCACCCGACATAAAAACAGAACCCCATGCAAGTGGGGCAAGCGTGTGTGGGAGGCACGTGCAGAGACACGCGCATCCTGCTTGTGTCTGCTGTGTCTGCTGCAGATGCCAGGAACAGGATTCAGAGAACAGCAGCACGTGACAAACTAGACAAGGTAATTTAAGGCACAGGGTGTTTGGATGTGATAAAAAAGGGATATAGCAGTGTAAAATAATGTCACAAGGAAAGGGAAAAGTGGGAAAAATACAAAAGCAATGTGTGCAGTGTAAAATGTATACTGAGGGTGATAAAGTAAAAGTTCAGATGTGACAATTAGCTGTGGAAGCACTGTGGGAAGAAATTAAACAACTATTAGATAGACTGGAGGAGCAGAAGGAGCTGGGTGAACTGAAGAACTTTTTAGACACCATGGCTGAGAATATAACTATTCAAGAACAGAGTATAATAGCGAGCACCCCTAGTTGTTTACAAAGGGAAACCAAACCTGAGTCTAAAGGTGTGGAAGGGAGAACAGATTTTAAAAGGAGCAACAAACAAACACAATGAAGAAAGGGACTTATGCACCAACGCGAACCCTTAGTATTGTATAACAAATATGAAACATTAAACAAGATACCAGAGGCAGACATTATGATAAGAGAGGAAATGAGGGAAGTAGCTGAGATAGTTGAACCAGTAGTTGAACATGTAAATGAATTACTCTTGCCTGAGATAAGTAAACCAATACTAAGTGCAAACAGATGTACACTGGAAACCACAGTAAACAATAATCAGAGTCATAGCGAAGAGACTAGAAAAAGAGACATTCTTGTTATTGGTGACTCAACAATAAGGGGAACTGATGAGATAGTGTGCAAAGGCAGAAAAATGCACACCACAGTCAGCACACTTCCCGGTGTTAGAGTAACTGACCTGGAAAGAATACTGGCTGGACTGATGGAGAACACACAAAACCCCTTGGTTATATTACATGTGGGGACCAATGACATAGGCAGAAATAAAATGTCAGATATACAAGAAAGTTACAGTAGCTTAGCAAATAGAATCATAGCAAAAGGGGGAGAACTCATAGTTTCGGGTACTTTACCAGTGCATGGACCTAACAATCATAAAAATTAGGCCATAAATAAAATGAACATTTGGTTATGCTCCTTTTGCATTGACAGAAATATTGGATTTATGAACAATACCAAAACCTTTCAAAACAAATTGTTTTTTAAGCAGGATGGTCTGCACCCAAACAGGGCAGGTACAAGAATATTAGGCATGAAACTAAATGAAGTAATAAAGTTTCATTTAAACTGGAAGGACAAGGGCAGGGGGCTCCAGACATGATGGGTAAAAGTGCCAAGAGCATATTAAGAAATGGGGGAAAAATGCTGGAATGGGGTATTATTAAATGCCAGGAGTTTAGTAAATAAATTTGGAGAATTCCAATACCTGTTAGCATCTAGGGACATTGATATAGCATTCATAACTGAAACCTGGTGGGATGAAGCAGATCCCTGGGAAAAGAACATAGAGGGTTATAACTTATATTCAAGATCTAGATCCCATAGGAAAGAGAGGGGGAATTGGTATCTATATAAAACGCACTATAAAAAGTGAACAAGTAACAATACAGCTAGAGAATGTGGAGATGATATGGATTAAAATTTTGCAAAAACAAAGTCAAAGATTAATTTGGGACTAATTTATAGACCAGCTTCAATGTCCAAACAAGAGGATGACCTGTTACTAGAATAAATATCTAACCTAGACCGAGCAGAAAAAATTATTTTGGCAGGTGATTTTAATCTACCTGAAATAGACTGGTTACAATTACTGTAAAAGGAAACACCAAACCAGAACATGACTATTTTGAAGCATTCGACCAGATTGGTATAGAACAAAGAGTGATGACAGCAACCAGGGGTTAGACTATTCTGGACATAATTCTGACAAATATGGGGAACCAAATGGATAATATCAAGGTCAGTAGTGATCACTGTTCTGTGTTCTTCAGGATAAATGGAGAACAGAGGATTCATGATACAACAGGTCTAACAAATAAACTAAATTTTGGTAAAACCGACTTTCCTACTCTTAAAGCAAAAATGAGACCATGGGAGTGGGAAACTGAATTTGCTAACCAATCAGTAGATGGGATGTGGGAAACCTTGATTGGGAAAATCACGATGGAAATAAAGAAGTATATACTTAGTACACCAAAATATAATAACAAGAAAAACAATACAGAATGGTTAATCAAAATTAAAAAAAAAATGGTCAGAGAGAAAAACAAACTCTTCAAGACAGTACATAGAAGGGATGATCCTGCCGGATCAGTAGTGCTGAGGGTTTTGGCTCTTTACACCTCACCTCATGCTACGCCGGCGACCTAGGTTCGGGAATGAGCCTGGGTCACCGGGGGTCTTCAGGGGAGAGGGAGAATAGAGCATCTGTAGACTGATCTCCTCTCTCTGGGGAGGGGTCCAGGGACTGCCCAGTGCAACAGCGGCCCCTGGTGGAAGCTGGAGGGATGTGCACATGTCTGGACACAAAGTAGAGGGGCAGAGTTGCGGCAGATGTCTCGAGACGCCATTGCATGACCGAACTTAGAGGGGGCAAGATGAGGGATGTACAAGAAAAATCCCTGCCTCAGCTCGTGGAGATGAAGGGGGCTCCAGGGATGCTGCCCACATCCCAACATCGTCCCAATGCCTCAGGAGACTCCACACCTGAACCGGCACCCAGGTAAGGCCTCTCTAATTTCAGATAGGCTGTCGTGGAGGACGGATCCACCCCGGAGGTGATCCAGAGGGCTAGGCCTGCCTGGGTGGCTGTAGGAGTCCAGCTGAGGATTGTAGGGTTCAGACAGGGAGTAGAGGCTCCAGTTGAGTGAGCACCACAGAAGGATGCCCAGGCTGAGGAGGTGCAAATATAGAGTCAAAAAAAAAAAAAAAGAAGGGATGATCCTGAAGGTTGGATCTTACATAGAGAAATGGTCAAGAAATTAAAAAAATAAATTAGAAAGGCAAAATAGGTATATGAGGTACAACTAGCTTACAGAGCAAAGGACAACTACAAAGCTTTTTATACTTATATTAATGTGAAAAAAAGGGCATACCAATATAGGTCCATATACAAGCCCAGCGGAAGATATAGTTACTAACACTAAGGAGATGTCACACATGCAGAATACATATTTTATCTCAGTATTTAGCAAACATAGTTTGATAAAAAATGAAGGGGTCTAGTACGACTTCCCGACTTGTCATATACTGGCATTTCGTTCCCGAAATGAAGCACCCCATCAGTACGTACCGCCTGATAGTATCACCCACCCGACAATTTGTTTTACCTTGCAATCTGTTTTACCTTGCGGCAGTTATCATGTCCTACAGGCTTTTCTTTGTATTCTTGTGCTTGTTCTATTTCACCAGGAAGTGACGCACAGCTGTCAGTAAGCTTGGCAGATGTGGGGCTGTTGTCAATTACAGTTAATTGATTACTGTCAGTCAATTACTGTAATTAACATCAAGCTGCTGGTAATAAGTAGCAAGTCATGTGTAATACTTCTGAGTTTATCATTTTGGATTTTGCAGTGTGGAAATGGCTGAAATTATTGTTTGAGGTTGTCCTTCACAGAGATGGAATACAAAGATAGCATACGGTGGCTACTTGAATGTTAAGAAGTATAGTCGTGGTGACCTGTACTATTGTTTTTGCCAGAGCAGGAAGAGCCTGCAGTGTTTGGGGAGAGCGTCCATGATATTAGTTGGTGGACAACATCATTTAAGAAAATTAGGTGAACATAACCATACCCCAGAAGCAACTGATGTACCGATAGCTGTTGCCTCCCTAAAATCTTGTGCAGTGGCAACTAACGAAACAACAGCCAATACACAATCACAAATGCCAATGATTAGCGATGAAATAAAAGCTACACAGCATGCCCAATATACAAGCTCTGCAGCAAATTGTCAAAAGGGCCAGAAGACAAAATGCCCCCCCAGAGCCACGAACACTAGACAGTACTGTGATTCTTGATAGCCTGCAGCATGTAAATGGTGCCAGATCTTTGGCTAAGAAATCATCAGTAGAGGAAGAAAAGATTATCATATTCACAACAGCCAAAAATGTAGAGAAGCTCTCCATGGCCCCTCTCTGGATCATGGATGGCACTATCAAGACAATGCCATCCTTGTTTACACAATTATACTCCATACATGCTCCAGTTGGAGCACCAGATAATTCAAGAATTGTGCCCCTTGTGTATGCGCTTATGTCCAGTAAGTCAATCTTTATTTCTGACATGCAGGTTAGTTCAAACACCCATTTATCAAAATTTGCTGATGACACTAAACTGGGAGGAAGGGTTGATACTCCAGACAATATAAACCAACTGTGTACAGATCTACATAAAATTGAGGAATGGGCAACATTAAACGGTATGGAATTTAACAACAATAAATGTACTGTACTTCATCTTGGTAATAATAATTCACATCAAACTTACAAACTAAATAATATACTACTAAAAACAACAAGATGTGAAAGAGACCTTGGAATCAACATTAATAATACATTATCTTTAAGTGACCACTGTAACAAATTAGCTAAAAACTCAAATGGATTACTTAGAAGAATAAATCGTACATTTGTATCAAAACTCGAAAACTGTATTATTCCTCTATATAGGACATAAGTTAGACCACATTCTAACTATGGGTCACCATTCTGGAGCCCACATCTCAAAAAGGACATAGCTACTATTGAGAGCATCCAAAGGACAGCAACAAGGATGATACCACATTTGGCACACTTACCACATGTTGACAGGTTAAAAAAACTAAAACTTCACCCATTAGAAACTAGGCGATTAAGGGGAGATCTCCTGTTTCTTCACAAAATTTGAAACAACCAACATGATGCAACAATGTGGATTAAACTATATAACAAGGAAATTAGTTCCCAGACTACGCAACAAACAACTAATTGTCCCAAAAGCAAACACTAACAAAAGACTACACTTTTTTACAACTAGGGCCCCCAGAATATGGAATAAACTACCCAATGATCTTGTTAATACTACCAATTTTGAGACATTTAAGACCAAACTAGATTCATGGTTGAAAACCATTGGCAAACAATGCTCCACAACATTGTGGGAGATACTCTCGATGGGCACCATGCCTTCTTGTATCTCACCCAACCAAGTAATACCAAGTAAAGTCACAGGAGTGTTACTTACACCTCTTTCAAGATCTTCTGGGTATGGCAGATGATGAGAATATGACTTTGGCCCCGAAAGTGATTCTAACTGATTTTGAACAGGTAGCAGTAAATGCTTGCAAGGCCAAATTCCCTGGTTCCCAAAGCAAGGGCTGCCTATTTCATCTGGAGCAAATAGTCTGGAGAAAAATTCAAAGTGTTGGCATGGCAAATGACTATGGGAAGGATGCTGAATTAAGTCTCAAACTGAGACATCTAGTAGCATTAGCTTTTCTGCCTGCTGAGGAAATCACTGCAGCCTTTGCCGAATTAAAGCTAGAAATGCCTCCATTGTGTGGTGCTATTGTGGAATGGTTTGAGGAGAATTATGTGTTGGGATGCATAAGAAGGAGAATGTGCAATAACACTGTAGTTCGAAGCCCACCACTGTTCCCTCCTGCATTCTGACCTGTATTTGAACAAATGGAACTAGGGTTCCCACACACACAAAATAATGTACAGCCTTGGCACAGGCGACTTGGGGCACTTCTTGGGGGGGGGGTCTCACATAGGAGTGCACAGATGTGTCCAGGAGCTCCACAAGGAGCAAATAAACAAAGCGTGCAAGATCAAAAAAATAGCATGAGGACTCCCAAAATCTCTCATAAAGAAGTATGCCAAGTGGGAAGAAAAAATTTGCAATATCATTAAGGACAGGACAGCGCACACTTCCTTGGAGTACATACCAGGAATAGCTCACAATTTCTGCATATAGAAACACAAAGAGAGATTCTGACTTTTAATTTGTTTTCTGCATTTTATGTTTTTTATAAAGAATGGATTTTAATTTGTTGTTCGACTATGGATCCAACGTAATCAGGTAAGCTGAATTGAGCTTTCTATTCCTTATCTGTGCCGTTTACCCTGGCCGCCGTGCCATTCTGAAATGCAGAAACTGAGATTTCTATTCTTGATCTGTGCCATTTACATTGGCTGCTGTGCCTCTATGAAATGTCGAAACTGAGCTGTCTATTCTTGATCTATGCAGTTTACACTGGCCGCTGTGCCTTTATGAAATGCCGAAACTGAGCTGTCTATTCTTGATCTGTGCAGCTTACACTGGCCGCCGTGCCATTCTGAAATGTTATTCCTATTATTATTTACTAATATATGGATCTTCAATTTAATAGGTCTGTAAAGCATACAAAAAAAATCCGGTAATACCCTCAAAGGTTCAGTGATAATAGTATTGTCAATCACTGGTAATAGTATTGTCAATTACTGGTAATACAGTACTTTTGTGCTGATAATAGTATCATTGCAAGCTTCTGAAAAGATACCTCCTGCCCCCACATTCTAAGTGTGCCTCCTCATTGGCCGTTTTTCCCTGTGTGGGTGGGCAGAACAGTTTAAACAACATGGCGGCGCTTCCCTAGCTTACCAAGAGCGAACTCAGTCGTCGCACTTCTCGATTTTTATTTCATGTTTTCCCCTCAGCAAAGAAAAATATCTGGTTGATCCTGCTGTTCCAGTCCTGAAAAGCAGGTAGGATCTCAATAATGGAAAAAAATGGGCAGGGGCCTGGAACTGTCACGAGCGAGCACACAGCTCAATGCACAGTGTAGGACAGTGTGGCAGTTGACCAGTACAAAGTTAGTTCACTGAAACGGTCGACCACCCATTAGAAAAAATGTTGCATCCATATATTAAATAAAATAACTGATAGGTTTTTGTGTCCATTACCCGAGAGTACTGGCATCTCGAGGTTCTGGACACATTGGAACCTCTTGAGCTTCGCTCTTGAGGTTCATGTGTCCAGAACCTCTCGATGCTATTACTCCCTGGTAATAGACACAAACCTATCGGTTATTCTCTATTTATTATATTGCACACTAGTATTCTGCATGATCTCTGAGGAAATCTCGGAAGCCTTTGTCGGAATAACATTTGTCGGTATGACAACTTGTTAGGACTTAGTTCATTTGGGAAATAGGTGGCCGGAAGTTTTTTTTTGGGTAGTAGTACAGATCCCAAATGAAGATATAATAAATTCCCTCCCTGGACAAATATTAATAGACCCAAAGGATGTACAGAAAAGGTTGGATAATATTAATATAAACAAATCACCAGGACCAGACAATGTCAACCCCAGAGTTCTCAAGGAACTAGCGGAAAGTCTGGCTCCACCTCTGACACACATATTTCAGAATTCCTTAGATCAAGGAGTAGTGGTGCAGGGTTGAAGGGAAGCAATAGTGGTGCCATTATTGAAAAAGGGCCCTAAAACAAAGCCTGAGAACTTTAAAACAGTGAGCTTAACTTCATAGTAGGTAAAATTCTGGAGGGGATCCTGAAAGATCACATAATGCATTTAGTAACACACAACTTATCTGATCCCACATAACACGGCTTTACAAAAACAAGGTCATGCCAGACCAACATGTTGTCCTTTTATGAAAAAGCTAGTAGGGCTTTGGATGTAGGAAATGCAGTGGATGTAATATTCTTGGATTTTTCCAAAGCTTTTGATAAACTCCCCCATAAAGAACTAGTAAAGGTGCTGGCCAACATGAAACTGGAAACAAATATAATAAATTGGGTGGCGGTATGGCTGAGAGAAGGGAGACAGAGGGTCACAATTAACGGGGTACTGTCAGATTGGGAGATCAATTGTGATCGCCCCAATGTATGGTTGAACAAGTTCACAGATGACTGCAGGATTGGGGTATTGTCAACAATATAGTGGACAGTAACAACTTACAGGAAACCCCAAATGAGTTATATCAGTGAACAGTCAAATATAGGCTTGAATTAAATATGGATAAATGTGTGGTAATGCATTTGGAAAACAATAATAAAAAACATGGGTACAGTCTGGGAGAAAATGATTTGCCACAAACAACAGAGGAAAGGGACTTGGGAGTTAGTCACAAATGACTTAAAATTCAGCACTCATTGTAATCTCATTGTCAAAAAAGCAAACAAAACTCTAAATTGTGTACTACGACATACTGGTAGCAGACAGCAGGGTATTACTACCTTTGTATCAGACATTGGTAAGGCCACATCTGGAATATTGTGTACAAGCATGGTCTTCCTATAAAAGAGGGGACATCAAAAAATTGGAGAGTGTGCAAAGAAGGGCCACTAGAACAATGACATGA
This sequence comes from Neoceratodus forsteri, assembly GCA_016271365.2. NCBI lineage: Eukaryota > Metazoa > Chordata > Ceratodontiformes > Ceratodontidae > Neoceratodus > Neoceratodus forsteri. Next base: position 499,530,120 of record CM057456.1, read on the forward strand.
CAGGACAGGGCAATGCTACATACCCAGAGAGGTTGGAAAACTTGGGACTATATTCATTGTACTATCGGAGGATCAGGGGAGACATGTGCATGGTTTACAAGGCACTACATGATAGTGTATTAAGGGAGGATCTGGGACTTATTCTTAAAAACTATCTATATGAACCAAGGGGGCATTGCCTCCAACTGACTCTGGGGAAATAGAACAGTCTAAAGAGAAAAAAAAGGTTCATTCAGAGGGTGGTGCAACTTTGGAACACTTTACCACGTAAAGCGGTGATTAGAGAAACAATGGAATCTTTCAAACATGAATTGGATAGTTTCTATCAAAACAGATACATATTAGTATAAATATGGGATGGCAAACATGAAGGATGAAAGTCTATGTAGCTTGTAACACCTATGAACCCCCCCCCCACTAATTATAACCAATACCAGGACACACATACACTGAAGTACAGAGCAAGTCCCACAGCCACACTGTAACATCAGAGGCATGATTATGCCACCCCAACACACTCACTTCATCCTCCCTGGTGGTTTTCGCTTTCCCCTTGCACCGGGCGCAATGGTATTCAACACATTTCCAGTACACTACCCATCACCAACATACCTCCTTCTGGTACACGTATCCGTCCACTACTCACAACCGCTTCCCCCTTGCACTCAGGATGTATTCGGGTGGCATCCTGCAACATGCGAACACTGATCCTCAGCACAACCCCTAAATACTCAATTGATTGGCTACCCCTCTCGACTTAACATCCCTTGAGTAGCTCTTCCCTTCACTGTGCGGCTCTCGCTGTAATGGCTTCACTGTCTTGCAGTAGCTCATATAACGGTATACCCTTCATCATCATCCTATACCTTCCATCACAAATTACATTTTCTTGTCATATAAGTAATGCAAGATTTAAGAACAACAAGAATTAATAATTACATTAAAATAAAAAAAATTGAGTTCGGTTCTAAAAACAAAACATCCCCTTTGTCATCCTCCTCTTCCTCCCTCCATCACAAATCGCGTTTTCCTTGACATTCATCACTGTGACATGTGTACTGTATGACATTAACTTCTTCCCTACCTGCAGACTGCAAAACTGGTACAGTAAAACTAGCAACCATCGCTATAGGAGGCAGTACTGACAAACTACTAGTTTATCTGAGTCATCACTGCAGCAGCAACAGGATGCAATACATACTGTATCAAAAAAAGTGACAGATATGTTACTGACACAACTTGAAGACAGGTTTGACAACATTAAATCGGATAAGCAATTTGGCATGGCAGTACTAATGGATTCCAGACTTGTTTTATTTTTTTTTTCTATTTCATTTAAAGATGAATGGCAAATATGCTTCTTTTTAATTATTGTACAGGTTTGCTTTGTGATCATGTAATTAAGGAAACATTTTAAAACATATGAACTGAGCGTCTTCTCTCATTTTTATCATATATTTTATAAATTGTGGAAAGCAATATGATGCCTATCGCTTTCCACGTAATAAGTGCACAAAAATCACTCAGCTGACCAAAACGCAATACTTCAGCTCAACCTTTCAAGCCAATATTAATAACCCCTAAAATTTTGGAAGGTTATTAATTATATTTTCTCCCCACCCTCATCCCCTCCCACTCCCTTCCTTAATATTAATAAATCATTAATCATTGACCACCTTGATGTAGCTACTGAATTTAACTATTTCACCTCCTGTGCCTCTGCTCTACTATCTTCCTTACTCCCCTCCTTAGCCTTTAGCCCCCTCCTCCTCTCTCTGCCATCCTAACATGCCAAAGCATTTCTCATTATCTTGTATTACTCCTGAGGATACCCAGGCTGCTTTGTCCTCTCTCAACCCTTCCAGAGGCAGCTCCCCAGATGGCTTAGACCCTAAGCTTCTATGCGTATCTGCATCAGCTATCTCTGTTCCACTTACTATCTTACTTAATTGCTCTTTTGAAATGGCTGCCATCCCTGCAGTCCGGAAGCATGCCATTGTACTTCCTCTTCCTAAGGGTGTGGATCCTTCTGCCCCTGGGAACTACCGCCCCATATCTCTCCTATCCACACTTGCTAAGCTTCAAAAACAGATTGTCCTCTCTCAACTCTCTTCCTATCTCACTGATGCAAACATTTTCACACCTTTCCAATCTGGGTTTCAGAAAAGCCATTCCTATACTACTTCCCTGATTAGGTTCACTGACTCTATCCTTTCAAGGATGGATCATGGTCAAATCACGTCTGCTATTTTTGTCGACCTTGCAAAGGCATTTGACATGGTCTCTCATTCCTTGCTACTAAATACTCTCTATACTGCTGGCCTAACTGACTCTGCAACAATCACGGGATTTAAGAATGCATGGGATAGACATAAAGGAATTCTGGAGGTCAGGGGTAAGGGCCAACAGACTTCTAGGAAAACATAAACTGAACTTACAAGCTCAAATGGGCAGACTGGGTGGGCCATAGGCCCTTATCTGCCGACACTGTCTATGTATCTATGTATCTATGCAACAAACTGGTTTAGAGCCTACCTTGAAGGTAGGACACAGTCAGTCAGAATAGCCGAGGCCACAGCCCCCCCCCCCAGTTAGCTCTGGCATCCCCCAGGGATCCATGTTGGGTCCTTTATTATTTTCAGTCTTTCTAAACTCTACCTGTCTTTGGCTTGTACATCTGCCTCTATTCATATGTACGCAGATAATATGGTCCTTTTTGTTTCTGGTCACTCTTCTGTGGATGTTGTAACCAGACTTCGGCATGATTTCAATAAAGATCAGCACTGGTATTGCTCCCATCAACTTTCCCTCAATGCCAAGAAGACAGTCTCCATGACCTTTGGCACTAGGCAGAGACTCTCTAGGCTACCTTCCCTGCCTTCCTTCCATACCCCTGATGGGACAGTCCTGGAGGACACCTCCTCCTTCTTCAAATACCTAGGTGTCTGACTTGACCAGTACCTTAACTTCTGTGTTCATGTGAACACCATCCTGAAAAAAGTGCACCTGAAGCTTGGTGCACTATTTAGGAACCTTAGATGCCTCCTGTTACCAGTAAGGCATGAACTTGTTCAGAAGATGATCCTCCCAATTTTGGCAAAACGTTTCAATAAATAAATAAATATATGCCCAAACTGTAATATTTTACTTTGCTGCAATTAAACAGTTGCAACTCTATAGTGTCAGGATATTTACAGCACTAAAATGTCCAGTACAGACTGAGCTGGACTCATTTCCTCTGATAAAGAAATAATTTCAAGGTACGTCCATGATCCTTTTTGTAATTCTGATATGCATGCACTCAGATTTACAAATATTTTTTGACGGTAATTCTAAAGTGACACCTTACCCCCCAAAACACCACTCCTCCAGTACTTAATGAAACAGTACTAACTAGTTAATGTTGATTATTAACTGTGGGCAAAAGCTGTCAAACTCTGTTATACACGAGTGATTATACCCAGCCATGTATAACAGTTTCATTATACACATATGTGTATAATCACCCATGTGTAACAGAGTTAGATTATATGCATATGTATATAATCACCCATGTATAACAGAGTTTGATTAAGCAGCTTTTGCAAAAATGTTAAAATCGCTTTCATGCTAGTGCTACTGGCTCTTCATGTGGTTAACTTGATTGCGTTAACCTCACTGAAACTTATGAATGGGAATCTAAGTTATGTGCGGCTGAAGAATGACACATTTCTCACAGAAATGAAAAATGACAAGTGGTCTACTAATGCAGGGTTTTAAATAATTGATTAGCAGTTTTTTCTTGGGCCAATACTAACTGTACAGCAAACATTTATATAGGTTTTCTAGAAGTGTTATGTTTGTTAAACACAGTGAGGCAAGTGCTGTGCATTTTCAAAATGTTTTAGCACTTTTATGAGCAAAACGGCAATCAATTTTTAGAGTTAAATAAAACCCTGTAATGTCTGTCTATCCACCTAAAAAATGGCACATTCCTCATCATTTCAGCAACCTAGTGACCTAGAAAGGCAAAAATTTATCGAGCAGCAAGAAAAAAGAAACACTAAGAAAAATCAAGACCGACATCAAGCTGTTGAATGAGCACCTGTATGACAAAAAAATGAAAGGAACCAGTTATTATAAAAAATGAAACATGGGAAAATGTAGCTTAACTTGATTTTGTGCACCAGTGTGCGATGCTCTTGATAACCTGTCGAAGCTTCGCCTCAGGGTTTATGAGGCATCGCACAACTCAGGTGTGCATAAAATCCTCTTTATATATTCTTCCCTGTTCTCCATGCATTATTCTATATTTTATACAGTTGGTCTTGGAAATATGAAAGGGCATTACTAAACTTATGTATAGCTTATGAAGAGAGTTTTATGTAGTCTATCACTAGGTTATTGCAAGACTGAATACATAAATGTTTCATTATGTACTGTAGGAGTTGGGTTTGGAGAAGAGGTGTCAAAACTATTTGCAAATCTGAGTGCAGGATCATAGAAGCACCTTGAATTTATGTCGTTTTCATGGGAAACAAGTCTAACTTGATCTGTACTAGACATTTTAGTGCATTTTTAATGGGTGATCCAAGTGGCCCTTATCTGCCATCAGATTCTGCATTTCTATGTTTCCCCTACTCTCTTTGAGAAGTGCCATGGGATCTTTAATGTCCACCTGAAAAACTACCAGAACTAGCAGACAGGACCTCGTTGTAACATCTCATCTGAAAGACAGCATCTCAGCAGTACAGCACCCCCTCAGGCTGCACTTCAGTGTCAGTACTGGGATTCAGCTAAATTTCCTGATGTGGGGATGGAACACACAGCCTTCTGATCTCAGCGGCTAGAGTTCAACCAGCTGGGCCACTGACACTGCAAAGTGTTCTGACACCATGTGATGATTTACCATTGATCTTTAGAAAATATTTTACCAGGTGAGCAAACAGAGCCCTATAGGCTCATTTCCGGTTGTGACCTGGAGGGGATATAGGATAGCAGCGAAACACATACATAGTGCAGAAAATACATTTACATTGCAATCACCACATTGCCTGCAGGGGAAAATATATACAGGTACACAGTGCAGCCAATCTTACATTACATTCTCATCAAATAGGTCAAATAACTATGGTGTAGTACAGCACAAGTATTTTATATACCATTTCATTCACAACTGTGATACATTTGACAATAATGAGCTAGTTTGTTCAAGAACTCATATTCATATTGTCTCAGAAGTGCAGTGTCATATGTATGTCTTGGGGCAGTTGTGGCAGGCCTGAAGAGTTTTGTAGTATGCTTGCTTTTGAGGTCTTAGCTGAATGGGAGTTGGGTGGGATAGTGCACTTGAAGGGGAGGCTGTACCTGCTATTAGGGAGCCTGTATCTGATGGAGATGACCCTAAGTTATGTCTATATTGTGGAACGTGGAGCTAACCTCCTTCCAGTGATCTGACTGAGTACGATGAGTAAGATGATGGGGAGAAGAGATCTGTGATGTAGATAAGTAGTTTTTCTGACCGGTATTTGGTCTTCAGCAAGGCGATGTGAAATGAGTGTCTCACAGGGAGAAGGACCTAATCTAGATCACTGTGTATGGATCAGTGGTTGGTACTGAGAGGTTATGCCATGATGAATCTACACAGGGTGCTGAACAGAGTGGTAAGTTTGGCTAGGATAGCAGTGGAGGTTACGGAGTAAATTACATCTCCATAATCCAACAGCATTAAGAGCAAGTGTTTAACTACCTGTTTCCTAGTGTTGAGGGACAGGCAATTCTTCGCTCTGTATAGAGTGTCAAGCTTTGAAAAGCCCTTGGCTACTTCATACATCATATGACCAGAGTAGCTCAGGTGCTGGTCCATGTGAAGGCCTAAGTATTTTTATGAGGTGACAGAGTCCAGTCAGCCACTTTGGAGTGCACATAGCTTCAGTGAGGTGGGGGAAGAGATTAGCAATTGTCTGGAGCTGAAGAGCATAGAAACTGTTTTCTTTTAGTTCACAGATAGCTGATTTACCTGGAACCATTTTGCACCATGTTGAAATCTTGTTATAGGACACGATCAATAAAGAAGGTGGAAGGATCAGATGAGTAGATAATAGTATCACCTGCCTACATGTTGAATATTGAAAGCAGAGAAATTATTGAAAGGTCATGGATAAAGACTATGAAAAGCAGAGATCTGAAGAGCTGGGAGGGGGAGGTTGACTGGGAAGGAAATGTAGTTGTGTTTAATTTGACTGATTGGGTTTGGTCAGACTGGTAGGATTGGAACCAGCATTGAAGAAGAGGCTCCTGAGGATGCTAGCTTGTGAAAGAGCAGATGGTGGTTAATGGTGATGAAGGCCTTGATGAGGTCCATAATTATGCCCCCTTTACCCATGCTGATATCCATATTAGAGTGGATGTGATTGGTTATTTTAAGAAGGGAGATTTGGGTGGAGTGGTTGGTCAGAAGCCAGATTTAGAAGGGGTTAGGAAGCCAGTGCTACAGTAAAACTTTAAAAGTTTTTTTTTTCCTTGCATTTAATCCTTTTTCCCTCCAGACACATGCCACCTCAGGATGTGGGAGCTTTAATCACTTTAATTTTCCTAACACAAGAAGTAAAAAAGTGGTCATTAAATATGTCGGGCAGTGTGTCTGCAACCAGAACACTGTGGGTGAGATACTGGCAACAAATCTATTGTGCTATGGTTAGAGGATTCCAGATATAAAGATATGCTAATTTCCCATGGATGCAAAGAAATATCAAACAGAATCTGCTGCATTAAAGAAACCAGCAAGAATGCATATGCACAGCCTCCTGGTCGTATTCCTCTGGGTCCTCTTATGCTGATTTCATGTCAAGGCTTGATCTTGAGAATCTTGAATTCTTTGGCTTTCTCAAACTCAACGTACCGTACCAAGGGTCAACTTTAACTATTCATTCAATTATTTACATGTTCAAAAAGTGACATATTCTACTACTACTATTCCCACTCCTACACCTCCAAGTGGCATGTCTCACAGACTCCTACCACTGGCACTGGCACCACAGTCTGGCTCACTCCCAGCAGTAGTGGCATAACTCTTCCTCCTGATGACACCTACAGTACAACAACTTCCACAGTGCCGTCACCATCAAGCTTAATATGACCACGTGTGCCATTAAGAACCTGAAGCACACAGAGTCGGCATCAGTTAAAGAAGACCACTCACAGGCAGTAATACCTTACATTTAATGCCTTTTCATTTCATTTTATTTTTGTGTTTTAATTACAGGGGGTTTGTTAACTGAATATAATAACTGGGGAGCGTTGTCTCCTATATGGAAACCCGGTTATAATTCGCCTTTATAACCCACGGGTTATAACGGTGAACACGCACTGGGTTTCTAACACTCCATAGATACACCTGTCTCTGCTCTTTCCCAGCACAGGACACTTCTCCAGTCAACCAGACACTGCCAGGATCACTCATCGGTAGGTGAAAAAAAAACTGCCTCAGATATTTGACTCCTCGCTCCTAAACTGTAAAAAAAGAAAAAGAGTTTCAGCAGCTGCTCAACCGCAGACTGCGCTTCCTCCCCTGTTCCTCCATATTGGACCGCAGCTCAGCTGTTTTAGTTTTATATAATTGCTGTGGTGAGAGAATGCTCCCCAGCAATTATATAAAATAAAACATGGGGTGGTGTGTTTTTAATGAGATTTTACACACCCCTCAGTGTTGGATGCTTAAATAAACCCCTCAAGCTTCGCTCTTGGTGTTTATGTAGCAGCTAACACCTCGGGGGGGGTGTAAAATCTCATTAAACACACCACCACATGCATTATTCTATATATAATGTATAAGTCAGTGGAGTCAGAGAGAATATACCGTAAAACCACTTAACGTGATGTAACCAGATTTTAGTAATCAGCTGACAGTCGGGCGATTCACGTCTGATTTTCATCAGCTTCAGGCAATCAGCTGATCAATTGGTGCTGTCAGAATGGCAGTGAGTCTGCATACTGTGCTAGTTGTGTTAGGAGTAACCGAGTGTGTGATTTCAGTATCTGCAGCAGCATGTCTCTGTTTAAATGGTTCTCCTCACCTCATCCAAAGTCCACCAAACAAGATGTTTCCTGTATTGAGACTGGCAACATCAATCCTGATGTGTTGATTAAACCTGATGGAGTTTCTGAGGTCACTGCACAGTCTGTGGTGAGCAAGCTTTCTACTGTCACCCCTCCTGCAAAAAAAGTACAGAGGGCAGTATGTAACCTATCCTCCTGAGGTGCGATTTATAATTGGAAAACTTGCCAATGTCAGTGGTGTCATGAGTGCCATCAGGTTATGTAAGCCTTGATATGAGGGCACAATAAATGAGAGCACCATCAGGAAGTTTAAGAAGGATTACCTTCTTAAACTGAAAGAAACTAGATCCTGAAAAGTTGGCTGCACAGTTATCTCTTAAGCCCCATGGATGACCACTAATGTTACTGGAGGAAGTGGAGGCTGAACAAAAGAAAACTGTCTGATCCCAAAGGTCCAAGGGTTCTGTTGTTAATGGCTAGGTTTTAACAGCTATTGATTCTGGAATAGTCAAAGCACAAAAGCCACAGTTCTTGGCAGAGAATGGGAGCACACTTTTGTTCACAAGGCAGTGGGCCTGGCTGTTTCTAAATCACATGGGGTATGCTGAATGTAATGCCACAAAGGCAGCACATAAGACCCCAGAGCACTTTGAAGAAACAGGAGCTTGTCCCCACTGAGCTAATTCTGAACCTGGATGAAATGGGCACAAACCTCATCCATTGTTCACAAAGAACTATGGATACAGTCGGTTCAAGATCAGTGGAGGTAACTGGCTTTGGCGACAAGCAGCAGGTATCTGCAGTGCATGCTGCACACTCAGTGGAGACTACCTGCCCAACCAGATCATCTATAAGGGCAAAACTGAACAGTGCCATCCAGTCTTAAGATTTATTGATGGATAACAAATTACCCACTCTGAAAACCACTGGGCAACTGCCTTCACTACAGAGGAGTACATATGTGGTGTAACTGTGCCTTACACTCACTCAGTGACAAACACCAGCTGCCAAAAGAACAACAAACTGTTCTTATTCCTGACCTCTTCCAAGCCATATAACATCTGAAATTATTAAAGTTTTGGAAGACCTCAGTGTTAGCCCTATATTCATGCCCTATTCTCGCACTGGCAGCTTACAACCGCTGGATATCTCAATGAACAACATTTTCAGAGATTAACTAAAATATTGTTCATGGAGTGATATGCTGAACAGGTATCCTAGCAGATTGTCAGTAGCCTATCATCGATCAATCCATATGTCCATACAGTATGTTGTCTTTAAAGAATTGACAAACACAGTGGCTTGTGACTAGCTTACAACACGTAAGTGCTCATAAAGAGGACTGTCAGCATAGTTTTGAACAAGCTGGAATCACAAAAGCCCACAATAAGTGCCAGATGTACAAGTCTGAATCAGACACTGCAGGTAACTCTCAATGTCACTGCTACTTTAAAGCAGCAGTGCAATGAAACAATGTTATTCCAAAAAGCTCATTTTCTGCTATGGTTATGAAAAATATTAGCAGAACTGTTGATTTGGGTATTCTGGATGTGTCCTATGCTGTGCACTGTACATTTGCATTTTTGTCTGGATTCTTACCCTCTTCAGGTCCTCAATATTATTTCTGTGCAAAAATGAGATAGCCATCTTTTTTTCTTGAGAAAAAATTATTTTAAAACTTTTATAAAATTCTTAAATGATAACAAAAACTGAAAATGTTACCACCAAAATAAACTGGAAGACATCTGGCATTGATTAAGAAGAAAAAAGGATGGGGTCAAATTTTAGCCCATTTGCGTTGCATTGCTGCTTTAAGTCACAACACTGAAATTTACTTTAATAACATTCCTGTTTGTTCTTTTCCAGCACAGAGACAGAGAGAGAGAGAGAGAGAGAGAGAGAAAGCAGCCAAAGCTTCATTAAATCAAGCAGCCAAAGCTTCCTTAAATCGAGGAGGTTATTTTCTAGACTACACTGAGTTGAATTATTACTTTTTTGGACCTGTGTAAGGAACTAGTATTGATTCTGTTTTGGGGGTTGACTTTTCTTAGTTTAACTTTAATTTGCAAGGGAGGAACTGTAGTTGGGAGATATCTGCAGTCATTTGTGACTAGACCTGTTACTTAATCTCTGTGAAACAGGTGTCTGAAAAGAAGGAATGCACTCCGGGAGGAGGGTCAGAGTTCTAGTTGATTGTTTCTGGAGGGCATAGGTTTACTCCCACCACCCTTCCCTCACCCCACCCATCCCAAGCGCATAAATTCCTTTATAGCAGGGGTTCTGACATCACTTCCTCAAAACTGCTAACAACATACACCTGTTCATAACCTTAAAGGCACAGCACACTAAATAGGGGGTAGAGACACTCACAAGCTTGCACACACTAAAACAAGAACAAAAGACAAAAAAATGAAAAGCATCTGTAACAGGAAGGGACACAGACATGTGGAGAGTGGTGCAATGCACTGGCTGTGGAGCAGAAGTCTTCCAGGAGACATTCTGGAGACTGTGTTGCTGCCCTATTTGCAGGCACCTCTCTGGTCTGAGGGAGGAGGAGGTTCATCTCCATGCTGACCTGGCAAGGATTCAGGAAATCTGCTCCACACCCAGGGACCACCCAGGCCACTGCCACTACCTCAGAGGTTGCCAAGAAAGAGGAGTATTTGGACCATGGTGGGCTCAGAGAGGGTGAGGGTGGTGGAACAGAGGCACATGCCTCCAGTTGTGCCTCTCCACAACTCATTCACCACTCTGGCAGAGCATGGTTCCTTTATGGAGTCACCCACAGTAGAGACTAAGGAGGATGATGGGAACCTCCACAATGGAAACCCATAGGAGGGTGGCACAGGACCACACAGGGGAAGAAAACAACTCCTGGTGGGGAACTCTATTGTTAGGGGATAGAACTGGGATATGGAGGGGAAAGGGAGGTAAGGTGCCTGCCTGGCACCATGGCTTGGAGGGACAGTAAGCAAATCCTCAGGATCATGAGAGCAGCTGCAAGGGGGAGTGAGCTGGATGTCATTATCCACCTAGGAACAAATGATCTGGCTGAGAATGGGATCAGAGCAGTGCAACAGGAGTTTGTGGAGCTGAGGAGGGGCCTTAGACAAGTGGCACACATGGTAACTTTCTCGGAAGTGCCACCTGTCTATGGCATGGATGAGGCTAGGGTAATCCACGCCATGGGATTCAATGACTGGTTGAAAAACTGGGGCAAAGCTCAGGGATTTGGCTTCATTGGGGACTGGGGCTCCACCTGGAGGGATGCAGGCCTATACAGGCATGATGGTCTGCATCTATCCATGAGGGGAACCAGGATCCTAGGTGATAGGTTTAGATGCTTCATTGGCAAGCATTTAAACTAGACAAGGGGGGAGGCACTGAAAAGGAGAAAGGAAATCCTAACCCCTTCAAAAAATCAGGGTAGTTAGTGAGTAAACAACAAGACAGAGCAGTCAATAGGAAGAAGAGCAGGGGTAAATGGAGAAAAAGACAAAGGCAGTAAGGACAGGGATGGGGCAAAAAGAAATAAAGCCATAAAAAAATGGAGGGTAATGAGTACCAATGCCCATAGTCTAGGTAAAAAGCTCCCCAAAATGGTGGCCTTGATGGAAGAGGGATGCCTGGATATTGTGGCAGTCACAGAAACATGGTACAAAGAGAATCATGACTGGAATGTCAACATACCCAGGTACACAATCTACAGGAGGGACAGGAAGGGAAGAAGAGGAGGAGAAGCACTCTATGTAAGGGAAGGGATCAAAGCAACAGAACTAAAGGGTAAACAGGGAGGAGAGGAGGCATGATGGCTCACCCTGGAGACTGGAAATGGCACCACAATCTGCACAGGGGTTGCATACAGACCCCCATCTCAGGGAGAGGAAATGGACATGGAAATGATAGAAGGCATCCTTGGGACAGCAGAGAAAGGAGAGATATTGCTGATGGGGACCTGAATATGCCAGATGTTAACTGGAGCACCTTTGCTGCAGCCAAATCCAAGAGCAGGGCCATTCTCAATGCCCTAAATGGGGGATCCCTCAGACAGCTAATTTTGGAACCCACACAGGGGGAAGCAATCATAGACCTGGTACTCTCAAATGGGGATGGAGAGAGGATCTCTGATCTTGAAGTGGGTAGCCATCTGTGAACAAGCGACCACCAAACAGTGTGGTTCATGATAAACTTAGCTGTAGAGTCAAGCCATACAAAAGTGAAGGTACTGGACTTCAGGAGGGCTGATTTTGTCAAAATGGGAGAGTGCCTCAGAAAAGCACCAGCAAACAGGCAAGAAGGTGGGATGAAGCAACAATGGGGAAACACCAAAACACCATCACAGAGGCAACAAGCCTTTGTGTGAAGCAAATAAATCAAAATGACAGAAAAAACACTATGGTTCTCAAAAAAGTGGCGGGGAAGGTAAGGGAGAAAAAGATAGAATTCAGGAAGTATAAGGAAACACAGAAGGAGCAGGACAGAGAACTGTATCAGTTAAAGCAGAAGGAAGTGGGTAAGGCAGTCAGAATAGCACAGGCCCAAACCAAGGAAAAGATAGCAAACTTGGTTAAGAAGGGGGCTAAAACCTTTTTAGGTACATTAGCGAGCAAAGAAAGACTAAGGCAGGGATACTGAGGCTTAATAAAGAGGAAGGTGGTTGGGCAGAGAATGACAGTGAAAAAGCAGGAATACTGAATGAATACTTCTGCTCAGTATTTACAAAGGAAAAGCAGGGGGAGACACCTAATCCCATCAATAGAAGCACTCTGGATGGGGGGTTGATATTAGTCCTTTCACCGAAGAAAGTGTTCTGAAAGAAGTCCTAAAACTGAAGGTGGATAAAGCAATGGGGCCTGATGGGATTCACCCCAGAATTCTAAAAGAACTAAGGGAAGAACTAGTAACACCACTGACTACCCTTTTTAATAAATTATGGGAGGATGGTTTGGTACCTGAGGACTGGAGGAGGGAGGATGTGATTACCCTTCACAAAAGTGGGGACAAGACAGAGGCAGAAAACTACAGACCTGTCAGTTTGACTTCAGTGGTAAGGAAAATGATGGAATCATTTCTGAAGGAAAGAATTGCTGAGTACCTAGAGGCCAGTGGGGCACGGGACCCAAGGCAGCATGGATTCACAGCAGGAAGGTCATGCCAGACAAATTGAATTGATTTCTTTGACTGGGTGACCAAAGTAGTAGACCAGGGAGGGGCTATGGACATGGTCTACCTAGACTTTAGCAAGGCATTTGACATAGTCCCACACAAAAGATTGATAAACAAATTAGCCAGCCTGGGAGTGAGTCCCAGGGTGGTAGCCTGGCTAAAACACTGGCTGGACAACAGTACACAGTGGGTAATAGTAAATGGAGTCCACAGTGAAGAAAGGGGGTTACTAGTGGGGTACCACAGGGTTCAGTACTGAGGCTGGTCCTTTTTAATGTCTTTATAAGTGACATTGCAGAGGGACTGGAAGGGAAAGTATGTCTCTTTGCAGATGACACAAGGATCTGCAACAGGGTTGACACACAAGGTGGGTTGGAAAGGATGAAAAGGGACTTGACAAGGTTGGAGGAATGGTCAAATGTATGGCAGCTTAGATTCAATGCAAAGAAGTGGAAAGTAATGCACCTGAGAAACAAACACCCAGGGGAAGAGTACACAATGGGGGGTGAGATACTGACAACAACAAAAATGGAAAGGGAACTGGGGTAGTCATATCAGAGGACCTAAAGGTGGGCCAGCAATGTGAGAAGGCAGTAAGGAGGTTGGGGGATACTGGGTTGCATATGGAGAGGCATCACCACTAGAAAACAGGAAGTTGTTGGCCCTCTGTACAGACAGTTGGTAAGACCACATCTGGAGTACTGTGTACAGTTCTGGAGACCCCATCTGTGCAAAGACATAGACAGGGTGGAGGCTGTCCAGAGGAGGGCAACCAAGATGATGCAGGGTCTGCACCAGAAGACATATGAAGAAAGATTAAAGGAACTTAAGATGTATAGCCTCGATGAAAGGAGGGAGTAGGGGGACATGTTAGAAATTTTCAAATATCTCAACCGAATCAACAAAGCCCAAGTGGGTAGTATCTTTCAGAAAAAGAGATGTGCAAGAACAAGGGGCACAATTTGAAGATGGGGGTGGGGGACAGCTTAGAGGTAATGTGAGGAAGTATTTCTTCACAGAGAGGGTTGTAAATGCATGGAACGACCTTCCTGAGGAGGTCATAGAGTCAGAAACAGTGGGGGAATTCAACAGTACATGAGACAGACATAAGGCAATTCTAGTGGGGAATAGGAGGAAGTAGGCTGTTGGTTAACTAGGATCTGCAGCTTGTCCATTAGGTAGGGAAATGGGCAGACTACATGGGCCAAGCGGTCCTTATCTGCCATCAAATTCTATGTTTCTACAGGACACAGATTGACACTGGACTGATTAGCACTGACAGGATCTGCCACATGCCAGCTTGAGCTGATTCAAGCTGCACACCAGTGTGTTCTCTCAAATACAGCAAACTGGAATAAGTGCTACTTAGTGGGTTTTTTTCAGATATTACTGTATTTTCAGTTATCAGAATTAAAATACAACATGAGTGTAGCGAGTGAACTCTCTTTAGTATGTTATTTTCAGTTATTAGAATTAGAATACAGCACAAGTGTAGTGTCTACCTGTACAGCAGAGCACCCCAGAGCTTCATTTTGCCTCTTTTTTCCTAAATAAAGTACTGAATTAATCTAATAAAAGAATGAATGAGTGTCACTGAGGTGATCCTGGATATGTCCAGTGGCAAATCACCAAGTCCAGATGGCTATCCCATGGACATTTACGAGGCTTTTGTGCCAATTCTACCCCCATTGATTGGCAGCAGTCTTTAATTTGGCCAGAGAACCAGGGAACCTTCCTCCCTCTTCAAACAAGCTGTCATCACACTAATTCCCAATAAAGAAAAAGCCATCATATCCTGCTTGCAGTTCCAGCCCATTTCCCTAATCAATGTAGATGCAAAATTTTATGCAAAAATCCAAACAAAGTGTCTAGAACTTGTTACTCCTAAGAAAATCCATCCTGATCAAGTAAGATTTGTTCAAGGGTATCTACCCCATTGGGCAATACATGAAAAATTCAACAAATATAGTATTGATAAGTTCATCATAAGATGGATTGACTCCTGGCTAAATTGTAAATCACAAAGAGTAACCATAAGAGGGCACCTGTCAACAGAAGGAAGTGTCACAAGTGGTGTACTACAAGGGTCAGTGATGGGGCCAATATTATTCCAAATATTCATCACTGACATGGAAGAAAACATCAATAATTACACAACCAAATATACAGATGATGCAAAACTAGGAAGACCATGTTACACCAAAGATCAAAGAGATTCTCTTCAGAAGGATCTTGATGCCATAGTCGAGCGGACTGAGAAATTGGGCATGAAATTAAACATAAGGAAATGCTGCATTTTGCACTTTGGCAGTAGAAATCCATGTCATAACTACACTATATGTAACCAAACAATACAAGAAAAACAACCGGCAAGGACCTTGGTGTTATGATAGATAACAAATTGGAGCTAAAAGAACATAGTACTACTATTGCAGCTAGAGCCAATAGAATGTTGAGGTCAATAAAAAGAAATATAAAGAGTAAAACACAGGAAGTACTCATGCCTCTATATCTATCTTATGTTAGGCCGCAATTAGATTATGGCAGTCGACTCTGGAGTCCTTATAATGAAAAGGAAATATTAAAAATTGAAACAGTCAGGTACAAATTCACAAAAAACATAAGAAGTCAAAAAAGATTTACCATACTAAGAAAGGCTGAGAAATTTAGGATTATGTACTCTTGAACTCAGATGACAGTGGAGTGACATACTCTTCTGTCATACTATCATGAGTGATACTATTTTGATGTCAAAGTTGAATGTCGAATACAAGACTGATCTTTAACTGTCAGGGGACCTCCATTACAAGTAATATAAGGGCACTTCAGAACCAAAGAAAGTATTTTTATACGCAAAGGACAGCAAACATATGGAACAGATTACTGTAATCTATTATTATAAGTACAAACAAAGAAACCTTTAAAAATAATTTGGACAGGTATATTGTTAATGGGGGAACTATGAACTATTATACCTTGTCCTAAAGGAGCTGCCTTTGGGCCTTGCCTTTTCTGGTCCTTATACTCTAAGTGACTAAGTGAGCATATACTATATGGTGCATACTGGACCTATTCTAGGAAACCTCCAGATCTACTGAGCCTAGAGTACTTCCATCCTGTCATTGGATGCAGAAAAAGCCTGTGAAAGGGTGGAGTGAGCTTTCATGTCTGACACTTTGGCCTATTTTGGTCTTCCCAAACAGTTTATTTTCATGGTACGGCTCCAATACATGGACCTGTCTGCCCAAGTCTTAATGAATTTAGTACTGTCTTCCCCCTTTCTTTTACACAGAAGCACCCATCAGGGTTGCTTTCTATCCCTATTTCTCTTCCTTTTGGCTGTGAATCCCTTGGTTGCCAAAATGCAAGATTTCCTACTAAGCTGGGTATTATGATAGGACAGACCATGCAAAAAAAATATCCCTATTTGCAGATGACATCACTCTCCTGCTCAGTAACCTCCCACAAGTCCTTCCTACCACAGCCAATGTTATTCAGCAGTATGCTTCCCTGTCTGGCTATAAATTAAATGGGGCCAAATTGCAAATTTTCCAGCTAATGATGACCTGCTATAAATCTGTTTTCTGCCTACCCCTACCAATGGGCACCCATGGGTGTGACCTGTTTGGGTACACAGATTAGAGCCTCTGTCTCAGAAACTGTTACAGCTAGTATCTCTTGTATGCTTTATAAACTTTCCATGGACCTTAATGGCTGGAGGTGGGGTAGAATTAATGCCCTCAAGCTGATATCTCTGCCCAAACTCCAATGTATTTTGTCCCACCCTTTCTGTCCAGTTTCCAGCCCACTTCTTTCAAGCCCTGACTAAGAAAATCTCTACATTTATTTGGAATGGCAAAGTTCCCAGGATAAAAATGCAGATCCTCTACAGGCCCTGGAGGGAGTATGGATTCACCCTCCTAAATTTAAGTCAACAACATCTTGAGCTGTATCAAACACACTTTTGTTAATAGAAATGAGCACTGCATTATTCCTCTGCACAGGACTTACATCCATCCCCATTTAGGCTCCTGCTCACCTTTTTGGAACCCCTACTTAAAAAAAGATATTGAACTGGTGGAAAGGGTTCAGCGCACAGCCACAAAAATAATTCTGAATCTTAAACATCTCAGTCACCGAGAAAGATTTCACACTACAGGTCTGGTTAGTCTAGAGAATAGGAGAACTAGGGGTGATTTATTACAATTGTACAAGATCCTGCATTAGGCAAATTTAAAATCACAGTGTGGTTTCCATTTCAGTAATCGCATACCCAATTCAAGAAGTCATAATAGACACCTGGTAGTCCCTCAAGTCAATTCATGCAAAAGAGACAACTACAGTACTTCACCATTAGGGTTGCCAAGGTCTGGAACAAGTTGCCATGACATGTAGTTGAGGCAGCTAACTTCAATATGTTTAAATCCAGACTGGACAAATTTCTCACCCACCCCTCGACCATTACTCTTCCCTGATTGGCCCCTTAAACATAGAAACATAGACTTCAATGGCAGATAAGGCCACTTGGCCCATCCAGTCTGCCCATTTCCCTACCTATTGGATAAGCTGCAGATCCTAGTTAACCAACAGCCTACTTCTTTCCACCCCCCACCAGAATTGCCTTATATCTGCCCCAAGCATTCTTGAATTCCCCCACTGTTTTTGACCCCACAACCTCCTCAGGAAGGCCATTCCATGTGTCCACAACCCTCTCTCTCTGAAAAAATACTTCCTCACATTGCCTGAGCCTTCCCCCCCTCTATCTTCAACTTGTGTCCCCTTGTTCTTGCACATCCCTTTTTCTGAAAGATGCTGCCCTCTTGGACTTTGTTGATTCCTTTGAGGTACTTAAAAGCTTCTATCATGCCCCCCCTCTCCCTCCTTTCCTCAAGGGTATACATATCAAGCTCCTTTACTCTCTCTTCGTACATCTTCTGTTGCAGACGCTGCACCATTTTAGTTGCCCTCCTCTGGACTGCATCCATCCTGTCTATGTTCTTGCAGAGATGGTGTCTCCAGAACTGTACACAGTACTCCAGATGGGGTCTCACCAATTGTCTGTACAGAGGTATGACAACTTCCTGTTTGCTACTGGTGATGCCTCTCCCTATACGTTAAGCCTAGGACCTCCCCGTGTCTCACTCATACTCTGCAGATGTTTAATAAATGTTCTTAAATGCAAATCTGGTCCCCCTCTTCCTCTCAGCTTCAATCTATGTGGCACAATCCTGTTCAGTCCATCAACAACAAACCATTGTGCTTGGATTTGTGGCAGGTGGCAGACATCCATACCTGCAGACCTCTACGATAACCAAACAGGAGTTCCACACAGCTTCTCTGAGTTATTTACTAAATTCCACCTTCCAAAAGCCCAGTTTTGGAGGTAGCTGCAATTGAGAGCTGTACTGCAAGCTAAAGTGTCACACACACACTCCCTGCCTCCGATGAACCCCTTGGAACAATGGCTTACCTCTAGGAAATCCTTAATGAAAAGTACTGCAGACTTTAAGCCATTTCTTGTCAAAGCTTGAGGTCCTATTCCCACTTCTGGACCTAAAGCAGCATGGGAAAAAGAATTAGATTAATTGATTACCCAGACTGAATGGGACTCAGTGTGGTACAGAACCTATAAAGTGTTCAGAGAATTGCTGTCCAAGACACTGCATTTCACGATCTTATATCGATCATACCACACCCCTAACTGGCTTTATAGGGCAGGCCTCATAGACAACAGTGACTGTTGGAGCTGTGCCTGAGCCCAAGCCCCTCTGCTCCATATCTTCTAGTGCTGCCCAGACGTTGAGGCTTATTGGCCCAGGGTGTGGGGACCCTGCTTCAGTGTTGTACCCTTACCTAAGATAAGAGATCCTCAATTAGCAATTCTTGGACTTTTGCCCAAAGATTCACCTTTGTCCCCTAAACAGTCACTTTGGATAGTCAGAGCACTTGCAGTAGCTAAGTGAGTTCTTCTCCACCATTGGAGAGACCCTGACCCACCCTCAGACAAGGAACGGGAAAACCTTTTCTCTCTTACCACTAGGAATGAGCACCTCACTCACATAGCCAGTGGCAAGCTTTCCACATACCAAGAAATCTGGAGTCCCTACCTTACTACTAAAATGGGAATAGGTCCTGTCTGCTCTCCACATAGGTGACTACATCTACCCGACCACTCTCTTTAACAAAACACTGCTTTGGGGGAGTAGCCTTCCTCACGTCCATGGTAGAGAACCCTTTGGTTCCTCATCACCTCTGTTCTGTTAAACTTGTTTACCCTCCCCTTCATAAATACCTACTTCAGAGCTGCAACACACCACTCTGGATTTTCACAGAGAACTACTGTTGTTTTTTTAGCTCTGGAAAAACATTCCACCCCCCCATCACTTTGGCCCCCTATCCCCAGCCTGTCCTCCCATGATAACAGAATGCCTTCTGAGATCAGTTCCTTCGCCCCTCCCTCACCAGTACCATAGGTAGCACTGTTCTATAGCAGACAGGATTTAGAACACTGGGAAAATACAGAGAATCCCTTGGAGATGGAGATGTTGGCATAGATACAGGTATGCTGTTAAATGTGGGTGTACTAGTGTATAACCACAGCCTATTCTTATCTGGTGTACCCCTTCAGCTCGACACCCCAATGGTGAAACACACAAAAAAACAGTTGCTGTAATGGTCCTTTTCCATGTTTCACTTTCCCCCAGTGTTTTTCCCCCTCCCCCGACCAACTCCGACTTGGAGTTGACAATGCCAAAGTCCAGGGGGTGCAGGGGGCACAGCCCCCCACAGAAAGCACTCATAGATTGGGTGGCACAATACCTACATCGGTATTGTGCCTTCGCTATGCAGGAAGTTGGCATTTTCACTGTCGACCTTCCTTGGTGCTTCCTTTTATCTTCTTAATGTATCATAGAACATTTCTATTATTTGTCCTGACTATCTCTGGGCCTGCTGAAAAGTAAACTCCTTTAGGTGAGACAGAGTGATGCAATGTCATATAACCAATAAGGTACTCCTTTAGATAGTGCTGTAATTGGTCATTGCTTCTCTTGGTGCTGTAATTCCTATTAAAGTCATATATTGGTTGTATTTCTACAACTGTATGTAAAAAACTTGAAACACTTTTAATAAAAACTCTTATGGAAAAAGAAGAATGACTGAGTAATGCCTGCTGTGCTATTTTTTATTATTCAAGAGATTTTTCTGTTGTTTGGAAGGTACGATTAAAGATCCAAACGTTGAAGCCCCTTCTGAAAAAAACCTCTCTTGATCTGGACATCTTGGCCAATTGTACCTCAGCCTGTAACCCTCTCTTTCTGGGTAAGGTTACTGAGAAAATTGTGGTTTGAAGCTCTAGGCACACCTCTCAGCCTTTGACATCTATGAGCCCCTCCTGTTGGGATTTAGGTCCAGACATAGCACAGAAACTGCGTTAGTCAAGGTATAAAAAATTATCTCCTCAGGGCTAGAGATAGAGGAGAGCGGTGAATACCTGCCCTCCTTAATCTCTCATCAGCATTTGACACTGAGGACCATGCCGTGTGTTGTTGGATCACCTGAGGGAGCTATGTGGACTCATTGGCACTGTCATTAGCTGGTTTGAGTCCTTTCACACAGACAGGACTCAGAGGGTGGTGATGGGAAGTTTTTACTCCTGCCCTAAGTTCCTGCTCTGTGGAGTTCCCAAGGATCTGTCCTCTCACCCATATTGTTCACAGTGTACATGCTGCCCCTGGGTGAGATCATTAGAAATTACAGTGTGAAGTTTTACTGCTTCCCAGATGATACGCAACTGTACATCTTTTGTACCTCTCGGCATGTGATGTAGTGGCAGTGCTGAACAAATGTCTGGTTAAGATCCAGGACTGGATGTCCTCTAAATGGTTGAGGCTCAACCCAGGTAAGACAGGTGCTGGTGATTGAGCCTGGCTGCCAGAGGGAGGTGAACATTACGAGGGCTGAAATGGGCCTGATGATTGCGAAAGTTCCTCTTTTGGCATCCTGGAAGCTGAAAAATCTGAGCATTATCCTAAACAGCAGACTGACACGTGAGGCTCAAGTGCCATCTGTTGTCCAAATTGTTTTTTACTGTCTTAGGAATACCACCCGCATTAAAGCCTTAATACCTCCTTGTGACATATCATAACTACAGCATGCTTTCATGATGTCCAGACTCAACTATTGCAATGCTCTATATCTCAAGGTCAGTGGAGGGGTCCTGTGCCATCTGCAGTGGTTGCAAAATATGGCAGCCAGATTGCTGATGAGCCTCCCGTGGTCCTGTCATGTGACCATGGTACTGTGCAGCATGCACTGGCTACCGGTAAGGTGGAGGATTTCCTTCAAGGTGGGTTTACTCACCTACAAGGCCCCGTATGATTCAGGTCCAGGCTATCTGGGAGACCTCCTGACTCCTTCCCATCCCTTGCACTTTCTTCTTTCTGCTGAGGAGGGCCTCCTAGCAGTTCCCAGGGCCTGGCTGCCAACTTCTGATGATCGTGCCTTTCAGGTGGCAGCACCTGTCCTGTGGAACTCACTTTCCAGATCTTTGAAGAAGGCCCCCTCAGTGGAAGCCTTCAAAAGGGGTCAGAAGGGTGCACTTTTTTAGGCAAGCCTTTGGATCTTAATGTATTGTTTTAATTTATTGAGATTTTTGCTGTTAATTATTATGTTTTGAGCTAATTATAATTCTCTCATCTGCCTGTATTCTGTACAGCACCCTGAGCCTCAGTAAAAGGGCACTTAATAAATAAAACCTTGCTTGCTTGACCATGCCAAAAGCAAAATGCCGAAAACATGTGATCCGTTGCTAGGGATACAATATACACTGTCACTGTATTTTTGCATCTTAAAGGTACAGCATGAATATAGTGAAAATATAGTGACAGTGACTATTTCATATTCTACAGTAGTAACTGGCATGAAGATAAACCAGAGACTGCAATGAGATATATGCCTTGAGGTCAGCAATGGATAGTAACTATTGTATTGCTATTGCTCACTTTGGGTCATGGCAGTCTTAGTGGCTCTGTCACAGCACCACAAACTGTAATCCACAGCAGGTGCATGCCAACAGCACCTGTCACAATTAAGCATCAGTAATATATATTCATGATGACCTCTAGGTGTTTATTCCCCTGTTAGTGATGTGCAAAGTTGGAAAACTTTGCTTCATGGATTAATTCACGAATTCACCTCATTTCGCAAATTAATCTGCCATGAAAAGTTATAACTCTGTGAAATGCAAAGCCACTACTTCGTTGGTGGTGTTAGGCACAGAGTTGAAGTTTCACAAAAGTGCAAAGTTATGACTTCACCGGTGAATTTTGGTACGGAGGTGAAGTTTGCAATGTATATGGGAGAGGAGGTCACATGTTGAGGAACAGCCTATACCACATGGAGGAGGCTGTCTCTCAGTGCATTTCTGTGAAGAGAGAGTAGAGAGAAGTCTGTGTGCTTGTCTGAGCAAGAAAAACCTTTAATTACATTTAAAAAAAGCTTTTTAGAATCCAAATTGCTTGCAAATTGTTGTAGAGGGCCTTGTACTCCTAGATTTGTGTGTGTGGGGTTGTTTATTTTTACAGTGAATATTTACTTTAAAGTAGTGGTTTCTGTTTTGGCAGTCTGTGAAGCAGTGGTGTGGGGGAGGGTAGGTACTGTAAGCAGCCAGATAGCAAGGCAGCCCAGAAAGATCCGGAGGGATTTTTTTTGTAAGCAGTCGATTTGTGTTATATTTTTGTTTTCTCAGTCTTTCTTGTTAATTTTGTAACTGTGGAGGAATTTCTCATGTATATTTCTGTGGTTTTGTTTGATGTGTTTAAGTAAGCCATTTGGTCATTGTCTTTCTGTAGCAGTTTTAGTGATTTTCTAGTTAAATTTTATGTAATGTGACAGTGTTCTGTCACTTTTTTATGGCTACAGTGGGTGGAATCCTGCAGATGTGTTGCTATTAGTAGAAAAAGGGAGCTGTCCAGATTCCCAATGGATTATATAAAATTTGAGGTTTTGTGGAATTACTCCTTCAATGGACTATTTTGTATGATAACTGCTACCTTCAATGTAGCTAGTATTCTTTTTCAAGAATGATTCGTAGCTCATAAACATGTCAGCTTAGTCACTCTTTCCCAGCAATGAATCTGGTAAAAATATTTATACTGTTTTCTTAACCTCTTAAGACACTATCTGATTAGCACTGTCTCAGACATAGTTTACTATAGCAGAAGACATATGTTTCTTTAACCCCTAAGACAAGTAAAGAAATGTTATCTTTTGTTACCACTTTACTACGCTTCTTGAAAAAAAAAAAATTATATTGGGCATTAGCTGGCAAACACATTATGAAACTTTTAACCCTGAAAACAGCCACCTTTTCTTATTTCAAATCCAAGTGCATAGCACAACCAATTATCTTAAACTTGTTACTGCCTTCAACAGTATCTAGAATGCATGTTATAGCAGTAGACAGCTGCATCTTTAACTTCTAGGACAAGCAAAGAATGGTATCTTTTGTTACTCCTTTTACTCTGCTTTTTTTTTGGGGGGGGGCATTTTTTTTATTGAGCTACAATATGGCTGGTAAACACATCCTGTAAATGCTGGCCCTGTAAATAGCAATTTTTCTGGTTTCAAATCTAAGTACATATTACAGCCTCCAGCACTATGTCCAGCATAGTTTACTATATCAGAAGACAGCTATTTCTTTAACCCCTTTCACTCAAACAACCACATGCGTAAACACTATCAACGTGGCCATGACATTCAAAATAAATACTGCAACCTAATGTGTTATAAAACAATAAGGAAACTGTTTGTTTATGTCAGCCTTGGTTATATGGAACACAGTGAAGTTCAGTTTACAATGTGGAATTTGCTACCATGGTAAATGTAATTCTCATATATTTACATTCAGCTGTTTAATGATTAAAATAACATATTCATCAACTTAGCCTCTTCCCCACTTCCACCATGTCTCAACTACATGATTTACATAATGGTAGTATAGAAAGAATTATAGATTTCCTTTAAACATTTTCTATTCTATATTTTGTATCATGGATAGCACAGGGAAGTTGCTGCATTTCATTCTCATAGGGATCCTTATTTTAAACATTTTTGCACTGTATTTACTCAGAATATTCCAGATTAGATGCAATATCTTGTTTTCAGTGAGGTCATTGTTTTCCCACTCCTAACGGATTTTTGTATCAATTTTGAAAATTAATATATCTTTGTCTGTTTTCACTTTGATCACTACTTTAGTATTGTCTGCAAATGTTATAGCAAAACTACTAATATTTTTTGTCAGGTCAGATATGAAGATTGAAAACAGTGTTGGTCCCAAGACTAATCCCTGTGGCACACCACTAGTAACAGGGCTTGATTTTGACAAGTGTCCCCTAACACACACTTTTTGTGTACAGTTATTTAACCATTCTTCCACCCAGTTTGTGATTATTCAATGTATTCCTAGTTTCTTCATTTTCAATATCAAGGTTTCATGAGGCACCTTGTTGAATACCTTGCAAAGGTCCAGATAGATGATATCCACTGGATTTTTATCCCCAAGGAGCTCACTCACCTTCTCATAAAAACAAGATTACTTGTTAAACATGAGCTCTGGTTTTTGAAGCCATGCTGCAAGTGATCTACTAGGTTCTTTAATTTCATGTCCTCCTTGAGTTTATCTTTAAGAAAGGATTCAAAGATCTTACCCAGTACACCTGTGAAGCTTATTGGCCTCTAATATGAGGTTTCACACTGGTTTCCATTTTTAAAATCAGTGTGACAAAAGATATTTCCAGTCTTTTGGTACTGTATTTGAAAATAACGATAGATTGAAGATTTTATATAATGGTTCTACTAACCATTCTCTGATTTCTGCTAGTAGTCTAGGATGTAACCTATCAGGGCCCAGAGATTTATTAATATTAATGCTCTCTAATTTTTTTTAAATGTCCCTTTTTGTGAATTGTGCTAAATCTTTGGTTTTGTAGCTTGTGATGCTATTATTTTGTGTCTTAGGGTTAAACACTGAGCAAAACTATTTATTAAATTCCCCTGCTATGTCTTGAGGTGCTGTTATTTCATTTGAGCTTACAGTCAATGGACCAATAGTTTTTGTGGCCTGCTTTTTGTTATTTATATAGGAGTGAAAACTTTTTCCACCATCCTTCCTATATGCAAGTCTAAATTCTAGTTTCCTTTTTTCTGCTTTTATGTTTTTTTGCATTTTTTTAAAATTGACATATTTATATTTATTATAATCATTATTGTCTCTTGTAAGCATTCTGTATGCCCTTCTTTTCTTAGCTAGTAGTTTTAGAATGTCTGGTATTGCCCACAGTGGTATTTTATCCTTCTTATTGTATGTAATTTTATTTAATGCATATTTAGTTTCAAGTTCTATGATTTTATTTTTGACTTTGGTCCAGAGTTCCTCAATAGATGATGACCCATTGTCCCATTGCCAGTTACAAAGATTTGACTTTAATTGGACAAAACTTGCTTTGTTATAGTTTTTGAAAGTTGTTTTCCCTAACTCAGTTTTATAATGTATGTGGGTTTCAAATGTTATGGTTTTGTGATCACTATTCTGTATGGGGTCTTTAGAGGGACACTGTCAATCCCCTAGGGCCTTAGGTCTAAAAGTATCCCTAGTTTAAAAACATATTTTATGATTGACAACATTCTGTAAAGATTGTTGATGTAGCTGGTAGTTTGATTCTGACTCTTATTTTCTTTAAAAAAGTGAAAAACAGACTGCCCAACATGCTGGTGTTATCACACCAAAACAGGTTTGCTTACATTCCTTGATCAACTCTAAATGCATCTGTCCTGGACTTGGGAACACCCACAAAACAATCTAGCCCCTTATGATGCAATGGGAATTAAGGAGGCTTCTTCCTTATGAGTGACTGCACTGTTTGGATGTATTTCTATTGCTCAGGAAGTATGCAGTAAGAACAGAACCAGGATTGTAAACAAAACAAAGTTGTTCATAAATATACATTGCTATGCATTTCAGTTCTGCTAAGCAAGGAGACAGACAAAACAAACAGCAACATCAATGAATTTTAGAGAGGGTAAACAAACATAAAATGTGGGGTTTCAACTATAAATAATATGATGAAAAACAGGTTGACAGTGTCCCTTTAATTTCAATATTTTTTACCTGTTCAGGAATATCTGTCAGTAATAGGTCCAAGATGTTATGTTTTCTAGTTGGTGTAATCAATTGTTGCAGACTGTTAGCATTGCATACCTCTAGAAATAATTTCTCAAGATTATTATTACATGTGCCATCCTCCCTGTTGATCCCTGGAAGGTTGAAGTCCCCTAATAATATAGTTTCTTTATAATCTGATTTATTGCTGATATTATTTAGGATTTCTTGATGTATTGATAGATTTATATCTGGTGGCATGTAACATGTTCCTATAAGTAATTTCTGTTGTTTGTCTCTTAATATTTTGACCCAGAGTGTTTCATTTGACATTTCTTCTGGTTGATCCTTAAGCAATTTGAATTTAGTATTATTTTTGATAAATAGTGCCACAGCTCCCCCTTCTTTTTTGATGACCTATTCTTGAGTAGGATGTATAGCCTGATATAAAGGTGGGCTCGCAGCAGATTGCTAGCGCAGGTCACGAGGGCAGAAGCGGGTGAAGCCCTCCGTCCTGAAGTAATTGCTAAGTCAGTGGGCTCACAGCAGGTCGCTAGTGCAGGTCACGAGGGCAGAAGCGGGTGAAGCCCTCCCCCCGAAGCAATCGCTAAGTCAGTGGGCTTGCAGCAGGTTGCTAGTGCAGGTCGCGAGGGCAGAAGCGGGTAAGGCCCTCCCCCTGAAGCAATCACTAAGTCAGTGGGATCGCAGTTGGTCGCTAGTGCAGGTCGTGAGGGCAGAAGTGGGTGAAGCCCTCCCCTCGAAGCAATTGCTAAGTTGGGCTCGCAGCAGATTGCTAGTGCAGGTCGCGAGGGCAGAAGCGGGTGAAGCCCTCCCCCCCCCCCGAAGCAATCGTTAAGTCGGTGGGCTCGCAGCAGGTTGCTAGTGCAGGTCACGAGGGCAGAAGCTGGTAAAGCCCTCCCCCCGAAGCAATCGCTAAGGTACGGATACCGCAGTCGCTTGAACATGCGGCGTCTCTCAAGGAGAGCTGGTCCCAGAGCACACTTTGGTGCCATTTTCAAACTGTAAAACCCTACTTTTATGTCAACCCAGCTGTGGAGATTGTTTTTACACTAAGATTTTTATCAGTTAGCTCTGGGTTTTTGCCTTAATTGCTCTTGTACTTTAATTTAAGTCAGCCCTATTTGTACTCGTTTTAGCATTTTTACTTGCTCCTTAAATGGGACCCTTGTTAAGCAATTTAACCATTATCTCTGCCGTAATTGCACATGTACTTTACTAATCCAGCCATACTTGTTACTCATTTGTAGCCTTGTAACATGCTTCTTAAGAGGGAGCCTTGCATTGATCATTTAACTTCTGCCTGATTTGTAACAATGCGATAACAAACTTTCAGCCGCTATGTACTAAGGGGGAGCCTTGTCTTGTATTCTAGGGGGCTTTCTATTGTTACTCAATACAGCCTGCATGTTAATTTCTTTACTGGAACCACATTTAAATGCATAGGCCTGTTGAAACCTCACTCGATGGGGTGGCCACACGATAGTTCCCTGCTGCATCAAAAAGTCGTTGAGGCTTGCTATATAAACACCTACCTGTTTCTTCTCTCCTCAGTCGGTGGACTCGCAGCAGGTCGCTAGTGTAGGTCGCGAGGGCAGAAGTGGGTGAAGCCCCCCCCGAAGCAATCACTAAGGTATGGATACTGCAGTTGCTTGAACACGCACTGTCTCTCAAGGAGAGCTGGTCCCAGAGCGCTCTTACCCTGCAGTCACTGCGGGACTGCTCCCCACCCACCCCAATACCCTGCCACCCTTTTTTGGTGTTAGTTATATAGTAGGAGGATCTCGTGGTACTATAGCTATCTCGCGAGGTCTTCATTCTCTAAGTACAGAGTTTTCCATTTGCTCCTTATCAGGTTCAGCCACTAGAGGTCGCCCTCCATGCCTGTATCCTCTAGCTATCTCTCTGCTCTGTTTAATTCATTGCACCATAGCTGCCTACTCACTACCTCCCTTCTACTGTCGTTACTCCTGATAATCATGACTCACTTACCCAAACTCTACCTTCTCTCCATTGCTCTCTTGCTATGGGTACTCTCTGTTCTCTCTCTGGTCCAAGACAGCTTATGTCACCCTACTCGACATACTCTCTAGAGAACTTCCACTTCTCCAACCTCCTATCAGACCCCTTACCCAGACATCATTCTCTCCCTAAATTCAGGCTTGTCCTCAAACAAATTGTGTTCTTTCTCAAATACATCTTGGGCAGGTTCTCTATTCCCCCTGGCCATGCAACTTGGGCATATATTACTGCGTCTCTCTGGATTGTTGCCATTTCCCTCACTTTTGCTGGGGATATTGAGCCAAATCTGGGTCCTACTTCGCCCAATAATCCCACCCAGCCCCTCTACTCACCACGCCTGCCCCAATCTACTGGCCTCTCCTTTGCTCACATTAATGCTAGGAGTCTACTGGCCAACCTCCCAGAGCTGGAAGCATGGACTAGTACCAACAATCCTGACATCCTTGCCATTTCTGAGACTTGGCTTAAGCCCTCCTATATTGACTCCCAGTGCTCCCTCCCAGGTTATAACCTGGTAGGGGTTGACAGCCCCACTTCCAAAAGAAGAGGTGGGCTTGCTCTCCACTATAAACCGCAGCTAAACATTATATTACTGCCTGCTCCCCCAGTTGCCAATTGTGAAGTACTCCATTCTCTACTACTGCTTGAGGATATAAAGAAACTACACATTTTCTGTACTTATATACCACCCAGAAAAGCCAGGCTTGGGTTTGAGGAGTTCATGGACTATCTACTATCCATGACTGGGAAAAATGATATTATCTGTCTTGGGGATTTCAATCTGGACTGGCTAGGCCCTTGCTCTAGCCTCCTATCCTCTCTGACTAGTAAGGCTAATCTCTCTCTCAACTTGTACAGGAGCCAACCAGGATCTCCCTTGGTGGTACTAGTGCTACCTTACTTGACTGGATCCTGACAAATAGAAAGGATGCCTTTTCCTCTGCTGGTGTTCTTCTGGATACCATAAGTGATCACTACCCTGTGTTCTGTATTTAGGATACCTCCGCCCCCTCTTTCTCCTCGAAAGTGTTAACTTGTTCTAACTTCTCCAACCTAAACTTAGATAACTTTGTTCACGATCTTAATTTAATTGACTGGTCCCCTCTCTATACCACTAATGACATTAACATTGCCACAAATTATTTTAACAGTTCACTGCTCTTGCTACAAAATAAACATATCCCTGTTACCATGAGAAGGGTTAAAGGGAAAATCACCAAATGGCTAAAGCACCCCCTGCTTCACCTTCTGAAACTCAGGGATAAAATGTGGTCCGTATGGAAGTCCTCCTGTCTCCCCACAGATTTTGATGCCTACAGAACACTGCGTAACAAATGCAAAAAGGAGATTCATCTGGCCAAAAGTTCTATTTCAGGAACCTCCTAAGCACCTCCACTACATGTCCAAAAAAATACTGGTCTCAAATCAAGGAAATTCTTGGGAACAACAAGCCTACTACTCCTACTAATATGTACATTAATGATGTCCACTGCAACCACCCTTTCACCATTGCCAATGCTTTCAACTCCCTCTACTCCTCCCTACCTACTTTAGCCTCTCCTGCGCTCCCCAATCCTGGTTTGGCCCCTTCTCCTTGCTTCCCTACTCCACCTTGTTTGGAGCTGGCTCAGGTCACCTACCAGCAAGTTCTGGACCTACTCAAAACTGTTCCTGCTAGCGGCAGCCCTGGCCATGATGGATTACACCCACGGATTATCAGGCTGTTTGTGGCCTGGCTTGCTAGGCCTATAACAACCTTTCTATTAGCACTGCCACTGTCTCCCTGATCTGGAAATCCACTAGAACTATCCCTGTCTAAAAGAAGGGTGATGCTAAACTACTGTCCAATTACCGCCCCATCTCTCTACTCCCCACTCTTAGCAAGCTTCTGGAGAAACTCATCCATCGTCAGGTCTCCGAGCACCTCTGTAACTTTAATCTTCAGTCCCCCTCCCAACATGGCTTTAGGGTGTGGCACAGCACTACCACAGCACTGACCCTCCTCACCAGTGATATCAAAAGCAATATGGATAAGGGCCTGCTCACAAGTGCAGTGTTCATTGACCTATCCAAAGCTTTTGATATGGTTTACCACCTGCTTCTGCTGTCCAAGTTAAGTGACATCAGTGCTTCTGACTCCACCCTATCTTGGTCTGGTAGCTACCTGGACAACTGCTCCTAGGCTGTTTCCTACTGCAAAACTCTTTCCTCCCCTATCCCAATTACCCATGGTGTTCCTCAGGGTTTGCTACTTGGTCCTCTTCTCTTCTCTCTCTTCCTAAACAACATTCATCGTACCTCCCTTCACAGTAGCCACCTCATGTATACAGATGATGTAGTGCTCTACCAGTCTGCCCAAACTGTTGCTGACATTAACCATAACCTCACATGGGACTTTCAATCTCTCCAATCCTGGATCTCTGCTAACCAGCAATTCCTTAACATAGGGAAAACTCAGGCCATGCTGCTCAGATCATCTAAAAAAGTGCACTCAGAATCCTCTAAACTCCTTGTCCTCAGTCAAGAAAGGACACCTGTTACTAATTCTGTGACTCTCAAATACCTTGGTGTCACGCATGACCTTGCCCTCAATTTTTCCTTGCATATCAATGAGGTGTGCTGGGCCGTTAATACTAGAACTGGCACAGCCTATCGAGTACGGCACTCACTCACCCCCTCTGCTAGGATTGCAGTAGCTAGAGGTGTGCTACTCCCTCAACTCCTTTATGCCCTCCCTGTTCTCTTCAATATCAACACTAGTGTGCTCAACAAGTGGCACACTTCCTACAACAATATATGTAGGTTTGCCTTATCTGCCCCTCCACTAACGCATCACTGCAGGCTCTACTCCGGCTTACACTGGCTATCTCTTATTGTATGTAAACTGTTTGTTATTGCTGTCATTGTCACTGTTTGACGTGGAACCTTAGTAAATGAGCTCAGAGCTCAAAGGTATGATCCAAATCCCTAAATAAATAAAATAAATAAAAATCTCCCAAAGACCTCTGTTCTTACTCCCTAGGTTGTTTTATAGACTCACTCACTAGACCACCCAGTCCGTCCTCCCTGAGGGACTTGCTTACCCCATCTCACACGTCCTCTCGCTCAAGTCCTCATCTGTCCCCATGCTATCAGTCCAGCCATGTGCTACAAAAATGGGGGAACAGGCCTTTGTTTATTTTGCCCCTAAATTCTGGAATTCACTTCCACCCCTGGTTAAACACTCCCCCTCCCACCACTTCTTTAAGGGTTCGCTGTTCTCTCACCTCTATGCACTTGGAATCTGCAACTGTAATTAACTGTGTGTCTCCTCCCTATGTCTCCTGTTTTGGAGATGTCTAGGCATACCTATCTTGTTGCATCTAGATTTTGTTATAGCATAATGTGTACTGTTTGGTATTTATATCATATGTGTCCTCCCATACTGTTGAGACTGAATTGATTTGTGTTACTGTTTTTGTCCTGATGTCATCACTGTATTCTTTTTGTTGTACTCTCCTGGGTCGTGCCTGAAAATAGGCAGGACTGTTGCCTAGTGCACTTACCCGGTTGCCAAAAGCTAATAAATAAATAAATTAGTATTCCAGTTACAGGTTTCCTTCCACCATGTTTCTGTTACATCAGCTATGTCAATTGTGTTTTTTTTTAAGGATGATCTCAAGTTTGTCCAGTTTTGTATCATGTAAACTTCTTGCATTTGTCAAAAAAAAGTCAATCCTCTTTTTTTTGTTGTTTATCACATTCCTATTTGTTTTAATGTTAGTTCTGGGTTAGTTGGGCTCAAGTGATGTTGAAGGTTCCCCTTGCCCCTTACAGCTTAGATTTTTCTTTGATATATATTTATTATGCTTTGAAATATGCATCCTAGGGAACATGATCCTTGTTTACTAAGTTGCAATCCGTCAAAACCCAACATCATGTTTATGTTTTAAAATTTTTGCCAGGTTTTTATACATTCTACCTTATTGGTTAGACACCATCTATGCAGCCAGTTATTATAGGATTTGATGTTTTTGGTTCTTGTGTAAGTTGCCCTAGGTACTGGTAGGACTTCTGATATTACTGGTGTGACATTTATGTCTTTAAAAGTATTTATTGCTTGCTCCATGTCCTGTATTATTTTGCCCACTTCCAGTTTTCCAAAGTCATTAGTGCCTACATGGAGAATAGCAGTTTTAGGATTGTATATATTCTGGAAAATTCCCCGGAGCATTAATGTTACAGTATGTCTTTAATAGTTGACCCACAGTAGCTACAACTTGCCACATTTTCTTTGTTCCTCATTGTAGAATATATATCTGTAAGCCTGGTTATTGAATCACCTAGTATGAAAATGTGTTCTGGTAGTGAGTTTTCTTGCGATTCTGTAATATTGCTTGCATACATAATGTTGCCAGGGGTACTCCTATCTTGTTCCAGGGTATTAGTTACTCTAGATGGGCCATTTTCATTGATGCTGGCATCATGGGGTATAACAGTGGCTTGTTGTGTCTCAGTATTACTCTCCTTATCCATTGTATGTGGTGGTATGGTGCCCAGAGAATTACTACATTCATCATCTATTCAAGTTCAAGTTCAAGTTTATTGCAGAAAAACTCCGTTGAGCAAGCTTATTCACAAGGAGGTCCTGAGACTGGCATACAGTCAAATACATTAAGAAAATTACATAACATTACATAATGTACATAAAGAGCTCCCTGAATACACAAAGATAATGATGGGGGTGACACTAATTATAAGACAATACATGGCATACATAAGGATTTCACCAGAGAAAAATAATGTTCCTGGAGAAAGTAACAGTAATTGCATAACTGTACCTAGCATGCAAAAAGAGTTCCAACAGATACACTGTTGATGGTGAGAAGTAGATCTAATTACATAGAGAGAAGCAGTCTATGATACCGTGTGATAGCTAAA
This sequence comes from Neoceratodus forsteri, assembly GCA_016271365.2. Lineage (NCBI taxonomy): Eukaryota > Metazoa > Chordata > Ceratodontiformes > Ceratodontidae > Neoceratodus > Neoceratodus forsteri. Next base: position 499,563,445 of record CM057456.1, read on the forward strand.
TGGAGGCCCCAAAAGCGACATCCTGTTTAATGACAGTTACAGGTGTCTTTTAATTGACCATGGCTAGCCTTTTAAAAAAGTTAACAGGGACGATACTGGATAATTTCAGAGAGGATTGTAACCGATTCCAAATAGTTGGCAGGGAACATGAGATAGCGTGTTTGCCAAAGGAAGTACAGGTCCTATGTACATCGAGGAGGAGAAAATCAGACTTCCTGAGGGAGTAAACACTGTGTGATATGTGTATTAAGGAGGTTAGGTATTGCAAGAGTTTATTCAGAAGAAGTTTTAGAGTCCAGATACCAGCATGGAGTGACTGTCTAATGGTCAGCGAGGGCCAGCCAGCTGCGGCATATAGATCACAGTGATGGGTTTGGGGTAGGGAGTTTGTAATAAATCGAAGGGAGCGGTGGTAGAGAACATCTAGCTTATGAAGACTAGTAAGTGCTGAGGAGTTGTAGATTATGTCACCGTAATAAAGAAGGGGGTTGGAATGTTGCCTGGACCAGACTGGTTCTAATCTCCGTGGGGAAGAAGGACCTGTTACGGAAGAAAAAGCCTAACCTGGCTTTTAGTCTTTTAGACAAGTCATCAAGATGATCATTGAAGGAAAGCTTGTTGTCAAGCCAGAAACTGAGATACTTGAACTTTGAAACGATTTCCAATTGTTCACCTAGGGAAGTATTTATAAAGTCGTTAGGTAAAACAGGAATAGCAGAGGGGAGGTACGTGGGCGGAGGATCATGGCTTTCATTTTCTTGGCATTAAGGAGCAACTTTGCATTAATTAGATTATTTTCTAGTTGTGCAAAGTCAGCTTGGAGAGTGTCCCTAACTCCTTCCAGTGAGGGACCAGATGTGACAGGACTGTGTCATCTGCAAAAAAATGCAAGTGAGACTTGGTAATCTGTTGGTCAAGATTGTTTATATACATGGAAAAAAGGACGGGGCCTAAAATAGATCCCTGTGGGACTCCCCTAGCAGTAGGTATGGAGGACGAAAACAAATATCCTGTTTTAACTTTCTGAGTCCTTCCTCTTAGGTAACTGTTGAACCACTGAGTTGTGGATAGGGTAATAAGGCTATTAATTGTATAAGAGGATCAAAACTGTTATGTAATGGGAGTGTAAGTAATTCAGATTTTTGACCCTGTTTTGTATTTTTTGCTGGTCTTGTACTGTGTATACTGTACCATTCTTTGCTATGATTATCCTCAGTTTCATCCCCTCTAGTTCTTTTTTGTTAGGTATTGATTCTGTTACAAGTTCCTGTTGTTTAACTCCATTTCAGATCCCTTATTTTCTTTGGCTGCTAGAATGGGCAACTACCTGGGTTTTGGTAATATCCCCTGACCTGTGGGTTGGTTCATATTATGTTTTGTATTTATTGATATATCTACTTTATCATCATTTATGTCCACACCCATTTTTAAGACCAGATTCTGTTGACTATTTCCCAGTGCATTTAACCTTGTGCTAAACAAGGATATCTCCACCATCATTTCTGCATTTTGTTTACATTTCAAACATGTAAATGGACTTTCAAGCACAGGCACATCTGAAAATAGGTACATATCCGAAGCTGTATGAAGTGTCCCAGTTTTCCCTTTTAATATCTGTTGTAGATCTATTTTGGCTTATTTACGTAATGTTTACCTTTTGTATATGTTGTTTGTAATGCTTAGTGCATACCTCATATATGTCTCTGTCCTGCAAGCTTTTCTAGCTTCTTCCCTCTTCCCTTGCGCAACACGCATAACACGTACAGATTGCGTGTCTCTGCACGTGTCTCCACGCGCGTGAATGCACATGCCCTGCTCGCAGCAGGGCTGAGATTTAAACCTCTGGTAACCTGGAAGTCACTCCTAGAGGTCATCGGTCCCTTGCTACAGGAACAGAGTTATTAACCTTTAAAAAATGCTGTGCAGTATCCTTTCGTGTGTGGTTCTGCACAAATACCACCCACAAGTGTTTGTTTTAAAATAAGGAATCCTTCTGTAGGTTAGGTAGTTCACTATCTAAGCAATCAAAACTACCTAGCCTCTCTTCCTACTTCCCAAAGAGAAGTAGGGCTCATGCACACATGGTGCACTTGCAGAAAGTTATAATTTCACAATTAGACAGCAAAGTTTCATTTAAAAGATAACAACCCTCTTTCTATTCGTGATACCCCCTCCCTGTGTATCCACACATCTGACTAGCTTTTCCAGCCACCTTATCGCACTGCCTAGTTTCTCTTAGTTCCTCCAAGATAATAACTCAACTTTCCTGCTTTGTGACTATCATTACCACCCCACCTACTTTGTACTTTGCCCCTGGGTTCTTATGCCCTATATGCATGATCCTGCACTTCTTTGCATTGAATGCCAGCTGCCATTCTTCAGACCATTTCTCCAGTTTTAAGGTCTTCTCTCATTCTTTCAACACCCTCTGGCATCCCCACCCAATTGGATACCTTTGTACTGTCTACAAAGAGGCATACCTTCCCCTCCAGTCCCTCTACAATGTCCCCAGTAAAGACATTGAAGAGGAACAGCCTCAACACTGACCCCTGCGGCACCCTGCTCATCATCTCTCCCTCTCCAGAGTACTCGCTGTTTACCACAACCCTTTGACTCCTGCCATTCAGCCAGTTCTCCACCCACAGAGCTCTTTTACGATCCACCCATAAGCTGCTTAGTTTGTTAATCAACCTTCTATGGGGGACGGTGTTGAAAGCCTTTATGAAGTTCGGATAGGTCACATCCACTGCACCTCCCTGGTCCACTACCTTAGTTACCTAGTCATCCCATATAATTAGTACAATGAGTTAATGCAAAATGCAGTACTTATCCAAAACACAGTAAAAGTTAAGGTTAGATGTATAAGTAAATACATGCCATATAAGGCAGTGTATGTGTATTACTGTCTGTGGCAATGCTCTCTCTGTATGTAGACAGTGCACTGTTATGCTGTGCTATACTGGAATATAAATGCATACATGTATATATGCATTAGTCCATGTGTGTGTATCATAACAATTAGAGAGTGCAGTTAGGTGGCTCAGTGTTTAGTGCAAAAATTGCTAGTCTACATTCACCCACTATCAAGATCAGTTTCAGCCTTATGCATGTAATTGCTGATTTAAATGAGGTGTCTAGTGGCAACCACCCACCTTCTGATGTCCCTTGGAACCTGAAAAGAAGAAAATGGACCCTCAATGTCTTTTTTAATCTGTAAAAATGTGTGTAGACAGTGCACTGCTATGGTATACTGGAACATATATGCATATGTATGTACTGGAACAATTAGTAAGTGCAGTTAGGTGGCTCAGTGGTTAGTGCAAAAATTGTTAGTTTACACATTTCTCACTGCTCACGATGCCATTATTTTGCAGCTGTATTGGATCTTCCTAGGGTTTGTTGTTATAGTAATTACCCCAGTTACCCCAGCCATTGTATTCTCTGTTCTGCAAAAAAAAAAGTATTCTGTTACTGTGTGTTATCCTAATTACCCCGTTACCCTGCCATTGTAATCCTGTGCTTTAAAAAAAAAGTTCTGTCACTCACTATGTGTTATACTAATTAGCCCTGTTACCCATTTCATTGTAATCCCTTTGCTGTTAGAAAAAAAATTGTTCTGTCACTGTGTGTTATTCTAATTACCCCTGTTACCACTTGTAATCTCCATGCTGTTACAGAAAAAAGTGTTCTGTCACTATTTGTTATACTACTTACCCCATTACCCCTGTCGTTGTAATCCCTGCTTTGTTTTTTGTTTTTGGTTATAGAGATTTTTATGGTATTTTTCTGTAGGTTTTCTCCCGCTGTTCCCCTGCCTGAGGTCCCGACACATGGCCGTAAGTGCATGTGGAGGCACATGTGCACACAAGGAGCCAGATCAGCCCCATCCACTCACCCATACTGCTGCCCCCTCCTTGCCTACACTACTCCACTGGGCCTCCACCCAGTGGGGGTGGAATTATGAGGGGGGTGATAACCCAATCCCACCACCCCAGGAGAGGAGAGCAGCCTGTCAGCTTGCTCAGTCCCACTCCCCGCCATGCTGGCACCCCGATGACCCAAGGTCATCCCCAAACCTGGGTCGCCAGTGTGATGTGAGGTAAGGCAGCCAGTGTCTCAGTCCTCGGTGCCACAGGGCAGGCTGTCCCTGTTCTGTTTTAAAAAATTATCATAGAAGAATGACTGGGAAGAAAAGCTTAAGTAAAGGGAGAGTTGCTGGGAAGCAGCAAACAGGACTTTCAGATCTGTGGGGCAAAACAGTGCTGCAGATAAAAAACAATGTCTGTGGGCATGGCAGCAGTGCTTTCTATGGGCTGTGGAGCTGGTAGTGGTGAATGAGTAGTTGGCAGTGGTGGCATTAGTTTAAGTTCAAGTTTATTCACAGGAAACCTCCATTGAGTATGCTCATTTACAAGGAGGTCCTGTCAAGGATGGTGTGAAACAGCAGGTGCAGTATCATGATACAGAGACAGCACAAGATTCACATGAATTATGGACAAAATGAAAAAGGTTACAAATATTTACAGTTGGTTACAGGGTATGACTGTGCATATACATAGCATTTAAATAGTCAGACATGTTATATTAATGTACGACGAGTAGCTAAGGTAACATAAATGAGGGAGCATAAGTGCAAGTTGGGTAGTAGAATTCCATATCTAGGAATGTGCTAGCCAGTGTGACAATGACATGTTTACTTAAGGGCCTTGTTAGTCAGGGTTGTGAAGACATTGACGGTGACTAGTTCTGAGAGCTTAAGGGTGGATTGCAACTTAGTGTAGTAAGAGTTTTCTCTGCCACATCTGTGGCAGCCAAGCTGATGGGGGATGTGGGAGGTGACAAGTGAAGCAGCAGTGCCAGCAAACAAGGAACAGTGTTCGAGGAAGAGGCTTTTGGTGTCCCCGTGGCTGGTGGTGGTAGTGAGCCTGATAATGTGGAGCCACTGGTTAAGGTGGGAGGTCTAGAAAATGTGGGTCAGACTCCTGATGATCAAAGGGTCAGAGAGCCTGGAGACAGTGAGATGGAGGATGACAGAGCTGTGGTGGAGGAGGACGGCAGTGGCTGTGATGATGATTATGATGATGTGTTGGATCCCCTATGAGACCCTGAAAAGAAGCATAAGGGTGGTGATGCAGATGGTGTAGGGGATGTTGTGTGCACAAGTGATCCAGCTACTAAAGCCCTCCCCAAAATTTCTTGAGTTTCTCAAATCAACAAAAAAACCCACAAATTTCCACCCGTTACCCTCAGCTGTCCCACTCCTGGCACCATGGTAACACAAGGGTTATGAAATCGCTAGTTTGAGTTTTCTATATACTTAACACAGCTGATGAGACATTCATTATCTGCCAGCTATGTCGAGCATGAGCTACAGTAGTAGGGTGAAAAGAGAAGCCACCTTGGGATGAGACGGCAACACATACACCTGATGAACAGACACAATTTACGCTGGCGTCAATGCAAGAAGCAAACCAGTGCAGGGGATCCCTACCCCTCATCATCTTCTTTGGCAAGACAAACATAATTGACAAGGTGAGAGACCTGGTGTAGTATGGGGTGAGCGAGGAGGACTACAGAGGGAAAGAGGAGGATTCTTGGGTCTGCTTAGTAGTGGGCATAGCAGCAGTGGTGGTAGGTTAAGAAGTACCACACCAAGTCACAAAAGCACAGTAACGCCTTTGCAGAAAGCCCTCCAAATCACTGGTGTCACTCAAAGAGCAGCACATATAAATGCCCAGGAAACACCTCGCACCACACCGGCAACCCGGGTTCAGGAACGGACTCGGGTCACCGAGGGCTGGGGGGAGAAGGAAGGATTGAGTGTACTACGACAGTTCTCCTTCCTTCGGGGAGGGTGAGGGATGTGCGCCGCGCTGCAGTGACACCCAGCGGAGGCTGGGTGTTCAGCAGGCTGCTGGCATTAACATTGGGGGGAGAGCCAGCGGACTTCTGCACATTAGTGCGCTGACATCACTGCACGTCCGGCTCTTCAATGGGGCAGAAACAAGAAAAAACTCAAGGGTGTCTCCTCATCTATGAAGCTCTCCCCGAGCTTCAATTAGCCTCTGTAGCCAGATCCCCCAACCAGATATTGGTTCCGCGGGCTGGATGAGGACCAGTTCTGCGGCCCCGACCCCGGAGGAAAGTTGGGGTTTCCAGGGGATCACGGCAGAGACAGATGGTTGAGACTCAGGGGCCATGACTAGAGTGGATACTTGGAGGAGAACCCTACAAAAAAAAAATCCCCAGGAATCAAAAGCTCCTTAACAATGCTGGCACAAACAAGTCCAGCTGTTTTGTAGCCTAACCCCAAGAAAGGTCCAGCCTATGCTCCATAGCATATTTGAGCACCACTCCAGATTCCCTCTCAATCATGCTACTTCACACAAGCTAAATAAAGCAGCTACTGAAATGCTATCAATTTATCTATTGCCATTCTAATTTTGTTAAGAATGTTGGATTTCAGAGGTTGATGGCCTATGCCTGTCACAAATTGTAGATTTCATCAAGAACATACTTTTCTAAACATGCTGTTCCTGTAGTCTGTGGGACCGTGTCAGAGATGGTAAAGCATGTCCTGAAGCATTCAGTATCATCACACATAGATCTGAGCATGGATGTGTGGACCAGTGGCCAAACAGCTTGTAGCTCCTACTTGTGCATTACAGCACATTAGGCACTGGTACCTGGGGCAGTATTTGACTCTGGGCACGGGAAAAATTGCACTAAGCCTAACTGTGGTGGTAGCAGCATTCTGGGTCTTCACCAGCATGCCACACTAACAATGGAAAGTATACCTGGATCACACATGGGTGAGAAAATCCTTACTGAGACTGATGAGTGGCTTCACCCCCATTCACCGAAAGCAGATTTTATTGTGGGCGATGATGGTTTGAATGTTGTGAAATGCTTCAGTGATGGGGGGTCTGTGAGGGTGCCATGTCTGGCACACTGTCTTAATCTCATTGTGCAGCAGTTTCTAGGCTATCTGGATATCAAGAACATTTTGACTGTGGCCTGTCACATCTGTGTCCACTTTGTCCGTTCCAGAATGCACCGAGACCAGCTCCATCAGCTGCAGATACAAAACAAACTGCCTCAGCACCGTATGAAGCTGGATGTGGTCACCAGATGGAACTTGACCCTGTACATGATCAAGCAATTGTATGAGCAGTATAAAGCCATAACTGAATACCTGCTGCTACATACAAGCCTTGACAGTGCTGGATTATCCATGTCTCTGACAACAGAGCAGTGGTGCCAAAAGGACAACCTGATCATGATTCTCTGGCCATTCGAACATGCAACATAGGCAGTGAGTGGAGACACTGTCTGTATCAGTCAGGCCATTCCACTACTGCGTGTGCTGAGGCAGACACTGGTAAATAGACACAGAAACATTGACTTTGATGGCAGATAAGGACCGCTTGGCCCACCCAGTTTGCCCATTTCCCTATCTTTTGGATAAGCTGCAGATCCTAGTTAACCAACAGCCTACTTCCTCCTACCTCCCACTAGAACTGTAGCAATTGCTGGAGGCAGGTGGTGATAGTGGAAGTTGTGATTAATGGAACACATGCTCCACGTCCTATACTACAATACACATATTTTCGGCATTCTGCAGTCTGAAGATTTTGGGATTGCCACTATGCCTGACCCAATGTTATAAACATGGTCTGACATCAATAATTGGAGGTGGGCATCAGCAGGTCCAAAAGTTGACTGATCTTCTGATAAGAAAGGTGGGGGGGGTCAAGAGGGCTTGGGACAAGCACAGGGGCTGTTGGCAAAGGGGGAGGGATAGCAGAACAGGCCTAGTGGATATCTAGGCAGACTTGGTGGGCCTGGCAGTCCTTTTCTGCCATCACATTCCTATGTGCCAAAGGGTATACAGGGCACAGATGCTAAAGGCACATGTATTTAAGGCACAACATGAAACTCCATAGAGACCAGTGGGGCTACCACCTCCTCACATGGGAAATGGGCTGTGAAACATGCAACTTAAAACAGAAAATGACAAATCTCTTTGAGGATATGTATATGTTTTTTTAGATGCTGTTTTCTCTTCCCTGGTAACCCACATTCAGGTGGGCACTCCAGGCTCATCCTCCAATGTCCACCGGCACCAGCTTTCTGTCCCCAGGGCTTGCCCCCCCAGCTGGCTTAGTGGGGGAACACTCACCCCTGCCACACTCAGAATCCATTTCTGCTGGTCTGACTGGCTGTGTGCAGGGCCTATCCAACTGCCGGCAGTTTTCCTTTTTCTCCCCATAGAAGGGGGCGTGCTAGGGCCCCAAAGGTAGTGCCACCATGCTCCCATACACAGCACGCCATGTGTCTGCCCCTTTTCTGCCCCTTCTTCTGGCAGTGTTGGTGTGCCAGCCCCTAGCCTCCACTAGGAGCCAGGCTAACACTGACTGCTTTTACCCCACCTCCCCAGAGGAGGCAAGCTGTCTTGAGGATGCTCGATCCTCCTCCTCCCAGGCTGGTCCCTGGCAACCAACTCACACCATGAACATGGGTCACTGGCATGGAAAGAGGTAAGGCATGGATGCCTCGGCCCTCCATGTCACTGGGCTGGCCCTGAGGATGTTTTAAGTCAGGTGGGTGTTGCAGAAATGGAAGAAAAGGAGGAGGCTGATGAGGTAGTAGGACTGCGAGCAGCACAGCATGTGGTAGATGCATATTTGGTGGACACAAGGTACCTTATTTATTTATTTTATTTATGACTTTGATAATCGGGTGAGTGCACTGATCCCAGGGACCATTTTCAGGCACGACCTGGTCCATAACACATGGCACAGGGTGACAGTGGAGTACAAGGTAACAGTAATACACATGAAACAGATTTGATACAAGCAACAATAGTAAGCACAATATACAGGTTTGATGCATAGGTCCATTTGAGAACAGTGAATACAAGGTTTCAATATCAGATAGAGAAGATTTGGTACAAAACAAACAAATCGTAGGCACACTATACAATGTGAGACTGCATCGTACAGTGAGCAAGTAATACACAGAATACTCAGTAAAAAAAAACATATATATATATATATGTATACACAATATGTACAGGCAAGGAAGTCAAATATTACTGTGAAAAATATGATATAACAGTTGTAGGCAGGGGGTTGACTAGTGTGGGTAGGTGGCTAACCCCTGGGCTGGGGAGTTGACTAGTGTGGGTTGGTGTTAGACCCCAGGGAGCAGCAGCAGGATCAGTTTGCTGTGAACCAGATTTTAAGGCGGGACTTGAAACTGGAGTGTGTGTCAATGGAATGGAGTTCAGCTGGTAGTTTGTTCCACTGCAAAGGGGCAGCTGCAGACCAAGCTCAGCTACCCATATTGGTGGATACCATAAGAACAGCTAGAAGGGAAGTATCATTAGAGCAGAGGTTGCGGAGGAGCGTTCTGATTTTCAGAAGGACAGTTAGGGGGGATTCTGGAGCGATACGGATGACATTGTCTACCATGCAGCAGAGGGCTAGGTTAAAGTGGCCTTGTAGTGGTAGCCATCCACAAGGGTATTATAGAGGGTATAGTGGTGGGTGGAGAACGGAGCCAATAAAGCAAAGTGGCAGGCGCTGTTGTAGGCAGTGTAAAGTTTAGCCATGGCAGTACCTGAGGTTCTGGCATAAATAGGGGAGCAGTAGTCAAGAATAGGGAGAAGATTACCCTGGACAATGACCAGTCTGGCTTCAGGAGTAAGGTATTGCCTGAATCTATAGGCGGCACCTAACTTTTGATGGAACCTTCTGACAAAGGAATTTGCATGCTCATAGAAAGTGAGGGAGGGGTTGAACAGTACTCCTAAGTATTTGTAGGTGTTAACATCCTCCAGGGCTGGGCCATCTGGGGTGAGAATGCATAAGGGGGCATGGTTTTTAGTTTTGGCCGGAAAGGGCTTAGATCTGAACAGCATGGATTTCATTTTTTTGGCATTTACTAAGAGGAGGTTCTTTGGGAATGAGCTGTGGGCGGCAACATTGTTGTGCGAGAGAACTGAGGAGATTGCGGCCGTGGATTTGTCACTGTGGAAGAGGACAAGGTCATCGGCATACAGGAGAGAGTGACAGTTGAGGCAGTCGAAGGGAAGCGCATTAACAAATAAGGAGAAAAGGAGGGGACCTAGGATTAAGCCTTGAGGGACCCCCACAGAGACAGGCAGGGTGGGGAAGCAGGTTTGACCAATACACACGAATTGTGAGCGATCGATAAGGTAGTTAGTGAACCAGCTTGTGACATTCTGAGAACAACCAAGGAGGCTAGGCTTGGAGGTAAGGACAGCATGGTTAACCATGTCAAAAGCCTTAGAGAGGTCGATGAAGACTGCCCCAGTGGCTTTACCATTATCCATGTTAGAGAGGATGTGGTCGGTCAGAAGGGCGAGGGCAGTGGCAGTGGAATGATTCTTGTGAAAGCCGTGCTGTTGGTTGCATAGGAGGGTGTATTTGCCTATTTACTCAGTGAGCTGATTGTGGACTGCTCTCTCGAGTAGTTTACTGAAATGAGGGAGGATGGATATCGGACGGTAATTGTCAAGAGGATTTGGGGTCACCAGATTTAAGAATGGGGATAACCTTAGCTATCTTCCACGGGTCAGGCATGGAGGAGGTGGAAAGGGCAATGTTAAAGACGAAGGTGAGTGGCCTGGCAATTGCTGGAGAGATCAGCATAAGGAAGACTGAAGATAGCCCATCAGATCCAGAGGAGCCGTGGTTAGGTAGACTTTTGAGTAGCTGCACTGTGTCGTGTATGGAGAGGGCTTTAAAATAGAATGGGGGTATTTGCAGGTGAGTGGCAGAGCTGGAGGAGGATGGCAGTGTATCAGATATTAGGGCTGAGCTTTGAGGTTGGGCAGTTGGCAGCTTATTTAGGTACATGGATAAGTTGGTGAACTTACAGTTGAAGACACTGGCCACATCGTGAGGGTCGGTCAGCAGCCCATCCTGGGAGTTGAGATGTGGTGCAGCGTAGCTGGGGTGGGGGTTTAGGAGGGAGCTGATTGAGTCCCAGAATTTTCTAGTGTCTCCAAGGTTGGCCTTTTGCAGATTGTGGAAGTGGGTCTGTTTCAAAAATTTGACCTGTTGTTTACATTTGTTCCTCATGCACCTGTAAGCATCTCAGAGGGCAGGAGAGGGGGGGTCACTTTGAAAGTGGACCAGGCACGGTCTCTGGCCTTCATAAAGGTTAGGAAGTCTTTAGAGACCCAACGTGAGCACCTGCCTCTGACCTGTCTGGTGGTGACAGGAAAAAAGCAGTCCTGGAGTGTTAGTAGAGTCCGGGTAAATGTGGAAACTGCTGTGGCTGCATTGGAAAGGGAAAAAAGCATGGACCAGTCCAAGGACTGGGCCTCCTCGAGGAGATTTGTGGAGACTGGGCAGCTGACATTTCTGAGAGATAGGTATTTGGGTGGGGGGGTGCTTTAGTTTGGAAGACCAGAGGAGATAGGTCGGTAAATGATCACTTATAGAGTCAGCCATGGTACCAGTGTGTAATGCTCAGTCCTCCCTGTTTATGAGGATCCAGTCTAGTAGAGTCTGGGTGGCCAAGCGTAGATTAAGTCTGGTGGGGTGAGTGATCACATGCACCAGGTTGTGCTGCTTTAACAGGGATACATAGTCAGGCTGGTGGCAGCTCAGTCAGTTTAGATTAAAGTCACCAAGAAGGATAGATTCCCTATGGGGAATTAGAGAGCTCTGGCCCTGGAGGAAGACTGGTGAGTCCAATGGTTCTGATCGCAGGGGGGTTGCAGCAGCAGCAGCCAATATAGAGTTTCTTGTAGGATCCCAGGGTCAATTCAGAGAATAGCCATTCACTAGGTGAGAAAGGGTCAGAGTGTGGGACAATGCTAGCTGAGAGGGGTTCCCTTAGGAGCAGGGCCACACCACCACCTTTTTTCCTGCCTGGCCTGTCGAGGCGTAGGTAGGAGTAGCCAGGTATTTTGAAGGTGTTTTCGGTGTGGTGTGGCTTTAGCCATGTTTCAGTGAGTCCCAGAATATGGGACCTTAACTTTGTCAACAAAGCCCTTGCTATAGTGGAGCAGCAAGTTTACTGAGTGACCAGCACTGACATCAGTTGAAATGAAGTACCTCAGCTGCCATATTCGAGTGTCATTGTGGAGCATGTATTCAGATCGGCTGGTGCCATTGTGCGGGACAGGCACACCAATCTGTCACCAAAAAATGTTGGCTTGCTAACATTTATTTAAATGAATGAGGGTCACATGCCACACAAGATAATCATGTCCATGTTCCTACCACATGACAGTGGTGCTTGCCATGAAAATGAAGAGCAGTGTGTTGTCGGCACTAGCAAATTGTCTTGTACCACCGAGGTGGATGAATCAGTAATGAAGAGAAAATTCCTATCTGGTGACAACTCCAGTCTGGAAGACTGTGAGGGCTGCTTCCTCAATGAGGTCAAAGACTAAAAAAGATATTTTGTTTCCCTCCTTTCCCTCAGTATAATCCTTTACTGTATGATTCACAATTCTGTTATTTTCATTCATTTTACTGTTACCCATTCCCAACTGTTGTGCTTCTGATTCCTTGTACCTAATCAATTACCTGCCTCCACCACCTGAATGCGATGTCTACAGACAGTGCCTGCTCCAGTCAGCAAGACTCAGCAGCACCACCACCCCCTCCTCTGGCCTGCTTGGGTCCTACACAGCCACAATCAGAAATAAATGAATTGCTTTGAATTAATTGCATACCATGATTAGAAAGGTGATTTTGTGCTGAAACAGAGAGCATACTGCAAGTCACGGTCCTGTAAAGAATGAGACATCAGACATTTTATATATTGAAATGTTTCACCAGGAAGGCATGCTGAGCAACAAGTTGCTTGTCTCCCAGAGTGACTGGGGAGGGGGTTAGGGAACAATGGGATAGAATACAGAGAAATGTTACAGTGTTAGAATACAGTTTGTAACATGGCATTAATGAGAGAGGTGGAATGGGCAGGAGCGATTGGCGCAAAGGCATCACAGGACCCAAATCGGAGCGGGTATTAACCCAGGATATATGCCGTGCATGATGAGGTAGTACTCGAAGCAGCCAGACCCCCAGTTTAGCAGCACTGGGCACAGGTGGGCAGCAAGTGTTAGAGAGGGAAGCGTGGCAGGCGAAGAGTGAGACGATCTGGAGGCAGACGGAAGTGGGGGGGAGAAGCAGGCGCGCACAGGAGGGATAGGTAACACAGTTCGACACAGAGATCCCATGCAGGCAAGTGGTGTATCATCGGAGGAGCCTGCGAGAGGGAACGGGAAGTGAGGGAGCCCGCATGCTAATTTGTGACCGTGCGCAGAGCGCGGCAAGGGAGGCGCCCACCGGAGACCTCCAACGGGTGATAACACACAAATAGCTGCGTACATCGGGACAGCTGTTGGACGAGCATGTGAGCCGCACTGGTCGCTATCAGTAGAGGTACAGACTGTGTTGAGTGCATCAGCATCGTAATGCCATTTTCTGACACGATTTGTAAGTGCACTGTAAAAGTTTGCTGAGCACACCGACTCCCCATGTTATGTAGTTGTACCGACACGAAATGGGCTCCTGGTGACTCTCTCCTCGCACGGTCCATGTTACAAGCGCATTAAGCCACTCTGTCAGTGGCATCTAATGCGATTGATGCATGGTTGGGCGGTTGTTCGCCCTCAGCCTCCGGCCTCGGACAACAACCCTCCCAACCATGCATCAATCCAGCATTAGATGCCACCTTCGTCGTGGCTTAATGCTTACTTGTTTGCTTGTATACAATGAGAGCAGGAGGGATTACAGGTGGATCACATTGGCTAACAATGCAACAGTTAACTACAGTATAGTAGATATGAAGACACATACAGCAATTAGGTAACAGCTGGTGACAGTTGGTAACACTGGAACATGCATAATAACTTAGCAACAGAATGTAACACTAGATGGTAAGGTGACACAATAGTAATTGGTAGCCATTAGTGTAACATAGATATTCAAGATTTACAGTGATAGGAGTAAAGAAAGGAAGAAAGAAAGGAGGGAACAAAAAATTGCGGAGGGCAGAATGGAAGAAGGGAAAGGAAATGTATGGAGAGACACAGGCAGAACATGATTTTCGAGGCAAACAGAGATGACAGGGTGGACTAAAGCGCATATAAGAGGGGTATGGGGTAGGTTATAAGTGCTTAATTGAGTGTAGGGGTAAGTCAGTGTTAGGCTATGTCAACCGGAAGGGGGGTTACAAGGAAAGGAGAGGTAGAAGTGTGGCAGGGTGATGAGAGAGAGAGAGAGGTATTGTAGGTGGAGCGTGTCCAAAGTGGGGAGAAGGGGTGGGGGTATCCAAGGTGGGGGGACGAGGAGGAAGTTGAAATTCAACAGTGTCCTGTTATTCCCTATATAGGCAGGGTGGTGGACAGCACTACTGGTAGGAAACAGGTTATAGGTGATGAGAATTATTTATATATAGTAATGTGAGAGAGGGGGTGTTGGGGGAGAGATGTTGTGGGAGGGGGTAGCAGATGTCAACTATAGTAGGGGGGTAGTACCCCACCAGTTTGCTGGGTGACCCTGCTTGCATAAGGCAGTGATCGATCAGTTACTAAGTGGGTGCAGTAAAAGGAGAAATAAGGGAAAGGGGGAAAAATGTGTTGTCCACCGTGCACTATGGATCCTGCCTGCACAAGGCAGTGATTGAGCTCACAAGAGGGAGATAGATCAACGGTAGAGAAAGAAGGGGGAGGAACACTTTAGAAGGAGGGAGAGTAGAGGACTAGGAAGAGCATGAATCAGAGAGAAGTAGAAGTTGTGGGGAGTAGGCATATGGTAATATGGGCTTAGGGGAGATGGCAGGGGGATTAGGGAGGGTCATGGCAGGGACAGGAAGGGGCAAGGAAGTTCTTGAGGACAGAGTTAATGGAGTAGCAAGAGGAGGGGCATAGTTTGGGAGGGATTGGAGTAGCTCATCAGCACAACTGGTGTAATATGAGTTGAATTTAATAGCTACTGCAACTGGATCAGCAACGGCATTCAAAGTATGTATCAAGTCGGCCCTGGAAACACTCTTTCTACAAGTGTATACAGTACAAGAATATAAGTGAAACCGCATTTCAACCAATAAGGTTGCATCCAGAAATTATGTGGTACCAAACAGAAGACTTAGTAACACTGAAAGTCCAACTAAGAAATGTTTCAAATCTGAATGAATGTGATGAATTTGATAGCAACACTGTAGTATTCAGCACTTTTGTAGACAAGTTTAATTTGTCCTTCTCTCTCTTTGTCACCTTGACTCCAGCTCCCAGCCTTGCAGAGGACAAAAGGCCTTTATTACTCAGAAAGACATTAAAATGTTTTTCTTTCTTTCCTTTTGTCTCCCTGCAGGTTTCACCATTCACAGGATGACTGCCAAAAGCAGTCACCAAGCCAGACAGCCCTCAAGAAACAGAAAGGAGTTACGCCACATCTTCCTACACCATCTCACTGGCACACACCACAGCTCGGCCACCAGCACTAATGTAACAGTAAGTATCATTATGATTTTATTGTTTTTTTCTCTTTTATTTTTTGTTCTCCTTTTTCACAGATACACATTGTGCTATGGTGGCCAAAGGGAAGCTAAGTAATTTCTCATTTTTCTTCACAGATGACAGGTATAGTGGGATGGGGAATTGACAATAGCAATACTGGGTGGCCACCACATTGGCTGAGTCAGACAAAACACTTTCTCTTTTTTTCTTCACAGCTGTTAGGTGTAGTAGGATGGGGAGTCAACAAAGGTTATACTGGGTGACCACCACAGTGACTGAGTGAGGCAAAATCATTTCTCATTTTTCTTCACAGGTGACAGGTATAGTAAGAGGGGGACTCAACAACGGCTCTACTGTGTGGCCACCGCCACAGTGGGCACTGATTTGAGTAGAGTCTAAATAATCATTCCTTGTCTTCACAGGTCTCCGGCTCCAGCAATCGAGCTATCACCATCTTCTCCACCCAGACAACATTGCAACAAACATCTGCTGAAAATTACCTACAATTAGAGCAACAGGAACAGCAAACATTTAGTCTGACATGTGAAACACTTTTCAGAATTAAAAAAACAAAAACAAACATACTTACCTTCCTCTGGTTGAAAAACATACTGAATTCCAAAAACAGATACAGGCTGGACCTATGCAGCAACATGATTTCTTCACCCTAGTGATAATACCTGAAAATAGAAAAACAGTAAGAAAAGCTGGTTAGAAATAAAGTGGTTACAACCCCTTCCCTGTCAAAATATGGAAAATAAATACTTACCTTTGCTGCTAGGTCACAAAGCAATTGAGTAAAGAGAACAGCAGACTGCATCTTTGTCCAGGCAAAGTACTCTACTATCCTGTCAATGCCTTCCAGGTTTGTATATCTTTTTTGGCATAAATGAAGCTGTACATGTGGAAGTGGCCAATAAACAGGTTCAAACAGATCCTCTAGAGGGTTACTATAAAGCAATCAAGTTCCTTCAGGAGCCCCTTTTTATTATTTAGCTTTCTGGAGAATTTCCAGAAGTGAGAAATGCATATATTTGTACTTAAACAGATCCAGAAACAAATGATTTGATACCTTTTATTGGACCAACATGGATGTTACAGAAAAGAACAAAGTGCTTTAGCTTTCGAACCAACCAGGTCCTTCTTCAGAAGCTTTGTGGCAGTTTTTTTCAAATATCCCATACTATTAACACCAGATTATATAGAAAAAGCAGAAATAATTCTCATTGGTTTAACATAAACATTTAAAACATAATAGAAGATTACGTCAGAGAAGCTAATTAACACCAGTATGCCTTAAACTGAGGAGCCTCAGAAGGGCAAAGGTTATCAAGAATTCTCTACAGCCAGAGAGTTCTTGTCACATAAATTTTAAAATGTCTCAGTATGCCAAGAAAGCATTCTAGTGATAAAAAAAAAAAACCTTGGAGTGGCATTCTCTCTAATACTTGTAAGATGAGCTTACAACTTACATTCCAATTGTCCTGGTATATTAAAGGACAGATAATGAGAGACAAAATCCTGAAATTAGGTATAACTGCAAGTTGAAATCAAGCCTCAAATTAACCTACACATATAAACATGATGCAAGAAAGTATCACTTGTAAGTGTAAGTGCAAAAAGTGCAGTTTTGTGGTGAAATGGAGGAATACTTCCGCAGATTGAGACTCAGGGAATTTTTTCATGGCAGAGAAGACATCACAGACAGGGAAGAAATCACAAACAGTAAAACTACTATGGATAAGAAAAAGAAACCATAAGAGTTTACCCCATCAAGTGGCCGTAACAAGAAACTGGACAAATACATTATTGCTTTATGAAGTTACTGGTGAGATTCTTAATAGGCAGAAACAGGCCTGCTACAACTCTCTCCATTGGAACGGAGGGCTATACAAACACTAAAATCAAACCATAACATTGTCATAAAAAAGCTGATAAAGGCTCGGCAGTGGTGATATTGAATCGGAAGATTACATTACAGAAGCCAACCGGCAGCTAAGTGACCTTACTTTACTACAAAGTACTGGGAAGTGACCCAACTACAGAATATAAAACAGAACTACAGAAGTTAATTAAAACATTTCCAAAAGCATGTCCAAGACAAACTAAAGGACCTCGTCCCCAGTGAACCTCAAGCCAGGGACATTCTACATGCTTCCTAAAATACATAAGCCTGGTAATCCGTAGACCCATAGTCTCTGGTAATGGCACCCTGACAGAGGGATATCAGGGTTTGTAGCTATTTTCAAACCGCTGGTTATACAAAGGATAGTTACATCAAGGACACTACTCACTTCCTACATAAACTTTCTGGTTTTAAGGACTTACCACCTGATACCTTTTAGCCACGATGGATGTAACCTCCTCTACACTAATATTCCACACACAGATGGCATTTCAGCCTGCCTCAAATACCTGCATGACAAAGGAATTGGACCCCAACATTGACCCTGGAGTTGTGGGTAAACTCACTGAATTCATTTTGACACATAACAACTTCAGCTTCAATGATAAACATTATGTTCAAACTATGGGAACAGCAATGGGAACCAGGATGGCTCCACAGTATGCTAATCTTTTATGGTGAATTTGGAGGAGTATTTTCTAAGGCACTGTACACATAAACCACTCGCTTATTTCCGTTACATTGATGATTTGTTTATAATTTGGACAGAGGGCACTGACACACTTAAAGATTTTCACCAAGAACTTAATAACCTCCACCCAACTATAAAGCTTTCCCTAGAATATTCTGCCACAAGTGTACATTTTCTGATACCACTGTCACTATTAAGGATGGTACTCTACATACCTGTCTTTACAGGAAACCAACAGACAGACAGAGATACTTACACAAGAAAAGTAATCACCGAGCCACACAAAGAAATCTGTTATATATAGTCAAGCACTTCAGTATCACCGCCTCTGTTCAAATGAGGAAGACAGAGACACACATCTGGCGATGTTGAAAAACACCTTTATTGAGCAGGGACACTCATCCAGGGAAATTGACAGAGCAGTGGAACGTGCAACACAGGTCCCAAGAGAACAGCTACTGGAATGTAAGGAACGGATGACTACCAACAGAATACCCTTAGTAGTCACATACCATCCTGACCTTGAACTCCTACGTAAGATTACTAAGGATCTCCATCCAATAATTAGTGAGGATGAAACCCTTAACTGTATTTTTCAAGAACTACCACTACTATCTTTTAAACAACCACCTAATTTAGCCAACCTGATTATTAGGAGTCAACTTGAACGGAACAGAATACCATGACATCATATGGTACACGACCCTGTCATCAAGCAGCACATGAAGACATATTACCTCATTTCCACTTCAGACTGTGTGGTTACATCACAAAACAGACTATTCAGGATACAGGGGAATTATACATGTACATCAAGTAATGTGGTCTATTTTATCCAATGCAAGAAATGTCCTCGCACAGGTTATGTGGGGGAGACAAGCCAACAACTCCGCACTAGAATGAATTCACACAGACATTCTATTAATCACAAGATGATTGAGAAACCAGTAGCCCGGCACTTCTCCCAGGATGACCACTCAATCTCAGATATGTCTGTGATGGTCTTAAAAGGACATTTCAACAGTACCAACAGAGACGGGCTTCTGAAATTAGACTTATTTTACTTCTCAATATGGTGGCGGATGGATTGAACATTGATGTTGGGTACATGACACATTATTCCACTTAAACTTACACAGACCTTTACTTTAAAACATGGACATAAACAGTTTAGTTCTTCAGCGGGCCTTTGATTTTGTAAGTTTATGGTTATCTACATTGTTGACTTTTCACCTTAACACTGTGGTGAGTGCGTTTGAGTGTGTGTGTGTGTATACTGTATGTATGTATGTATGTATGTGTGTGTTTGGTGTGTGTTGTGTTTTTATGTGTTGTAGGTATGGTGTGTATGTGTGTTTTGTTTGTTGTGCGTGGTGTGGTGTGGTGTGTGCAGAATGTGTTTGCTATATTTGTTGTGTGTTGTGGTTGTGTGGGGTGTGCAGGTGTGTGTGTGTGTGTGTATGGGGGTGTGGTATGGTGTATGTACACACATATGTGTGGGTGGAGCGTGGCATGGGGCAGTTGTTATGTGGCTAGAACACTTAGTTTTCACATATAGTGTGCATTTATTTCCTTCTATTAGTTGTCAGTGGGTGGATTTCACACTGTCACATTTTTAACTGCTCATATTAAGATGCATATCTCATTTACTTGGGGTTCATTAAAGGTGTAATTCCTTTGGGTTTTCATTTAGATTGCTTAGACTGATTCTGTGCATTTTTGTCATACACAGACTCTGTGTTGAAATCTGCATTTATCAGGCTCATGGTCTCGTTTTCTTGGGGGTCCTTGACAAGGATTTTTTTTTTTTTTTTGCACTTACACTTACAAGTGATACTTTCTTGCATCATGTTTATATGTGTAGGTTAATTTGAGGCTTGATTTCAACTTGCAGTTATACCTAATTTCAGGATTTTGTTTCTCATTATCTGTCCTTTAATATACCAGGACAATTGGAATGTAAGTTGTAAGCTCATCTTACAAGTATTAGAGAGAATGCCACTCCAAGGTTTTTTTTTTTTTTTTTATCACTAGAATGCTTTCTTGGCATACTGAGACATTTTAAAATTTATGTGACAAGAACTCTCTGGCTGTAGAGAATTCTTGATAACCTTTGCCCTTCTGAGGCTCCTCAGTTTAAGGCATACTGGTGTTAATTAGCTTCTCTGACGTAATCTTCTATTATGTTTTAAATGTATATGTTAAACCAATGAGAATTATTTCTGCTTTTTCTATATAATCTGGTGTTAATAGTATGGGATATTTGAAAAAACTGCCACAAAGCTTCTGAAGAAGGACCTGGTTGGTTCGAAAGCTAAAGCACTTTGTTCTTTTCTGTAACATCCATGTTGGTCCAATAAAAGGTATCAAATCATTTGTTTCTGGATCTGTTTTTTTAAAAGGACCAATATGGCACCTACAACATTTTTTTGTATATTTGTACTTGGCATTTGTGTGTACTAAAGTACTTGACAACACAGACTGTCCAAGAAGGCAAGTTAAACAGCATAGTAGCAGCAACAGCACCAGTAGTACTTTATTAGCAGCAGTACTGATTTCTGGTTTGAAGGAGAATTTACAGAAGTGAGAAATTTATACATTTCTGCTGGGCAGTTGTGTGTACTAAGGTTTGATGCCACTTATGTATCACACCACTTAATTTTTGGGTGCAACCCTGTTTGCTTATTGTATCTTCTGTCGCACATCACTTTCTCATGAATCACACCACTTAATTTTTGGGTGCAACACTGTTTGATGAAATGCGGCTTCACTGCATTGTTTTTTATTGAATCTTTTGTTTCAGGTCACCAGGTTCCCAGGGTGTAACTGAAAATATCTGGAGCCCGGGCTTTTATGTTTGTGGCACCATCCCTGTGAAACTCTCTGCCTCATCAGATTAGAGAGTGCAGGACCATGGAGAGCTTCAAAACCAGCTTAAAAACATATCTATTTAAGCAGACTTTCAGCATCTGATGTTTTATGCTTTGTGGGAAATTTTAATTTAAGCTGAATTATTTGTAAGATTTTATTGAATTATTCTATGATGTGTATGTACAGCACTTTGACACTGGAAATGCGCTATATAAATAAAAATATTATTATTATGATATTATTACTTACTCAATTGCAAATCATGCCACTTACTTTTTGGGTGCAACCCTGTTTGTTTACTGAATCTTCTGTTTCTCATCACTTACTCATGACCACACCACTTAATTTTTGGGTGCAACCCTGTTTGTTGAAATGGGGCTTCACTTCATTGTGTTGCAAAGGTTTTTTAGTCATATTTGTCTTAAAGTGATGGTGTTCTGTGACTTTTTGTTATACTTAATATTAAATCACCCCTATTGGCTGACTGCTGAATTCACAGATTTTGAACACTTTATTTTCTCAGTTGTAGTTTCAATGTAACTGAATCTCCTGGTTGAGATTTTCAGAGGTGCCAGCAGCAGTTTATTACCAGCATTATTGAGTGTGGATTTGGGAGAACTATTTCCAGAAGTGAGAAATGTATATCTTGTGCTTGACAGTTGTGTGTACCAAAGTGCTTGACAACACAGATTGTCCAAGAGGGTGAATTAAACAGTATAGTAGCACAGACACTAGCAGCAGTTTATTACCAGCATTACTGATTTCAGGTTTGGGAGAACTATTTCCAGAAGTGAGAAATGTTTATTTTGTGCTTGGCAGTTGTGTGTACTACAGTACTTGAGATTTGGACACACAAGACAAATCATGGGCGAACAGAAGTAATGTGTGTTGTGATTAATGCACCACTAACACAAAATGCATAAGGAACAGTGTTGGGGGCAGTGACACATAGTGCAGAACCAAGTAGCAGTGGCAGCACTACTAACCTGTAGCTGCCTGACATTAATATTCTGGTAGCTGACTAAAACTCAGAAAAGATAGTAAGAAACAGAAAGAAAGGAAAGGTGTGATGCATGGAATTTGGAGACACAGCATCATGAAAGGATGAATAGGAAATAAGATGTTTTGTGGGTTTTTTTAGAGATAGAACTGAAGCAAATTTTATAGAAATACAAACTATGCAGAAGTAACAGAAATAAAGAAATACAAACAGACAGAGAGAAATAAGGAGGATAGATGAACTTTTTCCTTTTTCTTTTTTACAATATAAGACAAAGTAAAAGACAAAGATAAAAGAAAATAGCTAGACAGGAGGGCTATGACCTGGGGACAGAGGGTGCAATGCCAGTTCTGAGTTCCACCAAACTCTTTAGAATTGTTTGCTGATTGCAAAGTACCACCTCCAGCAGCTTGTTTAATCATGCAACTACCTCCCTGTGGAGCTGTTTTACTTCCACATGGGGGGTGTGGGAGGAGGCTCTGCAGCTGGTCTCTCAGGTGCCCCCCCACAACCCAAGGCTGACTGCAGGTCACTGTCACAATCCCCTCCATCTCCCCCTCCTTCACCTGTGCACCACCATGTTTCCTTCTCTTCCTCTTGCCCGGCACAGAAGAAGCACTAAGTGTGGCACCACCTACACCCCTCTCACCACCTTTCTGTCTCACATGTTCGTCCCACTCTTTAAGGTGCCTCCTTTGAAGGTGTGTGTACTGCCCACCTGTCCCCAGATGACACCCCCCTTTCCCACACTGAACTACAATGTGGCACAATTTGCACATGGCCACACTATTGTCTGTGGAAATCAGTTCAAAAACTTCCCACACAAGACTCCAGCTGCTGCTGATGAAGGGAGGAGTGAGATGTCCTAGCTGCATCTCCTTCTCCGTATGGTACACAGATGCTGGTGGTTGTGATGGTGGTCACACAATTGTTGGTGGTGGTGTCTTGCCTCATCTTCTTGGTGGGGTCAGGCATGCTGCACTGTGGGGGGAGGTGCTGCTGCTGTCTCCTCCTACTGCTGCTGCCATTGCCAGGGGCCAAGTCCTCTTCAGGTGGAAACCACATCACCTCTGCTGACTGCACCCCCTCTCCTCCAGACCACTTCCAGTCCCAATTATTTTCAGCACAATAAAAGAGTGAAAAAAAACACTAAAAGAGGTAAGAAATAACAGAAGTAAGTGTTCAATATAAACAAAATAACATGTAAACAAGCTAAGCAAAGACTCATTAACTGCAAAGTAAAAATAATATATACAACAGGCAAAAGAAAAGTGAAAAAATTATGTTTTTTGCTCTACTAGCTTTGAGGCAAAAGTGCAAATCTGTCCCCCTTCCACTCATTAGTTCAGACTGCAAAGTGAAACTAAGGATGAGTCAGTACATAGAAGAGTAGAATGTGATCTACAGGAGTTATTTCCTGGACCATGTGACCACAAGCACCTGTTAACCACCAGGCAGTTGCATCATTTTGAACTGACTTTGCCTGACTGTCTTTAATGGTGAAGTTATGGCAAAGTTACCAGTGAAGTCACATAAGCACATTTTTAGGCTGATAACAAAACTGTGCGTATCGCTCTGCCGAGGCGGAGTCAGTGATGTCAACGGAAATTCACTGGTGAATTAAAACTTCGCAACATCTGTACATCCTATTTGTAATGTGATTTACCCCCATTCCAATTACTACATTGGGGCTACAGTGGTTCAGCTAAATTCTCGAAGTTGTCAATGGCCCAGTTTTCTTACTCTTAATCTAACTTTGTTTAACTGTAGCTATGACAGGCTTTATTGCAACTTTATTTACTGAATGACTAGATAAGGAAAAATATGCTTCAGAACTTAGAGTTCAGCACCATTAAATATGCTAGCCTTACAGCAAGGTGGCATGGCACATAGATTGCTATGACCATTTTGAATATAGATGTATGTGGGAGGCTGGATGTGTGGGTGGGTAGGTGGGCAGATAGGAGGATTGACTTCTGCAACAAAGAGCTTATGATACTGTTATCAACAAGCTGTTGTCATATCCTCAAATTGTTGATACACCACCATTATTTATCTGGAGCAACAGCATAATATTTTACAGCTGGCAGCAGTTGCTGTGTGATGATTTCTTGTGATTACAGTTGTCCCAGTGTATATGTAATTAACATGTCACAGGTCCATGTAGAAATGATAAGTGGTGTAGAACTTCACTGTAAGATGCTGATGACTAAAAAAATGAATGAATAAACAACTAAAGATTTTACAAAGTAATTGCACAAATAATTTCCTGTTTTGGATGAATAGTCAACACCGACACTCCAAGGCTTGCATGCTTTGCACTCAATCCAAACATCGTATTTGACAGTCTTTCATCATCAAGAGGGCATATATACATCAGATTTTAAAATGCTAAATTTGAAAAGCTTTTTAATTAGCCCTTTACTAGGTGTACCTAATCGTTGTAAGTACTACTAAAATAAAACATACTTGAAGGTTTTATGAAAGTAGAAGAAAAAAATCCTTTGTTTTTTGTTAACCAACATTATGTGAAGCCTGTGTGTAGTGGTAGACATAATGCAAATCTCTGGAATATACTATGCAGCAGTAGATTTGTAATACTAATTATAAGTAGTAACTAGTAATGATAATTTGTAACACATCTGGGTTGATGTAACTATGTAACCACCTGAAATGTCTAAATGTATTCAAGAAACTAAACTGTACGTGATTCAAGTTGGATTCAACCATGTGTCTATGGGGAAAGACAATAAAGAGTTAAACAAAGATAAGTGACCAGGAACCTTCCCATAATAAACAAGAATAAAAATGGATAGGAGTATGTTCCACCTGACTGCTTATGTGTCAGCAAAGAAGAAACAGCCAGGCCTTACCATAATCTCTGTACAGTAAAGCTTCATTGACTTATTGTTTCAGCTTCTCAATATACCAGTCATTGCATACAGAACCCTTTAATAAGGGTGGGCAGCAGGAAATCTTTGTCTTAATGCTACACACTGAACATCAAATACCTTACAATGTTTTTATACATTCTCCACACACTCACACTGAATTTCTTTGTACTGTAAGTCAATTTTATTTGGGTTCTATATAGTGTCTTCCATCTTGAACAAGCACAGTGCCAGAGGTAGTTAGATTTGCTCGCATGGTGGGGGTCTCTAAACATTAACTAAAGATGTATTTGTGTGTACAGGTCTACCCAGATCAGATTACTGAAAGTATTTACTGTTTGTTTATTATATGTATTTACTGTAATTGTTTTATGCTGTTCTTACTGTTGTAAAATGTCCTGAGACATTGGATAGGGTGCCAAACAAATAAAATTGTATTTTCCTTTTCCTTACTCTATATGGAGCTCAATTAAAATCTTCTAATAAACTCTGGTCAGAGCCGATATGGCTGTGGAGAGCTTTTAGGAGTGGCAAGAACATTGAAAAGAATATATGGTGCTTGCACCACACCAGAGTCAGCTGTAACTAATACTACAGTGATTACAGTACTGCACATGCATGATACTCACTCATGGCCTGTTTGCCCAGGAGTCAGCCATTTGCAACATGGGGGGTGCTGACATGACTACTTGTGCAAGATACTCGTGCATGCACAGTTTAAGTCAGTACAGTCATGTTGCATACAGCAGCCGTCACTACCACAGCTGCAGAAAGAAAAAGTAGTATGCCAGGAAGAGGGTGTGTTTATGCAGCCCACAGAGGGGAAGGGCTCCATAAAAAGAATCATTGGAAACTATTTCGGAGCACTGTGGCAGCACATCAGACAGCAGTCCAATCACGTGCTTCCATTGTGCTCTTATACAAATCTGATGATGGTATAACATCTGTGGAGCTTTGCCCATGCAGCTGTAAAAAACAGACTCAGGAGGAGACTATTAACAAACTAAAGATTTGGTCTGCAACTTGCTTGTCATCACAGTCACTTTCTCATTCTTTACTAAGCAGTAATTTCTGGTAAATGTGCCTTAACCATATTGATCTCAGTGCTTGTAGACTACTTCTGGTTTTCTTCTGATTGTAGTAGGTGGGGGTAGTAGCAGTCTTGAAGTGGTAGCTGCCGCCGGTGGCACTCTCTGAAAAGAGTGATACCAATGCTCGTCTGCACATTTTAGAAATGACCCCTTTCCTTGTTTTTGCTGTAAAAAAAACTGACCCCTGTAACACAAAACCAAGGAGTCACTTATGGCCTCTATCCCCCCCCCTTCACTTCAATTGAGGAACATGATTATGGGTTTGCATCACATGTACAGTGATAGCCATAGATGTATAATATTGTTAAACAGTAAACAACTGTATGTAAAAGCTTGTGGATTTTTTTGGATGTGTGCTTTCTTAATGCTGTCAATACCACTCCACCCGTTTTGTACTCTGCCCCTGGATATCTGTGCCCCAAGTGCATTATTTTACATTTTTGTATTGAAACCTAGCTGCCATACCCTTGACCACTGTTTAAGTCTTCTAAGATCTCAGCTCATACTTTTTCATTCTGCTGCAGATCTGGGCATAATCATGCAGAGTCAATCCTTCTCTTCCTGCTCCTTTGCTATTTCTCTTATAAAGACATTAAAGAGGACTTTGTCCAGCACTGATTCCTGAGGTACCCCCCATCACCCTCCCTTCCTTGGAGTGAACTCCATTTACTGTCAGCCTCTGTCACCTATCCCCTAACCAATTTCTTACTAAACAGACACATTTTTTTCTCTATGAGCCAACACAGGAGGAGTCATGCAGAACAAATGTAACTTTTTGTAAAGTATACAGCTTACACATACATAACCAACATGAAAGCTGTTCAGGACAAAAATACCTTTCAAATGAGCCTAGTCATTAAGCTGCATTAATTATATTTTTTAACATAGGGCCATCTGATTACCTGAATTTTCATTTTTCTTCACAATGTTTGACTTTTGGATGGCTATATTTAAACAACTGTAATGAATTCAGATTAGTGACTACCCTCATTTGAAAGGTCTTTTTGTTCTGAACAACTTTGGTGCTGGTTCTCTATGTGTAACTTGTATACTTTCTGAAATATTTAAATTTCTATGGCATGACTCCTAATGTGTTCGCTCAGAGAGAAAGAAAATGAGGCTGTTTGGAAGTGCTGTAGGAGTCATACTAACATACTAAGAAGCCAGCAGAAGAAGTTCATTTGGTCTGTCTAGTCTGCTTATATTGCAGGGTTCAGAACTTGAGCTACTGTCCCTGCCCCCCCTCCCCACTCCTCCCATCCTCCCTACCCATGATACTTTTTCTTCCCCTTATAAATATCCCAGCCTCTCTTGAAGCTGCCCACTGTGTTCAATGAGTTCACCTCTTCTGGCAGTGCATTTCAAGTGTCCACCACCCTCTCTGTGAAGAAGTGCTTCCTGACTGCTCTCTTAAACCTCCCACCCTCCAGCTTAAGACTGTGCCCCCTTGTGTTATGGTTGTCACTCAATTTAAAGAGGCCCTTCTTATCCACCTTATTTATCCCTTTCAAGTTCTTCAAGGTCCCAATCATGTTCTCACTCTCCCCCCCCCCGTCTTCCAGGGAGAACATGTTCAGTGCCCTCAACCTCTCCTCATATACCTTACCCTGCTGACTTGCTCTCATCTTTGTAGCCCTTCTCTCTACCTTCTCTAGCAGGTTAATGTCCTTTCTGAGGTGTGGGCACCAGTACTGAATTCCATACTCTAGATTTGGCCTTATCAGTGACCTGTACAAGGTCAATATAACCTCCTCTCTCCTGCTATTGATCTCCCTAGCTGTGCATCCCAACATCTTGTTTGGCCTTGCTGCTGCTTTCTTGTACTGTGTGGAGTGCTTCAGGACCCTAGCAATCATCAGTCCCAGATCCTTCTCCTCCTCTGATGCAGATACCAGGATGCCACCCAGGTGGTACTCTGTCTTGGGATTCTTGGCTCCAATATGCATAACTTTGCATTTCTTGGCATTGAAGCTAGGTTGCCAGATCCTGGACCACCACTCCAGCTTTTCCAGGTCACCACATAGGTCCTGTATGCCTTCAGCTGTGTCCACTCTCCCACAGAGCTTGGTGTCATCAGCAAATAGGCACATTTTGCCCTTTATACCATCCCCAATGTCATTGATGAAGACATTGAACAACACCAGTCACAGCACTGAGCCCTGCAGTACCCCACTGGTAACCTCTCTGATGCCAGATAACTCTCCCCCACAACCACCCTCTGGGTTCTGTCCCTCAGACAGTTTTCCACCCATATGGCCATCTTATCCCCAACCCTGAGATCTACCAACTTCCTGATCAACCTTTTGTGGGGCAAAGAGTTAAAGGCCTTGCTGAAATCTAGATAGAGGATGTCTACCATTTGGCCCCGTCTACTGTCCTAGTCAAATAAGTCAATCAGATTTGTCTGACATGATCTCCCCCTTCCCATGAACCCATGTGGCCTCAAATCCTGGAGACCATGCTCGTCTAGATATTCCACCAACCTTTTCTTTAGTATGGTCTCCATGAGCTTGCTCACAATTGAGATCAGACTGATTGATCTGTATTTCCCTGGGTTATCCTTGGGACAGCTTTGTGGAGGGGCACCACATGTGCTGTTCTTCAGTCCTGTCATACCACACCTGACTCTAATGAACTATTAAATAGCTCTGTCAGTGGCCCTGCCAGCCCCTCAGCCAGTTCCCTTACTACCCTTGGATGTACTCTGTCTGGGCCTGATGATTTGTCAACCTTTAATGCTAGCAGCCCATCCCTCACTCTTTCCTCCTCTATCACGACATCTGTGTTCCCCTCTCCCCCTGCTCCTCTTCTCCCTCATGAAGGCACTGGTCTGTCCTCCCTGGTGAAGATGGAACAGAAGTATTCATTTAGTATCTCTGCTTTTCTCCCATTATCCTCCACCCACTCCTCCCCTTTCTTAAGCCTAACAATCCCTTCCTTCTTGTCTCTTTTTTCACTTATATAGTGAAAGAAAGACTTTCCCCCTTCTTAATTCCTTCAGCTAACAGCATCTCCTTCTGTGCTTTAGCTCACTGGACTTCCTTACATGCCTCACTAGCCAACCTTAGGTAATTTTCCCCTATCCACCTCTCTCTTGGTCTTCCTGAATTTTCTGTAGGCCAGCCTCTTTTCCCTTACTGCTTGTGTGACCCCATAACTGAACTAGCTGGATACTTTGGCCCTGGTGTTCTTACCCCTGAGCCTAACACACTCCTCTGTGGCAACCAGTATTCCTTCCTTAATGATGAACCACCTTTTGTCCACCCCCATGTCTGCTCTGATGCCTGCCAGGTGGCTCCTTAGTATTTAACCCATTTTCCTGAAGCCAGTCCTTCTAAAATCCAAGATTTTGGTCTTAGTCGGGATGCTTTCCTTGCCCATATCTAACTGGAACCACACTGTGCAATGGTCACTCCCACCAAATGGCTCCCTGACCATTATTTCTTGTACATGCTCCCCATTTGTAAGCACAAGGTCAAGAATTGCCTCTGCTCTTGTTGGTTTTGTGATGCCCTGTGTCAGGAACCCACTCTGCAGTCATCCCAGGATCAGCTGACTCCTAGCACATGCTGTGAATGGTATTCTCCAGTCCACCTTGCACAGGTTGAAGTCCTCCATAATTACCACATCTCCTTTCCCCACAGCTTCCAATATTTGTGAGCTCAGATCCCTGTTCCTCTCTTCATCCTGCTTGGGTGGCCTGTAAACCACACCCAACCTCCCCTTTCTCCCTGTATTGGACCATAACTGAACCCATAATGCTTACATCTCTCTTTCCACCAACTCCTCCATCATACAAGGTATTCCCTACCTGATATAAACTGCCACCCCTCCCCACTTCCTGACTACCCTGTTCCTTCTGTATAGTTTATATCCAGAGATCGCAAGGTCCCAGTCATGGTGTGGTGATGCCCAATTCTCCATTACTGACACTATGTCCACCCTGCTGCCTGCTAATAGTGCCTGCAACTCATCCATCTTGTTTCCAAGACTCCATACATTCAGATACACCACCCTCCACCTAAAATATGATCTTCTTTCCCTTCCTCCTATTCTTCTCTTCACAGTTCTCCCCTCTGTCATGCCAAACAAATGTTAATATCTCTAAAAGTATACAGATTACACAGACACAACCAGCATGAAAGTTGTTCAGGACATAAACGCCTTTCAAATGAGGGTAGTCACTAATCTAATTTCTTTATAGTTTTTTAAAAATAGCCATCAGAAATGTGAATTTTGTAAAACCAAAAATGGAAATACAGGTAATAAGAGGACCATATTTTACAAAATATAAAGAATTTAGATTAGTGACTACCCTCATTTGAAAGGTCATTTTCTCCTGAACAACATTTATGCTGGCTGTCTTTGTGCACCTTCAGTAGTTTTAAAGATATTCAGATTTGTTTGGCATGTATGCCCATTTGCTAAGAATTTTGCACAGTGTGTTAGGATTCTCAAGAGTAAAGCAGCCTGGAGTTCTGTCTCCAACATTCTAAACACACAATGGGTCTGAATGACTTAAAGCAGGCATAATTAAGCAATAAGCCATGAGGGGGTGTGGGTTATCGGGGGACTTACCATGGCTGGAGTGGTTTTCCCATGAGGCGCAGCCGAGTGGGTAAATCTGCGCCAGCCATGGTAAATCCCCGATAACCCAGATCTCGAGAGGCTTTTTATTATGGATGAGGTATGTTACTGCTTCTTTATTATTTAAAAAACAGTACTCTGCTATAATGCTTAAATAAGCGACTCAGTTGTAGAGCAGTCAGTGTTTTTGTTTACTTTCCCCGATGTACGGAGCTGCTGTTTTACAGTCTCCGCTTAGTGGGGAAACAAGATGGCAGATGGAGTTCTGTGATTTTTGCCATCGGAATGCTTTTTTTTGAACATGCAGCTGGCTGGCACCTTTTGCGGTGATTATCGGTAGATAATCAATGCAGGTAAGGTGCCAGCCTGCCTATCTGATTGGTCGGTGTCCGAGGTACATGGTATAATGAGAAATAAATAAGCTGGTCTGATGTACTCAGCAGAAAGAATGTCATTCAACTGGCATAGTGATTTGCAAAAATGAGGCTGTTTGGAAGTGCAGCAGGAGTCATGCCAAACAGATGTAAATATCTCTAAAAATATACAAGTTACACACACACAACCAGTATGAAAGTTATTCAGGACAAAACAACCTTTTGTATGAGCCTATTCATTAAGCTGCACTAATTATATTTTTAAACTATGGCCATCTGATTACCCAAATTTAAATTTTTATTCTTAATTTTCACCTTTTGGATTGCTATATTTAAAAAAATATAATGAATTCAGATTAATGACTACCCTCATTTGAAAGGTCATTTTGTCCTGTACAACTTTCATGCTAGTTGTGTATGGGTAACATGTATACATTCTGAGTTATTTACATTGGTTTGGCATTCTGCATGCAGTTCTGGAGACTTCATCTCTTTAAGGACATAAACAAAATGGAGGCAGTCCAGAGGAGGACAACTAAAGAAGCCATACAAAGAGAGACTAAAAGACCTTAATATGTATACCCTCGAGGAAAGGAGGTTGGGGGGGCATGATGGAAACTTTCAAATACCTCAAGTGAATCAACAAAGTCCAAGAGGGTAACATCTTTCAGAAAAACAGATGTGCAAGAACAAGGGGGCACAATTTGAAGATAGAGGGGGGATGACTCGGGCAAAGTCAGGAAGTATTTTTTTTCACAGAGAGGGTGGTGGACACATGGAATGGCCTTCCTTAGAAGGTTGTGGGGTCAGAAATGGAGGAATTTAAGAATGCATGGGACAGACACAAGGCAATTCTAGTGGGAGGTAGGAGGAAGTAGGCTGTTGGTAAAACTAGGCTCTGCAGCTTATCCAATAGGTAGGGAAATGGGCAGACTGGGTGGGCCAAGAGGCCCTTATCTGCCATCAAAGTTTATGTTTTTATTGGCATGACTCCTACTGTGTTCACACAGAGAAAGAGAGAGAGAGAGAGAGAATGAGTCTGTTTGGAAGTGTAGTAGGAGTCATGCCAAACAAATGTAAATATCTCTAAAAGTATACAAATTGCATGAACACAACCAGCATGAAAGTCGTTCAGAATAAAAAACACTTTTCAAGTGAGGGTAGTCACTACTTTAAATTCTTTAAATTAAAAAAAACATAGCCATCAGAAATGTGAATTTCATAAAAACAAAAATGGAAATACAGGTAATAAGATAACCATATTTCACACATTGTAAGGAATTTAGATTAGTGACTATCCTCATTTTAAAGGTCTTTTGTCCTGAACAATTTACATGGGTGTTGCTTTTGTGCACCTTGAACAGTTTTAAAGATGTTTAGATTTGTTTGGAATGTGTGCACATTTGCTAAGAATTCTGCACAGTGTCTTAGGATTCTCAGAGAAAAACAGCCTGGAGTTCCGTGTCCAATATTCTGAACAGAAAGAATGGAGTATTTGCATAGTGATACACCGAAAACTCCAAAAATGTGTGCCATGGTATCCTATTTTTCCAGCTGAAGCAAGATGGCTGTAGGCTCCACCCATAGCCATAAAAATGAGCTTATGG
This sequence comes from Neoceratodus forsteri, assembly GCA_016271365.2. Lineage (NCBI taxonomy): Eukaryota > Metazoa > Chordata > Ceratodontiformes > Ceratodontidae > Neoceratodus > Neoceratodus forsteri. Next base: position 499,595,974 of record CM057456.1, read on the forward strand.
AAACGATATAAAAAGATGTCAGTTGGTAGCGCATCTGCCTCTGGGACAGAAGGTTGTGGGTTGTTTTAGGGGTAAGCTACTGCCTGATATGCTAGTAACCTGAGTTTGGGAATGGAATCAATTCACTCAAGGGCTGGCAGGGTGAGACAGGATTGAATGGACCCTTGGAAGTGCTCCTCCCTTGGAGAAGAGGGGTGAATGCATCACACTAATCAGTTGCCACTTGGAGGAATTTGGGTTGCAGTGAGGGGATAATATATCAGAAAGTACCCCACATGCAGATGCCATGGATATCTCCATGGAGGTTGAACAGACACATCACATTGTTGCACACATGGTGTTACAGGAGAGAAAATGGAAGAAAAAAAGCAACAACTGAGGTTGAAGAACTGTCCAGTCCTCCACAGCCCCCTATCCTCCCACATGAAACTAGGCACTTTCTGTCTACAGTCCTGTGGCAGAGTACACCAGAGTGAAAGGTAAGTTTAAGGGATGCCATGCCATGTGATGGGGCTGGGGGGACTGGTGCAAATGGGACAGGTTGAAGGGAAACAGGAGAGAACAAATAGTTTAAAATAAAATCCCCTCTGCCCAACTCTGGTGCTGTTATGGTGAATGTTCAAGTGGATGTCAATGAACTCAAGGTACTTTTCACAAGAGTAGAGGAACTTGTCCAGTGTCAAAGATAGAGATGCAGCGAAGTTTTACTTCCCTGGTGAATTTTCCATGAAGTCACCAAATCTGTCTCCTCGGATCATTTCAAAAAGTTGTCCCATTTCATTAAAAAGTCACCATTTGTAACTTTGCCTTGCTTTTGGATTCTTTTAAGTGCAAATTGCACATAAAAAAAAAACAAAAGCAAGGAGAAGTTAGAAATGGCAAATCCCCCACCAATTTCCTGGTGTCTAGTGGCCAATAGCCACCAAATGTAAAATAAAATTATTAATTCAATCCCTGGTCTCAAGTGAGCCCCAGCCAATCGCTGTAAAATTAAAATGAACAGTTCTAATCCCTGGTGTCTACTGCCCCCGCCTATCACTGCACCATGTAAAATTTAATTATTCAATCCCTGGTGTCTAGTGGTCTCCCCAACTTCATTTGCTGTCCTCAATGTAAAAATACCCTTATCACTGACATGATGCTGAATAACATTATTTCCCTAGCAGATCCCCTCCCCATCCCCAAATGTTGCCACTGCCAATTCCTAGATGTCTAGGGACCCCCCACCCATCCCACCACTTAGTGCCCCAACACCCCCACTCTGATCCTGAGTGGATGGCAAGCACAGCCCTCCACTCTCTACCATGGCTGGTAACCTAACAGAGCTGGAATGAATGAGCAAATACTTGTACAAGCACATGTTCATTCACTGCCAGATTGTGCTCATTCCTTGAGCTCTTTTGAGGGGTACAGACAAGATCAGAGGGCTATTCCAGTCACCGGCAGGGGGTCTGGATGGGGGAATGATGTTGTGAACCCCCAAGAGGGGGGTCCATGATGCCTATCTCCCCCATCCTGACCCCCTGCCAGAGATTGGAACAGCCCTTTGCTCTTGTCTGAGCCCCCCCCAAAAGAGCACAATGAATGAGCGTGATCTGGCCTGGCTTTCAATGAATGAGCACATGCTTATACAAGTATGCGATCATTCATTCCAACTCAGTTGGGTAGTCAGCCATGGTGGAGAGTGGTGGTCTGTGCTGGTCACCCACTCGGGGTCTGGGTGAGGTGGTGCAGCACTTCCTGACAGGGTTGGGGGCCCGGGGACACACTAGACATAAGATAATTGGTAACATTTTTGAATGGGGATAGGGAGGGGGTCTGCTAGGCAAATAATTTTATTCAGCATCATTTCAGTGAAGGGGGGCCACTAGACACCAGGGATTAGAATCAATTATTTTAATTTTACATCAATTGGTGATTGGTGGGTAGGGGGAGCCACAAGACACTAGGGATTGAATTAATAAAATTTTACATCCGGTGGTGATTATCAGAAGGGGGGGCAATAGACACCAGGGAAGTTTTATTCTAGGTGGGTCAGTAATTGCTGGTGGGGGGGAAGACTAACCCCTAGAAAAAGAACTCCACAAAATGCAGAGTTTGAGGGCAAGTACCTCTTTGCAAATTTCATGACATGAGGAAAATCCACAAAATATTTCAAGGAATGAATTTTCCCCAGTTCGCCCATCTCTGCTCCCAGACAGATCCCTCCACTTGTGCCTAAGGGTCTTGAAGGACCTGGGCACCAGTCCCCCTGCACTGATGGAGATCTGAATGAACATTCAGATGTGAGATTGGTGACCAACTGTGCTCTGAAGGGATTCCTGCCTAGGCAATGTGACATAGTTGTTCCAGATCTCCAACACCAAAGTTTCTTGCTCTGCAGTGCCAGGCACCACTGATACAATCACATTTCAATCAGCAAAACTACACAATTTCTTCTCAGATGCTAATATTCTACTCTTTCTGAAAAATTCAAAAGATATGGATTACTGCTCACCATATAGGCCAATGTCCCTCTTAAATGCCAACTGTAACATGTTAGCAAAAGTTCTAGCAACTCCGAGACAATACTACTATTCATAATTCACATAGATCAAACTGACATTATCAAAGGAAGACTATTAGGTATTAACATAAGATGTGTCATCAACAATAGCAATGCAGCGAGGAATACCAACTCAGTTCTGTTTATTCTCGATGCTGAGAAGGCATTTGAACCAGTCTAATAAAATTACATACATATCGTGTTAGGAAAAAAAAGGCTTGGATCCAAAGTTCAGCAAATGGCTAAATATGATATACCAATCCCCTTGAGCATATATCAAAAATAGTCAAAACACCTCTTCTGTTATGTGCCTGTCTAGGGGCACCAGACAAGACTGTCCATTGTCCCCTCTGTTCTCTGCTTTAGTAATCGAGCTGCTTGCAATTGCCATCTAACAGCTACCCAATACACAGATTAGCCTATATGCAGATGACATATTATTCATGTTATCTAATCCCACAGAAAGTCTACCAGATATCCAAATCATAACCAGCAGCTTTGGAGCCACTTACAATCCAGATATAAAATAAGTTGGCAAAACACAGAAATAATCCCACTCAGCAACCCCTCCCCACATTTTATCATCATTCATACTCTACAGATTGCAAGTGAAATCAAATGTTTAAAGATAATTATCCTAAAGGACAACTGCCATATTTATGACATCAACTTTATTCTTCCATTAAATAATATCACGCGGGATCTTGTAAAATGAACACTCCTTCCTTGGACTCTAATTGGGAAAGTTGACATTGTTAAAATGGCAGTACTCCCTAAACTTCTCATTCTTTTTTAGTCTTTGCCTATTATATTACCTGACTCCTTTTTTACTTTGCTTAATAAAGCAAAGCATGAATTTCTATGGAACAACAAGACACGCAAGACAGGTATGCATAAACAAACCTTCCCAAAAACACAGGGAGGACAAACTCTACCAAACTTCAAATTATACTACCATACAGAATACAGTTAAGTCAACTACAGTGCTTGCTCTGATCACTAGGGACAGCTACCGTAGTTACCATTAAGACTTGTTAAAGACCCCTTTTACTGTGCTATCACATATTCTATATGCATCATAATTCCCTAATAAACTTATATCACTCTAATACAAAATCACACATATCCCCATAATGCAAAGCATCATGGGCTGTATATGCAAATCATCACAGGATATTATGCTGGTTCAACTTTAAGCAGAAATGTATGGTGCCGAAAGGCCTCTCACACAGTCTACGAAGGACGCCACTCTTTGCAGACTGTGTGAGAGGCCTTTCTGCACCATGCTTTTTTGCTTAAAGTTGAACCAGCATATTTATTCTGTGGTGATTTGCATATACAGCCCATGATGCTTTGTATTATGGGGGTATGTGTGATTTTATGTTCTTGAAACTGGCTTCTGGCAAATACTTTTGGGAGTAACCACCCGCACTCTAGTGCTTCACTAAGGTTCTTTGTCTTATATCACTCTTACCCTCTAGTGTTTCCTCTTACCAAATTTGGAACAAGCCTCTGTAAACCCCTAGGCAGTGCTATTCTAGGGGCTACTACCCCTGCCTGTATGGCAATATACAGGTTGAAGGGCCTGAGTTCTGTGAATGGGTGCCTCCACCAAGAGGAATGGTATTGGGGTAGCTTAACTGTTTTAGTATAGCCCTCTGAGATGCTATAACCACCCACCAACCCTCCTAGTTGCCTAAACAGTAACACAATGGAACATTTACATTCAAGAGATAGCAGTAATAATATGCTCACATCCCTTTCACTTACCACCAGGACTGGATCTGCTGCAACTACCCTGGAGAACCCATGGAAAATAAAATCAGCAAAGCAACAATGCAGTATTACCACTGTAACCAAACTAATAATATGCACACAAGCCAGGTTAAACTTAAAAAAGACAATATAGTTTATTTAGGGGAAGTGAACAAGGGAGGGGTGTGAATCTAGAAGAATGATTAGAACTCTAATTAAATTTAGGTTGGTTAGACATGCAGTCTAAGTCCCTTTCAAACAATCCCACAACCCTGGGTACCCAGTATGTCATGTAGGCTAGCCTGAAGCATTGCCCAGGGTGGCCGGTGTTGCAACTGTTGTTGGGGCCGTTAGGAAAGAAAACAGTTAACATGCACACAATCCAAATATTTGTAACCCTGGGCCGGATGGCTAAGTCCTTTGCAATAACCCAAACAAACAATTAGATGGTACACAATGATTTGTTGCTGTTGTTGCAGGGAGCTACCCTGAATTGTACTCACACTACCAGAACCTGGATGTAGGACAGGTGAAATGAAGACCTTGTGGTGTTGATCTGGAAGGCCAGGGGAAGTAGGGCCGACACAACTCACTTCCTGGTGGTCACTACCTGTTTGATGATGTTGAGCAGGGGGCTAAATCCATAAGCTGATCTTTCACTGAGATGGTCTCTGAAGTGGGAGAAGCAGCCTAGGCCAAGATGGTGGGGCCCAGGCAGGATGAACAATTCTGCAACAGTTCATGATTCTCTGCTGGTGAAGCCTCCAACTGGCATACAAGATTCTGCTGTGGGGAACCAAATTGTGATCCACGAAACACATTCAGCACATTTAAATCAATTATTTCTCTAAGCCACAATTCGGATACAGTCTGGTTGCTAATTACAGCTTCTCTGCACAAACCTTTCAATCCAAGGCTATTTCTATCATCAGGCAGGTCCTTCGCTTCTGGAGCAAGTCTTTGGTCCAAATCCCAAGTCACAACAGCAATTCTCTTCTTTCGTCTGCTGCAGATCTAAGCTGGAAATCAGAAAGATTTGACTTCTGCAATGGGCAATTCAAAGGCAGGAGAACGTGGCAGGCAGGCCAGAAGAGCCTTCCCTCCAATTCCCCTATGCTCCTCCTGGGAGCAGCTGATCGAAAGCTCAGGCTGTTCACTCTTCAACCTCCAACTGTAACCAAGACACTGCTTCAAGCAGTTCTGGGGATTTTTCTTGTGATCCAAAAGGTTCTGTTGGCCAAGGTAACTGTCAGTCACAGTAAGGGCTCCATGTCCAGATCCATTTGGGCACCAACAGATACAGCTACAAAAACTACAGAATTCTTTCCCACAAGAGCCCTGGGGATAGTCTCCATATTAGGTCCCCTGTGGTTCGATTGGTCCAAATGCTGGAAGTCCAGAACCTAACATGGTGGCTTACATCCAAATGTTTGAGCTGCAACAAAAGCAGGTTAGACAAACTTCTCTATCTTTACTATAACAGCAATTTAGCAATAAACAATTACAGTTTCTAAGAGGGCTCCCTCTGCTCAAGTAGTAACTGCAGAATGGAGCTACAAAACACACTGTCTGGCCAGTCGCAAGCCTTAAATCACTCAGACCCAACCCTGACTAATTTTTAAACACAGAATAATCAAGCTCTTAAAGAGGCAGGTGCGGAGGCTCGCTAGGGCACTCTCATGCAAACAAACAGAACTACTGCAGACAGGACACCAGCCTGACAGTGGGCATTTAGGAAGCCCAGGAAGACATTATAGTAAAGCCCAATTTGTAGGGGGGTTAAGCTCTTCCCTGCCTGGAAAAACCTGGCATCCGTGTCAAGTCTACACTTACTATAGGAGTCTATATACACCCCTTTGTAGGCTATGTGTAATGGAAGATCTACAGGCCTTCCAGGGCAGTCATAACTGAGGCATATTACTGGCTTTGAGGCTCTTCCAGACTTTCTGGGAGGGGCAGGCACAGGTTCAGTTCTTTCAACAGCTGCATTTGGATCTCTCAGTCCCGGCTCATTGCTTGTCAATAAGTCTGCTTCTGTAGAAAGGGGTATCTCTGCACTGGCTGCCTGTTCTGCATTGGAAGCATTTTCCACTTTTTGTTCTGTTAACTCTGGTTCAACAACATTACTTTCATTACTGGGTTCTGAAGAAAGTCCAGATTCATCATTGAGAGGAAGCTTCATAGAATTTAAATCTTGCAACACTTGACTAATACTTTCAACATCATTCACTTCATCAATATCAGTGTCCATAACATTGTCAGAGTCATTGTTTGCAATTATTTCTGTGCTTACTGGTGTGTCACCAGGGGTGCTTTCAGTCTCTTGCTGTCTTTCTGGGAGTTCAACTAGTTCCACCATACACAAACAGTCAGCTACATCTGAAGTCACACTTTGCACCTCACTCTCAGTGAGCACAGGGGCTGTGGAGAAGGTTAGAGGGTTGGACAGTCCTGAAGGTCCAGCTTCATCTCCAAAATTGTACATGGGATTATCTTGAAACAGCTGACTCAGTTCATAAAATGGGTAATAGGGAGTTTCACACTCACCATCATCAGATTCAGACTGGCAATCAGTGTCATATAGGGCCTGATTGGTGGGAGGCCTTGAATCCTTGATAACTGGAGAGGCGTTTAACTGTTTCTTTTTAGCTGCAGCTCTGGTTACAGGCCCGGGAGGGGCAGTGTCATGTGGTGCAGAATCGATGATAATTTGACCAGTTGGCAGCAAGTGATTCCTGTGCATTGTCTTGACTGTGTATGAAAAGCACTATATAAATGCTGATTCTTCTTCTTCTTCTTCTTGATAGCTCGTGGGTCATTTTCTGAATGCACTTTATAGACGGGAAGATCCTCCAGATTGCTGACAACAATGTAAGGGGTATGATGCCACCTGTCAGCAATTTTGTGTTTTCCATGCAATCCCAAATTTTGCAATAACACTCTGTCTCCGGGTTGCAGTTCTTGGGCCTTGACATGCTTGTCATGCCTTTCTTTATTGGCTAAGTTCTGCTTTGCTGCCATGGTATGTGCTAGTTGGTAGGCATGGTTTAACTAGGCCTTTAACTTTTGAACATACTGAAGGTGATTTTCAGCTCTGACTCCATCAGAGGACACTCCAAAGCAGAAGTCTACTGGCTACTAGGATTCTCTTCCAAACATTAGGCGAAAGGGTGAGAACCCAGTGGCATCACTCCTAGTGCAGTTATATGCATGTACTAAGGTGCTCATCTGTTGGCTCCATTTGGACTTGTCCCAGGTATGAAGTGTACCCAGCATGTCTAGTAACATTCCATTAACCCTTTCAGGCTGTGGATCACCCTGGGGATGATATGGGGTAGTTCTGGACTTTTGCACTCCCCAGAGTGAGAGCGTTTCCTTGATCAAATGCCTTTTAAAGTCTCTCCCTTGATCGGAGTGAATTCTCTGGGGGGCACCATAATGGACAAAGAACTTCTCAGTTAGGACCTTGGCCACTGTGGATGCTTTCTTGTCTTTGGCTGGGTATGTCCGGGCATAACTAGTGAAATGATCAGTCACCACTAGCACATTGCCAGTATTCTTTTGATCTGGTTCATGGCACAAAAAATCAATACACACAAGCTATATAGGTGCACAGGTACAGATATTGACCAAGGGTGCAGCCCTCTGGGGCTCAGCTTTTCTCTGGAGACAATGACTGAAAGTTCTGATGTGAGTCTCAATGTCAGCCCCCATTTTTGGCCAATAGAATCACACATGTGCCAAGTCTGTAGTCTGGTCACAACCCAAGTGTCCCATCTGGTCATGAGGGGCCCATAGAACTACACATTTGAAAGCTGTAGGTAACACTAATTGCTATTTGTCAGCTTGACCATGTCAGTTTGTAGTCTCTCTGTAAAGTAGATGGTTACGCAACTTTTGTCTGGGTCTCTCTGTGAACAACAGGGCAGTTTGTAAATCTCTAGAGCGAAGCTTGGACACATCTTTTCCAGCATGAATAGCATCTAGCACTGGCTTAAGCATGGGGTCTTGAGCCTGAGGCCACTGTATGTTGTCAGGGGCAAGCTGAGGCAATGCGCTGAGGTCTAAGGCTGCAAGATGGCAGTAGACTGCAGGGACACACGTGTCAGGAGGGCCCAAGCAGTCAACTGTTCAGGAGAGGGGTGTTCATCTTTATCAAATTTCTGACAAAGAGCCTTGACAAACTATTCAGCTATCCTTAACCACTTTGCATTAGAATCAGGCCTTCTGGAGAGAGTGTCAGCATCAATGTGGTTTAAGCCCGGTCGATACTTCACTGAATAATCGTATGTTGAAAGTGCAGATAATCAGTGATACCCCATGGTATCCAGCTTAGCTGAAGTCTGGACATAGGTGAGAGGATTGTTGTCAGTTTCTACTAGATTCTTTGCACCATAAAGATATTCATGGAACTGATCCACCACAGCCCACTTTAATGCAAGAAATTCAAGCTTGTGTACAGGGTAATTTCTTTCAGACAGCGATAGGCTCAGACTGGTAAATGCCACTGGGCATAAACCTTCCTCTTATTCTTGATACAGAACAGCTCCAAGTCCCTTCAAGCTGGCATCAGTGTGCAACACATAGGGTCTGAGAGGGTTGGAATATGTTGCACAAGGGCATGGGTGAGTTGGTGAATGATATCATAGAAAGTTGCCTCGCACTCTGGAGTTCACCTGCCTCCAAAAGGTCCATGGGTCCAAAAGTCAGCCTTTTCCTCCTCTTTAACTGTACTTTTCTGGTACTTCTTGTTCGTAGGTGGGTAACCTTGAGTTAAATTGAGCAAAGGGTGGATGACTTTTGTGTAGTCTTTTATGAACCAGTGATAATAGTTGTAGAATCCCAAGAATCTTTGCAGTTCTTTCAGATTGTTAGGCTGGGGCCATATGGTAAAAGACTCCATTTGGCTCAGGTCAATCTGAATCCCTTCCTCTGACACTATATGACCAGCATATTTCACAGATTTGGGGAAAAATTTACACTTGTTTATCGATAATTTTAGTCCAAAATCTTTGAATCGGTCTAGAACCTTGAACAGACGAGTTTCATGTTCCTTAAGGGTCCGGGCAAACACAATGATGTCATGGAGATATACAAGGCATTCTAGTAAGTTCATGTCTCCCACAGCTCATTCCATTGGCTGCTGGAATGTGTTGGGGGGCCCTGAAATACCCTGAGGCATGTGCAGAAACTCATAGAAACCCAGGAGAAGATGAAGGCTGTTTTTTTCTGTTTTTTGGGGCCATGGGCATTTGGTAGTACCCACTTCTAAGGTCTAGCATAGAGAAGCACTGGCTTCCACAGAGGCAGTCAAGAGCATCTTGGATACGTAGCATACTATATTGATCCAGAACAGTCTTTAGTTTAACGTCCGGTAATCCACGCACATCTTCATTGATCCATTTTTCTTCTGGACTACCACAATCAGAGAGGAGCATGGACTTTGAGACTCTTGGATGATTCCTGCTGCTAGCATTTCCTGGAGATGGCATCAAACATCATCAATGTCAGCAGGTGCAAGGCGGCGGGATCTCTCTCAGAATGACCTCCCTTCATGAAGTCTGATGTGGTGTTCAGCCCCTGTGATGCATCCCACATCCCATTCTTTCAATGGGAAGACTTTGCTTCTCTGAGCCAATCTCTGGCTAAGTTTGGCTTTCCATTCTGTGGGCAGAGGGGACTCTCCAAAATCAAACAGATCAGGGGTCACTTCGTCAGCCTCTCCAGGACACTTTTTGCTAGGTAGCACAGCAGTATCTGCACAATTTACAGTAGCTAGGGTGCACCATTGATTTACTTGAACCTCCCGGTCTGACATTTTTTTGGACTTGTTCCACTACCCACCGAGCATAGGCATGGGCTCAGGTTGGTAGAATGCTAAGCTTGACCCATAGTTCCTCAGGCATTTTCCCCTCTTCTGGGGCATCCAGCATAAGAATCTTGTTTTTGACATCCTTTTTTATGTGCACTTCTCCACTAATGACATACTGAGCATTTGGAGGCAATACATACTACACCGACAGCTTCATCTTTCTCAATATTTCTGTTTTGCATCTGTAAATCATAGGCTTCCTGCACCAAGGCCGGAATGCATAAGGCCTTCCCAGTCCACTTGGCTTGTTTCTCGTGACAGAGCTGGGCAAGCCGGCCAAACATATGGGCATCAGTACCAATCAACAAAGGGACACCATTGTACAGTCCAATCAGTGGGAACACCAGGGCCAAGGTCTCTACTGGTTCATCCACTCCAGCAACAGTAGTAGGGAAAGACAACCAGATTCGTACATACCCTCAGTAAGGATATGATTTTTCACTCAACCCCCACACATGCAGTCCTTCTAGAAGTAGGAGTGGGAGGTCAAATAAGTGCTGGTCATGCCAATCTTGAAATATAATGGTGACCTGTGAGCCACTGTCTAGCACAGTTCAAGTGAAGATGCCATTAATTCTTACAGTAGTCTCCATGGAGGAACCCACCATCTTGGACCAATCCTGGGAAGTCTGGTTGGCAGACTAGCCCACAGCAGCCTTGGAGGAAAAAGATTTTCATGATGGACCAGGATGAGGTTTGATATTGCTCTGTTGAACCAGATTAAGCAGTTTAGCAGTGACCTCCCACAGGTCTTCAAGAGAATTGCAGCCTCATCGGGTAAGGCCGTCTTCTCCACACCTGTAGCAGAACACCTGTTCCCTAGGATCACTGGAGCTGTTGGTTTTTTTCTGAACTTTGTACCAGTTGGAGGAGGGAGTTCTACTGTCCTCTTTTGGTTTTGGCTCAGGTTCCCAGTCTCTGCCATTCCACCAGGGGGCAGAAGTTCAGGTGGCTTGTATGAGGTCCTCTACTAAAGCTCACAGCTCCCTCATTTCTTCCACCAGTCTGGATTCAACTCTAGGTTCAGGGGTAATAGCATGAGCCCCCACACCCACAGGTGGGGCCTCACTGCCAGTCCCAGTCTTGGGCAGGTTAAAGTTAGAATTCCTGGCTACTTCAGATGCAGCTTATTGGCTGGCTCGCATCTCCTTTAGCAAATCTCAGACCTGCTGCATCTCAAAAGGTTCCTCTTTCTCTTCAAGTCGGTCTGGGATCTGGGTGGTGCATGCAATGTCAGCATAGGATTCCCAACCGTCCTCATCGTTCTCGGCCTCTTGAATCTCCTTCATCAGCCAGCAGTATTTGAGAGGGTCAGCTTTCCTGTCCTGTAACTTCAGTTTTAACATGAGTACACAGGAGTACCATGCAGATTTTAAGATATGCTCCAGCCTGACACAGTTCAGTTCACCAGCTGGGACACCTCTTTTTCTGTAGCTCTCTGCAGGGCCCATTCAATTCTGGTGACAAATGCAGACAACTTCTCATTCTTCCCCTGTTTAGCAGACTTGAACTTCCACATTAAGTCTTCCCTAGATTTGGTGCTGCCAAACATCCCTTCTAACACAGAGAGGTACTCTGCTGCAGTGGCCTTTGGGTTTGTGGATCAAAGGAATTGAATAGCCTCCAAAGCAGGGCCCTTTTTAGCTTTCCATAAGTCTCTTTCTCTTCTCCCCCTTGAACACTGCCATTCGTAAACCAAGGGAGTTGCATAGTCCATCCATGTTTCTAAGTTGTCCTCCCCCACTGGCACAGGAACTGCACCAGAGAACAGTCTGAGCCTGTAATAAGAGTCCAGATGTACAGAACAAATCACAATGGGGGACGCTGCAATAATGAGTGCCCTGGGGGTGGATGGAGAGGCTGAAGGAGACTGCAATGGAGAGGCATTCTCTGACTTCTTCAAGGCCTTCAACAACTCTTTAGCTGACTGCCATTCTGTAGCCAAAAGTCTCATCAGTTTGTCTTTAAACCCCTCAATTCTTGAGGACCCCAAGGGGAAGATGGGTCACTATGCAAGTGAATAACTTTCTACCCCTTCTGTGATCCTTCTGGCATGATAACAGGGGGTACCATTTTGGGGTCTATGGGGAGGCTACAAGAAAGGAGGGCCACCATGGTCTGATCAGATAGATCTGAGTCCCTTCCCCATACTTCAACCTTCCCCAGACATTTAAACTTCCTCACTGTTTCATCCATAGTCTCATTAGTGGTTCCCACAGGGATATCAAGTAGTAACATGGCATGATGAGGGTCTACCCCTTCGGCCTCACTCCACCACATCATGAGGTGCATGACCAGCTTGTGGGGAGAAATTTTCCATTTGGGCATAGTAAGCGCCTTCATTTAAATTTCTGTCTCCAGTTTCCACTGGGCTGCAATTTTAACTTTTGATCACTAGAGGGCACTAATCTCAGCAGTGCCTTCAAGATGTAACCACTAGGCAGCACTATTCTAAGGGCTGCTACCCCTGCCTATATGACAACACACAGGTTGAAGGACTTGAGTTCTGTGAATGGGTGCCTCAACCAAGAGGAATGGTATTATGGTAGCTTAACTGCTTTGGTATTGCCCACCAGGACGCTATAACCACCCACTAACCCTCCTAGTGGCCTAAACAGTAACACAATGGTACATTAACATTCAAGAGATAGCAGTAATAATATGCTCATGCCCCTTTCACTTATCTCCAGGGCTGGATCTGCTGCAACTGCCCTGCAGACCACCTGGAAAATAAGATCATCAATACAACAATGCACTATTACCACTGTATCCCAACTAATAATATGCACACAAGCCAGGTTAAACATGAAAAAAGACAATCCAGTTTATTTAGGGGAAGTGAACAAGGGAGGGGCGTGAATCAAGAAGAATGATTAGCACTCTGATTAAATTCAGGTTGGTTAGACAAGCACTGTAAGTCCCTTTCAAACAATCCCACAACCCTGAGCACCCAGTATGTCATGCAGGCTAGCCTGAAGCATTGCCCAGGGTGGCCAGTGTTGCGACTGTTGTTGGGGCCCTTAGGAAAGACAACAGTTAACATGCACACAACCCAAATATTTGTAATCCCGAACTGGATGGCTCAGTTCTTTGCAATAACCCAAACAAACAATTAGATGGTACACAATGATTTGTTTCTATCATTGTAGGGAGCAAGCCTGATTTGTGCTCATGCTACCAGAATCTGGATGCAGGACAGGTGAAATGAAGGCTTTGTGGTGTTGATCTGGAAGGCCAGGGGAAACAGGGACAACATGACTCACCTCCTGGTGGTCGCTACCTGTTCGATGGTGTTGAGCAGAATGCCAAATCCTCAAGCTGGTCTTTTGCTGAGATAGTCTCTGAAGTGGGGGTAGTGGTCTAGGCCGAGATGGCGGGGCCCAGGCAGGATGAACAGTTCTGCAGCAGTTTGTGATTCTTTGCTGGTGAAGCCTCCAGTTGGCGTACAAGATTCTGCTGGGGGAACCAAATCACGACCCACTAAACTCATTCAGCACATATAAATCAATTATTTCTCTAAGCCACAATTCGGATACAGTCCGGTTGCTAATTACAGCTTCACTGCACAAACCTTTCAATCTGAGGCTATTTCTATCATCAGGCAGGCAGTTCACTTCTGGAGCAAATCTTTGGTCCAAATCCCAAGTCGCAACAACAGTTCTCTCCTTTTTTATGCTGCAGATCTAAGCTGGCAATTAGAAAGATTCGACTTCTGCAATGGGCAGTTCAAAGGCAGGAGAATGTAGCAGGCAGGCCAGTAGAGACTTCACTCCAATTCCCCTATGCTCCTTCTGAGAGCAGCTGCTTGAAAGCTCAAGCTATTCACTCTTCAACCTCCAACTGTAACCGAGACACTGCTTCAAGCAGTTCTGGAGATTTCCCTTGTGATGCAAAAGGTTCTGTTGGTTGAGGGAACTGTCAGTCACAGTAAGGGCTCCCCCTCCAGATCCATTTGGGCACCAACAGTGAAAACTACAAAAACTACAGAATTCCTTCCCATAAGACCCATGGGGACAGTCTCCATTTTAGGTCCCCCGTGGTTCGATTGGTCCAAATGCTGGAAGTCCAGAACCTAACATGGTGGCTCTCATACAAATGTTCAAGCTGCAACAAAAGCAGGTTAGACAAACTTCTCTATCTTTACTATAACAGCAATTTAGGAATAAACAATTACAGTTTCTAAGAGGGCTCCCTCTGCGCAAGTAGCAACTGCAGAATGGAGCTACATAACACACGGTCTGGCCAGTCACAAGGCTTAAATCACTCGGACCCAGCCCAGACTAATTTCTAAACACAGATTAATCAAGCTCTTAAAGAGACAGGTGCAGAGGCTTGCTAGGGCACTCTCACGCAAACAAATAGAACTACTGCAAACAAGACACTAGCCTGACATTGGCATTTAGGAAGCCCAGGAAGACATTATAGTAAACTCCAATTTGTGGGGGGGGGTTACACTCTTCCCTGCCTGGAAAAACTTGGCATCCGTGTCAAGTCTACACTTACTATAGGATTCTATATATAAAGACATTATACAAACATATATGCATGTTTCATTAGCATAAAATAAAAGCTGATGCATCATTAAAACAAAAACAGTATGTCAAAACAACAGTACTGCTGTATTTTCCATGTTAGCAATGACAATTCCTTAAGGACATATTTTTCACAACACTTCACAAAACAGTTTAAAGGGACACTGTCAACTCCCTTAGGTCTCAAAGTGTCCCTAGTTTAAAAAACACATTTTATGATTGCCAGTATTCTGTAAAGATTGCTGATTGTGTCATTTGGACAGTAAACAGATGCTCAGACTGTTGTTGCAGTTTTAAAATTGTATTTTATTGTTATTTGGGGTTATATTTTGGGTTGGATTTTTATTTTATTTTTCTTTAATATGTAATAGTGTTTGGTTTTTGTTTGGTTCCTTCCTCTTTGAGAGAGAGAGTGAGGAGTGAATTTATTTATTTTCTTTTAAGTTATTTGATATTGATAGGTTTTTTGTTAATTTATTATATTTTATTTTTGTTTATTGTATGTTTATTATGTGTTGGGGAGGTTTAGTGACAGTTGGGTGCTATTCCCCCACCAGGCTCAGGGAATTATGTCCCTTTGAATGCCTCCTTTGTCATCCAACACCTATTTTAGGTGTCGTGCGTTGGGCATTCTCAGGAAGCGTAGGCGAAGGTGGAGAGCTGGGCCTGTTGGGGGACAGGAGGGGAGTGGGCAGATTGGGGTTTTGGGGTTCAGGAGACACCCTGGGGTGAAATTGGGTCAGGATAGGGGTTACTCATGCCTTGTCCCCATGCCCAAGGGTTCCGATCTTAATGGACAGGTGCCGAGGTCTTCTTCGACAGCTCATCCCACCTTGGCGGTGTTATGTAGTGCCAGATCTATTAAAAACAAGACAGCTATTATAGCTGATCTTGTTGGATCAACTGATCTGGCTTGCATCACTGAGACCTGGCTGGATGAAAACCCAGGTTCTGTATTGGCCTCGGCAGTTCCAGCTGGGTTCTCAGTGATACACCGTCCAAGGTTGGATCGTAGGGGCGGGGGTGTGACCATTATGTTTAAGACTGAGCTGGGCTTGTGGATGTGCCACTGGGAAGTACCAGATCCTTTGAATATATCCTGGGAGAGGGTGTAGGCTGTGGGATTCTCCTCATTTACCATCCACCAGGTGATGGTGGAGAATTCCTGCAGGAGATAGCAGACTTCATCGTCGAGATGGTGTTGAAGTTTCCCAGACTGATAGTTCTGGGGAATTTCAATGCCTGGGTTGACAAAGAACTCTCGCATTTTGGTCAAAATCTCCTCCAACTGATGATGATGCTGGGCCTAACACAGGTTGTTACCTCCTCGACCCATGTAAAAGGTCATTCATTGGATATGATCTTCCTTTTGGGTATGGAGATCGCTGATCTGGGGGTGGAACCAGTCAGCTGCTCTGACCATCACATCATAAGGTTCAGTTTCAGGGCCCCCCCAATAGGTCTGCCCCTACGGAGATGGTTCGGTACTGCCCTTTAAGGGGTATAAAACCCATTGACTTAATGGCGGTACTGGACCTATCGGGCTTGTCGAGTGAATGCATGAGTCAAGATAATCTCGTACTAGCCTATAATAAGGCTGTGGGAGATGCTCTGGACAAGATTACTCCTGTTTGTGTTCGGCCTCTCGCCCTTCATCCAAGGAGCTCTTGGTTTGACGGCTCCTTGAAGGAGTTAAGGCATATTGGCCGAAGGTTGGAGAGAGTCTGGCAGAAGTCCAGTAATGATTCTGACAAGCTTAGGTTGATGGCACATTATGATGGCTATCAATCAGAAATCACCTGTAAGAAGGCAGAGTTCCTGTCCAGGGAGATTTCTGCTGCACAAAACCGACCGGCTCAGCTTTTCTGGAATGTGGACAGCTTGTGCAATCCAATCTGCCTCCAGCCCAGAGAAGCTGTTTCTCAGCTAAGATGCGAGGAGTTCACTCGGTTCTTTGCAGATAAGGTTGCCAGCATCAGGTCTGGCATCGTCCGACCTCTCCTATGGGGGATTGCAGTGGTCGACGGGAAGTGACATGTACTCGGTCTGTCTGGTCAGAGTTTCGCCGGCTGGAGTTCAGTGACATTGTGAAGATCATCCAAACACTGCGACCAACCAGTTGTAGTTTGGATCCGGGCCCTACACCTCTCTTAGTAGGATGTGTGGAAGTTATCTGCCCAATCCTTGCTGACATTGTCTGGAAGTCTTTGGAGAGGGGGGTCTTTCCTGACCCCCTCAAGGAGGCAGTCATTCAGCCACTCCTTAAAAAACCCTCCTTAGATCCAGATTGTCCAGCTAACTACCGACCCCTCCCTAACCCACCATTTGTTGGTAAGGTTATTGAAGAGGTGGTTGCGTTGCAATTGGATGATCATCTTATAACTCACAATGTCTATGATACTCTCCAGTCTGGTTTTAGGAAGAAGCATAGCATGGAGACTGCCCTTGTCCGGGTATTAAGTGATCTCCTAATGGCCAGAGATCGAAAGGCATGTACCATTCTGGTCCTTCTCGATCTCTCTGCTGCATTTGACACTGTAGACCATGGTGTGCTATTGGATCACCTGTGGGTTTATTGTGGGCTGTCTGGTACAGTCCTCAAATGGTTTCATTCTTACCTCACAGACAGGTTTCAGAGAGTTGCCACTGGAATTTATTCCTCTGGTGCCCACTCCCTGCCTTGTGGAGCACCACAGGGTTCCATTTTAGCTCCCATATTGTTTGCACTGTATATGCTGCCATTGGGAGAAATCATCAGGCGATACAGTTTGGGTTTTCACTGCTATGCAGATGATACCCAGCTGTATCCGGTCTAGTATGGTTGCCCGGCATAACTTTTCTTGACTCTGTATTGCCCACGATCTATTTCCCGCAATTTTATTTGCCGACGCGATGTTTTCCCAAACATTGTTTGCTCGAAATTGTAATACGTACGGATCCCTCTGTAACAATATTTCATGTGTCCACCAAGACCCGATTGATGTAACCTCTAATCTTTCTGTGAACATGTTTGTTATTCTACAGTTAGTCATAATGTTCTCCTATCATAAGCGTAACATATATGATATGGCCCTAGCGGACATGCTATTTCATTGTTCTGTTCATGTTCTTGTTGGGTCAATCATTGTTTTTCCATATTGCAGCAAGTGTCACTGCACACATGATAAAAGGATTCATGAATTATATGCAGTTTTCGTATGAGTACTGCACCGTGTGCCACTGCGCTATGTGCCATGGCTGATGTATGGTGTATGCCAGGGGGTCTAAGTGCAGATTTTCCCGAATTGCCAGTGTGCATACAGACATGTATTGCTCCGCTATTGGACTGTGGTGCACTACATAGTTTTTCTACATGTATTTGATGCCCATCCCCACCTCCACTGTATAATGTTTTTTTTTTTTGGTGGAGGCGGTGATCGAAGACATTTCTCCAAATACAAGGGACAATTATTGATGTGCAGGCAGCATACAGTGGTTGCATTTTGCGCAATGCTGTACCAACCACTACATGAGATGTTAACCTGTAAGGAATAGGTGCTCTGTATCTAGCGTTAGCATCGAATGCTGTTCATAGTGACTCTGTTTTGCTCTCTCTTGAGTATGATGACATCTAGGACAGATACTATCTGGTAGCATACCATATTAAATTATTATTTTCTGCATATGTTAGGTGCTTCTGCACTGGTTTTGCAATTTTTTTTTCTTATTTTTTGATGGCTCTCGCTTGAGTCCTGAGCTCCAGCATGTGTCCCCCAGTCATAACAGTACTGGAAAGGGAAACCAAGTGCTGTTTTTTTACTAGTTATTCCAATGTGTTCACTTCTCTTTTTAATACCAGCCTCATTCCCTGTGTTACAACTGCCTATATTTCGTTCCTGTTTCTGTTTCCTGGGAGCTAACCTTTGACGAAGTGCTTGGGGATTCTGCTGCTTGGTTAAATGCTGCACTGGATGGGAAAATGTCAGTTGGGAAATGATTTAGCAGGGAAAGCACATGACGGGAAATTGGTGTCGGTATACTGCTTGTCGGGCAACCTCATGCAGGGCAACCATACGGATCCCGCTGTATCTGTCTTTTCTGCCCGGCCAGGATGATGCACTCTCCATGCTGAATAATTGCCTTGCTGAGATCAGACTTTGGATGAGTTCCAGGTGGCTGAGACTGAATCTGGATAAGACTGAGGTATTGGTAGTGCACCCAAGTCGTCCGGGGGTGGGTCTGGGAGCTGCACAGCCATCAAGCTTGCTACTTGCTGGTATGTCGCTCCTTACCTCCGATCAGGTGCGAAATCTGGGCATTATTTTTGATGGCGGTTTGACCCTAAAATCTCAGGTGTCAGCTGTCATCAAATCCTCTTTTTACCATCTGAGAAATATCGCCCGGGTGAAACACCTGGTTCCTCCGGGTGATCTTCCAACATTGGTCCATGCCTTTGTCACTACCTGTCTTGATTACTGCAACTCCCTTTACCTAGGGCTACCTGGGGTTGATATCCGCCACCTGCGGCTGGTGCAGAACGCAGCAGCCAGGCTTTTGACTGGTACTCTTAGAACCAGTCATATTACACCTGTGCTCTGTGAACTGCACTGGCTGCCTGTTAGGTGGCAGATCACTTTTAAGGTTGGTTTACTAACCTTTAAAGCCCTACATGACCAGGGACCTGGTTACCTGAAAGATCTCCTGATTCCCTACTGCCCCCCTCCGTCCTCTCTGCTCCGCCAATGAGGGATTGCTAGAGATTCCCAGGGTTTGATTAAAGACATCAGGATCTTGTGCTTTTGCTTTTTCAGCACCAACCCTGTGGAATTCTCTACCTCGTTGGTTGAGAGAATGCCCAACCGTCGATAGTTTTAAAACCGGTTTAAAAACATATTTATTTAGTTTAGCATTTGTTTAATTATGGCTGTTACATTTTAATGCTGTTTTAAACATTTTTTATCAGTATGTATATGTTTTAAGTAAAACGCCTTCGCTTTGAAAGGCGCTATAAAAATAAAGTTGATTTGATTTGATTTGATGTAGCTGGTAGTTTGATTCTGACTCTTATTTTCTTTAAAAAAGTAAAAAAACAGACTGCCCAACATACTGGTGTTATCACACCACAATAGGTTTGTTTACATTCCTCAATCAGCTCCAAATACATCTTTCCTGGACTTGGGAACACCCACAACACAGTCTAGCCCCTCATGATGCAGTGGGAGTTTAGGAGGCTACTGCCTTATGAGTGACTGCACTGTTTGGGTGTGTTTCTAATGCTCACAAAGCATGCAGTGAGAACAGATCCAGGACTGTAAACAAAACAAGGTTGTTTATAAATATACATTGCCATGCATTTCAGTTCTAGTAAATAAGGAGACAGACAAAACAAACAGCAACATCAATGAATTTTAGAGAAGGTAAACAATCATAAAATGTGGGGCTTCAACTAGAAATAATATGATGAAACACAGGTTGACAGTGTCCCTTTAACATGTTCAAGTATTTAGACACATTACCCTTACAGATCTGGTCTGGGTCACCTCCTCTACACTAACCCACATGGCTTGGGGCCTATCCCTATCAGCTGCAATTAAACTGCAATGGGTAAGGCCATTAGTACACTGGCCTGAGGGCTTTACTAATAACTTGGAGGTGGCAGAATAACTCAGTTTTGGAATAGAGCTTTCAGAAATATACACCCCTTTGTGGACTATGTGTAATGGAAGATCTACAGGCCTTCCAGGGGAGTCACAACTGAGGCATATTACTGACTTTGAGGCTCTTCCAGACTTTCTGAGAGGGGCAGGCACAGGTTCAGTTCTTTCAACAGCTGCATTTGGATCTCTCAGTCCCGGCTCATTCCTTGTCATTAAGTCTGCTTCTGTAGAAAGGGATATCTTTGCACTGGCTGTCTGTTCTGTATTGGAAGCACTTTCCACTTTTTGTTCTGTTAACTCAGGTTCAACAACATTACTCTCATTACTGGGTTCTGAATAAAGTTCAGATTCATCATTGAGAAGAAGATCCATAGAATCTAAATCTTGCAACACTTGACTAATACTTTCAACATCATCAACTTCATCCATATCAGTGTCCATAACATTGTTAGAGTCATTGTTTGCAATTATTTCTGTGCTTACTGGTGTGTCACCAGAGGTGCTTTCAGTCTCTTGCTCTCCTTCTGGGAGTTCAGCTAGTTCCACCATACACAAAGAGTCAGCTACATCTGAAGTCACACTTTGCACCTCACTCTCGGGGAGCACAGGGGCTGTGGAGAAGGCTGGAGGGTTAGACAGTCCTGAAGGTCCAGCTTCATCTCTAAAATCGTACATGGAATTATCTTGAAACGGTTAACTCAGTTTATAAAATGGGTAATAGGGAGTTTCACACTCGCCGTCATCAGATTCAGACTGGCAATCAATGTAATTTTGGGCCTGACTTGGGGGAGGTCTTGCATCCTTGATAACTGGAGAGGAGTGTAACTGTTTCTTTTTAGCTGCAGCTCTGGTTACAGACCCAGGAGGGGCAATGTCTTGTGGTGCAGAATCAATGATAATTTGACCAGAGGGCAGCAAGTGATTCCTGTGCATTGTCTTGACAGCTCGTGGGTCATTTTCTGAATGCACTTTATAGACTGGCAGATCTTCCAGATTGCTGACAAAAATGTAAGGGATCGGATGCCACCTGTTGGCAATTTAGTGTGTTCCATGCAATCCCAAAATTTACAATAACACTCTGTCTCCAGGTTGCAGTTCTTGGGCCTTGACACGCTTGTCATGCTTTTCTTTATTGGCTAAGTTCCATTTTGCTTCCATGGTATGTGCTAGTTGGTAGGCATGGTTTAACCGGGCCTTTAACTTTTGAACATACTGAAGGTGATTTCCAGCTCTGACTCCATCAGGGGACACTCTGAAGCAGATGTCTACTGGCTACCAGGATTCTCTGCCAAACATTAGGTGGTAAGGCGATAACCCAGTGGCATCACTCCTAGTGCAGTTATACGCATGTACTAAGGTGCTCATCTGTTGGCTCCATTTGGACTTGTCCCAGGTATGAAGTGTGCTCAGCATGTCTAGTAATGTTTGATTTAACCTTTTAGGCTGCAGATTCCTCTGGGGATGATAGGGGTAGCTCTGGACTTTAGCACTCCCCAGAGTGAGAGCGTTTCCTTTATCAAACGGCTTTTAAAGTCTCTCTCTTGATCGGAGTGAATTCTCTGGGGGGCACCATAATGGACAAAGAACTTCTCAGTTAGGACCTTGGCCACTGCGGATGCTTTCTTGTCTTTGGTTGGTCATACCTGGGCATAATGAGTGAAATGATCAGTCACCACTAGCACATTGCCAATTTTCTTTTGATCTGGTTCAAGGCACAACAAATCAATACACACAAGCTACATAGGTGCACTGGTACAGATATTGACCAAGGGTGCAGCCCTCTGAGGCTCAGCTTTTCTCTGGAGACAACAGCTGCAAGTTCTGATGTGAGTCTCCATGTCAGTCTCCATTTTTGGCCAATAGAATCACGCATGGGCCAAGTCTGTAGTCCAGTCACAACCCAAGTGTCCCATCTGGTCATGGGGGGCCCATAGAACTATACGTTTGAAAGCTGAAGATAACACTAATTGCTGTTTGTCAGTTTGGCCTTGTCGGTTTGTGGTCTTCCTGTAAAGTAGCTGGTTATGCAACTATAGTCTGTGTCCCTCTCTAAACAACAGGGCAGTTTGTGGATCTGGAGAGTGAAGCTTGGATGCATCTTTTCCAGCATGAATAGCATCTAGTACTGGCTTAAGCATGGGGTCTTGAGCCTGAGCCCACTGTATGTTGTCAGGGAGCAGTTCAGGCAGTGCACTGAGGTCTAAGGCTGCAAGATGACAGTATGCTGCAGGGACACAAGTGTCAGGAGGGCCCAAGCAGTCCACCAGGCAGTCAACTGTTTCAGGAGAGGGGTGTTCATCTTTATTGAATTTCTGACAGAGCCTTGACAGACTATTCAGCCATCCTTACCCACTTTGCATTAGAATCAGGCTTTCTGGAGAGGGTGTCAGCATCGATGTGGTTTAAGCCCGGTCGATACTCCACTAAATAATTATGTGCTGAAAGTGCAGATAATCAGCGATATTCCATGGCATCCAACTTAGCTGAAGTCTGGACATAGGTGAGAGGATTGTTGTCAGTTTCTATTAGATTCTTTGCACCATAAAGGTATTTATGGAACTGGTCCACCACAGCCCACTTTAATGCAAGAAATTCAAGCTTAAGTACAGGGTAATTTCTTTCAGACAGCGTTAGACTCCGACTGGCAAATGCCACTGGGCATAAATCTTCCTCATATTCTTGATACAGAACAGCACCAAGTCCCTTCAAGCTGGCGTCAGTGTGCAACACATAGGGTCTGGCAGGATTGGCATATGTAGCACAAGGATATGGGTGAGTTGGTGAATGAGATCGTAGAAAGCCGCCTCTCACTCGTGAGTCAACCTGCCTCCAAAAGGTTCATGGGTACAAAAGTAAGCCTTTCCCTCCTCTTTAGCTGAACTTTTCTTGTACTTCTTATTTGTAGGTGGGTAACCTTGAGTTAAATTGAGCAAAGGGCGGATGACTTTTGTGTAGTCTTTTATGAACTGGCTATAATTGTTTCTGAATCTCAAGAATCTTTGCAGTTCTTTCAGATTGTTAGGCTGGGACCATGTGGTCAAAGACTCTACTTTGCTAGTGTCAGTCTGAACCCCTTCCTCCAACACTATGTGACCAGCATATTTCATAGATTTTGCGAAAAATTGACACTTGTCTATTGATAACTTTAGTCTAAAATCTTCTAATCGGTCTAGAACCTTGAACAGACGAGTTTCATGTTCCTCAAGGGTCCAGCCAAACACAATGACATCATTGAGATATACAAGGCATTCGAGTAAGTTCATGTCTACCCCAGCTCGTTCCATTGGCCACTGGAATGTGTCGGGCGCCACTGAAATACCCTGAGGCATACGCAGAAACTCATAGAAACCCAGGGGACAGATGAAAGCTGTTTTTTCTGTTTTCTGGGGCCATCGGGTTTGGGTAGTACCCACTCTGAAGGTCTAGTACAAAGAACCACTGGCTTCTGTTGCGGCAGTCAAGACCATCTTGGATACATGGCATGTTACATTGCTCCGGGACAGTCTTCAGTTTAATGTCCGGTAATCCACGCATATCCTCACTGATCCATTTTTCTTCTGGACTACCACAATCAGAGAGGAGTATGGACTTTGAGACTCTTGGATGATTCCTGCTGCTAGCATTTCCTGGAGATGGCATCAAACATCGTCAATGTCAGCAGGTGTAAGGTGCCGGGATCTCTCTTGGAATGGCCTCCCTTCATGAAGTCTGATGTGGTGTTCAGCCCCTGTGATGCATCCCACATCCCATTCCTTCAATGGGAAGACTTTGCTTCTCTGAGCCAATCTCTGGCTAATTTTGGCTTTCCATTCTGCAAGCAGAGTGGACTCTCCAAAATCAAACAGATCAGGGGTCACTTCGTCAGCCTCTCCAGGACACTTTTTGCTAGGTAGCACAGCAGTATCTGCACAATTTACAGTAGCTAGGGTGCACCCTTTATTTACTCAAACCTCCCAGTCTGACTTGCTTCGGACTTGTTCCACTACCTGCTGAGCGTAGGCATGGGCTTAGGCCGGTAGAATGCTTGGCTTGAAGAGTAGTTCCTTAGGCAGTTTCCCCTCTTCTGGGGCATCCAGCATAAGAATCTTGTTTTTGACATCCTTTTTTTATGTGCATTTCTCCACTAATGATACACTGAGCATTTGGAAGCAATACAAGTGAGTCCGGGTCTTTTTTCCATACTACACGAACGGATTCATCTTTCTCAATCTCTCTCTGTTTTGCATCTGTAGATCATAGGCTCACTGCACCAAGGCCAGAATTCATAGGGCCTTCCCAATCTGATTGGCTTGTTTCTCATGACAGAGCTGGGCAAGCCGGCCAAATATATGGGCATCTGTATCAATCAACAAAGAGACACCATTGTACATTCCAATCAGTGGGAACACCAGGGCCAAGGTCTCTACTGGTTCATCCACTCCAGCAATAATAGTAGAGAAAGACAACCAGATTTGTACATACCCTTGGTAGGGATAGGATTTTTCACTCAACCCCGACACATGCAGTCCTTCTAGAGGTAGGAGTGGGAGGTGAGATAAGTGCTGGTTATACCACTCTTGAAATATAATGGTGACCTGTGAGCCACTGTCTAGCACAGCTCAAGTGGAGATGCCATTAACTGTTATGGTAGTCTCCATGGAGGAACCCACCATCTTGGGCCAATCCTGGGAAGTCTGGTTGGCAGACTGGCCCACAGCAGCCTTGGAGGAAAAAGATTTTCATGATGGGCCAGGCTGAGGTTTGATATTGCTCTGTTGAACCAGATTAAGCTGTTTAGCAGTGACCTTCCACAGGTCTTCAGGAGAATTGCAACCTCGTCGGGTATGGCCATCTTCTCCACACCTGTAGCAGAACACCTGTTCCCTAGGATCACTGGAGCTGTTGGATTCTTCCTGAACTTTGTACCAGTTGGAAGAGGGAGTTCTACTGTCCTCTTTTGGTTTTGGCTCAGGTTCCCTGTCTTCGCCATTCCACCAGAGGGCAGAAGTTTAGGTGGCTTGTATGAGGTCCTCTACTAAAGCTCACAGCTCCCTCATTTCTTCCACCAGTCTGGATTCAACTCTAGATTCAGGTTCAATAGCACAGGTGGGGTCTCACAGCCAGTCTCAGTCTTGGGCAAGCAAAAGTTAGAATACCTGGCCTCTTCAGCTGTGGCTTATTGGCTGGCTCACATCTCCTTTAGCTCCTTCAGCAAATCTCAGAGCTGCTGCATCTCAAAAGGTTCCTCCTTCTCTTCCAGTCAGTCTGGGGTCGGGGTGGTGCGTACAACCCCAGCATAGGATTCCCAATCGTCCTCATCGTTCTCAGCCTCTCAAATATCCTTCTTCAGTCAGCAGTATTTGGGAGGGTCAGCTTTTCTGTCCTGTAACTTCAGTTTTAACATAAGCACACTGGAGTACCATGCAGATTTTAGGATGTGCTCCAGCCTGACATGATTCAGTTCACCAGCTGGGACACCCCCTTTTCTATGGGCTCTCTGCAGGACTCATTCAATTTGGTTTACAGAAGCAGACAACTTCTCATTCTTCCACTGTTTAGCAGACTTGAATTTCCACATTAATTCTTCCCCAGATTCGGTGCTGCCAAACACCCCTTCTAACACAGTGAGGTACTCAGCTGCAGTGGCCTCTGGGTTAATGGAATGAAGGAACCAAGTAGTCTCCAGTGCAGGGTCCTTTAAGCTTTCCATAAGTCTCTTTCTCTTCTCCCCTTCTGAACACTGCCATTCCTGAGCCAAGGGAGTTGCATTGTCCATCAGTGTTTCTAAGTCATCCTCCCCCACCTGTACAGGAACTGCACCTGAGAACAATCTGAGCCTGTGATAAGAGTCCAGGTGTACAGAACGTATCACAATGGGGGACGCTGCAATAGGGGGTGTCCTGGGGGTGGCCATAGAGGCCGGAGGAGATTGCAAGGGAGTGGCCTTCTCTGACTCCTTCAAGGCCTTCAGCAACTCTTTAGCTGACTGCCATTCTGTAGTTAAGAGTCTCATCAGTTTGTCTTTTAAACCCTCATTCCTCAGGGACCCCAGGGGAAGGCAGGTAACTATGTAAGTGAATAACTTTCCACCCCTTCTGTGATCCTTCTGGCATGGTAACGGGAGTACCATTTTGGGGTCTATGGGGAGGATACAAGAAAGGAGGGTCAACAAGGTCTGATCAAATAGATCTGAGTCCCTCCCCCATACTTCAGCCTTCCCCAAACATTTAACCTTCTCCACTGTTTCTTCCATAGTCTCATTAGTGGTCCCCACAGGGATATCAAGTAGTAACATGGCATGTTGAGGGTCTACCCCTTCGGCCTCACTCCACCACATCATGTGGTGCATTACCAGCTTGTGGGGAGAAATTTTCCATTTGGGCATAGTAAGCACCTTCATTTCAATTCCTGTCTCCAGTTTCCACTGGGCTGCAATTTTAACTTTTGACCACTAGAAGGCACTAATCTTAGCAGTGCCTCCAAGATGTAACCACTAGGTGGTACTATTCTAAGGGCTACTACCCCTGCATGTATGACAATATACAGGTTGAAGGGCCTGAGTTTTGTGAGCAGGTGCCTCAACCAAGAGAAATGGTATTGGGATAGCTTAACTGCTTTGGTATTGCCCTCCAGGACACTATAACCACCCACCAACCCTCCTAGTGGCCTAAACAGTAACACAATGGTTCATTCACATTCAAGAGATAGCAGTAATAATATGCTCATGCCCCTTTCATTTACCACCAGGGCTGGATCTGCTGCAACTGCCCTGCAGACCACCTGGAAAATAAGATCAGCAATACAACAATACAATATTACCACTGTAACCCAACTAATAATATGCACACAAGCCAGGTTAAACATGAAAAAAGAAAATCCTGTTTATTTAGGGGAAGTGAACAAGGGAGGGGTGTGAATCTAGAAGAATGTTTAGCATTCTGATTAAATTCAGGTTTGTTAGACATGCAGTGTAAGTCCCTTTCAAACAATCCCACAACCCTGAGTACCCAGTATGTCATGCAGGCTAGCCTGAAGCATTGCCCAGGGTGGCCAGTGTTGCAACTGTTGTTGGGGCCCTTATGAATGAAAACAGTTAACATGCACACAACCCAAATATTTGTAATCCCTAGCTGGATGACTCAGTTCTTTGCAATAACCCAAACAATTAGATGGTACACAATGATTTGCTGCTGTCGTTGCAGGGAGCTACTCTGAGTTGTACTCATGCTACCAGAACCTGGATGCAGGACAGGCAAAATGAAGACCTTGTGGTGTTGATCTGGAAGGCCAGGGGAAACAGGGCTGACATGACTCACCCCCTGGTGGTCGCTACCTGTTCGATGGTGTTGAGCAGGGAGCCGAATCTCCAAGCTGGTCTTTCGCTGAGATGGTCTCTGAAGTGGGAGTAGTAGCCTAGGCTGAGATAGCAGGGCCCAGGCAGGATGAACAGTCCTGCAACAGTTCATGTTTCTGTGCTGGTGAAGCCTCCAACTGGCATACAAGATTCTGCCAGGGGGAACCAAATTGTGACCCAAGAAACACATTCAACACATATAAATCAATTATTTCTCTAAGCCACAATTTAGATACAGTCTGGTTGCTAATTACAGCTTCATTGCACAAACCTTTCAATCCGAAGCTATTTTTATCACCAGGCAGGCCGATCACTTCTGGAGAAAATCTTTGGTCCAAATCCCAAGTTGCAACAACAATTTTCTTCTATCTTCTGCTGCAGATCTAAGCCGGCAATCAGAAAGATCCAACTTCTGCAATGGACAGTTCAAAGGCAGGAGAATGTGGCAAGCAGGCCAGTGAGCCTTCCCACCGATTCCCCAAGGTTCTTTCTGGGAACAGCTGCTCGAAAGCTTGAACTATTCACTCTTCAACCTCCAGCTCTAACTGAGACACTGCTTCAGGCAGTTCTGGGGATTTCCCTTGTGATCCAAAAGGTTCTTTTCACTGAGGTAACTGTCAGTCACAGTAAGGGCCCCCCTCCAGATCCATTTGGAAGCCAACAGTTACAACTACAAAAACTATAGAATTCCTTCCCACAAGACCCCTGGGGACAGTCTCCATTTTAGTTCCCCAGTGGTTCAATTGGTCCAAATGCTGGAAGTCCAGAACCTAACATGGTGGTTCCCATCCAAATGTTGGAGCTGCAACAAAAGCAGGTTAGACAAACATCTTTATCTTTACTATAACAGCAATTTAACAATAAACAATTACAGTTTCTAAGAACGCTCCCTCTGCGTAAGTAGTGACTGCAGAATGGAGCCACTGTCTGGCTGGTCACAAGCCTTAAATCATTCGGACCCATCTCAGACTAATTTCTAAACACAGATTAATTAAGTTCTTAAAGAGACAGGTGCAGATGCTCTCTAGGGCACTCTCGCGCAAACAAATAGTACTGCAGAGGACACCAGCCTGACAGTGGGCATTTAGGAAGCCCAGGAAGACATTCTAATAAACCTCAATTTGTTGGGGGGGGGGGTTACACTTCACAAACACAATAGGTGGAACAATAATATTTCCATATAATAACTGGTGAGCAATTTTTTGTATGGGATCATCCAGTTGATATTTGCCATAATAACCAGTTACTACAGCAGACATGCGTTGCTTCAGAGTCTGAAAGCACAAGCTCCATTCTCACAACTGCACAGTTGCAGTCACTTTCACTTCCAACTAATACAAATGGAGATAAAACACACCAAATATTACTAAACCTCATAACCAAGTGACAGAAAAAAACTCTGATTATCATCAGAATGGTAACTGCCAAAATACCTATAAAAGCCATGACCTAATGCAGTCAGTGTTCCCATGGAAATAGAGACATCGTGTTAGTAGAGTGCATACTCTATGGAACACATTGGGACAGATTTTCAAATATGAATGAATGTCACAAGCCCCCGGTAGCCGAACATATGGCGCACAAGGCTTGTGGCATTCGCGGTGCGGCAATCGGGAATTTCCATCTCTTGTGCCCCGGCATAGGTCCTTAGACTACAGTTTCATGGTCTTGCTTGCACCGCCCTTCCAGGACAAAGTTTATGGTGCTTGCGCCAGATATGTAGCACAAGCTGCCATAAATCAGGGAAACCATTGTAACTGCACCTGAGATTCGAAAATTTGGTGCAGTTGCGGGAAAGGGGTTCAGCGCACCACCAATTCTAAAGTCCCCTGGCGAAGGGCTTGTTGTAAGCCCTGCATCTTCATTTGAAAATCCTGCCCATTATTTTCCCCAGCACTTTACAGATTGCCTTCATTCTGAACTGTGTTTATACATTTTTTGATGCAAAATCAAAGTGTTCACAGCACTGCTCCACAACCAGCACACATTCCAAAGCTAAAATCCAAATAAAAAAATGGCTTTTTCGGCAGCTTCTCTCACTGTTGTTCACCCATTTCATGGTTTTCTTAATACAGTGTCATTCTCTGTATATCTCTATAAGGTAATTTTATACATTTGTTTAAAACTGCATACTCCTGATGTATATCTACTAAGTCAAATTCCTCTTGTTTTTGCTGAGGCATCTAACAGCCACCATAAACACAGTGACCTATTGGGGAAAAAATTGCTCCCCAGTAATTATATAAAATAAAAGTATGGGGTGGTGTGCACACTCTAAGTTAATGCACACCCTCCATGTGGGGTACTTTAATAAACCCCTCGAGTTTCACTCTTGGGGTTTTTGCAGCATCCCACACCGTGGGTGTGCATTAAATTCTCATAATACACACCACCCCATACATTATTTTCTATTTACTCACCAATCTCAGGTAACTATAACTTTCTTCCATCTTTTAAATGATCAGATTTGCACAAATGGGCCCCTACAGGGCTGTTCCATTTGATTAACTGCTATGAACATGGATAGTTAATGACATGTTTACAAAAGGCAGCTTTTATGTCTAGGATGATTGCAGCTGGGAAGAACCGACCAACTCAGCTCTTTTGGGTCATAGATAGGCTATTACATCTGGCCTGTCTGGAACTTGTCAAGGCTTTATCAGCTCATATGTGTGAGGAGTTCATTTGGTTCTTTTCAGAAAGCGTGTCCTCTGTGAGGGCTGGGATTTCTCCAAGTGGAATACCAGCCTGCAACAGTGGCAGCTTTTAGGTGCACAGACGCACACAGTCACTCTGGGGAGAGTTCCAGCCAGTGATAATAGTGGAGATCTGTGGGGTGATCTCTGGGCTTAAATCAAAGTTCTGTGACCTTGACCCAGGCCCGACATGGCTACTAGTTGGCTGCATCAAGGTCCTGGCCCCATTTTTTTTCCAAGATTCTCGGATGTTCCTTGTTGGCTGGAGTATTCCAGGAGTCTCTTAAACAGGTTCCTGCTGAAAAAAGCATCTTTGGACCCAGACATCTTGGCGAATTACCAGCCAATCTTGAACCTTCCCTTTTTGGGGAAGGTTCTTGAGAAGGTGGTCGCAGAGCAGCTCGAGGGTCACCTCAAGGACTTTCAAATTTACAAACTGTTCCAGTCCAGACTTCGGATCTTACAATGCATGGAGACTGCATTGTTCAGGGTGCTAAATGACCTGCTCAGGGCAAGGGTCAGGGGAGAGTGAACAATTCTCATTCTTCTCCATCTCTCTCCTAAGCATTTGACACTGTAGATGATAGGGTGTTGTTGGACAGGCTAAGGGTGTATGTAGGACTCATTGGCAAGGTCATCAGCTGGTTTGAGTCCTTCCTCTGGGGCAGGTCCTGGAGGATGACACTGGGGGATTACTCCTCATACCCAATGGACCTGCCCTGTGGAGTTCCCCAAGGTTCTGTCCTCTTCCCCATGTTGTTCACAGTGTACATGCTGCCCTTTAGCGAGGTTATAAGGTGGTATGAGCTGAGTTTTCATTGCTATGCTGATGATACTCAACTCTACCTGTCCTTCGCAGTCAACATGATAAATGAGTGCTTGGCCAAGATCTGGGCTTGGAAGTCATCAAACTGGCTGGGACTAAACCTGGGGAAGACTGAGGTGCTGGTTGTTGAGCCGGGCCAAATGAGTGGATTGGGGGCCTCTGGGGATAGGTTGGAGCTCTTCATTGGCCCGACTGAACTAGAGGCCTCCCTAAAGGTGCAGAATTTGGGCTTTGTGCTGGATAATGAGCTGTCACTAGAGGGCAGGTGTCGGCTGTTGTCCTGACCAGATTTTAACATCTCTGGAACATTACCTGAATTAAGTCCCTGATCCCTCTCGATGACCTGGCCATGCTGGTGCATGCTTTCATCACCTTGAGGCTTGACTACTGTAACACACTCTACTTCAGGGTTAGAAGCGGTGTGATGCAGTGACTGCAGCTTCTACAGAATGCAGCAGCCCATTTGTTGACTGGACACTCAAGGTTCAGTCACATTACACTGGTGCTGCACAAGCTGCATTGGCTGCTGGTGCACTGGTGTATCACCTTTAAAATAGGTCTTCTGACCTGCAAGGCCCTACATGGGTTGGGGCCAGGCTACCTGAAGGAGCTTTTGTATCCCTACACCCCATTGTGCTCGCTCAGATCAGTTGGAGATTCCCTCCTGGAGGTCCCCAGGGCTAGGCTAAAATCTTCTGGAGACTGGGCATTTGAAATAGCTGCCCTGGTCCTTTGGAGTGCTCTGCCAGGGTACCTGCAGGAGGCACCATCCATGGAGTTCTTTAAGAAACACCTCAAGACCTGCCTGTTTGAGCAAGCCTTCAGAACCTGGGGAATTTATACAGGGATTTTTAAACAGCTTGGGATTCATTCTTTTTTTTAGCTTTTAATGGGTTTATGTAATTTCTTCGTATTGTATGTTGACTGCTTTCCTTGTTGCTGTGTTTGCATATTTCTATAACCTGCTGTAAGGATGCCCAATATAAATAAATGCTAAAAAAAAAAACTTCAGACAAAATTCAATATTCCAAAGCATCACCACTTCTGATATTTACAGCTTCAAGATTCCATTTATAATAAAGAACAAAGGCTTCATGATAACCAATAACTCCCCAATTCTGGCTCTTATGATTCCTGGATCATGGACAAAAAACCTTAATATCTGGAATCTCTGTCACCTTACTCTCATCTACTTGGAAAAATTTAACCATTCTGAGGACAAAATGGGAAGTGATTTATACATTACACCTTCAGATGACAGATGGCCAGGGATTCTCAACTCACTCTTTAATAACTTAATTGCATCCAAATTACAACAAATACAGTACAGCATTCTACACCATACTTATTAGATTCCCATTAAATTTAACAGAATCAACCCTGCCTCCTCGATCCACATGTTTGTACTCTGCCTAGACTTACATAAATTCTGGCAAGAAATCCTCAATATTATTTTAAAAGTCACTGGGATCCATCTAACCACAGATGCTGAATATAATCTATTTGGAATATACTTGACCAGTAAATACCCCCCCAACAAAAATGTATACACCTTGCATTGATTATGACAAACAAAGTTATTTTATTGAACTGGAAAAAATGTGAAACTTCCTGAAACCCATCAATGGACAAATTTAATGGATGACTTAACTAAAGCAGAAGAAAGTCACTATCACTTTTGGAAAGAATTTGGACTTCTTTTATTAAATCACATTTAGGTGTAAAATGAATCAGTGTTTAACTTATAACTGCTTAAGAGAAAATCTGTCAGCTGTATTTCTATTTCTGTTTTGGTATTTTTTCTCCATATTCATGTAATGCTTGTTTGAATAGGGATATAATTCCAATTATATAGGGTTACAGCCCTATGCGACACCCCCCGAACCTTAATGTTTTATTTGCTTAACTCTACATGCTTAGCACTTTCTCTTCCTAATTATTCTTGCATATGTACTTGTTAGTTCCTTGTCTCTTTACCGCTATGCCATGATGAAGCTGTATACATTTTTTTGTATAAACGTAGATTTGAAATACAGTAAAGTCACATTAAAATAAAAGTTACAATTTTCAATACCCTCACGTTTTACTTGACTGATGACACTTGACAACTGGCGTTGTAATACTTAATCTACACTGGAGGAACTTAGTGAAAGAATATATGCTTTTGAAGTGGAAAAGTGAGCCATGGGGACCTGTGAGAACTCCAACTCCATATTAAGTTCTTGGCACCCCACATTTGCTGTTTTCTTTTCATTCATTACTTTCAGAACCTTTTTGTTTAATAATATAATCGTCCCCTTATTTGTTTCTTGGTAGTTTAGACACACAACACTTATATGTGTGACATTTTATTTAAAGGACTCCCTGTACTTATTCTTTCAAAAAATGTTACTACACTCCTCTTTTCCCTAAGGTTTGCCTTACAAATAAATAAAGCTGTTATCTCCCTACCTTTTCTTTCTACAATAATTGAATCCATATTTTATGCATGTGTAGAATATTGTCTCCATTATTCAGACAATCTACTACACTTTTGTGTTCAATCAGGTTGTCTGGATTGCCTAACACAAATTAAGAATTATCCCTTCTATATATTTTATAGGCTCTCAATCGCATCCTATATACTGTGCACACAATATTGTTAAACTTTTATTCTGTTAAGAGTATATTGCTAACAGTGTCTTTAGCATTTAAAAAAAAATGTTTTTATTATCTCTTCACCCATTTGTTCTTTTTTTCTGGTGAGGTGGTCTGTAATATATTCATAACATCAGCTTGTCTCCTGTATCAAAAATGTTGCACTACTCTTGAGTATAGCTGTGTAACATAATATCATATGCCAAACTACTGCTGCTCAGAAAGTATGAAATTCATAGATACGGTGCTGCTCCACAAGGGAGGGGGCAGGGAGGAATTGGAAAATGACAGGCCTGTCAATCTTACCTCCATTGTGAGTAAACTGATGGAGACACTAGTCAAAGTTGATCTAGTGGACTTCCTGGAGATAAATTTGTTCCAGTATTTTTTATTTATTTAGTTTTTGTTAACTGGGAAAGTTCGCTAGCCGAAATTGACTATTTTCAGGCACAACCCGGGAGAGTACAACAAGTATAAACAGACAATTAATTCATGGGAGCAATTTCAAGTACATACAGAGGAGGGTTACAATCAATATCAACAAATATTACAAAGGAATAACATTACATAAGAGCTAAACAATAATTACATAAATGACCAGAAACAGAATTAAGCAAAACAATATATCCAAGGCAGGAAAGTAGAAAATAAAAAAGGGTTAGAGAAGAGAGGTTGTATTGATTACAGATATACATGCCTGCAGTAACATTTGAGGAGTAAAGAGTAAAACATGAAGTGAAGAAGTGAGGGTGAAGAGAGAACCAGAGAAGGCAAGTAGTCGGCAGAGTAGAAATAGAGGGACAGAGTTAGGCATGACTTGAGAAAAACTTGGTCAGGGCAGAAGGTAGAAGAATAGGGTAGGTTAAAGGGAAAGCAAAAAAAATGTTAGGTAGGGAATAGAGAGAAACGAAGCAGGATATAGGGAAAGAGGGAACAGACAGGAATCAGGGTAGTCAGGTGTGGTCAAAACAAGTGCAGGTGTCAATCAGAGATAAGTATTGCCTCATCTCACGTTTGAAGCAGAGATGAGACTTTGTCAGTCATAGGTCCAGGGGAAGTGAATTCCAGAGCTGAGGGTCAGTATGCTGAAAAGTGGCAGCACCTTTGAGTGTATGACACCTGGGCATGTGAAGTGAAGATTTATCAGCTGACCACAGACCATGGTAGGAGTTTTGGGGGACAAGCAGTGTAGCAAGGGAGGATGGGGTATTTTGTTGAAGAACAGAATCAACAAGTGAGCCCAAAGCATATTTTCTGTGAGCCAAGGGAGAGAGCCATTTTAGGTCCTTGTAGAGTTGGCAATGGTGCATGAAGTGAGGAGATGAAGAGGCATACCTACATATGTTGTAGTATGGCAAGCATCATGGATCCACTGCAGGAAGATCTTGTCAGACCAACCCGATAGTAATCTTTCAATGGGTTACAAGGACAGTGGATAAGAGACAAACAGCAGGTTTACTCTATTTCAACTTCGGCAAGGTATTTGACTTGGTGCCACACAGAAGGTTTTTGATGAAATTAGGGGATCTGGGAGTAGTAAGGACCTAGAAAGATGGGTGGGACACTGGTTGGGGGGAAGTAACAAGGTGGAGATAAACAGGGTCATAAATGGGGTAAAAGGAAGATCACGTGTGGGGTACCGCAGGGGTCAGTCCTGGAACCAATTATTTTCAATATGTTCATCAGCCACATAGGAGAAGGAATACAGGGCAAGATGTGTGTCTTCACAGATGATATTAAGCTCTGTGGCAGGGTAGACAGCAAGGTATGGGTAAGGGAGTTACAGAGGGACCTGAAAAAGTTAGAGAAGGTGATCCAGGATCTGGCTGTCACAATTCAACTCCAAAAAGTGCAAGGTGATGTACCTTGGGGAAAAAAAACCAGGAAGGAATCCTGGATAGGAGGAATTAAGCTGGCCACTGTTTTAGAAGAACGGGATCTGGGGTTTATTATAAGTGAGTCCCTAAAACAAACTATTTAATGTAACAAGTCCTACAGCAAGGCAACCATAATGTTGGGGTGTATTGGAAGGGGTTTCAGTAGCAGGAGGACAGAAGTAATACTACCTCTCTATAGATCACTGGTGAGACCCCATCTGGAATACTGTGACCAGTTCTGAATTCCTCTACTGAGGAAAGAGGGAGACAGAGTGGAGACAGTGCAGTGCAGAGTAATCAAAATGATTCTGGGACAAGAGGGCAGATTCTTTGAGAATTGGCACAGAGTACTGAACATGTACTTGTTTAGAGGCAAGAAGGGGGGCAACATGATAGAGACCTTCAAGTTCCTGAAAGCAATAAACAAGGTAATCTAGGAGGAACTATTTAGTTGGCCACATTTCTTGATAGGTGCTCACCATGTGCCATTCACCATCCCAGTCCTCCTGGCTATGGTTCCTTCCCACATGCACATTGGTAGGATGTAGGTAGTGCGGAGAACACTGGCCAGCATCCAGTTGGATACTTTTCCTGCTGGAGGACTAGATTCTTGTTTCGCATGGAGCAGGGAATTGTGGGTACAGGCAGCCTGCAGTATGTTAACGGAACTCAGATGTAAGGTATAATCTTGAATGGTAGCCCCTGGCCACAACTGCACATTAGGAGAACTGGAGGCAGCAGGATATGAGGGTCTCTTTCCACACTGGAATTGCCATCTGCCAATAGAAAGGGGTGCTTAGTGGCTACAGCAGGATCCCTGCAAGCCTAGCCTATTCCCCCTTCACTAGAACAATGTACTGTGGGGCAGGGGTCATGAATGGTGTGTAGCAATGCCTCACCCTGGTCACTCCCCTTTTCCTGATCCCATTCACAGGGCTGCATGTGGCCAGTGTATTTAGCATGAAAAGAGCATGTGTCTCGTTCATGCATGCTGCCGTTGTCCAACAGGAAACCTGATGTGCAGCATTCAGATGTAGAGCAGCCTATGTGCCATGTGTCCACAGTTCATAGGCATGATGCATAGGCCCCAATATCAGGAAGAACCACATCACTAAATAACTGGTGAATATGTGTAACAGACTCTAGTAACAGGTGGTAGCCGATTTGCTTCTGACCAATCCAGGGCAGTAAAAATGATTGTTTATTCCAGATGAGGACTAGGGAGCTGACCAGACCAGAAGGGGAAATAGATCTGGCCTGAAGAACCTAGGGTTAGCCACTCTTTGTACAGTATAAGTAAGAGGGTGATCACCTGTACCCAAGCACAGGTATAGTGCAGTAGGAGATAAGCATAGGGAAAGACTAGATTATTGCATGCCTGACATGTTATTCATCCACAGCAGTGAAAAAAAGTCAATCAGCTACAAGCACAAGACTAACACCTCTCGACTGAACCACTAGTACACCAGTACATTCTGTAGTGCTGCATTCGACTCGGGTCTAAAGTCATGGGCCTTCACCTCAAGATCAACACACTACTTAGCCAGAAAGCAGAAATGGCAGTTCTGCACCTACAACATAAATTTGGGGAAGGGGGGGTAAAGGAGGGAAGGTACTGGCCTACCAGCTGCGCAAACAGCAGGCTGATAGGCACATAATAGGTTTGCAAAACTCACAGAGTAAGGTGGTGTCCAACCCTCAGGATATCAGTGATATTATGCAGGCCTTTTACTCCAATCTCTATACCTCCACTCACAATAGTGCACCTAGAGGATATAAACCTTTCTTGATGGTTTATCCCTTCCCAAGTTAATGCCCAACAAAGCCCAGGTTCTAGATACTCCAGTAACTGCAGAAGAAGTTGGTAAAGCTTTACTGTCTCTAAAGTTGGGCAAATCCCCCAGCAGAGAAGGCTTCCCTGTCGAATTCCTTCAGGCCTTGGCCCCTCAGATAGCCCCTTTTCTTGCACAAATGTATGTATAGGCTAATGAATCAAGCTCTCTTTTCCCAACACTTAGGGAAGCTGCTATCACAGTGCTGCCCAAAAAGGTTAAAGATCCTACCCTTACTGCCAGTTACAGGCCGATTTCACTTATCAACGCTGACAGCAAGGTTTTTGTGAAGATACTTGCTAGTCGAGTCCAATGCTTACGGCATTCATGCACACTACATAGGTTGGATTTATTCCAGGTAGATACAGTGCAGATCACATCAGATCCCTGTTGAACCTGATGTACTCAGCACAGGGCCTTCAATCCCCAACGGCCACCATTGCAGTGGATTTTGAGAAGGCCTTCGATTCACTAGAGTGGGACGATCTACAGCAGGTATTAACACACTTCATCTTTGGAGACAGGTTTCAGGACTGGGTACTGGCACTATACTCTGACCCCACCACCTGGATCTCTACAAACCACCTAATGTCAGTACCCTTTCAACTAGGGAGGGGAACACATCAGGGATGTCCACTCTCACCTCTACTATTTGTGCTGGCAGTTGAACCTCTTGCAGCTGCTCTTCAACAACATTCAGAAATCATAGGGCTGAAGGTGGAGGGCAGAAGCTACCTGACGCTCATGTAAGCTGATGAACTACTAATATCGACAGCAGACCTACAGCACTCCATAAAACTGCTGATCTCCATGCTAAACTCCTTTTCTGCCCTTTCAGGCCTAAGGATAAATCAGTTAAAAACAGAGATAATAGGCTCGATTCTCAAAAGTTGGCAGAAGCCTCTCAAACGGCACCTTGCGCCAATTGAAGATAGATCAGGGACCCTGCACCCGATTCTCTATGGGGTAGGGCCCCAGTGGCTAAATCCCGTGGCTTGCGGAAGCCTTGGCCATGTGCCAAACAAATGGCACATAGGGAAGGTGTGCCACAAGCTGCAGGGCAGCCATGTGGCACTAGCACCATGAACAGCATTTCCTGGTGGCTATCGCCCCCCCCCAACCCACAAGGAGAACGTGTGCCGTGCCAGAAAGTATGGCCACCTAGTTTAACAGCCACTGCTTCACCTGGCTTTGTTTATTTTAATAATTGCATTTCGGTAATTCTTGCCATCTATTTGTGCTTCATTCATGACTGGGGGACCTGCTGAACTGAATTGTAGTAAAATGTCTGAGCTTGATAGCAGTTTTGGGTTTTCCTCCATTCTGAACAAATATGGCCATCATACCACAGAATGGCACTAATGAATACAAAGCTGACAGACAGCTTAAAGACACAACATCAGGGGACAGCTACATCTGCTCAGACAAACAACATTAGGTAAGACTTGCTACAAATAAAATATATGTTAGCCAGCATCAAGATCCTCCCCTCCGCAGCCCCAATCCCATGTACAATACTAAAAATGCACTGCCTGGTGGTCTAACAGATGTCAGATCAGCCTCAATCCCTATATACAGAAAAGTAATATTTGTTATTTGTTCCCTGGTAATTTAGTGCCTTCCCTCCCTGCCTTGAACTCCTGTTGTCATACCTTAAATATCCCTGATGGTATAGCGGATGCCCCGGCCCCCGATCCCCCTGTACAAGAAAATCATGATGTCCTGGTGGTCTGGTGGACCCCCCCACCCAACAGTGACCTACCACCCTGCCTCCCAACCTGTAACTAAGCCAGCAACTGGCAGAGCCCACCACTCACTACCACAGCCAGCCACTGACTGAGCTATGAATTAACAGATACTGTATATAGTACTGTATGTGCTCAGTGACTGACACTATATACAGCACACACTCATTCATAACTCAGTCAGCAGCTGGCCCCAGTGGTGAGTGATGGGTTGTGCCAATCTTCGGTTGAATTATGGATTGGTAGGGTACTATCGGGTGGGGGGGGCCCACTAGACCACCAGGATTTGGGGAATATCTTTTACCTGGGGATCAGGGCCGGGGTGGTTCACTAGCCCACCAGGGATATTTAAATAAATATAATGGGAGATCGGGGCTTGGGGGGGCTGCTATCCCACCAGGGAGTTTATTTTATATATCATACCTGGGATAGGGGCTGAAGGGGCGGCAGCACACTGGCACACCCTCCCAGAATATTGCTAAGTACCGATAGATCAGCCCTTCGCTGGTCTAATGGTACTTAGACAAATGCCCTCTAGGTGGGTTTTGAGAATTTGAAATGTGGGGATATGGCAGCCTGCATCTGCTACAAGCCCCCTAGTGCCATGCCATAGCCGATTTTGTGGGCCAAGGCTGGGACAAGCCCTCTTTGACACAGGCAGCATGCGTTTAACGTAGCCTGCTTTATTGAATAGCAATGGGAACATATTTTGGTGCAAGGTACCACATGCATCAGAAATTTTTGGTGCAGGCACCTTACGTCCCTCTAAGGGATTTGAGAATTGGCCCCGATGCCTCTAAATCAGTACTGCCAGGCCAGCATAGCAGAGGGCTCTGGACTGCACTGGGCAGTAGAGGGCATTTTGTATTTGGGCATCAAAATAATACCACAGTTCAAAAGTTATGGGGTGAAAATCTTTAGCCATTAATTTATGCTTACAAGGCTAAATTTGATAGGTGTAAGATGCTGAACCTCACTCTAGCCAGGAAAATAACTGCCATAAAGATGGTTATGGCCCATAAAAATATTTTATCTACTTACCCACATCCCCCTAACCAGGCCTCAGACTTGGTTTCAGAAGACTGATAAATTATTTGAAGATTTCCTCTGGGAGGATAAAAAACCTAAGTTTAGTCTAAATAAACTGTGCTTCCATTGGAAAGTGGGAGGATGGAATCTGCCCTGGATGGAAGGGTATAAACATGCATTTCAGGCAGTACAAACAATGCAATGATTCAAACCATGTATGAACAATCTCCATAGTGGGTCCACATGGAGCAGTCCATGGGAGGTGTCACTACTGCCTCTGCCCTCCTGCATCTTCCCAGAGGAAAGCAGCTCCCCTCTCACCCTTCTATCAATCCATCCATCAAATATTGGTCTTGGATTCACCATAGACTGGGATCCTCACCAACTCCACTGTCATACCCTGTTCTGGCATAATCCCCATATCCCAATAGATAAGAAGCCTATGTCCTGGTTGCTCTGGGCTAGCAAAGGTATCCATTGCTTAAAAGATATCCTATGCCTCAGGCAGAATTTGTGGCAACATATCACACTCTGCAAGAAATATGGGGTCTACAACACAAGGACTTTTGGTGGTATTTGCAAATCAGGGAGGTTGTTAAATCTGTCACACAAGGTCCCAACTTTCATAAAGCAGATACACTACTAAATAAATAGCTGTCTTTCACCAGAGGACTGGCAGGCAAGATTTATTCCAATCTGAGGGACATGTTACCCACCCAGTCAGGGGAATATAAAGCATGTTGGGGAAAGTATTTGGGTTGTGACATTACTAATTATCAATGGGCCCAAGCGTGAAGTAATGCCCACTCCCTGCTTAATGATTAGGCTGATTCAAAATAAAATACTTCACTCTTGGTATAGGACCCCAATGGTTCGTCATGCTGCTCAGCTATGGTAAGCGCTGGTGCTGCCACTCAGAGGGGGTGATCTTTATCACATACTATGGACATGCCAAAGCTCCAGCCCTTCTGGAAACTGATATACCATATAGGTAGCATGGTGCTTCATAAACAAATTCCAGTATTTGCCATACTCCAGTTGTTTGGTGCAATGCCTGATACACTTTAAATGCTATACTCTGAATTTAGTTGGCTGTTCATACTAGCCATGCAAGCTAAAATATCTATATTATGTAAGTGGAGGAGCACCATGATTCCCACTACTGGGGAAATGATGGTTTCCCTCTCCAAAGTAACTGAGATGGATAGGCTGACAATCAAAGAATAATCAGATGCCCAGTTTCTACAATTGTTGGGCTCAATACATGGTATTTACAAGCCCTCCCATGGGTGTAGGTTACGTAGTACACATCCTCTGGTCCACAAGGACCAAGTAGGCCACACCCATGCCTCCTTCACCATCTTAGTGAGTTGCTGGGAGTACTACAAACCCTAATACTCATTACAGACTCACTTTTCAGTAAGAGTTCCATATGTCTCCTCTCATTCAGTGCGGTTAGATTGGTTTTGTTTCTTTTTTGTGATTCCTGTTACCATTCTGTATACTTTGTGGTTATCTCTGTTTTTGTTACAGAGTACAAGAGTCCATATTGACATAGCTTTAGTAGGTATGCCCCCCAGAATCAATCAGGAAGCCAAGAATCTACAGTACTCAACCTGAACTCAAGACCCTTCCCTGATAGATGGACCACCAGTTATGTAAGTCATGTAAGTAAAAATGTAACTGCTTCCTTGTCATTCATCCTGCATTTAATAGTAACAGCTTGATCAACGCTGGGGGCATGTCCTGCCCATATGAGTATTTTCACTGGACGTATGTATTGAATCTTTATTGAATCTGTATTGAACTATTCTATGCTTATAACTTGTACATGTTGTTTTATCTCTAACACCAATAAAAAGCTTTAATAACAGAAAAGGGGATTGTGTAATATTTTATTTTAACAGTGATCGGAGCTGGGGAGGGGGGCCACTATACTACAGAATGTGGATTAGGGATTATTTTAGCATTTTACAGTGATCAGGGCTGGGGAGGGGGCCATTACACTATGGAACTGGGGCTCAGGCTTTCTGTTTCTGGACAGAGATCAGTGCTTGTGGTGGGGGGACCATGTACCCCGCCATAGACTGTGCGCAGGGCACCAGCAGACCCCATGCATAGTTAAAGTAAGGTTTCAAAAGCAAAACTATGTGCTGGCACAGCTGGCCATATTTATGCTTCAGGGGGTTTCAATATTGTGATGCATGATATATGCATGAGGTACCCCTCATTTGCACAGGCGCATCCACAGTATTATGTGTGATGATGCAGTCTGGGGGGTGCGCAGTGCATCTGTGGCCTTTGAATATGGCCACGCCTCCGGTGGCCCATGCATGTCAGAGATGCACGGCGCATTCCGAATCTCTTCTGAATATGCGGCCCATAAAGTTTTTTTGTTGGTATATAGTACATTTCAAGTTGGTGTACTTATCTCTTAAGATTATTCAGCATCCATTTGAATCATTAGTTACAAAATCATCTTTCCAGTCCTGGTTGGTTAGTTTTTCCCTTATTTTTCTGGTGTTTACCTTTTTATAGTTTCCAACCAGTGTACAGCCCATGTTCCTCTTTATTTCCATATTAATATACCTCTCAATCATATAATGGTCGCTATTTCCAAGTGCTTCTCTAACATTATTTTTTTTTCTGGCAAGTCTGTTATTACAATATCCACTATATTATTATCCTTTGTGGGTGATGTAACCATCTGCTTAAGTCCTTGATTTATGGTCACATCCATATATTTTGTTATAAGACACTTGTGTAGTCATACTCTTCCAGTTGCTGTTAGGCAGATTTAGGTCACCCATCACCACCATATTTCCTTTATCGGCATTGGTGTCAATTTTATTTAGTATATTTTGAGCATAGGTTTCATCACTATTTGGTGTACTATAACAAACACATAAAATTAAGTGCTTATTTGAACCTAAATGTATTTGCACCTATATAGATTCTAAATTTCCACACTTGGTGTTTGAATTTAGTTCACTATGGTCACTTGTGCTTTTGATATAAATTGTGACCCCACACCCTTTTTTTTTCTGGTCTGTCACAATGATGTAAGGCATATCCCTTAATGTTTTTTCCCCATAGAGCATCCTTGTTCCCCCAGGTTTCTGTTATTGTAGCCATTCTATTTTTAAGGATATTCAAACTATGTGCATTGATCAGTAAAAACTTTAAATGTTGTTGAGCTTTTTATAATTAGGTCCAATGGGCCTGTCTTTATTATTTTGGGTTAATTCAATAGGAACCTGAGCCCCCGTCAATTTTAGTGTAAACACTTATTTATTTAATTCCAGATGCAATTATCCAGCATAAACTACCTTTTTTTACTTAGATGTAGCCCATCAGTTACAAACAACTGATACTGATCCAAGAATAGTTCCCAGTGCTGGATACACTTGAACTTGTTTTCTAAATCACAGTTTTTGCCTTTTAGTTCTCTATGCTTTTAAATTAATCTGCAATCTCACTTTTATTTTGTTTCCCTGCATGGATGGCCACCAATGGTTTGATTGTATTCTCACTTACTATATTGTGTATCATGCCCTCATTGTCCCTTATCTTTGCCCAAGGAAAGGAAAATGTAGTTGTTTTGTACTTATTTTTCTTTAGCTGTATATCTATCTATGTACTTTAGAATAGAATCACCCAAAACATAGACCTGTCTTTCCCTTTTCTGGTTTATTGGAGTATCCGTTTCTGTTCATTTAAAATCTCTTTACTACTCTCTAATTCATTTATTATTTCTGG
Source organism: Neoceratodus forsteri (assembly GCA_016271365.2). Taxonomy (NCBI): domain Eukaryota; kingdom Metazoa; phylum Chordata; order Ceratodontiformes; family Ceratodontidae; genus Neoceratodus; species Neoceratodus forsteri. Next base: position 499,640,048 of record CM057456.1, read on the forward strand.
GCTATCTCCCTCATGGTTTATTAATGGTGAAAAACTATTTGACACATTAATCTCAAAGTTCATTACCCTTCTTCCTTTATTTGCCTCTCTCCCTCCATCCACGAGGCACAAATCTGCCTCCTCTTCATTTTCTACTTCCCTTGATCTTTTTTTTTCCACTGACTGTCTTCCTTGGTACTTGTATTCTCCCCTGTGGTATCTGTATGCTAAATTACTTCTAAGCTTATCAAGAGGGCATTATTTTAGGGGTCCAGTTTCCAGTTCTGATTGCCATTACTCTAATTTTCAGTTCCTTAAACTCTATGCATTATTTGCCACAGAAAACCAGAAAATACTGAATTGTCTCCAAGCTAAACGTATTACAGATGTTACATTTGGTGAGAATATCCCCAGGAGCGAGTACCACTTGATCCATATTGGACAACTTTCTATTTATGTCCAGTTGTGACCAGCTGATCTTTTTAAATACTGGAGTGATTGATTGATTTGTCATTTGATGCCACACACTCACAATGGGGGGGAAGGGTGCTCCTACTGTAATTAAAGTGGGATTTACTTGATATCAGAAGCCACACACTCATAATTGGGTGGGGGGGGGGTCCTGCTCTTGTGTTCCTAGCACTATTGTTTACAAAGATTAAGAATGGTTCAGGCCTCTCCATCGCCTACTAGTTCCCCCATTTCAGGAAACTCAAATTAGAAACAATCACTGTAGGTCTCTCACTCACTTCATCTTCTACGGGATTTAATAGATCCGTTACAACGTCAGGCAAGAACACAGCCGATAGTCTTTATATTATTTATTTTTATTTATTTATTTAATTTTTGTTGACCGGGTAAGTGCACTAGACAAATCCTTCCTATTTTCAGGCACGACCCGGGGGAGAGAGATACAGATGAGTGCCAACGGACCTTGAACCAGATGAAACTGTTAGTAGTATTTTTAGTGAATGAGGGAAATTTGGCCAGGACACCAGGGAAATTCCCCTACTCTTTTTCTATATTTATACACAATTCCTGCAATCTCTGTCCTTACACTAGCTGCCAATAAATGCATTCATTTTACTACTTAGATCTTACAATATCCCCAGTACATATAACAATTGCATTTACCTAAGAGCTTCCTTGCACTGCCAAGGGGGGGTGGCCTGCTCCCTCTGCTTCCTTGGCAGATGCAGGCAGATGTGTTTGCCTCTGCTTGTGCACCAACACCACTTGCTAAGGTGTTCCTTAAATGCTTCCCTACCAGACGTTCACTCCCACAGGTGTTCAACATAGGTGTTCAGTCACCAATTGTACTATGTACACTAAAGTGCTATAACCCACCATTAAAACAATGAAGTAGTGCCCCTGGAGGTATGGAACAAACCTTCTAAGCCAGTTTGGTGCTGACTCCTGGTGTTAATTCCTGGTCCTGCACTGTGCAGGTTTTAAGTTAAAACTCAAGACCCAACCTAGGGCTAGTGGGATGCTGGGCTGCATAGGGAGGGTATCACCAGCAGAAAGAGGGAAGTGGTGATGCCTCTGTATAGATCACTGGTAAGACCCCACCTAGGGCACTGTGTCCAGTCCTGGAGACCACATCTCTGGAAGGACATAGACAGACTTGAGGGGTCCAGAGAATGGCAACTAAAATAGTGCAGGGTCTGCATCAAAAGCCCTATGAGGAGAGATTAAAGGACCTCAGTATGTATACCATAGAACCAAGAAGGTGCAGGAATATGATAAAGACCTTTAAATACATCATGGGGTTCAAAAAGGTACAGGAGCGAAGTATTTTTCACAAGAAAAGGTTCTCAAGAACAAGAGGACAGCTATGAAGCTGAAGGGGGTAGCTTCAGGTGAGATGTTGAGCTGAGAGGTCATGTGTGCACCTGCTGAAGCTGGCCACCTAATCTTTTCTCTTTGGGCTACTCCCAAAGGATCCTTGGCCATCCATTGATTTTTTTCACAGGATTGTTTGATGTATTGGCAGAGAAGAGGAGGACTATGTTGACTGACTGTGTAGATCTGGGGAACCGGGAGCTTGACATTAAGCTCCCGTCATTTCACTCCCATCATTTCACTCCCTACATCTCGCTCCTGCTCCAATTCACCCCCATGTCATTTCACTCCCAATCATTACGCTCCTCCGATGATCATCTCCTGCTATCCCACATATGGCACAAAATCTGGAGCTGACCTGGTGAGAAAGTCCAGTTAATTACATTAGTAGCAGCAAATTGATCTGATTGCCACAGACATCTCTGGCATCACTCCGCCGATGATCCTCTCCTGCTGTCCCACACAGCTACTGACTAAGTTTGCTAAAAACAGGAGAGGAGTATAAAGACTTCCCCTTCCAGCTACATTGGAGTAGACTAAATTGGAGGAGCCGAGTCTTTTCACTGGCATCGCTGGTGGCTTCTGCACTCTGTTCATGGACAAGTGGCATGCATGGTACTAATGTAATTAACTTGACTTTTGTCTTTAGCTTGTCCGTGGACAATTCCTTTAAAAGGTATACAGGCTTCCCCTTCCAGCTATGTAGGGGCAGACTAAATTGGAGGAGCTGAATCTTTTGCTGCCGTATCCAGAGCGCTGCCTCCCTGATAGCAGCAAATTGATTTGATTGCCGCAGACCTCCGGCATCACTCCCCTGATGATCCTGTCCTGCTGTCCCACATAGCTACTGACTAAGTTTGAAAAAACAGGAGAGGGGTATAAAGGCTTCCCCTTCCAGCTACATTGGGGCAGACTAAATCAGAGGAGCTGAGTCTTTTACCAGCATCACTGGCTGCATCACTGGTGGCTTCTGAACTCTGTCCACGGACAAGTCCTTCTACCCAACCTGACCTTTGCGGCTCCTATTATACAGGGCATGGCTAAACAAGAGATTACCAGGATGCAAACCCTATATAATAAAATAGCTCATTTCACAACCTTAGACCACTCAAGACGTCATCACTGTGACACTTTGGCCAATCTTCGTTGGCCCACATTGGTCGCCCACCTCCAACACCCCTTGTTTGTCCAGGCCTACAAGCTTCTCAAACCCCACGCTCCGCCAAGCATTGCCAGGACCATAACCCTCAAACACAACCCAAGGAACCTAAGGACCTCAGATAGAATGCTATTAAAAGTCCCTAGAGTATGGACAAACGCTGGCGGAAGATCCTTTTCCTCCCAAGCAGCCTGCCAATGGAACAAGCTCCCTCCCCAGGTCCAGGCCTCCTCCTCACTCACGAACTTCTGCACCAGGCTTAAGTCCCATCTGCTGACCTCAAGCGCATGCCACTGTCATGGCACTTAAAGCTTCTAAGGTATTTCCCTCCTCTCCAACTCCCGTCTCCTAGCTTAACCTTCCTACTACCTGCCTTATACAGACTGCTTGCCAGAGGCCATGTGTAACCCCTGGATAAACTATATGCAAAGTACTACCAATTGCTTACATGTCATGATGATAACCATGCCTGTACCCATGCCTGCATCTACTGCTTTTCTTTTACCATGCCTGTAAGCCATGCCTGTATCCACTGCTTTTCTTTTCCCATGCCTGTAACCATGCCTGTATCCACTATTTTTCTTTACTGTAACCACCTCATGATGTAACTCACAATGCCTCAAATGTTCCTTATGTCCTTGTTAATTCTTATCACTTGTATTGTTATCCCGGGTCGCCTCTGAAATAGGGACCTTCGGGGCTCAGTGGGCCTACCCAGTCGCCAAAATTTAATAAATAAAATAAATAAATAAGTGGCATGCATGGTACTAACTAATGTAATTAACTGGACTTTTGCCTTTAGCTTGACGTGCTTTCTCACCAAGTCAGCTGTTGGTTTTGTGCCATAGGGTACAACTTGTGGGACACATAGTAAGTGGGTTTCTCTGGTAGTTTTTTTTCTCAGTGGCTCTTTGAAGCACCTTATCTCCAGGGTGGCTGTTGGTTTTATATCAAACCTAATAGGCATGGTAGATGTAGTATATCTGGACTTTTGAAACATTTATTGCACACAGGGTGTGTATTTAAAATTGCTAATCTTTTACTGAATCATGTTCACCCGAGGTGGAAGAATGTTAGTGAAAGGTATAATGTATTGTGAGCAACATGGTAAATATTTGTTTTTTTAAACAAATCGAGGAATGGGGACATGATTTTCAGTGCAGGAGTGAAATGCCTAGGAATGAATGTGCATTGGGGCGAAATTATGCGGGAGTGAAATGACGGGGGTGAAAGTGGCAGGAGTGAAATGACGGGAGTGAAGTGTCGTAGACCCTGGGGAACCCATCGCCATATACCCAAAAGGAAATTCAGCTTTGAAAATTTCCCTTCCAAGAGCATTCTCCCCACAGCAAAAATGACAACACTGGTGCCAGAATGCACTTCTCCTCCCCCAGACTAGCAAAACTTCTTTCCAGCCACCCTTCTACAGCAGATTGTGACAATTGTAGAACAGATTAAGCAGACGGTCACAGATACAAATGGCAAACTTGATAACCTTGCTGGATGAGTCACCCGTACTGAAATGCAGTTAACTACCCTTGTGGCCACCCAGGACAACTATGCCACTCTTCTCCAGACTGTGGACATCCATGTAGCCTGGATAATGGCTAAATTGGAAGACATACAGTAGAAGGACATGGGCGCTGCAATAATTTGTGCATACTTGGATTAAAAGAAGGTTTAGAAGGTAATGATCCAGTTACCTTCCTATGTACCAACCTTCCACTGTGGCTCAAACTAGACCCTAGGATGTACGACTTTGAAACTGAATGGGCCCACTGAAGCTGGCACTCCAGCAAAGCCTCACCATCTGTTTGACTCCCCACCCCCATTCATCTTTAGGCTCATCCGCTTCCAAGACAAGGAGCTTATCTTAAAGGCTGCCTGTGAACTTAAAGATATATATGTGGAAGGGAATTGCCTATCTTTCTATCCCAACAATCTGTCAACTGTACCACAAATAAGACAGGCCTTTGATAAAGTCAAACAAGGCCTCCGAAACTGAGGGCTTACCTACTCATTATTATATCATGTGGTATTGACTGTTAACTTCCAGGGCCGGAGGATTACTTTTAAATCCGCAAACGAGGTGGATTTCTTTTGTCAGCAACACCTTGGCCCTCAATGACCATTCTCCGTTCTTTGCAGTCTTCTTGCCCGAAATCATGGATGCCACAAATGTCCTCCCTGCAGTAAGTGGCCGACTGCTAAAACTATGAGTATTAACTCTGTTCAATCATGAGTCTTTCTGAGGGTCAGGGCAGCTTTCCATGATATCTGTTTGAACTACTCTGGGCCGTGGAGTGATTAAGAAGATACCCTGCATATTGGGGTCTATGTACTTTCTTTTGTGGTGGATTTTTAATTTCAGCATGTTTCAATATATCCACCTTTCTGTGAGTGGGCCAGTGCCTTCTGTGCATTTAAATTGCAGTTACTGCATGGATGAGAATTATGTCTGGCTGCTGTTTTTATCTATGGACCCAAGAATGCCAGCCTTTTCTTTATTTGTTGTTTTTCCTTTGCCCCCTTTGATTTTACTTATTGGAGGCCACAGAAGTGGGTCCCTATAAAATACACAGGTCACCTCAGACTGCCTCACTACCGCCTCTGTCAGCAGCTCATGAATTTGGCCATTTACTTTTCCAGGCCTGCATGCCATCTCATTTTAAGAATGGAAGAACCCCCACTTCCTTCAGAGCACTTCAGGTAGGCACTAAACACATTACCAGCAAGCTATACTGCCAGTATCTAACTTCCTGCTTCCCCAGGCTGTCTTTTCACATTATGAATGGGGAATGGATGATTTGTGTAAACTTTTGGGAGACAGAATGGACCCAAAGGGTCAGTACGTTATATTTCACACTGTGCATTGCGACCTGAAATGCATGTGAGACTAGGTTCTGTATTTCTTTGTCTGACCAACTTCCTTGTTATCTCGGTCCATACAGTAGCTGACAAATGTATACTGCTGATTTCAAGTGCATTGTTTGCTCTGAGCCATTACTTGAACCACCATTATCATTCCCCTGGACAAGGACAATCATAATTTATTTTCTCTCCTCTGGCTCTTTTATCCCCTCTCCAGGTTTTCTGAGCAGTGAGGGACACAGAAACAGGACCCTGTGAAATTAACAGGCTGTCCCAGGCTGTAATGTTGTTTGGACACTAACTCCTTTTGAGATGAAGAACTTGAGAGGGCTATTCCTTCCCAATGACCCTATCGTTACTCTGCTCATGAATGTGATTGTGAGGACCATGCATGTTATTGGGACCCTCTATTATATTTTACTCTTAGGACTGAACACCTCCATTTGGTTTTGCCCTGTTCTATTCTCAGTGCACATACATGCCTGTGAAGCTGCCTAATTGATCACTATGCCTTAAACATACTGCATAGCTGAACTTTACTTTTTAAATGCAGACTATGTGGCAAATAACTTTTCCTGATATCTTTAGCCCCTTCCTTTAGGATTTCTGCACAGAAAGGGACACAGAAATGGGACCCTGTGAATTTAGCAGGAGATCCCAGGCTGACAAGCTGTTTGAGACATTAAACTTTATTCTGCCAGTATGTATGCTTTGGACTATTACCTCTGTTCAGCTGTGTTTAATGTTTTTTTCTGTTTTTGAAGACTTTACTCACCCCTAATTGGGAGTGAAATGGTCAATAATGCATGAGTAAGAATGTTGGAGACCAGCCCCATTTATTTACTTTTTAGTAATGTATTCTTCTTTTCTTTCTCAGGTATGCTTATAGTCACCCCCCTTTTACATATTGCTGTTTTTCAGCCTTCTCTCCCCCACTTCTTCATCTTCATTCCCCCTCCCTCTTTCTATAGAGGGACTTTCTCCTCTTTGGCCTTTAGCCCCCTTTCTGTCCTTCTTGTTTTTCCCTCCCATCCAGTTCAATAATATCTAGCATTTCCTCCATATTTTTACCCTCCAGGCGGGGGTCTGGGAGTAACCTGCAGACTCTGTTGGTCAAACACAGGTTCTGCAAATGCATAAGTGCTTTCCGTGCTACTAACTAGTAATGACATCTGGTATTCCCTCACCAGTTGGACTCAGTTGATTACTTTGTTTCTGGAGGTTTTTTTATCTATTTATTTTAACAAGGGGTATGTTTTTATTCCTATTGTATTGATAATCTATCTCTCTTCCTATTAGGTAGGAGACTTCATAGTGATCTTCCTACCTTTGTGATCTCTTGATTTTACTGCTATTTACTTTCTGGTATTGTGCTATTGGAAAGTGTGGGTTGGGGGCTGGGGGAGTGGGAGTGAGAGGGTTACTCCTGCCTCCACATATACTTTGCAACTGCTTTTGATATCTGCTATTATTATAGCTGCTTTTGACAATCTGACAATTGTCTCATAGGACACAGGAGGTCTTAACCATCCTCTAAAAAGATGTAAAATGTTATTAAAACTTTGTGATATGCAGTGTGACATTAACCTCCTCCAGGAGACACACCTTACTGCAGAGGATGTCCCCCATCTATGCTGCTCTTAGGTAAGCTTAGCCTGACACAATTCCCTCACCTCTCGCTGCTGCAGAGTAGCTATCCTCTACAGAAAGGGTCTTCAACTAGCCATCCATAAGCTAATCCCTGATAGGAAGGGAAGTGTCATAGTGATACAGGGCACCTATCAAGGGCAACCTATTATACTTGACAGTTTATATGCCCCTAACTCTCCGGACCATACTTTCTTTGATGCAATTATCAGATCACTCTGTGATGGCCCTGCCAACTCTATCCTGGGAGATGATTTAAATCTAGCCCTTAACCAAATTTAGACAGGACGGGACCCCAGATCAGGAATGAAATCCTAACTTCCACATATGCCAGCTTCAGTTTCAGAACTGTGGGCCCTCATGACATGTGAAGAACTATTCACCCTACTACCCAGGACTTCACTTACATTTTGCTACAGTAGTACATGACTCATACAGTCATCTGAACATGATTTTTGATTCTTCCTTGTACCTGGCACACTTCCTTAGACAATATTCTTATTTCTGACCATGCCCCAGTGACCCTGTCCATTGCATGGAGCTGTCAGACCTCTCCTCACAATAATTGGTGATTCAATTCCACTTGACTTTAGCAACTTGACTTCTGCACATGGGTGGGGCAGGAACTTAATGAGTATTTCCTTCTAAATGAGATCCCTGACACCTCGACTGCCATGCAGTTTGAAGCCTTGAAAGCTACCCTTTGGTGAAAACGTATTGCCCATTCATCTAAACTTTAAAAGACAAAAGACCACTTAACTAGGCAGTGGGAATCCACTTTATAGAATTTGGAACACACATTCTTCCTTCACCCAGAGAGACAGAAGATTTTACACACACAATTTCTTGAGGCCAAAGCTGCCCTGGAGGACTGACTTCAACATAGAACTGAATAGGCTCTATTCAAGCTCTATCTATTCTTTGGGAATCTAGGGAGCAACCTACCAAACTTTTAGCTCACAGTCTGTGCTCCAGAGAGACTGAGTGGTACAGTATATCCCCCAATCCACTAGGCAGATGGTACCACCGCTTCCTCTCAATCTCTTATTAATGCAGAATTATGGGAGTTTTATTGTACTTTGTACTCATCAGAAACAGACCCTTCTTTGGCTGAATTTGACCAATTCTACCAAGACATCTCCCTACCCCAGGTAACTTCTAATTCCACCCAATCCCTCCTTTCCCCCATTTCAACACAGAACATTTCTCTGGCTATTAGATCCCTTTCCCTAGGCAAATCCCCAGGACCAGATGGTTTTACCACTGACTTTTTCCATGTCTTTAAAGAGATTTTGGCACCTCAACTAACTTGAGTCTTCAATAATGCCCACGAGAAAGGCAAACTTCCTCCTTCCTTTATGCAGGCTCTAATTAGTTTACTACCTAAGATAGGGAAGTTCGTGTTTTATGTTTCCAATTTGGCCCTATTTCCCTGATTAATGCTGATGCCAAGATTTTTGCGATGGTATTGGTCCATCACATGGAACCCATTATAGGCTCCTTGGTATACCCTGAATAACTGGGTTTTGTCCCTAGCCACCTGAGATTAGGCCATATTAGGCATACTCTACACCTGCTGTGGCAAGTCAAAGATTTAAATAAACCCACTGCCCCACTATCATTGAACATAGAAAAGGCCTTTGACAGGGTAGAGTGGCCATATCTGTTTGATGCACTTCTCCAGTTTGGAATCCTCTTGACATTTGTAAACATGATCAGTCTTATGAACACAACTAAGTTGATTCAAACTATTTTATGTTGTTATTCTAAATTTTATTATCCAGTTTCTATTAAGTATTAATTACTATTTTATATTCCTAATAAGAGCTTAATTAATAAGGTTAAGGTTATGGGAGGCTATACTATAATTACTTGGTCATCATCCTTGTTTACATGGACTTCAAGAGAAACAAAGTTGCTTAAGTGAGCACTGGAAAGGGGATAATGCATTGAATTTAGGCTGTAATATTAAAGGACGTTGTGCAGTGCTGGTCCAGAGCAAAGATGCCTACCAGAATTCTTGAAGAGGCAAAGGTTATAATACCCTAGCAAGTAAGAGATAAGGGAGGATGAATTGCTATTAACTTGACAGGTGATGTGTAACATCTGGACTCCAAGTTGAGACTGACACTTATAGATACTTTTTTTTAAGAAGTACCATTTATTACAATGGGAATGAGGAACTCTTAACAATTGCAAAGATGTATGGAGTCCCAGTAAGACCAAATTCAGACACTCAATAAAGGCTGCAGAGCTCTGTAGAAAGACTGAATATCAGTTTAGCAAGAGTTTTGTAGTGCTTGCTATTTGCAAAACATTGTAGCCCCAGAACTGTCAGAGATAAATACACAAGTTTGATGTCGAAAGCAAACTAACCTTTTGACCTTTCTAGAGACCTACCATTTAGTGAAGTAGTCACTTCATGTTAAAAAGTTTCTCACAGAGCCCAAGCTGCATGAGGTCACACTTCATTAAGTACAGACAAAGAATATCATGTGCTTGCAGAGAAATCTTGTGTTTAAAACTTTCCTGGAGGAATTGTATGGAAACATCTTATATCATTCTGATGCCAAGAATATTTTGAACAAGACTATCACTTTGTTTTGAGAAACTTTGCCAAAAATATGAAGTTATAGCCTTTATTAGCCTAATTCAGGAAATACAGGTCCTAGGAACATAGAAAATATGTTGAAAGACTCCATTCAATGAGAAAATTCAAAACTGTTGGTTTAAAAGTTATATTATTTGCAATAAAGAAGTGATAAAGAAAAATAATTTCAAGGATAAAAGTAAATCTGGAGGCAGTGGAATGTCCTTGGGGTGGTGATAAATGGCAATCATTCATCATCTGCAAAGACCAATCAGAGTTTGGTGATGATGTCACCCAACTTGGAAATGTATAGGCAAATTTGTCTGAATCCACCTCAGAACTGCTTGAATCCTGGTACTGGATGAACCTGCATTAGTCTGACAGACAGATTCTTGTTATCTTGGACTTTCACTAAGCCAAAAGCCTGAAGCCATGCTTGCTTGGGACCAGCATTTGAGTTAAGCCATTGTATCCACCAGTGGGTGCTAAGGACAAGTTTGAAAGTCTGCACAACATTGAAACAAGGTCCAGCTGCTGAAATTGCCTGTTACAAGAAAGGACTTTTTACAATATTGGACAGAGCAAAGAATTTGGTTTACCCTGGATATTTTGACTGAAGTCATGTTTTAAATTTCTGCTCAAGCCAAGATCCTGAGGTCCAAGTGGAAATGAATTAAAACAGAAAAAGTCATAAATCCAGCTGTCAACCAAAAGACTTTGTCATCTGTAAGGAAACCCTTTTCTGCAAACAACTGCAGTTGGGAAGAAGCTTACCATTGTGCCTTGAACTGTCAGTACCTAACTACTTGATTTTTCCCACCAAAAACATAAGTGACTTTGGATGATCCATGATGCCAAGCAAGGAGGATCCAGCCTACACTACTTCGTTGATGTCAGAAGATTCTACAGTCCCAGATTCAAGGGTGAACCAGGAGAAAGACAGAGGACTACAGCCATGCCAAAATACTAAAGGACTTATATCATCCAGAACCAGATGTTCTCACCATGATTTTGAAAGTTAAAAAGGAAAAGAAGACCAAACCTACAGATAACCTTAAACATAAGTATTATGTTTAATTATTTTAATTAATTCTATCTTAATTATTTCAATGTTAATACTTTAATTTGGCATATGGGGAGGTAACATCGTGAATGTTTAACTACAAATCCTTGAGCATATAGTTAAGCTAAAATGTAGACAAAAATAAATACATTTTTCATGTTATGAGGTTTTGAAATAAGTCCTATACAGAAATATAATCTGAGACACCAGTGTAATGAGGTACCAGTTCTCATGCTAAAAAGGTCATGATATTTACAAGTATGCTAAAAGCATAGTATATAGCAAATACCATTTATCATATTGAATATTGCTTATTCATTTGCACTGTTTATTTGCTAATTTTTATTTTGTTTTATATCTTTGTGGTCTGTTTGACTTTCTGAAATCATTTTTCATGTTTACAGTTTTGTGATGTTTACAAGGTATATTAATGCTCATTAGAAATAATTAGAATGTGTATATATGTAAATAAAATTTATTTTCCATGTTTCTGAGTGTGGCAAAAATGTTTTCATTGTTATCCAGAACAAGGAGAACAGGGGTAATATCATATTTGAATTTTATAATTATTCTTAGCAATTTATGAAAATATTTTTGGGTAAGGCCAGAGATAAATCCAACTGCTGTATTATAAAAGTGATATTATAACCTAATGTTCTGGCATATTTGGGGGCTCATCCGGGATAATTGCTAGTGAATAACAGTCCACACTTCGAGTATATGGGAAATATCATTATGATTATTATTATTGTTATTGTTTGCGAGTTACTGAATGGCATAAGTAATATTTTTCTGTTCTTGTTTCTCAAGGATTTAAAGATAGTAATACCCCTAGACAGCAAGAAAAGAAGTAATTGTCTGGCAGTAAAGCTAAAAGAAAAATTACTTTTGAAGTATCGTTAGGAAAGATCTGGTTCTTTGTTTAAATTGTGTTAATAAAATGTTATTGATATTTAATTGTGATTGTTGTTACGGTTTAGTAACAAGAGAGTAAAACATGACAACTGCTACTGCAAATGTAGATAAGGTTCAGGCAAATGCAGAGGCAATGTTTTTAGAGTTTCCAATACCACCCATTAAGGAGCAGCCATTGACACCTCTGTGTATGAGTTGTAGCCCAGAAAAAATAATTGAAGAATTAGAAAAACTAAATAAAGAGTATGTAGATCTGCTTGTGAACCTGCATGCTGGTAAATTAAGGTTATCTAATTATGTAAAACAGATAAGCCAACAACTAGGGGAGAAATTTCATGAAAGTAGTAGACCTGTAGGCCAGATTCCATTGCTCAAGAAACAGAGGAAAGTAATGAGAAAATATCTGACAAAGACTTTGTTTTGGTCAACCTAAAGATTGACACTGCTGTTTTTTTGGGGTTTTTTTTTGATATAGCTATTCGGTCACTGTTGCCTTCTCCTGCCAACTGGCGATGGGGACACATATGCATTTTGTTTTTTAGATTTTTCTCCCCTGCACCCCCCGAGGCTCCAGCACACAGCTATGTGAGCATCTGGAGGCACGCTGATCACCCTGTGGCACCAACTCAGTCCCTTCCACCTCTTGTTACTTTGCCACACCCTCTCCACCTACACTACCCACTGGATCTCTACCCAGTGGGAGTGGAACTACAGTGGGTGCCAACCCACCTCCAGCATTCTTAAGAGAGGAGAGCTGCTGTTGCCTTCTCCCACCAACTGGCATGCTCAGTTCTGCTCTGCCTCCCCCCCATGCTGGCACCCTGATGACCTTAGGTCATTCCCGAACCCAAGTCTCCAGTGTAGCATGAGGAAAAGCATCCAGCATCTCAACCATCTGTGCCACCAGGCTGGCTAACATTGCTGTTTTAAAAAATTCTGCTGAACAGTGTTCAGTTTTAGTGAAAGAGAAGGCTGAGATACTAAAGGCTAATGAACAGCTGAAAGAGTTGTGCTCAGCCTTAGGAAAAGAGAATGCTGAAATATTGAAGGCTAATGAACAGATTACTAAGAATTTAGTGAAAAGTAAAAAAAGGAATAAGGATTTAAAGAAACAATTAGGAAGTATAGAGGAAGAGTGGGCCCAGAGGGAGAAGTACCTGTTAGGTAAAAGACAGAAGGGGACCTCAGAACAAAGCATCAGCTGGTCACCCCTAAGTTATCTACCCCCAGGGTAAAGAACAAGGAGCTTATCCCTCTTGGGATTCCCTTTGTGCAGGACCTGCAAATGGAGCAGGTCCTTGCCCACAACACTCCCCTCCTCAATCTAGTGCTGAAGAAGAGTTAGAACAAAAAGAAATAGTACAAAAAGAAACACATACATGGAGATAGAGAAATCAATGTACCAATAGAGAGAAAGACAATAGTAAAGAAACCAGATACACAGACAGAAAAGGGGAGATCTGAAGGTGCAACCTCACAAAATGAATTAAATGAGGATAGCCAATGGAAACAACACTTCTTTAAATTAGGAAAAGAGTTAGAGGAGATACCAAAAGTAAAAGTAAAAATCATTTGAGACAAAGGGCATTTGAGGAGTCAGGCCCAGATGACTTCTCCTCTGAAAAGGAATATTACAGTTCAGAAGAAGAATCATGTGAGAAATCTAAAGGGAAACATAAAACTAACCAGAACACAAGTTCTGTTTCTAAAGATGAGTCACCTGATAGATTCAAAAGAAATAAAAGTTGTCTGAAAAGGAACAGGAGTATTTAAAGTCAAATACTTTTACACAAGCTTTGAAATTGATAGGAGAAAGGTATAATTCTAAATCTGCAGAAGTAGGCATTGAGCAACATATTCTAATATTGAATGACTGTTTTGAATCCTTGTCCATAACTGATGAGGGAGAACTGAGTTTGTGATCAGGTGGTCCATTGATGATCCACAAACTGAGTGGTCAAGAATGTCTAGCGAAAACAGGAATAAACCTGACAAGCTGTATAAATGTCTAAAGAAGTTTGCTAAATATCACACCAAGGGGCAGCCAGACGTGCTGCCTACCAGATGCGGTGTGATATTGGCCAAAGCCCTAGGGGATATTATTGTAGGCTGAAAGATGAGTACTTTGGAGCAGAAGATCACTCACAGTGATTTAGATGACTTCCAAGACATATATTGTCAAGGTTTACCCCCTGCTATTAAGACAGAATTAGCACTTGAGCTACAAAGGAGGCCCAGGGACATCCACTAGATTGTCAGACAGGCAAAACACATCTGGGACTCTGGAAGAGATGATGACTCTCCTCCGCAGAAAAAGGGGGGTACCCCCTCCTAAAGTCCAAGTGTCTGAGGTAACTACCTCGAATACCTTGACTATTGAAAGGGGGTGAGCTATCTGCTCCCAAAAACAAAAGGCAAAGGAAGTGAAAAGGCAACATTACTCAACCAGGAAAAGTTGTGGAGCAGTCCAAGGTTGTGCCTGACCCCACAGTAGTGGCCCAACCTACCAGCCCTACCCAATCTTCCTGCATGGTGGTTCCACCACCTGGCCCTGAGCCTTAGTTCTATCAAAGCCCTCAGCACTTCCTACAGCCTCAGCGATATCAAAACCAGGGACACTCCTATGGAGGTTATGGTCCTGGTAGAGGGCGTGGCCAAGAGGGGTATGGGAGAGGATATTACAGAGGTGTTAGAGGGGCCTATGGAGGGTGACAAAACAATAATAATGATCAAGGCATTTACAGGCCCCAAGACAGAGCTAGACCTGATTCCCCAGTCATGGAGGAGATGGTCAAGAAGTGACAGGAGGAAATACAGGGAATGAAGTATCAGATGACAGACATAAAAATGCTTCTCCAATGTTTGGTCCAACCTCCCCCCTCTGCCTTCTGGTTTTCCTGCACCCATGCAGAACTCACCTGCAATCTCCAGTGCCAGTAGTACCAGTAATAATGGCAACTGACTAGTGCCTTTTGTCCTTCCTAATGCTGCCCCGGTCAATGAAATCACAATTGCAGATAACAGTAATGAAATTGTTATGGAATTAAAAAATGAAAGTGTAAGCTCAGAACCTAACCTTTCTCTAGAGGTATCCTGAGTCATTGCTGCAAGCAGTGTAGAGTGTCACAGTAAACCTGTCATGTTGCCAGGAGTTAAGGAAAAACAAATTCTACCTGGGCAACTTAATCCGAAAAGGGGGCAGATAGGTTTTAGTTTGACAGAATTGTTGAAAACAGCTTAAGTCATGAAGCTTTGGTTGACTCTGGAGTTGAAGTAACCTTGATGTCCAGAAGCTTTTATGACAAACTGGTTGATGCAGTGGGCAAATCTAAGGTATTGAAAACCCTCTCTAATGACTTACAAGTAGTAGGTTGTGGAGGGGGGGCTCAACAGACTTATAGGTAGATATAGGTAGAGTGTGGCTGAAGTTAAGATTAGGCAAAATGGAAGTCAGCCACCCAGTGTATATCACTGATAGGACTGGGGATGTTTTCTTGATTGGGAATGATATTCTAAAAAGATTTTGGCCAATCATTGATTATTTTCATGGAATCCTGTGGCCACAGGTAAACAGGCCCATTCCATTTGAGAAGAGTATTAAGGTTGCTAAACAATCAAAATCATGTTATCTGGAGAAAAATTATGCAATGATTAAATTGAATCTTGTACGTTCCAATGTACCTGATGTATCTATATTGGGAAATTCTGAACATTTGGCTCCATGGAGAAGTAGAGCTCACTTGGTTTGTCTGTCAAAGCAATGATGTGGTAAAGTCTGAGGTCAGTGCAAGAGGCCTTACTTTCTTCACCAAGGAAGTGACACCTGATAACTCAGAGACCCATCCTGCAACTGACACAGAGACATTAGATTCTGAGTACCCAACCCCTCTGGGGATGGTGGAAAGGAAATGCTGTCACTAAGTCACGGGTTCCCTACTCTGCAACATAAGGTCAGAGGAAGGCAGATTAAAGATGCCCTTCAAAGCAAAGAGTTTGCAGACTGTAAATGCTGTGTTATGTTAGGCTATGAGCACTGTTCAATTAGTAAGCTGTTTTACAAGGTGTTAAAGAGGTGGAGGCCTAGTTTAACATATGTAAGGAGACAGGAGTGGTTGGAGAATGTCTCCAAGGAGTGGTTGGAGAATGTCCCATACTAGAAAACTAGCATGAAAAGCATAGGTATCTGTGCTTTGAACCTCCAAATAGGACAAAAAAAAATATAACACCCTGTAAAGGTAGTACAATACCTAGAGTGTTCCATGCACCTTGGGCTAAACATCCTTGTATGACTGGGGGTATATGTTGACCTAGACAAAGATGTTCTTTGGTCATGAAAAAGGGGGACCCTTATCCAATAACAGTGACACCATAGGCCTTGAGGTCTATACAACTATTCCTCAAGTGTGCCAGGTGGTGAATGAGTTCACTACAACAATTCCAGGTAACGTCAAGGATTTCTCTCTTAGGGTTAATGTAAAGAAAGACCAAGAAATGCCTGACAAGATGGCACTATCTGTGCTTGTAAAGCAACTTAGTGATATGGGTTTAAAAATCTACTCCACACCTTGCTTGGATGTAAGCAGCAGAGTAATGCACCTCTTGGTACAAAACCCAATGGTAAAGCCTATCACTATAGGAACTGACTGTAAGTTAGGAGTAGCAATAGGGGAATCCTTCTATGATTTGGAGTTAGTTGTTCCAGTTATTGGGGAGTTACCAGAAGGCACTGTTCAGGATGAAACAGATGAAAAAATTAGGTCTATACCAAATGGTGTAATTGTTTTACAAGAAATATGTCCAGTAGAGAAGGAAGAAATACAGGCATGTAAAGTTGAAAATGATTACCTTGTACTGTCCACTATGGTTAATGAAACAGAACAATTTAAAGAGGTCCAAGTGACTGATACTAAAAATGTTTCTGAGGTAATAGAAGATGCGGTAGAAATAGATACAAATTTACCATTCCCTGGTTTTAAAGAACAAATTGATCAAGCTATACAAGACTGCAATTGTGAAATTGAAGCAGAAAAAGAGAAAGTTCATGAAACGTTCCTTCATTTCAAGGACATGTTCCCAAAACATGCTCATGATTGTGGGGTAACTGACCTCCATGTTACGAGGGTATGTACCAACCCTAGTAAAGGTCCAGTTTATGTACACTAGTACAGTATACCACTAGCATCTTATGAACGTATACAAGAGATATTGGATATCTTGGTGCAGCGATGAATTATAAGATGGGTGAACTCTATAATTCCCCTATTTGGCCTGTATTAAAACCTACAGGAAAGTGGAGGCTCACTATCAACTATAGAAAGTTAAACCAACAGGTAGCTTTATCATACTGGCCCATTACATATTTGGGCCATACTTTGGCCAGCATTCTGGGTGCCAAATATTTCACTACCCTAGATACAGTAAATGGATTTTGTACATTAAAAGTAGATCCAAAAGATCAATATAAATTGACTTTTACCTTTGTAAGGAGACAATACACATGGAAGAGGTGTCCTTTTGGGTACTTAAATTCACCAGCAGATTTCAATATCCCTCTGCATAAGGCTATGCCTAATGCTGAAAGTAAAGGAAATCTGGTTTATGTGGATGATATACTAATCAGAAGTAACTATTTTGAGGAACACCTCTCAGAAGTAACATACTGTATGTGTTGAACCAGCTAAAAAAACATTGGTGTCAAGTTGTCCTTACCAAAGAGGCAGTGGTTCAAAAATAAGGTCAACTATCTTAAGCATAAAGTTGGTCTTCATGGGCTATGCCCTCAACATACCAAAGTTGAGGCAGTCAAGAAAATTGGTCCACCCAAAACTTTAAAAGAGTTGAGCAGCTTCCTAGGAATCTGTAACTACTCAAGACAGTTTATCCAGGACTGCACGGAAATTGCCTATCCCCTCACCAGTCTGCTAAAAAAAAGTCAGAACCCTAGGTGTGGGGGAAGGGGAGCAAGAAAAAAACATGCAAGCTTTAAAGGATAGTTTGAGTCAAGCACCATGTCTTGTTTACCCACAAATGGACAAAGATTTTTATCTGGACAGGGCATACTAGTAGCAGTATCAGTGCAGTGTTGTAACAGAAACATAATTCAGACAAACGTGTTATTGCTTATGTGAGTAAAACTTTAAGTGATGTTGAGAAAAAGTTTTCATACTGTGAAAAGGCATTGTTTTCCACCGTATGGGCAGTACAGCGGTTCAGAAACTACATTTGTTGTAAGAAAGTCATTTTAGAGACTAGTCACCAACCTCTTATGTTTCTGGGGAGCCAGAAACTTAAGGATGGTAATGTATCTAGCATCAGAATTGTAGCCTTAGCACTCCAGGGCCTACCCTAGAGGTTAGGTATGCAAAGAACAAAAGAAATACAGTAGCTCAAGGGTTGGAAGACCTGGAGATGCATGATTGTACTGTAAATAAACACCCAGTATATGAGCCTGGCCTATCTCCTGAATTGGAAATGGTATACAAATATAACAGGCTCCACCACTATGATGAGAATGTGTGTGGAAATTTGCCTAGGACATACGTTGATGGTTGTTCATTCCAGCAAGATGAAGACCAGTATTCTGGTTTTGGGGTGTATGGCATAATAATATACCATGTACTCCTATCAAATACAAGCTCAGTCCTAAGTCTAACCAATATGTAGAATTGGCAGCCACCTATATAGCGGTACAGACTGCAGTACAACATAAGTTACAAGACATTGTAATTTGTATTAATTCTGATTATGTAAGGCAGGACTTCCTTACACATTTACCAGGGTGGAAGGTGAATGGTATGACCAATTCAAGAGGCAGTAACAAGATGCATGCAGACCTTATCCTAGCCATAGATCAGTTGGTTCAGGAACATAACTTGGTTGTTTATTGGAAAAAAGTAAAAAGACACTGAAAAATACAGAGACCAGACAAAACAGGAAATGACCTACAGTAGCAGATGCTCTGGCTGGGGAGGGTGCTTTAAATGGAGAAGAAGGGAACTTTGTTCCTCCTGTTGAAGCTAATGTGGATGTGGTTACCCACAGACAAAAGCAACAGCAACAGGAAAAGAAGGTTTTACATTTGTATAGTGAGAAACTGGACTTTGATTTAGTGAAAATGCAACAAGATGATTAAGTGGTAGGAAAGTTTTATTGTTTCATCAAGGATCCCATGGAGAACATGGTTTCTGACAGTGACCTACAGAATAGCCATGACCTGAAAGCCATGTATAGCCAAAAGGATAAATTCCAATTAAGGAATGATCTCTTGGTAAGAGTTGGTAAAAACCCACACGAGGTCCAAGAGGTGGTTCCTTTAGGCCACAGGGAAATTATGTTATGGCATGCTCATGATAAATCATCAGGAGCACATGGGGGGATAAAAGAACTTATGAAACCTTAAAAGAGGTAGCCTACTGGCCCTACATGTACAACGATGTTGCAGAGTATTTGCAAGGGTGCATAACATGTTGCAAGTTCCAACCAGCTACACACAAACAAAGGGCAGCACTGCAGTCAAAAGAGATTGCCATGCCTTGGTCAGACATCCAGATTGACTGGATTAGCCCTGTTACCAGATCTTCAAGGGGTAACCAATACCTTTTGACAGCTACTTGTCTGTTCACAAAATGGGTTGAGTGTGTAACTGCTCCAAATAACACAGCCAAATCCACAGCTTTTTTTATTAGTAAACCATGTGTTCAGGCACTGTAGATTGCCATTAAGAGTAAAATCCGATAGAGATCCTCGTTTCTTAGGAGAGGTAATAAAAAAATGAGTGAAACATTCTAGGGGTACAGCAAAAACTACATGTGTCCCACCATCCACAGTCATCAGAACAGGTGAAATGCGCTCATCAAACAATCATGTATATACTAAAGAAATATATCAGTTCTTGAAGAAAAAATTGAGATGCAGTTACCACTAGTATTAATGGCTGTACAGACAACTCCTAATAAGTCTACTGGTGTATCTCCTTTTAAAATAATGACAAAAAGACAGATGATGTTACCTTTACACCTCCTGTATACTACAGAAAATGTAAATTCAACATGTGCAACTACAGCACATGAATATGTAACCCATTTAAAACAGCATTTGTGAGAAACCTTTGTATTTGCTCAAAAAAAACATAAAAGTGTTGAGGTTTCTAATTTTTGGGGTGCATTTTTAATTCAAAAGGGGGGAATGTAGGAACAAAACTAAGTTGCACCACAATATTTTGTTATTTTAATTTTTATTATCCTATTCTTATTAAGTATTAATTGCTATTTTGTATACCTAATAAGGCTTAATTAATAAGGTTAAAGTTAAGGGAGGCAACATTGTAATTACCTGGCCATCATCCTTGTTTACATGAACCTCAAGAGAAAAAAGTTGCTTAGGTAAGCACTGGAAAAGGGGATACTGCATTGAATTTAGGCCTTAATATAAAGGAACTTTCTGCAGTGTTAGTCCAGAGCAAATAGGCCTACCTGAATTCATGAAGAGTCAAGAAGTGCCATTCATTACAATGGGAATGAGGAACTCTTAGCAATTGCAAAGGTGTATGGAGTACAAGTAGGACCAAATTCAAACACTCAATAAAGGCTGCAGAGATTTCTTGGGAAACTCAATATCAGATCTGCATGAGTTTTGTAGTGCTTGCTATTTACACAACTTTGTAGCCCCAGAACTGTCAGAGATAAACAAACACGTTTGGTGTCAAAAGCAAGCTAACCTTTTGACCTTTCTAGAGACCTATGATTTAATGAAGTGCCTGATTTCAGAGTCTAATCACTATGTGTTAGAGTTTCTCAAAGAGCCCAAGCTGCATGAGGTCACACTTCATTAAGCAGACAAATAAAATCATGTGCTTGCAGAGAAATGTTATGTTTAAAACTTTCCTGGAGGATTTTATGGAAACATCTTATATCATTCTGAAGCCAGGAATACTTTGAACAGGACTATCACTTTGTTTTGAGAAACTTCACTAAAAATATAAAGTTATAGCCTTTATTAGCCTAATTCAGGAATTATAGGTCCTAGGAACATGGGAAACATGTTGAAAGACTCCATTCAATAAGAACAATTCAAAAATTTTGGTTTAAGACTTATATCATTTGGAATAAAGAAGTTATAAAAGGAAAATAATTTCAAGAATTAAAGTAAATATGGAGCCAGTGGGATGTCTCTGGGTGGTGATACATGTCAACCATTCATCATCTGCAAGGACCAATCAGAGTCTGGTGATGATGTCACCCAACTTGGAAATGTATAGGCAAATCTGGCTGAACCCTCCTCAGAACTGCTTGAATCCTGGTGCTGTATGAACCTACATTGGTCTGACTGAAAAATTCTCATTATCTTGGACTTTCACTAAGCCAAAAGCCTGAAGCCATGCCTGCTTGGGACCAACATTTGAGTTAAGCCATTGTATCCACCAGTGGGTGCTAAGGATAAGCTTACAAGTCTGTACAACATTGCAACAAGGTCCAGCTGCTGAAATTGCTTGTTGCAAGAAAGGACTTTTTCCAATGTTGGACAGAGCAAAGAATTTGGTTTACCATGGACATTTTGACTGAAGTAAGATTTTAAACTTCTGCTCAAGCCAAGATCCTGAGGCCCAAGTGGAAATGAATTAAAACAGAAAAAAGTCATAAATCCAGCTGCCAACCAAAAGACTTTGCCATCCATAAGGAAACCCTTTTCTGCAAACAACTGCTGTTGGGAAGAAGTTTACCATTGTGCCTTGAACTGTCAGTACCCAAATACTTGCATTTTCCCACCAAAATTTTAATAAGTGACTTTGGATGATTCGTGACATCAAGCATGAAGGATCCAGCCTGCACTGCTTCATTGATGTCAGAAGAGTCTACATTCCCAGATTCAAGAGTGAACCAAGTGGAAAGACAGAGGACTACAGCCACACCAAAATACTAAAGGACTTTCATCATCCAAAATCAGACATTCTCACCAAGATTTTGAAAGTTAAAAAGGAAAAGAAGACCAAGCCTACAGATAACTAAAAATGTAAGTATTCTTTTTAATTATTTTATTTTATCATATCTTAATTATTTCAGTTTTAATGCTTTATATTGGTATCACAGAAGGTAACATAGTGAACGTTTAACTACAAAGCCTTGGGTATATACAGTAGTTAAGCTAAAATTTAGACAAAAAGAAATAAATTTTTCACGCTATGAGGTTTTGAAATAAGTCATATACAGAAATATAATCTGAGATACTAGTGTAATCAAGTTACAAGTTATCATGCTAAAAAGGTCATGATATTTACAAGTATGCTAAAAGCATAGTATATTGCCAATAACATTTATCATGTTGAATATTGCTTATTCATTTGCATTGTTTATTTGCTGAAATGTGTTTTATTTATTTGTTTTATTTCATTGTGGTCTGTTTGACTTTCTTAAGTCTTTGTTGTTTGTATTTACAGTTTTGTTATGTTTACAAGATATTTTTATGCTAATTTTGGATATTTAGAATTTATATATATGTGAATAAAATTTATTTTCCATATTTTTGAGAGTGGCAAAAATGTTTTCATCATTATCCAGAACCCGGAGAACAGGGGTAATATCATAATTGGATTTTATAATTATTTTTGGTAGTTTATGAAAATATTTTTGGGTAAAGCCCAAGGTAAATCCAAGTGCTGTATTATAAAAGTGATATTATAACCTAATATTATGACATAATCCCTCCACCACTGTCTTCACAAACTCTGTGATTTACCTCTCATTCCCTTTACAACAGGGGACCAGACAGGGATGCCCCCTGTCTCTATTTCTTTTCCTTCTAGCTGTAGAACCTCAGGTGCTCAAAATTAGTGCCTCCCCTTTTTTCCCAGGAATCCATGTGATGGTTGTCCCTAATAAAATAGCTTTATTCGCTGATGACATTACCCTTTTTCTTACTGATATTCCCCCCCGACCCTTCAAGTGATTATTACTGAATATTCCAACTTGGCCGGTTATAAACTGAATACAACCAAGTTCCAGATCCTTCCACTTAACTCTTCCTGTACTCCAGCTTTATTTTCTTCTTACCCCTTTCAATGGTCACCAGAGGGTGTAACATGTCTAAAGATCCAGCTCAAATCTACTCTTGTCCTCACTGTTGCAGCTAACACCACCGCTGTCCTTGACAAATTACTTACTGATGTGACTAACTGGAAATCCATCCATCTTTCCACTTGGGGTAGAGTTAATACTCTTAAACTGAGTACCATTCCTAACATCTAATACATTTTAGGCAACCTACCTATACCACTTCCCTCTCCTTTTTTCAAAACACTCATGTCTAAAATGTCAGCCTTTATCTATAATGGAAAAGCACCAAGAATAAAACTACAAACAGTAATGAGACCATGGAGAGAAGGATGGTTTAGCTTACCCAACAATAAGAGATAACACAAACTGGTGGTGTTCCGACCAGCACTTGTCTGCCTATAACCAAAATGTACTCCTTTGCCACCCCAGTGGCTTGCCCTAGAAGTGGTACAAACTGGCTTTCCCTCCCTCCTGCACTTATCTTCCCTAACTGGAAATTACATCGGAGTCACCCTCCAGTATTAAATTTACACTGCTCATTTGGCAATGAATGTCTGCTCCCTTGGACTGGTCTTCTCACACCGGACCAAGCTGTCCCCTATGGCACAGCCCCCTTTCTATGTGGCAAACCAGCCCCTAGCCTGGGTTACCTGGATGCACCAGGGCATTACCTCCATGGGAGAACTCAGTCATCCCCTTACTGGAGTCTATTTTTTTTTCCATTCTGTTTCCCTCAGTTACCACAATCGATGGCCTCCCTCAAACGTTGCCCATTTTCTCCAATCCGGCCCGAGATCCTTCCACTGTGAGTGCCCCCCAGTGCTCCAAACTCCCCACTCCTTATCTGCAACCAGCCCCCTGGCTTGCACCCCCCCATGGAGTGGCCACCTCCACCACATGATGCTCCAGTTGTGTTGCAGGCAGTGTGAAGGTTAAAGGATATTGGGGACTCTGGAGTATAGGATCTGATGGTGAGTGTAGGGTCACGGCATGTTGTCATCCCCCCTGAGTGCAGGGCATTTCCTTTTTCATGACGTGAGTGAGACCCACACCTAGAGGTGCAGATGAGCAATGACTTCCAACACCAAACAAGCACACACCCGCACCCTTCCCTTGGATGTCCAGTGTCATCTCCACCCCTTCCTGACATGACCCCTGGTTGTAGCACCATGAGCCGCCACCAGGAGTCGCTGATGCTGGGGAGCCACAAGCCCACCCTCCTCAGGAGAAGAGAGCAGTCCTCCAGATGCTCAATCCTCTCCCCTTGGCTGACCCCCGGAATCCCAAGCTTGCTCCCAAGCCTGGGTCGCTAGTGTGGTGCGAGGTGTGGTATCAAGCACCTCACCTCTCAGTGCCACTGGGCCGGTCCCTTACTGGAGTCTTGTACTGTTTTACGGAACTTTACAATAAATACACCATTCCCTATAATCAGTTCTAGTGATACTACAGCTGCACAATCTCCTTAAAACACCACTCTCCAGTGAACATCTTTTACCACATAATACTCCTCTGGACCAATGTCTCATTACTCTTACCTCCCTGAAATGCTTCTCCCACAAATTCATATCCTTTCAGTCTTCTCTCTTGAGCGCACCTCCTTCTACTGGTCCATGTGAAGCCTGGGAATGTGAACTAGATATGTCCACTACTCAGATAGAGTGGGAACAGCTTTGGCCTCATAAATATGAAGCTTCCAGAGAAGTCCAAGCAAAAACCATTCAATATAAGAACATGCACAGGGCCTACCATACATTGCTGTGTCATTACAAAGCCAGTTTACTCCCTTATAGTGACTGCTGGAGATGTTCATCACCACAAGCCTACTTATTGCATATCCTGTGGTATTGCTGCACTGTAGACCACTACGGGGAATCAGTTTGGGTATTTTGTAGGAACATTGTTCCCCTTCCTAACTTGAAGGATCCCTCTTTCATCTTTTTGAGTCTTCCTCTGGATACCACTCCTTTGACCCCATGCAAGATTTTTGGGCTATACGTGCTGATAAAGAGTCATTTTACACCACTGGAGGGACCCCATACCACCTACTTTAACAGAATGATTTAATCTGTTACCATTTACAGCATGCTATGAAAGAATAGCACACAGTGCCATTGGACAGCTCTCCTGCTTTGACAAAATAGAAACATAGAAGTTGATGGCAGATAATGGCTGCAAGGCCCATCCAGTCTGCCCATTTCTTTTTCTACCTTGTGAATGTGCCATCGACTTTTACTCTGTCAATGGCCTATCTATTCATACTTATCTGTATTGCTCTCTTATGCCTATCCCATGTCTCTTTGAAGCCCCTCACTGTAGTCATATTCACCATTTACTGAGGTAGGCTGTTCCATGCATCCACCACCCTTTCTGTGAAAAAGAACTTCCTCACATTACTCCTTAATTGTCCTCCCTCTAATCTCATGCTGCGTCCTCTCATCCTATTGTTCTTATATTGAAACATGTTAGACTCTTTCACCTTCTTAATGCCCTTAAGGTGTTTGCATGTTTCAATCATATCACCTCTCTCCCTCCTTTGCTCTAGGATATACATATTGAGCTCTGTTAATCTGTCCTCATATGTTTTCTGATGCAGTCCCTGCACCATTTTGGTTGCCCTTCTCTGGACTGCCTCAGTTTGGTTAATGTCTTTGTGAAGGTGTAGCCTCCAGTACTGCACGCAGTACTCCAGATGGGGCCTAACCAGTGTTTTGTAAAGAGGGATTATTACCTCCCTCTTCTGACTTGTGGTACCCCTATTAATACACCCCAACATCCCCTAGCCTTACCTACTGCTTTAATGGTCTGCTTGGATGATTTCAGGTCATCTGTGATGATGATGCCCATGTCTCCTTCTTCCCTTGTGACTGCCAGCATCTCCCCTACCAACCTATAGGTGGCTTCAGGGTTTCTCTTCCCTATGTGCATGATCTTGCACATCTTCATGTTAAACCACAGTTGCCACTCTTCTGACCATTTTGCCAGTTTATCCAGATCTCTTCTCATCCTGCCCACCCCATCTGGATCATCTACTCTGTTGCAGATCTTGGTGACATCTGCAAACAGACAAACCTTACCCTCCAGTCCATCTGCAATGTCACTGATGAAGATATTGAAGAGGACTGGCCCCAGGACTGATCCCTGAGGTACCCCACTTGTGACTTGCATCTCTTCTGACTGTATACCATTTACCATCACTGCTACTGTTTTTGAGAACTAAAGTGGTTTCCTTCTTATTTTGTACTTCCTTTTCTTTCTAACACTATGGGATGTTGCTTCAAGTATTGCATCCTTAATGCTTGCCCACTTTGCCTGTGCCCCTTCACCTGTATTTATTCTTGTCAGGACTAGCTTAACTCTGTTGGCCATCTTATCAATGTCAGCTTCTCTGAAGTCCCAACTTTTTGACTTGGAATGGGATGATTTAGTTCTAGTGGCCAAATTGAACCATACCATGTGATGGTCACTGGCCCCCAGGTGACCTTCTACCTGGAGATCTGTGATCCTTTCCTTGTTAGTCAGTACTAGATGTAGGATAGCTCTGTCTTTTGTGGGTTGTTGTACTAGATGTTTGAGGCCCTCCCCCTGCAGGGAATCTACTATGTGTCTAGTTCTGACAGATGTTCCTGTTTGCATTGCCAACCTGTATCTGGCATGTTGAAGTCTCCCATTATCAGAACCTCCCCTTTACATAGATACATAGACAGTGCCAGCAGATTAGGGCCTATGGCCCCCCCAGTCTGCCCATTTGAGCTTATAAGTTCCTAGAAGTCTGTTGCCCTGTACCCCTGACCTCCAGAATTCCTTTATGTCTATTCCATGCATTCTTAAATCCTGTGATTGTTTCAGTCCCCACCACTTTCTCAGGAAGGGTGTTCCATTTTTCCACCACCCATTTTGTGAAGAAGTTCTTCCTCACGTTTCCATTGAATCGACCTCCCCCAACTTCATCCTATGCCGTCTAGTCCTGGAACATCTTTTTTCCTTACAAATAGTGTATTCCTGCACCCTATTTTTCCCTGTAAGATACTTTTAAGTCTCTATCATATCACCTCTCTCCCTCCTCTCCTTCAGGGAGTACATATTCAAGTTCTTCAACCTGTCCTCATAGGACCTGTGATGCAATCTACATACCATCTTTGTTGCCCTCCTCTGAACCTTCTCTACCCTGTCTATGTCCTTACATAGGTAAGGTCGCCAGAACTGTACACTGTACTCCAGGTGGGGCCTCACTAGTGCCTTGTCTAGTGGAAATATGACCTCCCTTTTCCTGCTGGTGATGCCCTGCCTATGCTTCCTAGCATCCTATTTGTTTTACCTGTTGCCTTGTCTCACTGTTTCCCTACCTTGAGGTCGTCAGAGATGATAACCCAAAAATTCTTTTCCTACTTTGTGCATGCTATATCCTCACCCCCGACTGATATATTGTGCCAGGGTTTTTGTGCCCCATATGCATTATCTTGCACTTTTTTGCATTGAATTTCAACTGCCAAACCCCTGACCATTCTTCAAGTTTCTGCAGGTCCCTTTTCATTCTGTCTACACCCTCTGGTGTGTTTACTCTGTTACAGAGCTTTGTGTCATCAGTGAACAGGGAAATTCTGCCTTCTAGGTCCTGCACAATGTCACTGATAAAGATGTTGAATAGGACCAGTCCCAGCACTGATCCCTGTGGTACCCCACTGGTCACTCTTCCCTCTGTGGAGTGACAGCCATTTACCACCACCCTCTGTGTCCTGAAACCCAGCTAGTTACCTGCCCACCACACTACTGTCCTGCCCACACCCATATTCCCCAGTTTGTGTAATTGCCTTCTAAGTGGCACAGTGTCAAAAGCCTTGCTGAAGTCCAGATAGGCCATGTCCACTGACTGCCCTCCCCTTATCCACCTCCCTAGTTACCCAGTCAAAAGATTCAACGAGGTGGGTCTGACATGACCTCCCCCTGGTGAAACCATGCTGCCTTGGGTCCTGTAGTCCATTGACAACCAGATGTTCCACCAATCTCTCCTTCAGTAGTGCTTCCATGATCTTTCCACTACCGAGGTGAGGCTGACTGGTCTGTAGTTCCCCACTTCCTCTTTGTTCCCACTTTTGTATAAGGGGACTACATCTGCTGTCCTCCAGTCCTTGGGTACCTCCCCTGTTTCCAGTGATTGGATAAACAGGATTGCCAGAGGTTCAGCCACCACCTCTCTTAGTTCTTTAAGGACCCTCGGGTGCACCCCATCTGGCTCCATTGCTTTATCAACTCTTATTCCTTCAGGACCCTTTCTCATGTAAAGGGACTTGTGTGGTCCATTTCTGCACCATTCCCACCCCTTGTACTCCCTTCAGGCCCATTACCTTCCTCTTCCTCAGTATAGACTGAGCAGAAATATCTGTTCAATATGTCAGCGTTACTGTCGTCATCCTTCACACAGCCCCATTCTCCCCCTTCATTCTCACTATCCCTCCCTTTGCCGTTCTTTTTTCACTTATGTAGCTGTCATGTTCTGTATATCTTCTAACAGTAATGTGTCTATGTCCTTCCCCGGGTCTGGAGGCCTGTAGACAACCCCAGTTCATATGGCTGTCCCATTTCCTATTTCCACACAGTTCTTCTGACTCCTTATGTGTATTCTAAATTTCTGTAGCTTTGATATTTTCATTGACATAAAGAGCCACTCCACCCCCCCCTTTCTCCACCTCATTTCCTTCTGAGCAGTACATAGCCAGGTACTGAAGTCTCCCAAGTATGGTTACTGGTGAACCATGTCTTGCTAATGGCTACTATGTCCAGTTTAGCCTCTTTCATTATTGCCTGCATGTCTGGAATCTTGTTTCCCAGACTGTGAGCATTTCTGTACATAATTTTCCATTGGCCAGATTTCAGTGTGTTAGTTGTTGGGCAAGGTCTGGCATGTCCCCTGTACATTGTATGGGAAGCCAGACCTTTTTCTTTACCTGGTGATGCAAATGAACTACAAACATGCTGAACTCCTGTTTGATCACTAGCTAGGGGTGGTGTTCTTCCCATTCTATGTACTGGGTGCTTCACCCCTCTCCCCATTTGCTAGATTAAATATTCTGCAAATCTTAGTCAGATGCAGTCCATCAGATTTAAAGAACTTTCACTCCCAAAACTGTTGCCAGTTACCTATAAATTAATGTCCTTTTTCCTGGCACCAGCCCTTGAGCCACATGTTTAGCTTCCCTATCTCCACTTCTCTGACCTTTCGTCCATCTTCACCCTCTCCCAGACTGTCAGGATCTCAGAAAAGGAGATGCCAGATGAAATGGATGATAGTTTGTCACCCAGCTGGATAGGTGTTCCTTGGTCTCCACAACTGACTGGCTGGTGAGATCATTAGTCCCTATGTG
This sequence comes from Neoceratodus forsteri, assembly GCA_016271365.2. Lineage (NCBI taxonomy): Eukaryota > Metazoa > Chordata > Ceratodontiformes > Ceratodontidae > Neoceratodus > Neoceratodus forsteri. The sequence goes on from CM057456.1 coordinate 499,669,524, forward strand.
TACCAGGATGTTGATGTTTTCTCTTGCTTCCTGTACAGTTTTAGCAATGTGGTCAGTGTCTCTCCACACTGATGTACCTGGGAGAATCTGACCATTACCCCTGGCTGGAGATAGGTATCAACTCCCTGAATCATAGAGTTTTCTATGACCAGAAGTGTTTTGGATTTCCTTTTTGCTTTTTTGTTTTGGTTCCTGTTTTGGGTGAGTTTTGTTTTGCGAGCTCCTGTGCTGCAGTGTCCTGCTCTGCAGTGTTCTCTGCCCCTTTGTTTGATTTCAGAGATAGAGGCAGATACCTGTTTGTACGAACATACAAAATTTGCCAGCAGATAAAGGCCTAGAGGTCTATCAAGTCTGCTTGAATGTGCAGCTAGCAACCCTTATTCTGTAGCTGCCCCTCCCTTCCACCCTTCCCCTTCATTAACCCTCCCCCTTGTCCTGTCCCATCCTCGTTTGAAGCAGTCCACTGTTCTACTGCATACCACTTCAGCAGGTAACTATTCCACCCAGCCACCACCCTCTCTGTAAAAGTGTCTCCTCATCTCCCTCCTGAACCTTCCTCACTCCAGTCTCATATCATGGCCCCTGGTGGCCTCCCCCCCCCTTACTTTGAACAGCCCCTCTGTACCCATCTTGTTTACTCCTTTCATGTATTTAAAGGTTTCAATCATGTCACCCCTGTCTCTCCTCTCATCCAGTGAGTACATGTTCAACTCCTTCAACCTCCTCTCATATGATAAGTCCCCCAGGCCCTTGATCATCTTTGTCACTCTGCGCTGCACCCCCTCTAGTAACTTAATGTCCCTCTTCAGATACGGATGCTAGTACTGCATGCAGTACTCCAGGTGTGGTCTAACTAATGACCTATACAGTGGCAGAATCACCTCCTCCCTCCTCGAGGATATACCCCTTGCAATACAACCCAGCATTTTGTTGGCCTTTGCAGCTACCTTCCTACATTGTGCCGAGTTGTTCATTGACCCTGTAATGAGCACACCAGATCCTTCTCCTCCTCTGTCTGGGCTAGCTGCACTCCCCTAGCTGGTGACTCCTCCTTGGGTTCTTCATCCCAAAATGCAGCACCTTGCACTTTTTGGCATTAAGCCCAGTTGCCAGGTGTCTGACCAGGTTTCAATCTTTGCCAGATCATCCTGCAGCCCTGCCATCCCACTGAGGTCATCACCACCGCGCCTACCTTGGTATCATCAGCAAACAGACTGATCTTGCTCTTGATGTCCCATGATATGTCTGCAATGAATATCCCAAACAACACTGGTCCCAACACTGAGCCCTGTGGAACACCGCTCATCACTGCCCTTGGGTGTGAGAGTTCCCCACCCACCACCACCCTCTGTTGCTTTCCCTGCAGCCAGTTTCCTACCCATCTCACCAGATTTGCATCTGCCCTGTGCCTACTAACTTCCTTCCCAGCCTTCCATGTGGCACTGGAGTCAAATGCCTTACTGAAGTCCAGATACAGGACATCCACTGCATGGCCCCTGTCCAGTTGCCTAGTTACCCAGTCATAGAACTCGACCAGGTTGGTTTGGCAGGATCTGCCATGTATGAAGCCATGCTGTCTGCTGTCCTGTAGTCCTTTGGCCTCTAGGAGGGCCACCAGCCTCTCCTTCAGGATAGTCTCCATTAGCTTACCCATGATGGATGTGAGGGTCACTGGTCTGTAGTTTCCCAGTTCATCCTTGGGGCCACTCATGTGGAGGGGCACCACATGAGCCATCCTCCAGTCCTGAGGTACACACCCTGAATGTAGTGAGGCATTAAATAGGTCTGCCAAAGGTCCTGCAAGGACCTCTGCCAGCTCCTTAAGTACCCTGGGGTGGATGCCATCTGGGCCTGGCACCTTGTCCACCCTCAGTGCCTTCAAACCCTCTCGAACTCTGCTCTCCCTGATTTCCCCATCTGTCACCACTTCCCCCCCTGCTTCTGCCATTTCTCCCACCTTGGGTGTCACCCCTCTTCTCTTTAGTAAATACTGAGCAGAAGTACCATTTAGTGCTCACTTTATCGCACCCTGCTCACCCAACCCCTCCTTCCTAATCCTTACTATGTGGTCCTTACAGCTCCTTTTCTCCTGATGAACTTAAAGAAGTCCTTCTCCCCTTCTTAATGCCTTGTGCCAGCCTGAGTTCCGTAGATGCTTTGGCTCCCCTTACTGCCTTGTCACCTCCTTCGATTCTGTCAGTACTCCTCCTGTCCTCCCCTCCCTGTTTTCTTGTACTTCCCAAGGCAGCTCTTTTCCTCCTTACCTTTTCCATGACCTCCTTGCTCAACCAGATCGGTTTCTTAGCCCTAGTCTTCTTGCTCTGGGCTTTGCAGCAGGTTTTGTTGCTCCACTATCCCCAGCTTTATGAGCTCCACCTCTGGTTAGTGTTCATAATAGATTGAATTCTGGCCAGATACCCTTTACCACTTCCCCATCCTCCCAAAGTCAGCCCTCCTGAAGTCCAGCACTATTGTGCCAGATTCCACTCCTTCCTTGCCCATATCCAATGTGAGCCATACTGAGCGGTGGTCACATCCTCGACAGCGGTTCCGCGCAAAGTTCTCTCACAAAGTCCCCATTTGCCAGCACAAGGTCAAGGGTATTTCTTAACCTGGTTGGTTCACTGACCATTTGCAGCAGGAAGCTGTCCTGAAGTTATCCAGCAGTACCTGCTCCTTCTGTTCCTGGTTGTTGGGTGCCCAGACCACTCCTGGCATGTTGAAGTCCCCACAATCACCACACCTCCCTTCTCGCAGGTCCTCCTGATCTGTCCCGTTAGTTCCTGTCTAACTCCTCCGTCTAAGATGGTGGCCTGTACACCACTCCCATTCTAATAATATTCTTGGAATTCTGGATTTGCATCCAAAGTGACCTGTACTACCCTCCCTCTCCTTCCTCCCTTACACACTTCAGTCCTTCCTTCACATAGTGCCACCCCCACCTTTCCCAATCACCCTGTCCCCTGAAATAACTGCTGCCCTGGGCACAGACAGGTCCCAGTCATTGTATTGGGTGGCCCACGTTTCCATGATGGCTGCAATGTCCACCTCTCCTCTGCCATGAGAACCTGTAACTCTGCAGTTTTCTCCCAAGGCTCCTAGCATTAAGGGTAACCACCTTCCACCCTTTTCCCTCCTCCCATCCTGCCCTTCTTTCCTAGCATCACCAACAGTACTTGCCATTTGTCCTTTGTCACTGTTATGGGGGTAAGCTCATATGGTTTCCCAACCTGTGGTCTCTGCATATCTCTTCCTCAACTGCCACCCCCCACTCCTAGTTTAAATTCCCAACTTCCTCTATGTACTCCTCCATCCTCTGTTTCAACACTTTCTTTCCCTCCTCACTCAAGTGTAGTCTGTCCTTGGCATAGAGACTACTGTCCTCCCAGATCCTCCCCACCCTCCAACAGCCCATACCCTTTAGCACAACACCAGGTTCTTAGCCATCCATTAAATTCCTCTATTCTCAGCTTTCTTGTTGTGCTTGCCTTTGGCTCAGGAAGTATCTCTGAAAAAGTTACTGTTCTTCCTGCCCCCTCACATAATTGTGCTAGTTCCTCAAATCTCCTCTGGACTGTATCTACTGTCTTGTCAGCCAGGTCATTTGTCCCAAGATGTATAATTAAATGAGGCTTGTCCCTACCCCTTCTAGCATATTTCAGAACAGACTGTCCTACCCTTTCTGCTGTCATTCCTGGCATGGCCTCCACCCAAATGTGACTATACCTCTCCCCCTTGCTACCCCACCTAACTCCTCTTAGTATTCAGTCCCCCAGCACTAAGATTCCACCACTCTTACTCCCTGCTTGCTTCCATTCATCTCCCTTTCTCATTTCCAGCTCCTCTTCTTCCTCCTGCACATTATTTCCCCCTTTCACCCCTGTTGCAATTCTCCCAGCATAACTTCCCCCCGCTCCAGTTTGGTCCAGGCATTTATCAATTACTCCTCTAGTTTCATCATTTCCCTCCTCCACCTTCTTCCTCTCTAGCAGTGCACAACTATTTTCTGAAGGCCCTTCACAAATGCCCGCTCCCTCTCTCTTCATAATAACCTGTTCTCTCCTTTCCACTCCATGACTTTTGCCACTTCTTCACCTCCCCTCATAAGTCCCTATCTCCTCCTTCCATTTGTCTTTTGTCTCCTGACCTGGTTTCCCCGGCAATTGTTCTTCCTGGCCTGGGCCACTTTGTCTCTGCTTCCCTTCTTCTGACCCTCTCCTCACCATTGTTGGCTTAAATCACCCTCCCTCATCTCCTCTTCTTCCTCTCTCCAGTATTGAGCTAAACCCACCCCCAATCTGCCTTGCCTGTCTTAGTTCCTCCTGCAGACCCTCAATTTCCTTTCTAAGTTTTTCTATGTGGTTGCACACTAAACATCCTCCCACACTCCAGGCAATTTTTAGAAAGATTGGTGCACCGCAGTTGTTGCAGCCTACCACCCTACCCATTGCTGTCATTGCCCACCAGCGACCCCCCACCCTTCCAGATGTAGGATACCAAACACTCCCCCAAGTCTCCCCTCTCCCTCCTCTACCAGTGCAAAACATTTTCTTTATTTCCCTTACCTCCTTTGTTGCACACGTTTAGATATATTGAGCAACTGCTTTTTACATTCCTATCCTTCCTATCCACATGCAAAAGCAGACTTTAAGTAGCCATTGCACAACCTTCTTCAAACTCCTACTCCTCCTTTCCCCAATGCAATATCAATGTGAAGAAGTAATAATGAAAGCTCCTAGATTTGCATTTACTTCCCTTCCACTGAGAGAGCAGTCACCTCTTCACTTGCTGCTGTTCCTTTCCTGGATGTCTGCTTTTTCTATGACAGGTGCATATTCTTTTGCCTGTTTGAGGAAGTGATGTCAGAACCCCTGGTATAAAGGAAATAATGGACCAAGGGTGGTACCAGCCCAAGTCTTCCAGAAACAATCAGGTAGCTGAGGACTCTGGTCAGACCATTAGCACCCTTCCCCGACTCTGCACTCAAACTTTGCAGCTAGTGAAGCCAGCAACAATGAATTACAATTCTACTCAAAGCCCCCAAAATAGGTTTGCTACCCAAAGAAACAGGACTCCAATTCAAACAGCTTCACCAACAACACATCAAAATAGGCTTGGAATTAGAAGATATATGTCTCCAATTCAAAGAAACAGACCCAGTTAAATCACACCAAATTATGTTTTAAAACAGAAGAAATAGGCCTCTACAAATGCAGCCTGCCACACAGTGAATCAAACAAATGAGCCCACTTATAGCTACCAAAACAGGTTTCAAAATTCCAACAGCCCCAAACAATACCCTGCTAGCCCCTTAGTAGTAAGAAAGAAAAGAAATAACCTTCTACCAAGTAGAATCCACAAGAAACAATGTAAAACAACAATAAACTACTGTACTGTAGATCTGATCCTGTCCCCCTTCTAGTTCCTGTAGTTTTTATATGGTTTATGGAGGTGATATGTTAGAGAGCACCAAGTGATGGGCACCCGATTTGCCCCTCCTAACCACCTGCCAACCTCCCAGACTAACTACCCTCTGTGGTCGAGGTGCTTCTGTTGGATGTTGGGGAAATGGCAGGTGGTTCTTATAAAATATTTCCTCCTGAATATGCAATTTGAGGTGCTTAATCTCTGCCCATGCTGCCTGGAGCTGAGCCCTTAGATCCCCAATGGCCCAGCATGTAGGACAGTGTCCTAAATCCTGTATAACTGCCCTTTTAAAAAGTGTCCTGCAGTACCTGCAGTTAATAAATATCCATTCCAGATAAGTTGCTGGGTTTATAACCTGGTCAGAGTAATTATAAGGAGGAAAATGAAAGAAAAAGTTTGATTTTTTGTTTCATTTGTTTGTTTTTTTATAACTTGTTATGACAAGTTAAATTACTTGTGCTCCTGTAAATGATGTCACTGTGTGGATACCCCTCTGATCTTCCCCTTCCTGTTTTGCTATAGGAAATGTCACTACTGTGCTACCCTATAAAAGGAGTGTAGTGTAGTGTGGGGTGGATGGGGGTGGGTGGCTGGGCCCTTACCCTGTTGAAAAAGGAGAACTATGGATGAAAGAAACAAGGAGGTAAGATCAGAAACAATCAGCCAGCAACAAATGCAGTAGCCCTGATGCTTAGCCTAATGATAGATAAAACTGTAAAGCCAGTAAAGCACCACCTGTAATAATTTCACAGAAGCTATACCCTGTGAGAAACACTTTGCTACAGAGAAAAATAAAGCAGTAACAGAAGATATAACTTGCAAAATACAAATTGAATCAGAAGATTACAGTTGTAATCTGCAAGCACACACTGTAATAATGCAGCAGAAGGTATACCCAGCAACAGCAATTTGAAACAGAGAAAAATAAAGCAATACAATGTTAGCAACAAACAGTAACAATCTCTGTGAGTACAAAAGAAAATAATAACTCACAGTAAATCTGCCTATCCAAAAGAAGCCTTAATCCTTTTCCTTGCTCTGGTAAGGTTCTTTGCTCTGTCCTTACAAGCAACCTAGAAAAAAAAGAGCTCAGGTGAAGCTGGGTGTCTTTGCCAGCAAACCTAGTCTTCCACTTGCCAATCTGAAGAACTTTCCTTTATTGGAAATCTGACAATCCTTTAACTCCTGCCTCTCACAGGTGAACTAGCCGAGGCCACAGTATCTGGGATTCATCCCACTGACTACCTCGTACTTGACCTATGTAATGGTCTTTTCCCCCTCTAACTGCATTGCCCATATCAGTGGTGCCCATTGTGGCTTTCTCTTTCTTTTAGAATATTCCTTGCCTCCCTCTCCCCCTCCTCTCCCTTCCCCCCATAGATAAGCACCATCCACACCTCAGATGTTTGTTAAATATACATCTTAGAGAGACAGCTCAGACTGTACACCTACTGTGGGCACCTAAGAGGATCACATATCTGGGTATTAAGCTCACATCCTCTTTAGATACTGTCTGGCAGACAAACATTCAACCCATTCTTAGCTCTCTAAAAATAGAGTTTGACAGATGGAAACCTCTCCAAATGACACTTGCAGGCAAAATTGCTGCAATTAAAATGGTTTCTGCACCCAAGATATTTTACCTGCTAATGCATATGCCTATCCCCTTCCCTAAACAATGGTATCTGGCTTTGGATAGGCTTATTGGAGATTTCCTATGGGAAGGCAACAAACCCCAATTTAGCCGTGCCCAACTGAGAGCTCATTGGAGCAAGGGAGGATGGAGACTTCCATGGGTAGAAGGATACCAGCAGGCATTCCTCTTGGCACAAACGGTTAAAGGGCTGCACCCCCTAACATCACTATCCCAGCAATGGGTACATATAGAGCTTGATATTACTGAGTCAGTACACTTCTCATCCCTTCTTATGCCCCACAGGGCTCATAGATCTAGCCCCTCTGACAGAGGTATGTCCCCTTTCACATCTCTATCTGTTGAGGCAGCCAGGTCCAACTGGTTGGGTGTCCACAAATGATTGAACCAGACTCCTCTTCCCCTGTCCTATACCCCTCTATGGCTTAATCCAGATATTACTATTGATGCACAATGGTTATATTGGAAATCCTGAGCAGACAAGGGTATTCTCATACTAAAAGACTTGCTAGACCTCACTCTTAAGACCCTCTATACATTTCAATCCCTTCAACGTATCTGAAACCTTTCTCGTACAGACTTTTTGAAATATATTCAGCTCAGAGCATCACTTAGGTATATATTGCACCCTCCAATGCCCCAAACACACAACTCAGAGCTACATATCTGGATACAACAATCGATAGGCCTAGCATGGTGCATCTATGCTAACTTAAGAGATACCCTTCTCCAATATTCTGAGAGGGTGAGACTCAAGTGGGAAAAGATGCTCTGGACTCCTATCTCCTCTATATTCTGGGAACAGTCCTGGATAGATACCCATAAATGGTTGACGGATGCTAGGTGTAGATTAATACAGATCAAAATAGCCCACTCTTGGTATCAATCACCAGCTATGCTTTATACAGCTAAGATTCTGTAGTCCAACTCCTGCTGGAGATGTCAGGGCTCAGGCGTGGATATTCTGCATATACTGTGGTCTTGTCCGCAATTGAAATCCCTGTGGCAAGGCATCCATGATACCGCATGCAAAGTGTTAGAGAAGAAGCTCCCTTTTAGTCCACTTTTTTACATTTTGGGTATCTGTATGGAGCTCCCACAAATGACCCCTCATGAGATTAGATGGTTGGCATTGATCTCACCCCAAACTAAGAGAGCTCTATTATGCAAAGGGAGGTCACCTTTGACACCTACAGTGACTGAGGTGTTAGTAACTCTCTCCTCTCTAGCCAAATTGGACAGGATTTCACACCTGCAGAAGTACCAAATGTCCAAATTCAATCAATGTTGGACCCTCTACCTTAATTTCCTGAAGCTCCAGAACTCAAACATCCCCCAGGAGGGTATTGGTTGACTATTCTTTCCACTGGCTGATATAGCTATATTTATCCCATGATATCATACAGGCTGGGTAGGTTGTTTCCCCCTTAGGAAATCTCTGCTGGGTTATATGGCCTTGTGAAGAAACAGATTAGGTTCTAGTACTATATCAGGGCCTCTAGCCATCATTTCCTTAAATGCTGCAGGGTTTCTATCCCCTCACTGTGTTTGTGCTTCTATTTTACTACTTTGAGAAGAGTACCTGTTAGTGTCTGATTCTACCATTTGGGATGAAGTAATGGCCTTAATCTTCACTGGAACCTATACTGGGCACTTGGGGGTATCTCTGTCTGTGCTTGTTGGGACTATAAATCAACCACTTAATGTAACAAGTAACAAGTAGCTGCTTAAGGTGCCTAATTTCCTCCTCTGAGGCCCTGGAGGGAGCTTGGTGGGTTTTCACAGCTTTCTAAATGGCCCCATCTTAGTGATACAGTTTATGAGGTCAACATCTTTGGGTAGGAATGACAATCTGTTAGATATGAAGTTACTACTGCTATAGTTAATTATATTACCTTATCTTACTATAATTAATTTTTCCTAGGAGATTGCTAGTTATGAACCTTGTATTAATCAGCTTTGCTATCCCCACCAGTCATTTCCCCCATGCTCTCTATCCCTTCCCTCCTTCCCTTCCTTATTTGTCTGCCCCACCCTTTTTTCCTCCCCTCTCTCCCCCATTTTCTTTCCCTGGGGTGTATAAGTACAGTAAAACCGCATTGCCAATGAGTTTCCGATCTGCTGTTTCCTCCATTTTGTATCTCCGTGTTTGTTGGAAAACAATAAAAAAAGTAACAAAAAAAATATACGTCTTAGTTTCTTCTCAGCCTCTGAGCCCAGCTGCACCTTTTAACTACTCCTTGCCGGACCCTTAATATCCCCCTTCACCCAGGTGGTTCTGTCATACTGCGACACTTTCACATTTTGAGCGTTATTACTATTTATGTATTAGCTGTATCTGCTTAAAAAAGTATATAAGTTTCTTCAAAATTCCTTATTTGGGACCTTCTATTTGATGTTTTATACCATCCTACATTAGCCATAGTACTTTTGTTCTACATTAATTTCTCTTCATTATCATGATCCAATTCGTTGTTCTTCATTTGCTATTACTGTTTACTGAACATGTACCTTTTGTATAAAACTGTTCCACTGACTTGTATAAGTTTATAATATAAACTTAATAAAAGCTTTTATGGAAAAAGGAGAGATGTGGGGCTGGCAGTATAACCCCGAGGTTAGAGTAATGAATTGTGAATGAGCTTGGTACATCCAGCAGACCTTGGTTGGATTCCCATAACCTCCACTTGCATACTTTGTGATGACTCTGACCAAGTCAAAGTACCTCCCCAGTGCTCCCGGGTCACCCCTGAAAACAAGCATCAAGGCCTAATAGGCTTTACTCTGTTATCAAAGAATACAAAAAAATGCTTCTTCACAGAAATAGAAGTGGATTCCTGAAACAGCCTTTCAGCAGAGGTGTTGGGGTTCAAGAATGCATGTGATAAGAACAAGGGACTTGTAGTGGAAAGGAAGTGGGGGAGGGAGAAAGAACTGTGGATCAGGTATGGTCTGCATTAATAGTGTGGGAAGGAAGGAATGGGTAGACTGAATGGGCTAAGCAGTCTTTATCTGCCATCAAATTCTATGTTTCTAATCCTGAAAGAAGTTAGGTGAGAGCTGGAAGCCAAGACGAAGACAACTCACTCAACTTTTAGATCAGCAGATTGAAGGTCAGCTAAGATATCCCCAACACATTTCTTTGAACAGGGAACAGAGCAGAAAAGCTCCTGGCATGGCAGCTCTGTAAGGCAGAAGCCAGTAGGGTGATACCCAAGGTCAGGACCCCCCCAAGATCAGACTTCCACAGCCCACTCACAAGAGATCCAGAAAGCCTTTGCTCAGTTTTATTCTGATTTATACAGAGCTGAGGGTGCTCTGACCAAGATGCACAGATCAAAAGCTAGTTGGTTACATTATCCATCCCCACTCTGAAACAAGAAGATAGGGAATTGTTACATGCTCCAATAATGCAGCAAATAGTAGCGGAAAAATGTAAGGCCCTTAAGACCAGCAAATCTCCAGGGATGGATTGCTATCCATTAGAATTTTTTAAATCATTTGCTCCCCTAGTTAAACCACTACAGTAATAACACATGCATTTAACATTATCTTTGGAGAGGGCAGGGAATGGGGATATCCTGACCACTTGGAACCAGGCCCAGATATCTGTTCTTCTGAAGCCTGACAAAGACCAGGAGGTATGGGGTCATATAGACCCATCTCCCTCCTCCCTGTGGACCTAAAACTCTTCACAGGCCTAAGACTCTTCACAGCTGATAGGCTGCAAACGTGGATTACCCAGCTGATTCACTCCAATCAGACAGGGTTCATCTCAGGCTATGTACTCCAGGACAACCTCATATGGTTCCTAAACATCATTTCTGCACAAAACCACAAAAAGGCCTTGTAGCTGGCCATCAGCATGGATGAGGAAAATGCCTTCAGCAGGGTAGACTGGGCCTTTATGGAAGTCAACCTGCAGAGGTTCTGCCTAGGCCAGAATTTAATCACTGCAGTATCAACCCTTCATAGCAACCCTGAAGCAGTGGTAAAGTTTAATGCCCATCTCTTGAATAGGTTTATACTGGGGAGAAGCACCAGGCAGGAGTGTCCAATGTCACCTCTCCTTTTTGTTTTAAGCCTAGAACCCCTGGAAATTGCTATCTGGACTAATAAGGGGGATAATCGTACTGTAGAAGTCACAGAGCAGAAACTGGCATTGTACACCGATGACTCCCTCTTTTTCTTTGGAGATCTAGTAGATTCTCTACCTCACCTACTAGACACCCTGACAATGTCTGGATCCCTGGTAGGATATAAAATTAACATAAGTAAATCTGACTCCATAATTTTAAGGTCCCCACGCCGAGGTACTTCAAAACCACATTCCCTTTCACTTGGGTGAAGCACAACACATTTCAGTAGCTTGGGATACAGGTCTCCACAACACTTCCCAATTGTTCAAGAATAACTACCCAAAGTTGTATGGTATTTTTGAGGTGGACTTGGCCCTCTGGAATCTTCTCTCTCTGACATCGTTCAGGAGGACACAGCTTATAAAAATGAATGCCCTTCCCCATTTACTATTCCTGTTTCAAACATTATCCATTCCCATACCTGTGAACTACTGGAATGCTCTCCACAGAAATATCTGTAAATTCATCTGGGCAGGCAAGCAACCTAGGACTGCTGAAAAGACATTGCAGCACAATAAAGCAGGGATCGGGGGAATGGGTCTCCCATGCTTATGCAGATATTACCTCACTGCCCAGGGAGCCTTCCTTTGCATATGGGCTACACAGCACATGTCGTCTGTCTGGTACCTTATTAAAGAAAATATGCTTCCAGGCAAGGCCTTATGAACCTTACCAATGGCAGAAATCCCCTCCCAGATGTGGTCCCAAATCCAAAACCCATGGACAAGGCAGACAGTATGCATCCTGATGAAAAGTAGGAGGCTTACCAACATGCCCAATGAACTAGGGCTCCTCTCACTTATATGACGTACTGAGAACTTTACCCCTCCACAACTTGATGGGGGTTACTCAAATTGAGAAAGAAAAGGTCTCACAATATTTTTACAGTGCATAGGACTCCAGGGTTGCTTGTTGTTTGTTGTTTGTTCAGTTTATGGGTACATATACTCCAAGAAGAGACAACCATTATATGTACCTCCAGACTCGCTATTTCATACTATCCATGGACACCCTCCTGAAGTTGTAAGCAGCCAAATACTAAACACTTTTTATATGATATAGTAATCCTCAAGGCTAAGATCAAATATATCTCTGAACTATGTAAGTTACTCACAACAGATGACTCATCTCCATCTGAGGCTGCCAAACTTAGCTGGGACAGGAAAAGGGGAGTGGACAGTAACACATAAGCTGTGGGAGAAGAGATTGAAGAAATGATGGAAAATTACAGCCTCCCCCACCTTGCATGAATAAAATTGGAAAGTTTTAATTCGGTATTTTCACACTCCATCAGTGACAAAGCTCTTTGGAAGCATCCATTGTAATGCCTGTTGGTGCCACTACTAGAGGGGCTAGTGGCCAGGAATGCCACTTCATGTGTTCTAGGGTTGCTGCAAGTTAGAAGCTTACTGGAGGTAAATACATACAGTATAAAGATCCAACAGATCCCTCATTGACACATCCACAGAGCCTTTACTAAGCTGGTATTGGGATTCTCGGCAATGATAAGAGACTCAAAATAAATTCAGAAACTGGGGCATATCCTCAAAACCACTGCAATGCAATGCATAAACATCAGATGATTTCCCTCCACACCACCTACAGTGGAACAGTGGTATGCAAAGGTTAGTGAAATTGAACACATGGAGAGGATCACAGGGGACTTAAGATTACAGGGGGATAAATTATTTGAAATATGGAGACCTTGGCACAGGACACTGATGTTAAAGGAGGATGAAGGGGAGAGTAATGCATAGGATGAGAGTTTTGGTGTGCTTTTTCTCCTGTTTTACAGGGGACACACATGGGACTTCAGGTAGGAAAATGGAAACACTTGACTCCTGGAGCACTGGTGGAGACCACCCCTAATGTTTCTAGAATACACTCTGTTCTTCTGGTGTTGGACTTTGTTATGAATCGAAGAGACTTGGAAATGATGAAGCATAGGGACATGGGGCGAGATAAGAAGACATACTGGTTGTATGTTTACATATTATTATGGTTTTATTCTGGTTTGATGATCATTGCACAGAACTAAACATGCATTTCTTCTATTTATCAACCATAGAACAATGTAACAAATAACCTGTATACACCCAAAGTAGTTCACTCCTCGGGATTGTATTTCTCTGTCCTTGGCCTTCTCCATGACCAATTCTACTGGCCATGCATGGCTATTAAAATAGGAAAACATTGTAAATGCTGCAATTGGTAAGTCACCTGTAAGATTCTACTCAAGAGGGTGGTTCTCATTTGTAAATATCACCAGTACTGGACTGATGGACTTGGTCTGCATGTTTTTCTTTTCCCTTGAACCTGATGGGAAGTGGATCAATAATATTCTGGTGATGACCAGCCACAACACACACTATGCACAGTCATTCCCCCACAAAAGACCAGAAGGCAATCACAATGGCTAAAGTTTTGTGCAAAAAGTACTTTTTCCATTATGACTTTCCATGCCACCTTCACTCCGACCAAGGGATAGACATTGAGAATCATCTCATCAAGGAACATACCAGCATTATGGGCATCAAGAAGTCCCATATCACTCCCTAACATCCACAGGGCAACCCTCAGCCAGAGATTCAATGGAATACTTCTTATTATACTGTGGACACTGGACCCTACAAAAAAGCCATACTTCAGCCAGCAAATACCTTTCTTAGTCCATGGCTACAGCTGTACCAACGACGTCTCAACAGGATTCTCACCCTATTTCCTAATGTTCAGATGGGAAGTCAGACTTTCAATAAACTTATGTTTTTGGGTATTAGCTGATGTCACCTTGCCAGAGACAAACCTGGACTACACCAAGAGGTTATATACTGAAAAGAGGCATACAGGGTGGCCAAGAAGCAGCTGGGAAGTCTAATGTATCCAACAAGACCAGATATAACAAAAGAGCCTGAGAACAAGTCAGGGGACTGAGTACTTTTTTGGAACTTGGGGATCCCAAGAAAACATAAGATGAGGATTGATGGAAATTGTTTCCCTGTGTAATTTTTGGAACAGCTTCCAAACCTGCCAGTTTATCATCTGAGAATGAAAAGAGGAAATGTTGTGGTCAGCACTTTGCATCAAAACCACCTTTTGCCAATTGATCAGCTGTTGGCTGAACCAGTTAAGCCAGTACCTCTCTCACCACTAAGGAGATCTGCCACCTGGAAAGAGACCCAGACAAAGTGGAACTGTGTGCCTCCACATGAATTGCCTGTTCACCCCCGGTGACTCAGTCTGATGTGGTCTACAGTAGCTCTAAGGATAAGGAACTCTACAGTTGTCCAGTACCACATGAAGATCTGTCTGCACCATTCCCCATGGAATTTCACCCTTCAGCACCTGGTGGAAGTAATGTAAGTCATTCCAGATCACTGAATCTGACAGCAGCACCCTTTGTTCCACCTGAATTTGGGCCTACAGTCATGGACTTTGCTCCCATCACAGAGTATGTTAGAATCTTAGTAATATAACCATCTCAGGACATTGAAAGACTTGAACCCTTTCTGGCAAGGGATGCAGAACCCATTGATGATCCTGATCAAATCACTGCAGAGTAACCTGTTGCACCCTGCTGTTCCAAAGGAGAAGTCAAACACCGAGTTAAACTTGCTTACAATATCCCTAGTGTCCCGTCTGAACTCCCTGTCAATGGGGTGCACAAAAAGGTCAATATGCTGCCAAACCCACTGTTGCTGCCAAACTTGTGCTGCCTTCAAACCATTTTTGGGAGGTATAATTGTTTACCATGGTGGGAAAATGCTAATACCAATGTTTATCATGTGTTCTGTGAAGTACACTGTTGATATCTGTCAGATAGGATGAAGGTGTATTAGAAATGTTTAGATAGCAATCAGGTGTATTAGACAGACTGTTCTGTTGTGTTTAGTGTGTTTGTGTTTTTCAGGCCTTGATGAGGATGTCACAGATTTCAGTGAGAGGAGAATTTAACCCCCCTCCTAAAAGGCGACTTGCCTTTGGCTCTTTCCAAAGCACTGCTACCACCTTCCTCAGCACCACTCCTTCACCCCAGGAACTGTGGGATTAACTGGCGCCTCAGTGGAGGGAGAGGTGCTGCAGCATACTTTACAGTGGGGATGAATGCAAACTGCAGTCTTTGTTTATTTTAACCTCTTCCCTATCACTTATCTTGTTCGCCGGTGCCAAAATAAAACTATTGCTGATTTATCTGCAGCTACTGATGTATTTTGCCATTATTACCTTAATGTTTGTTTGCATGCTTAAACTGATATGTTTCGTGTGTGTGTGTGTGGGGGGTGTTATTTTGTTCCCTGTCACAGAGAGTAGAGGTTGTATTTATTTCCTGTGGAGAAACACCCTGGTAGGGCTCTGTCCTAAGGATCTCCATAGATGGAGACATCACGCCACTTTCCAAACCCATTTCTAACCACAAAGGCAGGCAGCATTCACTCAAAAGCATAACAGACTTTGCCCTTTACCATCTCCAGGCTTAGTCAGCACTCCTCACGGCTGGAGGTGGTGATACTAACTTTTTGAATAAACATATTTTGTTGTACTGCTGCTTTAAGCCCATGTATTTTTCCCTTGGAGTCACCAGGAAATGAGCTGTTAGCAACTCAGTGTGCTCTCCCCTGGACAACATTATAAAATAAAATCAGTGAATAGAAAATAATGTAACCCACTCCAGGACATTCCTGGAAGTAAGCTATCAGAGTACAATTTATGTATCACTAACTAACAAACTAAATAATTAGAAAAATAACTTAATAACTAAATAAATTAATATGTTTAGAACATATACAGTATGCAGCATTGTGTGTACTTTTTATATTTGAAAATAATTGTCCCTGTGGTTTCGGGGCAAACTGGTAATAACATGAACGAATGGGAAGGGGCCATATTCAGAGGCCCGCAGTGCACAGTGCTAACCCAATAATTTGGATGTGTAGATTATACCATTGCACCTATGCAAAGTAGTGTTCTCCCCTGTGTACAGGGTGCAGTGGTATAGTTAAAGATTTTGAAACTATTACCTTGTGTTCCAGCACTGTTTAATGCTTTCAAAACCCTACTGTTAACACTGTGCACAGTGGTGCACAAACACCCAACCCCTGATCAAGAGATAGGTAGCAGACTGACAGCAGGAGCTGTCAATCCCTGACAGTGTCCCTCCAAGATGTATGTTGACACATTCCTGGCTCTAGTGGTCCCACCTCACTCCTCATTGCTGTTACAATCTCTCAGAATCTGTATTCTTACACATCCTTGGTGTCCAGTGGCCCCCACCCTCAATCACTGTCAAAAAAATGCAATATAACAGATCCCTATCTCTAGTGGCCCCCACCCCTGATCCCAGTTGCAGTGCCTCATATTCTGCATTCCTACACATTGCTGATGTCCTGTGTTCCCCCTATCCCTAATCACCATAAGAAAAAGGCAATGTAACAGATAACTGGCTCTGGTTGTCTCTCCGCCTCCTGATAATTGATCTGATGTCTCCTAAACTGTATGCACACACATCCTTAACTGAAGTGGTCCCCTATTCCCCCTTTTCCATGTAAAATAATATATAAGTCCCTAGTATCTAGTGTCCCCCAATCTCCAATCAGAGCACCCCTCCTCATCCTGCTCACTTAGAACCCTCCACCCCATGATGACCATGTACTTAGCCCAGCAGGCAGTGTCTCCCTCATGGAGATGGTGATCAGCATAGCCCCTATATGCATCACCTCAGCTGGTAGCTACTATCTGGTTGACAGCACACAAGCACATGCCTACTGTAGAAACAGTTGTTTCTTTTTTTTAAGACTTAATAAACTTTATTAAAATTTTTGAAAGAGGCACAGGGTCAAATAAATTACATAAACATGACCAGTTTTGATCACTGGTACAGGGTGTGTCCAAAAAATTATGAATTAGTATTATAACCTAGATCAGTTGACATAATGTCTGAAACCCAACAAAAAAGTTAACATCGACCGACTAAATAAACTTAGGAATAATTTGAAAGCTTCCAAATATTACATTAACATAATATACACCATAAAAAACCTAACAATAAAGCCCATCCAGATACTGTAGGTCATACCCTTTAAAGTTTGTCCACCATAAGGAACTTGTCAGTGAACATGAAGGTGGGTAGTGTTTCAAATTTAAGACAGCTGTGGAAGGACATCCAACTTTTCCCACCTTGTTTTATAAGTAGGAAGATTATGCTACAAACTAGCCATTGACTTTTCTATTCTCAAAAAAGTCAACATTTCATCATGCCATTCCTTGTAACTAGGAACCTGTGTGTCTAACCAATGTCTCAAAATAATTAATTTGGCTACTGCTGAGAATAGAGCCATATGGTGAAACAGCTGTTTCTAAAGTAGGCAGACACTTGCTCTCTGTTAGACAGTGGTCACCCAAGATGGTGAGCACAGGACTCTGCCAGTCATCATCTTGAGGATGGCAACACTGCATATTTATAGTTTCATAGCTTGTTGTACAAGTCCTATCAGCCGTGAGGCCATAAACAGACTTGTCACTTTTCAGTGGAAGTAATCCCATTTCCTTTCCTGCATGTGCACTTATTTAAATATTGAGCCACCTGAGAGGAGTGGTGGAGGATCCTGAGTGGGCAGGGTAGGGACTGGTGTTCTGATCAGCAATTGACTCAAGGGAATCATTATAATTATACTGGGAGAGCCATTGGGGGTGGGGGAACCACTAGAGTGAGAGATGTGTAAGAATACAGAATCTGAGGCATTGTAATGGAGATTGGGGATGGGGAATGTACCAGACACCAGGCATGCGTAAAAAAAATAGAATCTGAGGCATTATAACAACTACCGGGGTGGGGAGGGCTGGCACAGGTCTTCTTAAAGAGCAGCTGAAGTCTAGAGGATAACTGAAACAAAGCATAAGATTTAGACACTGTCCAGCTTGTATTTCACATTAGTTCTGTATTTTTCCTGCCCATTATTTATTACTGAGTCCATCTGCATGAAAACAGGATCTCTGCTTCTAAAGAGTTCATCTATTCCTGTTGCTTTCTCCCCACCTGAGGTCATAATACACTGACTGTGACATCACAGTTACTTCCATGGCAACAGATTGTGATATCACAACAGGGGATTATGACATGAAGTATGGAGTAAGCTATAGGGGTTGATAAACTCTGACAGATAAAAACATTTATTTGTGCAAATTCTCTCTGTAATAAAAGATGGGGAGGAGACATCTATAGAATATATTTGGAATGCAAGCTGAATTGTACCTAATTATTATATTTTTCAAAGTTTTCTTTGAGGCATCAGCAGCTTTTTAATGCCTTCGTGTAGTCGTGCATGGCAGCATTACACAGTATGCTTATAAGCCCATAATGGCTTGCAAATGGCCCCCTAGCACCTTGCATTCCCAAAGGGCTCATTAGCATACTGTGGCTGAATATGGCTCACAGGAGCAATGGCGCTATCCCATTTTGAATGCCCTATCTACATTCCATCCTATGGCCCATATTCCTATAGGGAGTTATGTGAGGGCTGCACATTGTCACTGTACTGACGCAGGCACATAATTAGACACTTAGGTGCACAGGTCAAATGACAGGCAGTGAATGAGGGGCCCCCTGTTTATTCCTGGGCTTCACGTGCATTTTTAGGGAAAGGCAATACATTTCTGTTATACACAAAGGGCCAGATATTCAAAAGGTTAGCATGCGCAATAGGGTTGCGCCTGCGCAAGTCCGAACTTGCTCCATTCTGCGATATTCAGCAGGAGGCAGTTGCACCACAGAAAACATGCTGAGCAACAGCGCAATGCAAATGAATGCATGCTGAACTGGAGGGGGAGGAACCATGCATAAACTGCACAGCCCGATATTCAGCCGGGCTGTGCAGAGTTGTGCAGGCGCAACCCCCAACCTGCGCCTGCACAACTTTGAGCCAAAAAAAGGCTCAAGTCGAGGGCCACCCACAGGTGAGCTGCTGCATTGCAGGGTGCAACACAGCAGCTGCCACCTGTTGCCCCCAACCCACTCCCTGTGCCCCCACAGCCCGATCACGGGCAAGGTGTAAATCCCCGCCACCTGCACTGGCCCAATGCAGGCATAGCTTAAACCCTCCCCACCAGCCTGATCACGGGCAGCAATGTGTCTCCCCAACACATCCCTGGTGGTCCTATAAGCCCGATCGCGGGCTGAAGTAATACACCTCCCTCCCCTGAACATATCCCTGGTGGTCCAGTGGACCGATAATCCTGATCGCAGGATGGAATAATTAAACACACCCCGAACATAGCCCTGGTGGTCAGTGGACCCGATAATCCCGATCACGGGATGGAATAATTAAACACACACCCCCGACATAGCCCTGGTGCCTGGTGTCCCCCACCCCACCTACCCATGAAGCCCACCACCCCGCCTCCCCGGCCGGCGGGCGGGTGGCAGCATCCCACCCGCCTGCCGCCCTGCCACCCGCCGACTGACTGCCCAGTAGGGCTGAATGCCCATTGATGCAGAGCAGAGCCAATGGGCGTGCAGCCCATACCATACAAGACAGTCCAGTTTTGTGAATGCATCCCACCTGCTGCCCGCCGCCCACGGCTGCCGGGGAGGCGGGTGGTGAGCTTCATGGGTGGGTGGGGTGAGACACTGAGGCACCAGGCTGTTCTGGTGTGTTAGTATTCCATCACAGTGAATGGTGAGGTCACTGGACCTCGAAAACTTATGTTGAAAATGTTGGTATTCAATCGCAATCAGGATTGTCGATCCACTACCTGAAAGGCCTGTTGAAGTGTTTAATATTCCATCCATGATCGGGTTATATGTCCACTGGACCACAGGGATATGTTCGGGGAGGGGGTGTTTTTAATTACTTCAGCCCACGATCGGGCTTATCGGTCCACTGGACCACCAGGGATGTGTTGGGGAGACACATTTGCTGCCCGCGATCGGGCTGGTGGGGGGCTTTAAGCTATGCCCGTGATTGGGCTGGTGGGGATTTAAACTATGCCTGCAATCAGGCCAGTGGGGGTTGGGGGGATTTTACACTCTTCTGCCCACGATCGGGCTGCAGGGGGCGTCGGTCCCCGATGGCTGCTGCCTGGCAGGGCGCCAGGCGCAAGTCCTCGGGAATCAGCACACCTGCATGCTAATGGCATGCAAAAGGGGCCATAATCAGATGCAAATGGCCCCCCCTGCACCTTGCATGAATTATGGCCCCATTTGCATGTCACCTTTTGAATATCGGGATTTTGCGCATGGCGCAATGGTACTTGCGCCACCACAAGTTGAATGCTCCACTCTGTCCACTTGCGGTGGTGCAAGTTCCACTGTGCCATGCACAGTGACTGTGGCAGGGGGGTGATATTCAAAGGAGTTGCTCAAGGGCGCAACTCCTTTGAATATCGCTCTGGCCACACCCCTGCGCAACTATTTTGTGCAGCGCAAGGGCTTGCTCCACAAAATAGCGCAGTTTGAATATCTGGCCCAAAGTGTCCCAAGATAAAAAGTTAAAAGATACATACATTGTGAGTTGGGTGGTCTCAATACATGGTGGAGTCTGTCAAACACTTCTGTTTTTTTCCTTCAATAATTCATCCTACAATGATTAACATCAGTAGGGAACATACCTAAACTCTGCTTTGGTACCTAAACTGCATTTTGTTATTTATAATAGTTTAAAGTACATTTGTTGCAGTCTTTCCACACTAACCTGCCCAAACCTCTTATTGGTACATACAAAAAGTTGTCATTACTGACCTTCATAATCAATTGATCACTTATCTACCAGAAGATGCTAATTTTTCATTATCCTGAACTTTTCAGCACAGCATGTACAGTATATTTAAAGCCATCTGACTCTAATACCACCATCAGTTGTGCCAAACTAGCAAGTATTAACAAAAATGTAATCCAATTAACTTAAAGCTCAATACGTATTCAGATATTTGATTAAATATTTTCTATAATTTTGATACGTTATTAATGAGCAAAGGAAAGGTGTTGCCTTTCTTCACTTGGATTGTTTTAGCAATGAGACAAGGTAGACATTAAGGCTGTAATTAGGATTGTACAGTATATTTTACCACCATGGTAATTATTTTCTGGTGCCAGATTCATATAGAACAATAGTTTGTAACGTTGACTGTCTCACACTCTGGGCAGTTCTAACAAATGTGCTGTCACAGTGGCTTCACAGGATGATAATTTGAAGAATCAATATTCTTTCTTCTTTTATGTAACCTGGCAACTTTTCTTATTGATTTCTCTGCTTCTTGCTGTGGTGCACCTGCTGCCTTTACAGTTCCTGATTAATTTTCTAACCTCTCAATGTGTTCATATATTTTGATGCAAAGTGGAGACACAGAAGTCTGAGATGATCACCAGATATTCTCTTTTCTCTTTTTTTTTTTGCCTGGCTACTGCTTGCTGTAATGGGTAGCACAGTATGTGTTTTGCTTTGCAAACATACTATAGCTGGCCTTTTAGTACATGCAGCTTATTGAATAAGGTTCCATGACCTTATTTTGTACTATGGATTGGGCTTAGAGCTGAGTAAAGTTATGCACTATAGTTCAGTTAATTTTCTAGGTAGAACTAAATTTCTGACCCTCTAACAGTCATTTACCATTTACAGCTGTCATGCTGCTATTTTTAAAGATGTGTCTGTCTGCAACAAAAAGTCACAATTTACAGTAAACAAATTATGCAAATCCAATTTGTGTCATTTTGCCAGTCACATTTTCATTTTTGGGATGCAAAATTCAGATGGAGATAGCCATCTAAAAAATGATCTAACAATTTGCATGAATTTCCCTTTTGAAAATAGTGTCAGACTGATCTCAGATGGATCCTTTCATAAATCCTGCCTACAGTACTTCTTTGTGAAAGACTATATACTTTCAGAAGAATGTTAGCTTGCACCCCAGTGGGATCCAGAGCTCAGTTCTACTAATGTTTATGCTTGATAATTTTAGGTTAATTTTGACCTTTATACAGTGGTGAGTTGTTAATTATCAGTTGTCTTTGGAATTCAGCTTACTTCTTTCCAGTTCTGAAGGATGAATAGGAGGGCATAACTTAGAAGTTCCTGCACTAATTCACTCATTTATTTTTATTTTATTTCTTTTGTTTATCTAAGAGATGGACTGGATAACCAAGAACCACTGTCAGTAACTTACTTTACCAGTCATGGCAATGACCTCTGTGTAACTAATGAAATATACTGTATATATTTTCTTTTGTATATCTTAGAAACCATAGAGACTTATGGACTTGATATAGATAATTCAGCATGTAATATTTGTGTTGACGTTTCTTGTTTTTTTTATCATTTTTGTTCATTCTTATTTTATTCAAACATGAATTAACACAGTGGCTTTCAAAAGCTAAATGTATATTGTTAGTAAGCAGTAAGACATGACAGGGTGTTGGTTGTATGGTATAACCACACCCACAGGGTGGCCTCATATCTTTGAGTTGCTGAAGAGCAGCTATCCCACCATAACCAATATCCCAGAGTGTCTTATTGCCATTATAAAATAATTTTTTACATTTCTGAGAGCTCTTTCACAACAGAAACTGATTAAAGTACAGGAATATCTATTTCAGTTCTTGTTCCTGCAGTAAAAACAAGACATCACTTGAAAGTGGTTAAAACCATTCTCTCCAGCCAGAAAGTAGTGGTAGGGTATGCTAAAAGAGATTTATGAGCTGGAGAAGCTAATCCATGGTGTGTGTCTGCAGCTACAAGATGTTTTTAAAAATACATTTATACCATGGGTAGTATTTAGTATCACCCCCAACTAAAATTTGTTGTGTTTCATAAGGCAAAGCCTTGGAATACATAATGAATTTAAGGAAAGACAGCATTTGAAGAGAAATTTTCTATAGAAAAATTATTCAAATAGGAATTAATGATCCAGATGAGAAAATTTTCTATATAAGTACCAGTTTTCAGAGGCAACCCAGGAGCACTGGAAAGGTTAAGTGACTTGCTCAGAATCACACAGTACGCAAGGGTAGATTCTGGGAATCAAATCCAGATCTGCTGAACATACCAAGCACATTCGTAGCTCATTAATCTATTGGCTCCATTGAGCAGGCTCATTCACAAGGAGGTTCTGGTGTGACAAGACAATTACAAATAAGTGTGTGTTCAACAGACATATAAATTGGCACATAGTATACAGTATAATGTAAACATGCAGGGGACAAGCACAATAGAGCAGTATACAAGCTAATACCTGTACATAGGTAGGATCTAACAAGATAATACACAATACATAGGGAGTATCTAACTGTAGGGAGCATATGATCTGGTTGACAATTTTCATTTACAATTCTGCTACAAATCAGAGGAAGAAAAGACAGTTTGTGAGCATGGTGATAAGTGCAATAATGTTATTGAGGATAGTTGGCAGATGGGGGTGAGGGCAGAGCAGTAGTGCTGGTGATGGATGTGCAAAGAAAGGAAAAAAAAAGATGGGGTGCCAGGGCCAGTGAAGGATGGTGGTGACAAATAGCTAGATGGTGGCCAAGCGAACAAGAATTCTGATTACTTATTGGGACAATGGCATACTATCTTGAATGCATTTTTGGCCATGGCCTTGAAGCAATTTAATGAAAAAATCTTGGTTATCCTTAATGTATGTTGCAGGTGGTTCCATATTGATGTAAATACATAACTAATAGCACCTCTACCCTGCTTGGTGCATGTCCTAAGGACATCCAATAGGAGACATTCAGAGCTGCTCAGGGAATAGGCATTGTGTGGACTATCAAGCATATGTAATGAGGAAGCTTTCCCGACAGTAACTTCAGTGTCCATTGACCAGTGTACAACACACATTTTGTTGCTAGAGAGTTCCAGCCTACAGCAGTGTTGAGGGAACAGTGGTGTGTCATGGGTGATGCATTAAGCACAAAGCATAGTGCCTGGTGGTACAGGGTGTCTAATTTATGAGTTTGGATTGTGGCACCACAGTTGTAGATAATATCACCATAGTCTAGTAGTGGCGTAAATTTTGGCTGAACCAGTCTACACCTAGAGTCCAACATGAATATGTATCTGCTCCTGAATAGGAATCCTAGCCTAGCCTTTAGTTTTTTAGTTAGGGGTTCAATGTGAGCAAAGAAGGATAGTTTGGTATCCAACCACATTTATTTAGTTTTTGTTTACATGGTAAGGTGTCATAGCCACAAAATATGACTATTTGCAGACACAATCAGGGAGGTTACAATACAAAATTAGCAGACAAAACAAATAACAGGTATAGTTCAGAGGTAATCAACCATACAAGGAAAAATCTACATGATGTTCTATGACGTAAATAGTATTGCTAATATGACAGAGACAATGGCAGAAAAATACACAATAGTGCAAAACATAATAAGCATACAATCATAGTGCAGTAGAGTTTTAACACATAATCAGTGGTAAGTGCTACATAAAACAGTAACAAGGGGTCAGAGCAAAACTGAAACATTTTGAGAGCTGAGAAAGGGGATGTCAAGCACCCTATGGGGGTTTAAAACAGGAACATAGAGCATGTTTGATGAGGAGAGTGTGATGCATCTTTTTAAAAGCAATATGACTAGGTGCAGAGTGAACATCAAGAGGTAGGGAATTCCAATATTTTGGGGCCAGGCAGGAGAAAGCTGAGGTTTTTTAAGGGTTCTGCACCTAGGGGTGTATAATAGAGAGAGTCCAGTAGAGTGGAGGCCATAGGTGGGGGACAGAGGCACCAGCATGCCTGCAAGAGAGGTAGGTAGATTAGTTCTAATGATGGTGTCCAGCAGAGTACCAAGGTCAAGGAGTTGATTAGCAGATGGAGAAGGCCATCTAAGGTCTGCATATAGCAGGCAATGGTGCTTCAAACATGGGGAAGCCGAGGCATAACGACAGATACTATTGTACAATGTATCCCACTTACTTAGGGTGGTTTTCAAAACATTTATGTAGGTGACAGCACCATACGCAAGGGACGGAAGTAGGATACCCCTAGAAATAGCCAGTCTAGCTGAGGGAATAAGCATCTGACTAGTCCTGTAAGCTATTCCGAGTTTGAAGTTTACTGACTTGCAGGTGTCGATGATGTGTTGCTCAAAGTCGAGAGTGTCATCAAGCAGGACACCTAAATACTTGAATGAGGTTACTTTTGTAAGGGGGAGCCATTTGCACAGGAGACGTTGAAAAGGTTGCAGTTTGTTCTAAGTTTGGTTGCAGATCTGAAGAGCATGCCCTGAGTTTTACTTATGTTTAGGACGAGCCTTTTGTTGTGGATCCATTCTTGCATTATGAGAAATGCAGATGTTAGTTGACTATTTATTTCTTCTATGTTTGCAGAGGAGGTGTAGAGCACCAGATCATCTGCATACAAGATTGTTGAGCACCAAGGGGTGTTAGAAGATATGTCATTTATAAAAATGGAGAAGAGAAGAGACCCTTAGATGGAGTCTTGAGGAACACCAACATTGATAGGCGCAGACTCTGACACCACAGAGTTAAATTTTACCTGTTGTCTTCTATTGCTTAAGTAGCTCTGGAACTAGTTTACAGTTTGCTCTGAGAAATCAGTGAAGCTAAGGCAATCAAGCAGAAGAGGGCGATCTACAAGATCAGATGCCTTTGAGTGGTCAATGAATGCTGCACCAGTCATGAGATTGTGATCCATAGCAGTAAGGGCATCATTTGTAAATTGTATCAGAGCAGTAGACGTGCTATGCCCCTTGCAGAAACCATAATGAGCAGGTGATAAGAGGGTATATGTAGAGAGGAACTCAGTGACCTGTATATCCACTAATTTCTTGAGTATTTTGTTTAGTACTGACAGAATGGCTATGGGCCTATAATTAGCTATGTCCTTCTTGTCACCTTTCTTAAAGACTGGGGTGATTTTTGCCAATTTCCATATGTCTGGAACATGACCATGGCAGAGAGACAGTGTAAAGATTTTAGCCAATGGGGCCACAATAAAAGGAGCAGCCAGCTTCAGGAGTTTAGGCTCTAAGTAGTCGGAGCCTACACTAGTACTATCAGAGATTGAGTTTAGTAGTTTTAGAACATCAGCATTTGGAATAGCCTTAAAATAGAAGGGTGGATGTATGGGCACATTTGTGTGAATAACGGGCAACAGGATGTGATTTGCTTTGAAAGAGGCAGTGCATTTGGTGAGATCAGTAAAGCATTTATTGAAAGAATTTGCAATAGTGGTGGGGTCATTACAGTGCATACCATTGAGGATCATATCATTCGTGTGTTGAGACTGGTTTGAGCCCAGGAATGATTTTACACATGTCCAGAATTTCTTTGGGTCCCCAGCAACTTCCAGCAATAGACATGTTCAGGTACTTGAATTGATGCACGATCTTGAGGGTGTCCCTGAATATAGTTGTGCTGGGTAGGACTGATTTCTTGTTAGTGAGAGAGGAGGCCACATGTGTTGAGGTGAATAGCATCACTTTTGTCTTTTTTGCATTGAAGAAGAGTTTTGAGCTGGCCAGACTGAGTTGCAGCTGGTTGAAATCGGCTTGTAGTTCAGCACAAACTTCATGCATTGATGGCTTGGATGTGTACAGAACCATGTCATCCGCAAAGTGCAGTTTTGAGTTTTGAATATTTCTGTCTAGCGAGTTAATGTAAATAAAGAGGAGGGGCCCCAAGATGTATCCCTGTGGAACTCCTCTGGTGTTGAGCACTGAATCTGAGATGGCCTTATTTGCCTTTATTCTTTTTAGAGATAGCTGGCGAACCATCTTACAGTAATGTCATGCAGTCCCAGGGATGAGAAGCAGTGCAAGAGGAGGGTATGACCCACTGTATCAAATGCCTTACTTAGGTCGAGAAACATGGCACAAGTGGGTTGCTTATTAGCAATGGTGAAGAACCAGTCATTATTCACTTTTACCAAAGCCAAGATAGAGCTGTGTTTCTGCCTGAACCCGGATTGGAGAGGGTTAAGGAGATTGACGTTCTCTAGGAAATGTTTTATTTGCAAGTGAATTTGTTTCTTCAGTAGTTTAGACTGGACTGGCAAAATGGAGATTGGTCTATAGTTGTTAAGATCACTACGATCACCGGACTTAAATAAAGGGAGAATGTGTGCAGTTTTCCAGCTGGGGGGGGGGGACAGTGGCCATGGAGATGGATAGATTAAAAATGTGCATAACTGGTGCCACCAACAGATGACTTCCAATTTTTAGAAAGAATGCTTTGATACCATTGACACCAGCCCCTTTTCTGCTTAGAAGTTGTTCAACTTCCTGGAAAGTAACTGGGGAGAGTTGAAAGGAGGCATGTGACATCATGTGTTGATGGCAATCTGGGGTAGTAGAGTTATTGAACAGCCCTGCAGCAGGTGAGAAGTTGAATGTCATGCCAGCTGTGGTGAAGTGGGCATTCCATAGATCCAAAATGGAATGTTGGTCAGTAACCAGTAAACTGTTTGAATTAACTTTAAGTGGGAGAGTTGAGGGGGTTTTGCAACCCTCGATTAACTTAAAAGTGTGCCAGATTTTGGCTGAGTTACCTTTTGCTTCTTTCAAGGTTTTAACATAATAGTTAGCTTTGGCATTCCTTATAAGTTTGGTGCATTAATTTCTAGTTGTTCTAAAGTCTTGCCAGTGTGATGCAGATTTAGTATACCTTGCTCAGGCCCAGAGTTTGTTGTGTCGCAAAAGGGCTGCCTTTAGTTCGGGGGAGAACCAGGGGTGCGAAAATTTTCTAACTCTGCGTTTGCGTAATGGGGCATGTTTGTCGGCAAGGGCTGTGATGACTGTATTTACAAGCTTTAGCCTGAGCCGATAGGGCTGTGAAGAGCTACCAAATTCATTTTATTGTTGGTGCCATATAATGCTGTTTAGTCACAATCATCACAGTGCTCCCAGATCCAAATAACTGTTTTCCTGTAACAAGCCCTCATTTTTCTTGTATTTTCCCTGTAGAGGCAGCATCAAATCCCTGTATAAATCCCTGTAGATTTCCCCATAAGCCACTAGCTCCTTAGTTGTGACTTTATTTTTTATTTAAATGTAATATGTTGGCAGTCTTTTATTAGGAAAATGGCTCTGATTTACTGTTAAGTATTAAAATTATATGTCAAGATGGCCTTTGAATGATTTGGATTTATATGGAATCCATAAGGCATAATGGGGGAATTTATTTATTTGTTGAATTTTGCTGACCGGGTAGGCCCACTAAGACTAGAAGTCCCTTTTTCAGGGTTGGGGGGGACAGATGGTAACCAACTGAAACTGTAACATGGCATAAAACCTTACTTGAACCAGATTAAGCTGTTGGTGGTATTTTTAGTGAATGGGGAAAATTTGGCTAGGACACCATGGAAATTCCCCTACTCTGCCTGCAGGGGGGCCTTGCTTCCTCTGAGAAGAGGGGACCCTTTTGTCTGTGGTACCAAGATGGCGGATAACAGGGTAGCTGGTGGTGGAATTACTGGAGATATGGGAGAAATCCCTGCTGAGGCAATGGAATTGAATACTGCAGTTTTCGAGGAAGAAACAAGGAAATTAACAACTGTAGCGAGTGCAGCCCAACAGGACAGTAAAATCCAGCAAACAAGGGATGGAGTGGATTTGGATTTATCCTGTGATGTAGAAGCCTTTCTAGCTCAGTTGTCAGCTAAACAGAGAAAATGCTTGCAAGCTGCATTATTGAAGTCGAATGTAGCAATTGAGGATAAGGGCAGCGATGTGAAAGTGAGTGTGGTACAGACTGACAATCAGCAGGCTGAAATTGACAGTGTGGAGCAGAGGTCTGATGACACAGCAAGATCAAAGAGGCCACAGGAATGCCAGGCAATGTCCGTAGAGGCAACAGCTCCAATAACACTGAAACCCAAGTGCAACCGCAAGAAGCGATAAGTGCAGGCATGCAAAACACAGTAATTTTACCTGAAATACTAAACATGGGCATTGAAGTTAACACAATGCAAGTGGATAGGCAAACAGATAGTGGAGATATTGTAAATACTAATGTACCCAAACCATGGACTATTTCAAATGCCTTAAAAGGAGCGGAGTGAACACAAAATAAAGATGGGATTTGGGTGGCAGATGGAGAAAGAATTCCCATTCCAGGAACCCTCTGGGACCTATTAAAAACACTGGCACTGAGGCACAACTACCTGAGCATATAACAGACAATGTAGAGTTTGACATGGACCTTAGGTCAGCAGACGTGGTATACAGCCCTCAAAGGAAAGAACAAAATATAAAGGCAACAGGAGCTTCATGGGGAGACAGGATGGAAAATGAATTAGGCCAAGATAATAATTAAGAGAGGCAACCAGCCACAGTGTGGGCTAACTTTAGACACAGAGATAAGCAGGCCCAACCTAACATGCAATCACAAAGAAGGAATGCAGTGAGGATGCATTGTCGGGGGGGGGGAGGCTAACAATGCCACCAGACAGAATCTATGTGGGCAGAATGCTCCTAAAAGAGTCACTGAGATTTTTCACAAATGAAATATATGCACTCGTACATGCTGCTGGAGACACAAACTTTGATGTAAGCTTTAGAACGCCCATAGCCCTAGATAGATTCTGGAGTGCATACGAAAAGAAAAAATACTCTGTACTGTGGATTCCCTTTAAAGCTATACCACTGACAAAACCTGCCAATAGAATCATAACTATTCTTTTTTGAAATGAAACTGTAAATGTGCATGACATTACACATTGGCTTAGTCAGAAATGTGATGTATTAGCACAATCCACCCCCATTTTGGATGCAGAACATATATGGACTAGAGGCTGGAAATACAGTGTATGGCTAAACATGATGCCTCAAGGCTTGAAACATCTACCCAGCTCCTCTATTTTAGGGCGTGAAAGAGGGCATTGCTTTTACCAAGGCCAACCACGAACATGCTTTAAATGAGGTTCCTTGTTGCATTTCAGTCGTGCATGTGATTGCATACAATGTAATTATTGTTTAGAATATGGTCATCATAGCTCACAATGCAACAAAGAAGTGAAATGTCAGTTATGTGAAGAAACTGGTCACTCATATGTCTCCTGTGAGTGGGCCACATATAACAGACAAAATAGAGCAGATCAAGAAACAATATTGACAAATGCACAAGAGACAAGTATTAACAATTCGAGGGTAGCACAGAATACAGATAAGGGAGGAAATGAGCAAAGCCAAACACAGAAGAAGGAGCAAAATAAACATCCACAAGGAAGTACTGAGCAGAATGTACAAGAGGTGGAAATATTTGGGGAAAAAAGTACACCTGTGGCAAAGAATGCTCAGCCCACATAACCTCAATCTGCAGAAGGAACACCAACAAATCGGGATAGCAGGTCTAAAAGCAACATTATGCCCCTCCAACACCTTTCAAACTGTAACAAAAAAGAAGCCCCTGGGTAATAAACTTCAGCCGGTGGCAAAAATCTCAAAAACAGTTGTTACCGCCAATAAGTATGGCATACTGCAATCAACTGAGACATATCAGGACTCTGAATCAGAAAATTCAACCTCTATTTCATCCCAGCATGGTATGTCAACTGATTCAGAAGCAGAATCTTTAAAGCAGAAAGTGACAGCAGCTAGGAAAAAAATGCAGAAAAACTTAGGCTATAGGACAAGATGGAGTCAACATCTAAGTAATAAAGGGAATGTGGGGTGAATCGAGGAGACAAGCACCTGATAAAATATGGAAGCTCCCTATCTTCTGAAGGTGGCAACACTGAATACAAACAGTGTAAAGAATAACAGAAGAAAGCTTGTGACTTTTTCCATCATTAAACAGCACAACATAGACATTTGTGTATTACAGGATACAAGATTACACACAAATAATGATGATGTGCTGACAGCTAAAAGGGCTTAGATATGGGGACCTTCTTTTTTTCAATGGGCTTAGAGCACTGTGATGGGGTGGGCATTCTTTTTGGAAGCTACAATTATACTGTAACAAAATTAGTGGATATATCAACTGGGAGAACCCTCTTGTTAGATTTTGTATATCAAAATATGATATGGAGGGCAATTGGCACGTATGCTCCCCAGACTAAGAAGGACAAAGTTGAATTGTTTAATTTAGTGAAGCCTTATCTGATAACCAATAGGCAGTTAATATGGGCAGGGGATTTCAACTGCCTCATTACAAATTTATTAGAGAAAAAAAAACAATATTGTGATTCAAATGCACTAAATAGAATCATAGAAGATGAGAATTTAATAGATGCATACAGAACTAAACATGAGGATGGGAGTTTTACATTTTATAGGAAAAATCTAGTCACAAGAATAGATTATATATCTGTATCCATGAATATTAAAGTACAATCTGCGCATGTCATCCCAATAGAAAATATGGACCACTTAATGGTTAAAGTAACACTGATACAAAACAGGGACACCAAGATGGGGAAAGGATATTGGAAACTAAATATAACATTAATCATATCACCAGAAAACCAAGGCCTGATACAGGATGTACTGGATGCTAGAAGAACAGAAGCATTTTTGGAGGATAGTATCAGCAAACGGTGGCATTATGCTAAAAAGGAACTTAAAAATGTGCTTTAGCAGACCACAAACAAACAGTCTAACACTAAATATGAAAGATACCTGACATTACGAACACAATATTATAAAATATTAAGTAAGATAAATGAAGGGAATCAGCATTATTTTGAGTAACTACAAAACATTAAAGAAGAAATGGAACAGATACAGTATAAAAGGGCTGAGTCATTATTATATGAACATAGGGTTGCCACTCCAGGGAAAACAGGGGAGGGAAAAATATATGAGAGTCGTAAAACACACAGAGAGAAGCAAGGTATAGAAGAACTGTACACTCAGCAGAACAAAATAATGACAGATAATAGAGAAATCATGGATACAGTAGTGTACCACTTAACCAAATTAAATCAATCTTATCTTCCTAAAACAGATGACTTGGATAATATGTTACATGGCATAGAAACACCAGTAATACCAAAGGAAGACTGTGAACTTTTAAGCAGATCCATAACTGACACTGAAATTAAGAATGCAATATCAACACTAAGTAACAACACGACACCAGGACCTGATGGTATAGCATCAGAATTTTACAAAACCTTCAAAGAAGACATGATAGACATACTGAAAGTGCTATTCAATAATATGTTAGGAGAAGAGACCATAGTACCCCAATTAGGATGATCCATACAGATACTGATACACAAAAAATAAGACAAAAGAGACCTAAGAAATTGGGGACCTTTAAGTATGATGAATGTTGACATAAAAATATTAATGTAAATCTTGACATCTAGATTGGCAGCCGTAGCGGCTAAATTAATTGACCCGGGTCAAACATGTTCGGTTCAGGGCAGGAGAATACAAGACAATCTTTTATTGTTGAGAGAGTTGATAGAATTAGGTAAAAAGAAGAAGCTGGGGGGAATCATATGAAGTCTAGATCAAGAACAGGCTTTTGACAAAATTTCACACACGTATCTGCAAAAAATACTTAGTAAATATGTCCTACCACAGAACTTTACCCAATGGATACTAAACCGCTTATTAATGGATATATGGGACCAGTGTTGAAGATCAATAAGGGGATCAGACAGGGTGTCCTATGAGTTCCCTGCTATATGTCTTATGTATAGATTCAGTGTTGTGACTGATACAACAAGAACAAGCTATTCATAGCATTTGTCTTAATGATACCAGACCTATAAATAAGATTATTGCATATGCAGATGATCTGTGTTTACTAATGCCAGATGTAGAAACAACAGAGATAGCAATGGTCCTAATAGAAACTTTTGAAAGGACAGCTTGGCTCACTATTAACAAAAGGAAAAGTAAGGCATATTAGATAAAAGATACTCCATTGGTTAAAAATGATATAAAGGGAATTGAGGTAATAACAGAAGAAATTGGTATATTGGGCATAACATATGGGAGAGGAGATATGATAGAAAAAAACTGGGTGGCAAAAATCTAAATATGTAATAAAAAAGTACAAAAATGGAAAGTATGGCAGCAGACCAAACGAAAAAATGTCCTGTTGGTTAAAACATTCATATTACCCTTATTCAAGTTTTTAAGTATGGTGTACCCACCTCCAATGATATTTGAGGTACAAATATATAGTATGATATTTCAAATGGTTTGGGATAGCTGTTTAAACCAGATTAAACGTGAAGTTTCATATAGACCCTACAAAGAGGGAGGGCTGAATCTTATTAATCCTTTAAGTTATATCTATAGTATATACCTGCATGGAACTCTAATGACGTATGTAGCTCCAGGTGCACAAGTGTGGGAAATATTGGTACAGAGCTGGATAGAGCCAATATTCCAGACATGGGGTCAGGGACATCAGAAACTAAAAAAATCTAAAGATTACCCGCAGTATGTGAATCTATTAATTGGTAAAATAAAGCAGTGGAAGCTAACTAAAAATCAGGTAGTCATCCCAGACAGAAAAACGTTATATAGAAGTACACAAGAGCAGGGATACACAGTGCCTATAATATACAAGAACATAAGCCAGGAGGGTATGCCAAAAATAGAGAGATATTTGATAGTAGGATCCACAAAGAATGTAGGATATTGTATGGTTGTGCATGCATGGAAGATTGGGAGTGAAAGGCAATAACAAGCACAAGAAACAAGAAGAAAGGATGTGCCCACACCAGACATGTCATGATCAAGAAGAAACCCAGGAACATTTTCTGATGGAATGTACATATGTGAAACTTTTTTGGAACTTACTGGCAGATAAATGGAAGCAAGCAAACTGGAGCACGCCCACATA
Source organism: Neoceratodus forsteri (assembly GCA_016271365.2). Classification (NCBI taxonomy): domain Eukaryota; kingdom Metazoa; phylum Chordata; order Ceratodontiformes; family Ceratodontidae; genus Neoceratodus; species Neoceratodus forsteri. Next base: position 499,703,507 of record CM057456.1, read on the forward strand.
TGAACAGCTTGTAACAGGGCATATGGACACATTGAATAACATAGAAGAAGGAACTCAGAGACTAATTTTTACATACATAAAATTTTATTTGTGACAAATGAGATGTAAATATGTGCTCAGACAGATTGAAACCCCTCTAGTAATTGTCATACAACTGATAGAGAAAGAAATACAGAAACAAAGCTCATATGACAAATCAACACAGTCTGAACCTGTTTGGAAAAAAGGATTGAAGAACTGTATACAAATGATTTCATAAAAAACTGGTTAGGATGTATAGTATAAACTAGAATAAATGTAGCTAAAAAGGGAGATATAGAATGGGAAGGTTAAATATGAAAGGTGATATATAATGAGATAATAAGCATGGTGTGTTAAAAAATAATACTGATTTACAGATGAAAACAGTATTGTATGAATTGTTTGTTGTTGTTGTTTTTCTGTCTTTGTACTAATAAATATTCCCCTACTCTGTTTGAGAAGTGTCATAGGATCTTTACATCCACCTGAACAGGCAGGCAGAAAAGACAGGAGCACCCCTTCCCCCATGCTGCAGTACAATGTCAGTATTGGGATTTAAAAAGCTAGTGGAGTCAAACAGGAAAATAATATAAATGTGAAGAAGTAGTCAGTTATAAAATTTTATCTCTGAGGTACCTTTCTTTTACCTTTTGCCCATCAGAGAGTCTTCTATGTCAAAATTTTGTGGTGGATATGTGGAACAGTTCTTAGCATAGCAGCTGACATATCTAGCTCTAATTGCCCCTACTACATCATCATCAGCACTGTGACTTCACTGACAGTGAAATCACATGTGCTGGTGGTGTACTGGGGGTAGTATAGCTAACTTTGTCAGCTACCACACAGAATGCTGTTCCACACATCACACATATTAACATCAGGTAAACAACCTTCTAATTGAACAAAAGGAAGAGATAAAGTACTGTACCTCGAATATAAAAGGTAATGGTTGACTGCTTTTAAAATCTAATATTAGTTTTAGGCAGTACACAGGCTCTTTAACCCACATGCCTAGTGTGGGGATAGAACCCACAGCCTTCTGATTTTCCAGTCTCAGAGGCCAGTGTACATGCTATGTTTGCATCTTTTAGTGAAACTGCATGTGAATGACCTGGTAGTCACTGAATTGCTGTTCCTAAGTAGCAGTGATGTCACAGCCAGTGAGGTCACAATGCTGGTGATGTAGTGGGGGGAGTATAGCTAGCTGTGACAGCTACCACATAGAGTGCTGTTCCACACATCACATATATTAACATCAGGTAAATAATCTTCTAATTAAACAAAGGGAAAGATAAAGTATCTCAAATATAAAAGATAATGGTTGACTGCTTTCACACATTCAGTACATCATATTCTAAAATGAGAAAAACAAGTCTTCGGTTTCCATTCTTTGCCTGCAATCTGTGCTGTGGAAAGGAATGTCAGGCAGCTGGCAATCTGCATTCCACAGTATGTAATCTGACACTGAGTCTACAGACAGGGCCGGATTAAGGGGGGGGGACAAATGCGGCAAATGTCCCAGGCCCCCGGCCATGGACATGGACATGGACTGGCCCAGTAGCTGGAAGTGAGAGAAAGAGGTTTTCAATCATGCATGGATGCCACCTCTCTTCTTCCCGCCCACCCACAGCATGAGTCAAACTTCTTCTTCCCCCTCCTGATAGACCCCCCAGGCAGCATCTTGTGCATCTACGCAATAAAAATGCCTGAAGCAGTGCGACTGGAGAGGCATTTTGAACCCCCCTGCCACAGATAAGCCTCCTGCCATGCAGCTGCAGAGGTAGTGGACATGGCTTGGGAGTGGGACTGCCAAGGTGCTGACCATCCAACCTGGCACAAATAGCCTGCACATAGCCTTCACACACAAAAAAAAATAACCCTTCTGGACCCCCATGGCACGGATTCTGGGATTTGGTACTCACTGTCTCCATCTATTTCAGCCAGAGCTAGGCAGTACTCCAGATCCCCCCACCCAGACCCTAACAAACAGCAGCCTTGCCTGCAATTTAAAATGAAGAAAGAAAGAAAGATTGAGATTTAAGGTGCCCTCCCACCACCAAATCTCAATCTTTCTTCTCTGTTTTAAATTGCATGCAGGGCTTAGGCTGCTGTTTGTTAGGGTCCAGGTGGCTAACAAAACACAGTGGCAATTTGGCAAAGAACTGTAGACTGTAGCAAGCACCTATCTAGGTACAGGACTGTTTTTTCATTTTGTCAAGTGCGGTGCCGGTGTAACAGTTCTCGTGGGCCTGGGCAGCATAATGCGGGGAGCAGGAGCCTTAGACTCTCTCTGTCCGAACTTTCATACAACAGCACCCCATCCACTAGGGTTTGGTTTGTTTGCACTTCATGTCTTCGCTTATAAATCATACTTTCTTGGGGGTTTCTTGTTCCTGGGCCACGACCCAGTGGCTGGCCCCAGCACCGATTTTGGAAGGCTCTCAGTTGGATTTGGACTTGTGTCGAGCGAGGTTGATTCGGGGACTGGGAGTTAAGAGTAGGCTAGCAAGCCTAGCAGCAGCAGCAGTGCAGGAGAGTAGACTCCCTCATGCCAATGGTCATCCACCGCTAGCTAAGCTAAGCTGCCTGTTGTACATGCTGCTGCTGCTGCTGCGCTTACTGAACTAATGAATTACAAACTGAGCGCCAGGCAGCAGCAGACAGCTTCAGTGCAGAAAGTGGCTTAGCAAGCCACCAATCAGAGCCCCAAAAGTGTAACTGGGCCAATCGGAGTAGGGGAGCAGACTAGGGTTGTGATTGGTTCAGTTAGGAGAACCAATCACAAGTTTGTGTTAATGTAAATATGCGGCGGGAAAAATAAACAAAGAGAAAACTTTCCTACTTTGCCCTATAAATTGGGGCTTTAAATCCCTACTGAGTCAGGTATCAGAGCTGTAATCACCTGACCTGATCACCTTCGAAGGCAAGGAAATTTACTGAAGAAAGCAGAAGAAGACAGTCTAGAAGAGCATCATCCCGATTTCCATACCAACCAGCCCTACTCCACCAGCTGACAGAGAGAACCAGGACATCGGGCACTTTTTGTGCCAGAGACTGCCAGTGGACAACTCTGTTCCTGAGCTTGGAGATTCCCTAACCACCATTCTTCAATTTCAGCAGCGCACTATTTGTGTCAGTTTATTTGAGGTAAGCTCATGCTGGTGTTTGTTTATTGATTGATTGATTGATTGATTTATTGGGGGGAGTATAGTATAAATTACAACTGCAGTCTGTAAATACCTTCATGTAAACTGACACTGATGGTGTAGTACTGGGGGGGCACATGTTAAACAGGATCATTTAATTATTTGCATATGTGTTAATATATATATTTTCCACGAAAGATGTGATGAGCAGGAACAGCTTGCTTCCAGTTGTTCCCATGCTTCAATTATGTACTAGATGATATGGTTACCATGAGCCCCCCCGGCCCCAACCTACACAGTGTTAGTCTCCATAAAGGTATTTTCTCCATTGTAACTTTAAATACTAATATGGCCACAGGACTTAACCTATTCTGAGCTTATGTGGTCTCAGAGCTTGTGGGTCAGAGGAGGCAAAACTAAATGTTCATGGCTGTCAATGTGCACATTTACTTCTGTGCTTATTATTCTGGAAGTGCTGGCACCGTCTGTTGAATATGGTACATTAGAACTGATAAGTACTGTACAAAGTTATTTTACCCACAATCCCATCATGCTTATAGTTCCAATGTACCATGATTCAGTTGAAATGGCTGCAGTTGTAATGTTTTTAAGAACCTTTCACTGAAGTCTGTCTGCCACTGCAGAAAAACATTTGGTTTGCTTTTAGATTGTGTCATATAAGTACATTGTAATAACTGGCTTGTGTTTTTCCCAATAGAAAGAGCAGGTTATAATTCGCCGTTATAACCTGCGGGTTATAACGGTGAACACACACCACCTGCTCCTTCTCTTCCCTCGTGCTGCACCTCAGCGCACACTGTCACCTGTAAAAGCTGCAGTGAAACAGAGAGGCAACTCCGTCATGAGTAGAAAGCGGGTGCTTGTAAAACGGCATTCTAATCTTCAGTAAAAGCAGTTTAACTTACACTCCCCCACTTAAGAAAACAAACTTACTACTTTCATTATCAAAATCAGACGACTGTAAGTAAATCACACTGTTACCCACTAACCCCACATACCAACACACCCTGCAAACCCAAAATACCTTTCAAAAACTACAGATTTTCAAAAGAATCTACACTACCTCTTCATAGAGTTTCAACACACTCCCTAATACGTAGCTAATGTACTCTCCGTCATCTCCATAGGAACAGGATCCCTGACCTTGACCTCATTACCATATTTCCATGGAAACATCGAGAAAAAATTAGCAAACCAAAAACTGGACTGAAAAATACTTTCTGTACAAAAAAAAAGCTAAGTCCTCTAAACGAATTTAAAAAAAGGTTTAACAGTTGAACCAAGCTTTTCTAGTTCTCTTGTTCATACTGCCATGTTACCGTTTCACTCAGACAAGTGTCCCACAACTTTTTTTTTATCTTTGTGGCAAAAAAACACAAGCCAGCAATTACACATAACAATACATGGGGGTGAGTGAAAAATGAGAAATTATGTCCACCCTTGGTGCGGGATGCTTTGATAAACCCCTCGGGCTTCACCCTCGGGGTTTATGTAGCATCCCACACCTCGGGTGGGCATAATTTCTCATTATGCACTCACCCCCATGCATTATTGTATATATTATATTTTAAACTGAAATGATTGGTCCTAGCAATCTGCTTGTTCTAAGAAGTTATCATGCACTATACATGTTAATGGTAGACATAAAGAATCGTGTGTACAACCATCTGTGTTTATTTGTAGTTATGGCATTGGTACATTGAAACTGCACACCTCTGTACAATGAGTACTTAGTTACTGTCCTTTGGAGGAGGATGCACATGCATGCATCATAGTAAAGCACTGTTTATTTATTTTTTCTTAAAATAAACTTGTGATTGTTTGAGCCCAAATCTGGGGGGAATGCAAGAACTGTCTAAACTGATAATTTTTATGGTTACAATATAAGCTCTATGTATGCATGGTGTGCAGTTTTAATATTCCATGATAAAGTAACCTATACAGTTCTGCTTCAAAAATTTGTTAAGCCCCCTTGCACTGTCCACAGCAGTTACCAGTTGTTGTTTTTTCTAGTTGTTTCAGAACTGCTATAACAACCAGTTAATACTGCCATGGAATAAAATTACCACTAGGCAGTAGCTGCCACAAAACTAGGCAGCAAGCCTGCCAGCCAAGTAGATGTGTGCCTAGGTAAACCAGTAGATCAGGCATGCATGAACAAATGCAACCAGCAGTACAAAATGTGTCCTCATTAACAGGCCAAATATAAAAAAGTTGGGCTAGGAAATACATGTCAACCTGGCTCGTTAATGAGGATAGATTGTGTGCTGCTGGCTGCATTTCTTTATGCCTGATTTATTGGTATCTATTTGGATGGCAGGCTGACTGCCTAGTTTGTTGGCAGCTACTCATAGTTATATTCCCTGGCAACATTAACTGATTGTTATAGCTGGCAGGCAGGCTGGGTGTTTTTTGTTTTATTTGGCAACTACTGGTAGTGGCTAGTGGTCGTTATATTCCCTGGCAACAGTACAGTAACTGAGTATTATATTATGAGCTTTTTTCTAAATAAGAAAAAACACTGGCTACTGCTGCGATGCTGAGGGCTTAGAAAATTTTACAGCAGAATCTAATTGTATTATAGGTTATTTTTATAAGACACATACACCTCTCATATTTTTCTGTCTGTCTGTGAACAAATCCCTAATTCCTGTAGAAGGCTGGAGCCATCCAGCTTGTAGTCAAAGTTACAGCTTATATTTATTGTGCTTGGCCAGAAACCTATACCAGCACTGTGATTTTGAAACAGAATATACTACAAAGCCAGCAGAAGAATGTCATTTGGTCTGTTGGAGCTTGAGCTACTATCTCTGCTCTCCACTCCTCCCATGACCCTTCCCCCTATGCCTATCCCAGCCTCTTTTGAAGCTACCCACTGTAGCAAGTTCACCTTTCTTCCAGCAGCACATTCCAAGTGTAAGCCACTCTCTGTGAAGAAGTGCTTCCTGACCTCCTTCCTAATCCCCCACCCTGAATGCCCCTTGTGTTATAGTTGTCATTCAATTAAAGTGACCCTCTTTCTCCACCTTATTTATCCCTTTCAAAGTACTTGAAGGTCCCAGTCATGGCTCTCTGTCTCATCCTCCAGGGAGTATATGTTCAATGCCATCGACCTCTCCTCGTATACCTTACCCTGCTGGCCCGCTATCATCTTTGTAGCCCTCCTCCCGACCATGCATTCTCCAGCAGGTTAATGTCCTTTTTGAGGTGTGGGCACCAGTACTGAACTCAGTACTTTAGATGTGGCATCCCTAGTGACCTGTAAGGTCAGTATAGTCTCCTCTCGCCCACTACTGATCCCCCCCAGCTATGCATCTCATCTTGTTTGTCCTTGCTGCTGCTTTCTTGCACTGCATGAAGTGCTTTTCAGGTCACTAGTGAGCATATCTTCCAAGTCCTTCTCCTCCTCTGGTGCAGATAGCAGGATTCCACCCAGGTGGTACTCTGTCTTGGGATTCTTGGCTTGAGCATGCAGAACATTACATTTCTTAGCCTTGAAGCCAAATTGCCAGATCCTGGACCACCTTCCTAGCTTTTCCAGATCATCATGTAGGTCCTGTATCCCTTCAGCCAACAACCTCATCAGTGATATTATTCTGTCAGCATGGCTTAGTTTGTAGCACATCGCCTCTGGACCAGAAGTTCGTGGGTTCTCATCCCACACCGGGATCAGACTTGCACCTAAAACACTGGCATCTGAGTGCAGTATTAGGGGGGTGCTGTATGGCTGGGGTGTGCCATCCTTTGGATGAGATGCTAAACTGAGGTTCCTTCTACCCATCCTGGTGCTGCCCTGGTGAGTGTCCAGGTGGAAGTAAAAGAACCCATGGCACTCTTTGCAAGGAGTAGGGGACATTCCCGGTGTCCTGCTAAACATTCCCCTTCCCATAAACTGGTTCATGAAATTGTCTAGGCTGTGTGTGGGTGCTGATGTGTGATATAGCCGCCACTATACATTCAGTCACTTCACTACCAGTCTAGCATTGCTTGTAAAGTGCTTTGGGATACACTGTGTATGAAAAGCACTATATAAATGCAGATTATTCTTCTTTCTTCTGTGGGGGCACTCTGCCCCACCACACACACCTGGGTGCACTGATGGAAGTTGTGTTTATGCCCAGGAGGTGTGTGGGGTGGAGGGCCAGGCTACCACAGAAAGAATATCACTGAACATTGTTGTTTTCATATTGTTGCTTTAAGTTGCTGTCATTTTAAGTTATAGAGTTCTTAGTTTTGTTGTAATCCGTGATATTATTATTCTTTCTGTGGGGGCACTCGAGTCCCGACACCCTCCTGGTGCTGTACCAATAAAGTTGTGTTTATGAACCTGGGTGGGGGGGTGGAGGCCTCTGCAGAAAAGGAATAAATATATCACTATATCATATAAAGAACTTCTTTAATATACAGACACTAATCACTAATTTTTTTTTTCGGGACTTGCCAATCAGTAAATATTTTCCTTGTGCAGCTATGTGTTGTGTTTCTTGAAATGCTTTGGCGTTATCATGTTGGTGCTGTAAAAGAGTACTAAAATAAGCACAGCAACGGGATGGAGATAATCTCTCTCACACACACACACACACACACCCCTCCGAAAAGCTCACGTGTTTCTAGGTAATGCTCTCCTCCCTGTTTAGCTCTCCTCGTTCCTGAATTGGGAACTATATCCCCTTCCTGAGCAGCCTTAGCTGTGCAGTGTTTGATGGGAGGAACCAGGGTGGCACAAGTCAAGTAGCCAAGTGGCCAATGGAATGGCTACTTAAAAAACAAACAAAAAATTAGTTTGGTTACCAGATTTTGACAGTTACTGGAAAACTTGGCTATTGGTCAACAACATGATTTTTGAGCTTTTAACAAGACTGGCCACAACAAATATTGGTTTGGCTACCAAATTTTGAAAGCTGGTGGCCAAATTGACCACCTGCTCACAAACTGATTTGTCCCACCCTGTGGAGTCCCTTCCCCCTCCACAGGATGTAGTTGTTGTTGCTGCTGCCTGGTTTGGTGGATCAGGCTGTCTGATGCATGGAGGGTGCTGGTGCTGATGCTGGAGAGAGGGGGATACTGCTGTTGCTGGAGCTGGGCAGAAAAGGAGGGCTCCCTCAGGCTCTAGCTCTCCTGGTGCTGATGCTGGAGAGAGGGGGATACTGTTGTTGCTGGAGCTGGGCAGAAAAGGAGGGCTCCCTCAGGCTCTAGCTCTCCTGGTGCAAGTCCTTTAGTCTGTGTTCCAGCTCATCAATGCATTGCCTCCGGCTCTGTATTGGGCTTTGCTAGTTCTGTACGACGGTCATCCATTTCTTAAGGTACAGCATCCATTTCATGGGGTTCTCCAGGAGGATCTCAGTCACTGGCAGCAGCAGGCAAGTGGTGGAGGTGTGCAATGCCAGCCTCAGCTTAGGAATGGAGATGCAAGGCATGGAGTGATGTCACCGCACAGCACGAGGTCATGTTTAACTGCCAGCCCCTGCACTACTGATTCATCTTGCAGCAGGGGAGAGTGCCGCGCAGTCATCTTACTTGCCCTCAGAACTTGTGATAGAAGACACAGTGCTATGACTTTGATATTTGTAATCATACCTCTCAACTGTCCCTGATTTTCAGGGACATCCCTGATTTTGCCTCAGAACTTTTCTCTGTCACTCCTAAAAATTGTGTTTCCGTGGCTAAACATTGGGAGTTGTAATCTCAAAATAATATCAGACATTAAAGTTACAGACTTGGTCTTCTTTAGAAAATGCATTTTACACTAAGCCCCATTATTCTACCAGCTTCCTGAGTCGATATCTCCAATTTTGGAAATGTGTCCCTGATTTTGGTCCTTTGTCCCTGATTTTTTTAAGCCTTGTCCCTGAATTATGAAGCAGGAGGTTGAGAGGTATGTTTGTAATGGTTTTATTTAGTTTAAACTATTTTAAGATGTAATCTAGATTTTTAGGTGGTGTAGAATTTGTGTATGAGAGGAGTATCCTATAATTATTACTTTGCCCTAGAAGCCTTAAATGTTTCAAAGGCCCGGAGATGGATTGAGCAGATAGTAATGATAGGTGCATAGTATGTAGCCTGGAGATGGATTGGGCAGATAGTAACAGGTGCGTAGTATATCATTTACTTACTGAAAATTATAAATGTGTCCCTCATTACTGGTAAAGTTATAGAAACCAGTGTTGCTACAGTATTGCTCTTCTATTATGTTATTCTGCTTCTTAAATATTTATTGTTCTGTCACTCTCCCCCAAGAAGCATGCAAGGTAAAATGTCACTCCACTTTATTTAGGTTAGCTTTCATCATAATCACATCTAAAAAAAGGGGGCACAATACAATAAATATAACATTACAAATTATGAATCAAACAAATCATATTATATTGGCATATATATTTATTGCAGTTAACTATTTCCATGTTCAAGCGTGACAGATCCAGTAATCTGCTCTGGCTTTTTATCTTCTGTCCTGCAAGTAAAAAGAAAAACCATGAAACAGTTGTTTCCATAATTCTAGATAATAGCAAGCAAAGCATTACCCAAAATAATAACTCCAAATCTGATTACAATACAGGCATCTTAAGATGGAGTGTTAGAGTATAAATGCCCTATAAGTGACGAGCAGACCCTACTCCTTGGGTATTTATTAGACAAGTGCTATAAGCATTGTATAATAAATGGCATAGCCTTTGGGGACACACACACCCACAGTCTTCAGAATGTTTCCAGTCTCTGTTATTACTGTGACATGTTAAGTGGCTTTTGCGCCTGCTTTTTCAAACTATGGCATCAAGTCAAGGTACTTATTACCACCTGGGTGGCCATTTTGTGTCAGGTTAACAATTTATAGTTCGGACTTGATATGGCGCTATTGGAGGTAATGAGTTACTGTTGTGATTCTGTAAGACAGGGGTATCCAGCCTTTTCAGGGTCATGAGCCTCATGTAAATTTCTGAATCATATGTGAGCCCCAACGTGTGGCCTGTACCATCTCCACTGTGCGGCCCTTGTCATACCCATATTTCACCATATTTCAGAGTTAAAATAACAGTCATAAACAGTCAGTCATATTTTATTTATTAAGTTACAGTATTTAAAATAGTTGCAATTTTAGAATAATTATTCGGAGCAGCTCTGGAGTGTTTTGCAGGCTTAGTAAAAGTATGCTGTTGAACACTCGGCACTTCCTGTACTTCTCCTTTAATGTAATGTTAAGTAACTTGTATTTACCTGCACTGTCATAGGCTCTTGATAAGGTACAGTTGGGTGAATGGTTTGGAAGGGGATGGGATGGGAGGGGCCAGGGGAACACAACACTTGCTGTGTCTTGCTCTTGGCGTCTCTCTCCCTGCAGTGGGTTGTCTCTGTTCATGTTGCGCTATCTCTGTCTCGGCCTCTTGGGAAGCTTCTAGCTGCTATGTAGCATACAGGATGCTCCCTTGAAGAACTGTGCCAAAACAGAGGTTGGTAAGCTAAGCACAGGAATAAAGTCTGCCATGAGCTGGATTGCAAACTCGCCCTGTCTGAGCTAAAGCACATGACTGTGATGATGCACTGCTTGCCACCTTGCCTGAAATACTGTAGACTCCAGGGGCACTACAAGTATCTTCCCTCTCAACTCTGCTGAAGAAAGAGATGTTGACAGCAGACATTGAGTCAGTGATCCAATGGTCCTTGTATAGCAACTGCCTTGTGTGCACAGCTGTGTTATCAAACGTTGCTGGTGGGAAGTCTAATTGTTGGTGTAATGGCAAGAGAAGTGCAACTAAAACCACAAAAATGGTGGGAGCCATCCTACATGGACTAATGCCCTGTGCCAGTCATAAAATCCAGTCTCTTATTTGTTTCCCCAGGTCTGAAACACAGGGAGTGAACATTCAGGAAAATGCCACAAACCATTTTACATTTGGGTGCTCAGTAACACCATGCTGCAAAGGAGAAGCAAAAAAAAAAAACTGGATGCTGTCCTGGCAAAGACTCCTCAACAGAACCAATTATTTGTGATCAACTCGTCTGCACCATCTGTCACCTCATCTGTTTCTCTCTTGACAAGTGTGAATGGTTGCAACTCTGAAACATCACATGAGTCACCTGACACCGGATCCACTATTGTAAAGGTTGATCAAAGTACTATGGTTGAGACGGCTGCTTCTACAGATGAAACTGGTAATGCATTGTCTTTGTCTCTGGAGTCTACCAGCAATTCAACCCACTCAAGAAGTGATTCTGAATGTTACTCAACAGATCCGGTGGAGTTGTTCCCAGTAAGTTCTGCTACTGTAAATTTCTGGGTTGACAAAGGACCAGACGCTTGCCAGAATAAGTGCAGCTCTGACAGTTACTTAAAGTCAAAGAGGTACTACAGCCCTACACAGAGCCAACCAAAGGGGTATTTCTGATTCCTAAAAAAGTCACATGTTCTATAGATACATAGACACATAGACAGTGTCGGCAGATAAGGGCCTGTGGCCCACCCAGTCTGCCCATTTGAGTTTGTAAGTTCAGTTTATGTTTTCCTAGAAGTCTGTTGCCCCTTACCCCTGACCTCCAGAATTCCTTTATGTCTATCCCATGCATTCTTAAATCCCGTGATTGTTTCAGCCCCCACCACTTCCTCTGGCAGGGTATTCCACTTGTCCAGCACCCATTCTGTGAAGAAATTCTTCCTCATGTTTCCTCTGAATCGTCCTCCCTCCAACTTCATCCCATGACCTCTAGTCCTGGAACATCTTTTTCACTTACAAATAGTGTATTCCTGCACCCTGTTCCTCCCTGTAAGATACTTGTATGTCTCTATCATATCCCCTCTCTCCCTCCTCTCCTCCAAAGGAGTACATATTCATTTCCTTCAATCCTGTCCTCATAGGACTTGTGATGCAATGCATGTACCATCTTTGTTGCCTCCTCTGAACCTTCTCTACCCTGTCTATGTGCTCACATAGGTACATCTCAGAACTGTACACTGTACTCCAGGTGGGGCCTCACTAGTGTCTTGTATAGTGGAATTATGACCTCCTTTTCCTGCTGGTGATGCCCCTGCCTATGCATCCCAGCATCCTATTTGCTTTACTGCTGCCTTGTCACACTGTTTCCCTACCTTGAGGTCATCAGAGATGATAACCCCAAGATCCCTTTCCTGCTGGTGCTATGTCTACCTCCCCCCAACTGATATATTGTGCCAGGGTTTTGTGGCCCATATAGCATTATCTTGCACTTCTTTTGCATTGAATTTCAACTGCCAAACCCTGACCATTCTTCAAGTTTCTACAGGTCCTTCTCATTCTGTCTACACCCTCTGGTGTGTCTACTCTGTTACAGAGCTTTGTGTCATCAATGAGCGGTGAAATTCTGCCTTCTGGGTCCTGTGCAATGTCACTGATGAAGATGTTGAATACGACCAGTCCCAGCACTGATCCCTGTAGCCCCACTGGTCACTCTTCCCTCTGTGGGTGACAGCCATATTACCACCCCCTCTGTGTCCTGCTGCCCAGCCAGTTACCTACCACCACACTACTGTCCTGCCCACACCCATATTCCCCAGTTTGTGTAATAGTCTTCTATGTGGCACAGTGTCAAGGGCCTTGCTGAAGTCCAGATGGCCATGTCCACTGCCCTCCCTGATCCACCTCCCTAGTCACCCAGTCAAAAATTCAATGAGGTTGGTCTGACATGACCTCCCCTGGGTGAAACCATGCTGCCTTGGGTCCTATAGTCCATTGACAGACAGATGTTCCACCAGTCTCTCCTTCAGTAGTGCTTCCATGATCTTCCCCACTACCGAGGTGAGGCTGACTGGTCTGTAGTTCCTCGCTTCCTCTTTGTTCCCACTTTTGCATAAGAGGACTATATCTGCTGTCCTCCAGTCTTTGGGTACCTCCCCTGTTTCCAGTGATCGGCTAAACAGGATAGCCAGAGGTTCAGCCACCACCTCTCTTAGTTCTTTAAGGACCCTGGGGTACTCCCCATCTGGCTCCATTGCTTTATCAACTCTTATTACTTCCAGTTCCTTCAGGACCCTTTCTCGTGTAAAGGGACTTGTGTCCATTTCTGCACCATTCTCACCTTGTACTCCCTTCAGACCCATTACCCTCCTCTTCCTCAGTAAAGACTGGCAGAAATACCTGTTCAAAATGTCAGCTTTACTGTTGTCATCCTCCAAGTGGCCCCATCCTCCCTTCAGTCTCACTATCCCTGCCTTTGTCTTTCTTTTTCCATATGTACCTGTAAAGGTTTGTCCCTCTACCCACTGATTTTGCAATGTGTTCTTCTGTCTGAGCTTTGGCTTCCCTTACTGACCTCCCTGCCTCCCTTTGCTTCTCCTGGTACTTCTCCCTATCCCCTTCTGCCTGTGTCTTTTGTATTGCCTGAATGCAATCTTTTGGCTTTCACTTTCTTTGCTACCTCTTTGGAAAACCATAATGGTCTCCTCTTCCTTTTCCTCTTGCTAACCTGCTTAATACATAATTCTGTTGTTCTTGTAATCCCATTTTAAATACCTGCCCTGTTCCTCAACCCCTGATTCCTGTCCCATTCCCTTAATGCCTCTTTTAAGTATCTCCCCATTTTTCAAAGTCTGCCCCCTAAAATCCAGGATCGTGTTTTTGTGTGGTTTGGTTCTCGCTTTCTGTGATTCAAACCACAATGACTGGTGGTCACTGTTTCCCAGGTGCTCCCCACTGTTACCCCCATCACACTGTCCCCTGTCTGTGAGCACAAGGTCCAGTATTGCCTTCTGCCGAGTTGGTTCCATGACCAGTTGCTTGAGGAAGGCACCCTGAAGGAGTCCAGGATAAATCTGCTCTAGTTGATGCTGCTGCTGCTGGGATGCTCCAGTCCACGTCTGAATAATGAAGTCTCCAACCAGTACTACCTCACCCTTGTCTGCCATCCTTTGGATGGCTAGCATCAACTCCTATCTGTTTTCCTCCTGGGCTGGTGGTCTATAGACCACACCTGTGCGGATAGCTGTCCCCAATTTCTTTTCCAGCTAACCCACAGTATCTCTCCCATTTTGTTCCTCCTGGATCTCTGTGGCCCTTCTGTCATTTTTCACATAGAGTGCCACTCCTCCTCCCTTCCTGCCTGCTCTGTCTCTTCTGAATATGTTGTAGCCAGGTATGGCCATCTCCCAGTCGTGGTTATCATTACACCAGGTTTCAGTTAGTTCCACATATTTCCAGAAACCTGTCTTCAATTGTCCCTTCCCCACTCAGGGACTCCCAACATATCCTGGGGAGATTGAAATCTCCCATTAGAATAGCATTGTCTGTAATTAGATTACCATCAAGAAAATCCATAAAAGCACGATTTTCTAGCTCAGTCAAATTAAGTGATCTATAGCATACTCCCAGTCTGATGCTTTTACTTCCTGTCCAAAAACTGAGCCATAGTTGTTCCACTTGAGTCCCCTCAACATTATCAGGATGAACAATTTTAGCTTTTAAGTGTGAGGATATGTAGACCCCCCACTCCACTTCCCACCTTCCCCATTCTGGGCTTATGATAGAAGTCATAACCATCAATTGTGTCTATCCAATCATCTTCACTAAGCCAGGTTTCAGTCAGCCCACATACATTTATGATTCCCTTGTGCCTATCCCATGCATTCTTGAACCCCACCACTGTCTTCACCCCCACTACCTGACCTGGAAGATTATTTCAGGAATCCACCACTCTGTGAAGAAGTTCTTCCTAACATCATTCCTGAATCTACACCCTTCCGCTTCATAGCATGTCCCCTTATTCTTGAGCATCTGTTCTTCTGAAAACTATTTCCCTCCTGTACCTTATTTACCCCTATGAGATATTTAAAGGTTTCTATCATATCCCCCAACTCCCACCTCTCTTCTAGGGTGTACATCATTTTCCACTGATATGTGGCAAGTCATGAAGGCTGATGCTGACAGACTTGAAAAGTAACTATGAACTATAATGAGGTCCTTTAGTCTTTCCTCATAGGGCTTTTGATGCAGACCCTGCACCATTTTAGTTGCCCTCTTCTGGGCAACCTCCACTTTGTCTGTGTCCTTCTGGAGATGTGGCCTCCAGAATACGATACAGTACTCTAGGTGAGGTCTTAGCAGAGATTTATACAGAGATAACACCACCTCCCTCTTTCTTCTGGAAATACCCATTCCTATGCACCCCAGCATCCTACTAGCTCTCCCAACTACCTTGCTGCACTGCCTGGACACCTTTAGGTCATCTGATATGATTACCCCCAGGTCTCATTCCTGCTTAGTGGTTGTCAATACCACTCCACCCATTTTGGACTCTGCCCCTGGGTTCTGTGCCCCAAGTGCATTATTTTGTACTTTTACGCATTGAAATCTAGTTGCCAAAGACTTGACCATTCCTTTAGTTTTCTCAGGTCTCTGCTCATTCTTTCCACTCCCCCTGGAGTGTCTACACTATTTCAGATTTTGGTGTCAACTGCAAAGACACAGATCTTTCCTTCCAGCTGCTCTGCAATGTCACTTATAAAGGCATTAAACAGAACCGGTCCCAGCACTGATCCCTGAGGCACACAGCTGATCATTCTCCCTTCCTCGGAGTGAACTCCACTTACCACCACCCTCTGTCACTTATCCCCTACCAATTTCTTACACAGTTTACTACCTTTGAACCCAGTCCTATGCTACCCAGCTTGCTTACTAGTCCCCTATGTGGAACAGTGCAGAAGGCCTACTAAAATCTAAGTGGGCTACATCTACCACTCCACCCAGATCTAATTCCTTTGTCACCCAGTCAAAGAAATCTATCAGATTCATTTGACATGACCTTACCCCATGAAAGCATGATGCCTCATGTGTTGTAACCCACTGGATTCAAGATACTCCACAATCCTTTCCTTCTGCAGTAATTCTATTAATTTTTCCCACCACCAATGTAAGGCTGACTGGCCTATGATTAGCTGCCTCCTGTCTGCTACCACTTTTGTGTACTGGGACTACATTTGCCCTCCTCCAGTCCTACAAAACTGCTCCTATTTCCAATAGACTGTTAAACAGAACTGTCAGAGGTGCAGCTAGGATTTCCCTGTGCTCCCTTAATACTCTTGGAGAAATCCCATCTGGTCCCATTGCTTTGTCCACCTTCAGATTAGTGAGTCCCTTCAGCACTCGCTCCTCAAAAAATGGACTAGTGCCCACCTCCCTTCCTCCAAAGCTTCTGTTACTTTTTTGTGGCCCTTCCCCTTCTCCTTCCTCTGTGAACACTGAACAAAAGTATTTGTTCAGGATGTCTGCCTTTTTCTGGTCCCCCTCTGCACAGTCCCCCACTTTCCTTTTCAACCTTACAATCCCACCCCTGGTCTTCCTCTTTTCACTTATACTCTGTACCTAAAAATGTCTTGTCCCCTTTTGTTACCTCTTGGGCTATTCTCTCTCTTCAGTTTGTGCCTTTGCACTCCTTACTGCTTTCCCTGCTTCCCCTGATGCACCTCCCTATCCTCCTCCCTCTGTATCTCCTTATACCTTCTGAATGCTGCACTTTTTGCCTTTACCTTTTCAGCCACCTCTTTCAAGAACCATAGCAGTCTCTTTTTCCTCCTGCTTTTGCTCACTTGTTTGATACAGAGGTTTGTTGCCTTTACTATGCTTCCTTTTAGCTTTTCCCACTGTTCCTGTACCCCTCCCAGGCCATGCCCCTTACTGGGTATTCCCTGAGACATTCACCCATTTTTATAAAATCTGCCCTCCTGAAGACTGGGACCCTCACCCTTGTGTGACTGAACTTCACAGCCATCCTTATATTGAACCACACTGTGCAGTGATCACTGGTCCCGAAGTGGTCTCCCACCTTGACATCCACATTACTGTCCCTATTAGTGAGTACCAGGTCCAGTTTTGTCCCCTTACGAGTGAGTTCATTAACTAATTGCCTGAGGAACGTCCCTTGCCAACAGTCCAGGATGTCCCTGCTTCTAGCTGAAGCTGCTGCTGGGAGGCTTTAATCTACATCTGGCAGGTTGAAGTCCCCCACCTGCAGTACCTCCCCTTTATCTGCCATCTTGCCAATAGCTTCCATCAGTGCATTATCTAATTCCCGCTGTGCTAGAGGTCTTTAGATCACTCCAGTGTGAACAGTGGCTCTATTCCCAATCTCCAGGGTGATCCACAGTACCTCTGCCAACCCCTGTATTCCCTGTATCTCTGTTGCTTTCATGCTTTCCCTCACATAAATTACGACACCCCTTTCTTTTCTTCCCACCCGGTCCTTCCTGAACAGAGTATAGCCTTGTATGGCCATGTCCCAGTCATGGTTTTCAGTGCAACATGACTCAGTAATGGCCACAATATCCAGGTTGGCCTTTGCCATGATGGCCTCTAGGTCTGGAATCTTAAGACTTCTAGCATTTGCATACATGGCCCTCCAGAATTTGTATCCACTTTACTCGTTGCCCGGTTTTTTCCTTTTTGCCCTCTCTCCTTCCCCCCTCTCTTTTTAATGCTCCTACTCCCTCCCCCCTCTACCTCTGCCATCCTCCTTCCTTTATTAATTTACACTCCAGGGGAAGTCCACGCCCATCAGGTTGTCCTTACTCTTGACTTCAGCCTGTTCGGGAGTGGGGCAATTTCTGCCTTTCTGACTCCTTTCTCCACTCCCCATGAATAATTTAAATGTTCATGGAAGTAACATTTAAATCATCCACTGAGGACTGCAGTTCTCCTCCCATGCAGATGCAGGCCATCACCCCTGTATAGGCCTTTATCCTCCAAGGTGGGTGTCCACTCACCAATAGCCAAACCGCTCCTCTTTGCACCATTCCTTCAGCTATGATTGATGCTCCTGGTGCAGAGATCCCTCTCCTCACCCCCGTCATAGACAGGCAGCACCTCAGCAAAAGCCACTGAGTGAGCTACCTGCCTAAGACCCCTCCCCAACTTGCTAAACTTCCCCTGCACTATCCCAACCTTGTCCCTAGCCAGATCATTAGTCCCCAGGTGGACAATGCCATCCATCTCTCCCTCCTGTCCTGCTTACCATCCCTCTGGACTGTGGCACCTGGTAGGGTCCTAACCTGCCTCTTCCCCCTTTCCTAGTCTCAAATCTAGCCCCTTCACAATCGAGTCCTTCACTAGAAGTTGCATCCTCCTCCTCCTCCTCTCGGGTCCTTTACTACCCTTCTTGGCATCTCCACTATGGAGGGTCCCCACATCCTCCCTGGTCAATACCACAGGTGCCTCCTTTTGACAGTCCTAGTCTGTCAAACTGAGTAGGAATTATGTAATGGTACCAGATGAGGAATGTGCCTCTGTCCCACCACCCCCACCCTTCCAGAGTCTACCACAGACCAGCTGTTCCTCCTCCCTGGCATCCTCTGAGGTAACAGTGGCAGGCTTGGTGGCCTCTGGGTAGGGGAGGAATTCTCCCAAAGCATAGGTAACTCTGTCTGGAGTCTAGCAACCTCTTCCCTCAACCCAGAGAAGTGTGTGCAGATGGGGCAGCACCACAGTCTCCAGAAGGTCTTTCTGAAAACTGATGCTCCACAGCCACTGCACCACTTCCAGCATTTTCAACTTCTGTTCTTCCTGTGCTTCCCAGAAATTATTTTGTACCCATACCCTGATAGAGTGTTTCTAGTTTTTCCCTATATTTGTTTGTTTCTATATGTGTTTCCCTGTGCCTTGTTTAAATCTCTTTCTACTCCTATCCTAAATAGGTTGTTGCATATATTCCCAGTGTTAGCCTACCCTTGATCTTCAACCCTTCCCTGCAGTGAGTGTTACACAGTACTGAACAGGTTCCTTGCCTTAGTTGACCGGCAGAGTCCTCCGCTTCTCCACTACCTTATGCTGATGCCTGTCAATACCTGCTATTCAGTCACCTGTTTCACTCCTTCGCTGATCCATTCAATGACTGAGACATGAACATGCTGGACATGTTAGAGTGAAAGTACTTTTACAGTGCTCTTGTAAGAAGGCACTAAGCCTCTGTCAGCTCTACCCCCCCCCATTACACACCTGGTTAACAGGGCTTCCTGAATCAAGTTGCCCCAAGAGTAAGCTCCTGAGCTAGTTTCCCCGTGCCATGTTACAATTTAAAACCCAAGTTTCAAGGTACCCCAAACACTGCCTAACAACTTTCAAAGTGTCCTAAACATTGCTTACAGATCTCTTCTTTTCTCCCCACTTACCCTGCTACTTTCAAAAGGAAGAGAAGTATAAATATATATTAATATATCTTTAAGGTAAAGCTAGGTGCTGTCACTCCACTCTGTCAGCAAAGTCTGGTCATCCACGATGCAATAGCACACTTCAGGGTGTGTGGTCACGAAAGCAATAACACATAACAGGGTGTGTGGTTACTGGGTTACTATTGCATGCATCCCCACTCCTGGGTTGGAGGCAGGAAATGTCAGCTGAGTACCCTTCAACTATGGGGTGGGGGGGTGGTAATTACCAAATAACCACATGCCCTGAAGTGTGTTACTGCATTTATAAAGTGGCACCAAAATAATAAAAAACACAAGATTAATTAAATCTTTAAGAATAACTTTTCATCATTGCCATTGGTAAATCATTTCTCAAACCAAACAGCTGGGCTTGCCCCATCAAAGAGGTCAAATTGGCTGGCAGGCAACTCACTCACATTGTTCACTGAATTATGTTTTCCCTGCAATTGTTACAGTTATTGAAACAGCCTAGAAAACAAGGTTCAAGACTTGCAAAGCACTTTCCAGAACTGTGGGGCTATTGGTCAATTGCTGCATAGGTTGGGACTGCTATTGACCAATCAGGTAATTGGATTTTCTTGCCCCTTTTATAATGCCAAATAATTACTTCTCAAGTAGTTTAATGGTACTCAGCTGTGTCTCATTCTAAACAATCAATCCTGGTGCGTTTTTATTCTGCATGACTGCACACCCAGTTACTTACATACAGTACACCCATCCACATTTGTTGAAAAAGTCCTCATCATACCACTGACTCTTGTAGACTGTTCCAAATGCTCACTACCCTCTGTGTAAATAAATGCATCCTCAGCTCTCCCCAGAAATGCTCATCAATCAGTTGCTTTGAGTGTCCCCTAGTTTTTTTTTGTTCTTTTATAAGTTTGGATTTAGACTTCAAGAAGTACAGTGTTATTTCTTATAGTACCTTGTAAACCTGTATCACATCACCCCTAATTCCTCTTTCCCAAGTCTTAATTCAGTTCCTGTTCACATATTTGAAATCTGCCAATCCACCCAACACATGCACACACACACACACTTGCTCTCTCTCAATCTACTGGTAGTTTCCCTGTAGTGCTTAGTGGAACATGTTTGTGTACTTCTTGTCAATTAATGTTGTCAAAGTAAGTGGGTGTTTTTTTTTAATGTAGTTACTTGCTTCCTGATGGCTCTTGCCAGACTCTGAGGGGGTTTCATACACTGTTTGGATGGGCAGATGTCTGTTTGGAAACTGCCCCCAAATTGCACAGTTTAAATTAACTCCTTAATGTAAATCTTGAGACAATTTTCTTCCACTTGTTCATGAAATGGATTTTATTCATGCAAATGTGCCCAATGTTCAGCATAACAAGAATTTTGTGGAAAACATTTCTGTGATCAAGCTTGAGAAAGTTTGAGAGACTGTATGTGGGGAATCAAAACCGAAATGGACCCATGGGACTCCCTCATCGCCTTGCAGATGTTGAGAGTCATGTGACCATGAAGGACTTGCTCTTTGGAGCTGTATCTTTGTCCTAGGCAAACTGTTACAAAAATAGCAGAAAAATAAGGGATTTCTGCATATCTTTAGTACCAGCTTGTGGTAGAATGCCATAAAGATCTGTATGAGTCCTTTATTTGAGAGTTGTTTGATGTTTTTTACTTTATTTGCTAGTTAGGTACATTCATTCAGTAGAAGAGGGTGATGTGTGTAGGGCACTGCACACAGTACAGTAGGTAACAGGCAGACGCACACACACACACCTTTGAAGACAGACTCTGAGAGGAGTGTACAGGTAATTTATTTTTTGCATTCTGGTGAGCCTGACATTTTTGTTGTGAGTGCTCACTGCTGTTACGAAACAATTTCCGGAGTTTTCAGTGACTGATTGGTGTTAGACAATAAAATGAAGAAGAGCAGCTTGCCATGGACATGTGTGTGTGTGAGGGAGTAATTGTGCAGCTGCAAGCTGCTGAAGAGGAGAACGGGCTGCTCATGTGGCTAGTGGTACAGCATCTAGTGTACCTGCTACATGTGTACAGCTCTCTGTGTTTCAAGTTGGAGTGCCACCAGGAGTGCGGCTTGACCACCAAGCACCCCAAGTTGTATTAGATGAACTCTGTCTGTGCAGATCTAAACATAACTTATGTGACACCTTCAGACTACAGTTATTATTTTAAAAATGTATTCATCTGTGAGATTGTGCAACTCTGCAGCTGTGGTGTGAATTCCAAGATGAGAAACCACGGTGAAGCTGAAAAATTACTCATGTGCAGAACTGCAAAAGCCCAAAGCCCCACTTTCCAAGTCAAGCAGTGGGACTGGACTGGCTTCACCTCAGCCAGGTGAGCCATCAGTGGCATCTTTGCTAGCAGCTATTCAAAGCTTTCCCAAAAAAGTTGAGGAATTTAATGCAAGGACAGTGTTCTTGGAGAAAGGTCCCAAAGGTCTTTTCACTACAGAGCACCTTCTTGGTATAACTCCCTCCCCACGCACATTACAAACATCTCCAAAACTGGCCCCTTCAAAATTGCCCTACACAAACACCTCACTGACAATCACAGCTGTAAATGCCCATTATAGGGCTTTCCAAGAGAGCTGTTCTGAACCAATCTGTCTCTTATAGTATTACATAGGTGCTAGTTTACTTAGAATAGCTTGTTGTAGTCTGTACACCACAAACTGTAACCTGCGTGCTCCACTGGGACACTAAATAGCTTAGTTTTCTATGCTCTTCTGTATATCACCTATTTTGCTCACTGAAATGCCTCACTTTGTATGCTCTTTTGTATCTCACCTGTATTGTTCTTCACTGTCTTGCTTCACAAATATGTTGTCTCCCCTCCCTGTGATGAGGTGCCTTTGTAAATGAGTCTTTGACTCAAAGGTTTGTAAATCCGATTTGTGAATTAAATAAATAAATAAAAATAGAAGAAAGCTGTCAGGGCTCAATTGGATGTGAAAGCAGCGGGAACTGTTGCAGAGAAAGTGCTGCTAATATGCACTGGACTAGTCTGAGTGAACTCAGTGCTGAGAACCTGATTGGAACATCTAGAAAATGACTCCCACTTGGCCAGTGATCAGCTCCTGGGGCTGCCGGAATCATCAGAGGGAGAGTATCTCAAGGGATTTATTCAAACCTGGCTTTCAAGAGCATTATCCCTGCCTAATGAATTCTCAATCAAGCATGCTTCCCGAATAAATCACCACCATGCCCGTACCTCAGAAGACAGCAATCCAATAATACTTTTCATTTTGGGGAGCATGGAGAAATGAGACGTAGCATTACTGATGACCAGAAGGCAGCGAGGAATAAAAATTGGGGTATCCGCCATTAAGCTTTTCCAAGAACTCAGCTTCATTATGAGCCAGTGCAGCAAAGAGTTTGATGTGGTGTATGGCCTCCTCAAAGAACACTGCACTAACCATTACATACTACAGCTGGCAAGCCTGGAAGTGCACTATTGGAGAAAACCTCAATTTCCACCAGCCTGCTGATGTCGGAAAGCTCACTGAAAAGATCACTAGAGAATGCACTGGAGGCTGGAGGGTAGAAGAGGAACTCTCTGAAGCTGACTCAGACACTTAAACAAACTCTTATCCAGCCAGGAGTTTCACTTATTTTGGACTGCATTGTCCCAAGTAACTTTCATTTTCTATATGTAGCAGTGTCGGACCACATTTCTGATGGTTCCATTGTTAAGTTAAAGACTGTGGGTTTCCCTCTGAGTGAAGGGTATGCAGCAGTGGGCCCTTTTGTTTTGTGGATGAGTTGAAGATGTCTCACTAGTTTCTCAAAGTCATTAGCATTTTTTTTGCTGGGCACCAAATGACCATCATGGCTTTGAGCATGCTTTGGGTCTGATCACCCCCTCTGGCCCCCACCACGAGGACTCCTGCATTACAAGGAGTCGGTGTAGCAAGGAGTTCATATTCTGTTCACATCTGCAGGGGTAACATTCTATGTAAAATTAAATAAAATGTTAAAATTTGTTTTGTTTATGAGGCACCAGTTTTGTTTGGTAACAATTATTCTGCCTATCAAGTCTTATTTAGTTCTACACAGCAACATCAGGGTGTCTGGCCCAATAGTTTAAAAACGTTATACACTGGTTTTCTCTACTTTCCACTTGATACATGTGCCAGACAAGATTTGATGTGGTTAAATCTGTTCTCTCACTTAGAATATCTTTTTAACATTAATAGGATCAAGGGCACCAAGTCAGATTCTTTACAAAACAAAAAATGGAAAGCACACCAGTGCCTACAAAGGTGCTCCAGCTAAACAGACTGCTAGGTAGGTAACAATAAAGCTGGGCACACACCAAACAGGTACCAGTTTTCAAAATTTATTGAAAAAAAATGTGTGAGAAAACCGGGATACGGGTGTTTCAATAAATTTTGGAAACTGGTACCTGTTCGGTGCAAGTCAGATTCCTTGGCAGATTCCTCAGCAGACACTTTAACCTGGACTTCTAGTAGACTGATTTGTGCCTGAGCCATGTATAGTCAATAGGCTTAGAATACAATTTTTATTTATTTTTGTTTTATTTATTTAGTTTTTGTTGGCCGGGTAAGTGTACTAGACAAATTCTGCCTATTTTCAGGCACGACCCGGTGCAGTGGGGTACAGATAAATGACAACTGACTTTGAACCACATTAAGCTGTTTGACAGTATCCTTGCTACTAACAGTACTTATTAGTTATTATGCCACCTGTGATGCACGAATGTAAGAATGTTGATGAATACTTATGTTATAACACTGTTCCTTATACTGTGAGAGTATCTCACCCTCTGTAGTACAATGATTTTTTGCATTAACTTTACATACAATAAAGAGATTTTACAAAGACAATCTAGTGTCACCACAAATAGTGCCACCAGAGGCTGGGTCAGGGAATGCAGTATTTGCCATTTAAAAATCAGCTGATGATGTATTATCAATGCTGATGGCAGGATTTTAGGTGGAGTTCATACTAGAGCAGGAGTCACAGGCAGCAGTGAAGAAGAAGTCACAAAAGGATGTAGTACTGAAAGAAAAGTATTCACAGGAAAAGGCAATGGAGGAAGAGAAGGATTCACAGCAGGAGAATATTGTAGTGGGGTTGGTTGATACTGCTAGTCAGGCAGAACTAGATGAACAAGTAGAAGAGGAAGAGATGGAGTCTGATTGGGATAGCAGTTAGGATGGTTACTTTGATGATCCAGTGCAGGATGTACATTGGGAGTCTGAGTCTACTCTTCTAAAATCTAGGACTTCAGTTTTTGATAGGGGTATTCTGGTCCTGAGGGCAAGCCTGCACCAAATGGAGTTATAGTCATTGGATCCCAGTGGCTCCCTTCCCTTCACTCCACTCACCATCACTGAGTTGGTGAGCACCAAATCAAGAGTGGTCACCTGTCTAGTGGGTTCTTTAACCAGGTGCACCAGCAGGCAGTCCTGCAATGTATCCTACTGGGCCTGACTTCTAGTGCACCTGGCCTGTGGGATTTTTGTATCTCTTTTAATCCTGCATGAATGAGGTCCTCCACCATTCGTAGATAATCTTTTTTCATTCGTTACAACTATATTTTCCCCTTTATTGGGGGTATAATTACCATATTTGTTGGAGTTTCCAGTTCCTGTAGGGTTTCTGTTTCATGAAACGCAAGGTTGTAGTTTGTTTCCCCATCCAGCAGCTCTTTAACTTCATTTATCACCTTTTCTCAAAGGCTTTAATACTGCTATTTAATGTCCCTGGGAAAAATAATGGTTGGGTTTAAATAAATAAGTTATTTCTTTGATCCCACAGACTAAGCAGCATCACATCTTCCTTATTCAGTAAACCATCCCCATCCCTCTGTTCATTTGCCACTACATTGCCTAACGTATGTGATTCATTATTTTATACCTCACCATACAATTCAGCCATTATTTCTAAGTATTGTAGATCTTGTGCATCCCACTGATGGTCTGATTGATTCTCATTGCTCTCTCTTTCAGAGAAGCTTGTGCTGGTTTCTTCTGCTTCTGTTATTCCCTCACTACTTGAAGCTCTGTTTGTTCTTTTTTTCCAGAATTATTATCCAACTGAATTTTAAGCACCCCCTACTTTTGAAATGGTTGTTTTGCAAGTTCCAGTTAAAAAATTTGCCTAAATTATATTCCACTTCAGTCTCTTAAGAGTTTATTCTGGTTATGTTCAATCAGAGATTTTCATGTTTTGCAATCAAAGATAAAGCTCACCTCTTCACTTCACTTTACACCTGAGGCAGCTAAAGGGGAGGGACCTGTGACCTGAGAAATCAGTGTCGTGATTTTCCTAGCTTCATTTTGATTCTGCTTTTAGCCAGGTCAGGGACCTGGAACTGCTGAGAAGGGTCATGTGCGGAACATGGGTCAACAGTATCCCAGCAGGAAGTCCCACCTGTAGGATGTGCCACTGGGAGGATAAAAGGCTGCACTTCTAATGTGTCCCATTTTATGTTTATGTCCCAGAACATAAGTTAAACAGAACAGGATGG
Organism: Neoceratodus forsteri; assembly: GCA_016271365.2. Classification (NCBI taxonomy): domain Eukaryota; kingdom Metazoa; phylum Chordata; order Ceratodontiformes; family Ceratodontidae; genus Neoceratodus; species Neoceratodus forsteri. Next base: position 499,729,340 of record CM057456.1, read on the forward strand.
AAATAGGTGTACAGATAGGCATCTTAAGCATTGACAGGCATCCGCAAGCGACAGCAGGTATGCAGGGAGATCTACCAGTCCAGTAAGCCTTCTCCTACTGCTTCTCCAAACTATGGATTCTCTCCCCCTCTTCATCCATTCTGCCTCTTCCCTGTGCTCTCTCTCCTCCTCAAGTTCTCTTCTCACCCCTGCAACTGCCCCTGACACCCTTCTATACCTTTCTTCCCCCTCTCTCCCTTGTCTTGCCTTCTCCCCTCTCTACTCTAACTCCTCGCAACCTCTAATTGATCTTCTGATGTCTACTGTTAGCTTAGCTACTATCGGCCTGCATTTCTGTACTGTTCACTAAACTGCATCCTCCTTTGTCTTCAAGATGTATCCTACTATATCTATCTATGCCAATGTAATATTTTGTATAATTTGTTTAATGCCTCAATGTTGTTTGTTACATGATGTGTAGGTGATGGTTAGTATGGTTTTACCTGCTATTTAATTCTGTTCTAATTGTTTTTTTTGTATCTCTCCTTCCCCATCCTTACAGGATGCATCTGGAAATGAGTTGTTACCAGCTCAGTATGTCTTTCCTGTTGAAACATTTGAAATAAATAAATAAATATAAGGTAAGATAGACTACCTGTATACTTGCTGCCACCTGTCTTAAGGAGTGCAGGGATCTTTAAGCATCTTAAGTGGGTTATGCCATAACACCCTATCTAGGATAAGGGTAAACAGATGGAGACAAATGGGAAACTTAAGAAAACCCATTTAGGGTAAGGGTAAGCATGGAGTGATGAACCTATCTCCCCTCCCTGATCCCCGATCTCCTGTAATAAGTTATTGTCCCCCCTTCCAGAGCCCTGATCTCCTGTAAGAACCACCAGGGATCAGGGTTCATTGAGGCATTTCCAACATTCAAGGGGCCGAGGCTGAGGAGGGGGGCCACTGCACTATGGAAATGGGTGTTGTTGCACTGCTCAACTGTATGGGTGGTTGGGGCTGGGGAGGGGAGCTGACCTCTTTCTGCCATAGATCAGGGCTTGGGGAGGGGTTGCTGACATTATCCTACAGGAGATCAGTGTCAGGGAGAGGGGATGGCAATATTTAACAGGGGATTGACATTATCCTACAGGAGATCAGGGCTCAGGGAGGAGGGGGTCTCAATATTCAACAGGGGATCGGGGCTCAGGGTGGGGGAGATGTCATTATCTTACAGGAGATCAGGGCTTGGGGAGGGGGATAACAACTTATTACAGGAGACCGGGGCTTGGGGAGAGGGAATGGCAATATTCTACAGGGAATCAGGACTTGGTGAGGGGGAGATGTCATAATCTAACAAGAGCTCAGGGAGGGTGAATAACAACTTATTACAGGAGATCGGGGCTCAGGGAAGAGGGGTCGTCATGGTGTGAATGGTGTTCAGAGCTGTCATGGTCCACTGGACCACCAGGGACTGTACAGATCCTAGGGCTATAGCCGATCAAGGCTTTGGGGGGCTACACCAGCACATTCATCCCTGTGCAACCATGCAAATGAGCCCATAATGGGTATGCATGAGGGCCCGTTTGTGCCATGCATGCCCAATGAGCTCATTTGCATGTTTGGGCTGACTATCTCCCATGGGGGACAAGGCACATCCAGATATGCACCACGCATTCCCCCATGGGTGGTCTTCAGTCCCACACCCAAGATGCACTGCACCATACATGGCGGCCACCTGCTGTGCGCTGTGCATCCAGGGACCGATATTGGAACAGAATGCACAATCTGTTCCAATCATGCATTCTGTTTGAATATCACAACAGAGCCGGTCGGTGCAGATTATTTGCATGATGCACTGTGCTGCTCATGCAGCTGGCCAGCTCTGAATATGGGGCCCTATGATGTTATGTCAAACAAATCTGACCAATTTATTTGACTGGGTGAAAATGGAAGTAAGATCAAATAATGGAAGTGGATGTGCTCTATTGAGACCTTAGCCAATTATTCAATACAGTTACATGTAAGAGACTGATCAAATACTTGAATATTCTATGAGTTGGAGATAGATAAATTGAACAGTAGTGAATGCAAATCACCTAATAAAAGTGAACGTTATGATGTATGTGAGAAAATACTACTACACAGAAATTGTGGTTGATACCTGAAGCATCCTTCCCCAAGATGTATTAAGTGCAGAAACAATTGGTTGTTTTTAAGCATGCATTGGACATGTGTTTTGGAATATAGTTACATGAAAAAAATGAAGGAGTAGAGGGTCTCACTATGTGTATGTTTACTCTTGTTAACCAATTACTAGGAGTACCTCAATGCTATTCAAAAAAATGATAAGATATTTACTGCTCTTTTTAATCAGGTATGTGTTATTTATAACTTTTATAATTAATTATATTATTTAGCAAAATTCTATGATTATGTAATAGAATAAAGGTAAATATTTTATAACCATTTTATATAACTATTGAATACAATGTTAAAAATGTACACTATATTATGAGTAGTGTATGTATCAAGCAATGAAAATATTTAATTACTTTTTTCAGAGGCCACAATAGTAGTAATAAAACCCCTCCAGAAGAAAGGAAATATATTGTACTTGAAAGTGCTCTTATAACAGTGCTGCAAATTGCTACATCTGCTATTGTAACTGTAAAGCATACATAGGGTGTTTGGGATGCTGGTAGAAGTTGAACAGATATATCCAAACGGTCATAGTTGAAGTTGACAAGACCAACCTGTACATTCATTCATGCCAGTTGGAAATCTATTGATGGCATGTAGCATATTTTTCCGAGGAAGCAGTACAGTTAGAATTATTAAAATTTTTTAAAGCACAGTAAATACCATCTATTTCTTTTTGCACACATACACTAAAGCAGAAGTACTATCTAATACCATTAGTACCTGAAGTTTGGACTTGGGGGACAATTTTGCTAAAAAACATTCAGAAACAGTAGAACTATACTTGGTGACAGATGATGCTCTTCGCCTGGACATACAGCAAAGTTTGAGTTTGGCACATATTCGGTAATGGATCTATAATGCTAAGAGGTAGTTGTCAACCATTTGGTGCAGGTAAATTGAAAATTAACATCTGAAAAATAATAATGGATTCATATTTTTTAAAGTTTATCTTTGCGACAATACAAAATTGTGCTATTATACTTTGTAAAATGTTTATTTGATATTCCAACAACTTATACATTTAATATGTATTAGATGTATTGATACTTCTACTGATAATATGTCTAGTCATGCAGATTGCATAGATTAACTGTGTAGTGTCACAATATGATAATAATTTATATTCTTTTATTTAATAAATTTATTTCTCCAGGTGAAACTGTGTACTTTGTATTCGCATTGCTGGTTTCTATTATTCAGTTTATGTTATTTATCTTTGTTATTAAACAGTGACTCATACAGTGCAGCCAGGTGACATATAACATATGGAGATATGATTAACTGACCATTATTTTAACTAACATGTTCCAGAATGGGCAGGAGCAGTATGGCCATGGCTCTACATCTTTCATAAATAGTAGCATCTGGCCCAATCAATTTTTGCAGTAATGTTATTTATTACCCGAGAGGACAGTGCCTTTAAAATTAATCATATGCAGTAAACAGTGTTACTTAGTCACTCTATGCTTTGCAGAGTTTCAGCAGAATTTTGGAAATTCAAGCCATGAGTAGTAGTGATTTGGATGGAATGGGTTTTCACTGCCTGCAACCTTATTGAAGACTAATTGGTCAAACTTTAAAAAAGAAAAGGAAGGGCCATACCTACAGGGTGTGTGCGTCAATGAAGGCAGGAAGCTGCTTATGAGTCAGTGCATATGTGTGTTTGGGGGGGTATTCCATAAGTTACAAATATCAGTGACAAAACTACGGAGGATGTGAGTTAGCCAAATCCACATGGGTGAGGGGGAAATTTACCCTTAACAACATTTGCTCTAATACTTTTCTGACTGCTCCATTACCAGTTATCTAGCTCCTGGGTATTTCTCACTGCTATTATTAAAAAAATACTTTCAAAAGAAAATTGCTTAAAATGTATTTTTTTAATGTTTTCCAAACTAAGATGGAGATTATGAATAAAATAATTTATTTTCATACTGACTAATGATATAAGTACTTTACAATGGCATGCTATAATGAAGAATTCAAGCTCAAAAGAGTTCAGTGTTTATATGACAATATATCAAATATTTATGTAAGGTTATAGCGAAGTTGTGAATAGAGCTTTTCATATGGTCATCTTATAATGGTGGTTATTCAATCTTACACTGAATTTATTGAAATAAAGATGAATGCCAGAATGCTTATGGTCAATCAGAAATATATTTTTCTCAGACACTTTTTAAAGTTAATAGGTTTGTATAAATATATAATAATTACTGGGTAGCACTTTTTCCCATAGAGAAACCCGGTTATAATTTGCCTTTCCTTTGGACCGTGCATGTCCCAGTCGCGCTCTCTTTCTTCAACTGCAGGGGTTAGAACATCACCCCACCACAGTTGTTCTCAGTCTTCGATGAATATTTTTTTAATAAAAAAACAAAATCTCCTCTTTTCCTGTACTCACTGGCAGGGAAAACCAAACTGAAAATATAGAAGCACACCATCTGGTTTCGGTTTCCCTGCCAGCACGCAACAGCCAGCGGATCTGCCCACCTCTTCCTACTGGAAACTCTTCAAAGCTCAACTGCCATTCCTGGTAAGTTAGAAAAAAACATAGAACACAACTTGCTCCATGACTTGCCAAAAAAGAGAATTTCTGTAAGTTGACATACCAGGGACCAGGACAGCACAAAATCCTCACTAGTCCCATCTGCCTAAAAGCCAATCTGTTTCATGATTTATTTATAATTGCTGAGGTGAAAAAGCGCACACCAGCAATTATAAAAAATAAAATTGGGGCGGTGTGTGTAAAACTCGATTTTACACAAACCCTCATCGGTTTATGTAGCATCCCACAACTCAGGTGTGTGTAAAATCTCGTGACACACACCACCCCATATATTATTCTCTATTTAGCTTTTTTAGCATTTATTACACAATTATGTAACAAATTTATATTTATTTATTTATGTGTTTTACCAGAAAGGCATGCTGAGCAGAGTACTGCTTGATTCCAGATCATTCTTGGGGGGAGTACAATAGCATAGATACAATTGGTATACAGGTACAACTGAATTATACATATACAAATACAGGTACAACAGCATCTGGAGTACTGTGTGCAGTATTGGAGGCCACACCTTCACAAGGACATTAACCAAATTGAGGCAGTCCAGAGAAGGGCAACCAAAATGGTGCAGGGACTGCATCAGAAGACATATGAGGACAGATTAACGGAGCTCAATATGTATACCCTTGAGCAAAGGAGGGAGAGAGGTGATATGATCGAGACATTTAAACACCTTAAGGGCATAAACAAGGTGAAAGAGTCTAACATGTTTAAATATAAGAAAAATAGCAGGACAAGAGGACACAGCATGAGATTAGAGGGAGGTCGATTAATGGGGAATGTGAGGAAATTCTGTTTCACAGAAAGGGTGGTAGATGCATGGAATGGCTTACCACAAGAAGTGGTGGCTATGAATACAGTGCAGGGCTTCAAACAGGCATGGGATAGGCATAAGGGAGCAATACAAATGACTATGAATAGATAGGTCACTGACAGAGCAAAGGCCGATGGCACATTTATAAGGTAGAAAAAGAAATGGGCAGACTGGATGGGCCTTGCGGTCCTTATCTGCCGTCAACTTCTATAATTATACTTATACAATCATAATACGCAAATACTAATGTAACCACCTCCCCCCACCAGCCACCTTGTTCCTCTTACCACATGACACCAAAGAGAGGGATGGGGGTTATCACTTCAAACAGTTTACAGTACATCTACAGCTGAGCCTGCCATACACAGACAGGCTAACCAAGTGTGGCAACTACCTGGCTCACACCTGGTGGGACCATTTACCATGGCCATCAACCTAGGTCCCTGGGAGAAAACATTTGCTCACAGTTATGCTAGGTTTGCACTTCTGGTCAGGGGCACCCAAGTAAATCAAGACACAGTGGAAGCAATAACAGCACTCTCCAAACCAGGTTGAGATTCTAGATTGTGGCTTTTATTCACATACACAGAGAATAATCACAAAGTGAAGATGGACCCCCACAGGGCTACTCCTACTTGTAATGCAGATTACTGAGGTACAGAGAACACACACAGCAAAATCTCAGGTTCTGACTTGAACAGCGAATACTCTGGTTCTGAATTACACAGCGAACTCTCTGGTTCTGAAATGGAGATTGGCACACACAGCCAGAACTGGTACATTTCCTCTTGACTAGGCACACACGGCCAGTACTAGGACACTTTCCCATATTTCATGAGGAATACTGATGGCACACACAACCACCAAAGAGTACATCTAGGCTCACAGAAAATCCAACCCACGGCTGGGTAACTATTTCCATCAGGTACTGGTCAAATGCACGGAGTGAAAATTGAACTGGTGCCCAAACTGAACCCGGAGAAGTAAACTGGTTACTCAAGGTGGGGGGGTCTCCCACCTTTTGCTTCCAAGTTTATGCTCCGCCATTCATCTGGTCAATAACACCCTCATGAAAACTTGTAGATGCTATCTTGAAATGTTTTACACACTTAACATACAAAATGACTAAAAGTTCTGTACTTGGACAGTCTCTCTCTAGACCCCAATGCAGGCAGACACTTTTAAAAGCAGAAACAGCCTAGGTGACAGGGTCTTTTTGTCAGAGAAAATTCACCAAGGAATGCAGGTGCCTCTCCTGGGCTTAACACAAAAGTACTCACAGTTTCTGAAGTTGTCACAGGCAGCTTCACTAGACAGACCTGGTGAGGGGATTGCTCCTGAACCCTGAAGATCGCCCACATCCCTCCTGGGATGTGGCAAAGGAAAACCCATTCAGAACGGTTTCCACCACTTCAATCTCTGTCTTCTATGTTCTTCTTATAGGGTGAGAACAAACTACCCAAATTCACAGTGGTAGCTTTCTGTCAGAGCTAAAACTGAGGAGCTGCTGCAGGCTGCAGCTTCCTCCAGGAACTCCACTCTATAGACTGAATGAACATTCTAAAGCTGTCTCCCATGCAGCTAGCTCAAGTGTGGCTTATGCTGCTGCAACGGTTCCATGATTACATTATCACTCCAGAACAGCTGAGACTGAAAAACACTGTGAAATCCATTTACCTGGCATTTCACAAGCTGCCTTTCCCTGCCTGCCACTGGTTCTAATGGGATTCTAGTAACCCCTGGGAACAAGGGGGTTACACTAACAACCGATATGGACTGTTCAGGTCAAGGTATAACCGGACAGACACATTTTACACCATTACACATAGCAGAACAATATGGCATATTCAGGAAGGGATGAGTAACAGATGACCAGGGTATGATGAACCAGTGCTTAATTAATTGCTGGAGTAAGCAGAGCTAAGGCTAGGTGCAAGAGCAGGTGGAGAGAAATGAGTATTGAGATGAGCATTGAGGTGCTGGGTTGCTGGGGCATGCCGAATGTCCACAGGGATGGAGTTCCACAGTTTGGGTAACCTATTTTTGAAGGTGGACTGGCCTGTGGTGGTGGACATATGAGGGATGGAGAAGAGACTGTTATCATTGTTCCTGAGTGAGTAGGTAGGTAGGCTGGGAGGTGGCAGCGAGAACCGAGGAGAGGTAGGTGGGCAGGGACAGTGACCATAACTTGGCTGCTCAGCAAGCACAGTGCATCAGATGGTGGTCCTGCAATGAGGGGAGAGCTAGCTACTAGTAGAGGGCACAATGGTGGGTGGAGCAGGTGCAGTCAAGGGTGAAACAACAGAAGGAGTGGAACAGAGGGTCCAATCTGGCCAGGGCAGACTTAGGGGTGGCACTGTAGACTACATCACCATAGTCAATGACTGGCAGGATCATTTTCTGCACAATAGCACAGTGAGCCAGCAGCGAGATACATTCATGATTCTGATGAAGAGCATCTAGTCTGGGGTGCATTTTTTTGTAGATGGCATTGATATGCATAGAGAAGTCCAGGTGCTGGTCAAGCCAGACCTCGAAATATCTGAAGGAGGAACTGGCCTCCAGAGTGGCCCTATCCAGGGTGTGGAAAGTAGGGTTGTGGGCTAGCCTTGAAAGTCTCTGCCTAGTGCCAAAGGCCATTGAGATGGTTTTCTTGGCACTGAGGTGTAGCTGGTTTGAGCTAAACCAGAGCTGGATGTGGTAGAGTCTGGTCACCACGTCAGCGGTTGAGGGTCTGGATGTAAATAACACTGTGTCATCCACATACATATAGATAGCAGTCTGTGGGCGGGTGGTGGGGAGATCATTAAGGAAGATGGAAAACTGGAGAGGCCACAGGACTGAGCCTTGTGGCACACCTGATGAAATAGGGAGGGGGCAGAGATTGCACTAGCAATTCTGACTGATTGTGACCGACCTACCTGATAGGAGCAGAACCAATCAGTAGCCGTATCAGAGAGCCCTGTGTAGGAGAGCTTAGTCAGGATGAGACAGTGAGATACAGTGTTGAACGCTTTAGCTAGATGGACAAAAATTGCAGAGCTGATGTGGCCATTGTTCATGTGAATGTAATCGGTAAGCCTCAGTAGGGATGAGGTAGTGGCATGGGTCTTCCTGAAGCCAGATTGGTAAGGCATTAAGAAGGGAGAGGAATTGAGGAAGGAAGAGAGTTGAGAGAGGGCAAGATGTTCTTGGAGTTTAGCCAGGATAGGGAGGAGGAGGGAGATGGGGTGATAATTGCCAGAAACTGAGGTATTGCCACCTTTCAGGAGTGGGATGACCATGGCATGCTTCCATTCAGAAGGGATGGACGCTAGGGAGAAGGAGCTGTTGTACAGTGCAACTAAAGGGGAGGCTATGGCAGGTGCCAATAAGTACAGCATTTTATCATCCAGGCCAGAGGGACATTTGACTTTGGATGGGTTTAGGGCCAGTAGGGCTTTTAGTACTTCAGGAGGGGAGACATGGCTGAAGAAGGAGGAGGGGGAAGTGGGAGCTTGAGGGGATTGGCAGAAGCTTGTGATGTTAGAGGAGAAGATAGTAATGATGAGGTGCAGATGGTGAACTAGGTGTTGAACGCCAAGGCAACAGCTGATGGATTGGTGATGGTGGAGCCAGCTACGTTTAAAGTGGGTGATGGAGGCTGGGACGGCAGGGAAAAAAGCAATTTGACCATCTGCCAGAATTTTGTAGGATGGTTAATGTTTGTGTGGAAAGCATTTTTGAAATAGCTGCTCTTAGCCTGGTGGGTTAGCCTTGTACATGCGTTATGAAGTGTCCGATACTTTTGGTGATCTAGGGGAGAGCTAGAGGTTTTGTAGGCTCTCCATGCCAAGTCCCTAGCTCTGAGGTTGGCAATGATGTTGGCAGTTATCCATGGGAGGTGGGTACCTCTCACTCTAGCCCTTCCAAGTCAGGCATAGTGGTCCCATACCACTAGGAACCTAGATTTGAAGCCTTCTAGGGTGGAGTCAGTGTTGGAGGCTTCATGAATGGGTGAAGAGTCAGCATTTGCCAGGTTGTGGAGAAGGGAGGGAGGCAAGGTCAAGGGATTTGTAGGATCTGGTCATGATGGTGTGGGGGGGGGATGCCTTTGGCCTGACAATTTTCCTTACCATGTACATCATGTGGTGGTCACTTGGGGCATCTGGTAGGAGACCAGAAGCAAGTATCTTGTGTGGGTGGGAGGTGAGGGACCAATCAAGGAGTGAGTGAATAAGCCTTTTGAGGTTTAAGCGAGTAAGTTTGGAGATCATTTGTGACTGGTTTAGGGTGGTTAACAGGTTATGAAACTTGGCATTCATATTGGAGAGCCAATTTAAGTTAAAGTCCCCATGTATGTGTAGCTCACCCCTTTGAGCTTTTGTTTTTAGGCAGCCGAGATGGCTCATGATGTTGGGCAGGGAGGTGTCTGGGGAGCAGTAGGAACCTGCAATGAATAGGGGAGTCATGTGAAGGAGTGTTAACTTTACCATTAAGGAGTCAATGGTCTGTGAAGGCATAAGTAGTGTAATTTGGGTGAACTGGAGCGAAGACGCAATATACATTGCAATGCCACCACCTCTTTTGCTACTGGATTGGTCATGGTGAATTACAGTATAACCCTGGATATGGATTTCAGTATTTTTGTTGTGTGATTTTAACCAGGTCTCTGAGATAACCAGCACATCCGGGGGAAGGGAGAGGTCATCTGGCTGCAGCCGGGTTAGTTTTAATAGTAGACTGCAGATGTTGAGGTGGAGCAGCTTTAGAAATTTGTTGACAAGATTTGATATTTCAACGCATGTCATGCTTTGGCTACATAAGTTAAATTAATATATTTTATTTGTTTAAACTACAACTATTAGAAGCTTGACTTGAATGGGAAATGGTAAGACTATGCACAGTTATCTCAATACTCTAGGTTGGTTAGTAATCACTTGTACTGGTGTGCCTTGTCTAGTAGTGGAGACAGTGAACTTGTTCTAGCAAAATAGTTGTCAATAATGAATCATGTATCAGATATGCATATTGGTCATGGGGATCCATATAACATATGTCAGCATGACATATTTGAAAATCAACATGGATAACAAAGGATTAATGGATTATAAATGTAATGACATTATATAGACATATTAGTCTTGTCAAAAACAGTATAGTTTTCATTCCAACATATACACACAGATATATATATATATATATATATATATATATAATTAGAGGCAAAAAACTCTGTTTAATGCATTAGTTAGGGTTGTTTCACACTGACAAAAGCCAGGAAATTAGGTGTTAGGGTTGAAAGCCCCCCTTGTTCCCCCTGCCCACACTCCCAACCGGCATCGGGATGCACATTACAGTTGTCAGCCATAACTCTCACCCCATCACATGTGTAAAGAAGCAGAGGTGTAGGAGAATGGGATGATAGTTAGGACCAACAACCCTACTGCGCACCCCGATGCGGGTTGGGGTTGTGGGTAGGGGGGCCAAGGGGGACTTTCAACCCTAACACTGAATTTCCTCGCTTTTGTCGGTGTGAAACAACCCTAACTAATGCATTAAATGGAGTTTTTGTCTCTAATTTTCCTTCTTTTTGAGAACGATAACGAGAAATAGTGAATGGAATGCGGCGGCAAGGCCCCGCGCTCCCGCCACATGATTTCTTGTCACATAGTAACATTGTGCCCACAAACGCAAATAGTAATGCACATGATGATGCAAAGAGAAACAGTAGAGTAGACAGAAATGTTAAAAACAACACAAAAGCAAGCGCAAATGAAAACACAAAGGGTAACGCACATGGTGGTGTAGACGTGAATGGTAAGTGAAACAGGAATGGAACCGCAAGCGAAAATGGTAACGGTAACAGTAATGTAAGCGCACAGGCTGGTTTTCCCCCGAAAGCTGCATAAAAAAAGACAGTGAGTACAAAGAATGTATGCATAATAATGGTTCTCGGAGCAGAAAATGAGGAGTTGGAATACTAAATTGCTTATATCTCAGGAACCGTACGACGTAGAAAAAAATTTAAAAGTCATATGATTTATGACTTTCCTGGCTAGTTTTAAAGGGGGCTAAGTATTTTTCTGATGAAAAGTCCGTATCTTGCACCGTTTCCGAGATACTGGCCCTGAAAGGCACGATGAATGACGTAATGTTATCTTATGGGAAAAAAAGAGAAGTTCGGAGTGCCATAACTTTGGCTCCTTGTAATATTTTTTCACCAAAGCACAAAAAAGCACATCTGTGGGATTTTGGCTGTGTTCCCTCCAAATTTCAGCCCAAAAGACCAAACTGTTATTTTGCAGCAGGGCACCAAAGGATTCCTGTAATGCATTGGACACCGTAATGTTATTTTATGGGAAAAAGCATCAACTTTGGAGTGCCATAACTTTTCCACCATGTAATATTTTTTCAATGAACCACTGAAAGGCACATCTGTGAGATGTCGGCTGCGTTCCCTCCAAATTACATGCCAAAACACCAAACCGTTCTTTTGCATCAGGGTGAAAAAGAATTGCTGTCATTTTCCCACAGCCTAGAAAAGTACTGGCAAAGTTTGCGAAAGCTTTCGCAAATTCATTCGACAGTGTCGCAAGTGCGACAGTACTTTGCGGAAGTACTTTTTCCAGAAATTTGAAAAACATATTTCTGGAGTGTTTACCTCAAAATAAAGACATGGATAGCTGGACAGCATCCTCAGGGTCCGACTAGGTGAATACAAAAAGAATTAGGTTGCTAGAGGGTCCCAATTTTAAATGGCAAGCATTTTTCTGATCACTAACTGAAAACAAAATGGCAGATTTGTGACAGTAAAAGGGCCATTTGCGACAGTAAAACTGCATTTGTGACACTGTCGAACTTTTTGTTAACTTTTCCCATTGACTTATAATGGGAACTTGTTTTTTGAATATCTTTTGAACCGTTTAATATCTTTTCCCAAAATCTTCAAAAGGCACACCGGGGACCCCGGCCGCACATTCCCTGAAGATTTTGGACCAGTCACGCAAACCGTGCGACCTGTACACGTGACAGTAAAATTCCAGAAAAGCGTAAACGTGCATGCAGATCATGCTTAAGAACTCCGCAGCCGTATATGCGACTGGTATGAAACATAACAGATCCCAAGGCGTATGGGTCTTAATTGTGTATTCCAAATTTCAGGCAAATCTGTTGAATGGTTGCAAAGTTATTAAGGTCAAAAGTTTGGGTTTAACATGTAAATAGCTCCTCAACCCTAACTATAGTGGCACTACCATGCCACTATAAAATATATATATATATATATAATTATTTTATAGGTAACAAACCCCATTAAGAGATGGGTCTTGTAGTCAAAAAATAAACTGTTGTGCAATGATATTAAAAAAACTGTCACCCACCGAACAAACATTGGCACTTGAGTCCTTTCATCCTTTCATAGAATCATAACATTCTTTGCACCACAAAAAATGTGCATTACTTCTATGATAGTATGGAAGCAATGTATGAATTAAGTAATAATAGTATTGGGAATATAATTCTTAAATTTAGAATATCATTTACAGGAATTAGTTTTATGACTTTTCTAAGATTTACAATTGAACAGTACTGTATATACTTTATGGCTATAACAGTACTTAGCATGTTTGAAAATTACAATCAAAGTTTTATGGTAAAAAAAGATGAGAATTCAGAAATATTTCACACATTGTGTTACATAGATCATGAATTATTATGGGAAATCTTATTTTTTTAATAATGAAATGATTTATGTATATCATCATGAGTTGATTGTACATTTATATACAGTAAGCATCCGATTAGCAAAAGTCTGATTGAATATTATTAGCAAAAGGCTGATTGAATATTATTAGCCAATCAGAAAGCCATATTTCTCTCTATTTTTTTATAAGCAATTATACAATGGCAAGAAAGAATCCTGGGCTCTGATTGGTCAGTTGGCCATCACAGCAGGGATGTTATCCTGGCATAACATCCCTGCTGTTCACAGGTCTAGTGCCATCATTATTGATCCTCTCTTTTTTTGCATATCCTCTTAAGAAATAAAAATATTTTTCCACAGTAATAAAAACATTCTTTAAAATTCTTTTTTTAATTTTATATATAACAACAAGCCATTTTATAATAGGAATAATGCCCTCCAGGGTGGGTGTTATGCTGGGATAACATCCCTTCATGGGTGTTGGATGCCCTCGGCCGGTGGCCTCGGGCCCAACCACTCAAGGTGGGATGTTATCCCAGCATAACGCCCACCCTGTCAGGCATTATTCCTTTCTTTTATAAACCCTTTTCTGCATAGATTAATGATAGCTGCATTGCATTTTAATGAACATTTTCCCAATCACAGCCAGTAACTAGAGCAGGCAAAAAAGTGGGGTGTCTCATTTCCAAAAGCAAGATCTAATGCTCCTGTTGTTAAACAAATTAAAGTATCTACAACTCATGGAATGAGTAACATCTTACTGAAGTATATGTTATTGCCAGGAGTTACATTAATGGTCAGTTAATCACACTCCATATTGTAAGTATTGGGTGAGTCATATCCAGGTGTAGCATGCACATAAAGTCTGATTAACTGACCATTAAAATAAATACTGTATTTCTTTATTGCTGCTATAGTAACAAGTATTTCTCAATGCCGAATGTTGTCTCACTGGCATTGGCATTGGTAGTGCCAGAGGTAGAGATGCATAATAGGAATGGCAGTGAAGTATTGAAGTGACGCCAACCCTGCAGAGAGTGACAAGCATTGGGGTGTGCGTTTGGGTAAGTAGCTGTAACGTTCATGCCATTGTGCCTCACCCTACCCTGTAGATACTGGCAAGTGTTGTGGTGTGCTTTGGGGTATTTGGGCATTATACTTACCCCATTCCATAAGGAAATATGCTGAGGTGGGTGAAGTATAGGAGAATGGGGTGACCTTTGTGGCCGAACAGTGGGAGGCACACCATGATGCCTGTCAGTGGCTACAGGGTGGGGGTGGAATGGCGTGAGCATTACAGCCGATGATCCCAAGTCACATCCCTGATGCCTGTCAGTCTGTACAGGGTGGGGTGCCACAGTTGCAAACTCTAACACCGTAGGCGTGTGTTGGTAAATTTTCAACATGGGCTGTTTGTGAGCCCACCTCATGAAAAGAGGCACAGTTTGTTAGCTGAAAGGTGGTTTTCACAGTGGCTATGCCATTTGGTGACACAGGGATGAAAACACATTTTGGGCAGGATGTGGAAAATGACAACTGTGTTGTTCATGAGGAGGCATAAAAAAATGGCAACGTTGAAAATCTGGAGTGAAAATATGAAAAATTGAAGTCATGAGCATGCATAGAAACTGCGCAACAGACGTCCATAACCCAATTATTTTTGGGAGTTTGTTAGTCACATTTTCAACATAGGTATTTTGGGATCTCCCCTCATGAACAGTGGCACTGTGATTTTGTTAATGTGTTCCAAAAGTTGATTTCCCACAGCGACCACGCCATTGTGCGTCACATGTGCGGAAGCACATTTTGGGCAGGATGTAAAAAATGATAGCTGTACTGTTCATAAAGAGGTGTGAAAAAATGGCAGTGTTGAAAATTTGGCATGAAAATATTGCAGATTTGCAAAGTTACAAGGGTGTGTGGAAACTGCGCAATGCATGCTTGTAACACAGTCATTTTATGGAATTTCAGCACCAAATTTTCAACATAGGCATTTAAGGACATCTGCTCATGAACAGTGTCACTGTTATCTCCTCAAACTGTCCCAAAAACTGATTTCACATAGCAACCATGCTATTCTGCGCCGGACCTGCGAAAACACATTTAGGTCAGGATATGTAAAATGACAGCTGTACTGTTCATAAGGAGGTGTGGAAAAATGCTAATTTTGAAAATCTGGAGTGAAAATATTACAAATTATGAAGTTACATGCATGTGTGGAAACTGCACAGCGCATGCTCGTAAAACAGCCGTTTTTTGGATTTTTTTCCACCAAATTTGTAACATAGGCTTGTTGAGAGCCCCCTCATGAACAGTAGCACTGTTGTTTCATTAATCTGTCCCAAAAAGTGATTCCACACAGTGACCGCGAAATCACCTTTCGGGAAAGAATAACACCATGACAGTAACTGAATTAATGTGGAGGGGTCCCAATAACCCCATGTTGAAAATTTGGTGCCAAAATTCCCAAAAATGGCTGAGATATGCAACAAAGTTGAAAAAACCCTATTTATGCCATTATACAGCTTACCGGCATGTCCTCAGTTCATGGTCGACTTTGAAGAGTGCAGACGTGTTGCCGCTCCACTGAAGATCATCGTGCCAGGCTCTGGAGGTAAGTATGGGGTGAGGGGGTGTGGGAGGCAGAGTGCGCAGAGGGTGGGCGCGGGTTGTGGGAGGGGCAGCAGGGAGACCGTGAGGGACCATTTTCTTTTACAAGTTAAAAATAAAATCTCAGGACTTTTTTTGATGTTGTATGGCACGCTGGGGTGAGGTTCAGCTATACCACCTAGGTGTTTTTGGGGGTATTCAGTCAGTGGGGATTGGACACCCCATTGGCACATACTGAGGGGGCACACGAGCTGAGGGGGGATTGGGCACCCCCTCGGCAGGTAACAAAAGTGGGGGGGACATTATGCCGACGGGGAGAGGGCTCCCCCATCAGCAAAATACACTGGGATGAGGATAAACACTGACAGGGATTGGGACCCCCATGTTTGGGGGGCCACATGATTCAGATGGGGAATGGGCTTCCCTGTCGGCATTGTGACAGGCGGTTTGCCTGTACGTTGGGAGGCGTGTTGTGGTCACGCTGCATGAGAGCTTCTCTCTCATTGCAGAGGACATTTTCTTTGTTCTGGTGGCCATGTTAGGGATGTGTGAGGTCAGCAACTGCTGCTGGCTGATTGGGGAATGAGGGACGCACCTTCTGATGCATGTCCTGCATTCGCCCAACAGTGACCGTGCCTCCAAATCTGCTCTACCGCAAGATGTTGGCTGCGCAGGCGTGAGCCAACATAAAAATTGGCCAATTGAGAATCTTGGGCATACAAAACAAAACTGAATAGAGTTAAATATGATTATAATACAGTAGCCTGACAGTTGGTATAGAATCAAAGTGTAGTCTGGATTTTAGTTTTTTTGGTTATATTGTTCTGATATTTATGTTGAATAATTATATCACAATGTTTGAAAAAAAAAAATAGTACAGGTCTGGACCTCTGCATCCAGCCCCCAACCCCCGACCAAGAAAACAGGTACGATCGGTCAGTTCCTAGTTCAGAGCTGCCAGGCTTCAATCCCTGTAATTGGACCGGCTCTTGGGGACTGTGGCCACTTCCTGATTGGATGCTGCAGATCCCCATTGAGAAAGCAAGCACTCAAGGAGCCTTTTTCAAATCATAGCTCAACCACTGCCTTACACTACTACTTTCTGGACAGGTTTTTCGGCCCTGCCCCCACCCCCACCTCCTTTATGAAATACACTTCCCCAGTGATTCCTGCCCCCTGAGGCCTCATGCTAGTCAATTACAGCAACTTCCTAAAGGGGCAGTCCTCTCTCATGCTCAAATTTGACAAACACTGACGACTGCTGTATCTTAATCACACACTCTTTCCTACAGCTACCCACTACCATTGTCTTACCACTGCTCTACCCCGGCCATAGTTTCTTCTACCACATTCAACTTTGTACCCCGCTTCCCTATTCCCTCACTGATTACTGTCCTATCACCTTCCCTCTTTCTTGCCACCAGCATGGAGTGCCCTAAGTGGTTTCACCTCCCCTACTTACTCTCACTCCTGGTTCTTCCCCTCTGCCCCATCTACTCAACTCCCCTCACCCTACCCCTCACCTCCCTCCCATCCCTCCCTACCAGTTTTGCCTCAAATCCTTCTCACCCTCCTCATTCCTCTCACTCTTCCCTCATCCCACCTCCTTGCCCTCCTTCCCCACCCCACTTGCATGTCCAAATCCATCCCTGCCCCTCCCCATGTGAGTCCCTTCATCAGCCTTTGCCTGTTCCATGAGTTCTCTCATTCCTACCACAGCCATATCTTGTTCACCCACCACTACACCAGGCTATACTCCACCAAGCTGTCTTTGCTTGTGAACTGCAGGCACTTAAGGCTCCTCCTCCTACTACTCCTTATCTCAGGCTCCATTCACCCCAACCCCAGCCCCACACCTTCTACTGATTTCACCCATCACTCTTACCCCAAACCCACTAAACAGCTCACTTTTGCTCACTTAATGTGCAAAGCCTTTGGGCAAAAGAAACTTAATCGAGTCCTGGGTGACGACTAACATTTTTTATGTCATTGCCCTCACCGAAACCTGACTGAAGGAGGACATCTCCCCCAATGAAATCCTCCTTGACGGTTACTCATTCTTTAGAAATGACATGGTGGGGAAGCGTGGGGGAGGCTGCCTCATCTGGGTTGCTAATAACCTCCTTGCCACCGAATTTGACCCCCCACATCCCACCTCCTCCCTCAAGACCATCTCAATTAACCTCCTCCTTGGAGCAGATAAAATGGTCACAGTCAGTGTGGTGTACCTGCCACCCTCCTCCTTACCCCATGATCTTGACCTCTTCCTCAATATCAAGACTTCTCTCCCCTAAGGAAGGGATTGGATAATCCTAGGGGATTTCAACCTAAACTGGCTGTCTCCTCACTGTGACTCCACCATATAATCCATACTTGGCCTTGGCCTACACCAACTCATCACTGAACCTACCAGGACCAACTACAAAACTGGATCTCAGTCCCTCATTGATTGGGTCCTGGTCTCACACCCCTCCCATGTCACCACCTCTGGAGTTCTTCCCGAATCAGTCTGTGATCACTGTGCTGTTTTCTGCTGATGGTCCACATAACACCCCCCGCCCACACAAATTCATCCAAACCAGGCAATTGAAGAAGCTGGATGCTCCAAATTTTCCAAAGCCACCCTAGCCCAAGACTGGTCCTTCACTGAGAAACATTTCTGACTTTGCTACAAAGTGCTTGAAGCCTTTAGCAATAAGTTTCTCACCCTCTGTGACCATTTCATCCCGCTTAAAAAAATCCGGGTTAAGGATTCAAGCCAAGAATGGGTCACCCATGAGCTTCGCAAACTAATGAGGGATAGGGACCGAATCTGGAAGTTGTACAGAAAACACAAAACCCCCAACCCCTCCAAGACTTCAGAATCCTCAGGAACAGGTGCAAATCTTCCACAAGATCTGCTAAGTCCTCCTTCATCCTAGAAAAACAACGTGCTGCCCAAGGGAACCCTAGGAGGACCTGGAACATTCTTAACAACCTTATTGGTACGGGAATTTCTGAAGATCATATTTGTCTTACCTCTGAAGGGACAGCCACCACCGAGCCAAGCAAAATAGCCTCCCTTTTCAATAAGTACTTTGGTGACTTTGACCAGTACAAGCCCAGCTCCACTCCTACCTCATTTACCCCCACACCCTCCCAGTCTTCCACCCTAAGTTTCATTTCAGGTACCTAACCCCTGGTGAAGTGGTCAGGTTAATCAGAATAAATGATACAAGAGCACTGACAACATTGACTTCAGAGTTCTCCATCTTGTCTGTGACTCCCTGGCCATCCCTCTTACCAACATCCTCAAACACTCCCTCTGAACGGGGTCCATCCCGAAAGCTTGGAAGTGCACCATTATTAAACGTCTTCACAAATCCAGTTCCAAGGGTCTAGTATCCAACTACTGCCCCATCTCCTACTTGTCCCTCTCTCCAAAATTTTAAAGAAAGTGGTCCACAGGCAAACCTCAGAATTCCTCTCCAAATACAGCCTGCTCACAGATGCCCAGCATGGGTTCCATGCTTGACATAATACCAAAACTGCCCTCATCAAGTTCACCCACTCCATAGATAAAGCTAACAACAAAGGCCTCTACACCAGTGCTGCATTCATAGACCTCACCAAAGCCTTTGACCTCTTCAATCATGAAGTCCTCCTCCTCCATACCCTGGTCGGGCTCCATTTCTCATCTAATGTCTGCCTCTGGTTCAAGGATTATCTAACGGGCAGATCCCATTGCACCATTATTGGCGGTGTCCTCTCTGAATCCTGCCCCATCAAATATGGCATCCCCCAAGGGTCCATCCTGGGCCCTCTTCTCTTCTTTCTGGTTGTTAACTCACTGCCTGACATTTGCACCACCTCAGAACTCATTCTCTATGCTAATGATGCAGCCCTTTTCTGTCTGGACAAAAACCCCCAATGCTCTCATTAACAAACTCCAATTTGATTTCAGCAGACTTCACATCTGGTTCACATCCAAAGGTCTTGTACTCAACTCCAAAAGTTCATGGTTTTCTCCAGCCCCAGCAAACTCCTTGATTTTGACCTCTCCCTCTATGACAACCTTGATAACTCCATTGAAAGAGTCAGTGAATTCACATATATTGGCTTACTCCTGGATAGCGACCTCAGTTTTGATACTCACACTAGCCTAACAATTAAAAAAGCCCACCAATGCCTCGGTAACCTCCACAGAACCAAGCATTATCTTAACAGGGAATCCAATTCCCTCTTAGTCTCCAGCTTCCTCCTTTCTGTCTTTGACTATGGTTCACTTGTCTCCTTCCCCCACCTCCCCATCAAAAATTTCTCCAGACTTTGAAATTCCTACCACAACACTATCCACTTTGCCTCTGGTCTCCCTAAACTCACACACCACTGTGACCTTTCTAAGCTCACCAGTCAGCCCTCCCTTGAGGCCCATGTCAACTGCAAGATGGCCAGCTTCTTCTTCAAGCTCTCCCATGGACTGCTCCCTGTTTGCCTCTCTTCCAGACAGCCACCACCAGGAGGACCATTAGACTGTCCTCCACTCTCTCTTTCACTGTTCCTTTCTGCCAGACCACTCAGGGCCAGAAAACACTCTCTTTTATGGGACCCAAGCTCTTCAACTCTCTCCCACTGGAACTAAAACTCTGTCCTTCCTCAAATGCTTTCAAACACAATATCAGGAGACATTTCTCTCCTACCTGCACCTACTCACAGCCCTAACCTGGCTCTCCTTCTGCACCTTTTCCCCCTCATTCTCTGGTCATCTACCTCAGGCACTTACCCTCTCCTTCTAGCACTTGTAGTATTGTTAATCAACCTAGGTTAGTTTTTAGATTGCACTTAGATTATTTGTTTCCCACTGTTATATTATATTATTGTTAAACCCTCACCGAATGCTTAATGTCACCTTGTATTTGTTAATTCACCAAGGCTAGTTGATGGTTTGCCCTTTAGTCTATATTATCCTAAATTTATGTACCATTTTATTATCCCTCACTTTTAGTTAAATGTTTAAGCCTATGTCATGTCTCATGATTGTTGTATATAGCTGGATGCTTGTGTAAATGGGCAGCAATGCTCACATGCCTTTCCAGTATAACCAATAAAAATGAAATGAAATGAACATGTAAAAAAAGAGATGTTTTCTATTGGCATGCAGTACAACCACCCACACTCCCACCTTCCAATATCACCACAATTATTGTTTCTGTTTTTTTTTGGGGGGAGGGGTGAATAATTCAAATGACATTTCAATAAGGTTAATACATAGAAGAGTAACAAGAATTAATGTACTGTAATGATATATAGGAATACTTACATCTAATTAGAGTGGAGCATTTATAAGACCATTTTTAATAATGAAATTTAAAGATATTGCAGGGTACATAAGTGAGTTGATGAAGGAGGAGATTATAAGGAGGAAGACATACCATGGTTATAAACTGGCTGTATCACATGTTGATTAAGACATTAGTAAACCACCAACTGCTGTATTGTTCATCAAACCAGACAAGGATCAGTTAGTGACAATGCATAAGATAAGATTCAGTAATCTGATGGGTGATGGCCTGTAAATAGATATGTGTATACACTTTTTGTACAAATAACTTGTCCTACTTTTTTTCAGTTAATACTTTTTATCCCCTTGAGGTCTCTGTGTCCTACTTAGCACAACCACTGCTAGTGGAAACACTAACAACAGGCTATGAGCCACCACCTTCCAGAGGTAGGAGAGCAGTCAACCGGATAATCAGTCCTCCTCCCTCAGTTGATCCTCCAACAGCTCAATTTTTCCCCTGAATAATGGACATTAGTGATGCAACAAATAATGTTTTCTCTGCACTGTTATGCCATACATAACAAAGAAGCATGAAGATTAAATGAGGATATACACATGCTGATAATTAATCAGATTATGGCATTTTTTATGCCAATTTTATCATCTAAAATTCTGAAATATTAGTGATCTGAGTGTAGGTTGGTGGAGTATAATTATTTAAGCAGTAAGCTATGAACTTGCTTCAATCATGGAGCTAATCCCAATATTCATTGTATCTGCAAACACATTTGTTTTACTCGTAGTTTAACAGATTATAGCTGATTATGTCAAACTACTTTTGCATAGTTCGACGCTGGCATACTGTATACTGTATGTTACTATTAGTAACAGAATTAGTTGCATCTAACATAAGAGCATTGGGCTGCAATTGGAGATTCAGTGGTATGCAGAGCTTGTTGGTGTGTATATAAGCTTTGATTTTATGATTGTCGATCTCACTGTCATTCATAGTCTGGCCCAGAAATTCAAAAGGGTTGCGCCCCGGTGCAATATTCAAAAGGGAAAAGTGCACGGCACAAATCCCAATGCACCGGAGCACATCAGTAATGGATGCAGGCACAGGTAGGGGGGCGCGCCCATGCATAACCTGCACAGCCCGATATTCAGTCCGGGATGTGCAGAGCCATGCATGTGCAACCCCTACCTGTGCCAGCACAAAGTTAAGCCAAAAAAAAGGAACAACTGATGGCCACCCACAGCTGAGCTGCCACATTGCAGGGTGAAACACAGCAGCTGCCACCTGTGGGTGGCCACACGAGTTCTGGCTGCACCTGGTGGCACCCCCCCATGCCCGATCATGGGCATATGTTTAAAAAAAATTCCCCGTCCTATATCCCTGGTGGTCCAGTGGACCGGAGTCTGCCCGATCGCGGGCATTTGTTTAACACATAGATCCTCGTCCAATATCCCTGGTGGTCCAGTGCACCACTCTCTGCCCAATTGCAGGCATATGTTTAAAACATAGATCCTCATCCAATATCCCTGGTGGTCCAGTTGATCTATGGAATTATATTTCCTAGCAAACCAGCCAACTAGATGTCCAGTTTCTGTTTCCTTTATTTGTAGTGCACAATCACAATTAGCATGTGGGTATCTTAATGATTTTATACACAAATGATGTTGCACTGTCCATCTAAATATAGAATTTAAAATCAAATAAAGACCACTTGGCACACCCAGTCTACCCATTTTTCCCCTACCTGCAGTATAAAAAAGTAAACATTTTGCAGCATTATTATTGCTATTATCTCAGCTTGACTGTTCTATTGAAGTACAATAAATTGTATAACATATCTGTTTGTAAATTATTCTGATTTTAATTTTGATCCTTTTCAACACTATTGAACATGAGATAGCATGCATAATGATGTTATTATTGAAGAATGAAGAAATGGAACTGGATTACTATTGATATATTGCTGCAAACATCTCCCAATAACAAATACAGTTAATTCAGTTGGTTTTATTTTTATGAGACATATCTGATTACAGTTCATGGCATCAGAATGGGGACAACTGTAACAGAACTACTTTGGGGGCTATGCACAACTGATGGGCCAGGTATGCATGACTTGAGTGTACCAGGCCTATACAGCATAGCTTCAAACTTGACGATAAGTGTATGGTGTGCAGTATGCACAACTGCATGCCTCCACAGAGTGCCTGTCTGCATCCCCCAGCACACTGCTGATGACTGTTCTGGGTCCCAAAGTGGATCTCCTGCTCTGTGTGAGTGAGGGATTCTGGGAAAGTGCAAGAGAGTTGAAATTTAAAAGTTAGGTGAATGGCTAAATGGCTGCTCCTAGTCCTCCTTTTCTACCCAGAGGACTGGGGTAGTACTGTAGGGGGTTATGTTTTCCTGCAGCTTGCTGGGGTTCCTCTGGGAGGGAGCATGCAAAAGATATGGCAGGGTCCCTGCCTATGGAATCCTGCACTCCCCTCACTGGTCACTCCCCACCTTCATGAATGGTGTGTAGTGTAGGCACACCCCAAGACACATCCTTAGACTGGCCATGTGTGTAGCTACATGATCGGCCAGAGGGCTCAAGTGCAAAAGGGGTGTGCACCCCTTCTGTGAATGGTACTATGGGTCTGATGGGCCTCTGGTTTGTGTCATTCCATCTTAGGATTGCCAACATGCCGCAGATGCACAGTGAGTAGGCAGTCTGCCTCTTCATGCATAGTACCCTATATGCATAAGTGGAAGTACTTTTGCAATGCAGGTATTATTGTTTCAGCTGTGGATTCAGAAATATTTGCAAGAGTCTAGAAGTTTTGTATATGGCTAGCATGTTCCTTGAAAAAAATTACCTTTGACAGCTCATATTAAATTAAAACTGCTTCACATAAGATTGCTCAGGCTCAGGTTCTTTATAGCAGCAGCATAAGATGTTAGCACGGATGAAACCATTGTATCTGTATGTTGTATGTATATAGTTAATTAGATTAATGATGAAAAATGTAACTATTTTTCATGTATTAACAGTAATATAAATGAGAAAAGCATTTTTGCTGGAACAATAATTGATCCTTTTGAATGATTTATTCATTAAGAAGGAAATTTTAACAAAGTGATAAAAAAGGGGAACAGAAATGCAGAATTCCAACAGCCATACAGTACCTCAATCTGTGTTACATGATCGTGTGCAGCCTGTGCATCATGGCACATGCATTCTTCCCAGGAACATTCCATTATCTACCACCAATGAATGATTGAATCACTTCTTGCTAATTCTTAATCAGCAGAACACCCCCATCCACAAAATGTTCATCAATGCTCATTCAGAAAAAGAATGCATCATTCAGAGGTAATTTAAGGAAGCATTTTAAGGAAATATTTTTACACAGAGAGGGTTGTGGATGCATGGAACAGCCTTCCGGAGGAGGTTGTGGAGTCAAAAACAGTGGTAGAATTCAAGCATACATGGGACAGTCATAAGGCAATTCAAGGGGGTGGGGGTAGGAAGAAATAGGCTGCTGGTTAACTAGGATCTGCAGCTTATCCATTAGGTAGGGAAATGGGCAGACTGGGTGGGCCAAGCGGTCCTTATCTGCTGTCAAAATCTATGTTTCTATGTTTCCATTCATTCAGTAGTGTTAGAGAACTGAATGTGGACCTGAAGGATTCATGAATCATTGAGGGGTATGGGGTAAGCTGGGTCACAGAAAGCACAAAGTAAATCAGGCACAGGGTGGAAATGTCTCCTGATTAATGCTATAAGTATGGTAAATAAATTTAAAGAACTATGCCACATTATGACATCACAAAAAATCAACATTTGCGCTATAACAGAAACTTGGTGGGATAAGAACAATGTATGGGAGCAATCCATTAGTGGTTATAACTTATTCACCAAATCTAGACAATATAGAAAAGGGGTGGGGTAACTGTAGATATTGGTGATTATTAACGATTTGGAAGATATATGGTTAAAGAAAATACCACATGGCTCCCTGAAAATTACATTGGGAGTTATATACAGACCACCATCCACAAAAGCAGTGATGGATAATGCCCCACAAAGCTATTTATTAGACCTAAATCATAGAGATAGACTTTGTGTCTGGGTGATTTTAATTTGCCAGGCATAAAATGGTATGAACAGGGTTGAAAATTCATATTTGGAAGTGTTTGACCAGGTGGGATTAAGAACAAATGGTAAGACAACATACAAGGGACAACATCCTGGACTTAGTCTTGTCAAATTTGAGAGACTCCATCATGGAGCGTAGAGTAGCTGCTCCATCAGGTGGCAGTGACCATTGAATGGTATCCTTTATTGTAGCAGAAACGATGCAACTTAGTTCAGGGGCGACTACTACATTGGACCTCCAAAAAGCAGTTTTTATTACCATGATACACAAATTGGCAGGGTGGGATTGGGAGACAGATCTAGGTAATTTAAATTTGCAAGAAATATGGGACATGATCCATAACAAATTACAAGGACTTATGAGGGAGCATATTCCATGATGAATAAAGTATGGGAATAGGTCTAGATCACCTAGCTGGCTATCCAAGAAGATAAGACTTTTGATAAAGAAAAGAAACAAGCTTTATAAGAACACAAGGTGCACAAAAAATGAAAGCGGGTGGATAAGATACAGGCACCTTCAAAGGAAAATTAAAAAGGAAATAAGAAGAGCCAAGGCAGCCTATGAATACAAACTTGCTAATAAGACTAAAGATAACTATAAATCTTTTTATGCTTATGTAAACAGCAAGAAAAGTTCTGGGAACACAATGGGGCCAGTTAAGGATGTGGATGGTATGCTTGCCTTGACTAACAAACAAATGGCAGATGTACAGAACAATTACTTCTCTACAGTATTTAATAAAAAAACAAGTCCAGGGGGATAGCTTGAAATTAGGCAGCACCTTGGGTTGTCCCATAAAAATTGATATGGGGGTATTAGGAAAAGATTAAGTCTATTGGATCCAAATAAATCTCAAGGACCAGATGAAATCCATCCAAGGCTTATTAAGGAGCTGGCATATGAATTAGCTCCTCCCATGACTTACTTATTCCCACACTCTTTAAACACCGGCAGGTTGTAGATGCACGAACGTAGCCATGGACATTTCTTTATTCAAAAAAGGTGGCAAAGGTAACCCAACAAACTATCACCTGGTTAGCTTAACCTCTTCCATTTGCAAAATCTTTGAATATATCATTAAAGAGTACTTAATAGATTACATACAGAGAAATGATTTAACAGATAATCTCAACATGGCTTCACAAAAGGTAGATCATGTCAAACAAACATTTTGGAGTTCTATAACAGGGTGGGTAAACTATTGGATAGGGGTAGACCTGTGGAAGTGGTCTTCTTGGACTTCACCAAGGCATTTGACAAGTTACCAGATGCTAAGCTGGTGTTAGTCCTCAGAGGTCTATGGGCATACATAGAAAAATCATTACATGAATTGACTCCTGGATGATGAATAGGAGACAGAGAGTCGGTGTTAGGAGGAAGCTGCCTGACTGGACTGAGGTTACTTTCAGGGTCCCCCAGGGGTCGGTTTTGAGCCCATGCCTTTTCAACATTTAAGTATCTTCCCTTCAGTATGAACAGCAAGGCCTCTGGTTGACTAAATTTGCAGATGACTGCAGAGTAGGAGCAGACATTCAAAATATTGGAAATGCAAATGGACGTCAGGATGCACTCTATCAAACTGTAGCTTGGTGCAATAAATACAAATTACAACTCAGTTCAGATAAATGTACTGTAATGCATCTAGGGACAAAAAACTTAACACACAATTGCTATCTAGGAAACTTTACCCTTAGGGAAGTGACTGAGGAGAAGGATTTAGGGATCACTATACCTGATGATTTGCAGTTCAAGGCTTATTGTAAAATCACTAGCCAAAAGGCTAACAGAGTATTAAACTGTATCTTAAAACATATATCTAGTAGGAAAAGAAAGGTTTTTGTCCTGCTTTACTGGTCCTTGGTTAGACCAATCTTGGAATATGGGGCTAAGGTCTGGTCACCTTAAAAGAGTGAGTGAGTGAGTGAGAGTGGACGAGTGAGAGTGAGTGAGTAATCCTGAGTGAGTGTGCGAGTGAATGAGTGAGTGAGTAAGAGTGAAAGTGCATGAGTGAGAGTGAGTGTGAGAGTGAATGAGTGAGAGTGAGAGAGTGAGTGCGTGAGTTAGTGAGTGAGAGTGAGTGAAAGTGAATGAATGAGTGAGAGTGTGTCAGTGTAAAAGAATGAGTTACTGAAAGTAGACGAGTTAGAGTGAGTGAGTGTGAGTGAGTAAGTTTGTGGGTGCGTCAGAGTGATTAAGTAAGAGTGAGTGTGTGAGTGTGTGTGAGTAAGAGTGAGTGAGTTAGAGGGAGTGAGAGGGAGAGAGAGAGTGAGTGTGAGTGAGAGTGAATTAGTAAGAGTGATTGAGTGTGTGAGAGGGTGAGTGAGTGAGAGTGTGCATGAGTGAGAGTGAGTGAGAGTGAATGAGTGAGTGAGAGTGAATGATTCAGTGAGTGAGAGAGTGAGTGTGAGTGACTGAGTGAGAGTGGGTCAGTGGGTGAGAGTGAGAGTTATTGAGTGTGAGTGGGTCTGTGTGTTAGTGAGTGAGAGTGAGTGACTGAGTGTGTGAGTCTGAGTAAATGTGAGAGTGAGTTAATCAGTGAAGGGGAGTGAGTGAGAGTGTATGAGTGAGAATGAGTGAGAGTTACTGAGAGTGAGAGATTGTATGTGATTGAGTGAGTGAGAGTGCATGAGAGAGAGAGAGTGTGAGAGTGTGAGAGCGAGTGAATGAGTTAGTGAGAGAGAGAGTGAGGGAGTGTGAGTAAGTGAGAGTGCCTGAGTGTGAAAAAGTGAGAGAGTGGACAAGTGACAGTCAGTGAGAGAGTAACAGTGAGTGAGTGGGTGAGTGAGTGAGTCAGTCAGTCAGAGAGAGTAAGAGTAAGTGAGAGTGAGTGAGTGAGTGAGTGAGATGAGTGTGAGTGAGTGAGAGTGAGTGAGAGAGAGAGAGTGAGTGAGTGTGTGAGTGAAATTGTGTGAGTGAGGGAGAGTGAGTAAGAGTGAGTGTAAGAGAGAGTGAAAGTGAGTGAATGGTTGAGAGGGTGAGCAAGTGAGACCGAGAGAGAGTGAGTGAGAGAGTGATTGAGTGAGAGAGTGTTAGTGAGTGAGAGTGATCGAGTCAGTGAGAATGATTGAATGAGAGTGTCAGTGAGAATGAGTGAGAGTGAGTGAGAGTGAGAGTGTTTATCAGTAAGTGAGAGTGAGTGAATCAGAGTGAGTTAGTCAGTGAGACTGAGATTGAGAGTAAGTGTGAGAGTAAATGAGTGAGTGAGAGTGTGTGGGTGGGTGAGTGAGAGAGTGAGTGAGTATGAGTGAGTGAGAGGGTGAGAGTCAGTCACTGAGAGTGAAAGTGAGAGTGAATGAGAGTAAGAGTGACTTAATGAGAGTGTGTGAGAGAGTGAGTCAGTGTAAGAGTGAGTTAGTGAGAGTGAGTGTGAGAATGAATGAGTGAGTGAATCAGTGAGAGTGAGTGAAATAGTCTGATTGAGTGAGAGTGAGAGTGAGTGATTGAGAGAGTGAGTTAGTGAGAGTGAGTGAGTGTGAGTGAGTGAGATAGAGTTTGAAAGAGTGATTGAGTGATTGAGTGAGTGAGAATGCCCGAGTGTAAAAGAGTGAGTGAGTGAGAGTGGACAAGTGAGAGCCAGTGAGAGAGTAACAGTGAATGAGTGGGTCAGTGAGTGAGAGTGAGTTAGTTAGAGTGAGTGAGAGTGAGTGAGATATTGAGAGTGTATGAGTGTGAGTGAGAATGAGTAAGTGAGTGAGAGTGAGTGAGAGTAAGTGAGAGTGAGTGAGTGAGAGTGAATGAGAGAGAGTGAGAGGATTGAGTGTGAAATAGTGTGTGTAAGCTACTGAGAGAGAGAGTGAGATTGTAGTGAGATTGAGAGAGCTAGAGTGAATGGGCGAATGGGTGAGTAGGTGTGAGAGAAAGTGAGTGAGTGAGTGTGACTGAGTGAGAGTGAGTGAGTGAGAGTAAGTGAAGAGTGGGTGGGTGAGTTAGACAATGTGAATGAGAGAGAGTGAGTGAGTGAGTGAGTGAGTGAGTGAGTGAGGGAAAATGAGAGAGTGAGTGTGAGTGAGTGAGTGTGAGTGATAGTGAGTGAGAGTGACAGAGAGTGTGGGTGAGTGAGACTGAGTGTAAGTGAGAGTGAATGAGTCAGAGTGAGTGAGACTGAGTGAGAGTGAGTGAGTAAAAGTGAGTCAGAGTGAGTAATTGAGTGAGAGTGAGTGAGTGAGTGTTAGTAAGTGAGAGGGACTGACTGAGACAGTGTGAGTGAGAGTGTGTGAGTGACAGTGATAGAGTGAGTAACAGTGAGAGAGAGTGAGTGAGTTAGAGTGAGTGAGTGTGAGAGTGAATGAGTGAGTGAGAGTCAGTGATTGAGAGTGCGTGAGTGGGTGAGTGAGTGAGTGTGAGTGAGTAAGAGTGATTGAGTCAGTGAGAGTGAGTGTGATTGAGTCAGTGTGAGTGAGTGAAACTGAATGAGTGAGAATGAGTGAGAGTGAGAGCTAGTGAGAGTGAGTGTAAAACAGTGAGTGTGTGAGAGTGGATGAGTGAAAGTGAGTGAGAGAGAGTGAGTGTGAGTGAATGGATGTGTGCATGAGAGTGAGTGAGCAAGAGGGAGTGAGTGAGAGTGAGTGTGAGAGTGAATGAGTGAGTGAGAGTGCATGAGTGAGAGAGTGAGTGAGTGTGAGTCAGAGTGAGTTACTCAGAGAGAGAGAGTGAGAGTGAATGAGTCAGTGAGAGTGAGAGTGAGTGAGAGTTCGTTAGTGAGTGAGTGTGAGTAAGTGAGAGTGAGTGAGTGAGTGAAAGTGAATGAATGAGTGAGAGTGTGTGAGTGTAAAAGTGAGTTAGTGAGAGTGGAAGAGTGAAAGTGAGAGTGAGTCAATGTGAGTGAGTGGGTGGGTGTGTCAGGGTGAGTAAGTGAGTAATAGTGAGTGAGTGAGAATGATTGAGAGAGTGAGTTAGTGAGTGAGTGAGAGTGTGAGTGAGAGTGAATTATTGAGACTGATTGAGTGTGTGAGAGGCTGAGTGAGAGAGTGAGTGCGTGAGAGTGAGAGAGGTGTATGAGTAAGGATGAGTGAGAGTGAATGAGGGCATGAAAGGGAATGAGTGGGTGAGTGAGAGTGAATGATTCAGTGAGTGAATGAGAGTGACTAAGTGAGAGTGGGTGGGTATGTGTGTGTTAGTGAGTGAGTGATTAAGAGTGAGTGACTGAGTGTATGAGATTGAGTAAGTGTGAGTGAGAGTGACTGAGTGAGAGTTATTGAAAGTGAGTGAGAGCGAGTGAGAGTGTTTGAGTGAAAGTGAGTGAGTGAGAGTGAGTTAGTCAGTTAGAAAAAATGAGTTAGTGTCAGTGAGTAGGTGTTCGAGTGAGTTCGTGAGTGATTGAGAGTGTCTAAGTGTGAAAGAGTGAGTTATTGAGAGAGAGAGTGAGTGAGTGTGAGTCACAGTGAGTGAATGAGAGTGAGCTTGAGTGAGTGAGTGTGTGAGTGAGTGAGAGTGAGGTGGAGGAGGAGTTTGATTGGAGGAGGAGGAGGAGTGAGTTAGAGTGAGTCAGAGAGAATGAGTGAGAGTGAGAGTGATTGAACGAGGGTGAGTGAGACAGTGAGTGAGCGTGTGTAAGAGTGATAGAGTTTGTAAGAGTGAATAAGTGAGAGTGAGTGATTGAGAATAAGTGAAAGTGAATGAGTGAGTGAGAGTGAGTCAGTGAATGCAAGTGAGTGAGAATGAATAAGACAGTGTGAGGGTGAGTGTGAATGAGTGAGTAAGTAAGACTGAGTGAGTCAGTGAGAGTGAGTGAGTGAGACTGGGAGAGTGTCAGTGAGTGAGTGAGTGAAACTGAATGAGTGAGAGTGAGAGTGAGAGACAGTGAGAGTGAGTGTAAAAGAGTGAGTGAGAATGGACGAGTGAAAGTGAGTGAGACAGTGAGAGTGAGTGAGTGAGTGTGTGCATGAGATTGAGACAGAGTGAGGGTGAGTGAGTTTGAGTGAATAAGTGGGAGTGAGTGAGAGTGAGTGTGAGAATGAATGACTGAGTGAGTAAGAGTGAGAGTGAGTGAATGAGTGACAGTGTGTGAGTGTAAAAGAATGAGTTAGTGATACTGGATGAGTGAAAGTGTGTGAGTGGGAGTGAGTGTGAGTGAGTGGGTGGGTGCTTCAGGGTGAATGAGTGAGTCTGTGAGTGTGAGTGAGTGAGTAAGAGTGAGTGAGAATGAGTGAGAGAGGGAGACTGAGTGAGAGTGAGTTAGTAAGAGTGAGTGTGAGTGACAGTGAGAGAGAGTGAGAGTGTGAGTGAGTGAATTAGTGAGAGTGATTGAGTGTATGAGAGGGTGAAAGAGAGTGAGTGAGATTGACAGTGAGTGAGAGAGTGTATATGTGTGAGTGAATGAGAGTGAATGAGTGAGTGAGAGTGAATAAGTGGGTGAGTGAAAGTGAGAGTGAATGATTCAGTGAAAGAGTGTGAGTAAGAGTGATTGAGTGTGAGTGAGTGTGTGTGTGTTTGTGAGTAAGTGATTGAGTGAGTGAGAGTGAGTGACTGAGTGCGAGTCTGAGTAAGTGTGCATGAGAGTGACTGAGAGTTAGTGAAAATAAGTGAGAGAGTGAGATTGTTTGTGTGAAAGTGAGTGAGTAAGAGTGAGTGAGTTAGTAAGTGAAAGTGAGTCAGTGAGAGAGAATGTGTTAGTATGAGTAAGTGTTAGAGTGAGTTAATTAGTGAGTGACAGTGAGTAAGTGAGAGAGTGAGTGAGAGTGCCTGAGTGTAAAAGAGTAAGTGAGTTATAGAGAGTGAGTGAGTGTGAGTCACAGTGAGTGAATGAGAGTGAGTGACTTACAGTGAGTGAGAGTGATTGAGTAAGTGAGTGTGAATGAGTGAGTCAGAGAGAAAGAATGAGAGTGAATTAGTGAGAGTGAGAGTGATTGAGTGAGTGAGGGTGAGTAAGAGTGAGAGAGTTTGTAAGAGTGAGTGAGAGTGATTGAGTGAGTGAGTTATAGAGTGAGTGTGAGTGATTGAGAGTGAGTAAGTGAAAGTGAAAAAGTGAGAATGAATCAATGAGTGAGAATGAATGAGACAGTGTGAGTGTGACTGAGTGAGTGAGAGTGAGAGTCAGAGTGAGTGAAACTGAGTGAGAATGATTTAGTGAAACTGAATGAGTGAGAGTGAGAAATAGTGAGAGTGAGTGAGTGTAAAAGAGTGAGTGAGAGTGGACGAGTGAAAGTGAGTGAGAGAGTGAGTGAGAGTGGGTGTGTGCATGAGATTGAGTGAACGTGAATGAGTTTGAGTGAGTGAGTTAGCAGGGGTGAGTGAGAGTGAATGAGTGAGTAAGAGTGAGAGTGAATGAGTGTGAGTGACAGTGAGTGAGAGACTCAGAGAGAGTGAGAGTGCATGAGTGAAAGTGAATGAATGGGTGAGAGTGTGGGAGTGTAAAAGAGTGAGTTAGTGAGCATGGACGAGTGCAAGTGAGTGAGAGTGAGTGAGTGTGAGTCAGTGGGTGAGTGAATGTGAGTGAGTGAGAGAGGGAGAATGAGGGAGAGAAAGTGAGTGGGAGTGAGTAAGAGGGAGTGAGAGACAGTGAATGAGAGTGAATTGGTGAGAGTGATTGAGTGTGTGAGATGGTGCGTGAGAGAGTGAGTGAGTGAGAGTGAGTGAGTGATTGAAAGTGAGTAAGTGAAAGTGAATTAGTGAGTGTAAGTGAGTGAAAATGAGTCAGTGAGTGAGTGAGTATGAGTCAGTTTGAATGAGTGAGAGTGAGTGAATGAGAGTGAGTTAATCAGTGAAGGGGAGTGAGTGAGAGTGAGTAATTCTGAGTTAGTGACTGTGTGTGAGTGAGTGAGAGTGAGTCTGAAAAACTGAGTGATTGAGATTGGATGAGTGACAGTAAGAGAGTGTGAAAGAGTGAGTGAGAGTGGACAAATGAGAGTCAGTGAGAGAGTAACAGTGAATGAGTGAGTGGTTTAGTGAGTGAGGGAGAGTGACTGAGTGAGGGTGAGAGATTGAGAGTGAGTGAGAGTGAGTGAGTGTGAGTTGGTGAGTGTGAGTGAGTTAGTGGCCTGTGAGTGAACGTGAGTGAGTGAGAGTGAGTCAGAGTAAGAGTGACTGAGGGAGAGTGCGAGTGAGGTAGTAAGAGTGACTGAGTGTGAAAGAGTGAGTGAATGAATGACTGACAGTGGACAAGTGACAGTCAGTGAGAGAGTAACAGTGAGTGAGTGGGTCAGTGAATGAGTGAGAGTGAATGAGAGTGAGTGAGTGTGAAATAGTGAGTGAGTTACTGAGTGTGAGAATAAGAGAGAGTAAGTGAGAGTTACAGTGGGATTGCATGAGCCAGAGTGAGTGTCAGTGAGGGAGTGAGTGAGGGTGAGTGAGTGAGTGTGACCAAGTGAGTGAGTGCAAGAGAATAACTGAGAGTGAGTGGGTGAGCGAGACTGAGACTGAGTGTGAGGAGTGAGAGAGGAGTGTGTGTGAGAGTGCATGAGGAAATGAGTGAATGGGTGTGTGAGTGGAGAGAGTGGAGAGTGAGAGACTGAGGAGACTGAGTGAGACTATGAGTGAATAATTGATAGAGAGTGAATGTGGTAGTGGGAAGTGAGAGGCAGTGAGAGGAGGAGTGAGAGGAGAGTGAGTGATTGAGAGTGCGTGGAGGAGTGAGTCAGTGACAGTGAATGAGTGAGAGAGAGTGTGTGAGTGACTGAGTGAGTCTGAGTGAGTGAAACTGAATGAGTGAAAGTGAGTGAGTGTAAGAGAGAGTAAGAGTGAATGAGAGTGAGTGGGTGTGTACATGAGAGTGAGTGAGAGTGAGCGTGAGTGTGAGAGAGAGTGAATGAGTGAGTGAGAGTGTGACTGAGTGAGTCAGTGAGAGAGTGAGGGTGAGTGGATGAGAGAGAGAGTGGGTGACAGTGAGAGAGAGTGAGTGTGTGAGTGGGAGTGAGTGAGTGAGAGTGTATGAGTGAGACTGAGTGAGAGTTACTGAGAGTGAGTAATTGTGGATGGAAGATTGTGTGTGACTGACTGAGTGAGAGTGAGTGTGAAAGAGTGAGTAAGTGAGTCAGAGTGCATGAGAGAGTGTGAGAGTGAGTGAATGAGTTAGTGAGTGAGAGTGAGAGAGAGAGTGAGAGAGTGTGAGTGAGTAAGTGAGAGTGCTTGAGTGCGAAAGAGTGGGAGATTGGACAAGTGAGAGTCAGTGAAAGAGCAACAGTGAGTAAGTGGGTCAGTGAGTGAGTGAGAGTGAGTGAGTCAGTGAGAGACAGTGAGAGTAAGTGAGAGTCAGTGGGTGAGTGAGATGAGAGTAAGTGAGTGAGAGAGAGTGAGTGAGTGTGTGAGTGAAATTGACTGAGTGATTGAGAGTGAGTGTAAAAGAGTGAGTGAGAGTGGATGAGTGAGAGAGTGATAGTGAGTGAGTGAGTGTGAGTGAGTGGATGTGTGTGTGACAGTGAGTGTATGAGACAGTGAGCAAGAGGGAGTGAGTGACAGTGAGTGTGAGAGAGAGTTAATGAGTGAGAGAGTGAGTGAGGGGTTGTGTGCATGAGATTGAGTGAGTGAGTTTGAGTGAGTGAGTAAGTGGGAGTGAGTGTGGGAGTGAATGATTGAGTAAGTGAGTGAGAGTGCATGACTGAGACAGTGAGTGAGTGTGAGTGAGAGTGAGTGAGTCAGAGTGAGTTACTCAGAGAGAGAGAGAGTGAGAGTGAATGAATGAGTGAGAATGAAAGTTTGCTAGTGAGTGAGAGTGAGTGAGTTTAAGTGAATGAATGAGTGAGTGTGTGACAGTGTAAAAGACTGAGTAAGTGAGAGTGGAAGAGTGAAAGTGAGAGTGAGTGAGTGTGAGTGGGTGGGTGGGTGTGTGAGTGAGTGAGTGTGAGTAAGTGAGTGTGTGAGTAAGAGTGAGTGAGAGAGGGAGACTGAGTGTGAGAACATGAGTAAGAAAGAGAGTGAGCGAGAGTGTGAGTGAGAGTGAATTAGTGATAGTGATTGAGTGTGTGAGAGGGTGAGTGAGAGAGTGAGTGACAGTGAATAAGAGTGAGACAGTGTGCATGAGTAAGGATGAGTCAGAGTGAATGAGTGCATGAGAGTGAATGAGTGGGCGAGTCAGTGACAGTGAATGATTCAATGAGTGAGAGTGAGTGAATGAGAGTGACTGAGTGAGAGTGGGTCAGTGGGTGAGTGAGAGAGAGTGACTGAGTGTGAGTGAGTAGGGGTGTGTGTGTGTGTTAGTGAGTGAGTGAGTGATTGAGTGAATGAGAGTGAATGACTAAGTTTGTGAGTTTGACTGAGTAAGTGTGAGTGAGAGTTAGTGAAAGTGAGTGAGAGAGTGAGAGTGTTTGAGTGAAAGTGAGTGAGTGAGAGTAAGTTAGTCAGTGAGAGAGTATGAGTTAGTGTGAGTGAGTAGGTGTTAGAGTGAGTTAATTAGTAAGTGAGTGAGTGAGAGAGTGAGTGAGAGTGCCGGAGTGTGAAAAAGTGAGTGAGTTATTGAGAGAGTGAGTGAGTGTGAGTCACAGTGAGTGAGAGTGAGCTTGAGTGACTTAGAGTGAGTGTGAGTGAGTGAGTGAGTGTGAGTGGGAGAAAGTGAGAGCGAGTGACTGAGTGTGAATGAATGAGTTAGAGTGAGTTAGAGAGAGTGAGTGAGAGTGATTGAGTGAGTGAGGGTGAGTGAGACAGTGAGTGAGTGTGCATGAGTAAGAGTGAGAGAGTTTGTAACAGTGAATAAATGAGAGTGAGTGATTGAGTGAGTGAAAGAGTGAGTGTGAGTGATTGAGAGTAAGTGAAAGTGAATGAGTGAGAGTGAGTCAGTCAGTGAGAATGAATGAGACAGTGTGAGTGAGTGAGTGAAACTGACTGAGTGTGAATGAGTGAGTGAAACTGAATGAGTGAGAGTGAGTGAGAGACAGTGAGACTGTAAAAGAGTGAGTGAGAGTGGATGAGTGAAAGTGAGTGAGACAGTGAGTGAGAGTGAGTGAGTGGGTGTGTACATGAGATTGAGTGAGTGAGTGAGAGTGAGTGAGTTTGAGTGACTGAGTAAGAGGGAGTGAGTGAGAGTGTGACAGTGAATGACTGAGTGAGTGACTCAGAGAGAGTCAGAGTGCGAGTGAGTGAGAGTGCATGCATGAGTGAAAGTGAATGAATAAGCGTGTGTAAGAATGAGTTTTATTTATTTATTTTTTATTTATTTATTTAGTTTTTGTTGACTGGGTAAGTGCACTAGACAAATCTCTGCCTATTTTCTTTCAGGCACGACCCGGAGAGGGGATACTGATGAATGCCAACTGACCTTGAAACCAGATTGCTGTTGGTGGTATTTTTAGTGAATGAGGAAATTTGGCCAGGACACAGGAATTCTCTACTCTTTCAATAAGTGCCATGGATCTTTAACATCTGCCCAAACTACCACCATTCAGGCAGATGGACCTCTGTTTAACATCTCATCCAAAAGACGCACTTCAGAAGTGCAGCACCTCTCTTGCTGCACTACAGTGTCAGTACTGATATTAACCTGGCGCCAGATGTGTTGGAACGCACAGCTCTCTGATCTCCTGGTCTCAGAGGCTGAAAAGTGCCCACTGAGCCACTGACCTAAGCAAAGTTAGTGAGTTAGTTAGTGTGGAAAGCAGAGAGTGAGAGTGAATGAGTAAAAGTGAATGAGTGTGAGGGGTGCTCAGGGTAAGTGAGTGATTGAGCATGAATGAGTGAGTGTGAGTGAGGAATGGAGTAAGAGGAGTGAGAGAAATGGAGTGAGGAGAAGGTGAGTGAGAGGAGTTAGTAAGAGGAGTGAGAGAGAGGAATTAGTGAGAGTGATTGAGTGTATGGAGAGGGTGGTGGAGGAGGAGTGATAGTGAGTGAAGAGTAGTGTGTGAGAGTGAGTCAGAGTGAGTGAATGAGTGGGTGAGTGAGAGGAGGAGACTGAGAGTGAATGGTCTCAGTGAGTGAGAGTGGGGAGTGAGAGTGATTGAGCAGAGCGGATCAGTGGGTGAGGAGGAGGAGAGTGACTGAGCGGAGTGGAGGGTGTGTGTTAGGGAGTGAAGGATTGAGTGAGGATGAGTGACTGATGAGAGTTAATGAAAGTGAGTGAGAGTGTTTGAGTGCAAGTCATGAGTATGAGTGGAGTGAGACTGAGTTAGTCAGAGAGAGAATGAGTAGTGGTGGGGAGTGTTAGAGTGAGTTACTAGTGTGAAAGGAGTGGGTGAGAGAGAGTGAGAGAGCCCAAGGTGAAAGAGTAAGTGAGTTATTGAGTGAGTGAGTGTGTCACAGTGAGTGTGAGAGGAGTGACTTACAGTGAGTGTAAGTGAGTGAGAGTGAGTGAGTGAGTTAGAGTGAGTCAGAGAGAATGAGTGAGAGTGAGAGTGATTGAGTGAGTAAGACAGTGAGTGAGAGTGCATAAGTAAGAGTGAGAGAGTTTCTAAAAGTGATTAAGAGTGACAGTGAGTGATTGAGTGAGTGAGAGAGTGAGTGTGAATGATTGAGAGTGAGTAAGTGAAAGTGAATGAGTGAGAGTGAGTGAATGAAGGTGAGTGAGTGAGTCAGTGAGAGTGTGTGTGAGAGAGTGAGAGTGATTTAGTGAAAATGAATGAGAGTGAGAGCTAGTGAGAGTGAGTGAGTGTAAAAGAGTGAGTAAGAGTGGACAAGTGAAAGTGAGTGAGAGTGAAATAGAGTGTGTGTGCATGAGATTGATTGAGTGACAGTGAGTGAGTTAGCAGGAGTGAGTGAGAGTAGGTGTGAGAGTGAATGAGTGAGTAAGAGTGAGACTGAGTGAGTGAGAGTGCATGGGTGTGAGTGAGTCTGAGTGACTCAGTGAGAGTGAGAGTGAGTGTGAGAGTGAGTAAGAGTGCATGAGTGAGTTAGTGAGTGAGAGTGAGTGAGTGAATGTGAATGAATGGGTGAGAGTATGGGAGTATAAAAGAGTGAATTAGTGAGAGTGAATGAGTGAAAGTGAGTGAGAGTGAGTGATTTTGAGTGAGTGTGAGAGTGAGTCAGAGTGAGTGAGAGTGGGAAAATGAGTGCGAGAAAGTGAGTGAGAGTGAGTAAGAGGGAGTGAGTGAGAGCGAGAGTGAGAGAGTAAGTGAGAGTGAATTAGTGAGAGGAGGAGCTGGAAAAGGGTCTGGTGGCAGATGTTGGGAGACACTGCAGACTGGGCAGAGGAACGGTGTTGGTGTAGGGGGACTTAAACATGCCAGGAACAGACTGGGAGACTATGACATCTTCTGTGACCAGGGAACAGAGGTTGTTGGATGTCTTTCAAGACGCGTTCCTAACTCAGCAGATGGGGGAGCTGACCAGGAGGCATGGGCATGGATGGTCCTGCAGACAGTGACCAGATTAGGGCCTGAGGTAAGTGACCCATTGTGGAGTGACCATGCCATGCAGTCTGGTTCTGTCTGGACCTAGAGGGCTGAAGGCTGCACAAAGATGGAGGAACTGACTTCAGGGGAACGGATTTTTAAGGAAATGAGAAGGATCTTAAGGAGCATTTGATGTGATTGGGTCAGACATGGACGCTGACAGTAGGTGGGAAATCATCAGGAGAGGGTGCAAGATGCTACCAGCACCTTGCAAGAGTAAGACAAAATGCGGTAGGGCCTGAAATTCTGCTGGTGGACCAGGGAGGTCCAGGAGATGGAAGCGGGAAAGAAGGCAGTCTATAGGCAATCCAAGTGCTCAAGGAGTGAAAGGATCGAGGGAGTATGAGCTGATGGCTGAAGGCCACTAGTGGTGAGGGCGGAACGCAAGGAAGGAGCAGAACCTGGCCTGGGAAATTAGGAGAGGGAACAAGGGTTCTTATATACATTGGGGAAAAACGAAGGGTGAAGGGGCTGATTAGCAGACTAAATCGAGAGATAGGCACAAGACCCAGGGGAGCAGGCTGAGGTACTAAATGAGTACTCACCTCAGGTTTCACCCAAGGAAAATGGGGTGCTGCATCATACATGGAGGAGACAGACACTGAGGGAGGGGGACCCCTTACCATTGGTGGTCTGGGGAGAGGGGAGGCACAACTGACAGAGAGGGGAGGGCCACAGGAGAAGGGGTACTGGAAGTGGAAATCACAGCAGAGAGAGTGAGGGGGCCTCAGCCCCCTAAGACAGAGAAAGCACCAAATGGATAAATTACATCCCAGAGTGCTGAAGGAACTTATGGATGTCCTGAAAACCCCTGGCAGAGCTTTTCACCATCTCTGAGGACAGGTGTGGTGCCCCCAGGACTGGCTGCGCGACATAGTGCCCATCTGGCCATGGGGGGACTGGCGAGGTGGCAGGAAAACCGTTAGGTCTGGTCAGCCTGACATCGGTGGTGGGCAAGCGTGATGGAGGGCATTGTCAAGGAGAGGTTGGGGGGACCTGGAAAGTCAGGGTGCCTGGACGACAGACAGAACAGATCTCATCCTGGGAAATGTGGTCAGACAAACCTTGTGGAGTTCTATGACTGGGTGACGAGTGCCTTGACCTGGGAGACCAGTGACATCTCTTTCACTTCAGCAAGCATCTTGACTCCATTCCTCAGGGTGGCCTGTTGGATAAGCTGGGAGAAATGGGGTGGGGAACCAGATGATCAGATGGATAGGCAATTGGCTCCAGAGGGTCGAGCTGGTGGATGTCTCATCCTCAAAGAGGGGCTGAGTGGGGTCCCACAAGGACTGGGTCCTGGGCCCCTGTCACGGCCTCGTGTCTGACATAAGGACAGGAATCAGGAGTGAGATGAGTCTCTTGCAAATGACCCAAACTGGGGCGGTGTGGTGGATGGGTGGAGGGAGGTGGCCCTACAGGGGGACTTGGAAGCTCTGAAAAGATGGTCTAGAAAGTGGAAGCCCAGGTTCAATGCAGGGAAAATGCAAGGGTACTCCACCTGGGGGCCAGAAACCCGGGCCAAGTGTACACCCTGGGAGGGAAGTGCTACAAGTCTCGATGGCTGAGAGGGACCTGGGGATGGTGGTGGATGTCAAGATGAACAACTCGAGACTTGTAGGAGGGCAGCAGCCAGCCAACAGGATGCTGGGATGCATCGCTAGGGGATCACCCAGAAGGAGGGAAGTGATAATTCTCTGTATAATCTGCTTGTGAGGCCACACCCTTGAGTAATTAAGTGCAGTTTTGGAGGCCACACTTAAAAAGAGGGACATTAAACTCCTAGAGAGGATCCAGAGGAGGGCAAACCAAATGATTTGGGGGCTTGGGGGACAGACCTATGAGGAGAGGCCTGAAGAGCTAAATATGTACACATTGGAAGAGAGAAGGGACTGGGGGGACATGATAGAGGTCTTCAAGTACATGAAGAGGGTAAATAGGGGAGGAACAGTCAGGGTGCTTCGAAGGAAGGAGGAGGGGGTCACTAGAGGGCATGGGTGGAAGCTGGAGGGGGGAAGATTCAAGGGAGAAAGGAGGAGGTGCTACTTCACTGAGAGGGTGGTGGAGCCATTGAATGCACTGCCTAGGGGGCTGGTGGAGGCAGAGACGGTGGAGGGGTTCAAGAGGGCTGGAGAGGTACAGGGAAGGGTTCTGAAGCAAAATCTAATGCAGCAAGAATATCTGGAACTGGGAAGGAGAAGCCAGAGAAGGTGAGGGGCAGGTGCCAGGCACCCAGGGTGGGGGGCTGACCAATCAATAGACCTCGAAAGACCAAGTAGCCTATTCTGCTGGCATTTTAGTATGTTAATATGTTAGTATGATTGAGCGTGTGAAAGGGTGAGTGAGAGAGTGAGTGACAGTGAGTGAGAGTGATAGAGTGTGCATGAATGAGAGTGAGTCACAGTGAATGAGTGAGTAAGAGTGAATGATAAAGTGAGTGTGAGTGAGAGTGAGTGAGTGTGACTCAGTGAGAGTGGGTCAGTTGGTGAAAGTGAGTGAGAGTGACTGAGTGTGAGTGAGTGTGTGTGTGTGTTAGTGAGTGAGTGATTGAGTGAGTGAGAGTAAGTGACTGAGTGTGTGTGAATCTGAATGTGTAAGTGTGAGTGAGAGTGACTCAATGAGAGATAGTGAAAGTGAATGAGAGAGAGTGAAAATGTTTGAGTGGTCATGAATGAGTAAGGGTGAGTGAGAGTGAGTCAGTGAGAGAGAGAATGAGTTAGTGTGAGTAAGTGTTAGAGTGAGTTAATTAGTTAGTGAGTGAGAGTGTGAGTGAGATTGTGAGTGCCTAAGTGTGAAAGAGTGAGTTATTGAGTGAGTGTGAGTTACAGTGAGTGAGTGAGTGAGTGAGAGTGAGTGACTTAGAGTGAATGTGAGTGAGTGAGTGAGTGTGAGTGGGAGTAAGTGAGTGAGAGCGAGTGAGTGAGTGTGAATGAGTGAGTTAGAGTGAGTCAGTGAAAATGAGTGAGAGTGAGTGAGGATGAGTGAGAGTGTGTGTGTGCATGAATAAGAGTGACAGAGTTTGTAAGAGTGAGTAAGTGACAGTGAGTGATTGAGTGACTGAGTGAGAGTGAGAGATTGAGAGTGAGTTAGTGTGAGTGAGAATGAGTGAGTGTGAGTGTTAGTGAGTGAGTGAGCATGAGTAAGTGAGTGAGAGTGAGTGAGAGTGAGTCAGAGTGAGTAAGAGTGACTGAGAGAGGGTGCGAGTGAGGGAGTGAGAGTGACTGAGTGTGAAAGAGTGAGTGAATGAATGACTGACTGTAGAGAAGTGAGAGCCAGTGAGAGAGTAACAGTGAGTGAGTGGGTCAGTGAATGAGTGAGAGTGAATGAGAGAGAGTGAGATTGAGTGAGTGTGGAATAGTGAGTGAGATACTGAATGAGAGAGAGTGAGTGAGTGAGAGTTACAGTGAGATTGAGGAGCAGGGGTGAGAGTCAGTGAGGAAGTGAGAGGGAGGGAGGGGTGTGAGGAGTAAGAATGAGGTGAGGAGTGAGGAGGAGTAGTGAGAGTAAGTGGCGGAGTGGGCAAGTGAGACTGAATGAGTGAGAGAGGAGTGAGTTTTAGTGAGGAGAGAGAGAGTGAGGAGAGTGACTGAGAGAGGTGAGTGAAGGGATGAGGTGAGAGTTAGTGAGAGAGGATGAGGGTGAGTGAGATGAGTGTGAGGTGAGGATGAGGTGAGAGTGAGGATGAGGTGAGAGTGAGGAGAGTGAGTGAGAGGGAGTGAGGGAGGATGAGAGTGAGGAGTGAGTAGAGTGGATTGTGAGTGAGAGAGAGAGTCCATGAGAGTGATTATGTATGAGGGAGGAGGATTAGGGAGAGTGAGTGAGAGAGTGAGGGAGAGGAGGTGACAGGAATGAGGAGTGATTGAGAGTGTGTGAGTGAATTAGTGAGTGAGAGTGCGGAGTGACTGGAGGAGTCTGAGTGACTGAAACTGAAATGAGTGAAGTGGAGTGAGTGTAAGAGTGAAAGTGGAGGAGGGTGTGCATGAGAGTGAGTGATGTGAGTGAGGCGGGAGGAATGAGAGGAGCGGAGGAGAGGGAGAGTGAATGAGTGAGGAGAGTGTGACTGAGTGAGCATGAGTGAGAGAGTAAAATGAGATGAGTGGGTGGAGTGAGACTGAGGAGTGAGGATGAGTGAGATGAGAGAGAGTGGGATGAGGTGAGGTGAGGATGAGGTGAGGGGATGAGAGTGAGAGTGAGGATGAGGTGAGGGTGAGGATGAGAGTGAGAGTGAGGATGAGGTGAGAGGTGAGGATGAGGTGAGGTGAGGGATGAGGTGAGAGTGATGAGTGAGGGGTGAGGATGGAGTGAGGATGAGGTGAGAGTGAGGATGAGGTGAGAGTGAGGATGAGAGTGAGGGTGAGGATGAGTGAGAGTGAGGATGAGGTGAGAGTGGGGATGAGTGACAAGCAAGGAGTGAAAGTGCATGGGGAGTGAGTAATGAGAGAGCTTAGTGAGTATGAGTGGAGTGAGAGGGTGAGCTAGTTAGTGAGAGTGAGAGTGAATGAGAGTAAGAGTGACTGAATGAGAGTGTGTGAGAGTGAGTCAGTATGAGTTAGAGTGAGTGAGTGTGTGAGAAATTCTGATTGAGTGAGTGTTAATGAATGAGTTAGTGAGAGTGAGTGAGATAGAGTTTGAAAGAGTGGTTGAGTGAGTGAGTGAGAGTGCCTGAGTGTAAAAAAGTGAATGAGTTAGAGTGGACAAGTGAGAGTCAGTGAGAGAGTGAGTAACAGTGAATGATTGGGTCAGTGAGTGAGAGTGAGTAAGTTAGAGTGAGTGAGAGATTGAGAGTGAGTAAGTGAATGTGAGTGAGAATGAGTGATTGTGAGTGAGTGAGTGTGAGTAAGAGAGAGTGAGTAAGTGGAGAGGAAACAAGTCTGAGTGAGGAGGATGAGTGAGAGTGAAATGAGAGAGAGTGAGAGTGGATTGAGTGTGGAAATAGTGAGTGTGCATTGAGTGAGAGAGAGAAAGTGAGAGCTAGAAAAGTATTGAGAGAGCCAGAGTGAGTGGGTGGAGTGTGTGTGACAGAGAGTGGAGGAGTGGAGGAGTGTGGAGTGAGAGCGTGAGTGTGACTGAGTGAGAGAGTGACAGTGGGTGGGTGGGTGAGACTGAGTGTGAGCCAGTGAGAGCGTGGAGTGAGTGAAATGATAGAGTGAGTGTGGAGAGATTGAGTGAGTGTGAGTGATAGTAAGAGTGACAGTGGAGTGGGGTGAGTGAGTGGAGTATATTTAGAGGAGTGAGTTAAAGTGAGCGAGAGTCAGTAATTGAGTGAGAGGGAGTGAGATGGAGTAAGTGAGCAGTGAGGAGTGAGAGTGTGTGGAGTGAGAGTCAGAGTAACAGTATCATTAAGTGAGTAAGAGTGAGAGAGAGAGTGAGTGAGAATGAGTGGAGTGAGTAAGTTAGAGTGAGTGAGTGTGAGAGTGAATGAGTGAATGAGTCAGTGATTGACAGTGAGTATGAGTGAGTGAGAGTGACTGAGACAGTGAGAGTGAGTGTGAGTGAGTGAGTGAAACTGAGTGAGTGTGAGTGAGTGAGAGTGTGAGTGAGTGAAACTGAATGAGCAAGAATGAGTGAGAGAGAGTGAGAGTGAGTGAGTGTAAAAGAGTGAGTAAGAGTGGATGAGTGAAAGTGAGTGAGAGAGAGAGTGAGAGTGAGTGTGAGTGAGTGGATATGTGCATGAGAGTGAGTGTGTGAGTGAGTGAGCAAGAGGGAGGGAGTGAGTGAGTGTGAGAATGAGAGTTAATGAGTGAGTGAGAGAGAGAGGGTGAGTGAGAGAGTGGGTGTGTGCATAAGATTGAATGAGTGAATGAGAGTGAGTATGTGGGTATGAGTGAGAGTGAGTGTGAGAGTGAGTGAGTAAGAGTGAGTGAGAGTGCAAGGAGGAGAGTGGAGTGTGAGTGAGAGTGAGTGAGTCAG
Organism: Neoceratodus forsteri; assembly: GCA_016271365.2. Taxonomy (NCBI): domain Eukaryota; kingdom Metazoa; phylum Chordata; order Ceratodontiformes; family Ceratodontidae; genus Neoceratodus; species Neoceratodus forsteri. Next base: position 499,773,776 of record CM057456.1, read on the forward strand.
AGTGAGTGACTCAGAAAGAGAGTAAATGAGACAGTGCGCTGAGTGAGTTAGTGAGTGAGTGAGAGAGGAGTGGAATGAGTGAGTGAGAGTCAGTGATTGAGAGTGTTTGAGTGGAAATGAGTGAGTGTGGACTGAGAGTGGAGCGGAGTGAGAGTGAGTGAATGAAACTGAGTGAGTGTGTGGAGTGAGTGACCTTGAAAGTGAGAGTGTGTGAGGATTGAAACTGAAATGAGTGGAGGAAAGATAGTGAGAGTGGAGTGAGTGCAAAAGAGTGAGTGAGTGAGAGTGGATTTGAGGAAAGAGGAGAGAGTGAGGAGGAGGTGAGTGAACGGATGTGTGCATGAGAGTGAGTGTGTGTGAGTGAGTGAGCAAGAGGAGCGAGTGAGAGTGATGGAGGAGAGTTAATAAGTGAGTAAGAATTAGAGAGTGAGGAGGAGGTGTGTGCATGAGATTGGAGGAGGAGAGTGGGAGGAGTTTGAGGAGTGAGTAAGGGGAGTGGAGTGAGAGTGAGGGACTGAGTAGGAGTGAGTAAGAGTGCATGAGTGAGGGAGTGAATGAGTGTGTGAGGAGAGTGAGTGAGGGTGAGTGAGTGACCAGGAGAGAGAGTGAATGAGGAGTGAGAGTGCGGAGTGAGTTAATGAGTGACAGAGTGAGTGAGGAAAGTGAATAAATGAGTGAGAGTGTGTGATTGTAAGAGTGAGTTATTGAGAGTTGCAGTGATGAGAGGAGTAAGAGTGAGTGTGAGTAAGAGTGAGTGAGTGAGAATGGGAGTGGAGAGGGTTTGGAGTGTGAGAAGATGAGTTAGAGACAAGGCAGGAGAGGACAGAGAGAGACTGGAGTGACAGTGAGGAGTGTGTATGAGTAAGGATGAGCCAGGAGTGAATGAGTCCAGGAGAGTGAATGGAGTGGGTGAGTGAGAGTGAATGAGAGGGAGTGAATGATCCAGAGTGAGGGGAGAGAGTGAGTAAGGGTGAGTGAGTGATTGAGGAGAGTGAGTGACTGAGTGGTGAGTCTGGAGGCGTGGAGGAGAGTGACTGAGTGAGTTAAAGAAACGAGTGAGAGAGAGAAAATGAGAGTGTCAGGAGGAGAGGTCAAAGTGAGAGTGGAGCAGAGAGAGAGAATGAGTTATTGTGGAGTGTGTAGGTGTTAGAAATGAGTTAATTAGTTAGTGAGGAAAGTGAGTGAGAGTGCTGAGTGTGAAAAAGAGTGAGGGAGTTATTGAGGAAAGGAGGAGTGGAGTCACAGTAAGGAGTGAGAGTGGATGAGTGACTTAGAGGAGTATGAGTGTGAGGAGAGTGCAAGGAGAGTGAGTCAGGAGAAGGAATGGGAGGAGTGCGTGAGTGAGTGGGAGTATCGCAAGTGAGATTGAGCAGCCAGAGGAGTTAGTCAGTGACAGTGAGATTGAGAGCAAGTGAAAGTGAATGGAGTGAGTGAAAGTGTGTGGGGAGTGAGTGAGGAGTGAGGAAGTCTGATTGAGTGAGTGAGAGTGAGTGTTAGTGAATGAGTTAGTATGAGTAAGTGAGAGACTGAGTTAGTGGAGAGTGAGTGAGTGTGTGTGAGGATAGAGTTTTAAAAGTGATTGAGTGAATGAGTAGAGTGCCTGAGGTAAAAGAGTGAGTGAGTGAAAGTGGACAAGGAGAGTCAGAGAGTGAATAACAGGGAATGAGTGAGTGTGAGTGAGAGTGAGTGTTAGAGGGAGTGAGTAGATTGAGAGGAATGAGTGTTGAGTGAGTGAGAATGAGTGATTGTGAGGGAGTGGAGGAGGGAGGAGGAGAGAGTGAGTGCGTGAGTGAGAGTGAGTGAGAGGTTGAGAGAGTGAGAGTAACTGAGTGGAACAGTGAGTGTGTTACTGGAGGAGAGATGGTGAGTTCTAGGAGCGGAGGGTTTCAGAGGAGGGTGAGTGTGTGTGGAGAGTGGGTGGAGGAGGGAGGTGACTGAGGAGGAGAGTATGAGAGTGGGGTGGTGGGTGAGGCTGAGGTGAGGAGAGATTGAGGAGTGAAATGATTGTGAGTGTGAGTGAGAGATAGTGAGTGAGTGAGAGTGGTGAGAGTGTGGGTGAGTGAGACTGAGTATAAGTGAGAGTGATGAGTCAGAGGAGTGAGATTGAGAGTGAGGAGTTAAAGTGAGTGAGAGGAGGAGGTAGCAGGTGAGAGGATGAGATAGAGTGAATGAGATGTGTGAGTGAGAGTGAGGAGAGGAGGAGTCTGCTGAGTGACAGTGCTCAAGTGAGTGAGAATGAGTGCTATTGAGTAAGTAGGAGGATGGTGGGAGAGTGAATGGAGGAGAGTGTGGAGTGAGCGGAGGAGGAGTGAAACTGAATGAGTGAGAATATGAGAGAGATAGGATGAGGAGGTGGACAGAGAGTGTGAGTGAGACTGAGTGTAAGTGAGAGGAGTGAGTCAGAGGTGTGAAATTGAGAGGGAGTGAGTTGGAGTGAGTGAGTGTGAGGAGTAGTGAGTGAGAGGGAGTGAGATGGAGGAGTAGACAGTGTGGAGTGGACTGGAGGAGGAGTCAGTGAGTGAGTAGTATTGAGAATGAGTGAGTTAGAGAGTAAGTGAGAGTATGAGAGTGAATGATTGAGGAGAGTCAGTGATTGAGAGTGGAGTGTGGAAATGAGGAGGTGAGTGAGAGTGATTGAGTCAGTGAGGAGGAGTGAGTGAGAGGAGGAATGAGTGAATGAAACTGAGTGAGGTGAGGAGTGAACTGAATGAGTGAGAGTGAAAGAAAGGAGAGTGAGTGTAAAAGAGTGAGTGGTGTGAGTGGATATAAAGTGAGGAGAGTGAGCGGAGGGAGTGCTGTGAGTGTGTGGTGCATGAGAGTGAGGGGAGTGATTGAGCAAGAGGGAGTGAGGAGAGTGAGTGTGAGAGAGAGAGAGTCAATGAGTGTGAGTGATTGAGTCGGTGGAGAGTGAGTGAGGAGAGTGAGTGAACTGAATGAGTGAGTGAGTGAGTGAGAGTGTGAGTGAGTGAAATCAATGAGTGAGGAGTGGAGTGAGATAGGAGAGGATTGTAAAAGAGGAGGAGGAGAGTAGACAAGGAAAGTGAGTGAGAGTGAGGTGAGTGGATGTGTGTGTAGAGGACTGTGTGAGGAGTGAGTGAGGGAGTGAGTGAGATGAGAGGGTGAGGAGAGGGTGAGTGGCGATTGGATAAAAATCTCTGAGAGTTCTTATGTTTATGTTACCCTTTGACCCCCAACCGTTTATGAAGACAAAGGCCAAAAATCCCACATATTTTAGGACCTCGCTATTGGACCAATAATTGCAGCTTAATGTTGCCTGGAAACAGACAAACTTCAAATCAGGGATCTGTATAAAGAAGTCCTGCAATATAGTACAGTAAAATGTTGCCGTGATTGGAGAAAAAGGGATTGTTTAACAACATGCCAGATTTTGCTTTATGAAACATCACCTGAAAATAGCTAGCCAAGGTACAGCCTAACCATGAGCCAAAAGGAATCAGAACTTATGTTAGAAGGAGACCATATGCCATTAGCCACCCACGGGGACCAGATCTTGTTGTCCCCTTCAAATGGAACTAAATTATAAAAATAAAATACTATGCAGGACACCACCGGATTTAACATCCTAAACCCCTTCACCAATAGGTAGTATGTAATACCTCTCGTGACTGATTCAACTTACTTCCTCATAAACAAAGAAAAAAGACACCATAAAGAGATGATTCCAAAGAAAGGGGAGGGGAAAACTGCAGCTATAAATAAAAAATATGGCAATAAAAAGTCTTAATAAGGTAAAGCCGCTTAGCTTTAGACATTCGACTTTATTCCAAAGCACCATTCTATCACGTTGGGCTCCAACAATTGCCTCATCCTAATTGTAACGGCGTATGGGCATCTGTACCCCTAAAATAAACCCCAAGAACCCTCCTATACCCAGAATCAATAGGCATGTCCCAAATCGCAGCCACATCAGTGGTGTCATACTCCCTAAAGGTAATATCCCACTCTAAGTTTATTTATGGAGGAGCCAGACATGTCTGAAAAGGATTGTAATGAACAGCTGTGCCTCAACAGAAGTCCTATCTGATAAAAACTAAAACTAAACTATCTGCATACGCTTATATAGAGATAATCTGTGGATCCATACAGCCCACTGACAAACCTTAATAATATCCTCCTATCCTATTTAAGGCATGCAAGAAGGGGTCCAAAGAAAGTATATAAAGTAGTAAGCATGATACCCTGTTTAACACCTCTATGCACCGTAATTCTCTTCCTAACCAGCCATTCACACTCAGTAGTAGAGTAATACCCTTATAAAAAGTCTGTAACCAGCCCATAAATTGTAAGGGAAAACCATACCTCCGCAAGGCCTCCCAGAGATAACTATATTCTACCTGGTCAAAAGCCCTGGCTTGATCTAAACAGACCAGATGTCCAAAAATTTCCCCTGGTGCTCCCTTAGAGATAAGCTCCCTAAAAAGAATCAGGGCATCCTGAACTCTCCTATGAGGTACACCACTAAACTGTGATGGATGCAATAAGGAACCCAAAATCTTCTGTAAACGAATGCATAGAACCTTCATCAGAATCTTATAATCAGCGTTTAAGAGAGACAAAGGCCTCCAGTTAGCCAAATCCCCTCGATCCCCCTTATTCTTGTAAAGCAAGAGTAAAATGCCCTGTAACATACTCTGAGGAAAAGCCCCAGCCTGCAGCCCAGCATTCAATACCTCACAAAGTTCAGTACCCAAGACTGCCCACAGGACTTTATAGACCTCATGAGGGAACCTATCAGAACCAGGAGTAATGCCTGACTTCAAAGACTAAATAACAGTTTTACTTCTTCCATCGTGATGGGCTGTACCAAATTATACTGTTCATCAGGAGCTAAGACAGGTACCGGGTCTGCAAGAGAACTAGTCACAAATAGAGGCTTCCAAAGTAATCTACTTCAAAAGAGGCAGTATAAGTATGTATAGCATCCAAAATGCTGTCGTTGTTGTTACTCACCCACCTCTGTAGTATTCCAATACAGCATACCCCAGGATTCCTTAACAAGGCTCTATAGGTTTCAAAGGGTAAAGTTTCTGCTTGCTTACCACAAACCCATACTTATGCTTCTCTCCATATCCTGTAAAACCTCTAGACTGTAACTGTGCCAGCTCCACTTTCAACCCCTTAATCTGATCAAGGCAGTCAGACCTAAGTTGCTGGTGGAAATTAGACCAAAAGTGAAGCCGGCCTCTAAGATATCGAAGCTCATCATGCTTCAACCTCCCATTAAGCCGACCTATGACTTTAAAGTAGGTCCTGACTTCATTTTTGGTATCCCCCCATCAAGAATTTAAGTCATCATATAAAAACAAGACAGACTGGCATGCCAATAAAAGGGAATGAAGCTCATCATCCACACAAGGGATAACTAGCAATGCAGTGTCTGACTTCCAAAGGTCTGCCCTCCGACTCCTCTCTGGCACATCACCTAAAGCTAATTTAAGAATTTATGATCTGATTTAGCTACCTCTCCTTAGAGATTAGGGATTGCACAGCAATCCTAGAAGAAAGGAAAATAATTAACTCTGGGATGTTTTGAACCACAAAATAGGTATTACCAAACCCAGCAGTAGAAGGGTCAAAAGCATCAACCAGACCGTATTCGCAAGAAGTTGAGATAAACTAGCTACATCACAGTACACCTTTTTCCTGCTAGCAGAAGGGACCAGGGGGTAGAGAATGTTAAAATCCCTCATTCTAGAATAACTATAGAAGAGGTACAACAAGGATAAAGTGATTTAAAAGGGACACCCTATCAAATTTAGTTTGTGCATAACATTCATTAAACGCAAAGGCAGAGAACTCCTATTTAATATCCAAAACTAAGGCCCTGCCTTCTAAGATTTCTACATAATGAATCACCTGGATATGTGATAGAAAAAACAACCTAACCCCACTGCACAAATCCCTCCCCTAGACCAAAATTGCCTCCCATATCCTACCAGTAGTGGCAGCTGCCAACTTCCGGAGAGTGCAAATTTAACATCTTGAAAGAAAATACAATCCAAATTCTCATGTAAAATGAGAATAAGTGTCTGATGCTTAATGGAGATTCTAATGCTGTTTGCATTCAAGGATGCCACCGAAAGTGAAAGGGAGCCATGGACTGCAAAAGGGACAACTTCACTTCACCTTACTGAATGCCTAGTTACTCTACCACTTTTACAATCTTGAGGCCTAGGGTCCGAATGGTCTCTGGAAGGCTCCAGAGGCTCAGGCTGAGAAGGAAGCACAGAAGGCTGAACCAGCTCTGACACATCCTCTGGATCTTCCATTAAAACCTCAAAAGTATTTGGGTCAGCTATAGGAGAAGCTGAAACTGTGACAACGGGCTTTTTAACCAATTTACTTTTCCCTTTAACTGACTTCCCTCTTTTACCACTAACTGTGACAAAACCTTCATCCATGGGGCCTAAACCAGAAGGCAAAGGGGGAGCAGGGCCAGCAATCCCCACAATCTCCAGCTCAGACCCTATGGAAGACACAACTGCAGGTAAATCGATGTTACCAGAAACCAAACTGGTTCTCAGGCAAGTCTGTGTCTCAGCCAGAGGGGAACCATAGCCACAGAGGCACTGGGAGCCAGCTTTCCAGAAGAGAGGCCAAGCCACACAGCCACCCGGATATAATGGTCTCTGGAACCCAAAATTCGCTTTTAGCCATGTTTTTAGCAGCCAAAGGGCAAGATTCAAAGATGGCTAACCTCATCACAGAGATTACATCTGGATGTCTGAAAGCAATGGGCACTAGGGTGACCAGTCTCCCCACAATAAGAACACCTGAGCACCTCACACGAGGTGCTTAGTGAGTCCAAGACCCACATTTAAAGCAGATCCTGAGTTGACCTGGGTGGCAAGCAGTCTTATCTCTACCCAGGAAAAACAGTTAGAGAGATGTATTAAATCAGAATCAGTGGAATGGAGCTTTACCCGAAATTTCCAACCCCCATTCCAAAAGCCCTCAGCATCCAGGATAGGAACAGGATTCCCCTGAATATCACATTTTTTAGACAGCCAGTCTACAATATCAACTACGTTAGCCCCTTCATTCCTGAACAGGATTGTAATAACCCTAAAGGGCTGTTTTGAAAGAGGTAACACAATAAAGTCAGACCACAAAGGGTTAGTCTTCAGATTCAAATAGTGACTCCAAAAGAGTTCCAAAAGTGCAGGGGTGCGAAAACTTATATCAGAAATAAATTCCCAAGGAACATGGATCAGAGCATAAACTTCAGAGGGGGAGAACCCCATGCTACATTTCAAAAGTGTCTTCCCAACATAAAATCTGCCAGGGGGATTGTCTCTGGGGCCCACATAGTGCAAATGAATGGCATTGTGCCGTTTAGCCAATTCCAAAGGCTGCCGAAAATGACTAGCATAGGTAGGCTTCTCTGTGGGATCTGGAGCCTGCCCCTGCACATCAGCAGCAGAAAAAGCCAGATCTTCAGCCACCTCATCCAACAGCACACCCAAGGGAAGGCCTGGTTTAGAAGCAGCTGGAGGATCAGGGGAAACTCGGGAGACATCACCCAAAATAGAGGAAGATTGGGCAGGAACAGTCACAGTACTTATCTGAGCATCCTCCTGCAGAGCTGCAACCTCCTAAGCCAGCACCCGACACCAGAATCCAGCCCGCCTCTCATAGCGCTAGATCAGGAGACCAGGACACATCCTCAAGGTCCCCCCAAGCCTTAGATGCCATAATGATACCCAAAACTTGTCACTCAGTAGCCGAATGGAGCTTTGGGCCCCCGCTGCTCTGTGAAGCACCCGGGCGACATTAGGACCTCTTCCGGCTTCTGTCATCCTCCACATCAAGCTTCCTACACTCCTGTGCCAATAATTCACTCACGCAGAGGAGTTCCTCCTCCAAGCAGTGCTGTTTCTCCTCCAAACTCAAATGCAAAACTTTGGGAGCTTTCAGGGGACCACTGAGTCGCGTGATATGCTGGCCACCCTGCGGGTGCATCCCAGCCGCCACCTCAGCGGATCCCTCCAGTGATGGAACTTCATGTTCTGCAGAACTCTGGGCCTTCATAGCCCCTTGCAACGCTCCTTCTTCCTCCATGGTTGAGGTCAGAATGACTGCCTCACACAGCGACAGGGTCCCCCTACTGGCAAAGAGTAGGAGAATTTCCCCAGTGTCCTGGCCAAATTTTCCTCACTCACTAAAAATACCACCAATAGCTTAATCTGGTTCAAGGTCAGTTGGCATTCATCTGTATCCCCCTCCCCCAGGCTGTGCCTGAAAATAGGCAGGATTTGTCTAGTGCACTTACCCGGTCAACAAAAACTAAATAAAATAAAAATAAAAAAAGAAAGAGTGAGTGAATGAGTGTGAGTGAGAGTGAGTGAGTGAGTGAGAGTGATTGAGTAAGTTCGAATGAGTGTGAGTGAGTGAGTGTGAGTGAGTGAGTCAATGAGAGTGAGTGAGTGAGTGAGTGATTGAGAGTGAGTGAGAGTGAGACTGAGTGAGAGTGAATGTTTGAGAGTGAGTGATTGTGAGTGACTGAGTGACAGTGAGTCAGTGAGTGAGTAAGAGTTAGTGAGAATGAGTAAGTGTGAAAGTGTGTGTGTGTACGACTGAATCAGTGAGAGTGGATGAGTGAGAGTGAGAGTGCGAGTCACAAAGAGTGAGTGACTGTGAGTGAGTGAGTGAGTGAGTGTGAGTGAGTGTGAGTGAGTGACTGTGAGTGAGTGAGTGTGAGTGAATGAGTTAGCGAGTGAGTGAGAGTGCCTGAGTATGAAAGAGTGAATGATTGAGAGTGGACAAGTCACAGTCAGTGAGAGAGTGAGTAAGAGTGAGTGGGTCAGTGAGTAAGTGAGAGAGAGACTGAATGAGTGAGAGTGAGATTGAGATAGTCACTGAGTGAGTGAATGAAAGTTTGAATGACTTAATGAGTGAAAGTGTGTGTGAGTGAATGAGTGAGTGAGAGTGATTCAGTGAGTGTGAGTGAGTGAGAGTGATTGTGAAAGAGTGAATAAGAGTTAGTGTGAGGGAGTGAGAGTGAATGACTGAGAGCGTGAAATAGTGAGTGGGTTACTTAGTAAGAGAGTGAGTGAGATTGAGTGAGTGAGTGTGTGAGAGAGTGAGTGATTGAGTGTGAGTAAGAGTGAGTGAATGAGAGTGATTGTGATCAAGTGACAGTGAGTGTGAGTGAGTGTGAAAGAGTGAGCGAGAGTTAATGTGAGTGAGTGAGAGTAAATGACAGAGTGTGAAATTGTGAGTGAGCCAGTTAGTGAGCAAGAGAGTGAGAGAGAGTTAATGAGAGTTAGAGTGAGATTGAGAGAGTGAGAATGTGTGAGAGACTGAGTGATTGAGTATGAGTGAGAGTGAGTGAATGAGAGTGAGTGTTAGTGAGAGTGAGTGTGAGTGAATGAGAGTGAGCAAGTGTGAAAGAGTGAGTGAGTTAGTGTGTGAGAGCGAGTGAGAGTGAGTGACTGAGTGAGTTTGAGCCAGAGTGTCAGTGACTGTGCGTGAGTGTGAGTGAGAGTAAGCGAGTGATTTAGAGTGAATGAGAGTGAGTGTGAGTGAATGGAAGTGTGAGTGAGTGATTGAGTGAGTCAGTGAGTGTGAGTGTGAAAGAGTCATTGAGAATGAGTGTGAGTCAGAGAGCATGAATGAATGAGAGTGTGAAATAGTGAGAGAGTTACTAAGTCAGTGAGAGAGAGTGAGTGAGATTGAGAGTGAGATTGAATGAGAAACTCAATGAGAGAGTGAGTGGGTGTGAGCGGGTGAGTGAGGTGAGAGTGAGAGTGAGTTAGAGTGAATGTGAATGAGTGAGTGAGAGTGAGTATGTGAGTTGAGAGTTAGAGTGAGAGTGAGTTAGTGTGAGTGCCAGTTAGTGTGAGTGAGTTAGAGTTAGTGTGAATGACTGAGTGAGAGTAAGTGTGTGTGAGTCAATGAGAGACAGTGAGTCAGACTGAGAGTGAGACTGAGTGAGAAAGTCAGTGAGTGAGTATGAGTGAGTGTGAGTGAGTGAGTGAGTGAGTGAGTGAGAGTGAGTGAGTGAGAATAAGTGAGTGATTGAGGGTGAGTGAGAGTGTGAGTGTGAGTGAGAGTGATCGAAGGACTGAGAGTAAGTGAGTCTGAGTGAGGGAGTGAGTGTCAATGAGAGTGAGTGAGTGAGTGAGTGAGAATGAATGTTAGTGAGTGAGAGTGAGTGAATGATTGTGAAGGAATGAGTGTGAATAATTGAGAGTGTGAAATAGTGAAAGGGTTAGTGAGTCAGTTAGAGAGTGAGACAGAGTGTGTGTGAGATTGAGAGTTAGATTGAGTGAGAAAGTCAGTGAGAGAGTGAATGAGTGTGAGTGAGTGAGTAAAAGTAAGTGGATGTGAAAGAGTGAGTGAGTTAGTGAGTGAGTGAGAGTGAATGTGAGTGAGCTTGAGGGAGTGCAAGTGTCAGTGAGTGTGAGTTACAGTGAGTTTGAATGAGTGAGTGAGAGAGTGAGTGAATGTGAGTATGAGAGTGAGAGGGTGAGTGAGTTAGTGAGTGTGAGATCAAGTGAGTGCGGGTAAGTGATAGTGAGTGTCAGAGAGAGCGAGATTGAGTGAGTGTGAGTAAGAGCAAGTGAGTGAGACTGAGTGTCAGAGTGAGTATGAGTGAGTGAGTGATTGAGTGAGAGAGGGCAAGTGAGTGAGAGAGTGAGTGGGTGTGAGTGAGACTGAGTGAGAGTGAGTGACTAAGTGTGAGTGAGTTAGAGTGAGTGAGTGAAAGCAAATGAGTGAGAGTTAGTGAGTGCGAGTGAGAGTGAATGAGTGAGATTAAGTGAGTAGGTGAGTGTGAAAGAGTGAAAGTGAGTGTGTGTGAGTTAGTGAGAGTGTGTGAGAGTGCGTGAGTAAGTGAGTGAGAGTGAATCAATGTGAGTGAGTGGGAGTGATTGAGTGTGACAGAGTGAGTGAGAGAGTGAGTGAGAGTGGACACGTAAGAGTCAGTGAGAGTGGGAGTAACAGTGAGTGAGTGGGACAGTGAGTGAGAGTTAATGAGAGAGAGTGAGAGTGAGTGAGTGTGAAATAGTGAGTTTGTGAGTGACAGAGAGAGTGAGAGAGTGAGTGAATGAGTGTGAGTGAGAGTGACTGAGTAAGTTTGAGTGAGTGTGAGTGAGTGAGAGTGAGACTGAGTGAAAGTGAATTTTTGAGCGTGAGTTATGGAGAGTGAATGAGTGAGAGTGAGTGAGAGTCAGTCAGTGAGAGTGAGTAAGTATATGTGTGTGTGTGTGTAAGATTGAATCAGTGAGAGTGGATGAGGGAGAGTGTGAGTGAGTAAGTGTGAGTGTGAGTGAGTGAGTGAGTGTGAGAGTGAGTGAATGAGTTAGTGAGTCAGTGAGTGAGTGACAGTGCCTGAGTATGAAAAAGTGAGTGATTGATAGTGGACAAGTGACAGTCAGTGAGAGAGTGAGTAAGAGTGTGTGGGTCAGTGAGTGAGTGAGAGTGTGAGAGAGAGTGAATGAGTGAGTGAGAGTGAGATTGAGAGAGTCAGTGAGTGAATGAAAGTTTGAAGGAGTTGAGTGAGAGTGATTGAGTGTGAGTGAGTAAGAGTGACTGAGTTAATGAGTGAAAGTGTGTGTGTCAGTGAATGAGTGACAGTGATTCAGTGAGTGAGTGTGAGTGAGTGTGAAAGAGTGATAGAAAATGACTGAGAGTGTGAAATCATGAGTGAGTCAGTGAGTAAGAGAGTGAGAGAGTTAATGAGAGTTAGAGTGAGACTGAGTGAGTGTGTGAGACAGTGAGTGATTGAGTGTGAGTGTGAGTGAGAATGAATGAATGAATGAGTGAGTCTGAGTGAATGAGAGTGAGCGAGTGTGAATGAGTGAGTGAGTTAGTGAGTGAGAGTGTGTGAGAGAGTGAGTGAGAGTGAGTGACTGAGTAAGTTTGAATGAGAATGAGTGAGAGTGTCAGTGACTGTGAGTGAGAGTGAGAGTAAGTGAGTGATTTAGAGTGAATGAGAGTGTGTGAGTGAATGTGAGTGTCAGTGAGTGATTGAGAATGAGTGTGAGAGAGAGAAAGTGAGTGAGTGTGAAAGTCATTGAGAATGAGTGTGAGTGAGTCAGTGAGAATGAATGAATGAAAGTGTGAAATAGTGAGAGTTACAAAGTCAGTGAGAGAGTGAGTGAGTGAGACTGAGTGAGAAAGTGAGCGAGTGAGTGAGCATGAGTGGGTGTGAGTGGGTGAGTGAGTAGAGTGAGAGTGAGTTAGTGTGAGTGTCAGTGAGTGTGAGTGAGTTAGAGTGTGAATGAGTGAGTAAGAGTGAGTGTGAGTTCAGAGTTAGAGTAAGAGTGAGTTAGTGTGAGTGTCAATGAGTGTAAGTGAGTTAGAGTGAGTGAGAGTGAGTGTGTGTGAGTCAGTGAGAGAGAGTGAGTGAGACTGAGTCAGAAAGTGAGAGAGTGTGTGAGTGTGAGTGAGTGTGAGCATGATTGAGTGAGAGTGAGTGAGTGCGAGTGAGTGAGTGTGATAGAGTGAGTGAGGGTGACTGAGAGTGAGTGAGAATAAGTGAGTGATTGAGGGTGAGTGAGAGTGAGTGTGAGTGAGAGTCATCAAGGGAGTGAGAGTGGGTTTGATTGAGTGAGTGTGAGTGAGAGTGAGTGTGTGTAAGTGAGTGAATGAGAATGACTGTTAGTGAGTGAGAGGGAGTGAGTGTGAAGGAGTGAGTGAGAATGAATGTGAGTGAGTGAAAGTGAATGATTGAGAGTGTGAAATAGTGAGAGGGTTAGTGAGTGAGTAAGAGGGAGTGAGTGTGAAGGAGTGAGTGAGAATGAATGTGAGTGAATGATTGAGAGTGTGAAATAGTGAGAGGGCTAGTGAGTCAGTGAGAGAGTGATAGAGAGTGAGATTGAGTGAGAAAGTCAGTGAGAGAGTAAGTGATTGTGAGTGGGTGAGTGAGTGAGTGTGAAAGAGTGAGTTAGTGAGTGAGAGTGTGTGAGTGAGTGAGTGTGAAAGAGTGAGTGAGTGAATGAGATTGAGAGTGAGTGCGAGTGTCAGTGAATGTGAGTGAGCATGATTGAGTGAGCTTGATTGAGTGAGAGTGAGTTTGAATGAGTGAGTAAGAGTGGTGAGTGAGTTAGTGAGTGTAAGAGCAAGTGAGTGAGAGTAAGTGATAGTGAGTGTCAGAGAGAGTGTGAGTGAGTGATTGAATGAGAGAGGGCAAGTGAGTGAGTGAGAGAGTGAGTGAGAGTGAGACTGAGTGAGAGTGAGTGAATGAGTAAGTGTGAGTGAGTGAGTGAGTGAGTGAGAGTGAGTGAAAGTAAATGAGTGAGAGGGAGTGAGTGAGAGTTAGTACATGTGAGTGAGAGTGAATGAGTGAGAGTGAGAGTGAGTAAGTAGGTGAGTGTTTCAGAGTGACAGTGAGTGTGTGTGAGTGTTAGTGTGAGTATGAATGTGTGAGAGTGAATCAGTGAGAGTGACTGAGTGTGAAAGAGTGAGTGAGTTTGTGAGTGAGTGAGTGAGATCGGACAAGTGAGAGTCAGTAAGAGTGGGTGTAACAGTGAGTGAGTGGGTCAGAGAGTAAGTGAGAGTTAATGAGAGAGAGTGAGAGTGATAGTGAGTGAGTGTGAAATAGTGAGTTTGTGAGTGAGAGAGAGTGAGTGAATGAGTGAGTGAGAGTGACTGAGTAAGTTTGAATGAGTGTGAGCGAGTGATTGTGAGTGAGTCAGTGAGAGTGAGTGAGTGAGAGTGAGACTGAGTGAGAGTGAATATTTCATAGTGAGTGAAGGAGAGTGAATGAATGAGAGTCAGTCAGTGAGAGTAAGTGAGTCTGTGTAAGATTGAATAAGTGAGAGTGAGAGTGTGAGTGAATGAGTGTGAGTGACTGTGAGTGTGAGAGTGAGTGAATGAGTTAGTGAGTCAGTGAGTGAGTGAAAGTGCCTGAGTATGAAAGAGTGAGTGAGTGAGAGTGGACAAGTGACAGTGAGAGAGTGAGTAAGAGTGAGTGAGTGGGTCAGTGAGAGAGAGTGAATGAGTGAGAGTGAGATTGAGAGAGTCACTGGGTGAGTGAATGAAAGTTTGAATGAGTGAGTGAGAGTGATTGAGTGTGAGTAAGAGTGAGTGAATGTGTAAGAGTGACTGGGTTAATGAGTGAAAGTGTGTGTGAGTGAATGAGTGAGTGAGAGTGATTCAGTGAGTGAATGTGAGTGAGTGAGAGTGAGTGTGAAAGAGTGAGTGAGAGTTTGTGTGAGTGAGTGAGTGAGTGAGTGAGAGTGAATGACTGAGAGTGTAAAATAGTGAGTGGGTTAGTTAGTAAGAGAGTGAGTGAGAGTTAGAGTGAGATTGAGTGAGTGAGTGATTGAGTGAGAGTGAGTGAATGAGAGTGATTGTGAGCGATTGAGTGAATGACAGTGAGTGTGAGTGAGTGTGAAAGAGTGAGTGAGAGTGTGAGTGAGTGAGAGTAAATGACTGAGAGTGTGAAATTGTGAGTGAGTCAGTTAGTGAGTAAGAGAGTGAGAGAGCTAATAAGAGTTGGAGTAAGATTGAGTGAGTGAGAGTGTATGAGAGAGTGAGTGATTGAGTGTGAAGGTGAGTGAGAGTGAGTGACAGTGTGAGTTTGAGTGAGAATGAGTGAGAGTGTCAGTGAGAGTAAGCGAGTGATTTAGAGTGAATGAGAGTGAGTGTGAGTGATTGAGTGAGAGTGAGTATGAGTGAGTGAGAGTGAGCGTGAGTGAGTGTGAAAGAGTCACTGAGAATGAGTGTGAGATGGAGTGAGAGAGGAATGAATGAGAGTGTGAAACAGTGAGAAGTTATTAAGTCAGCAGAGAGAGTGAGTGAGGAGATGAGTGAGAGTGGAGTGAGGAAAAGTCAGTGAGCGAGTGAGTGAGTGGAGTGGGTGTGGAGGGGTGAGAGTGAGTTGAGGAGGGAGTTAGTGTGGAGATCAGTGATGTGGAGTGTTGTGAGCAAGGAATGGAGTGTAAGTGAGTGAAAGAGTGTGTGTAAGTCAGTGAGAGACAGTGAGTGAGATTGAGTGAGAAAGTCAGTGAAAGAGTGTGTCAGTATGAGTGAGTGTGAGCATGCTTGAGTGAGTGCGAGTGAGGGAGCGTGAGAGTGAGTGAGTGTGAGTGCAAGTGAGTGAGTGTGAGAGAGTGAGTAAGGGTGACTTAGAGTGAGAATAAGTGAGTGATTGAGGGTGAGTGAGAGTGAGCATGAGTGAGAGTGATCGAGGGAGTAAGAGTGAGTGAATTTGATTGAGGGAGTGAGTGTGAGTGAATGAGAGAGAGCGAGTGTGAAAGAGTGAGGGAGTTAGTGAGTGACAGTGTGAGAGTGAGTGACTGAGTGAGTGAGAGTGTAAGTGAGTGACTGTGTGAGTAAGTGAGTGTGAGTGAGTGAGAATGAGTGTGAGAGAGAGAAAGTGAGTGAGTGTGAAAGAGTCATTGAGAATGAGTGTGAGTGAGTCAGTGAGAGTGAATGAATGAGAGTGTGAAATAGTGAGTTACTAAGTCAGTGAGAGAGTGAGTGAGTGAGATTGAGTGAGAAAGTCAGTGAGAGAGTGTGTCAGCATGAGTGAATGTGAGCGTGATTGAGTGAGTGTGAATGAGGGAGAGTGAGTGAGTCAGTGAGTGAGTGAGAGTGAGAGAGTGAGTGAGGGTGACAGAGTGAGTGAGAATAAGAGGGTGAGTGAGAGTGAGCATGAGTGAGAGTGATCGAGGGAGTGAGAGTGAGTGAGTGAGTGTGAGTGAATGAGAGAGAGCGAGTGTGAAAGAGTGAGTGAGTTAGAGTGAGTGTGAATGAGTGAGTGAGAGTGAGTGTGTGAGTTGAGAGTTAGAGTGAGAGTGAGTTAGTGTGAGTATCAGTGAGTTTAAGTGAGTGAGAAAATGTGTGTAAGTCAAAGAGAGACAGTGTGAGATTGAGTGAGAAAGTCAAAGTATGGAGTGGAGGTGTGTGGAGCGGTGGAGTGAGTTGAGAGTGAGAGTGAGTTAGTGTGGTGAGTGGAGTGAGTGAGTGGAGTGAGTTAGAGTGAGTGGAATGAGTGAGTGAGCTGTGTGTGAGCTGAGAGTTACAGTGAGAGTGAGTTAGTGTGGAGTGTCAGTGAGTGAGAGTGAGTGTAAAAGTCAGTGAGAGTGGAGTGAGACTGAGAGTGAGATTGAGGTGAAGCCTGTGTGAGAGAGTAGTATGGAGTGGTGAGTGGCTGACTGAGTGAGAGTGAGTGAGGGAGAGTGAGAGTGAGTGGAGTGGAGTGAGTGAGTGTGAGAGAGTGAGTGAGGGTGACTGAGAGTGAGTGAGAATAAGTGAGTGATTGAGGGTGAGTGTGAGTGAGAGTGAGTGTGAGTGAGTGAGTGAATGAGAATGACAGTGAGTGAGAGTGAAGGAGAGTGAGAGTGAGTGAGTGTCAGTGAGATTGAGTGAGAGTGAGAGAGTGAGTGAGGGTGACTGAGAGTGAGTGAGAGTAAGTGAGTATGGTTGAGTGAGTGAGTGAGTGTGAGTGAGAGTGAGTGTGAGTGAGTGAGTGAATGAGAATGACTGTTAGTGAGTGAGAGTGAGTGAGGGAGAGTGAGTGTAAGTGTCAAAGAGATTGAGTGAGAATAAGACAGTGAGTGAGAGTGACTGAGAGTGAGTGAGAATAAGTGAGTGATTGAGGGTGAGTGAGAGTGATCGAGGAAGTGAGAGTGAGAGTGAGTGAGTTTGAGTGAGTTTGAGTGAGTGAGAGTGAGTGTGAGTGAATGAGAGTGAGCAAATGTGAAAGAGTGAGTGAGTTAGTGTGTGAGAGTGAGTGAGTGAGAGTGACTGAGTTTGAGTGGGTGAGAGTGTCAGTGACTGTGAGTGAGAGTGAGTGAATGTGAGTGTGAGTGAGTGAGAGTGAGTGTGAGTGCAAGAAAGTGAGTGAGTGTGAAAGAGTCATTGAGAATGAATGTGAGTCAGTGAGAGGGACTGAATGAGAGTGTAAAATACTGAGTTACTAAGTCAGTGAGAGAGTGAGTGAGTGAGAGTGAGTTTAAGTGAGAAAGTCAGTGAGTGAGTGTGAGCAGGTGAGTGAGTTAAGAGTGAGAGTGAGTTAATGTGAGTGTCAGTGAGTGTGAATGAGTGACTGAGAGTGAGTGTGAGTTGAGAGTTAGAGTGAAAGTGAGTTAGTGTGAGTGTCAGTGAGTGTCAGTGAGTTAGAGTGAGTGTGAGTGAGAGTGAGTGAGTGTGTGTGAGTCAGTGAGAGAGAGAGTGAGTGAGATTGAGAGTGAGATTGAGTGAGAAAGTCAGTGAAAGAGTGTGTGAGTGAGTGTGAGCATGATTGAGTGAGAGTGAGTGAATGTGAGTGAGTGAGTGTGAGTGAGTGAGGGTGACTGAGAGTGAGTGAGAATAAGTGAGTGATTGAGGGTGAGGGAGAGTGAGTGTGAGTGAGAGTGATTAAGGGAGTGAGAGTGAGTGAGTAAGTAAGTGAGAGTGTCTGAGTGAGTGTGAGTGAGTGAATGAGAATGACTCTTAGTGAGTGAGAGTGAGTGAGTGTGAATGATTGAGAGTATGAAATAGTGAGAGGGTTAATGAGTCAGTGAGAGAGTGAGAGAGATTGAGATTGAGTGAGAAAGTCAGTGAGAGAGTGAGTGATTGTGAGTGGGTGAGTGAGTGAGAGTGAGTGAGTGAGTCAGTATGAAAGAGTGAGTAAGTGAGAGTAAATGAGATTGAGAGTGAGTGAGTGCGAGTGTCAGTGAGTGTGAGTGAGCATGACTGAGTGAGCGAGAGTGAGTTTGAATGAGTGAGTGAGTGAGAGTGAAAGGGTGAGTGAGTTAGTGAGTGTGAGATCAAGTGAGTGAGAGTAAGTGATAGTGAGAGAGAGTGTGAGTGAATGTGAATAAGAGCAAGTGAGTGAGTGAGAATGAGTGTCAGAGTGAGTGAATGAGTGAGTGAGTGAGAATGAGGGCAAGTGAGTGAGAGGTAAGTGAGTGAGAGTGACAGAGTGAGAGTGAGTGACTGAGTGAGAGTGAGTGACTGAGTGAGTGTGAGTGAGTGAAATTGAACGAGTGAGAGTGAGTCAGTGAATGAGTGTTAGTACATGTGAGTGAGAGTAAATGAGTGAGAGTGAGTGAGTAGGTGAGTGTGTCAGAGTTAGTGTGTGTGTGAGTGAGTGAGTAAGAGCTAGTGAGAGTGTGTGAGAGTGTGTAAGTAAGTGAGAGTGAATCAGGGTGAGTGAGAGTGTGAGTGAGTGAGAGTGACAGAGTGTGAAAAAATGAGTTTGTGAGAGTGGACAAGTGAGAGTCATTGAAAGTGTGAATAACAGTGAGTGAGTGGGTCAGTGAGTAAGTGAGAGTTAATATGAGTGAGTGTAAGAGAGAGAGTGAAAGTGAATGAGTCATTGAGAATGAATGTGAGAGAGTCAGTGAGAGTGAATGAATGAGAGTGTAAAATAGTGAGTCACTAAGTCAGTGAGAGAGTGAGTGAGTGAGAGTGAGATTGAGTGAGAAAGTCAGTGAGTGAGTGTGTGACAGTGAGTGAGAAAATACAAGTTAGTGAGTGAGTGTGACTGTGAAAGTGAGTAACAGTGGGTGAGTGGGTCAATGATTGAGTGAGAGTGTGTTAGAGTGAGTGAGTTAGTGAGAGTGAGTTAAATTGAGTGAGTGTGAGTGAGAGAAAGTGAGGGAGTGTGAAAGTCATTGAGAATGAGTGCAAGTGAGTCAGTGAGAGTGAATGAATGAGAGTGTAAAATAGTGAGTTACTAAGTGAGAGAGTGAGTGAGTGAGAGTGAGAGTGAGCGAGAAAGTCAGTGAGTGAGTGAGTGTGAGCGGGTGAGTGAGTTGAGAGTGAGAGTGAGTTAGTGTGAGTGTCAGTGAGTGTCAGTGAGTTAGAGTGAGTGTGAATGAGTGAGTGAGAGTGAGTGTGTGAGTTGAGAGTTAGAGTGAGAGTGAGTTAGTGTGTGTGAGTGAGAGTGAGTGTGAATGTGTGAGTGAGAGTGCATGTGTGTGTCAGTGAGAGAGAGAGAGTGAGACTGAGAGTGAGATTGAGAAAGTCAGTGAGAGAGTGTGTGAGTGAGTGTGAGTGTGATTGAGTGAGAGTGAGTGAGGGAGAGTGAGTGAGTGTGAAAGAGTGAGTGAGGGTGACTGAGAGTGAGTGAGAATAAGTGAATGATTGAGGGCAAGGGTAAGTGTGAGTGAGAGTGATAAAGGGAGTGAGAGTGAGTGAGTTTGAGTGAGTGAGTGTGAGTGAGACTGAGTGTGAGTGAGAGTGAATGAGAATGACAGTGAGTGAGAGTGAGTGTGAGTGAGGAAGAGTGAGAGTGTGAGTGAGTGTGAGTGAGAGTGAGTGAGTGAGAGTGAGAGAGTGAGTGAGGGTGACAGAGTGAGTGAGAATAAGTGAGTGATTGAGGGTGAGGGTGAGTGATAGTGATCAAGGGAGTGAGAGTGAGTGAGTTTAATTGAGTGAATGAATGTGAGTGAGAGTGTGAGTGAGAGTGCATGAGAATGACTGTTAGTGAGAGTGAGTGAGGGAGAGTATAAGTGTGAGAGTGAGAGAGTGAGTGAGGGTGACTGAGACTCCTCAAGTTCTTAAATACACCTAAACCACTCCCCCTTCTGTGCACCTCCTCCCATTGGCCATCTTGCCCTACACAAATTTAAAGCTGAAGAACACCTCCTAGAGTGCAGTCCTGCCCCACAGAACTACATTTCGAACAGCCCCTTGCCTCACCACTCCCTCCTCTCCCCCTTCATAAGGCTGACCATGCTAATTCTCTCCTACTACTTCCACCGAGAACCCTCCAGGGCTCCCAGCTCATCCACCACAAGAACCGCAGCCACCAGGCAGTCAGCACTCCCGAAGTCGCCGCCCGAGACCACTTGCTCAGACTCCAGACCCAGAGAGGTACGGCAAAGCTGCAAACCAATTGGAGTGCGAGCACCTTCTCCAGGCTTGCTCTGATTGGTCATTCACCCCTTCCTATATTTTCTCTGTCTCCTGAGCTAAAAAGGTGCTGTTTTTTTTTTTACTTATGCTTGCTAATGTATGCCTATTTTGTTAGAATCTGCCTGTAAACTGCCTAAAAAAAGCTGTAATACTTGCAAACTGCTCTTGCTAGACTGACTAAGTGAAACAGCCCTTTCCTTTGCCTCTGTAACTGCTGCCCAGACTTCAGGGCACCAAGAAAATCGACCCCTTTTATTTGTAAATTAGTTTTGTCACTGGGTAGCTTGACTATTTTCTGGGACCAGTACTAATTGGCTTTGCTTTCTTTTCCCCTTCCGCTGAAAACCCTCCAGGGCTCCCAGCTCATCTGCTGCAAGGACCACAGCCACCGGGAGGTCAGTGCTTCTGAAGCCACCACCCGAGACCACTTGCTTGGACTCCAGACCCAGAGAGGTACGGCAAAGCCACAAATTTTATGCCCACCCATCCCCCTCCCTGACCATTATTATATAGACCTCCTTGCCCCACCCTCCCCTGCCATTGGCTTTCCTACAAATCTATCCTCTCCACCTCACTAGGATGCCCACAGACATATACATTTTGGGCTGCCGCTTCAGGTTCAAGTGTCCCATCCTA
The DNA here is from genome assembly GCA_016271365.2 of Neoceratodus forsteri. Taxonomy (NCBI): domain Eukaryota; kingdom Metazoa; phylum Chordata; order Ceratodontiformes; family Ceratodontidae; genus Neoceratodus; species Neoceratodus forsteri. The sequence continues at coordinate 499,794,233 of CM057456.1, forward strand.
ACTAACCCACCGCAGTCTCCCCTACCACTTGTCTCAGACCACATTTGTGACTTCTTATTACTGTCCCTAGTAGCTGTGTCATAGTAAATTCTCCTTGCTCCCTACAAGTGGTTTCAGCACCTACATCCCTTTGCTGACCCTGTGGTGTGTAGCCTTAGCTGGTGATACTTCTTAGATCAGATTTACGACTTCTCTTAACTATCTTTAGTCACTATGCCATAGAAACATCTCCTTGCTCCCTTCAAGTGGTATCGGCACCTATATCTCTTTTCAGACCCTGTGTCGCATAGCCTTACCCTGGATACCTTTCCCAGATTAAGCCTCTTTAGCTGTTTCTCTTCTGACCCCCAGACTTTTAATCATGGAACTTGCAATCTGGCTTTCACCTATTTATCACTTTATGCACCCTACCTTATTAGGGTACACGCCAGGATGAAATTTACCCCAAAGAGGACTCTGGATCCCCTACCACAAGAATGTTCACTTCACATGGAGTCCCTATACAACCTGCATATGCCCCCCAAGTTGTCGTACCCACTTTCAGCTGAGTCTCCCTCTCAGACAGTGACCAGCATCTCATTACCTACCCAAGGAATGTTACCTACTCGGCCCAGTACCTGCATCTACTGGTGTCATATGGCTAGGGTCTTAGCATGTGTATCACTAGGACTGAACAGTACAAAGAATAGGTCCTTGCATTCCTACGCCAGTACTTCCACTAGCCAAAGAAGGTTTAGTTCTTCCAAATTACCACTTGTTGCCCTGAGGAAAGTTGTACTCCTCCTCTTGCTATGCTCAGGTAATGTTAAACTTAACCCTGGTCCTATACAAGCAATTCCTTCACCGTCTGAAGTCACGAAGTATAAAGGTGCATGTTAATGTGTGTAGCCTCTTAAAGAAACTCACCTCAATACAGGCTTGGGCTATCCACATGGAGTTGGATGTACTTGTCATATCTGAATCCTGGCTTCATCCATCCACGCCAGACAAAGAGGTCAATATCCTCAACTATCTGTTATTCAGAGCCGATAGATTAACCAGAGGCGGTGGTGTAGCCATCTATTTTAAGGACAAGTTTATGGTCGCTACTCTCAACACAACATCAATTGCCAATGCCTTTGAATGCCTGTCCTTAAAAATCGAAATATCTACATCAATGGCCCTCCGTGTCATAGGATGTTATAGACCCCCCATCCTCGGGGTCACAGCTCCTGTCCCACCTATCATCTACTATGAGTACCGACACAATGGAAACAATTATACTAGGGGACCTTAACTATGACTGGCTGTCAAGCGCATCTCTTCCACTTAAATCCTTCTGTGACTCTCATGGCCTCACCTCTACTTATTAATGAACCTACTTGTATGAATAAGAAAAACCTCTACGAAAAAGTACACTATTAGATGTACTTCTAGTAAGCAAACCCCATTTCTTCTCCCATGCTGGGATCTTTTCTGCCGATGTTAGTGACCATTGCTTTATTGCTGGCATAAGAGCAGTCCCTAAACCAACAGCCTCAGCAAAGTTCTTTAACAAAAGATCAAAATGGAATTTTGACCCGCATGTATATATCAATGACTTGAAAGCCTCCCTGCTTTGGCAGACCTTTTATTTTGCCAAATCAGTAGAAACAGCATATGCCATTTTCCATGAAATTGTATCCAGCGCTCTTAACACCCATGCACCCTTAGTCAAAACCTGCATAAAGGCTAGAAAGTGCTGTTGGTTTACAGCAGACATCAAGGCAGCACTATTAAAAAGAGACAAGCTCTGGAACCTAGCATGCAAATCCTTCAAGTCGAAGACTGGCATCTTTTCAGAACAGCCAGAAACCACTATACAAAGCTAATTTGGGAAACCAAGTCCAACTTCTATCGCCTCTGAACTCCTCACACTGACCTAATGCCCTACCAAGTTCTGGTCCACAAACAAAAGAACTTTCTGGTAATCTCATTAAAACACTCTCCCTCAAAATTATTTCGACGGGGCGTATTTAGCGGCTAAACTGGATGGCAGCTTAAAATTTTGAGCTGCTGCATGTGGACATTTATATCCGTCAATCAGCATCGGGATAGACTATGAAACGACTATAAGAACTGGGCAGCGAGTATAAAGAGCTCTGGTGTGTGACGGGGGGAGAATTTTTAAAGGAAATAACCAAAACAACCAACAATTCCCTTTTATCAATACTGCGGCCTGTAAAATGGTGGAGGCACCGAGCTCAGGGCTCGATCTCACATACTTCAATGGCCTGTTTGAAAAGCTATTGCTTATGATGGATGAGGTAACGGAGGCGTCTCATCACACCACTGAAGCAATCAAACAATTGACAGGGCGCATAACATCAGTTGAACAGAAAATGAAGGTGCAAGAGTCCCAAATTGAAGAGATTAAAGGAATACAGAGAGATCAACAGGGGAAAATAAATATGCTTTTGGCTAAAGTGGACGATTTGGAAAACCTTAGCAGAAGGAACAATTTACGGGTAATAGGGTTTCCGGAGGGTGGGGAAAAAAAAGACACTGGTCGGTTCCTTCAACAAGCCCTCCCTGAGATTCTCTGGCTACAGTCAGATTTTCGTTTGGAGATAGAAAGGGCACACAGAGCTACTATCCCAGCACCAGGGAAAGGAGGCAAACTAAGGGCCATTTTATTCAAACTGCTATCATTTAATACTCGGCAGGCTCTGTTGCAACGGGCCAGGGAAGTAGGTCGCCTGAGCTGGCAAGGGCACCCCATATCACTGTATCAGGATTTTTCTAAGGAACTATCATTTAAGAGAAGAGAATATACTCCCTTACGACATAGGATGCAAAAATTGGGGATTCAATACTCCCTAAGGTACCTCCTCCACCATGGATATGTCATAATGGGGCCCCACTTTTCTCTGATACCCCTAGGCCCTGGAGGACTTCTTGAACAGACGCCTAGGTGAACCGCCTAGTTTCACTGCAGGCCCAGACCTCTTGGAAACAGAGGAGATGGTGACAGACTCTGAAACACAGTTTGAAGTAGCCGCTGGCCTCCCTCATCGGAGTAGAAAGAGAACTGTAAGGGATAACCATAGGCGAAGAGATCACCCTCATATCAGAACTAATTTGCATAATGAGACAGCAGATCGGGAGGAACAACGGAGTGCAAGTACGGCCCTGGTGCGCTATATGACTCGTAACCCCTATGAAGTTCTGAGATCTCTCCCCCAAATGTGCATCCTGAAGAGGGATCCTTGAGTACAAGAAGACTCCCGTGTCAGTGGTATCAATGGAAGTGTGGTGGGGCGAGGAGGGCAATGGCGACGTAAGAACTGCAGAAGGATCAGCACCTCCAGGCGCAGTATCCCTGGTCTGCCAAGGAAACTAAGCCTTGAAGCAGCAACATCGGAGGCATCAGGTCTCAGGACAGGAGCAGTAACTTTCGAGGCTGATTAGATAAGTAGTGTATCTGTTTAAGTACAGGGCAGCAAGAGGTATCCAGGTAGAGCAACTATTACCTGGGCTGGGGTGCTATGTATGGCCTGTTTAAATCCAGGCCCATGAGATCACAAGACATTGAGATTTTTGACCCTTTCAGGGTATATCAATCTCAAGGCTGGAAATGATTCTATGTGGGTGTTTACACGAGGGTGGGATGTGGCAGTGATTAAATGAAGGTGCGTTGTGCTTGCAAACTGTACCTGGGGTATGTTAGAGGTAATTGTATAATGCATGGTTCATGCACTTTAGTATGTTAATTTAGCAGGGGAAGGGAAGTATAAGGGCCTGGGTAGCATTAAAACATAGGACTGAGTAGCCATTGCTATATAGCTGGGTTGGAAAATAGATCCAGCGTATTATTGACAGAAGGGCCGATAGGATAAAACGATGCATTCAAGATTCTTTTTTTTTAGGGCCCTATCGATGTGATATATTAGAATTTATTTCAATGATGCTGTGGGAAGAGATATAACACCACAGAGGGTGTAAACAGGATTTTCCCGTTTTAAATAATTTTGGCCTGGTTCTATAACAGTCAACTGACTGCGGGGCTGCAGAGGGTATCCTAGGAAGGCAAGTTGGATCCTGGTGGTGCGTCCTGGCACGCAGCCTCCCCTCCCTCGATTTCTTTTGATCACGGCTATGGATTTCGATATACAGAGTAGAACTGGATCGAGCCATGCCCAGACGGCTACGACCCCCGGAACTATTCTGCGGATCGGGCCCCTATTTGGGAGGCAAAAGATCCTATACACAGGATGGCTCCAACAGAGCATGGAAGTGCAATGTGTAAATAGGTTTAGTGTGTGGTTGTTTTGTTTGGTAGTGTTTAGGAATTTAGGGGGGTACTTGTTTGACATACCTTACAGTATAACCTGGGTGTCAAGGATGGGTAGGGGTATGTATAAAGCTATTGGGACACTGGTTGCACAAGAGAAAGGGGGTTTAATAGCATCACGAGATCTGGAATTCCAACTCGGGCAGGGCTACGGGCACTGGTGTGTGGCAAAGTGGCAACCTTCCATCCTCACCGGCGGTTCTAACCTGGCGTTTTATATTTTATGGCTTTTCAAGGGGTATGAATATGGCTGAACCGACTTGTATCACTTGGAATGTGAGGGGAATGAACACTCCGGTGAAGATGAAGAAGGTAATGTCATACTTGAAAAAGATTAAAGCCCAAGTGGTTTTCCTCCAGGAGACTAAACTGGATGGGAAGGGTCATAGGTTACTGAAAAGGGATTGGGTAGATATAGAGATTCATGCTTCAGCTACTACAAAAAAGCATGGAGTAGCTATTTTAGTACACAAGCAACTGCACTGGGCTCTTACCACCTCTAGGGCGGACCAGCAGGGCAGAAGGGTGATGGGTACATTTCAGACTCCCACCGGGCCTATAGTACTGGGGAATATTTATGGGCCAAATGAGGACGATGCAGCCTTTTTCCACCAAACATCCCAAGTGCTTCTAGACATGAATAAAAATAATATGCCCACTATTGTTGGAGGTGATTTTAATTTAGTGCCAGACCCTATGATGGATAAACTCCTAAAAAGATGACGAGCACATGGGAAGGGTAGAAGAGCTCTGGTAAACTGGATGGGTGACCAGGGACTGACAGATATTTGGCAGACACTGAACTCAAGGGAAAGATTATTCATTTTATTCACGGTACACAATTCATATAGCCGTATTGATTTCTTTTAACATCCCCACAGATTACACGGCAGTTAGGAGTCTAATATATTTCCTATTATAATTTCAGACCATGCCGTGTATTTGTCTGTAACGTGGGCCCTGTTCCCCTATATCTACTTCTTGGAGGTTAGACCCCTGTTAGTAAAGGATGTAAGTTCCTAGAATGGGCTAGGAGGAGGCCCAGAGATTCCTTGTGGAAAATCCAGCACAGGACACCACAGTTGGGGTCAGGTGGGAGGCTTTAAAGCCACCATGAGAGGTAAGATTATTGTTTATGTAGGCAAGAAGGAGAGATAGGAACAAAAATTAAAGTATTTGGAAGGAGAGCTAAAAAAAGTACAGAGACAGCATAAGGAGCAAAAAGGGAAAGCAAGGCATGACTCTCTGACGAATGAAGATAGTAGGCCTTGAAATGGAGATAAATTCTCTTTTATCAAGGAGATGGAATTATCAATATTGAGGTTGAAGCATAAATACTGAAGGGGGAGAGAAAGGGGGGAAGGTATTAGCATATAGGCTAAGGAAACAGCAAATGGATCGATATATAGCTGGGCTGAGAGACACTGCAGGACGGATGTGTACTAACAGTGCGGAGTTAAATGCAGTCATGGCAGAATATTATAAAGCTCTGTATTCTTCATCCAGACAAGGGGATCCCCAAGTAATTCAGGATTTTTTACAAACAGTGGAACTTCCTTCTGTAACTTCACAGCAGGCCAAATTATTGGACGCCCCGTTAACTATAGAAGAGATAAACAAGGCCTTACTTTCTCTCAAACCAGGGAAAGCCACGGGAGGGGATGGTTATTCAGTGGAATTCTGGCAGGCGTTAGCAGATGTTATTACTCCTATACTTCATCAAGTATATGCTGAAACAGAGGTGCAAGGGATGCTTCCGCCCACGCTACGTGAGGCGGTTATAACCGTATTGCCCAAAAAAGGGAAAGATCCCACTTCCCCAGGTAGCTACAGGCTGATTTCACTTTTAAACGTGGATAGCAAGATAGTCACTAAAGCACTAGCACTAAGATTGGGTTCTTTGTTACCACAGTTAATACATCCCTCTCAAGTGGGGTTTGTCCTTGGTAGGTACAGTGCAGATCATCTTAGAACCTTAATCAACTTAGCCCATATCGCATCTCAACTACACACTCCAGAGGCTGCAATAGCTATAGATTTCTTAAAAGGCTTTTGATTCCCTGGGTGGGATTATTCCAGGAGGTATTGGAAGCTGGGAATAGGCCCTCATTTTCAATCCTGGGTAAAGCCTTGTATACTTCCCCAACGGCCAGATTACTGACCAATTTACTCTATCTCCACCCCTTTCAGTTGGTGGCACCAGGCAAGGCAGTGCCCTCTCCCCTTTTATATGTGTTAGTTGCTTGAGCCATTAGCTGCTGTTCTTCGGGCAGTCAGTCTATAAAAGGGATAACGGCTGGAAACATAAAGTACACCACTCTTTATATGCTGATGACCTTCTGGTCCTAGTAGCAGATACAGGTGAGGCGTTATCTTCTATACTTGCTACCCTGAGCCATTTAAGGGAATTTCTGGACTTCAATAAATGCTACTAAAGCCGGTTCTTCCTCTTACTACTGGTGTCAACCCTCGGTATTAGGGGACACGGGCTTGAAATTGGCTAAGGAAAATATCATGTATTTAGGTATTCGTTTTTCTGCTGACCTCTCAAAATTGTGGGAATATAATCTCTGCCCTCTATTGGTGAAAATGCAAGAGGATATGTCCAGATGGACCAAACTCCATTTAACCTAAGCGGGTAAAATAGCTGCAATTAAGATGATCTTGGCCCCCAAAATTTTTTATTTCCTGGCACATATCCCTCTTGAATTGCCACAGGGCTGGATTCAGAAGATAGATAAGGCAATAGGGAGTTTTCTATGGGAAGGGAAAACTCCCAGGTACAGTAGGAATAAACTGCATGCACACTGGAAGGTAGGGGGGTGGTGTCTGCCCTGGTTTACAGGGTATAAGTGGTCATTTTACCTAGCACAATCCATACGCTGGTTAGGATTAGACTCCTCCCCTCAACCACAGTGGGTGGACATAGAGCAGGCTGTAAGTCAAAAAGTCTCTTTGTCATTGCTTATCTACGATAAACCTCCAACAATTTTAAAAAAGCATCCCACGATAGGGGCTGCTTTGCAGTGCTGGGAGAAGGTAAGGAGGAAGCTGAAGGTGGACTTGGCACCTGTTAAACTAACTCCATTATGGGGAAATGGGAATCTGTGTATAGATAAAAAAACAGTGTACTGGAAAAGCTGGGCAGATAAGGGCATTACCAGATTGGAGGATATATTAGCCACGTCCCCTGGTAGTGGACACGTTTCTAACCTGCAGGTCAGATGGTCAATTCCGACTTCGATTTTTGGAAATATTTGCAACACGGAGGTGGCTCAGACATATCTGACCCAGGTGGCAAAGAGCTCCTAATACACCTTCCTGATAACCAAACAAAAAGGGTTGGCCAGTTTAATTTATAATGCTTTCTAGAATTAATACCTGCCAAAGTGAAAAATCCAAACAAAATGGGAAAAGGCTTTAAAATGGAAATGAATGAGGCACAATGGAAGGAATGCTGGAAGGGGCTCAGAAACACTTTATAGATGTAGAAGTAAGTTAATACAAAATAAAATTTTACTTTCCTGGTACGCATAATGTAGTGTAAAAACATATATGGTGACCTACCAGTTTCAAAATATAATATTGTTATTTGTTGATCTCATTAATTATTTTTGGGAGTTTGTTATTTCTGTTGTGCCTGTCACAGAATATGAGCATATTTTATTTTCCCAGTGATGGTGTGAAGATCTATTCTTAGACATTACATAGTGTTTATATTGAAGAAGCCTGGTATTCATTTAGTTAGTCAGGTATCTCTGTTTTATTTAGACCAGCGAGCTGCAGCCCGAGATAGTGAGTCACATATGAAGTAGAGGACTGCGAGCATCTGCTATAGCAACACACGCCGCCGCTTCCTCCTGCTTTGTTTCGCCGCGACTGGCCACTCTGTCTTCTGAACATAGTCGGCAATTTTTCGTAGAGCAAAACAGAATTGCACAGTTTTTTAATCTAAATGGGAGCAGTGCTTTTATTATTAACTACTGTAATGTCCTAAGGGTCGATCTTCACACCGCTCGGTCACGCTACTTGGAAGGGGGAAAGTGAAAGTAATATGCTCCGCTGACTATCACAGTGGCAGGATCAACCAGATAAGTGCTTAAATTACATTTTTAGAAAAAAATAATTGGCAGTATCAACCAAATAGAGGTAGGGGTGTGTGTGTGTGTGTGTGTGTGTGGGGTTTGGGGGAGGACAAGTTTTAAACAGAGGAGACGGGGCAATGTACAGTGACAGAGTTTCAGTTTCAATTCAATGACGGTAGGAACGTGGAGATATCACTGACGATAGAACATGGAGATATCAATGATATCTTCATGGCCATAGTGATATCTCCATGACCCGTCTCAGATACTACTTTTATCCATGAATTTATTCCCAAATATATGTTGTATAAATATATATATATATATATATATATATATATATATATATATATATACATATATATATATATATATATATACATATATATATATATATATATATATATATATATATATATTATAGTGGAATGGTAGTGCCACTATAGTTAAGGTTGAGTACCCCATTTAAGGTTAAAGTGTGAAATTTTGCATCTTAATAACTTTGCCACCATATGACAGATTTGCCAGAAATATTGCAGGCATGGAGCAGTATCATAGATCGCTGGATCTGCTAAGTTCTGTAACAGTCAGATATACGGTTGTGGAGTTATAAAGGGACATTCTATAGCACATTTATGCTTTTTGCGCATTCTTTGCTCGTGCCTACAGGTCACACGGTTTGTGCAGCCAGTCCAAAAACTTCAGAAAACATGGTCTGGGGTCCCCGATGTGCCTTTAGAAGATTTTATGAAAAAATATTAAACGGTTCAAAAGTTATTCAAAAAACAAGTTTCCCATTATAGTCAATAGGAAAAGTTAACAGAAAGTTCAACAGTGCTGCAAATGCAGTTTTTAGTGTCGCAAATGACCCCTGTAGTGTCATAAGTCAGCCATTTGTTTTTCAGTTAGTGGTCACAGAAATGCTTGGCATTTAAATTTGGGACCCTCTAGGGACACCATTTTGTTTGTGTTCACCTAGTCAGACCCTGAGGATGCTGGCCGTGTCTTTTTTGGGGGGTTAAACACCCCAGAAATATATTTTTGAAATTTTTGTAAAAAGTAGTGTCACACTCATGACACTTTCATGATTTCATTTACAAAAGTGTCGTGATTTGCGACACTATTTTGTGACACTATGCCCAAAATAACAGGAATTTTTTGCCACCCTGCTGCAAAACAACAGTTTGGTCTTCTGGGCTGAAATTTGGAGGGAAGAAAGCCAACATCCCACAGATGTGCCTTGTTGTGGTTTGGTGACAAACTATTGCATGGATGGAAAGTTACGGTACTCCAAAGTTGATACTTTTTCCCATAGACAAACATTGTGGCGTTTGCCAAGCCTTTCAGGCCCATATCTTGGAAATACTTCAAGATACGGACTTTTCGTTGGAAAAGTGCTTAGCCCCCTATTAGAGGGCTAAGTACAAAACTAGCCAGGAAAGTCATAATTTATATGAAATTGTAATTTTTTTTCTACGTCGTACAGTTCCTGAGATATATGCAATTTAGTATTCCAGGTGCTCATTATCTGCTCCAAGGCCCATTATTATGCATACATTCTTTGTATTCACTTACTGTGTTTCTCTATGCAGCTGTTGGTGAAAAAAAGGGTGTGCGCTTTCGTTACTGTCACAGTTAGCATTCCCACTTGTGTTTCTGTAACCGTTTGCGTTAGTGTTTCCGTCTACGCCACTGTGTGCGTTACCCTTTGTCTTTTTGTTTGTGCTTGTGTTTGCATTACTGTTACCATTTGTGTTTCCATTACTGTTTCTGTTTGTGTTTTGTTTTGCATCACCATGTGCACTACCATTTGCGTTTGCGTATGTGCTTCCATTTGTGTTTGCATTTCCTTTGGTGTCATCGTTGCGGTTACCATTAGCATTTGCATTTCCTATTGCGGTACCATGACCGTGCGTGTTACTAGTTGTGTTTCTGTATGCACTTGCATTTCTGTTTCTGTTTGCATTACCGTCTACACCACCATGTGCATTACCCTTTGCATTTTCATTTGCTCTTGCGTTTGTGTTACTGTTAACATTTGTGTTTCCATTACTGGTTTTGTTTGCAATTCATTTTGCATCACTGTGTGCATTACCATTTGCATTTGCGTACATGCTTCCATTTGCATTTCCTTTGGCATCATCGTTGCTGTTACCGTTAGCATTTGCATTTCTAATTGTGGTACCATGACTGTGCGCGTTACCATTTGCGTTTCCGTACGTGCTTGCATTTGCATTTCGGTTTTGCATTACTGTTCCTGTCTATGCCACCATGTGCATTATCCTTTGCATTTTTGTTTGTGCTTGCATTCATATAACTGTTAACATATGCTTTTCCATTACTGTTTTTGTTTGCGTTTCCTTTTGCGTCACCGTGTGCATTTGTGTTTACGTACATGCTTCCATTTGCATTTACATTTCTGTTTGTGTTTCCTTTGGTGTCATCGTTGCTGTTACCGTAACTGTCTGCATTTCCAACTATGTTACTGTGCTCATGTGCATTACAGTTTGCATTTCCATACGTGCTTGTGTTTGCGTCTCTGTTTTCATTAACATTTGTGCTTGTGTTTGTATTACCGTTTGTGTTATTGTTTTGTTTGCATCAATCACATGCGCAAGAAGGCTATGCTTGCATTGCCGTAAGTATTTCACTATTTATAGTGCACATTCTCAAGAAGAAGGGAAATTCATGGCAAAAAGCTCCATTTAATGTATCAGTTAGGGTTGTTCCACAGTGACAAAAGTGAGGAAATTCAATGTTAAGGTTCCACTCCTCTTGCACCCCACACCACCCCACCCACACCCCCACCAACAGGCATTGGGGTGTGCATTGGGGTCATCAGTCCTAGCTCTCACCCCATTCTCCTATACTGCACCACCTCAGCTTGTTTGCACATGGGATGGGGCGTGAGTTAGGACCAATGACCCCAACGCACACCTCGATGCCTATTGGTGGGGCTGGGTGGGGGTGGGGTGCAAGGGGTTGTGTGAACCCTAACATCGAATTTCCTCACTTTTGTCACTGTGGAACAACCCTAACTGATGCATTAAATGGAGTTTTTTTGCTATGTGTATATATATATATATATATATATATATATATGTGTGTGTGTGTGTGTGTGTATATATATATATATATATATATATATATATATATATATATATATGTAAAACGGGTGAGATAGTGTCCTTATAGTTAGGTTTGGTACAGCCTTTCAATGTTAAATCTCAATTTTTGTACCTTAATAACTTTGTCATTTTTCAACCAAATAACACAACAATTGGTATGTGCTATCATGTTGTCAGTCTCATGAGTAGTTGAAAGTTTCATGATGGCAGCTTTTATGGTTTTGGAGATATAAAATGGTCAAAAATGCAAAAAGGAACTTTTTTCTATAGGATAACATGGGATTTTTTTTTCTCATGTACAGCACACATGGAATTATAGTAAGTTTGCCTCTGATACTTTCAGGGATGACGGGGTGTATGCCAAGGGTATGCCTTTGGATGGGTTGTGCCAAAATATATAACCATTTTTGAATTATAGTGATTTTTGTGATAGATGCAAGATAGGTAGTGCACAGGGTAAATAGCATTTACTGTTCAAACAGTAAATTGCGAATAGTAAATTACATTTACCATTCACAATATACTGTTTGAACGGTAAATGTGCGAAAGGTGAATGCCATTTACCGTTTGAACAGTAAATGTTTGAATGGTAAAAGGTATCTGCAATTTTCACTTTGTTCATGGTCACAGTTTTGAGTGCTGATTGCACCATCTTGTTTTCAGTAACCGAGGCTGGAAAACTTAAATATTTTTTAAGATAATACCCCTATATAAACACTAACAGTTGTGTTTACCTAATGGGGGACCAAGGAACATGTTCCCAACATTTGTTTTTTATTAGGAGTCCCCTGAAATGGCTCTGGAGCAATGCTCCATCCTGCCTTGAACTGCCATGCTTTGCCTAACAGCATGGCAGTTCAATACAGGATGGTGCATGACAATTTGATGCATAACAGTGCATTGATATATTTTCTGACGGGGGGGGTATCCATTCTCCATGTTGGCAGTAGCTTCTCCTCATCCACCTCAGTGTGGGAAACTGGGTAGCCCACTCCCAGTGTTCTGATGCCAGTGTTGCTAGATTTATTTACTTCGATGTAGAATCCTGTAAGGAAATTTTTGATGCAGGATCCTGCATTGAAGTAGCTTGTCTGGCTTTTTGGCTGACATTGGGGTGCCCAATCTCCATGTTGGCATGTATTCCAACCCTGTACTAATGTGGCACACTGGGAGCCCACCACAGTGTGCCAATTTTACATGAAATGTTTCTGTCACCAGGATGTCCCCCCAGTGTCGATTCCCTCCACCCCAGCCCATTGTTTTATACCAACATCGGGGTGCCAAATCCCAGAGTTTGGTTGTGTCCCCCCCCCACTAGTGTGGCACACTGGGAATCCACCCCAGTGTACCAAATATTTGTTTTTGATAAAAGTAACCTGTAAATTAAGAAAGCCATCCCCAATGGCATATTTTACCTGTAAAAAGTAAACTGTCCCTCATCATCCACCCTCCCTGTCCCCACCCTCACACTGAGCACCCACCTCCCCACATGCCCCTTACCTCATACTTACCTCTGAGGTCAGGAGCAGCGATCTTCTCTGGACCATGGACACATCTGCACTCTTCAAAGCTGAACTGCAATCTGAGGAATCAAGGTAAGCTGTATAATGGGAGTCAGGAGGGTCAACCTATGTTGATATCTCAACCAATTTTAGATATTTTTGGCCCAAATTTTCAACATGGGGTTCTTGGGACCCCACCTCATGAACACAGTCACTGTCATTTCATTACTCAGTCCTGAAAGGTGATTTCATGGTTACTGTGTGGAATTACCTTTTGGGACAGATTAACAAAATGACAGTGCTAGTGTTCATGAGGTGTGGTCCCAAAAAGGCCATGTTCAACATTTGGTGCAAAAATTCCAAAAAATGACTGCGTTACAAGTGTGCGTTGCTTAGTTTCTATGCATGCTCGTAACTTCACCGGTTTTTAATATTTTCACTCCAGATTTTCAGCATTGCCATTTTTTCACACCTCCTTCTGAACAGTACAGCTGTCATTTTTTATATCCTTCCTAAAATGTGTTTTCGCACCTGTGACGCACAATGGCGCAGTCGCTGTGTGAAATCAACTTTCGGAATGGATTAACGAAATAACAGTGACACTGTTCATGTGGTGGTGTCTCCAAAAGGCCATGCTGAAAACTGGGTTAAAAAATCCTGAAAATAACTAAGTTACGTTCATCTGTTGAATTCTGGCACCAGCAGTGCTTTTCGGTGCCCATATCTTCAAAAATGATTTGAGATATGGATTTTTCACTGTTTACATGGACTAAACTTCTGTGGAGGTTTTGACGTCATGATTAAAACTGCAGTGGATTTTTTTCATAGTTGCTACAGTTACTAAGATATTGCCAAATTAGTGTTACAAGGGTTCCTTTTCATGACTATAGGGTTGTGATATGTGTCCATACTTCTGTGAAAGTGGGAGCATAGGGCCCAGAGGGCCCATGCTCCCTCATATGCATATAATTATGCCAAAATGGGCAGCATGAGGGGAGTTCAGGGCCTGGAGGGCCCGTGCTCCTACAACCACATGCCAGTTATGTTAGGCTTTCTCAAAAAGAAGGGAAATTCATTGCAAAAAACTATGTTAATGCATCAGTTAGGGTTTTTATTAAAGTATCAACAGCTGGGAAATTTGACATTAGGGTTACGAACCATGCCACCCCAGCCCCCCTACCCTCCATACACCAACAGGTGTCAGGGTGTGCCATGGGGTGGTCAGGCCTAACTCTCCTGGTTCCCGTAGTGGTGGGCCTGCCCTGGCGGTTAAACTTCTTCCCTGGGAAGGCATGGGCTAGACTCTGTCTGGGTGTCCCCTTTAAAAAACATCCTTCTTTCTGATGTCTGTGAATGCTTGTTGAACTGTTGAAGTTTTATTTGTTATTTCACTTCAAGGAACATCTTGTAGAGAATTCAAACTCTGGCAGTGAGAGTGCCTGTTCCTCTTTAATTTCTTTGTATATTTACAGTGCTTTCATGTAAGGTTAAGATAAGAGCTAACCTGGGGGTGAAACAACTGACTGGTTAAATCTTCGGAGGTGAGAGCTCTGAGGATCTCTATCATTTCAAGACTTATGCAAGATATGTTAGTTTTGGGACCAGCAGTTTTCTACAGTGGTACACAAGTGGGACACTGACTGGGGTTGTATGTTCAAATCCCCTGAACTATCCTTGTTGAACTAAAAACCTGTTTGAAGGGGAACGGTAGCTGTTTTATTTGGTTTTGTTAAAACTCTCCCTTGCTACATGAGAGGTGCAGGGGAGGGTTTTGATTTGGCTTCATTTTAGTTAAAATAGTCTAATTCATTGTTGTTTTTCTTTTTTAAGACTTGTTGTATAAGTTTATTTAAATAGGGTAGTGGTGTTGATGCTGTTAATTAAATCTGTTGGTCAACAGTAGTTTTTAAAATAGGAAACATGTGTTGGGACCGAGTTTTGATGGGCAGGTGCTACTCCCCCTCCAGGCTGAGGGACCTGCACCCCTTTGACTGCCCCCCCATTGCAACCCGAGGTCTATAGGGATTATGGATATCATGAAGATTGTCCAGGGCTTGCAACAGACTTGCTGTAGTTTGGATCCTGGTCCTACACGCCTTCTTGTGGGGTGCGTGGATGAGATCAGACCAGTCCTTGCTGAGATAGTCTGGTGCTCATTGGACCAAGGAGTGTTCCCGGAATGTCTGAAAAAGGCCATCGTGACTCCCCTTTTAAAGAAATCTTCCCTTGAGCCAGACTGCCTTGCTAACTACAGACCGATCTCTAACCTGCCCTTTCTGGGCAAGGTTATTGAGAAAGTAGTCACATTGCAGCTTGATGACTTTCTTACCACCCATGAGGTCTATGATCCTCTCCAGTCCGGTTTCAGGAAGAGGCACAGTACCGAGACGTTGTTGGTTCGAGTACTGAATGATCTCCTAATAGCGAGACATCAGAGTAGTCGTTCGATCTTGGCCCTCCTTGATCTCTCTGCAGCATTTGACACTGTGGACCATGGGATGCTGCTAGAATGCCTGTGGCTACTCTGTGGACTGTTGGGGACAGTCCTCAGATGGTTCCATTCTTTTCTTATGGGCAGAACTCAGAAGATAGTATCAGGAATTTTTTCCTCTGCTCCCTGTGCTCTGCCTTGTGGGGTGCCGCAGGGTTCTGTGCTTTCCTCCATGTTGTTCATGGTGTATATGCTGCCGTTGGGAGACATTATAAGGCATTATGGGCTGAGTTTTTGCTGCTATGCAGATAACACTCAGCTCTGTATGACCTTTGTACCCGAACAGAAAGATGCATTATCGGTCTTTAACAACTGCCTCGCTGAGATTCAGGACTGGATGAGTGCTAACTGGTTGAGACTGAATCCAGACAAGACTGAGGTGTTGGTGGTGGACACGGGACACCATGTAGAGAAGTTGACTCCTGGGTTTCCCTCTGGCCTTGTGTTAGGAGGTAACCAGTTGAGACCTTCTGAACAGGTGTGAAATCTGGGCATAATACTTGACAACTAGCTGACACTTAAGGCACAGGTGTCAGCCATTGTCAAGTCCTGTTTTTACTATCTGAAGAATATAGCATGGATAAAACACCTTGTTCTGCTCGATGACCTTCCTGTGTTGGTTCACGCCTTTGTTTCTTCGTGTCTTGACTACTGCAATGCTCTTTATCTAGGGTTGCCAGGGGTGGATCTCTGTCACCTACAAATGGTGCAGAATGCTGCAGCCAGGTTGTTGACTGGGTTACCAAGAACTTGCCATATCACACCTGTGCTGCGTGAACTGCACTGGCTGCCGGTGTGCTGGAGGATCATTCAAGGTCACGTTGCTGACCTATAAGACCCAACATGGACTGGGACTGGGCTACTTGCAAGATCTCCTTAGGCCCTACCGCCCTCTCCGCCCACTCCGTTCCACCAATGAGGGATTGCTAGAGATTCCCAGGATTCGTCTTCAGTCATCTGGGGCCAGAGCTTTCTCTTTCGTGGCCCCAAACCTGTGGAATTACTACCTCGTTGGATTAGAGAGTGCCTGTCCACTGAGTCTTTTAAAGCTTCATTGAAGAGCTACTTATTTGAGTTAGCTTTTCAAATATAACATCTAGTCTACCTGTTGCCTTTTAATGTTTTTATATTTGTAGTTATTATTGATATTTGTTATTCTTGTTATGTATTTGCGCTTTGATATTTTGAAAAGTGCACTACAAATAAATACTGATTTGATTATCTTTTTGAAAATTATCTGAATGGTTTCTGGAGCCTCCCGTGCATGGCCTAGCTTTACACACACACACACACACATTTATGTGTATATATATATATATATATATATATATATATATATATATATATATATATATATATCTAAACTACGCCATACACAGAGAGCTCAGAGCCATTCAGGATGATTTTCCAAAGATGAACAAACATAAAACCACTTTAGATTATAATAATTAGATATGCTGCTAAAGAAAAATTATGACATGTGATAAAACTACCACTAAAAGAGCATGGAGACACATTTTGCTGAAGCTGTGGCAGGCAGATCAGGAGTCAAACAGTATGCTCACCAAAGCTCCATTTCAAGGGAAACATGATCTTTGGAGTGGGTCTAGAAAATGTCATTAAGCAAAAAAGAGAGGGCAAAGACCTAGCAAGAGATTGCATGGTAGCTTACCAACATTAAGAATCAACAGATTTTGGAACAGTTTCTAGAGGAGGCACAGAAGTAACTACTTTCACAACAATGAATCACATAACTTGGGGTTCAAAACAAACTTCTTTCAAATTTCAACAACAAGAACTGAGGCAGCAGATCCAGGAAGAGAGGAGGTTTTCAACCCAACAATGGCAACAGAGGCCACCAGACATAAGATGAGGTCAGCCCAGGTCTCGCATGAAGTGGTGGAGGGAAGACTACAATTCTTCTCCTGAACCTGGGCCACAACAGTGAAGGACAAGAGGGTAATGGGAGTAGTTTACAAGGGTTATGCGATCAAGTTCAATCAAGTACCCAGAAACCACCAATTTCTACAATCTCTTGGCCTTCCAGAATGCCACAGCTGTGAGCTCTCCCAAATCAACTGTTACAGGACAGCTTAACACATATTCCTCACCATGAATAATGATTGGGAGTCTATTCAACCTTCTTTCTTGTCCCAAAAAAGACTGGGGCCCTACTCAATATTCTGGGCTTAAAGTTCATAAACCAGTTTATAAGTTGCAAAAGGTTCAGGATGGAGACGTTGTGAACTACGACAGCAGTAGTCAGGAAGGGAGACTTCCTGGAAAACACCTATCTGCACATGCACATCCATCCAACACACCACAGATACTTAAGGTTTTGCATTCTGAATCTACACTTTCAGTACCAATGTCTAACACTCAGACTTGCATCGGCTCCACAAGTCTTCACAAAGGTCATAGCACAATTGGCAAAAAACCTGTGAAAGGAAGTGCGGCTATCAAGCTGCCTTGGTCATATGCCATTTTTCCTCCTGTATTTCCCTTGAGAAGCCAGATGTGCAATGACATAGAGATGTGATGTGCCAAAATCCACCGCACTTCTCCCTGCATGTATCCCCGATCCTGCAGTGCCCCTGATTTCCATTGGAGACTGCTGCAGTGTAATGGATGCCCCAGACCCTCCCCAGGGAAAGGAGAGCAGTCTTATAGACTCTCAATCCTTTCCCTCCCCGGCAAACCCCCAATGACCCAGACTCATTCCCAAACCCTGGTCATCAGTGTGGAGCGAGGTGTGGCATTTGGTGTCTCAACCCTCAGAGCCACCAGGCCAAAAACACATACAGTTTCAAATTAAAAAGAAAATGCAAATGGATCCTACTTATGAAACAATCTAGTCTGGGACCTAATGCAGTTATTTGGACTCATTGTTCCTTGCATAGATCTCCCAAACTGGGCAAGATTACAGATGAGGCTAATACAGAAGTTTATCCTCAACAATTGGGATCACACCTCTCAAAACTATCAAAAAAAAAAAGACCGTCACTCCCATTGGCTGTAAAATATTCAGTTCCCTGGTGGACACTCAACAACAACCTCCTGCTGGAAGCAACTCTGGATGGATGCACCTCAATAACGATCAGCACAGACACCAGTCTTCAAGGCTAAAGAGCAATGCTAAGCACCACAACAGTGCAAGGAAGGTTGTCAGCAAACAAATTAAAACTACCCATCAATGTGCTGGTAACCAGAGCAGTCAGACTAGCCCTCATACATTTCCAACAGAAGATCCAATGACAACATGTCAGAATATGGACAGACAATAGAGTAACAATGACCTACAGTAACAAACAAGGAGGTGAAAAAAGGGGACAAATGGCCAGAAAGGCAACAGTGCTCTCAGCATGGGCAGAATTTTATCTGTTGAGTCCATCAGCAATCCACCTCATAGGAGAGTTCAACAGACAAGCAGATTGCCTCAGTCAACAACTCAGCCTGGGTGAGCGGCAACTCAACCAGTACATATTCCAAGCAATTCAGGCTTATTAGGGCCCATTCCAATACAATCTAATGGCCACAAGAGCTAAGTGACAGATTCCAAGGTTCTTTTCCAGATACAAAGAACATGAAACAGCAGGAATAGATGCTCTATATGTACCATGGCATTTCAGGAGGGTGTATTTCTTTCTTCCAATTTCCTTCTCAGCATGAGTGGTCCACAAAATACAGGCATCAAGGAGCTCAGTGGTCCTAATTGCCCCAGACTGGTCCTGGGGAACTTGGTTTACCTCCATAATGCAGATGCTGGATGTTGAACCAATGCCTCTACCACCTCATCTGGACTTGCTGACACAGTGTTCATTTCTCTTCCCAGCCCCACAAAGTCTCAAGCTGACAGCTTGGCTGCTCAGAGGAACACATTGCAAAATGCAGGATTTTCTAACAAGGTGGTGAACTCAATGTGGTAGTCATCCAAACAATCCACAAATCACACATACAACAGACACTGGTCAATATTCACCAGGTGGTGTGACTCTGACAGCATTGATTCCCTATTCTGCTCCATATCCCGGCTATTGGACTTTTACAGGATGCGTTTGACAAATGACTGGCTATGGCAATGCTATGGGTGTAAACCATAGCTATAGGAGCAATACACAATGAGGCTGACCCAGGAACACACCAGCAAGCATTGATATTCTTTAAAGTGATAGACAATATCAGACCAAGGAAGAAGCTAATTGTAGCCCCATGGCAACTTAACATAGTGTAAGATGCCCTGAACAGATTATCTTTCAAGCCCCAGGACTCAGTTTCACTGTACTTTATGACCTTCAAAAATGGTGTTTTTTATTGCCATTTGCTTTGCCCATAGAACTAGTGAGCTTCAAGCCTTAGCATGTGAAAAACCTTTTCTAGCATTTCATGAGGACAGGGTGATCCTCAAAATAGTACCTTCTTTCCTGCCTAAGGTGTCCTCATCCATCCATTTGGACCAAGACATCTATCTCACATCCTTTGACCAGGGATCAAGTGATCCTCAAACTGAGATCCTTATCAACCAAGACCTTATCAGAGCAGTTAGGGGAATACCGCAACAGAATGGCTAACTTCAGGAAGTCTGACATGCTATTCCTCCTAACCCAAAAACCCACATTGGGCTAGGCTGCCTCCCAACCAACTATCACCAGCTGGCTGAAGTCAGTCATATCAGAAGTCTACCCAGCATTGGGCTTGGCTATCCCCTGCAGGCTTGAAGGCTAACTCCACCAGAGCAGTTGCCTTGTTCTGGGTGGAAATAATTCAGACTCTATTTCTGATATCTGCTCAGCCACCACTTGATCATCTGTACACACCATCTCATGACACTAGAGGCTGGACACTTGGGATGCAGACAAAGCAAATTCTGGTTGTATGGTTCTGCATTCTGTTTCAAGGCCCATTTCCTCCTTGCTCTATCTTAGACACTTCTGGTATTGCTTCATAGATCACCCAATATTTGTGACTTTGAAGGGCTGTAAAAAAGTGTAATTATATAATGGAAGTTTGCACATCTGGTAATGATGATTATAAGAGTACTTTTTACAGTACTCTGTGTCCCATCCAGCAAGGAGAAATATGGTTGGCCACAATGAGGGAGATTTCACCTACCGTGCCTGCTGTTTTATATATCTTTTTGTGGTTCTTAGTATAGTGAAAGTGTAGTAGTTGCCTGGTCTGCACTAGTTTTTTTTATTAATTGCATGCTATTCTCTCAGAGGAAATTGTTGTCTCACACGTTAAGGAATATTCCTCATGGTGCTAATAATAAAGCCCATTAAATCTGATTTCTCCTGTCCCTGCTGCTTATTCTGTTTCTTCTCCTACAGTGCTTTCTCTGGTGAGTTAACTACATTTTTTTTGGGAAGAGTAGTTTTGTACTGAGAAGGATCCAACAGAAGGAGGCTGAAACAGGATCAGATTCAAAGTTTCAGTTTGAATAGCAGCCTATTAGAGGATGCCTCTATAACCCTATAGTGATGACTTTGGAGTGCTATAAAAGGTGGTCCAATAATCATCTTTACCAGGTGAGTAAACATTCATTATCTCACATGGCTGGGTCCTTTCTAACATCATCCACTGGGACAGTTGTCAGAGTGGGATGGTGGGTTGGAGGGTTAGAGGTTGGGAGGAGTCAAGGGATCTACCGGATAACAAGTTGAAATCGTAACAAAGTAAGGCAGCAAACAATTATTGATGTTGGGGATATTGCCAAATGAGAAGGGACCTGACTACCAGTTGTTTTTTTTCATTTTATTTATTCTAGGATTACAAGTACCTTAGAGCCAAATCTCTTTTACAAAGGTTCCATGTCAGAAATAATAAACAACAAGGAAGCAACAGTGAAATAACAGTAAACAATTCATGTACAACAGTGCTATTGAAAGGGGGTCAATTATAGGAAGAGTAAGGTGTAGAGGAGGAGGAGGTGTAGGTAGTTAACAGAGGCAGCTATATTAAAATGGTGAACACAGCTAGGATGCATGTGCCCACAAGGAATGGGTAGGGTCAGGTGCTCAGGGGTGGCAGAGAAACAGGGCTGAGAGGAGAGGGGGAGGATGAAGATGCAGGCAGAGGCATTTGTCAAAAAATAAATGGGAAGGAGTGATAGAAGAGAAAAAGGGGGCAGGGTAAAGGGGGGAAGTATTAGTTCCCTAATACTAATGTGGGGGTAAGGTAACCTTCCCTTTCAACTAGCCATTCATTTTGCACATTTTTCACGCAGTACAGCCCAGCTTGGATTGAACATTTCAGATGTAGTTTCTTCTTCAACCTTATTTTTATTTATATATTTTTGACTTCTTAGATTCCATAACCATGGAAATATACAGTAGGAGATGTACCAATGGCCTGACTCTGAATCTACCATTTATTTGCATGAGTGGGAGGATGGAACCATAATTCATAAGTGGCAAAGCCATGAGTGAGTTATAAAAGTCCTGAATCCTCACAAATAGAAATAAATGGCATATTCTAAGTCATGTTATCATAAATTCTGTGTATACAACTTAAAGACAAAGTTATTTTGTATACATAATTTTTTGCTATTGCTTACACTGCGTACGGTCATTTTGTCCCTGGACAAACTGTTGTGATTAAAATGACGCGGTCTAAATGCCATGTGGACAAAAGAACACCAATCACTTAGTCGCTGCCAGCACTGGTCTCAAGTATATAATGCCACACAAACTAAGTTGTCGGCAGACAAAACATCATCCTGCTAAATCATTTGTATATTTGTATCATGAGACTGTATATTTGTGTCATGAGACTGTAATGGAGCAGTTGTTTTTGTAATACAAAACTAGCAGAACTAGAAATAGTGGCAAAAGTTATAATGGTGCACTTTTTGTACACCTTTTTATTTTCTGTTAGCCTCGTTGCTCCAATTAATAGTTTACCTGGTGCAGGACCTTGTCTGCCCATTGTCTCTCACTTGCAGGCATAAAGTACTTCCCACAAGAAACGTTTTGCTGTGTTACAAATGGATCTGTGTTCCCAATGAAGTGTTTGCCTGTTTGAAGCTCTGCTTTGTAACAGTAAACGCTATTGCTCAGCTCAAGTCTGTGAATGCTGGACTCACCTGCAAGTTAAACGTATGCTGCAAGTTAAGTTTGTCTCTCCCGTTGAGTCTGCGAATCGGGAGAGGCACACCCTATATGCAGCCCATATTAAAGAGTAAGAGTGACACTCAAGCTGTTGGCTGAAATACCAGCCATCAGGAAGGGCTAAATAAATGCTTGTCTCCCAAAAGAATACTTGATAAAACACCACAGAAACTGGTCTTGTCATTTTAGAGGAAAGAATGTATCATAAAGGGGGACACTTACTGCTTGCAAAGTATACTGTAGAATGTTGCCATACATCAGAGGACATAATGTTGCAGGTATATGGTTGTGGTGGCTGCTTTGTGCCCACTACATATTGTATTGGTGACAAGACTGAATATCGACACTGTCGTTGCTACAGTTTGACCGTGACAAATCGAACGTATGCCGCTTACACATGCAAGAGTACTTATTTATTTCATTTTTATTTAACAGATAGGTGTGCTACACTATTAAATACCTATTTTCAGGCACAACCTGTGAGATTACAGACAAAGTAACAATACAGTAAATCATAATATCATTAAATACATAAAGTATAATACAATAAAAACAGGATACATATAACACTGTAATAAGTACAGGTAAATGTCAAATACAAAACAAGATACTGCATTGATTTACATAAAGACAAATGCAGTTAACAGTGTGTTTTACATAGCTGCCAAGGGAACTGTAATATATCAAGATGCAGGTAGATAATTCTAGCTAGGAGCATGACAAAATAATCACACTCTGCAGGTAATCACTGTATCTGCTATGGAATGTATGGATAGATGAGCTTAGGCAAAGCTCAATAGGAATCAAGTTCCATAACCTTGGAGCAAAACTGGAGAATGCTTCTTCACCTGTTTTTTGTGTGCATCTTTGGGATGCCAAAGGGACATGCTTATGTGAGCTCAGAGCATAGGCATTATTAGCTGGCTGAAAGAGTGACTCGAAAGGGAAAGGCAATTGACTGTGCATGTTATAATAAATCATGCCACACAGTGTGAAGTCAAGTATGGATGAAGAGGGGAGTCGTCCAAGCTTGGTATACAGGGTGCACTGATGTGCAAATGGGTTGGAGGCCAAAGCAAACTGATGAATATTATTATATGTGAAGTCCCACTTGCGAAGGGTAGATTTGGCAGTGGCTGAAAAAAGTTGGAAACCATAAAGGAGCTTGTGGAGAAGTAGCCCATGTGCTATGGCTAATCAAACATGGAGACTAAGATTTTGGCTGACCTTAAATGAGATATAAAGTCTGGAGCTGAACGTTTTGTGAATCCCTTTCATGTGCAGTGACAAGTCAAGGGTAATATCTAAGTAAATGAAGAATGAGATAGTGGTAACATGGGATCCATCATTATAAGATGCAGCTTGAGGGGACAAAATGCTATAATTTAGGGGTCATCCCAAGAAACATGGCTTGAGTTGTGAAAGTATTCAAACGTAGCTTGATTATATTTAACCAGCTTTGTATAGCCTGGAGGTCAGAGGACAGGTGCTTAATGATGTTCTTAATGTCTTCGGATCTAGTAAAGAGAGCAGGTTCATCTGCATATAGGATGTAAGTACAACGTGTGAGACACGGATGGAGTGAATTCATTTGTAAAGAAAAAAGAAGAGGTCCTAGAATTGACCCTTGAGGAACCCTGACTGAAGTGGGGGGAGGCTCAGGATAAGAGGCCATAAACTGAACCCTCTAGAACCTGTTTGCCAAGTACTTACTAAACCATGGAAGTGCTGTAGGGGAGATTCTCTAGCTGGAATGCTTGGAATAGAGCAAGAAGGGATCCACAAGGTGAAAGGCCTTTGTGAGATCAATAAAGACTTCACCAGTGAAGTTACCCTTGTACATTGCAGAAGCAGTGTTTGTTGTAATTATTAGGAGAGCAGTGGTGGTACTATGACTTGTATGAAATCCATGCTGCACAGAGATCATAGGAAAAAAGATAACTGGCGAGGTGGGAGACAACATTCTTTTGAAAATCTTGTTTAGGACAGGTAAGATGGCAGAAGACCTATAATTGCTGATATGTTTGGAATTTGTTTTTTTAAAGACAGTCACTATATGGGACAGTTTCCACTGGTCAGGTGCAACCTTCATGGATAAGACCAGATTAATTATTCTGGTAATTGTGTAGGCATGTTTATTTGCCACAATCTTATGGAGTTTAGTTTCAAGACTATCTGATCCCACAGGCGTTGGTTCAGGTATTCCATAAAAGGTCTACAGACCTCAGAGATTCTTGCCCCTTTAAAATAAAAAGGGGTGAATACACATGGCAGGAATCACTGGAGGGAAACCTGAACCTGGGAGCACAGAAGATGAAACAGGGAAGGCACCAGTGTAGGATATAAGGTCAGAGAAGCGGGGGTTAAAGATTTTTGCTATAGTGGCTGGGTTGTTGCAATTGACATAATTCATATCACTATCAGATGGAGAGAAGTTACACTTTAGACCCAACTTTGGCTTGATGCACTTCCAGAACTGGTGTGGGTCTGCATACTTTTATTGTGTCTGATAGCCTCTTACACTCATTCCTGAGTGTCCAATATTTAACACTGTGCAGCAGCACACATGCAGTCCTTGAACTCCTGACAACATTTATCCCTAGCAAAGATCAAGGACAGGAGATGGTGATCCAGCTTGATAGGACCTCAAACCAGGGAGCAACCTTGTCTCGAAGACCAGTAAGTACAGAGTCAAAATTGGTCACAGCTGAGTTAACATCTGTGGCATCCCACAAATAGGATCAAAAGAGGCAGGATAGTGTCCTCATATATAAAATGGACAGGTTCAAGGTTTGAGAACTCATGAAAATAAAAAATTCTGGGTGGGATTTTATGAGGCTTAGCCCACCACACACAATATACTGGACAGTGGTCACTAATTGCTTCTGAGAACACCCCTAAGCAGCTTATCCTATCCACTCTAGGTGTATGAATCCAATTAATTAACGTGGAACTGCTACCATTATTTGAGAGCCTGGTTGATTCAGTAATCATTTTGGTCAGATGGAGCTTACTAAGGGCCAGTTCCACATGTTTATTGTTTACTGCTAAGCCAGTTTATATTATAATCTGTAAACAGTATGAATTCATGGTTCTTAACAAGGGTACTGACATAACTGATCAATGGTGCAAGTGCATTTATGATTTCTTCTGGAGGAATGTAGACATAGATGAGAAGCAACTTTTTAGTATTACCAAGAGTAAGTACACCATGGAAACATTCCAGGTGTGGACCAGAGGTGAGAAAGTGGCTTATGGCTATAACACTGAGATTTGACTTATAGTGAATCAACATGCTTCCACCCCTCTTTGAGAATGTCTGATCATAATGGACAAAATTATAGCCTGGTAAGGCACAACGATTGTCCAGAATGGATGGTTTAAATCCATGTTTTCAGCTTATATTGATTGAACCATGCTATTAACTCAAGTTTAGGAATCAGACTCCTGACATTTAAGTGAGCAATTTTCAGGCCATCGCTACTTGCTTGGGGTGAGGGTGAGGGGAAATGAAAGTTGGGAAGCATGTCAAAGAAGGGTCAGGGTTCAATTCAACATTACCTGCAGATAGCAGATGAGACAGTGCAAAAAGATTAGGGGACAGAATCTCAGGTCCCTGCTTGTTGGAGCTGACCCCCAGTGCAGAATCTTTAAAAACAGAGATATCCTAAATAGGTAATGAGGGGGAAAAGATACTAATCATATGGGCTCCTTTGCTTGAGAAGTAGGTTTGTGGACATAGAAGAGTCGGAGGGGGGTATTGTGGCTAGTGCTATGAAGATATGTGATGGGTAGGAAGTCAGTTCACCAAAGTGCGCACATAATAAAACACGTAACAGATAAGGACTATGGTAGCAGACCTACAGTACAATCAGCATTACATTTTGACTGAGTTGTTAGCTAGTCTGAGTACAAGTTGATTTTCAGTTGGTTGATGGTTTTTCACACAGGTTTAAAACTATTACAATATTGCATGCAACAGCCACCCAAAAGGGTGTTACCAGGTACTTTCCATACTTTTAAATTTATTGCTAATTCCACAAAAAAAGTTTTGAAAATTACATACTAAGGCCACCCAGATCAGGTATTACCTAGATCTACCAACAGTGAAGGACAGCCATTATTCAGAGCACCAGCAGGGCTAGAGTACAGGGATACATCAGCTTACTATTACTTACCTTGGTTCGATGGGACGCTGAGGGAGTTGCGGAGATGTGGCGAAGGTTAGAGCGGTGCTGGCGCAAGTCCGCCCTTGATGCTGACCACCTTAGATTGATGGAACATTATTCTATCAATCTGCAATCACCCATAAGAAGGCAGAATTCCTGTCCAGGGAGATTGCAGTTGCACAGAATCGACCGGCTCAGCTGTTTCCGGACTGTAGACTGACTGTGCAACCCAGCCTGTCTACAAGTTCGAAAAGCTTTTTCGCAATTGGAGTGCTAGGAGCTTGCTCAGTTCTTTGCAACTAAGGTGGCTGACATCAGGGCGGGCTTGCATCCGGCAATCTCTAAGGGTGATGTTGTGGAACAGTGTGAGTTCACAATACCTCAATTCTCTTGGAGTTCCTTTTGCCGACCGGAGGTCGTGGATATTATGAGGATCATCCATAGCGTGCAGCCTACGAGCTGTAGTTTGGACCCCGGACCAACTCCACTAATTTTGGGTTGTCTTGAGATCATCAGTCCAGTTATGGTGCAAATAGTCTGGTGCTCCTTAGAGTCAGGTGAGTTTCCTAACTCCCTGAAAGAGGCAGTGGTTACACCCCTACTGAAGAAAGTCATTTTGGACCCAGACTGTTTGTCAAATTACAGACCTATCTCTAACCTTCCCTTTATTGGGAAGGTTATTGAAAAGGTAGTGGCAGCCCAATTGGAAGACCATTTAACCATCCATAATGTCTACGAATCCTTCCAATCTGGTTTTTGTAAAAGAAATAGCACTGAGACTGCACTGGTTCGGGGTGCTTAATGATCCTCTGAGGGTGAGGGATCAGAAGAGACGTTCCATTCTAGTTCTTCTTGATCTCTCGTCAGCCTCTGACACTGTGGATCACCTGGTGTTGTTAACATGCTTGAGGTTAATATGTGGAATGTTGGGAACTGTTTTAAAATAGTTCACTTCATTCCTTACTGGGAGATCACAAAGAGTTGTGTCAGGGGTTCATTCCTCCGGCCCAACTTCTTTGTTGTGTGGGGTGCCTCAGGGTTCAGTGCTGTCACCCATGTTATTCGCAGTGTACATGCTGCCCCCTCAGAGACACTATAAGACGGTATGGGCTGAGGTTTCATTGCTATGCAGAGGATACCCAGCTATACCTGTCTTTTGCGCCTGTCCAGGATGGAGCTCTCTCGTGTTTAATAACTGTCTGGAAGAAACACAAGGGTGGATGGATTCTAGTTGGTTAAAGTTGAACTCAGAGAAGACAGTGGTATTAGTGGTGGACCCGGGTGGTCAGATAGCGAGGCCGCATGATGGCACGCCATCTGGAATTTTTCTTGATGGCGTGTCACTTCCGACCTCTGAACGGGTGCGCAACCTTGGGATTGTCCTAGATGACAGGCTGACCCTTCAATCTCAAGTGTCGGCCGTTGTCAGGACCTCCTTTTACCATCTTAGGAATATTGCCAGGGTGCGTCACCTTGTTCCGTCTGACTCTTTGCCAACGTTGGTCCACGCCTTTGTGTCCTCGCGTCTGGACTACTGCAACGCCCTTTACTTTGGGCTTTCTGGGGTTGAAATCTGTCGCCTACAGCTGGTGCAGAATGCTGCAGCCAGGGTGTTGACTGGGACAAGGAGATCCAGTCACATTACCCAGGTACTGCGCAAACTGCACTGGCTTCCTATATGGTGGCGGATCGCCTTTAAAGTCATTTTACTGACTTTCAAAGCCCTTCATGATCAGGGTCCAGCCTATCTGAAAGAACTTCTGGTGCCTTACACTGCCCTGGCCTATCACTCCGCTCGGCCGACGAGGAGTTGTTAGAGATTCCAAGAGTGAGTTTAAAATCTTCTGGTAGTCGAGCATTTTCTTATGCTGCACCCACTCTTTGGAATTCTCTACCACGACTGTTAAGGGAGTGCACCTCCGTGGAGGTATTTAAGAAAAACTTGAAAACTTACCTGTGGCATATGGCCTACTTGGAAGATTTACGATATCTGAGTACAAATACTATTTGTTGATTGTATGGATGGTTTTGCTGTTGTTTTTTAGCATATGATGCTGTTATGTATTTATTTTACTTATATGTTTTTAATTGGCATTGTATATTGTGGCTTTTGATATGTAAAGTGCCTTGATATTTTGAAAGGCGCTTTAAAAATAAAGTTATTATTATTATTACTAGTGTGCCCCCCCTCCCCCACTACTTAGTCAGATGGAGGTGTCATGCTGAAGAACTTACCAGGGCTGTTGTTCTTTGGAATGTTAGTAGTCTCACTGGTAAAATGCTGAGTTTTTATTTTTTTCATTTGATCAGGAGTCTGACAGTTTGAATACATGGAGTGCCGGTTTTAACAGTGGAGTGAAGCAGCATTGTTATGGGACATGGCTGTGTAGTAATGTAAAGTTGACTGCTTGGTGGGGGAACAGGGCTCTAATGCTATGCTTACTGTGGGCTTTTTTTAAGTGGGGAAAACGTGTCAGGAGGATGGCTTACTAGAAAGACAAAAGGTGTATTTTGAAAATGATTTTTTTTAATATATTTAAAAGGGAACCTAAACAGGAACATGGGTAAAGAAAAGGGGAAATAGGAGAAACAAGACTGTAGTGAAAGCAGGGTTTTCATTTTGAATGGAACAGTATGATTTATTGGAACTTTTAATCTATTGTGTGCCTGACCGGTTTGTTTGAACTATCAGTTACATTAATTTCATTTAAATTTAATTTGATCAATGATGTATCCAAGTGAAATATAAATTAGCCAAAGTGGAAACAAATTGTTTATTTTCCCTTTGGCTTATATTTATTTCCATGGTTGCTACCCATAAATCCACATGACTAGAACCTACCACACTGTTCAAGCAACTCATGTTGTGAAACATTGTCGGGTTACTGTGGTTCTGGTTGAATAACCTTATATGGAAACATTTGCAATATATTTTGTTTTATTTTTGGCTGACTGGGTTCTTTCAATTTGTGGCTGTATCTGTGGATCTTAAAGCTGTCTTTTCATTTGTTTCAGGTCAGTGTGCCACAAGGATTCCACACTACTTCACTGTGGCTACCTAGTCATTAAAGTCTTTTCAATCTGCTTATGTTGTATAAATACTTATATTACCCCAGCTTAGGTCCAATACACAGATGTTATAGTATGCATGCCTTTGGGCACACAAAGCAGTTAACAAAGGAATCTGCTTGTCCACAAATCTTGTGTACTGTAACATCTCTGCAGAATATGTAACTTGGTCCAATAAAAAGTATAGCACTATTCAGCAACTCTAGTTTTTCAAGGACAACATGGATATGAAAATTGTTTCTTACAAAGATTGATAAGAAACTATGTACTTTACATCCTGAAAATAATTGCATTATAATTCAGCCAGGATTCCATGCATTACACAAAATAATTTCTACTATAACTTAAGTAATAAATGATTTAGTCAGTGCCTTTGTCAGAAATCAAAAATGTATAGCCTTGCTTTGCATATAAATTAATCAAAGGCATTTGACATTGTTGATCATGATATACTATTGAAAAGGCTATTCAAGGATAGATTTGATAGCAGACCCTTGTCTTGGTTTAGCAATTTAAGTCAATGAATGCAAGGCAAACTCTTTTTGTTTTAAAGGGGGCATTCAGGTTTTAATTCAGTCCCAGTCCTATTTTTGCTGTGCTTTGATAATGTTCCACAAGTAGCACAAACGCTCTACCATTTATTTATTTACCTGTGACATGGTTTTTTGTATACTGGGTTATGGAGGCATTTCACTATTTTATCCTTGAAATTTTATTTCAGTCATGTGCTGTGGGGTTTTAATGATCTCAAAATGTTTATTGAAAGCAGACAAAATAAAATGTATACATAAGCTCAATAAAAATAAGGCCAGTCATAAATAGCGAGTGAACTGCATTCTAACTCTGAAAAAACCAAATTTAGAACAAGTAATATTTGAAAGAAACAAACTTTGGTCAGAGCCACAATAGCTGCTAATGTATTAATGTGGTGAGAGAGAGAGAGAGAGAGAGAGAGAGATAGACAGACAGACAGACAGATTGCTTTATTTATTTGTTTCAAAGAGATTGTTATCAGGAAAGACATAAATAGAGCTGGCAACAGTTTATTTCCAGATGCATCCTGGGGGAAGGGGAAAAGATAACAGACACAAAAATACAGACTATAAAATACACAGAAATGTATTAAGTATAACAAAAATAAACAGAACAATTGTGCCTAAATAAATTAAAAAAATACTTTTCCAAGCAATAAGCTGTGGAACTGACCAAAGAACAATTAAAAAGTTATCAACTTAACAAAATGAAAACAAGAGGAATGACTGATGCTGGGGAAGAGATATAGAGTTAATGTACGGCTTAGTTGTACTTGTATTATTGTAATATAGAAGTCCCACATTTATTCCACAATAGTAGAAAAAAAACAAAACCATAAACATTATGGTAATGCAATGGAACACATCCCTTTAATAATATATGCAACAAACATATACACACACACACACACAGTGTGAAGTACAATAGCACCTGATATGGAACTCTGGAGTACAGTCAGCATCAGTGTTGGTTTAGCACCTATACATTGACCACAAATACTGTACAATCACAATGCAAAAATAAATAAATTACTGTAAAAGTCAAACTTCTGTTTATGATTTTTGTTACATTTACACAGTACTTTAGCAGGCTGATTGGTCAGTTGGCCATTAAAAAAAAAAAAGAGACAGCCGACATTTGGAATAGGCTGTCAGTGCTGGCATTAAAAACTAGCTCTGCATGCAAAAACAGACAGGTGTGTGTGTGTGTGTGTGTATGCATGCATGGGGGAGGATTGTGTGTACCGTGTTGATTATCGACCTTTTCTCCCTCTGACTAGGATCTTTAAAATAAAAACACACACAACAAAGAAACTGGGCACCCACCACTAGGAGAAAAAGGTTGCAAGACATAAAGGGTCCGATTCTAGAAGCACCACTATGCATGTCGCAAGTTGTGACATGCGAGGGGTGCAGTTGTGCCAAGGACCCTGCACCCGATTCTGAAATAGGCAGGGTCCCCACGGCTAAGTCCTGCGGCTTGTGAAATGTTGAAGGCTACACCAAATAATGGACATAACTGAGGGGCATGTTGTAAGTTGCATCTCCCCCCCAGTTGATGCTTGTCCCCGAAGCCCAGGGCAGCCATGTCCCCCAGTCCCTGATCCCCAATACTGTAAGTGCTCTGCAGGGTATCTCACCCAGGCCCCTAATCCTCCAAACTTTCCAAGCCCCAAAGGGCTTCCCACACACCCCATGCCCCCCAACCCCCACACCACTAAAAGCCACAAAGGACAGCCTGTCCTCCCCTCCAACCTGTTCCCCGACCCCAAGACACAGGTCTCTGCAGTGCCACAATCTGTACAAATAAAATTATCATGCAAATATCACTGGTAGTCTAGTGGCCCCCCACCCAGCAGTGCCAGTCCACCTTGCACCGGCCTGACCCATCCCCAGCTGGCAACTGGCACAGCCCACTTCTCACCACCATGTCCAGCTACTGACTGAGCTCTGTATGAGCACTTACTGTATATATGCGCTCGATGAATTAATCATTCATTGAGCACATATATACAGTAAGCGCTCATACAAAGCTCAGTCGGCGGCTGGCTGTGGAAGTGAGAGGTGGGCTGTGCCAGTCGCTGGCTGGGGATGGGTCAGTGGTTGCAAGGTAGACTGGAACTGCTGGTTGGGGGGCCACCAGACTACCAGGGATATTTGTGTGATATTTTTATTTGTACAGATTGCTGCACTGCAGGCACCTGTGTCTCGGGGTTGGGGAATGGGTTGAGGTGAGGACAGAGCAGATCTGCAGGGCTGTTAATAGTGTGGGGGTTCAGGGTCATGGGGTGTGTGGGTAGCCCTGCAGGGCTTGGACAGTTTGGGGGGATTGGGGGGACAGGGGTGTGAGGTGCCCTGATGGGCACACACTGTGTGGGGGATCGGAGGATGAGAGATGCCCTGTGGGGCACCTACTGTGGTGTTCTGGACATGGGAGGAGGGCACATGGATTGGGTGCCAGTCTGCTGGCAGGTCTACACAACCCCTGGAGGGCATAGGTGCAGTTACACCAGCTAAATGCTGGTGTAACTTACATTGATGGTTCTCCTCCGGGGGTTGTTGTAGAATCCCAACATTGGGGACTTTATTGCTGCCCTTCTGGAATAGGGCACAACTGCTGCCACAACCCGCCTAGCACCATGTCACAGGGGATTTAGGGCGTAAGTGCTGGCATATGTCCACTTTGGCACAAGTGGCCTGCGGCATGTCACAGACCACTTTGTAGAATACTGTATGTTGCAACTGCTGGCATAACTTTCTACTTGCGCCATTCTTTTTGGCCGAAGTCAGGTTATGCCAGTCATAGCCTTTTGAGAATCGAGGCCCAAAGGCTTCAGTTTAAACATGTCTAAAGGAATTTAAGCTGAAGCCTTTATCTGTTCCCCAACCCCATTCCTCTTCCATTATAAAACTCTGTATTAAACTTATTTTTCAGTAGGTCGGGTCCCATGTCTCAAGGAGTTAAAACTGAATCCTTTATCTGATCACCAACTGGATTCTTTCTCCACTATGAAACTTGAAGCTTTATTAAACCTTGCTGTGCCATGGACTGATATAACAGCTCAAAATTCCTATACCTTCTAATTCTGTCAGCAATGGCAGCCTAAGGGTTAAACTTTCTTTTCAGCACAGTTGGTCAGGTCCTGTCTTCTTTAGTTGACTGGTTTCATACTAGTCAGCTAGCACTGTTAAATCTGATGGGTCAGATCTCAGTAAAACAAACAAAAGTTACAGCAAGCAATAACACACAACACTTATTCTTTTTACCAACATGTGTTTAATATTGTACAGTAAAATAAAGAGCTTTTGCATCTGACAGTCTCCCCTTCAAGTGCTTTGCTTGTTTGCTACTTGGGACCTATAGCTCCCGCTTCTTTCTTTCGAGACCTCATGAAGAAAATTGTGTGGTGGGGGCGTGGGAGCTGCACCGAACTGAATGGAGAACATTATTTATTTATTTATTTACTTTGTTTACATGGTAAGTACACTGAGCCAAAGGCCCTTTTTCAGGAACGTCCAAAAGCCATACTTACAAAGCAGCTGCAAGATGATATAACATGATACTTACAAATGACCACAATACAAGAAAACATCATGCAATATGCAGGAATAATACTTAAATACTACAACATTAAAAGATGTATTCAATTAAAATGAACACAATCCAGCTGTTTTGACAGGTAAAATCTTAATTGATTTTTTAAAAAACAGTATGACTTTCAACAATATGAAGAAAATCAGGCAAATTATTCCAATATTTAACAGCATAAACAGAGAATGCATGAACACCCATTACAGAAGAAGTTGGAATGGATAACAGATTTTTTCCAATTGACCTAAGGGTCCTACATTCTTTTCTAAAGTCTAGAAGAGTGAATAATGGGGACTCAGATGCTGTTCTCAATGTGTTATCCACAATACAGCATAAATTATACAGTATAAACTATTGAGCTTTGTAGGTAGCCAGCCCCTACAGTGCTCCCTCACTATAACGAATGGCTAGGGAGCCATAATGTCCATTTGTTATACCGGTGTGTTCATTATTACAAGGAAGCAAACAATGAATGAATTCCCAGCATATACAGTATGTTACTCACAGAACAAAATACTGACACAAACCATGAATTACAATATATATTTCACTTTACTGAACATATTCATACTTTAGTTCATTTAAAACAAGCATTTGTCAATGCCGAATGTTGATTGCTTTGGTCTGTTGAGCTCGCTCACTACCCCTGTGTCACTCGCTCATTCTGTTTCTCCCTGTGGTGCAGGCTGCCCTTTTGTACTGAGCTTCTGCCTGCATTGGCACCTTTTCTGCCCACAAAGAAATCCGCAAGTATCCCGACAGAGCTCCGTTGAGGTGGCTTACTCTCCCCGTGTCTCAGTCGCTCATTCTGTTTCTCCTGGTGCTGCAGGCTGCCCTTTTGTACTGGGCTCCTGCCTCTGTTGGCAACTTTTTCTGCCCACAAAGAAATCTGCAGCAGTCCCCACACAGCTTTGTTGAGCTCACTCACTCACCCTCTCTCACTCACTCGTTCTGTGTCTACTGGTGCTGCAGGCTGGCCTTTTGTACTGGGCTCCTGCCTGCATTGCTGCCTTTTTCTGCCCACAAAGAAATCTGCAGCAGTCATGATAGAGCTCTGTTGAGCTAGCTCACTTCCCCTCTCTCACTCCTCATTGTGTTTCTCCCAGCCCTGCAGGCTGCCCTTTTGTACTGGGCTCCTGCCTGCATTGGCACCTTTTTCTGCCCACAAAGAAATCCGCAGCTGTCCTGACAGAGCTCCACTGAGGTCACTCACGCCCCCTGTCTCACTCGCTCATTCTGATTCTCCTGGTGCTGCAGGCTGCACTTTTTTACTGGGCTCCTGCCTGCATTGCTGCCTTTTTCTGCCCACAAAGAAATCTACAGTAGTCATGCTAGAGCTCCGTTGAGCTCGCTCACTCCCCCTCTCTCACTTGCTCATTCTGTTTCTCCCACTGCTGCAGGCTGCCCTTTTGTACTGGGCCCCTGTGTGCATTGCTGCCTTTTTCTACCCACAAAGAAATCTACAGCAGTCCCAACAGAGCTCTGTTGATCTCACTCACTCCCCTTCCCTCACTAGCTCGTTCTGTGTCTCCCGGTGCTGCAGGCTGCCCTATTATACTGGGCTCCTGCCTGCATTGGTGGCTCTTTCTGCCCACAAAGAAATCTGCAGCAGTCCCAATAGAGCTCCACTGAGCTCGCTCACTCCCCCTCTCTCACTCACTCGTTCCGTTTCTGCTGGCGCTGCAGACTGGCTTTTTGTACTGGGCTCCTGCCTGTGTTGGTGCCTTTTCCTACCCACAAAGAAATCTGCAGCTGTCCCGACAGAGCTCAATTGAGCTTGGTTACTCCCCCTCTCTCAGTCACTTGATCCTAATCTGTGCCAAACACTGATTTCCAACAGCGACTGCAGTATTTTACACTGGAAGCATGAAAACACATTTCGGCCAGGATGTGAAAAATGGCAGCTGAACTGTTCATAAGGAGGTGTAAAAAAATGCCAGTGCTGAAAATGTGGCGTGAAAATATTACTAATTTGAGAAGTTTCAAGGGTGCGTGGAAACTGCACAATGCACGCTCATAACACAGTCATTTTATGGAATTTCATTACAAAATTTTCAACATAGGCATTTTAGGACCTCTGCTCATGAACAATGTCACTGATTTTCTTAATGTGTCCCGAACACTGATTTACCACAGCGACCATGCTATTCTGCACCAGAAGAGCAAAAGCACATTTTGGTCAGGATGTGAAAAATGAAAGCTGCACTGTTCATAAGGAGGTGTGTAAAAATGGTAATGTTGAAAATCTGGAGTGAAATATTGCAAATTGGTGAACTTACGAGCATGTGTAGCATCTGCGCAACGCACGCTCATAAAACAGTCATTTTTGGGGTTTTTTTACACCAAATTTGGAACATAGCCTTTTTGAGAGCCCACCTTATGAACACTGGCACTGTCATTTCATTAATCAGTCCCAAAAGGTGATTCCATGCAGTGACGCAAAATCACTTTCCGGGGCCGAATAATGCCATGACAGTGCCTGAATTCATGAGGAGGGGTCCCAAAAACCCAATGTTGAAAATTTGGTGCCAAAATTCCAACAAATGCCTGAGATATGTGTCAAAGTTGAAAAAACCCTATTTATGCCATTATACAGCTTACCGGCATCTCCTCAGTTCGCGGTCAGCATTGAAGAGTGCAGGCGTGTTCCGGTCCACCGAAATCGTCGCGCCAGACCCTTGAGTAAATATGGGGTGAGGGAGTGTGGGAGGCAGGGTGCAGAGGGTGGAGCGGGCTGTGGGAGGGGGCAGGGAGATGGCAGAGGACTGTTTTCTTCTTTCATAGCTTACTTAAGAAAAAACATCACAGGACTTTTTTACAGGACCATATGGCACACTGGGGTGGGCTCCCAGCATGCCAACACAGTGCTTTTTGGGGGTAGCTCTAGCCGATAGGGGTTGGGCACCCCTTTAGCCTAAAGGGGCACAAGAGCCGAGGGGATTGCTCACCCCCGGCACAACTGCACTGGATGTTTGGGGGGAATTATGCCAACAGGGAGTGGGCTCCTGGTCAGCAAATGAAACTTTCTTGAGGAGACATAATGCCAACAGAGTGGGTTCCCCTGTCGGCAACATAAATGTATTATTCCGGGCACTGACGCTAAGGGGGATTGGGGCCCCCATTGGCACACAAACACTGTGGGGGAGCACATGCTGCCAAGGGGAATTGAGCACCCCCTCAGCATGGGGAGCTCACTAATATTGTTTGTGAACATGGAGGCAAGCCACCGCCATGTTCACAAACAATATCATAGTACCAAGGTTCCGCCCAGCAATGACGGGTCACTCCCTCTTTGCAGCAGGATGACTTGTGCTGCAATGACGAGGTGGCCCCTGATTGCAGTGGCTGAAACCTTACAAGGTTGTGGCATGCTGGCTGAACTAGCATCAGCAGCAGCGTGCCACCCCATTGGAGAAAGTGGGCCAAGCCTCCAAAGGCTGTGGGGTCATCGGTCACAACAGTGCCGCGCCTCAGCAACCTGATTCTGGCAAGCTGCCGCAATATGTTTCTGCGCAAGCGTGTAATCAACATAAAAATTGGTTCATGTGCTATAACACTATAGTTAGTGCAATAGTTACTAATTGACAGTTTAAAATAGGTTGTAATCCATAGTCGTTGCTGGGGGGGGTTGTCTGGTTCGAAAGAACCCCCCTTTTGAAACTCCCCTTTTTTTTCATCATTTGTAAAATTTATTCATCATTTCTGTTTATTTTGTGACTGTCACAGAGTGCTGATGCACACATGCTGAACCCCAGCACTTTCTCTCTGCATGCACGCCGCCCCCCAATCTGCTGCCAGTCAGCTCCTTTAGTGCCAGTAAGATGACTGGAGCTGCTTTGTGAGTCTTTCTCTGCACTCTCCCCCATGACTGGCTGGCCAATTGCAGCTCACTTCAGCACTGTGTCCATGAGGACCGCTACCCACAATTCACACTGTCAGCTAGCACTCAAGGAAGATCAAGCATGGCGGCAGGCTCATAGACGATGTCTCCAGGACAACAAAAAAGAAGTAGAGGACCTTGACTTATAATATTATCAGTCACAGGCAGGTAAATGTTCCTGGCCACTATTGTCAAAGATGTGTCCCTTAATAACTGTATATCAAGGGATAAGCTGTGCAGTTGGGCAAGGGAGCTGTTCAGTGGGAGGGCTGAAGATTTAGAAATAAATTACTTAAATCCTCCTCTATACAAAATGCAAAGTTGTCATGTTTCATATGCCCGTTTTAACTTTTCATAAGTTAAGCAAACGAGGTACCACAGTGGAAAGGCAAAGCAAGTGTTTGGAAGAGTCTGGCTGGGATCTATACTGCCACCTTACTAATTGTGCTGCTCGGAGAGGTCTTCATTGTGGTCCCATTTTCATTGACATTCAGTTCCACTTTTGTCTGTGTCATTTGTGCCAGTCACCATTAAAACAAATACATTCTGATAAACATTTTCTCCAGATGACCACATGTGTCAGTAGAATGACATTTGTTGCCACAGTACAGTGTTATGAACTTACCCACTATGCTTTTGGAAGCATGGTGGGGGTGGGGTGGGGTAGGCATTAGGAGATGGCAACTTTGCACTGGGAATCCCCGCCACTGTCAAATTACCTTTCCCCTTACTCCCTTTGTCATGCCTACCACACTGGAGAATGGAGTGGGGGCAACAATCATAATACCCAATGCTGAACTAAGAATTATGTTACAGATTTTTTTCCAAGCAGGATGCCTGGTATAGAAACATAGAAAATGACAGCAGAAAAAGACCAGAGGTCCATCCAGTCTGCCTAAATTCCCTATAATCCCTGGAACCTACCATTTCTCTAGGGTACTAACCCTCCCCATCCTCTCTCTACCCTCCTCCTTGGTTCTGTCGCCCCTTGTAACCACTATTCCCTTCATTAAGTCCCAGCTCTGCTTGAATCCTCTGACTGTTTTTGCACCCAATTCAGCTGACATACTGTTCCAAAGTTCCATCACACTTTCTGTAAAGTACTGCTTCCTCACATCTCTCCTGAACCTACCTCTTGTTAATTTCCATTCATGTCCATGTGACTGCGAATTGGTACTCAGGCTAAATAGTACCCCGCAGTTCACTTTGTTAATTCCTTTAAGGAACTTAAAGGTCTCTATCATATCTCCCCTCTCCCGTCTGGTCTCCAATGAGTACATATTTAGTGCCTTGAGGCGCTCCTCGTAGGATTTGCCCTGCTGTCCCTGAATCATTTTAGTTACTATGTGCTGCACTGTCTCCAACCTATCCTTATCCTTTCTGAGGTGAGGACTCCAGAACAGGGCACAGTACTCTAGGAGAGGCCTCACCAGGGATCTGTAGAGGGAAAGTATTACCTCCTGTCTTCTGCTATCAATATCCCTACCGATATAGCCCAGCATCTTGCTAGCCTTGCTATAGGCCATGTTGCACTGACTCGATTGCTTAAATGGTATACTGAGTTGGGGATGGTGGGGGTTACAGCAAGGGGTACAGGGAGCTCAGATATGAGTAATTTAGACTTGCAATAAGCCACAAAAGTGCACCACAGAGTATACTGTAGCCCATGGTTTCTGGGGGCCTATCAGCCCCAAACCCCTGCCCTAGAAGCAAGCCAGCACTGCAGTAAGTTAGTAGTGTACAATACCCAGCCAAAACCAGCTGCAGACTGCACTGAGGTTCAGTGCATTAGCATTATATATATATATATATATATATATATATATATATATATATATCTACATCTACATATCACACACACACACAGTCTGAGCCACCCAGATAGTAATAATTGTCCTTAGAGCAGGAGGTGGAGGGAGCTCACAGATGAGTTATTTTGTTTAAAATAAGCCACAAAATGAGCCACAGAGCATCTAGCACCCCAAAGCTTCTGGGGGCCTGGCAGCCTCCAGACTCCTTACCTACACACCAGTAGATACAGCTGCAGATATTAAAGTTGATAACATAATATATCTGAGACAATGCCTTAAGTATATTACATTAGCAGCATCTTGCTGTCCCCCAGTACTGAATGGATATGTATTCACATTGCAGCCAACCAGATAATTTTGCTTAGAGCAAGGGGTGTAGGAGATCTAAGATGTGACTTCTTTAGCTTCAAAACAAACCTACAAAATGCACCATAGAGCATCTAGGACCCCATGGCTTCTGGGGTCCTGGCCCTATGACCCAAAGCTTTTTTAAAAAAGTTGCAGACTGCATAAAAAGAACCCCCCTTGTGAAAATCCTGGCAACGGCCCTGTAATCTGTGTCTGTTTTGTAGATTGTGAAGCAATGTCCTTTGCGTAGGAAACAAGATGCCTAAGAAGAACACTTTAATTGGGTCTGCCTCCTGTGACTGTTGCCAGTTGAACCCTGTTTCTAGCCCCCAGATAGCTTCATAGTATGTTGGGATCTCCACCTCACCATCAGATTCCTCCTCACTTGATTCCTCTTCCTCTTGTTCCATGATTGTGCTGGCAATGTCGGTGTTGGTCAATATCTCAGAGGTTTGCAGAGTGTTCTCTATTGTTAGCCATTCTTCAATGACTTCAGAGGAGTTTGTTGAGTCAATAAGGTTGAGATCCATGGCCAATGCTGTAATCTCATTTGTGTCATCATCATCATCATCTTCCCCATCGTCTGTGGGTGTAAGTTAGTCAGCAAAAGCAGAACTCAGTATAGCCTCCTAGCAGAGAGCTATGGTAGCTTGTGTCATACTACACCATGCTTCACCAGCAATGTTAATTACATCCCTTAAATTCAACATCTTAAGGAATTCAGCAACCTGTGTCCCTTCAGCTACCAGATCACTCAGCAGATACTTGTGGTAGTGTTTCTTGGAGGTGGCAATGATCCTGCCAGCCAAGGCTGAATGCGGGGATGCAGTGTTTTTGGCAGAAACAGTGCTTTTATCCTGCTATCGTGAGATCACAGTTTTGATTCTGGGGATTGGGCAGGACACTGATTGAGAAGAAGGAGTGTTTTAACTAGGAGTTATTTTTAAAGATGGGTTCTAACAGCAGGAACAAATGTTTCAAGAAACCACTTGCAAAAAATGTCAACTGTCATCCAGGCATTTCTTCTGTTAGAATAGCTGACTGGGAGGGATGAAATGCTGGCATGGTGAAAACAACATGGCCTTTGGAATTTATCAATGCACAATGGCTGCACTTTGTAAGTCCCTGTGGCATTTGTGCAGAACAGAAATGTAACTCTATCTTTTGAAACTTTAACACCTTTTGAGGCATTTTGTTCAATTTTAGCAGCAAGAGTATCATCTGGGAGGTGCCTACAGAACAGGCCAGTTTCATCTGCATTGTACAACTGTTCAGGAGTGTACCCCCCAGCAGTGAGAATGTCATTAAGTTTGGGCATGAATGTAACAACTGCTGCATCATCACAGGACCTTTGCTCTCCTGTAGTGCAGACATGGAAAATTCTGTGTCTGCGCTGAAACCTCCACAGCCACCCAGAGGAGGATTTGAATTTGTACTGCTCACCATGGATCTCCTTTGCAAACTGTTCCACTTTGGACTTTATTATGGAGCCAGACAAAGGTACCCTGCTTGCATGCTGCTGCATGAACCAAAGCTGCATCACCTGGTCAGTTTCTCTCTCGTTCAGATGCCTGAGATTTTTGCGAGCCATACCCTGCACCTCACTACATTCATTTGTGAACTCTCATAATGAACCCTCCTGCTCTCTCCATGTACAAATGGTAGATTTTTAGTATCCAGTCTTGAGGGAGATCTTGGCTAGACTCTCCCCAGCCTTCAATCTGTCCGACACTGACAGCTTTGTCTGAATAGTGTAGCCTGAGCACTTCATTTCAATTATTGAGGTACAGTACACATGTGTGTATCCAGATCATATTGCATTTGTTCAGCACAGCACACCTGTCCATTAACTGATAGGACAGTAAATTGCCAGATTGCCAGTCACGATTGTAACAGCAGATTTACCAAGAATGCATTGCTGACAGCTGACAGCCACATTTAATGTAAGTTTCAATTACATAAGTTCTGTCAGTGATTTCAATTACAGTTTCAATTACATTGCACTGGGAGTTACTCTTTCTGTCCCTTCTAACTTAAGGACATGACACCTAGTAACCTCTCTGTTTCAAATTAAATAAACTTACTGTTTCCACTCTATTAAACCTTTTACAATTATAGTTTTCCAGGAGATATGATTGGAACAGCAGATTTACTGAGAGCTGATAGCTGACAGACAGAAGCCATCAACCGCATTCGTTATATGCAAGAATTCATTATAGCGATGTTCGCTATAGTGAGGGAGCACTATATTTGCATACAGCACACAATGATTTGTACTGTATGGCATATTTAATGCAAAATGACAAATCCCATTAAAAGTCCTAGTTAATAAAACTAAGTCAGTGGAAGATAAATTAAGAAATACAAAGAGTTAAAATTTAATATAGATAACTTAATATAGTAATACTTAATATAGATACTTTTTCCCAGCAGACACTTCTAGAACTTTATTCTACAATTCAGCTTCAACCAATTAGTTTGCTCATAAAGAGAGCAAGTGTGAGCTAGTTTATCAGCAATAAGTGCCAGTCTGCAGGCTTTATTAAGAGCAGTCATGACACGTTTGAGAGCAGTTTCTGATGCTGCTCCATAGACAATCAGACCATAGACAATGAGAGCCAGGATGGAGCTGAAGATTGACAGTTGTAGGGCAGAGGGGGTAAGATATTGCTTGTGTCTATATAGGACATCCAGCCTAGTATTGACTGCTTTTACCACTAGATCAATGTGTTGTGAGAATCATAGCGCATCAGTATACTTTTTTGCAATAATGTGTCTGGCTTCTAATGTTAAGCAACTATTAAGTTTAAATATCGCTTCCAATTTTTGATTGTTTTGTCTACTAATAGCCTTTATATGAGATGAAAAGGTTAAATTAGAGTCCAAAAACACTCCTAGATATGTAAAGTTGTAAACTAAAGGGTGCCATTGGAGTCAGAAATCAACACTGGTTAACATTTGGATAACTTGGGTTTAGATCCAAAGAGCATGCATTTAGCTTTCTTACTATTTAAAGAAAGAAGATGTTGCAACAGCCATAAATTTAAAGTGGAAAAATCAAAGCTGAATTAATTTTTTCAGTGGAGGAAGCACTAAAATAAATAATGACGATGTCTGCAT
This sequence comes from Neoceratodus forsteri, assembly GCA_016271365.2. NCBI lineage: Eukaryota > Metazoa > Chordata > Ceratodontiformes > Ceratodontidae > Neoceratodus > Neoceratodus forsteri. The sequence continues at coordinate 499,837,379 of CM057456.1, forward strand.
TAAAGAATTAATTAAAACAAAACTAGAGTAGAAGGAATGGGATCAATAAACATTGAAAACAACAGAGGCCCCAAGATAGAACCCTGGGTCACTGCTTTGTTCTCAGATCCAAGTACTAGATTGAGGGCCAAAATTCACTTTCATAAAATGAGCACCAAGATAGCTTTGAAACCAAGCACATGGTGAGTCTGCCAGGCCCATGCTCCTCAGTCTCCCAAGCAGCAGTGAGTGATCAACAAGATCAAACACCTTGGACAGGGGCATGGCCAGCTGCCGAGCCGAAAGCAGCAACTCCTGATAGCGCTGCAGATCTCATGGGCAAAAACCTAAAAAAAGCTATAGCAAATCTGCTCAAAACCTAGCAATTTTACCAGCATCTAGTAGCTGTCATCATGTGAAGTCTGGGGATACCGTATTTACCAGTTTTGAAATACAAATAATGGACTATGGGGAGGCTGACTAAGCAGGTGCCTAGTGGCATAGATGGAACCCAGCCAAAAGAGCAGTGCACGGGAACAAGCAAAGCACAACCACCATTCTTGAATGAATCAAAACCATCACTACCCACCAACATGGTTCTCCTTGGGGTCATACAATCCCTTGACAAATTGATGGCGGATATTCAGACCCAACTCAAAGCTCTGGATAACAAATTCGGTGGCCTGTATTCAGAGATGCAACAGGTATCTCAGATGTCTGAAAGAGCTCTTATGGTCTCTATAGGACTTACAAAAGAAAATCACATACTTCAGAGATGTCTTGAAAATCTGGAAAATGCTGTGCGATCAACACATGTATGGGTCCTCGTTTTCCCCAAAGGCTCAGAGGTGATAACCCCAGAGACTTCCTTAAAGCCTGGTTTGAAGACCACTATCAAATAATTCATGATTTACAAATCATAAAATCATACCTTATAATTCCAACGGTCTCTCGCTCGTGCCTAGCCACAATCGCAATTCACCCATGCACTTTATTGATTGTTCTGGGGTCAGAGATGGACAGAGATGAAATTTTACTAAAGGCAAAACAGAAGGGCCCAGCACAGTGGCAGGGTAACAGAGTGCACATTTTCCTGGACCCAAGATATGAAACTCATCAGCGCTGCAAGAGTTTTGATAGAGTTCGGGTGAGACTGCGGCAATTGAGAGTGTGCCATTTATTAAAAACTCCAGCCAGTATCAAAATTGTTTATGGGGCAAAAACATACCATTTGCAGACCCAAATGAAGCTGCCAAACTTGTCCAGAAAATAGAATGGGAGTTCAATGTTCATGAGCAAAACAATGAGGAAGACCTGACTGAAATTTAAACAACACAGGCACTGTGCCTAGTTTCTCAGGGTATCGACGGAGTCTGTCCCCCTATGCCATAAACTAATTATTGTTAACAGTATTTGCCACTCTGGCTGCCTCACCTGGAACAAGTTATTGTTTCTTCAGGTTGTTTTATGTGGCTGTTAGGATGTTAACCCTACTTATTGGAAAACCTGTCAGTTTGGGGGGCAAAATGGCTGTGCCACATATTCTACACTGAGCTTAAGGGAGGATAGCTTCTTCTTCTAACCTTGGGACATACTGACCACCATTTTAGTACTTAGAGCTTCTGCACAGCTGTTTAAGTAAATGAGGCATGCAGTCAATCTCACTGCAGCATCCCATGAACAGTAGCTCACTAAGAGCTCTTATGTGGACATTAAACCACAGCTTGTGTCAACTGAATAATGTTTTTCTCTTATACCCTATAGTGAATAATTTCATAACCTTGTAGTGTATTGTTAGGGTTAGTCAATGCAATAAGTATTAATTTTGCATAGCCTATAATGATAGTTTACAGGGCTCTAGACTGATTATGCAGCATATTTAAGTTTAGTTGTATTAAATCATTTGTTTTATTTTATTTATTTGTATATTCGGAAATAACCTTTGAGCAAGGTGCTCTTTTTCAAAGGTTCCACATCAGAAAGTGTAGGGGACAATACATTCAGTGAACACAACAGTCAGCAAACAATAACATAACATTGTTATACAATGCAGTACATAATGTAGGAGCAAATAAACTTAGCACATAGTGCATTTAAATAGAATCTCAATGATAACGGGAAAGGCTAAAATTTGGTGAAAAACGTAGGGCTACAGATAGAAAATGCTGCATGGTGAGGTAAGAGGTAAATCTAATTTGTATTGCTGTGAAGGCTGCAGTCATGGGAGTAGGCTTTGTCAGAAAGGGGTATGGAAGAGGGATGGCAGGCGGAAGAAGCCAAAGAAAAAGAGTGGAGTGCTAGGAGTCAACTAGGACAACCAAGTGGGTGCGTGGAGTCAGCTAGGACAACCAAGTGGGTGCGTGGAGTCAGCTAGGACAACCAAGTGGGTGGATAGCACAGAAAAGTAAAGGGAGGGAAGGTGTGTGTGGGATAAGTGATACTGATCAGATGAAGAACTGGGTAAGAGAGGGTGCTGTATAGAGGGAGTGAGAGAGGGGTCAAAGAGAGGGAAAGAGGTGGGAAAATCTAGGATCAAGGTATTCAGCACATGGACGAGATATGGAGATGAGAAGCTAGGGACAGCAAGATGCAAACCTCTGTGGCCAGCTTTGGAGTAAGGTGTGTATACAGGCTAGTGATGGGGAGCAGAGGGTCAGGTGGCTGCCTTACATACACACAGATTACTGGCAGCAAGATGGAACTTCAGTTCATTTTTGAAGGAAGAGAGACTCCCTATGTTAAATATACTAGTAGGAACCACATTCAGTCAATGCGGGGCTCTGTAAGCAATGGACCTTTGTCCAAGGGAAGTTCTCTGGAAAGGAATGGTCAGAGGGCCTCGATTCATGCCTCTTGTCTGACAGCTTGAATGATTTGCTTGCATGGTCTCCGCAATACTGGGAGGAGTCATTCCCTGAAATGACTTTTTGCCCAGCAGACATGTCTGGAACTTTATTCTACAATTCAGATTCAACTAACTATTTTGCTCATAAGGAGAGCAAGTGTGAGCTAATTTATCAGCACCAAGTGTCAGTCTGCAGGCTTTGTTAAGAGCAGTCACAACACATTTGACAGCAGTTTTTGATGCTGCTCCATGGACAATCAGACTGTAGTCAATGAGAGCCAGGATTGAGCTGAAGATTGACAGTCAGAGGGCAGAGGGATTAAGATATTGTTTGTGTCTGTATAGTACACCCAGCCTAGTATTGAACGCTTTTACCACTAAGTCAATGTGCTGTGAGAATCATAGCGTATCATCTATAGTGACCCCTAGGTACTTGAATGGGTGAACCTGTTCAAGGGGAGTATCCTTATTGTTGAGAATGATCAGGACTGGATTCATTTTCTTATGCCAGTGGCTTGAAATCAACATAAATGTGGTCTTTTTATAGTTGAGGAGTAATTTATGTGAACAGAATCACTCTTCCAGCTGCTAGAAGGTAGTCTGTAATTCCTTTTGCAGCAGTTCAGGCTGGGTGCTACTGCCCAAGATTACAGCTTTGTCCACATACAAAATTAATTTGCTGTTACAGGCATTAGGGAGGTTATTCAAAAATAGACTAAAAAGGAGGGGGCCAAGAATGGATCCTTGCAGGACTTCCAGCAAAGTTTTCCTGGCAGCGGAGATACTGGGCCCTATTTTAATACTCTGGGTCTTGAGGGACAAATAGTCCTTGAACCAAAGGACAGCTTCAGAGGTAATTCCTAGCAACAGCAGTTGCTGAAGCAGGATTGGGTGGTTGATAGTGTCAAAAGCCTTCGTGAGATCTATGAAGACAGATCCCACATATTTGCCTCTGTCCAAAGCCTTATGCACATATTCAGAGAACTCAACTAAGGCAGTAGCTGTACTATGGTTCTTTTGAAATCCGTGCTGCTGTGAGCATTGTAGATTATATTTCTGCAGGTACTCAGAGATCTGGTCTATGACAATTCACTCTAGCACCTTAGAGAGGGGTGATGAAATTGAAATTGGTCAGTAGTTGGCAGTGCTAGATCTGTCTTCACTTTTGGGAACAGGGATCACCATAGCCAGCTTCCAAACAGATGGAAATTTAGCTAGGGCAAGAGACATATTAAAGATTTTGGTAATGGGGGCAATAGCTTCTTTACGTGCCAAGGCAATCAACTTCATATCAATATTGTCACTGGCAAGCCTAGTTTTACCTAGGACCTTTAGAACACATGTTTTTAACTCCCTGACAGTAACCCACTTGAAATAGAATCTAGTTTGAATGAAACTGGGTCCCAATGCGGGCTGAGGCGGGTCAGTTGAGGCAAGGTATTCTGGAGGGAGGACAGAACTCAAGTCCGTGAATGCAGAGTTGAATGCTTCTGCAACAATGTGAGTATCTAAGGTTGGGGTGCTGCTAATGTTTAACATGGTGGGGTTTCCTGTCTTCTTTACCCATCAGTTCCTTAATGTTTTCCCAGACCCGTTTCCCATTGCCCCAGTTCCTATCCATCTGGTCCTTGAAGTATTTTGCTTTGGATAGTCTTGTGAGGTGAGTACACCTATTTCTAGCAGCTCTGTAATTTTGGAGATCGGTTGCACTAGCAGAGTTCCTGGCCCTACTCCACAGGTTATTCCTGGTCCTCATCTCATCAAGTAATTCACGAGTAATCCACCCATTAGTAGTTCCTCTAATTTTCCTTCTTCTCAGTGGTGCATAAATGTCACAGATCTCATTAAACTTGTCCACAAAGTGTCTAAGGGCAAGGTCAATATCCTGTGCTTCAACAGTAATGGACCAGTCAACCTGGGATAAGGCTGTTTTGAAAGCACCAGCCTGCCCTCTTTTAAGCACTCTGCTTCAAATTGTAATTGGGGGATTTCTTTGCTATCTACAAATAACTGGGCAATGATCACTTATGCAATCAGAAAGTAATGCAACGTCTTTGATCCTAGAGGGACAACTAAATAGGATCCAGTCAAGAAGCGTGCTGGAACTGCTCTTGTAGTTTATTCTGGTGTGTTCAGAGACCATATGAGTTAGGTACTCACTGGCAACCTGGTCCCTGTAGGAATCAGTGTCCTTGCTAAACCAGTTGATGTTAAAATCACCAATCCCTGTTTAGCTTTGTGGGGAGGCAGGGAGACCGAAGCAATTGTGAGTGTCTTGCCATGTCTACCTAAGAGGAATTGTACTGCAAGCAGCTCATAGTTAGCAGTGCCCCAGTTATTGGCAATACTCTCCCCTGGAGAGATTCCTTAACATAAATGAGGCACCCTCCACCCCTTTTCCCAGTTCTATCAAGGCAGAATGAGTTATACTCTGGAAACGATACTGAGTTGTTCTTAATATATGGGGTCAGCCAGGTCTCCATCAGGCAGATAATGTCAGGGTGATGCAGTCGTGCCTATGCCTGGAATTGAGCAATTTTGGGGAGCAGACTGTAGATATTCAAAGTGGCAATCTTTAATCCACAGTTTTTTTTTTCCCCAGGTCAGGTAGATGAAGGGAGGGACCTGGGTTGGGATGCACATCTCCTGATAGAAGGATTAGTAAAATAAATATGCCCCAGGCTACCTGTAGGTGGCGTGGTGTGTACTTGCCCCTTATGTGATGGCTCCTATTGTTTGTGGAGAAACCCCTAGGCCCATGAGGATAAGCGATCAGCCAAGTCAAAACTAACAGCCCCTTGGGGGGCTGGCAAATAGGATAATGTGCAGTGCTAAAGGTGTGAGGGGAAATTTCCTATTAGCGAAGGACTACATACCAGCTTGGGACCCTCCTTCCAGGGGTGTGGCAGAGCGAAGTCTGCATGCTTTTTTTTTTTTAGATTCTTTTTCCTGCTCCATTCCTACAGGGAATTCTCTTGGGCATCCACTGCACCCACAAGCACTATCTCCTAACTGAAGCTCTCCTCCACCCTGCACCAGCCCGGCAGACCCCCCCCCCGGCTCTGCACCCCCTGAGGTGGGGCTGCCTTATCCACCCAGGGCACTCTATCTATAATCCAATGTGCCAGCTGGGCAGTCGGTCTGATGGAGAGAGAAGCCTGGAGCTGGAGTGTGGCTCGGCAGGGCAATGTGCCATCGCCTATTCCCATGGACAGGGATTTTCTTAAGTTCTTCTCCCTTGGGAGTGCAGCGTGCAATGACACCTGTGCATGGCTGCCCTGCTGGTGTCTGCCGCACTCCGCCCCTTACGTTTTTGGCTGGTGTTCCTGCAATGCCCCCAATCTCCATCAGGGGCCACCAGGACACTGACCAACCATGAATCCCTCCCCAGGAAGAGGAGAGCTGTCCTCTGGATGCTCCATCCTCTCCCTTCCCTTCTGACCTCTGGCTCTCCAAGTCTGTCACTGAACCTGGATCACCAGCGTGATGTGAGGTGTGGCATTAGGGTGCCTCAACCCTCAGTGCCACCAGGCCAAAAGAAGTCTGTATGCTTTTTGAGGTAGTGGGAGGAGCCACTGGCCTGTAAGTGGGAGGAAAGTGATGATGAGTGCCAACGACGCCATAAGGAGCAATGCCATGTTTTCAGTCTGGGTATTTGGGTGGCTAGAGCTAAAAAATACTAGCTGCAATAAGCAAGGCAGCTGTGAATCCAGTGATCCTCTAGAGGACTGCACTACTTAGCTAGTAGAGTTAGTGACTTTCAAGTGAGCAGGAACTGCTGTCAAGGAAAGTATTTCAAAACTACCTATCGGGTTACCAGGTGGCTCTAAATAGTTGGCCAGCCATATTACCAGGTCATTAGTTGGTAAGATTAAATCAGACCCTCCTGCTAGACTGAAAGTGGGCTGCCTCTTTAAGAAAATCATTGATGGGTCATGTGATGGCTAGCTGAGAGAGAACAGTGCTTTCTCATTGCTCTCGTTTCTCCTACAGACAAATTAGCAAAATAGCATAGCCACTCTGAAACATCTCTAACACTTTGGAATACAAGCTGAACCGTAAGCTGCGACCCTTTATGGAAATAAAAATAAAAAAAAGCTCCCCCGATCTACTCATCCCTTCCTTAACCTGAAAAGTACAAGGCCGCAAAATGGCCTAAGCAGCAGACAGCCAGCTCCTCTCATACTGCCACACGGCCCTAACAGAAGAACCCTTCCTTGAAATTATGAAGCCACTCCAGGAGACAATTTCTGTGATCTCTGTGGATCTCCACAAGCTCAAGGCATCGGTAGATACGTTCACCATGACAGCTAGTGATTTGGAAGCCCATATAACCTCTGAGGAAAACCAGCAGGGGAAAGCTGAACAGGACGCTACCACCATGAGATGTCACCCGAAGAAAATAGAAGAAAAACTGGAGGACCTGGAGGGGCACATTAGGCGCAATAACCTTCTGGTTATAGGCCTCCCCAAAAAGGAAGAAGGAGCTAATCCCATCATTTTCCTCCAGGAGTTCTGCAGTAAGATTGCTGGGCCTTCCCCGAGTGGTGGAGAGTATGTCATCGAGTGCACTCATTGGTCTTTGCGCCTCCCCCCGCCAACGGGTTCTCCTCCGCGACCCTTAATCTTTCAATGACTGAATTTCCAAGATAAGCAGCACATCATAACAAAGACTAAAGAAATTCAGCATTTCCTTTGGGAGGGCCATAAAATTCATCTAGCACAGGATCTGCCTCAATCAGTGCAGGTCAGGCACCAAGAGCTCCACTCCACAGTCTCCAAATTGATAGCAACAGGCAAGATGTACAGGGTGTGATACCCAGCCATCCTATACATCAAACATGAGGAGAAGTGGCTCATGTTTGAAACCCCGGACCAGGCTGCGATGAAGTTGAAAACTCTTTTCCCAGACTTGTTCAAATGACTGTCACAGCAGAAACATAAGGTCACTTTTCCTCCTTTGAAGGTATTCTTGATTTGATTTTGGGTTTGAGTTGTGACTTGTGACTTCATTGCTTTCAAACCTGGACCTCAAGAGTATTTACTATGGCATGGGACTGAATGGAACTTGATCATAAACACGATATCTTGCTGCCTCTGCATGAAACGGACTGCCTTGATTCCATCGTCGTGCCTGGAAGAAGGACCTAAATTGATTTTTGATTTATGTCCCTTAGCAGAATAGCAGTCTTCGGGGAGTGTGTGATAAGAATGTGATCCCTATTTTGTATTAACAGAGGCACCTGCCTGATCCCCTTCCTTAACCTCTCTCTTTTTCTCGCAGTTTTCTGCAGCTGCTTTTCCCTCTGGCATTAAGGTAAGCGAGCTACATATCTGTTAATAGATGTTAGACAAGTTTGAATGTACACGATATCCTTTCATTGCTTATCCAACTTCTTTCTCCACCCTCTCCCTCCTCTTTCCCTCTATTTCTAGCCCATCTTCCTTTCTCGTCTTTAAATTCTCCTGCACTCACTTCAGGAGACAGGCAATGCTCGCGAATGCAAACTCTTGCTTTCATTTGCATAATGTATGGGGCGCTTCTTCATTCTACAACCCACAGTGATCAATTGTTAAGCCATAATGCATTGTTCAGTTTGATAGTAATACTGTAGAATTAATACAATTTTCTACCCATTCTAGGATGTAGCTCATTTTTTGGAGACATTCACTTTTTTATGGCTATGAGTTTGTTGTTGTAAGGTTTAGATGTTCATGTATATGATTTGTTTGTGGGAGGAGGGTGGCGGGAGGGTGGCTTCTCTTCGGTGTAGCGAACTTAATATTGCCTGATGGTGTATTGGTGGTGAAGCGGTTAGTAGAACTGCGGATTAGATCTGTGTTATACGTGTGTGCAGTTGGGGTTTTTTTTGTGATATTGGGGGTGTGTGGGGTGGAATGTGGGTTATCACTGTTTTGACATTGTGCTCTACTGTCTTCTTCTCAGGGGGAGGGGGAATGGAGGGAATGTGCCAGTTCAGTCAGTTCTTCATTACCATAAAGCACTGTTTAAGACTTTGTAAATGCCCTTCTCTTTCATTTACTAGCATTTACTCTAACACTGACTAAATGGGAGATCCTTATACATCTATCATGTGGAATGTAAAAGGGGCCCAAGATAAGAACAAGAGACTAACAATCCTTTGCCACCTTTCTCTCCTTAAACCCAGTATAGTGAGTCTGCAAGAGATACATCTCCTAAAAGAAAATGTAACATTTTTCAAAAGGTTTTGGCTGGGGGTATTTGGCTCCGGATCCTCTTCGAGGAGAGGTGGAGTTGCAGTACTTTTGATTAAAAATGTGCCCTTCAAATTGACCCAGGAAATCTGTGAACCAGAAGGGCATTATAGAATTCTCCATGGTCTATTGGAATCCCATTCCATCTTACTTGGCTCTATTTATAGGTCAAACATAGATTCCCCACACTTTTTCTCCCAATTGCTAACAGTAACTGTCCCAAATCTGCCCAAGCTGGTAATTTTAGGAGGGACTGGAATTTGACGCCTCAGACAGATTCAGATAGATCAGACAGTATGAAGAGAGGATTAACACCAGCCCAGCAGGCTGTTTGGGACCTGATGATGGAAACTGGAACAGTAGATGTTTGGCGAGTTTTGAATCCAAAAGAGAGACAATACACATATTATTCCCTCTCACACTGTATGCTGTCCCATACTGATTATTTTCTATTAAGCTCTTTTGGCCTTCTAGGTGTTTGGGCGACTACCACACATGCTTGACCACTATACTGGACCACTCACCAATAAGTTTCTCCTATTTGTTAGGGCCTGGAATCCAATGAGATTCCATATGGCGGCTAAATACATAGAAAGCCAACAACCCTACCACCAAGCCAACAAGTCAGGCCATTTTCTCCCTCGGTTCCACAGCTCTTAAAGCTTCTTGCTCCATAGCCAGCTAAAAAACTGTTTTTTTACTGTCCCTTTGCAGGTCTCAAACCCTATACACTTGACACCAAAGTCAGACACTCTACCTCCAGGCCATCAAACCTAGATATATTTCTCTTGGTTTCTAAAGCTCTTAAAGTCTTTTGGTCCCATAACCGACTAAAAATATTTTCTGCTGTTCCACTGCAGGCCTCAAATCCTGTACCCTGACACCAAGATCAGCAGCCATTCCTCTAGGCCAGCAAACCAAGATAAATTTCTCTAGGTTTATAAAGCTGTTAAAGCTTTGGTTACAAAATCAACAAAAATACACCCTGCTGATCCCACCACAGGTCTCAAACCCTGTATCTTTGCGACCAACGTGAGCAGCCTTACCACCAAGCCAACATAATCTCCTCCTGGTTCTTAAAACTCTTATAGCTTGGCTCCCCCCCCCCAGCCACCTTGCTCTGCCTCCAAGGCTACTTGACACCATGAATGCTCACCTCCACCTTCTGTGTCTCATCTTTATAAGCATCCTGAGGCCCATCTCCTATCAACCAGACCTTACCCCCTGCCCCCTGTCGACTGCACCCACATACCTCACCACTGTAACCCACTCACCCATAACCATGTCAATGCACCCTGGACCCCTGCATCCACCCCCTAGCTGCCCCCGACTCTGCTAACCACCCTGGCTCCCCTTGGCTCGACCACCTTTGTGTCTTCCTGTCCCTCCAAACCTTGCCCACCCCTTACTCCCCTACTGCCTGTCCTGCCTCTCAAAGTATTCCCAAAAAGTTAGCAAACTACCACCCCAGGGCTAGAACCTTGGTCATTCTACTACTCCTCTCTGGTAATATCCACCCCAACCCAGGCCCTGCCTCCACCAGTCCACCAACCAGGTCCAATGGACTCCGTATTGCATCTATGAACATTTGCAGACTGCTGAAAAAATTCGCTGCCATTTAGTGCTGGGTCATACTACACCAGCCAGACATTATAGTCCTAGTAGAAACCTGGCTAACTAAGTCCACTCCAGGCTCCTTTGTCTCACTTCCAGGCTACACCCTATATCATGAGGATTGAACAGATAAACGTGGTGGTGGTTGTGCATTTTATGTTCGTGACACCATCATTGACCACGCCCTCCCTGCCCCCAAGGTAGTAGACGGTGCCCAGGTCCTTACCCTCAAACTTACCCCAGACCCATCCAAGAGCCCGCTCTATCTCACAGTCTCCTACATACCCCCAAGGAACCAGATCCCAGCTATATTGTCTCTCACTGAATATCTCTCTTCTCCCTCCCCAGTAAAGCACAAGAAGTCCTAGTTGGAGACCTCAACGTGAACTGGCACAGTCCCTCTGCATCACCAATAATAGACACCTTTGCTGCATTAGACCTGATCCAGCTCGTCTCCCAACCCACTAGACGTAACCAAGCTACTGGGACCTGCACCCTCCTAGACGTCATTATCTCCAACTGCCCCCAAAAGATTCAGGATATTCAAGTACTCCCAGACTCCTTAAGTGACCACTCCCCTCTCCAATTCCTCTGGTCTGCCCCACCCCCAAGCTTGTAGCCCAAGCCACCCGCCATAGGCGTCTCCGCCCAGGCAGACTGAAAAAACTCAAACAGTTCCTCGCTGACATTGATTGGTCTCCCATCCGCCATGTAACCAACACTGACGCTGCCCTCGACCTCTTCTCACAAGCCTTTAACATGGCCTGTGATCTGTTTGCTCCCTTCACCATGATCTGGTCCAAAAGGCAAAATGCACCTTCGATCACCCCTGCCCTACTCCAACTGCTCAGGGACAGGGATAACCTCTGGTATATAGCCACTGAGACTGGCCGGATGGCTGATAGACAAGCATATAACGCCACACATAATAGGTGCACATGGGCCATCTGAAAAGCCAAAACAGACCACTTCCAGGCCACCCTCACCTCCTCATGGGGGTGTGCCTGGAACTTCTGGGACAATATAAAAGAAATAAATGGGAAATCACGCTCCCCCCCGAGCCCAACTTACAGTCAATGGCTCCACCTTTACTGACCCCACTGACATTGCCAACTGCCTTAACTCCACCTTTACAGATCTTAGCTCTGTCCTCCCGAGTAACTTTTTTGACCCAATCCCTGACACACCACCCTCAGATCCACAATGCCCCCGGCTCCACCTATGAAAAATATCTGTCTGGGAAGCCAGATCACTCCTGCTTAAAGCGCTAAACAGCAACAGTCCAAACAGCGACTCTCTGGACCCAAAAATACTCTGGCTGGTTCTGGATAATGTCCTGGCCCCACTCACTGACCTACTAAACTGGTCCGTCTGCCTGGGGCAATTCCCCACAGCATGGAAAACAGCTATAGTCACACCTATTCACAAAGGAGGTGACAGGTCCACCCCCCAGCAACTGTCGTCCAATCTCCATCCTTCCCCCCCCTTTTCAAAGCCTTAGAAAAAGTAGTGGCCACTCAACTCACCGAATATCTAGCAAAATATGACATTCTTTGCCCGGAACAGCATGGCTTCTGTGCTGGTCACAGCACAAGTACAGCATTAATGGAGTTCTCCAACTTCCTGCACTCCTTCCTGGACTCTGGTTCCCTAGCTGGAGCAGTGTTCATCGAACTCTCTAAGTCCTTTGACACTGTCTCCCACCCCATCCTACTAAATGCCCTCAACCATACGGGTCTCTCTGCTGGCCTCCTTGCCTAGTGCGCAAGTTACCTAACAGCCCGCTCCCAGCATGTCAAAAATAATGGGATACTTTCAGAAATTCATCCCATCCATTCGGGGGTCCCCTTGGGCTCTATCTTGGGCCCACTACTCTTTAGACTCTACCTAAACACCCTGCCCAGTGCCTGCTCTGGCAATATTCTCCTGTAAACTGATGACGCCATTATTTATGCTGCCAACAGAAATCCAACCTCCCTTCAAGACTCCCTCCAATGCTCCTTCAATGATGCTGAAAACTGGTTTAAGAAGAGCAGATTAGTCATTAACCTCAGAAAAAAGAAGGCAATGCTCTTTGCCTACCTCCAGAACAAAGCCAGCAACAACCCGCTCCAAATCCTCCCCAGCACTCATCAACCAATTGAACAAGTTTACACCTACAAATAACTTGGGATCACTTTTGACTCGGCCCTCACCTTTCATACCCACATTACAGCCCTTGCTTCCGCCACTAATGTTCGTCTTGGCTTACTCTACCGTCACAAGGACTGCCTCCCACCTGATGCCCTCAGACTTGCCATAACGTCCTCAGTAATGTCCCTTGACGATTACAGTCTTCCAGTCTATGGTGCTGTTGACTCCACAGCCCTTAACAAAATTCGACTCACCCTAAACAAGGCTTGCAGACTAGTAACCAGTGCCCCAGGCTCACCCACACATGTCAGCTCTATGACATGCAGATCTCCTTAGCTTCGATGAACGTCTCTGATACCAAACTTGCCTATTAACTAAGAAAATTCTACTCGGGCTCTCGCGCCCTGGGGTCTCTGCCACCATCCAACTCAAACCTTCCAGAGTCAATACCCGAACCACAGACAAGGTCACACTACTGGTACCCAGATCTAGGACCACCCAGGCACAGATGTCGTTCAGCTACAGAGCCTCGTCCTGGTTCAATTCACTCCCTGCAGCCATTTCCAATGTCACCAAAATTGCCCCCTTTAAAACTGCCCTATGGAACCAATTGTTCAACACCCACTGCTGCACCTGTCTCTAAGAGATGGTCCACTGCTCTCTATCACTATTGACATACCCATCAACCCTCCCACCTCTCCCCCATGAGCTCCCTCTCATCTGCCAGTACCTGCTGGTACCAACCTGTCATGCCTAAAATGTTTTTTTTTTAATTACTCTTTATGTTCAAGCAACTATGTAAACTATGTTACTGTATGATTGTATTCTGTATGTATGATGACTATGTATGTCCTCTCCGTGGTGAGGTACCTTTGTAAATGAGCCTTTGGCTCAAGGGTTGTAAATCTGATTTACACAATAAATAAGTAAATAAAAATTAAAAAAATAAATAAATAAAACAAAACATAGAAACATAGAAGCTGACTGCAGATAAGGACTGCAAGGCCCATCCAGTCTGCCCATTTCTTTTTCTACCTTATAAATGTGCCATCACCGTTTGCTCTGTCAATGGCCTATCTATTCATACTAATCTGTATTGCTCCCTCATGCCTATCCCATGCCTGTTTGAAGCCCTGTACTGTATTCATATCCACCAATTCCTGAAGTAGGCCGTTCCATGCATCCACCACCCTTTCTGTGATAAAGAACTTCCTCACATTACCCGTTAATCGGTCTCCCTCTAATCTCATGCTGTGTCCTCTTGTCCTGCTATTTTTCTTATATTGAAACATGTTAGACTCTTTCACCTTGTTAATGCCCTTAAGGTGTTTGAATATTTCGATCATATCGCCTCTCTCCCTCCTTTGCTCTAGGGTATACATATTGAGCTCCGTTAATCTGTCCTCATATGTTTTCTGATGCAGTCCCCCACCATTTTAGTTGCCCTTCTCTGGACTGCTTCAATTTGGTTAATGTACTTGTGAAGGTGTGGCCTCCAGTACTGCACATGGTACTCCGAATGGGGCCTAACCAGCGTCTTGTAAAGAGGGATTATTACCTCCCTCTTCTGACTTGTGATTCCCCTACTAATACACCCTAACATCCCCATAGCCTTATTTACTGCTTTAGTGGTCTGCTTGGATGAACTCCGGTTATCGGTGATGATGATGCCCAAGTCCCTTTCTTCTCTTGTGATTGCCAGCAACTCCCCTCCCAGCCTATAGGTGGCTTCAGGGGTTCTCTTCCCTATGTGCATGATCTTGCACTTTTTAGCATTAAACCCCAGTTGCCACTCTTCTGACCATTTTGCTAGTTTATCCAGATCTCTTCTCATTCTGCCCACCCCATCTGGATCATCTACTCTGTTGCAGAGCTTGGTGTCATCTGCACACAGACAAACCTTACCTTCCAGTTCATCTGCAATGTCACTGATGGAGATATTAAAGAGGACTGGCCCCAGGACTGATCCCTGAGGTACCCCACTTGTGACTTGCATCTCTTCTGACTGTATACAGTTTACCACCACTCTCTGTTTTCTGCCCGTCAACTGGTTTGCCACCCAGTTGACCAACTTCTGACCCACCTGAGCCTGCCCAGTTTATTAATCAATCTTCTGTGTGGAACAGTATTGAAAGCTTTGCTGAAGTCAAGGTTGGCGACATTAACTGCTCCCCCTTGGTCCACCACTCTGGTTGCCCACTCAAAGAAATCTATGAGATTAGTTTGACAGGACCTTCCTTTTGTAAACCCATGCTGTCTTGGATCCTGTGCTCCTATGAATTTCAGGTGTTGCACTATCCTTTCCTTAAGGAATGCCTCCATAATCTTGCCCACTACTGAGGTAAGACTGGCTGGTCTATAGTTCTATGCCTCCTCCCTGCTACCACTCTAGTGGAGCGGGATCACATGAGCTTCCCTCCGGTCTTCTGGGACCTCTCCTGTGCTCAGAGACTCACTAAACAGTTCTGATAATGGCTCTGCTAGTTCCACCCTTAGCTAATTTAGTACCCTGGGATTTATGTCATCAGGTCCCATTGCCTTGTCCACCCTGAGCTTATCGAGCTCTTGTAGGACCCTTTCTTTTGTGAAGGGACTAGTGCTCACCTCCTTCCACCCTTTGTCCATGGTGCTGAGCTGTGGGCCCTGCCCTACCTTCTCTTCAGTAAATACTGAGCAGAAGTATCTATTTAGGATAGATGCTTTTACATGGTCCTCCTCCTCACACACATCCTCTTCTCCTTTGATCTTAGCAATACCCCCTCTGGACTTTCTCCTTTCACTAATGTATCTATAGAAAGTCTTGTCACCTTCTTTTACTGTCTGTCTTAGTGTTTCCTCTGTTTGGGCCTTTGCCTGCCTTACTGCCTTTCCTGCTTCCCTTAGGGAAGTTTGGTATGCCTCCCTATCTTCATCCCGCTGTGTTCCCTTATATTTCCTGAAGGCCAGCCTTTTGGCTCTGACCTTTTCTGCTACTGTTTTTGAGAACTAAAGTGGTTTCCTTCTTCTTTTGCACTTTCTTTTCTCTCTAACATAATGGGATGTTGCTTCAAGTATTGCATCCTTAATGCTTGCCCAATTTGCCTGCACCCCCTCACCTGTTTTTCCTTTTGCCAGGGCTAGCTTAACTCTGTTGGCTAGCTTATCAACGTCAGCTACTCTGAAGTCGCATATTTTTGCCTTGGAATGGGATGATTTAGTTGTAGTGGCCAAATTGAACCATACTATGTGATGGTCACTGGCCCCCAGATGACCTTCTACCTGGAGATTTGTGATCCTTTCCCTGTTAGTCAGTACTGTACTAGATCTATGATAGCTCTGTCTCTTATGGGTTGTTGTACCAGTTGTTTGAGGCCTTCCCCCTGCAGGGAATCCACCATGTGTCTAATTTTTGCAGATGTTCCTGCTGGTATTGCCCAATCTGTATCTGGCATGTTGAAGTCTCCCATTATCTGAACCTCCCCTTTAGCTGTCATGTTTTGTATATCTTCTAACAGTAATGTGTCTATGTCCTCCCCCTGGTCTGGGGGCCTGTAGACAACCCCAGTTCTTGTGGCTGTCCCATTTCCTGTTTCCAGGGTGACCCACCGTTCTTCTGACTCCTTATGTGTATTCTGAATTTCTGTAGCTTTGATATTTTCATTGACATACAGGGCCACTCCACCCCCCTTTTTGCATCTCGGTCTCTTCTGAACAGTACATAGCCAGGTACTGAAGTCTCCCAATTGTGGTTACTGGTAAACCATGTCTCGCTAATTGCTACTATGTCCAGTTTAGCTTCTGTCATTATTGCCTGCAGGTCTGGGATCTTGTTTCCCAGACTGTGAGCATTTGTGTACATGATTTTCCATTGGCCAGATTTTGGTGTGTTAGTTGTTGGGTGAGATCTGGCATTTCCCGATCGTCGTGTAGGGAACAGACCTTGTTCCTACCTGGTGATGCAAATGAACTGCAGACATGCTGAACTCCTGTTTGACCACTAGCTGAGGGGAGGGTGTTCTTTCCATTCGACATATGGGGTGCTGCACCCCTCTCCCCATTTGCTAGTTTAAATATTCTGCAAAGATGTCAAACTTCTGCCCCAATGCACTGACTCCCTCCTTAGTGAGATGCAGTCCATCAAATTTAAAGAACTTTCGCTCCCAAAACTGTTGTCAGTTCCCTACAAATTTGTGTCCTTTTTCCTGGCACCAGCCTTTGAGTCACATGTTTAGCTCCTCTATCTCCCTTTCTCTGACATTCCATCCATCTTCCCCCTTCTCCCAGACTGGCAGGATCTCAGAGAAAGAGATGCTGGATGAAATGGATGATAGTTTGTCACCCAGCCTGGTCAGGTGTCCCTTGGTCTCCACAACTGACCAGCTGGTGAGATCATTAGTACCTATGTGTACCAGGACGTCAATGTTTTCTCCTGTTTCCTGAACAATTTTAGCAATGCAGTCAGTGTCTCTCCATGCTGATGTACCTGGGAGACATCTGACCATTACCCCGGCTGGAGATAGGTATCAACTCCCTGAATCATGGAGTCTCCTATGATCAGAAGTTTTTTGGATTTCCTTTTTGCCCTTTTTGTTTTGGTTCTTGTTTTGGGTGAGTTTTGTTGTGCTAGCTCCTGTGCTGCAGTGTCTGCTCTGCAGTGTCCTCTGCCTCTTTGTTTGTTTTCGGAGATAGAGACAGATACCTGTTTGTAGTTTGTATATGGTTTGTGGAGGTAATATGTTGGAGAGCACCAAGTGATGGGGCACCCGATTTGTCCCTCCTAACCACCTGCCAAACTCCTGGACCAACTACCCTCTGCAGTTGAGGTGCTTCTGTTGGATGTTGAGGAAATGGCAAGTGGTACTTATAATATATTTCCTCCTGAATATGAAATTTGAGGTTCGCAATCTCTGCCCATGCTGCCTGGAGCTGAACCCTAAGATCTGCAATGGCCCAGCATGTAGGACAGTGTCCTAAATCCTGTAAAACTGCCCTTCTGAAAAGTGTTCCACAGTACCTTCAGTTAATGATATCCATTCCAGATAAGTTGCTGGGTTTATAACCTGGTCAGAGTAATTAGAAGGAAGAAAATGAAAGCAAAAGTTTGATTTTGTGTTTTGTTAGTTTGTTTTTGTATAACTTGTTATAACAAGTTAAATTACTAGTGCCCCTGTAAATGAGGTCACTGTGTGGATATCCCACTGATCCACCCCTTCCTGCTTTGCCACAGAAAATGTCACGACTGTACTACCCTATAAAAGGAGTGTAGTGTGGTGTGGTTGGGGATGGGGGTGGGTGACTGGGCCCTTCCTCTGCCGAAAAAGAAGGACCACGGACGAAAGAAACAATGGGGTAAGATCAGAAACAATCAGTCAGCAACAAATGCAGTAACCCTGAAAGCTTATCCTAATGATAGATAAAACTGTAAAACCTGTATAGCACCACCTATAATAATTTCACAGAAGATATACCCTGTAAGAAACACTTTGCTACAGAGAAAAATAAAGCAGTAACAAAAGATATACCTTGCAAAAGACAATTTGAATCAGAAGATTACAACAGTAATCTGTTAGCACACACCTGTAGGCACACCTTGTAATAATGCAGCAGAAGGTATACCCAGCAACCACAATTTGAATCAGAGAAAAATAAGCAATAAAATGTTAGCAACAGACAGTAACAATCCCTCTGAGTACAAAATAAAAATAACAACACACTGTAAATCTGCCTAGCCAAAAGAAGTCTTAATCCTTTCCCTTGCTCTGGTAAGGTTCTTTGCTGTGTCCTTTCAAGCAACCTAGAAGGAAAGAGCTCAGGTGAAGCTAGGTGCTTTGGCCAGCAAGCCTAGTCTTCCACCTCCACAACTTCTTAAATCTCTTCAGACACTTACCCATATCCAAGACTTTATTATGCAATTCCTGGAAATAAATTAAGGGTCAGTAGATAGGCATGATATACTCTGGGCAGCCCTTAAATGCTCCCTCCGGGGTGAGTTTATACCTCTTGCAGGACAAAAGCCTGTAAAGCAGGAGAACAACAAGCTTCCTTGCTAGCAGAAATCTCCCTGTTAGGAACACTCTTTGAATCATTCTTCCAGCATTTCAAACTAGACCTGCTTACACTGGCTGCAGGTACAATATTATGAATTCATGGTGCAGAATTCTGAACTTGCCCTGTGCCATACTAGACTCAGATACCTAGAATCCGGGGAGGTGGCTGGTAAACTCCTGGCCCTGAGACTATGACAGGCAGAGGCCAATAGATTTATTGCTGGTCTTCAGCACCTGCACAATGGAGTTGTCCTTACAGACTCCAAAGAAATTGCCACTGCATTTGGAAGGTATTACTCTAGATTATATTCTACCAGCACAGAACCTGCTCCCCCCCAGGCCATACAAGAATGCCTGGTCTCAGCTAACCTTCCTAGAATACCAGCTTCCAATGCTACATTTTTGGAAGCCAAACTTTTGCTAAAGGAAGTGCAGTGGGCAATCCAGCAATTTCCCCTAGATAAAGCCCCAGGGTCAGATGGCCTCTCTAACAATCTCTACAAATCCTGTTCCCACCAGATTGCCCCTATTTTAGTAGATGTCTTTAATTGCTGGTTTGAAGAGGGAGTAACAGACATGTCTTTCTGGGGGGCTTTTATTACCCTACTTCCAAAATCCAGAAAGGACACCCCCTCCGAGAACTATTGCCCCAATTCGCTCCTTAATTCTGATGTTAAGATCTTGGCCAAAATTTTGGCAAATCACCTTTCCTCATTCTTAGGAGACATAATCAGTCATGAACAAGTGGGTTTCATGTCTGAGTGTCTCTCTCAGGAGATCATATGAGAAAGCTCCTACACCTTATGGCGGCTGCCAGAGAATCAGATACACCTGCTACCTTGGTCTCGCTAGACACTGAAAAAGCATTTGACCAGGTCTCCTGGAATTTTCTTTTTGCCTCCCTTCACCAATTTGGTTTCCCCAGGAATTTATCAAATGGATTCAAATTTTATACACATCTTCTACAGCATGTATCTGGTGTAATGGTTGCCTGTCCTACCCCTTTTCTCTCCAACTTGGCACCCAGCAAGGATGCCCTCTTTTGCCCTTATTATTTAATATCTACTTGGAACCCCTACTTTGTAAGCTGTTTAGTTCTCCGGTTTTAACAGGTGTCCGAGTGGAAGGTAAACAATATTCCCTTTCAGCATATGCGGATGACTTGTTACAACATCTGGAAAATCCTTACCTCTCCATTCCAGCTATTCTGGCAGAAATAAATGACTTTTCAGTGGTCTCTTACTATAAATGAAACCTCTCAAAATCCAAAATTTACCCCCTTAATGTCCACATGGTTCAAGCTGAACTTGAGGACTTAGATTTATCCTGGGAGCCCACTCTATTAACATACTTAAGTATCAAGATATCCAGAAGTATGCCTATTATGGTTAAGGAGAATTTTGCTAAGCTACTCCATTCTTTGAGCTTGGACTTGGATAGGTGGGGTGCTCTCCCCTTATCCTTATAGGGAAGGATAAGTATAATCAAAATGAATGTGCCCCCCTGTATGTTATATCCCATGAGTATGTTGTGATTCTGTTTCCCCAAAAGTTGGTTCACTCGTCTTCAATGGACTCTCAACACTTTTATTTGGAAGGGAAAGGGAGTCCACAGGGCCTATGCCAAAATGACTGTTCCTAAAATGAAAGGTGGCCTTGCACTTCCTTCCTTTTTCAAATACTATGGGGCCCATCACATTAGTAAGCTTACACTCTGGGTTACTACGCCAACTTCACTTCAGCCCCAGGGGTATGCACCCCTTTGGCTAGAGACAGAGCATTCCCTAGCAAGCAAAGACAACTTCTCCCTGCAAGCTTAGGCATATGCGTCTTACTCTCAAATCCCAAAATCCCTAAAAAATTCTCCAGCTGGATGGTCAATTAAAGCTTTCCACCAAGTCCAAACATCTATCTTATTGGATTGGCATCGGTCTTATGAACAGCCTGTATTGAATAACCCTCATTTCTTGATAAATAATCATCTGATTTCAGCCTCTTTTTGGCCCCCCCTTCAACAAATGCCCCCTCTCTACATTTTTTGCTGATGGCTCCTTAGTCTCATTCTCTTTGCTCCAATCTCACTTGCAGCTCCCTGGTATGGATCTCTTCACATTCTGGCAAACTAGAGCAGCCATCCTCTCTTTTTTGGGCCCCAAACCATGGCCCCTACCCCCAAAAGACACCCTGACTTTATTTCTCAAGAAGGCGGATCAATTGCATGCAATCTCGAGAACATACCAATCCCTTCAATCCTTGGACCCACATCTCCCCCAAGATACAGGACTTATCCCTTTCTATGGAAGAAACATTCTGGCAGAAGGTATGGTGCTCAATATATAGATTTATTAAGCAGGATTGGCTTCAGGTCATCCAGTTTAATATCTTGCACAATTTGTATTATAACCCCTCCAAATTGTATAAAATGGTTAGACTCTCCTCTCCTCGCCTCTCCTTCTTGTCCTAGGTGTGAAGAGGCCCCAGGAACACTGTTCCATGTTTTATGGAGTTGTCCAAAACTCAGGAGTTTTGGACCTCGATTAAGTGGATATTTGATCCACTACTGGGTCTAGAATCCTTATTTACTCCAGAAAGCTGTCTTGTAAATATCGTCCCCCAAGGTACACCCAAAATTCGTAAGGCCCACTTAGCCTCAATTGCAGCTACTGCAAAGCTAACCATGTTAAGACATTGGAAGGAAGCCTCCCTTACTATGGTGGTGGAATGGTACCAGGAAATCTTACTGGATCTGCAACTGAACCTTTACACACTCTCTTATTCCTGTTGAAGCCATACATTGTTATCCCCCTTTCCTTCTTTTGCTTCTTTCTTATTTTAAGCCTATATAAACCCAGTGAGTACTGACACAGGGGATTAGAGTGGGTGGGGTGGGGAGAGGGAGGTTTGTCTTTAATGTTTTGTTGTTTTTATATGTATGTATGTATGTATTCTGAAACTACACTACACTCCTATGACTGCATTCCAACCTGTCATGCATGTTGTGTTTTGTGTGGAAAACTTTAATGAAGTATACTGAATTAAAAAAAAATCATTGACTTTCAAAAATTTAAAAGTGCCCTTTTTCTATATTACATAAAACTATCAGATATTTTTTTTCTTTTGTCTTTCAACAGTGTTGCAATGGATGGGTGCTAGAGTTGCCATACTTAACGGCTAAATATTTTATAGGGTCTCAGGATATATACCCTTTTGTTCCTAAATAGGGTGCCTGATAAGGCATTCACTAAAAATACCACCAAAAGCTTAATCTGGTTCAAGGTCAGGTGACATTAATCTGTATCCCCCTCCCCTGGGTTGTGCCTGAAAATAGGCAGAATTTGTCTAGTGCACTTATCCGGTCAACAAAAACTACATAAATAAATAAATATATAACTGTACAACTATTTGTGGTGGTAATCCCCACTCATAGCAGAAGATAGCCTTTCAGATATTACACAGAGGCAATTTTTTTCCTTTAGTATCCCATCAGTAAAGTAACAGTGTTTGGGACACAAAAATATCCTTACTCTAAAAATGACATTCTCAATGGGGCCTATTCACCAATAAATGCGCAAGAGGTACGTATCGGGATGTGCAGCTCCACACCAGAGGAAGTTCCACATGGGGGCTGCATTCACAACCACCAGCCCTGCCTGGCTCCCCTACATGCCCCCCCATTGTGCAGATCCATGAGGGGCAAGTGAGTGTGGAGCACGAATCGTGGAGGGGCAGCCAATCAGCTGCCCAGGCAGGGACTCTCAGTGGATCCCTTATGCACCTCTGGTGCCATGTTGCCTGGCCAGTGTGCAGAGCACTAACTGAGCTGTTGTGGGTGGTCCCAGACTCCAGATGTACCCTGACAGCAGGGGTTGCTTTGTTGGGGTGCTGATGCCCCCACCATGCCCGCTGCATCCGGAAGCAGCCTCCCCAAGGAGTGCATAGCTAGCCCTGGTGGTTTATGGCTGCCTCCCAGATCCAGATCTGTCAACCCCCTTGCACAGCACTCTGCATGGTTGTAAATGCTGCTGCATGCTGACTCACCCCTGCACCGCCCCTGCATGGAGCTCCGCAATCAGCCGGGGATCAGGTGCATGGGGGTGTGCATCCTGTTGCTGCATGCGGTGGAGGGGGCACAGTGGGTGTGGGTGGGTGCATGGTGGCTATGTGCCCAACTTACGCCGCACATAGCCCCCTCAGCCATTCGTGAATAGGGCCCAATACATATACAGTATATTGTGGTGTGAAATCTGTGAAATATTTACCTACATTCTGTTTGCTCTACTGCATATAAGTAATGCTTGAATAAATTAAATGCTTAAATAAATTAAAAGAAAAAAAAGGCCCTGGACAGGTCCACGAAAACTGCACCAGTAAGCATACTATTGTCCATAGATCTACTGATGTGGTCAGTGAACCTGGCCAGGGCTGTATCAGTAATATGATATTTAAGAAAACCATGCTGCTTGGGAGACTGGAGACCATGAACCGGATGGTACTCGACCCACTGATTATTAACACATTTTTCCAACATCTTACTTAATGGTGGTAATATAGAAACTGGGCAATAGTATCCAAGTTAGTTAAAGATCCTGATTTAGGAATGGGTTTTATTGTAGTATATTTCTACTACTGGGGAAATTCACCAGTAATCAAAGCAAATTGAAAATAGTAAGCATAAGGAAGAGAAATAGTTGTAGAAACAAGTTTTAGAAATCTTGGTTCCAAGGCATCCTGACCTGCACTTTTATTTACTGGTATTTGTTTCAACATTTTCAAAATCTGCACTGGCTTGATTCTATGGAAACAGAATGGAAGATGTGGCGAGATGTTACTCAGTTCCACTCTGTGGAAGCAGACAGGCTTTGCTGAATTAGGAAATATTCCAGAGCCCCCTTTTTCTACTGATGTAGTCACAATACGTCAGCATAGCTCTGTTATGCAGTCATAAAAATTACTTACTGTAGAATTGTTTCTTCTCAGGGATCCATCAATGTAATTTACAATAAGCATCAGTCTACTGGAGTGTGCTGACTTTGAGATAGAATTGATGTTAATTTTCTGAATTAGAATGAAGTTCAAACTCTGCACTGTGGTCACACTCCCTCTAGTGCTGTGTCAGATTTGTTTCTATAGCTAGGGGGAATTGTGACCACTAAAACTAGCTAACTGGCTACCAAAACAATTTTCAAAATTTTTCATTAAATTTTTAAAATGCAAAATGACTTTAAAGCAGACAATTAAAAAAAATAATTGAATCTATCAAATTCTAACAATTGCTAAGGAACGGCAACAAGGAATGCTCAAGAAAGGGCTTATTCTTTTGTGAACCTATTTTTAGGTTCTGGAAGGGAAGGCAGTGTCAGGGATTGCAAATCAAATTGTTGTATCCCTGAGAAAAAACAACATTACTACAGTGAGAGAGGTGTTTTTTTCAGACAACAGGAATCCATTAATGATGCTTTACAATACCTTCCGACACTGATCCATGCCTTTGTGACTTTGCACTGGGACAGCTGTAACTTCCTTTACCTAGGGTTTCTGGGGGTTGATATCTGCCACTTGCAGCTGGTCCAGAACGCTGCAGCTCAGCTGTTGATGGGGGCTCCTTGTTGGAGCCACATCACTCCCATGCTGCACGAACTGCATTGGCTGCCCGTTCAGTGGTGGATAACCTTCAAGTTCGGTCTTCTGACCTTCAAAGCCCTGCATGGACTGGGTCTGGGCTACCCGCAAGAGCTCCTGAACCCTTACTGTCCCAGACGCCCACTCCTCTCAGCTGATGAGGGGTTGTTAGAGATTCCCAAGGTACAGTTGAAAACCTCTGGTTCTCATGCTTTTATGTTCATAGCTCCGACCCTGTGGAATTCTCTACCTCATCAGATTCGAGAGTGTTGGACAATGGAGAGCTTAAATGGCAACTTTGAAGACCTATTTGTTCTGCCAGGCCTTTGGTGACTCAATATAATATCCTGCTTCCATCTATATTTATAGTTTACTGACCAGAATTGGTTGGTTATTGTTTTATCTGTTTTAACTGTTCTAAAGATTTGTACAGCACTTTGGTTTTAGATATTGTGCTTGATAAATAAAGTTCATTATTATTATTATTAAGTAGACTACCTAACAGTACATTGGGAAGATGGGTCCAGAACCTATCTAGGAAAAAGGTTCTGCAAGACAGCAATTCCAAAACTGGCATCTCTGCTGGATTGTGTATCTGGGCAATAGTGCTTTGTGAAGATGTGCATTATTTTTCTGGTAGCTGCTTTACAAATGTCTAAATGAGGAAGGCCCCTTGTAGGTGCCAGAGAGACAGAGGTATCTCTTGTGGAATGTGTCCATATGCCTCTGGGAAGTGTTTTACCAGCTTTTTCATATCATAACTGTATGCAGAAGACTATCCAGTGAGACAAAGTCCTCCTAGCAGCTAGCTTCTCTTTGCCCACCTCTCCATATGTAACAAAAAGCTTTGTACTCTGGGACCTGACGTCCCTTGTCCAGTCCCAGTAGTGCCCTAGTGCTCTTTTTACATCCAGACAGTCCAGATTCTGCTTACCTGTAATGAATTATTCAAAGTAGAGCACAGAAAGAGTAACTAACTGGTTCAGGTGGAATTCTGACATCATCTTAGGTAGTAGTGGGCGAAGTGGGCTCAATCTGCTCCGAGAAGTGATTCGCAGAGCAAAGGTGGATTCGTGGAGTGCTCCGCAACGTGAGGCGGAGTACTTCGTGTTATGATGAGGAATGCAAAGTCCCTTGGAAACAATGACTTTGCATTACTCCGCCACCCCAGACCACTACTCCACAAAATTTAAGGTGAAGTGCATTGAGGACAATGCACTTCGCCTTGTTTTTGAGCTCCGAAGGTGAATTTTGAAGTGATTCATGGGATTTCAGGTCACATGGGCTCTATATTGATCTGCACAGCCTCAGTTTGGGGCAGTAAGTGTAAGAAGGAGTAGGAGACAGTGTGCTCTGATAGCTGTCTGTGACTGAAATCTTGTAAAAGCTGTTAAAAAGCATTTTTGTATTTTTTGGGGGGCTCCAACTTTAGTTCATCGATTGTAGGAAACCCTCCTGTGCTCATATCATCGAGCGTTTTTGTTTTTGTATGGATTTTGAATGTTAATTTACAACATTGAGTGTGTGTGGTGAAAGACAGTGAAAGTGTGCTTTGGGGGAGGGGTGTATCTGTGGTGTAGGTAGATTTAAGTTGGAGAAATAGTGATTTCTTTGTTTTTTGGTTATATTTTTGTTATATAACTGACTGTGTTAATGTACACACAGTAATATTGTTAGTAATAGTTGACATTTTCTTGCTGTTTGTTGTGTGGATCTGGTGCAGCAGTTCATAATTTCAGGTTGTTTACATTATAATACGTAACGTGGCATAGTACTGAACTTTTGCATTTGCTACGCTGTGCATTACTGGTTAAGCATTGTAGACAAACTGTTCTCTGTGTGTGTGTGTGTGAGTGTGTGTGTGGTGTTGCATGACATCAAATAATACACCTGTTATTGTGCCACAGACTAGTGTAATTGCAGGCACATCAGTGTGAACCTGCTATCTGCTGCAGCTGCCTAATTTTGAACTGTGATCGTGGTATCTGTTCTTTGTGTTGCTGCTCATACTGCCGTAAAAATCTGCACTGCAGTCAGTGCTCCCCCCCACCCCCACGTGCAAAAGGAATTTTTTAACAGATTGGATTGTTTTTTGTGACCTCATCAGCACCACTGGTTACAGAAGTTGTTTTCATTGCATGATAGACTAGTCTCTTATCTGTTGCTGAAGCTACAGTTGTTTTTTTGGCTTCACATCCAGCATCCCTCCAATCAGAGAGTGAATGTATCAAAATCTGAATTTGTTTATAACAGTGTGGTTGATCCCCCAAAATGCCTGCAAAGAGACATGCAAGCAAAGCTGTTTCTTGCCATGGCAATGTTGGCAGTAAGATAGTCCGTGGGTGTGGTAGTAGTACGCAGATGCAGAAGTGCATTGCTGATATGAGGAAAGGTATTTCTCCTGCAATGTTTTTTACAGCCCAGTCAGTAGCTTCACTCATAGTTGGAGGAAATGATGTTTCCTCATCTGGTGGTGTTAGTGTTACTGGTGTTAGTGGTGCTGGTAGTATTAGTATTGTTGCATCAAGTTCTAATTTTGACCAGTGCACTGTATCCAAAAATATTGAGTGTGAAGCAATGCAAGTGAGTGGCAGCGTAGATGATGTCATACTTCCCAGTAACATCCCAGTAACTGAACCTGAGGATTCTGATAATCATGTCAACGATAGCATACAATGTGATATTTAATTCACCGTGGCAGTTAATGTCATGCATTTTCCATGCAGTGATTCACAGTGTGGTAAAAAAATATCAGGTGATAGTGGTGTAGATGCTGATGATGAATGTGATGATGACGATGATGTTGCTGTTGTTGCAACATGCAGTCCAGATGCCAGCATCCAAGCAGAAGATGTGGATGTGTGTGACGTTGATGAATATGATGATAATGTAATTGTCCACAGTTGAGAACTGGAGAAAAAGAAATTCAAAGTGACTGTGTCTTAATCTGTTTGCAGGAATCACCCCCTTGTAAAAACTTCTGATCTACCGGTTTTAGTTGATGATGATGACCCAGTAATAAATATGATAGGTAGTCGTGGTGGTCAGTTGCAGTCCAGGTGTGCAGTGCCCAAAACACCACGTGCCCCCCCACTTCAGTGCTTAAAATAATGGACTTCAATAAGCCACATCATGGACATGTTAAAAGCAGACCATCACAATCCCTTGTTTGGGGAATTTTTTGTTCAAGATGCAAATGATGGGTCAGTTGCAATCTGCCAGGTTTGCCATGTGCGTGTGAGTCGAGCTAAAAAGGGGAGCCATCTGGGCACAGGAGGACAGCATATATATCTTAAGAATAGACACTTGGCACTGTGGACCCAGCACAAGCTAGCAGCTAATACCACAGTGGGGCCTTCACACGTGTCACTGGCAACCATAGTGAGCATGTTATCCCCTTCCATGACTGTTAAATCCAGCAGTAAATTAAACATGTGCAGTAGTGAGGTACAGTAATAAGAGCAGATGATTACTACAGGCATGATGAGGTGGAGGACCATAATGACTTTGAAATGTTGTCCAGTGTTGGTGAGAGTAGCAGCTTTTGTGGTGGTGGTGGTGGTGAATACAGTATGTCTAGTGCAAGTGGTACATTAATCCCGGTTAGCAAATCTGGCAAAATAACAGCATTTCTGGGTTTGTCATCATCACCTGTGCAACCGTCTTCATCAAATGTCCACATTCCACCCCCTGGCATTGCCATTCATCACAGAGCACAACTATTTGTGATCACACCCCGTGTAAAATGTTCAAGTCAGCCCACGTTACAGAGTGTTTTTGCACATAAGCTGAAGTATCTCCTGAATCATACAGTGTCACGTGAACTTAATGCTGCTGTAGCAGAAATGCTGGCAATTGATCTTTTGCCCTTCTTCTTTGTGGAAAATTCTGGGTTCCAGTGGTTTGCTGTACGTGTCTGTCCAAAATGGAAAGTTCCATCCAGGGCATACTTTTCTACCTGTGCTGTCCCCGAGTTGTTCCGCACTGTGCCCGACTCAGTAAGACATGCCCTTCAACATTCCTCCTCTCCATTCATCCATTTAAGTATGGATATGTAGACAAGTGGCAAAACAGCGAGGAGTTCATATTTGTGTATAAATGCACACTGGGCGCAGGTGCCAGGGGTTGTTTGTGGTGTTGGTAGTGTGAATAATCAGTGCAGTAAGGTGGATTGTCGTGGCAGCAATCTTCCAGGAATTCGACAGCATGCAAAGATTGCTATGCACAATGTGACCTTTTCATGCACTGGTGAGAACATGTTGGATGTGGTACTGACAGAAATTGACAAATGGCTAAAATCTCTGTCCCTGAGAGTTGAGTTCATAGCAAGTGACAATGGGTCAAATGTGGTGAAATGCATCACGAATGGTGTTTTTTTTTGTGTTCCATGCATGGCCCACTGTTTAAATCTTGTGGTTCAGGAGTTTTGGCAGCACCCTGATGTAAAGGAAATGCTGATCATTGCACAACATATCTGCTCTCACTTTTCAAATCTGGAAAGGCCCATGACCAACTGCGGCAGTTGCAGATACAAAACAGCCTGCCTCAGCACCGCTTGAAGCTGGAAGTTGTCACCCGATGGAACTCCACTTTATACATTGCAGAGAGGTTGTATGAACAATACAAAGCCATCTCAGATTATCTTGTCATGCACACTAGCCGTGACAGATCCAGGGCCTCCATGTCTATGACAACTGAACAGTGGCGCCTCATGGACTCTGTCATAACAATTTTGCGGCCTTTTTAACATGCCACACAGGCAGTGAGTGGCGAGTCTGCCTCCATTAGCCAATCAATTCCACTGCTGTGGGTGGGTGCCGAGGCAGACATTGGTGAATGTACAACATAGCCTTGATGTTGCCGGAGACAGTGTTAGCAGTATGTTGCTGCAACACGTGCTGATAGTATTCGAACAGAATCATCATGTTGTGAGCATTTAGCGTAATGACAACTTTGCCATAGCAACAGTGCTGGACCCATGATACAAACATGGAATTGCATCAGTACTGGAGGGAGGGCCTGAACAGGTAAAAAATTTCAGTGGGCAACTGGTGCGTTTGGTTCATGGGGCACAGAAGTCACGTGCCAAGGGCAGCAAACCTCAGCAGCATAATCCGGCTGAAAGTGTACCTGGAGGACCATCAAGCATATCCTGCAAGGGGAAGGGGGCTGCAGTTCCAGGTGGTCTGTCATCCAAAGTGGCTGGCATCAACCCGCTTTGGGAGGCTTTGTCCCAAGTGGGTATTTGTGAAATAAATAATTTGGGAGAACACGATGATGCATCAACCACTGGATTTAGTGTGGCACAGAGAATGGTTGAGTCATATTTGTCTGAAAACAGGTGTCTGACAGTAACTGAAGATCCTCTTTTGTACTGGAGTGGAAAGGTCAGTGAATGGCCAGAGCTGACTGCAGTCGCACTGAAGTACCTCATATGCCCACCCTCCAGTGTAAGTGTTGAGAAGGTATTCAGCTCAGCAGGTGCAATAGTCAGGGATTATCAGACAAACCTGTCTCCTGCAAATGTTAGTTTGCTAACATTCATTAAAATGAATGAGAGGCACATACCAGCACAGACTGCAACCTCGGTATTCATACCCCGGTCTAGTCATGGTGGTTTTGGTGATGTGGAAATGGACCATCCTGGTGGCACTGGCAGTGGCTGCCTGAAACGGCACACCACTGACATAGATGGCAACAGAATGGAGAAAGAATTTCCCAGTGGTCAGACTTCAGACATCGATGACTGTGAGGGAAGCTTTCTTTATGAGGATGATGATGTGGTTAATGTTGGCAGGTTTTAACTGAAGTTTTTAAAAGGCGGTGTGCCCCCTGGACCACCACCACCGGGACTTCTGTTAGCAACTGCCACCACTGAGCATGAGTCTGTCCACCCCCCCGGACCACCACCACCACAAGGACTGCTGTTAGCCACTGCCACCACTGTGCCTGAGTCTGTTCACCCCCTGGGCCACCACCACCACCACCACCACTGGGACTGCTGTTAGCCACTGCCACCACTGAGCCTGAGTCTGTCCTCCCCCCAGACCACCATGACCACCACCACCGGGACTGCTGTTGACCACTGTCACCACTAACCCTGAGTCTGTCTGCCCCCCAGACCACCACCACCACCACCAGGACTGCTGTTAGCCACTGCCACCACTGAGCCTGAGTCTGTCCGGACCACCACATCCATCAGCCAGAGACACGAAGCTTCTTAATATTTAAACCATAAAGTGAGTATGTGTACTCATGTTTGTTATGCTGCTTCACTTTCTTTAGTTGTATGTTTTGTTTTCTGTAGCTTTTCAGAGCCGCAATAGTAAAACACATACGGTACACTTATTTTGTTTCTTTTACAGGTTAACAAAAAAAGTCTCCTTCGCTAAAACTCAGTTGGAATGGTACTGCAGCTGTACCATACAGAAAGGAACCAATGGGATATTCATGTGAAATCCATTCTGGTAAGTATGAAGATTTTGTTTCATCTATTTTATTGTTTTGAAAAGACTGCAGCTAATATTGCACACAGGTTGTGTTAGTTGACAAGATGCGAGTTTCAATGTAACTTGACTTGAGATTCAGAACCAGGGAGGGAAATAACAATTAAGTTGTAAGAAATCATTCATTGCTTTTTTTAGGAAACTTCCAGATGCTTTGTTGTTCTGTCAAACTGGCATTATCCCAAAAAGTTCTTCAACATCAGGCACTCCCCTCCCCCATGCTTGGGCACATATGCAACATGCAGAAGTCGTTTCATTAGATGACCATGACCATTGTTAACAACAACTGGACTCCAGAAGGATGCAGATGAAATCTGTAAAGAAGTAAAAAATAAGAAATCATTACAGACAAACCAGCAAATATGATTCCCCCACCGCCCCCCAAAAAAAATACTTACCTTCATGTGCTTGAGAGTTATCTGTTTCCAATTTCAGTACAAAAAAATTCTCATTGAGCACACTGAAATGTGCACACCAACAGTTTCTGTGAACTGTGATGCAGAACAATATCATCAGTACATATCCATGTCAACCCCCCTCCTCACCTAATACACAACCATATATCTATATATCTATATCTATCTATCTATCTCTCTATATATACAGTATATATATATATATATCTACACTCACCAAGGCTACTATTAGTGTACAGCCAAAGGGCACCCTTCAATCCAATTGAGATGATCACATTGCATTTGCTTGATCACCTCCCAAAACACATTGGATCAGCAACAGAACGCTCACAGTTATCATTTTATACTGTGGGACTTTGTATGTGCTGAAACACTCCCATTTCACTGTG
This sequence comes from Neoceratodus forsteri, assembly GCA_016271365.2. Lineage (NCBI taxonomy): Eukaryota > Metazoa > Chordata > Ceratodontiformes > Ceratodontidae > Neoceratodus > Neoceratodus forsteri. The sequence continues at coordinate 499,869,142 of CM057456.1, forward strand.
TTACCACTTGTCAATTTTCTGCACACAAGGAGGATGCATTTTGGGCCTGCAGAAAAAATCTCGGGACTCTGTGCCAGCACTGCATGCATGACTGAGTGCGCCATTAATTCTGGGGGACTTTCTATGTGCTGAAACACTCCCATTTCACTGTGTTACCACTTGTCAATTTTCTGCACACAAGGAGGATGCATTTTGTGCCTGCAGAAAAAATCTGGGACTCTGTGCCAGCACTGCATGCATGACTGAGTGCACCATTAATTCTGTGTGTTGTGTGATTGTTGTGAGCTCATGATGTCATACTGACATTATCAATTAAAGCAGCATTGCAAGAATGTCATGACAATTTTGAACTGTACTTTTTTATGCTATTTTACATTGCCACAGCCACTAGTTACCTCTGAGTCGTGACTTGAATGATACGCTTCTTTTCACAGTTTATGTCTGCTTTACTTAGTTGACTACTTTTTTCATGTATGAAAAAAAGTGAGCACGCCTTTCAATATTGTTCTGACTAGGCTTGTATTTATTTGCAGCTGCTTTTCAATAACTATTGTTCCGTGGTGTCATAAAACACTGCCTGCTGTATAACTGTTAATTTACAACAGAAGTGATATATAACAACTAACTGATGTGATGGAGAAAAGCAGAGGAAAACAAAGACCTGGTCAGCACCAATTTAAAAGGAATGCTCCTTTCATTATTTCACACATGAAAAAAGGTAGTACAGCAGACTCAGCTACTGCAAATTCTCGTATCATTCCAGTCTGTCAGAATGTAAGTAAAGGAAGTTGTAACATAGCATTAAAAAATATAGGTCAGAGTTCCCAACAGATTGCTGCTCTGCTGCTGCTTTACAGGGATTCACCACATTACATAGTTATGGTGATGTACATAACTTAATATGTGGGGGCCTTATTCCCACTGTAATATTTCTTGCTCCACAGAGTGCAATATATTTCTGCGAAAACTGCTCATAATTTCATTGATGTGTCACGTGGCGGAGGAATTACCGTTCGAAGAGCCACCCACTATTTCAGCCCCCTTTTCAGCATGTTGTGACGTGATGCCGGGAGCGCAGCGCATGCCCACCTAGGTATCGTCCAGCAGCTATCCCATTGTTTCCTTATGTTATAAAGGTTCACTTTATGGTGAAATGTGGGAACATTTCCACTAACAAAACTCTTCTTACTGGAAATGTGCCCACATGGTTCACCACAAACTGACCATTATAACATAAAGAAACATTCGGAAAGCTGCTGGACAATCGGATATTCACTGTAATGGAGCATGCACATGCACTTTCCCTGGCATCACGTCCTAACATTGCTGAGAAGGGAGGCAGAATGTGGGGAGCTTTTCAGAACGTGAGTTCCTCCACCATGTGACACACTGTAATGAAATTATGGGTGGTTTTCACAGAAATGTATTGCACTATGTGGCACAAGAAAGATTCCCCTGGAAGGGAAAATGTGTATTATTGAAAAACAACAAAGAAAAAACAAACAAAAATAGTACAACACAGTAGTGGGGTTGGGGGCCAGAAAACAATTATGTAAGTTACTGTGGCCGTGGGATGCCGTGGTGATCCAGCAGCAGGTGTAGCATTCTAACTATTTGCTGCTGCTGTTCGTCTATTGTGTGGACCTGCTACTGCAAAGCACCAACCCTCTGATTGTTCTCTTCCAGAGCTGCCCACACCAGGGAGATGTCATGCTGTGTTGCAGGGACTGTGGCAGGGTCCACTGCAGCTGGGAATCCAGGTAGCGGGGGGTGGTGGTGGAGAGGGTGGTGCTGGTGACTGTGGTGGTGGTGGTGGAGCAGCTGCTGTACTGGCCCTTCTTCTGTTGTGGTGGTGACTGCAAGGCACAACTCTGACCCCAGCAGCACCCTCAGCCTCTGCCATGGAAGGGCCAGCAGGTGGACACCTGGTCCCTTCCATGGCAGCCTGCCACTCTGCCCTGTGGTGGTTGAGCATGTGGGTGCGCTGGCCACCGGTCCCCAAATGTGTCCTATGGGGCCATGGCGCATCAGTACACCACACACATGGCACACCACGACTGTGCTATCTCCCCCCACAGAGTTAAAAAACTCCCACACTGGGGAGCTGTGGGGTGGACTAGACACAGTCCTTGCATGAGTCACATGGTTCGCACCACCTTGATTTTCTAGGCGCACCTCCTGTGGCTGTGGAGGTGGTGGAGGGGGTGCTACTGGCACCCCTACAGCTGCTACTGGAGGTGGTGGTAGTGGCAGAGAAGGTGGACGTACAGCAGTCACCGGTGGCACTAGTGCTGCTGCTGCTGTTGCTTCAACATGGGGCGGGGGAAGCAACACCCAGGAGTTGGGAGCGGTCCAGCATGACACGACCGCCCCCACGTGTCTGCACTCCCCTCTGACCGTGCCCATAGGCCAGTGACTCGCCTTCTCCAGGGTCCACGTCCATCCCTCCCACACAAGTCCCTGACACACACACATGCACACACAGTCACTCACACACACAGACACAAAACAAAACAAAACTTATCAAAAAAAATTAACTACCAAAAAAAAATTACAAACACTATGCAAAAACTAAAGACAGCTTTTAAAAAAGCTGTTGTTTTACAAAGACAATAAGCACTTTGTCACTGACTCCTACACTGCTCTCTCACAAGCCTTCTCCTTCTATGAATGCAAAGGAGAAAGTGAAACTACTTCTCTGACTCACTTCTTTCCTGCCTAGCTAAAGCATGTGACTTACAGTACTGTAAGCCATGTGATGTGTGGAGGGCTGCCTATTTACTTCTCAGTTTGCCTTACTTCATGTTAAGGCATGATGCCAATGCAAAGTAATAATGATAAGGCGAGTGAGCCCACTGCACGCATGTGTGTCATCAACGCTGGTGGGCACTTTGCGTTCACTTCGCCAGCAGACTAAAAATTCGCTGCATCTCTAACCTTAGGTAGGAACTTCCTATTGGTCCTAAGGACTACCTTATCAATGTGGAAGATTATGTAGTTTGGATCTGTACACAGGTTTTGCAGCTTGCTTATCCTCCTGGCAGATCTCATGGCAATCAGGAAATCGATTTGTCATGTGACATATTTTAAATCAGCAGTAGCCATAGTCTCAAAGGGAGTTCCATCACCTGGGTAAGACACGTATGTAGGTCCCATGGAGGGACTGGACCTCTAATAGGGGGCTATAGGTGCTTAAGGCCTTAAATAAACTTTTAAAAACAGGTTGTGAGGCCATGGATTTGTCTTTGCCTGCTGATGTGTAGGCTGACACTGTTGCCAGATGTACCTTCAGAATTTAGTGTCTCAGGCCTTAGGGCTGTAAGTGTACTATGTAGTCCAGAACTGTAGGCAGCCCTGCCCACACTTGAATTATCTTTCTGGGGACACACCTGTATGAGAATCTCTACAACTCAGAGGAATATGCTTTCCTTGATGCTGGTTTTCTAGAAACCGTCGGCACTCTCAGCATATCCTCTGACAAATGTAAACTAGAGAAGCATACAGTACTCTTAGGTGTAAGGTTCTGAGGTCTGGGAATGTTATTATGTGATACAAAAGAGTCAACAGGTTGTATCTCAGTGGCAGGTTGATCGGAGTCTTGCTGGACAGGATCAGGAGCGCTGAGTACCAAGCCTGTCTGCCCCAGTCCAGAAATATCAGTACCACTGTTGCTGGCTCTTTTCTGAGCTTTATCAGCTGTCTTTGTATGAGTGGGAATGGTGGGAAGGCATTCAGGAACTTCCTTGTCCAGTCCTGAAATAGGGTGTCTTCTGGGTCTGTGCCCCTTGCTGGTTGCTCACAACAAAACTGTGGGAGTTGATTGTTCTCCCAAGAGGCAAATAGATATATTTCTGGAGTGCCCCATCTTCTGAAGACTGAGGCCAGCACTTGCTGGTTCAGTGCCTACTGATGGTTTCCCTGGCTGATTCAGCTTAGGGCATCTGCTAGGACATTGTCCTTGCCTGGCAGTTGTACAGCAGAAATCTTTGCATCTAGGGAGGCTATATCCCAGATCCTCATGGCTTCTATTCAGTTTTAAGGATCTCTGCTTGTCTGTGTAATACATTTTTATGGTATTGTCTGTTCAAATCAGAACAGACTTGCTGTGTAGCTAGGAGGAGAAGGGTTGCATTGTCAACAATACTGCCCTGAACTGTAGGAGACTGATGTGCTTCTGAGCCTCCTGTGGGCTCCAAGTGCCACTTGCTGTGAGATCCCCTAGGTGGGCAACCCGCCTTATGAGTGAGGCATCTGTTGTGAGGACACATGTTGAGGATTGTTGGAGGAAGGTAATGCCTGCACTGAGGTTGTTTTCCTCCTTCCACCACTCTATATACCACTATAATGCCTGTATGAAGGTCTTTTTGACTAGCTTTAGCTTGGACAGCGGATGCCACCTTCGACACCAGTGGTCCCTTAGGTGATATTGAGTGTCCCTCATCTGAAATCAGGCCCATGACACCACAACTGTAGGTCTTGTGGCTCAGTAACTGCAGGAAGTCCCTTGGAGGCCTTGGTTGGCCCAGTATGAAATATTCTTCAGTAGCGAGCAGGTTAACACTCTATGTTCCCTTTGCTACACTGTAGTAATAGTGTAACTGCATTGTATTGCAATACAGTTACATACAACCAATGTGTAACTACAGTGTAAGTACCACTGTTGCATGTAATTAATGATTACCTACCCTGCAGTTACATTGAAACTGACACTTAAAGTGTGACTACAATCAGATTTTATACCCTTTCTTGTGGAAGGAAAGCCTTCCCATGCAGGGTATCCAGCTGTGAACCTATGAAGTCCAGCACCTGAGCCAGTTCTCTTTTGGACTTGTGTAGCTTTATCAGTAACTCCAGGTTCTCCAGTGGGCTCCTTGACTCCTGCTCTGTTTTCCCTGAGACTAGCCAGTCCTCTAGGTAGGGAAAAAAACAAAACACCTTTCCTTCTCAGGTGTATTGTCACCATGGCTAGGCACTTTGTGAAGACCCTTGGTGCTGTAGTGAGGGTGAAGGGGAGAGCTTTAATCTGGTACTGGCAGTTTGCAATCCTGAACCTGAGGTATTTTCTGTGAGTGGGTCTGACTGGAATGTGAAAATAGGCATCCTCCAGATCCATTGATCGCAGCCAATCTCCTGATTATAAGGATGATATTACTGTGCCCAGCGTGACATCTTGAATCATTCCTTTTTAATATGCTTGTTCAAATATCTTAGCTCTAAAATGGGCCACCACTCCCCCATTTTTTCTTGTGGGTCATAAAGTATCTTAAAATCAGACCCTTGCCCCACTGTGTGGTAGGGGCCATTTCTACTGCTTTTGCCTACAACAGTTTCTTTACTTTCAGTTCCAACAGAATTCTTTCTGTTGGTGAATGAGCTAGAATGTTTTTGGGTTTCTGCAATTCTGAAAACCTTCTGAACTGCAGGGACAATCCATAATCCATTACTTCTAGGATCCTCTTGTCTGTTAGTAGGTCAACCTTCTCCCTGCTCCACTGCTGGCAATGGTTGGGCTACTTGAGCAAAATTGTCAGTGGTTTTGTTTAGGCTGTGGCTTGGGGGGATGGTGCTGCAACAGCACATCTGGATCCCCTCCTGCCTCTGCCTCTGTAGTAAGCTCTTGGGAGTTGGCACTCGTAGGGGGTGTCAGGTCTTAGATTGTAGCCCCTACCCCTTGCCTCCCCTTCCACAGAACCTTTAAAAAGTTGAGGACTTTTCCATTTCAGTCTTATTTTTGAAAATGATCATGTACTTGTCCACTTTTTATCATGTTTGCATCTGTTTTGTCACCAAATAAGAATTTTCCTGAAAGGAGAAATCCATGGCTTTAGTCTGGGTGTCTTAGGAAAGGATGGTAACCCTTAACCAGGCAACCTTCATCAATGCCACTGGTCAGGCTAAGACCTGTGAAGCAGAATACAAAACCAGCGGAAATGGTTTAGTATTTAGTGATGCCCAGGACTGACTTTGCTGTGGCAGCCAGGCCCTGTGCCACCTCACCGTCAACCTTATCAGTCAGTGGCAGCACTGCATTTTACATCGCTTTCTGGTACTGGGCTATATAAGCCAACAAGGCTCCCTGCCTGAGGTTCAGAGAAGCTGTGTTATGTACCTTTTTGGCCATAGTATGCAGTTTCCTGAAATCCTTCTCAGGGGGCTATGCAGAGAAGGCACCTTGGCCTTCTCACAAGCAACAACCTGGACCACTCTTTTATAATCAGGGTGAGCATACAGATATTCTATCCTCTGTCTGTCCACTTGCTAGTTGTTTTAATTTTTTTAATCAATTTCAGAGGAAGAGTTAGGTGCTGACATGATTTTTGAAGTAGCTTTTTGGAGTGTTTTGTGGATGGGGTCTAGTAGATTTTTTGTGGGCCTAGCCCCACCACATCCATAATCTCTGCTTCCTCCTCTGTTTCATGAGAGAGGATGTTGAGGGTGCTCACCATCTGTTTGATGAATGAGGAATAAGAGGTATAATCCTCTGTAGGCCTAGGAAGGAAGCCAAACTCTTGGTCAGGTGAACCAACAGTTCTACAGGCTCACCTTCCTCCTCCTTATAATACATGTTTTCCTCCATAGGCATATAGTTTGGAGCCTGAGCTTGGTGGGGGGGGGGAGAGGAAGGGGGCAAGCAAATTTAGGAAGTTTCCTATAACTTGGAAGGCTTGGAAAAACTACCAAGCTTTAGACATGTCCTCTATTGAGGGCAATTGTGTTTGGTATACTGCCTGCTCTTTCTCATCTGCAGTGGAAGTGGCATAGACATGCTATTCATTTTGTTTGTTTTCTTGGCAGGCACTGGTTCTGTTACCTGCTCTGAAGATCTTTTATTTGTATTTTCACCATCACTGGACTCAGGATTCCCACTTTTGGATGCCGTGATAGCTGTACCATTGTTTCCATGCCTGTCTGATGGATGAGCAGCTTTATCTTTTTTATCTGTCCTCTTTGACAGGAACTGCTGCTATATATGAGGAGATTAACCCTCTGATGCATGCTTTTCATCATCATTAGGCACTTCCTCTGTGCCTTTTTTTGTGTTTTGGTGACATAGATGCAGACTGAGAAGCCATCAAGTATCTGTTTTTAGCAGCCTTCTTATGGGTGTTAGGGCACAAGTTTTTACAGAGCTCAAAATTGACAAAATTGTGATCTGAACCCAGGCAGCTTTAACAAAGACTGTGGCAGTCTACATTTGCCAGGAGCTGAAAACTATTTGTGCAACTTTTAATTCCTGTTACACTATGGCATAAAAGAATCTTGGACTCTGATTGGTCCATCTGGGACTGGAGTCGTGATGTTATCCCAGTACAACATCATGGCGCTAGTCCCAGCACACAGACAACTGCATGTGCAGTACTATTATTTGAATCACTCCACAATACCGGCTTCATAGATGCCTGCTCCAAACCTGCTGCACCAATTCCTGGTCCCCTTTGCTGCAGTCCTCCTCTGGTGTCCCAGTAATGAGTGACTGATTCACAAATCATACCACTACAGATAAAAACATTAAATTACATTGACAGCTTTTTTTTATAGAGGGAGAAATGAATGGGGAGCATTTTGTAGACTGAAAGAAGTGAAATCACTCCATCCTGTCCCATGCTCTGTGTCACAGCTGGTTCAGTGATTCCCGCTCATAAGCCGACTTAACTGTCCCCCGGCTCCTAAACCCTAAAGCAGCCACAGATATATATATAGAGAGAGAGAGAGAGAGAGAAAGAGACATAAACAGGCATCTTTTTCCAAATGAAACTAATTTATGAGTAATTTTTTCCCCCACTCTGCATATCAGAGAAGAAACACATTGCACAGCATCTCTCTCACTACCCTTGTGAGGCACGTGCTTTGCTATCCATTTCTGTCAGAAACTGCATGCAGAGGAAGTTTCTGACAGCAGTTTCAAACTAATTATCTACGGGGGAAAACAAAAAATATCAACAGTGGGACTGAGTGACTTTACTGAGTGACTTACATGTAAGCACAAGTCTCTTGGTCTCCAGCAAGTTAGTCAATGATCAGCTCTGCTCTGTGAGCTGGTACCAGCAAAGGCAGCAGGACGTCTGAAAGGACAAAATCAGAGAGACCCCCCCAAAAAAAGGAAAGAAACATACAGAGAGAGAGAGGAAGACATAAGACACAAACAAGGGGAGGGGGGACACTACAGCAGCACCTAGTGGACCAAAGAAAGGAACTTTTTTAAAACAAGTGTGCTTCCACACTCCAAAAATACAATAAAACTCCCTTAAAATTTCTTTTTTCAATCTTTCCACTACTTTTTATCACAACAAGCCATTGTATAATAGCAATAATACACTCCAGGGTGTCTGTCGTGCTTGGATAATGTCACTTCTTGGGCATTGAATGCACTCAAACTACGGACTTATGCTTCAACCACCCAAGGCATGATGTTATCCCAGCACGACATACACCCTGTTGTGCATTATTGCTTAATTGGTCAAATGCTGTATACCTTATTAAAAATAAATATTTGGTTCACAATAGTCAGTGATAATAGAAAAAAGGTATTTAAAGTACTTTTAAAAGATCTTTTCCCATCACAAACAGTGGGGAACCACCACGTGTGCAGCATCTTGAAATTTAACTAAAATAATTGGTTCGGTGTCCCTAAAAATGGGAACCAAGTAAAACTGTGCATCCCTAAAAATGGGAACCAAATATAATTGTGCCAAAAAAAAAACAATATTAGGCTTTGATCATTTAAAAATATTTTTTAAAATATTTTTGGTCTGTTACCCAATGGTGAGAACCACATTTTGAATGTGACTTTCTCTGGTTTTTGGAACTGATCGGAAACCTGAGAAACCGTTAAATGTACTAAAAATAAAATATTAAGTCCCTAACTAATGCACTGATGCAAAGTATTTGAGCTAAACTAAACACAACATCAAAAACAAACTCTTGCCAGAGCCAATACAGCTGTGTTGAGCTTCCAAAGCTCTGGAGAGCTAGTGCCACCAGCGCCGCTGAGTGCCATCTGCAAGATGGCAGCAGCACAACTGTGCAGCATTTGCACATGCATAGTTGTGGTGAATGGCATTCTGCCATTCCCAAGATGGTGGTGCCAGTGGAACTGCGCATGCATGAGAGGCATAGTTCTTGTACCAGAATATGGAAGTAACAGTGAAAATAGTGTGGATGTTACTCCGTAGTGGCTAACTGTGGCAAAGTGTTCCCAGCTCTGTTGGACTTTTGAAAGGATACTTCCAAAAGTCCAACAGAAGCATGCCACGATCGGCCATTTTCAGGCTACAGGTGGCAAGATGGCTGTAGGCTCCACCAACAGCCATAATAACAAATGAGAAATAGAAATTTAACTTTCTTGACCAGAAATCTGGAGCTATACTTTGGGGTAACTGCTGTCTTCTGGTGGAGAAAGAAATCTGACGTTAGAACACTAGGGGGAGTGTGAACACAGTACAGAGTTTGAACTTCATTCTAATTCTAAAAATTAGTAGAAGTTCTATCTCCAGGGCAGCTCACTCCTCCAGACTGATGCTTACTGTAAAGCATCACTGATGGATTCCTTTTTGAAAGTAATGTTGTCTCTTCTCTGACCAGACTGTAGTATAACTTGTACAGCAGCAGCAGTGTGTATAACAAGACAAGATTGGTTATTTATTTAACATGTGTTAACCTAGTAAGCACACTGAGACAAAAATGTCCCTTTTTCAGGAGTGTCCTGGAGTTAATTACATTCATATGAACAACATCCAAATACATTCAATATCAGGTACAACAGTTTAACATACAGAGACATCCTTGCATAGGAGACGATGACAGTTATAAATTAACAGCTGTCAAGTATTAGGTAACAGGAATGAAATAGCTATACAAATTCCAAGTAAAGTATAACAGGACTGGACAATAGCAGTAGCTAAATAACACCCAATAAATAAATGCCAGAGTTTCCCAATGAGTAGCTGGGGGAAAGATAAGCTAGATTAGGGTCATAAAAATACATTCTTAGATGAAACTTCTTGGGGCAGCATGGGGACTACCCCCAGTCTGCAGATTGACCATTGGGATAGGGTAATCTATGCAGGGGTTAAAAGCCCTGTGGATAAATGACCACAGAGTGGGGCTAATTCTAAGAGGATGGGCAATAGTGTGAGAAGCATATCCAGGGCCTCAATTACACCTGCATATAGTGGGTATATAGATAAAGGATTTTAGCACGGTTTTGAATGTGCTCAACATGGAGCAGTTCATCACATCTGATGGCAGGATATTCCAGAGTGCCGGGGCTGAGAGAGCTAATGACCTGTCACCTGCACAGGATTTAGACCAAGAACTTCCAGGGTGGGACACGTCAATGACCAAAGCTCACACTTATGGGTCTCATTCCTGAGTAGTCCATTTAGGCTAGGTGAAATAGATAATTTGGATATTCTGAATGCAAGACAGAGGGGAGGGTAGGGTAGGCAAGTCGGGCCTCAAATGCTGGCCAGTTGAAGGAGGTGAGGATGCCACAATGGTGGTCATGGGACTGAGCAAGCATAGTAAATCGGGAAACTTTATGGTAGAGAACTCTAAGTTTGGAGAGTTCAGTGCCTTGGAGAGATTGAAGGATGGGAGAACCATAAAGGAGAGCTGGGAGAAGAGTTCCTTTAGCGATAGCCAGCTATGCTTCATTGCTGATATAGCCAGCAAGTCTGTATAGTAGACCTATTTTTTTTGTGGAGGGATTTGGTTAAGGTATCCACAAGCATTTTCATGGTAAGCTCTTGGTCGAGATGCACACCTAGATATTTGATGGAGGAACAGACCTCCATCCTGGTGCCATTGGTTCGAGGATAGGTGCAGGAGATTGTGTTGATCTGTACCCAGATGTTTGGGACCAAAGAGCATGGCCTTCAATTTCCTTAGGTTTAGTGCAAGTTTATTATCCACCAGTCACTGTTCCAGGAGTCAGAAGTCCATGTTGAGGTTCAGATTTATTTGGGTTACATCCTTGGCATTCCTGTAGACGATAGCGTCATGTGCATATAGTTGGATGTTGACTCCTCCGCAGTGGTCGGGCATGTTGTTAATGAAAATTGAGAAAAGTAGGGGCCCAAGGATGGATCCTTGAGGAACTCCTAGGCTCACAGGTTTTAGGTCTGATGTCATATCCAGCCATTTGACAAGTTGTTTCCTCTCACTCAGGTAATTGTAAAACCAATTGCAGGCATGGGTATTGAGACTGAAGTGTTTGAGGTTGCCAATGAGGACAGCGTGATTCACTTGATCAAGGGCTTTTGTTAGATCTAGGAATAGTGCTCCAGTAGTCAGACCATTATCCATATTCCCGAGAACCTCTGATGTGAACCTAACAAGAGCTATGTCAGTCCCATAGTTTTTCTGGAATCCATGTTGCACATCCAAAGGTAGGTGGTGTAGTTCCATGCAGTTCTGGACCAGGCTCTAGATCAGCTTCTCTAATGTTGTGGTGAGTGCATCTAGAATGGATATTGGCAATAGTTTCCTACCAGGTCTTTGGCGCCCCATTTGTGGATGGAGACTACCATTGCCGTTTTCCACTTGGTGGGGAATTTTCTAAGCAGAAGGGATTTGTTGAATAGGTTCTAGAGAGGGGCAGCAATAATTGGGGTTGCAATTTTCAGAAACTTGGATTCTAATTTATCATAGCCTGGAGATCCATCTGGTTTCAGGGAGTGCAGCATGGTGAGAACTTCCTTCCAAATGACTAATTGGAAATGGAATTGAAGACTGACTGGAGTATCTTGGTGAGGGGGGGTTTATGCTTCTTGGATAGGGGTCAACATATTGGTCCAGGTTGGTAAAGAAGTTATTAAAAGCATTAGCTAAATCCACAGGTATGGATAGTGGCTTGCCATCAATTAAGACACTCTGGGTATTGTCCACTGAACATCCCTTATGTAGGTTATTGATTTGTGCCCAAACATTTCTAGGGTCAGACAGGTTGTTGGTTTGGAGGGACCTTATATATGGGTCCGGATTTTCCAACGTGAATGAATACCACAAGCCCTCGGTACACTAAGCATATGGCGCACTGGGCTTGCGGCATTCGCCGGGTGACAATCTGGAATTTCCATCCCTTGCACCTGGCATAGGTCCTTAGATCACAATATTGTGGTCTTGCTTGTGCCATCCCTCCAGGACAAAGTTACAGTCCTTGAGCCAGAGCATTGGCGCAATCATCCATAAATCATGGAAACTGTCGCAACTGCACCCGAGAATGGAAATTCAGGTGCAGTTGCAGCAAAGGTAGATGGTGCACCACAATATTTAAAGTCCCATGGCACACGGCTGGACTCAAGCCCTGTGCTTTCTTTGGAAAATCCAGCCCATTGTCTTTTAACATTTTTTTATCACTTTTTTGCAGCTGTTCCTCTTAAGCCTATATTTCAACCAATCCATGTGATCGCCAGAGCATTTTGAATTGCCCCATGCCTTGTCCTGGAGCTTTAATCGTGTCCTGAGTTCTCAATCCAGCCAATGCTATTTTAGAGGGGCATGCTTGTTGAGCACACTTAAGAAGTTATTGATGAAGAAATGCAGAGCCTAATCTATGTCAGTGAGATTGTTAAGGCCATCCAAGCGTATTTCACTAAGGTCTCTGAGGAAGTCAGCAGGGACAAACCTTGAGAGGTCCCGGGTTACCAGGATCTTTGGGGGCACATTTGGGGTATTATTTCTTCAGATGCAGAATGCTTGGGAGTGGTCATTGATGGAGTCAGGTAGTAGATCGGCTGTTTTGATTCTGTCAGGTCAGTTTGTGAGTATCCATTTGAGAACCAAGTGGTTACCTGACTTGGGGTTGAGCCTAGTTGGTTCTCTGATTAACTGTGTAAGCAAGGTGTCCAGTAGAGCAGCCTTGTTAACCGCATTGCTCAACCAGTTAAGGTTAAAGTCTCCCATTAGGATTAGTTCACCCATGGGGTTATTAATAATATGATTAGTGAGGTAAAAAGTTCACAATTAGCCACCTTAGGGGGGTTGTATGCACACCCTATTGTAAGGGATTTGGTCCCACCTTGCAGTAGTTTGACAAGTAAGCAGTCTGAAGTCACATCGTCCAGCTCAGGGGAACTCATTTCATGTGCGACCAGGGAACTATTGACATGTAGTAACACTCCTCCACCTTTCTTAGGAATCCTGTGCTTATGGAAAACAGTGTTGGTGATGTAGCTTGCTCACATTGGAATTCCAGTCTGAAACTAAGAGGACCCACTCCTCACATGGAGCTTGAAGTAAATATAGCCAATTTTGGCAGTGGAAAGTTTAAATATGCTATGTTGTGTGTGGGGGGTGGGGGTGCGCTGGTTCATTTGGATTGTGGGTTGTATGCACACCCTTTTGAAAGGGATTTGGTCCTGCCCAGCAGTAGTTTGACAAGTAAGCAGTCTGAAGTCCTATCATCCAGCTCAGGGGAACTTATATCTTGTGATGCCAGGGAGCTCCTGACGTATAATACTACTCCACCTTTCTTAGGAATTCTGTCCTTATGAAAAACAGCGTATCCAGAGATATCGATTTTGTGATTGAGTATGGGAGGTTTAAGCCAGATTTCCATGATACCAATGACATCTAGAGAGCAGAGATGCAGCGAGATAAAATTTCACCGGTGAAATTTCCGCGAAATTGGCAATTTCGCCATGCAAACTTTTTCGTGAAATTTTGCAATTTCCCCCACCACTGCTGGCCACAAGTCCATAAACTGACCCCCCACATGCACACAAGTTGCCCTGCACTGCACCCCATTTTTTTATTTAAAAAAAATGAAATTCACCCTCCTTCACTCCCTGGTGTCTAGTGGCACCCCCTGGCCATCACTGGCCATAAACAGTAAGATAAACATTCCCCCCAAAGTTACCCTGCTGTCTCCGTTATTGTTTTAAAAAATATTCACTTTTCACTCCCTGGTGTCTAGTGGACCCCCCAACCCCATCAGTAGATAGTAGGACCCACCCAGCTCCCCCCAGTACCCCGATTGGGCTACCGACACAGCCCTCCACTTACCTCCACAGCCAGCAGCCTGACTGAGCTCCACTGAGTGCTTAAATGAATGAACACATACGTGCTCATTCATTCAAGTGCTCAGTGGCACTCAGATGGGCTGGCGCCATGGAGGTGGGTGGAGGGCTGTGCCGTGGTCCAATCGTACTGGGGAGCTGGTGGGTCCCATTCACTGATGGGTGGGGTCCACTAGACAACAGGGAGTGAAACGTGAATTTTTTAAAACAATAATGGAGGCGGCAGGTAGCTTTGGGAGGGGGAGGCTATCTTGTTGCTTACAGCCAGTGACGGCCGGGGTGGGGGTCCACTCAGTCACCAGGGAGTGAAAGGTGAATTTTTTTGTAACAATAAAGAAGGCAGCAGGATAACTTTGGGGAGGGGTGCTTATCTTACTGTTTATGGCCAGTGACGGCTGGAGGGGGGACCACTAGACACCAGGGAGAAGGGAGGGGAGAACTCATAATTTCACTATGGGAGGTGAAATTACTCCCCCAAGCTGGTGAAATTTCATTTGCAACCGCGGACGGAATTTTGCATTTCGCCGGGTGAAATATTTTGTGAAATGCACTAATTACACAAAATATTTCATTGGGTGAAATTTTCCAATTTTGCACATACCTACTGGGGAGTAGAGTTCCACACAGGCTTCGAGTTCATGCAGTTAATTCTTAATCTGCAGATGTTCATTTGGACAATTTTTAAACCTTTGGTGAACTTCCAGATTGGGTCTGAGGGAGAGGAAATCTTAGTGTTCTCGGGCCACGGGTTGGTCTCAATATCTCCAGAGAGGAAGAGGAGCACTAGTTTTTTTGAGGAAGTAGGACAGGTTAGGGGTTGTCAATTGAGGACACCCTTTGACATTCAATAGATAGGATACCAGCTTGTAGCAGTGACCATTTACTGTGAGGCTGTGGAATGTCACTAGACCAGAGGAGATTGTGATCTATTGGGATTGCATTATAGTTGTTCTTTCATTAATTTATCTTCCCCTTCCCCATCATAATGTGCTATTAAAATGTTGCTGCTGATATCTGATGCAAAAAATGCATCTAAATTTCATTGTAAACTACTATAAATTAAATCAAAATTCCACAGCTGTAGCATTTGAAAATAGCTTCAGTGTGTCTAGTTGGTTATGGAAATGGAGAAATGGAGAAATGGAGTTGCATTTCTCTTTTGAAAATCCAGAAAACTTAACTTTCAGATATGTTTTGATAAAGGTAGTGATGTCCAGTTTGGTTACGTACACTCCTGAAGATATTATAAGCATGCATAATTGAGCTAGACAGTGTGGGGTGAAAGATTAGCATCTTCTTTATTTTGCATGAGGGAATGTGCTTCAAAGCTAAATTTATGACTTTTGCAACTGACAGCTCTTACACTCATAAAAATAATGTAATGCAGCAGGTGGCAATGAATGGGTCGGGAACATGGTGTAACCACAACAGATCCTAATCTGTCCATGTCCAGCACACTGCTGCTTTAAATAATGTAGACTTGTAGAGCCCCACGTTCAAAATGGTTGGAACCCCAAAATGACTTTTGTGAATGCAAAACGGTGTTTTGTGCTTGACTTGTGAGTGACTGCTAAACTGGACACAACTGCATACACAGTTGTGTTTGGGCTGTGTCTTACAATGGCTGTCTTTGATAGCACCTTTGAGGATGAATACATAAAGTAGGCTCAAGTGGCAAATTGAAAGGATTTTAGCACTTCCATGCAGATGATTACTGGCTGACCTTCAAAGGTGTGAGATATGTGAAAATGCCATGTATGGTCCGCAGGTTCATACAATTTAGCATATACATACCTGATTGCATACACAAAGGAGGTGGAAAGGGAGAAGGTGTGAGCCGAGCTGCACAGGTAGAGAAGGGACCAGTTCCACAAAACAGGCCACATGTGTATGGACTTTCCCTAAACCTCAGCATATAAAGATTGGCACCACAAATCCCAAGCCCCACACCCAGAATTGTCAAGCAGTAATATGGCAGAAGTGCCTGTGAGTACCAATGGGGCCATATGGTCCATGGTGGACCAAGATCAGGAACAAGAACAGCAGAACACCCTACTGTAGTAGCACAGATCATGGCCATAGGGGCCTGCTATTTACTGTATGTATTAGTAGACTGCAAGCTTCTCCACAGAGGGGATGGCAATAGAGGCCACAAAGTACTGAACCACTATCCAACTCTCTGTTGGTCTGGGGTACTATCTGATACACCCACCTATAAGCAGCTGCTAAGAGAGGGAATGCAGGGTGTAGTCCGTTCCACTGGCAGCATGCCCCTGACCCTAGCGGCAAAAAAGCACAAGTGATGTAACCTCTGTGCTGTTGTCAAATGCAAACTGGCACTCCATAGGCAGGTACAGCTTGAAAAAGGCAGTGAGAGTCCTAATAATGTTCCTGGACTTACCCTAGTTAAATACATTGTTGTAGATATCTTCTTACAGTAGCAAATTGATGGTGAGAAAGATGGTTTCAAGACAGCCGATGGTGTGTTATACTCAACCAGTGGTGGTGTTGTACTGTATACTGTTGTTGCACTTGCATCCCAGGATTTCCTTGAAAATGAACATGTGATCAGTGGAATGTTTTCTTGAAAAAAAAGTAACAGCATTTATAGAAGGGGCATGAAAAAGTCTTGCATTCAGTCAGGATCTGTAGCTGTGCAGAAATCATGCAATAACTGATGAGTAAAGATCCAGCTGCGGTCTACATGTTATCCAGTCACTGGAATATCCATGAGTCAAAGTAATGGAATTTTCAAATTTCAAACAGCAGGCATTTTTTTAATGGCACAGACTGAAACCCCTGATCACTGCACTACATAATTTCATCTTATAGCAAGTTAAAACAAAATCTGGTCAGAGCCAACACGGCTGCTGCAATACATTAACCTGATGCAAAGTCAGCTTTGTGTTTTTTGCTGAGGTACTTCAAAAAACATAATGCATTAATCAATATATTCTACTTTGGCTGTTTTTGCTGAAGTGTGGTGTGATAAATTTTAGGAGTGAAACTGTGGAGCTATTTTTCCAGGATGCATAGGTTTAGGTGCAACACCATCTAGTTAACTGAGATTTTGCAGGGCTTGACCTCCGACGGTAAATCATGCACACATTAGTGTGTGAACATTGTTGTATTATACATGGAACATTAATGGAGGCAGATTGGCAAATGAGTCTGACAGAGTAGGTTTGTGTTGCTGCTGCTGTAAAGCTGTGGATATCCGATACCCTGCTTTATATTCATCAGTGCTCATAGTGCTGGAGTGGATGGCTGGAATCCACTCAGTATCAGATATCATTGGGATACAAAGAATACCTGAGCCATGGGCTCATGGTCTCACCTCAGAATTGTCTTGGCTACAAGCTGCATGGGGCCGTGGAGTGAAAGTGAAAGCTGCACTGTGACTTTAAATGTATACCGGCGATGCTGGTGTAAGAGTGAACAGGTGGGTGGGGCAACATGGTGGGGGAACAGAGAGAGGAAAGACTCATCAGAAGCTGGACAGGGTAGGAGAGAAAGACAGACAGAGAAAGGAAGTACATGATTCTGCTCATGGTCTTATCTCAGAATCTTCTTGGCTACAAGCTGCACGGCATGGAGGAAACATGAAAGCTGCATCCTTGCTTTAGATGTACTGATCTGGTCCAATTCATTCCGGTGGTCTGGATTTCAACCCCTTTTGGGCAGGGGGGAACCCAGACCATAGGGACGAGACATGATTGGAAAAGTCAGATAGGCCTGCCCAACCACACAGGCTGAATTGATCAAATTTATACAACCTGCACCCAGATTCAGCAGGTCCGGCTTTCACCCATACCCCACTAATGGTGCTCTAAGACTTACATTCTACTAAAAGAGTAAACAGGATGACAACTAAAATGCTCCATATTGCATCAGAAAAACAACATTTTCAGGAGGCAGTGGTGGCTTCAGACCCTGTTCCACTATTAAAGATGTTTGACTCACCCCCAATTAAATGCACTTGCAATGCCACTATCCCAGTTTCCCACAGACAATTGTGTCCAACTATGTTCAACCCAGTAAGCTGAAAAAGGTAATTATTACGCTGACTCAATCCCAAAGATACTGCCGCAGCTAAATTGGGTTAGGATCTAAATCCCAACTGTTTAAATCCCTACTACCAATTGCCCATTTGTTTTATCCTGTAATTCAAAATGCCAACGTAATGAGAATATCGAACGACAGAATCACGACATTTAGTCGGGCACTGCAGTATTACTAATTTTACATTCAAGCAAGTTAAATAAATGTATCACTTACTACAACAGTTTTGTGTAGGAGGTGTTCACAACACAGCAACATTTCTATTGACAGCAAACAAGGTAATGAATTCTACATTCAAGCAAGTTAAATAAATTTATCACTTACTACATATGAACAGTTTGTGTAGGAGTTGCTGCCTGATGCGCGCTACCTGATGACAGGTTTACAGACGTTGGTTTACAGACGTCACTTTAACCTACACCCTTTCACTTTTACCCCAGCACAGGAGTTCAATGTTCACAACACAGCAGCATTTCTAGTGAGAGCAAACAAGGTAATGAAATCAGCTTACCTTACACAGTTTCACTGTTTCCTATTTTCAGAAATTCACAATGATTAAAGGTCACTACTTTAATGTTATGCTTTAAAAGTAGAAAATGCTAAAAACTTGATGTGAAAACTTGGAACAGTTTCTCAGTTGCTTCACAGACTTAGATTGTGTGCAATGCCTCTAATATACTTAATATTGGATCTAGTGCACCTTTCCTTGACTATATTTCCAATCTTTGTTTCTCTGTCAATGTACCATTTTTTCATGGGTGATTTAGGCATTCCCATTTATTTTTTCAGTTGTGCCATTGGTGAACTGTTGCTCTTTATGTATTTCTGAAGCAAATCGGTGAACCCCTATGTGAGCACTTCTGATTAATTCCCCCAACCTCCGGTGCCAAGCCTCAACATTATTTTGTGTACAAAGGTACCCATATGCCATTTGGTCATGTACTGACCAGAATAATGGTGGAAACAGTGGCGGGCTTCACACTGTGGTGTTATTGAGCATACGATGCCTTATTATTCCCAACACATAGTTATCCTCAAACCATTCCAACACAGTGGCACTTTCTGGTGGCAGCTCCTCTTTAATTTCAGTGAAGACTGCCTCAATTTCATCTGCTTGGCAAGAAAGCCAATGCTACAAGGTACCTCATTTTTAAGCTGAAATCAGCATCAGTGCCATACAATGTAGTAAGCCCCAAACTTTGAATCTTGCACCAGACAATTTGTCCAAAGTGGAAAAGGCACCCGTTGTTCTGACAGTTGTTGAATTCAGCTTTGCAAGCATTGATGACTGCTTGTTCAAAGTCTGTGATAAGCATGGCTGGTGAAAGTGTGAGACTGTACTCGTCAGCTATGTCCTGCAAATCCTGGAAAAGTCTGATGTAGCACTCCTGGGATTTGGAGGACATTAATGCGTAGACAAGGGGAACAATTCGAGCTGTTTCTGGGCTCCCAACAGCAGCATGTATTGAATAAAGCTGTCAAAACAAGGTTGGCACAGTTTTTAACGTGCCGTCCATAATCCAAAAGTCTGCATTTACAAGTTTTTCCATATTAATTCTGGTGGTGAATATAATAATTTTTTCCTCACTGAGAGTGGACTCCCTAGCTAGGAATCTCTGCCCACTCACAGTTCTTAATTGTTCAGGAAAATCTAATGTGTCTAATGATTGTGGCTCTGGTGGGGCATTTTGTCTGCGAGCTCTTTCCACAACTTGCTGCAAAGCCTGCCTCGAAGGCATGCTCTGCAACACTTCCTGGGAGACTTGTGTCATTTTGGCTTGACTTAACTGTGCAAGAAAATCATGGGTCTCCAGAGCTCAAGATTTCAGCGATGCCATTGTTGCAACAATAGGTAGGTCAGTAGCATTTGGAGAGTGACTGTGCTCACAATGCTTACGGAGGTGATGCTGTCCTCCAACTAACACTGTTGATGCTCTACCTAGACAGCTTTTACTTTTTCTTAACTGGCAGCACCAATAAAATAGGTCACCACAATATCTTTCTTGCACATATAGGTATCCCGCTATGCATATTTTATCCTTGCCCTTCTGCAACTTTTCAATCTCGCACACAACTCCAGCTTTTGCCATTCTGAGATTTCTACAAGAAGCTGCCTCAGTTTTGCATGCGACTTAAGTACTGTACATGAATCAATTAACATTAATACCTGATTCAATTAGCAGTGACAGTAGCAAGCTGTGACGTGTCCGCTAGATGTCAGTATACAAGTGCAAAGATGGTAAAATACATTGTCGGCTTTTCGGCTAATGGGATTTCAGTGTCGCTATTTTTCTATTTGGGCATGTAATTTAGTCAGGATTTCAGTGCTGGGAACTTAGTTGATGGGTATTTGGATATCAGCATTTAGTACTGATCCCAGCTAAATTATGTGCTCAGCCTGGAGTCACCTTTCCAAGTCATAGCCAGAGATAATCCTGGCACAAGAGTATAGCTCAGCTAATCATGGATATCACTGCTGCTATCTAACAGACAAGGTCAGGACATTACACCACACCACTGCCTCATGCAGTTCTAACTCTGTAATAGTAATGCATGTCAAGCATAATTACACAGTCTTACCTTAGAAATAAGCAATGCAGATGAACTGTACCTACTGAAGCTGCCCTGTAATCTCAGACTTGTGTACAAGCTGTATTTTGGGTGTGTGTGTCTCATGCTCTCTGCTTCCATCATTGCCATGACTGCGAGTACGAAAGATCTGGTCAGAGCCAACATGGCTGCTACACATTAACCTGATGCAGTCATCTTTCATGCAACTGTGTCTGATGGAGTAGGCTTGTGTTTTTACTGCTGTAAGCTTGTGGATACCTGATATCCTGATTTATATTCATCAGTGTTCATAGAGCTAAAATGGATGGCTGGAATCCACTTGGCATCAGATATCAATGGACTGCAAAGAGTAGCTGGGCCATGAGTGCATGGCCGTCCCACAGAATTTTCTCAGTAACAAGCTGCATTGGAGGAGGAGTGAAAGTTAAAGCTGTGCTGCAGCTTTAGAACTACACTGGTGATGCCGGTGTGACGGCGAGCAGGTGAGGGGGGGTTGACAGCATGGGGGGACAGAGATAGAAAGACTCTGCAGGAGCCTGTGGGTAGGAGAGAAAGAGACATAGAGAAGGAAGTGAATGAACTAGTTCATGGTCTCATCTCAGAATTTTGTTGGCTCCAAGCTGCATGGGAGGAAGAGAAAGTGAAAGCTGCATCACAGCTTTAGATGTACACTGGTGATGCTGGTGTGAGACCAGGTAGGTGACAGAGGATGGAAAGACTCAGCAGGAGCTGGCGGTGGGAGTGGGAGAGACAGAGAGAGGAAGCTCACTGATTCATGCATACTATCTGTGTTTCAACTCCACTACACAGTGGAGCAACATTATGTGATATATGTGGTGCAAACAGTATCCGGTCATGCCCATTTCAGACCCCCTCTCTTCCTCTGTTAGCAGGATATCAAAATAGCTTCACTATGCAGCCACAAAAATTTAATAATATTTCCATTTATGTTTAGTTAAATGAGGCAAATCCCCACCCCACATGGTTGTAATCTGTGTTAGTAATCTCGAGCCCTGCATATTAATGAAAAATGGACTATTAAAGCCCTGATCTCTGCATCAAATCATTTTATCTGATAACAGCTGCATTTTCTGTTAGAAAATACATTGATATTATTACAAACTACAGCAGCCCACATTTCTTTGATGAAATGTTTGGCTAGATCACTGTTTTCCTGCCCAAAATAAAACTGACACTCAGCTGTTATGTGATTGCCAGTTTCATTTCAGGCAGGAAAGCAGATGATGTAATTGTATTCATGTTTGTTTTTTTCTGCCACATCCCAAATGTTGAGTCTCACTGTAACTCCATTCCCTGCAATGTGGTCCTCACATTGCCACCAGCTCCCCACTGTTTCTGCTTCTCTTGGACCTAACAACTCAGCAGTCTGCAAATGTACAGTCCATCTTCCCCTGTCTCAGTCTCTCCTCCTCACTTATCCATCACAGTTACATCACATGGTGTTGATAAACCTAAACCCATGGTCCAACAATCCAGCTGTCTTGCTATACTATTGCCTTTTGAGGTAGTGTTAGACCTAGTGACCCATATTTATTACCCCACACTTCTCAGCGGAAGTTACTTGCAGATAATGCCATACATTTGTTCAGATTATTTTTAAAGGTTTCTTAGTTTTAACTATTTACTAAAGTGTTAGGTATGGAATTCCAGTGACCTATAATTCTTTGATTGTAGAAAAAAATCCTTTTGTCTGTCCTGAAATGGGAACCTTTTAATTGCTTATTGTGTCCCCTCAGGTTGTGAAATATGTTGTTTATATGTATGTCCATTGAATTAAGCAATGTTCCATCCTGTATGATTGTATATATTAATAATATGTCTCCCCATTTCTTTTTATCCTCAATGATCTGCAGGTTAAGTTTTTTCAATCTGTCCTCATAAAACATGTCTCCTAGCTCCTATACTGTCTTTGTAAACCTTGCTGTACTTTTTCTGGCTTTCCTATATCACCGTTTTTATATGGTCACCAGAAATGACATCCATAATTTATGTGACTTGATGTAAGTGTGATATATGCCACCCAGATTTTGGTGTTTCTAGATTTTATTTCTTTTACCAGTATTGTATTAAATAATTTGCTTTTCTTGTGATTATACTATAATGGGGCTGCATACTTAGTTCATGATCTATTCGCATTCCAAGATCTCTATCAGACACCTTGCTATTCATCATATCTTTACAAAGGTAGTAGCTTGCTTTAGTGTCGTTATTACCTGTGTGTAGAATTGTGATGCAATGAATTGCATGGTCCAGGTTTGGGCCCAAGCCATTAGTTTGTTCATATCCTTTTGGGTAATTGCACTATTAGTAAATTAGGCTATATTCACAGTTTTGATATAATCTGCGTTTTGGTGCACCAACTGTCTATGCCAACCTCTATGTCCACTGCATAGATTTGGAAAAGTATGGGTCTGAGGACCAATCCCTGAGGGACACAACTTGCAATTCATAATTCCTTGAATACATGTCCCTTGATACATACTGTACTGACTGAGTTCTACTTCACAACCATGCTTTTTCCGATTTGACCACTCTGTCATTCAAACCAAACAAGTTGAGTTTATGTATTTAAACCCATGTCTGGGGCAATACCGAATGCCTTGCCAGTCCAGTTGCTTGTCCAGTATGACATCTGTTGGTATATCATTATCTAGGCAGTTGCTTATGTTTTCATAAAATGTTAACAGATTTGCAACACAGGACCATCCCTTCCTGAATCCATGTTGTGATCTGTCTTTTAGTCCGTTGGTTTCCCTGTGTATTTCCGTTCTGTCCTTTGTAACTGACTCCATGATTTTACTGCAGAAAGATGTTAGACTTATTGGTCAATAGTTTGTGGCATCTGATTTCTCCCTTTTTTAGTATTGGTGTTATGTTTGCATGTCTCCAGTCCCTTGGTTCTTCCCCCACTCTTAATGATTTATTCAATATAACTAATAATGGCCTGCTTAATTCAGTAACTGTTGATTTTAGGAATTTTGTTGGTATTCCCATTGCCCTGTTACCATCTAGGTGATTTATTTTCTCTATAATAGCTGGTTCTTCTTTTTCCCCATAGGGAAATCTGATTATACTTTCGTTATTATAACCAGCTGGTTCTAACAACGAACACACATGCCCAGTTTCCCTGGTTCTGTGCATGCATGCACCAGTTGCAGTCTTCCTCTTCTCTACATTGTTCCCGGGGCCATTCCCTGCTGTCCTGCTCCTTAGCACTGCACCCGCTCCAGTTCCCCGACACAGGCAGTCGGCGGTAAGTTCTTTTTTTTTTTTTAACAAAAAAATCACTGGGCACAGAATCTACATTGTCACTGGGAAATAATAAAAAAAAACTAAAGACTATGTGCCACCACAGTTTGCGCTAAATTCCTAATGGTCCGCAGCTTGAAAAAAAAAAACATATATTTATATTTTGTATAATTGCTGTGGCGAAAGAATGATCCCCAGCAATTATACAAAATAAAGGATGTTTAGGTGGTCAAAACTAGGATTTTATACACACCCTCGAGGTGGGATGCTTTAATAAACCTCGGGGGGAGGGGGTGTAAAATCCTCCTTATAACCACCTACCCATCCATTATTCTCTATTTAGTTTCTTCTTGTATAGTTTAAATACTGGCTGTGTTCTTGCCACTTTTTTGTTTATTCATGAAAGACATATTATGGGATTTGTTATCATAGAAGCCAACTTTTTTTTTCTGGGGGGGCTTAAGAAATGGCCGGGGGTCTGGGGGCTGCCAAGGCCCCCAGAAGCTCTAAGGTGTTTGCTGCTCTGTGGTGCATTTTGGGGTATTTACTGATGAGCTAACACAGCATAACAAACACCATTTCAGGGCTAGCACGTTACCCAAATGTGCCTGTTTTTTGTTGTTATTCACCACATTGACCTACTGCCCAGTGAGTGGTGGTGTCACCTACATTTCTTCTTCCCCACAGCTACTGGTGAAGCCTCTGATGGTGTCACTCACCCACCTTGACTCACTCCCCAGTAAGTGTTGCAGACACTAGGGTTGTCACTCACCCACCCTTACCCCCTCACCAGCTGTTGGCATATCTTCTGGTGTTGTCACTCACCACCTTGACCCACTGGTAGCAAGTGTTGCAGATACTGGTGCCATCCCTTACCTGGTGACATTTTCTGCAGTCTAACCCCCAAATCATTTTTCAGTAAAATGAATTTGCCAAAAATATTGTCTGTTGTTTTATTAAAATTCCACCCACTTCCCACAGGCCAAGGACATCTTTTCCTGTCATATATCCCCGGTCTGTGGAAAGTGGGTGGCATTTAATACAAACATACAAACATATGAATGTGCCAGCAGAAACAGACCACCCGGTC
This sequence comes from Neoceratodus forsteri, assembly GCA_016271365.2. NCBI lineage: Eukaryota > Metazoa > Chordata > Ceratodontiformes > Ceratodontidae > Neoceratodus > Neoceratodus forsteri. The sequence continues at coordinate 499,894,156 of CM057456.1, forward strand.
TATCTAAGTTTGCTAGAGTATGCAGCCAATACCCCTAGTTTGCAGCTGACCCACCACCCCTCCCCTTTGTCATCCCACTGCCACCCCCCACCTTAATAAAACACTTATAATGTGTACTGTCTAAAGCCCTCTGACACACAGTAGTGGTATGCAAAAATGAAGATGCATCCTGCCCCATAATGAAATGAAGCAGTTCTTAATACCTAAGCACACAACAGTTTGGGAGCTTTAACTTTCTTAAAAAAAGCAGATAACCACGATTAGCAAACTTCATACACATACCACTTAAAATAAGATACCAGCATCGCATCACCTTCAAAAAATACAGATACTGTATACTGTATTGTATTGTTGTAAATACTTTTTGAAGTCCTACAAAAAAGCAGAAAGCTGCCATCTGCCTACCCAGCTTTCCAGGTGTATGAGGTGTGATCTGCTATAGATGCTTAAACAAGTACAAAAGAAGAGCAGACCAGTCACTACAGCAACCACCAATATGTTTTGTAGAATCTTGTTTTACTTCATAATTGCATAATCCTTCAAGTAACTGGCTACCAATAAAACCGTTAATGTTGACTCATCAAGAATAGAAGAAAAGGCAAAAAAACTGATGGGAGCCATGACCCATGACAACCTATGTAGGCAATAAAAAGGCAGAGCATTCCTTCTCCTACATGCTCTGCCTCTGAAACAGTAACATACTGTATTGTTTTGTCTCTTTTTATTTCCAGAAATCAAACTTCAATCCCTAATGCAGAGCCATCCTGTTTGCCTCAGCACTGGAGAGCTTAAGCTTTATTGTAACTGCCAGTGTCATTCACTCCTGATAGCCATAAGTGACACGTGGGGCTTTCCTATGTCATTGCATGCAAGTGGCTGGACAGGGTTCCTGAAACATTTGATTTGGGGACATTGAGTGTGTGCATAACAGGCACCAACTACCAAGAAACACAAGTTCAGCAGTAGCAATGTTCTCACTAGTTGTAGAGTGTAGTAATCCATTATTAAGAACATAATTATGGTTCTGTCATAAATTATTACAGAATCATAATTATGTTCTGGTGAGCAAGCACAATTATTCAGGCAGATTGGTGTCCACTGCAGTGACAGACATCACAGCAACAATAATTCTTCCATGCTTCATTTTCATTTCTGTGTGTTGGTTAAGTTACCCCACCCATGACCATCCCCAGCTTCCTGTAGGAGCTTTAAAGGACCATTGGGCTGCTATATGGGCAAATATATATTAGGCTTAAGCATAATCAGAAACTTAACTTCCAGTGCTCCCCACCCACATGTCCTACCTGGAAGCCATTTTCCTACAGTAACTTCCCCATTTAGCGTCTCCTCTCCAATTCCTCCTTGGGCGGCTTTCTGATTCCAGCCACCTCCCAATCCTGGGCCTCTGAAGCCAGTTGCTGATGCTCCACCACTTGTCTCTATTGCTACTGCCCCGTTGTCCATGGGGTGTCCCCAACCATTCCATGCCATCGGATTTGTCACCATGTGGTTAAGCTCCTCACCTGCTGAGCTGAGGGGAGTGCTTAGATGGGTGACAGCCTGATGCTGGATCCATGCGTGCCATCTCAAGTCTCAACTCCAGGCTGAGAGTGATGGAGAGGGAGTGACTCACAAGCAAGGGACTCCATGACAAAAAAGTAACCGAGTCTGCACTTTTCTCCTAAGGGCGGCTGTCGGTTGAGCAAGAAACTTTCAAGGAAACCAACCTCCATCATAGCGGCACCAAATTTCAATCCCACCGAAAATGACAGCATCTGATTGGTCGGGTCCTCATTCAATCGTCCTCCAATCGTGAAACTGCACACAGCTTGGTTGGGCTGGCAGGCAGGGAGGGCGGGCAGTTAAAATTAAAGTGCTGGTGTTGGCTGGCTGATGAGATGGAATGGCATTCTGATGCGTTCTGCTGCAATTTAACCCCATCCTTTGCTGCAACTCTGTTTGTTATAAATTGCAGAGGAATACTTGTTATATTTGTCCACTAGTCTATGCTCTTCAGTTATCATAATGTTGTCTATTTTCAAAGGGCTCATGGTGATCTCATATCCCTTTTGAGAACTGATGTAACCAAAAAGTTATTTTTTTGTTACCCCTTTTAATTAATTTGTTTTCTAATTTTCTTGTTTCCATTCTTATCCTTTTTTGTAGGTTTAAACTGCTTATTTGTACTTAAGTCTCTTTGTGTCACTTTTTTTGTTTACTTGTTTGTTTTTTGAAAATTGTATATTTTTTTCCTTCTGTCTAATGACTTTTTTATTATACCACAGAGGGATTTGCCCTTTTGGTATTATTTTTTCTTGTGTGGTATGTATTTTCTCGCAATTCCCATATTTTGTATTTAAAGATGTTCCAGCTCTCCTGTGTGTTAGTGCTTTCCATGTGTATGTTGTAGTCCCATTTTCTAAGTTCTGTTTTAATTCCTTCCTAGTCTGCTTTATTGTAATCATAGAATATAGTGCTCCCAGTGTTTTTATTTGTGTACTCACACACAATTGTGAAGTGAATATAGTTGTGGTCACTACCCCCAATAGGTGATTCTATGGTGCATTCTTTGTTATCCATCGTAAGGTGAAAACCAAGTCTAAAATGTTGTTACCCTAGTTGCTTTGCATATGTGATGTGTTAGATTGTTTTCTGACACTGTTAACTCCCTTAGGCTTCAAAGTGTCCTAGTTTAAATAAAATTTTTTATGATTATTCACATTCTATACTGACTGTTGATGCAGCTAGTAGCTTGATTCAGATCCCCTTTTTCTTTCAAAAAGTAAAAAAAAACTGACTGCCAACCATACTGGTGTTACCACACCAAAACATGTCTGTTTACATTTCTTGACCAACTCCCACTGCTTCATTCCTGGACTTAGGAACACCCCCAACACAATCTAGGCACTTATTATGCAGTGGAAGTAGAGGAGAGTATTGTATCTTGAGTGTCTGCACTATTTGAGGGTTTTTTTAATGTTCAGAAAGCATGCAGTAAGAGTACTTCAATGATCTGAAGCAAACAAGGCTGGCTATATATTACCATGCATTTCAGTTCTAATAAGCCAGGATGAAGATAAAACAACCAGCAACATCAATGAATTTTAGAGAAGGTTAGTAATCATAAAATGTGGGTTTTTACCTAAAAATAATATGATGCAAAAAAGGTTTGAGAGCATCCCTTTAAATCCTTGAATGCCTTTTCACTTGTTCCCTTTGTGTGTTCTGGATAGTTCCAGTTAGATATCCAGGAAATTAAAATTCCCAGTAGTATAACATCTCCCAAATCAATTAGCTTACTAATTTCTTCATGTACTGATTATTAATGCCATTTGTGTCTTGGGGCCTGTAAGATAACCCTGCTATCAGAAATTTAGTGCTAGTTGGTCCTAATTTTATCCATTATGGGGGACATTTGCAAAGGTGATGCAGTGGCACATCCCAAGAAATGTACTGCAGCATGATATTAAAAGGGTGGAGATGTGTTGCACATCTCAGGCTGTACCCAATCATAGCCATAACAAATGCAATGCATCTCAAAGGGGCGTGCCCATGAATATGCGGCACATCCCCATATTCTGCCGAGATGTGCTGCGCATCTGCTCGCACATCATGGAGATGTGCCGCACAAAGTTAGGCATGGTAGAAACATGCCTAACTCCTGGCCACCCACAGGTGGCCTGCTGCACTCAGCAGCACAGCAGCCACCAGCCCGAACAGTCCAGTGGCACCCCTCCAATCCCAAACCTTGATTACAGTGGAAACCATAAAAGTACATGTACCCAGTCCCTGGTAGTCTAGCGACACCCTCTCCCATCCCCAAACCCTGCTCCCCATAGCCGTACCCATGCCCCCCCGTCCATAGTGTAGGGACCCTTCTCCTATCCCGATCCCCATACGAATTCAAATAACATCAGTGCCCCTGTCCAGGTTCCATAGTGTAGGGACCAACCAGCCCATCCTGATCCTCATTTGAAATAAAATACAAATACAGCCTGATACCTTTTTCTATAGTGGGGTGTCCCCCTACCCATCCCAATCCCCATTCTAAATAAAAATAAATTAATCCCAAGCCCTCTTTTCCATAGTGTAGTGTCCCCCCTTCCTGTCCTGATCCCCATTCAAAATAAAAATTATTTCATCCCCTGCCCATTTTTTTTCATAGTGTAGTGGCCCCCCACCCACTCAGACACCCACATCCCACCCCATTCCTCCATCCCAGCATGGCCAGTCAGCTGGTGAGTAGCACAGCCTTCTGCACACCTCCACAGCTGCCCGCCAACTGAACTGTCAATGAATGACAGCTTACTGTGGTCACTACAAGCCCATTGGTTGACACTGTCGACCAATGGGCTTGCAGTGTGTACTGTAAGCTGTCATTCACAACTTTGTGATTATTACATACAGTATACTTTCTCCACACAATGTCAGCTGCATGCACTGTACTCACTTATACATTACCCCAGGTCTGGCATGTGTGTGCATTGACATGGCACAGGCCTGGAATTCTCAAGCATGTATGAATCATATCAAACCTGGATAGCACAATTAGGAAGGTGGCGTGTGAATGTGTGGGTCTCAATAAACAGATCATACAACCAGCTAGGATGCATAAAAAATGCATAAGTCTGCGTTTATCATTTTATTTTGAAAAATTAAACAAATCAAAAAATTAAATAAAATTCAATATTTACAGAAAGGAAAACTATGATGTTATATCTTCACATCAATCAAACATCAGGATATACTTCTTGCTTCAAATACTATAAAGAAATTCCTGGGTTCTCTCCTTTCTCAAGTAATGTGAAAGTCTGCACATTAGCTTTTCTCTGAGATCCTTCTCTTACCTTGGTCAGAACCCTACTGACCAAACTATCTATCTAAGCCTCCTAGTGGAGGGTTTATATAGTGAAGGAAATGGGTGTGGTTTTTACTAAGCCCCTCCTCCTTTGTGATATCACATTTACCTAGTTCCTATAAAGGCAGCCATTTCATGGGCTGCCAGCCCTATAGGAGGAACTTCTCAAGTAAACCTTCAGAATACAGGTAAGCAGCCATTTTGCACCATACCATACATATTCAAAATGTCTCATATAGAAAGGAAAGCATGGTTAGTTCATTAAAAAGAATCTAGAATCTTAACCAAAGAATAACCAGATGAGGGGCGTGCTCCCTATCTGTCCCCTTATAAGAGTCTAGATTCTTTTATATTTTAAATTCCTTTTTTTTCTGTAATAATCCAAGAGAAAAAAAAAATTAGAAGAAATATATTTTATTTTAACCCAGCACAGCAAATGTCTGCACTTAAGCACTTGATTCAAGCTGCATAAGCCTTTTCTGTGATTTTCAGAAAGTTTCCAACAATATTTTCTGTTTACCCGACGGCTGCAATTTCAGTCTGGCCTGGTGCCAGCCTTATTACTGACTAAAGGCTTTATATCCAGTAATACAGCTCTTTTTTAAGAGAGCAAGGAAGCTCTTTACAATGAACGTTACTTGTTTTGCTGGGGATAGCTGCATAATTAAAGCCCTACATCACTACCCAGCTGTATTACAGCTTATCAGGATTCTAGATGCCAGATTATTTAAAGAGAATAAGGGATAGTAAAGAAAGATTTAAAGACTGCCAGGTTGGCCACCCTGACAAGAAATTTAGAATAGATAAGAATATAGAAGCAGACAGGACAGAGTGAAAATTAAAATTAAGGGGGGAATCTTGAAATTTTGTGATATTTCACTTCACTTCATAACAGGACCCTGTTACACACCTCCCACCACAAGAAGGCAACATAATAAGTTTTATTTTGTTGGCTGAGACCCTTCACCCTTGGAAGGGCTGGAACTTCCTCCCACCTACTCCAGAAGCTCTCTCCAGGGACCCTTAAGATAAACAGTATACAACACAATTAATGCAAAACAGACAATACTGTTTATAAATCATACTATTTCCCTTGGGATGTGCCATCTAGGCACCTCATGATGCCATCATCTATGTTTGGAGCAGAGCCACCAGCTTGGTCAGCGCCAAAGCAGGATACAAAATCTGCACTCTGATGCTGAGAACCAGCTCTATGTCGCATAGTAAATTTATATGGCTGTAAGGCTAGATACCATCATAATATGTGAGCATTCTTGTCCTTCATTAAATTCAGCCAACATAAAGGATTATGATCTGTCACCACTGTAAATTGGTTTCCCCAAAGATAATATTTTAGGGTCTCCACTGCCTATTTGATAGCCAGACATTCCTTCTCAACCGTCGAATACCTTCTCTCTCTTTCATGTAATTTCCTACTAAGATATAAGATGGGGTATTCCTCTCCCTGTCTATGTTGGGTCAATACTGCCCCAATGCCTATGTCAGAGGCATCGGTCTATAATTCAAACAGCTTAGAAAAATCAGGGCTACGTAACACTGGGGCTGAGCATAAGATGGCTTTGATTCTATGAAATGCCTCATCACAGGCTGGAGTTCACTTTACTTTATTTGGAAATTGTTTTTTCGTTAAATCCATAAGGGGAGCAGCTATGGCAGAAGACTCCGGGATGAAGCGTCTATAGTAGCTTCCCAAACCAATGAAAGACCTGACATGGCGCTGTGTCATTGGTATGGAACTATTAGCCACTGCTTCAATTTTGTCTACTTCAGGCTTGATTCTCCCATATCCAATAATAAATCCCAGATATTGTGTTTCTGTTTTAGCTATAGCACACGTTGAAGGGTTTATGGTCACCCCTGCATCCTGGATGCTTTGTATTACAGCACTGAGATGAACTAAATGAGTCTCCTAGTCAGGACTATAGATAACAATGTCATCCAAGTAAGCAACACTGTAACTTTTGTAAGGTCTCAACACAAAATCCATATACCGCTGGAATGTGGCAGGAGCTCCAAGCAGGACAAACGGCATTGTGGTAAATTGATAGAAACCAAGCGGGGTATAGAATGCAGTCAATTCATAAAAACATAGAAACATAGAATTTGATGGCAGATAAGGACCGCTTGGCCCACCCAGTCTGCCCATTTCCCTACCTGATGGATTAGCAGCAGATTCTAGTTAATCAACAGCTTACTTCCTCCTGCCCCCCACTAGAAATGCCTTATGCCTGTCCCATGCATTCTTGAATTCTCCCACTGTTCCTGACTCCACAACCTCCTCAGGAAGGCTGTTCCATGCATCCACAACTCTCTCTGTGAAAAAATACTTTCTAACATTACCTCTGAGCCGTTCCCCCTCTATCTTCAAATTGTGCCCCCTTGTTCTTGCACATCTCTTCTTCTGAAATATACTACCCTCTTGTATTTATTTATTTATTTATTTATTTATTTATTTAAGAATCAGTTTACAACCTTTGAGCCAGAGGCTCGTTTCCAAAGGTACTTCATCACATAAAGACATACATTGCATTTCGGTTACATAGCAAAGATTTTCAAAAAATCAATAGGCATTCACCAGAGGTGCCACGTCACATTGTGGTCAGACAAATACAGTTGGGTACAGGGTACATGTAATTGATAACAGGTATTACACAAGTCGGTATCAGTGAGCATTCTGGTAGATAAACATTGAAAACAGCTGGCACTGGCCAGGTTAAACCTAGGCATGGTGTATAGGAAGTGGTGGAGGGATGGTTGGGTGGAGAGCTGCCGGGGGCATTGCCAAGAGAAAGAGGTGGAGGCTATGTTCAGAGACAGGAGCAGTTACGAGTGCTGAAGATGTGGTTCCAGTGCGGTTTTGAATGTGGAGATGGTGATGGCATTGGTGATGGTGGCAGGAGAGAGTTAAACCAGGTTGGGGCTCTATAGCTGAAGGACCTCTGGCCACGGCTGGTTCTGCGTTCTGGGGACCTTTAGAGTGGTCTTGTAGGAAGACCGTGTTGCAATGGTGGGAGGGCTCTGGTGGATGGATGCCGTTACCCCAGTTGTACCTTGTTAATTCCCTTGAGATACTTGAAAGTTTCTATCATGTCCCCCTGTCCCTCCTTTTCTCAAAGGTATACATATTAAGCTGCTTTAGTCTCTCCCGTATGTCTTCTGGTGCAGACCTTGCACCATTTTGGTTGCCCTCCTCTGAACACACTCCCACTCCAATTCTTGGGTTTTTGGGGCTAATGGAATCTGCCAATAACCTTTGGTCAAATCTAATGTGCTTATGTACCTAGCAGACCCAAACTGATCTAGCAGATCATCGATGCTGGGCAACGGATTTCCATCAAATTCAGAAATTTCATTAATTTTCCTAAAATCTAGGCATAACCTGATGCCACCTTTCTTCTTACGTACAACTACCAAAGGAGAGGACCAAGGACTGCGTGAAGGAACTACCACTCCAGCCTGTTGCATGTATTTTATTTCAGCCACTACTTCTGGCCTGATTTTTTCAGGTAGTCTGTATGGCTTCTGGTGAATGGGCTTATTTTGGGTAACCCTGATTTCATGAACCACACCCTTAGCTCTCACAGTTTCCTTTGTGAATGTGCTTGAGAAATACTTCAGAAGATGATCAATTTCTAATCTCTGTTCAGGGGTCAGCTCAGGATTGATATGTACCTCCGTGTCATTAATAGCTTTATCAATTCTGTCATAAGCTATGTCTAGTTCTGCTGTATCAGGATTTATTTAAACAAACAGTATTGGTCACTCTGGTTTTTCTACCCATTTTGTCAGCAGGTTTTCATGATATACTTTCTTCACTGGTCTATGCCCTGGCATCTCAATGACATAGTTTACTGTGCCTACTTGGTGTAAAACTACAAATGGCCCTTGTCACTGCATAAGCAATTTATTTTCCATGGAAGGTAACAATAGTAACACTTTTTCACCTGGATCAAATGATTTATGTTTCAGACACAGGTTGTAGTGTTCTTTTTGTTTAAGTTGTTTCTGGTCAACATTTTGATGGGCGATAGTCATATACTTTACCAACCTTTTTCTCAGAGCAGTGATATATGCCAATATATTTTTACATGCTACATTAGACCCCTGTTCCCAATGCTCCTTCACCACATCCAAGGGACCCCTAGGGTTACGCCCATATAGCATGGCAAAGGGTGATAGCCCTGTAGTAGCCAAGGGTGCCTCTCTATAGGCAAATAGCAAGTAAGGTAAGTACTTGTCCCAATCCCGACCTTCCTCCTGCACATACATCTGTAACATACATTTCATGGTTTTATTAAAACGTTCTACTAACCCGTCAGTTTGGGGATGGTATGGGGATGTTTGAACTGCAGATACCCCTAGTAATTTGTAAAGTTCTTGTAACATGATGGATGCAAAATTACTCCCACGGTCTGTCAGGATAACCTTATGTATTCCCATCCTGCTGAAGACCTTTGCCAGTTCCTCTGCAATACAAGGGGCAGTGACCGTCCTCATTGATATTGCCTCTGGGTACCTGGTTGTATAATCACAAATGACTATGATATATTGATTCCCCTTAGAACTCTTTAACAAGAGTCCCACCACATCCATTGCCACCCTGTTGAATGGGGTAGTCACATATGGTCTAGGTTGCAAGGGCACTGTATCTTTTTTCCCTCCCTTGGTAACCAGTTGTCATTGTGGACAGAACCTACAGTAAACTGCTACATCCTGATGGATCCCTAGCCAACTGAAGTGAGATAGAATATGTTGGACTGTCCGGTCTCTCCCTTCATGACCAGCCATGGGGATATCATGTGCCAAATGCATGATTTGTTCTCTACACTTACTAGGCACAACTAACTGTTCAAGCTCTTCATTAGTACCTGATTCAACAGTAACTCTATACAAGATATTATTTTTTTCAATGAATCATGATTGACCTGGAGATCCAACCTTGTTGACCTGTAAAAATGAAGGGGTTAGTGATTCATCACATTTTTGCTCCTGTCCAATATCTTTTTCTAAAGTCTCTGGAATATAAAGTTGTCCCATAGACTGATGGTTATTATTCCAAGTCTTTTTTTTTCTTTTAATCCAGTTGGACTTTTTTTTTAAATTTAATATGCTTTATTGTCTTTTGGTAAGCAAGCATTTAACAACAATCACAACAAAGCGAAAATTATGAATGTCATTTACATAAGAGAGAAACAAAGAAAATATAGATTTTTAACATAGAAAAAAGAGACAAATTTTAATACTTTAATACATATGTCACCTCTATCCTGACAAGAAATTAAAAAAGAAAAAGGAAGAAACCTCAACTATTTGTTGCTTGATTGCTCATAAACCCCCCTCCCACCACCCACCCATAACCCCCTCTTGGACTTTTTGGTCTTGCTGACAGTCTCAAAATAATCAGTCTCAAAAGGTAAACTGTCTTGTGACCCCTGGGCTTTTATCTGAGACCTAGTCACCACATTAACAGCTCCTGAAGGGGTTTCCTGCTGTTGCAGTAAAAGATAAAAATGAGGAAAGGCTCGCCCAACAATGACAGGTACAGAGAGTCATGGAACCAGGCCTACCAACATGTCATGACATTCGTTATTCACTGTTATATTAAGACATGCTGAAAGGTATCGGTGTATATCCCCGTGCACACACTGAACAGTTGTAGCTGAGTCATTGTGGGGCAGATTCAGTGCTAAATCAGCTCTAATCAAAGTTTGTATACTGCCAGAGTCCAGTAAACCCAAAGTTTGTTGTTCCCCAACACCCACAGAGGTCACATAACCAAAACTGGCTAGGGCAAGATGTGTTAAGTCAGACCTTTTATTGGGGCAGTTTCTGACAATATGTCCTTTTCCAAGACAACCGTGGCATATTATGTCTGTATATGGAACTCTCCCACCTCTCTCCCTGCGATAGAACTGTCTCTGATTAGAGGAAGTATTAAAAGGTGGTCTTACCAGTGTATTAGATGGTCCTGGTTTGCCTGGGTTACTTCTGGCTAGAGTGCTCCATGCAGCCAGATAATCTTCTGCCAGCTTGATAGTATCTTCAGCTGTTTCGGGTTTATGTTCTTTCACTCACAATTGTACATCCATAGGTAATATCTGTATAAATTGTTCAATTATTAGGAGTTCCATAATTTGGTCTACAGTTTTGGTGGTGGACTGTAACCATTTTCCACAGCAGTCCTTTAAACGGCCATAGGTTTCCCTTGGTGTATCTATGCTGGACATCTTCTGGGAACGGAATCTTTGCCTGTAGGTTTCTGTGTTGATATTATACCTACGTAGAATTTCCTCTTTCACTCTGTCATAATTGGAACTATCAGCCCCACTTAGTTGGCTGTAAACTAATTGGGCTCGGCCAGAGAGGTGGGGGACCAAACGAATCACCCATTGATCCCTGGGCCAGTTACAGGTTTGGGCCACCCTTTCGAAAGTTGTCAAATAGGCCTCAATATCATCCACCTCTGTCAATTTATTTAACTTAGTCTCTAGGCACCGACCTTTCCATCTGTCCCAGGTCATGTCTTGGATAGCTTTCAACGTTGCTGTCCATTTCTCATCCTGTCTTCTTCCTTCTTCTGCCTGTATCCTCCGGTCTTCATCCCTCCATCTCTGGTCCTCTTCTCTCTGATGCTCCATCTCCAGCTGACGTAAACAGAGCCATTTTAATAACTCACTTGGATCCTCAGGTGCTGGGGTCGTCTGGTTTTCCTCCTTCTTTGGATCACCAGCTGCAGCTGTGGCTCCTCCTTCCATCATCCTTAATCTGGTTGCAGGTTCAATTCCTGGCAACAACTGAACATCAGTCTTCAATCGTACAGACCTGGTCAAATGTAATGCATCCAAATTCTCTGCTTCTGGTTGTTTCATCTGTCTGGGTATTTTCAATGCAACACACCCTCTGGAGTACCTTCTGACACACCAGAGGTTGAAATCCCACTTCTCACACCAGTTGTGGACGTGTGGGTCTCAATAAACAGATCATACAACCAGCTAGGATGCATAAAAAATGCATAAGTCTGCATTTATCATTTTATTATGAAAAAAAAAAAATCAATATTTACAGAAAGGAAAACTATGATGTTATATCTTCACATCAATCAAACATCAGGATATACTTCTTGCTTCAAATACTATAAAGAAATTCCTGGGTTCTCTCCTTTCTCAAGTAATGTGAAAGTCTGCACATTAGCTTCTCTCTGAGATCCTTCTCTCACCTTGGTCAGAACCCTACTGACCAAACTATCTATCTAAGCCTCCTAGTGGAGGGTTTATATAGTGAATGAAAGGGGTGTGGTTTTCACTACACCCCTCCTCCTTTGTGACATCACATTTACCTAGTTCCTTAAAAGGCAGCCATTTCGTGGGCTGCCAGCCCTATAGTACGAACTTCCCAAGTAAACCTTCAGAATACAGGTAAGCAGCCATTTTGTACCATACCATACATATTCAAAATGTCTCATATAGAAAGGAAAGCATGGTTAGCTCATTAAAAAGATTCTAGAATCTTAACCAAAGAATAACCAGATGAGGGGCGTGCTCCCTATCTGTCCCCTTGTAAGAGTCTAGATTCTTTTATATTTTAAACTTTTTTCTGTAATGATCCAAGAGAAAAAAAAATTAGAGGAAATATCTTTTATTTTAACCCAACACAGCAAATGTCTGCAATTAAGCACTTGATTCAAGCTGCATAAGCCTTTTCTGTGATTTTCAGAAAGTTTCCAACAATATTTTCTGTTTACCCGACGACTGCAATTTCAATCTGGCCTGGTGCCAGCCTTATTACTGACTAAGGGCTTTATATCCAGTAATACAGCTCTTTTTTAAGAGAGCAGGGAAGCTCTTTACAATGAACGTTACTTGTTTAGCTGGGGATAGCTGCATAAGGGCAGATACTGTATTACAGCCCTACACCACTACCCAGCTGTATTACAGCTTATTAGGATTTTGGATGCCAGATTATTTAAAGAGAATAAGGGATAGCAAAGAAAGATTTAAAGATTGCCAGGTTGGTCACCCTGGCATGAAATTTAGAATAGATAAGAATATAGAAACAGACAGGATAGAGTGAAAAATGAAAAATAAGGGGGGGCATCTTGAAATTTCTTGATATTTCACTTCACTTCACAACAGGACCCTGTTACATGGTGTGAAACAAACTATGCAAAAGTAATGCATAACTTTCCCTGGTGCTTTGAATCAGAATGATGCTTCCTCAGGGTGCATGAGTAGATGGCACACACACTGGTTATGATGCCAAGATAAAATGTACTGCAATGTCTATACCATGGTATGCCTTTCAGTTCCAGTGTACTTCCTCCATGTCTGATGGTGCCACAATGGCCACATGAACATAGTCTATGGCCTATATGATGTTGGCATACTCCCAATAGTAGAGAATGCCTCCTTTACCCTCACAGGTGTATTTACTTGAGTACAGATTATGCTCTTGCAATCATTGGCCTGTAGTCAATGTCTTTTCTCAGTGCTCCTGGATTTGACGATTCTATGCCTCCTCACTATACTGTACTAGCTGTATCTTGACACATAGCTGACAGCTGTGGTACCAGTCTTATATGCATTATCTTCTGATTTTACTTCAAGGAAGGCTCTTGCAGCAGGCCACACCAGTAGGACTAATCTGTCAGATGCCAGGACTACACGGAAAACTTCTAGCTTGCAGTCTACCACTGGGGACCACCCATGGTCAATGTAAGCCACTGACATCAGTCTATCCTATAAAGACAGATGGTCCCCCACATCTACCTCAGTTCTTTTCCCACCATTGACCCGTGCACTTCTGACCTTAATGGAAGTCGCAGCTTCAGTCAACTGCCATTACCCATGTTTGCCGTGCTTTTTTTATTTTCCTTCTTTTTTTAGTGTTGAACATCAGATTGTCCGTGTTTTTGTCAATGAGTTTATGTCTTCTCCACCAGTATCATCTTCCGACCACTCCATTAAGTGTGCCTGCGGCAAACAGATTCCTGAAAGAGACAGACACTCTGCATGTCTCATCTGTCTAGGCCCCAGCCATAACACCGAAGTCCATGTGATTTGCCAGAAATTCAATCAGGCCACTTGGAGATGTTGTCTTAAAACTCTGGTGAGGCACCTTTTGAAGCAGAAGTTGGTCATGGTGGAAAAGGAGCTGCAGACTAGAAGCTCTTCAGCCTTGCCAGCACAGTTCTCCAGGGCCTCCTCTTCTTCTCAGAGATCCTGTGGAAAGTACAAGCACTGGGACAATCACTGAGACTGGTCTGCTTCCTGCTCATGGTCGCTCCACAAACCCTCAACTGTGACGGGGTCATCTTCCCATGGGGGGGTCAGCCCCTTCATCCCTACCATCCCTCTCTTCTTCTGGGCTCCCATTGGCTCAGCCATCCACACTCATTGCTATTTCAGGGGGAGGCTTCTCAGGGTAGAGGACTTCATCTCCTGCTCCCCAACCCCTGACACTCAGGCCCATGTTTTCTGTGGGCTCTCAGCCAGGTGGCTTGGCCTGTGTTGGCTCATCAGGCATCAGTTCCTCCACCATCACCCCACAGCCATGGCACTTCTGTCATCAGTCCCTACCTCTGAGACCGATGCTAGTCCTTCTAGACAGCACCTGCAGCAGGCTACCACTGCTTCTTCTTCTCCAGTGTTGTCTCTGCCAAGGTGATCTCCTGCCCAGGCACCTGCTTCTCCAGCTAGGCCTGTGCTGGTGGAGCCTTTCCCGTGATGCTCCCAGACACCGCTTGCTGGGCTGTTGCCACTGCCCAGGCCTGTGGGCCCAATGCTGGTATTGTCTCTGCCACATCCCATGCCACAGCTGATGCCCACTGGCCCAATGCCGGATCTTCAGCCAGCGCTGGGTACGCAATGCCAGCCTCACCACTGTAGTACCCTTGCCCATCACCTTCCTATCCCTACCCACTGGTTTATTATCTCCCACCACTGGTGAATTATAATGCCCTGTTTTCGGCATGGTGCTCCTTTGTCCAGATTCAGACCCCTGCTCCTCAAGGGCCACCTCCAGCATCCCTCCACCATCTTCCCCAAGACCCACTGGCTCAAGATCCATGCTGGGCTGGCCCTAGTGAACCCTGAATGTCAGGGTCTTCTGGGTCTCAACCCGGCACTGACTCTGGCCATCGCTGGGACGAATGTATGCTACTGGCATCAGATCAAGACAGCGAGACCAATGAGGATGACTCCCGACTGTTCCAGGTCTTCCTCCATGACCGGAGAGAGACTTCAGATGGGGAGGACCGTCCTTGGGAGGTCCCCAAGTCCCCCCATGACCCAATTTCTATGGACGTCATGCACCACATCCAGTCCATTACTGGCTGAGAAATGGAGCAGAAGGACCCAGAATGGTGTCACTGGTTATATATTTAAGGCAGTGGGACGCCCTTCCTGTGGTGGTGCCACCCATGATTTATTCCTATGAGAATGTCACAAGGGTGGCATGGAATCACCCCTCTCCCACCTCTCCGTTGCCCAAGAAGGTGAACCATCTTTATTATACCCCTGCTGGGAAACCCTTCTTAGGGAGTCACTCCAAGGCTGATTCTGTGATCATAAATGCATGGCATGACTGTACCAGAAAGACCAAGCACCTTAGTACCCTCTTCCCCCAGACAGGGAATCTTGGCAGCTGGACTACCTGGGCAAGCTCATGTTCATGTCTACTACCCTGGCTATCCAGGCCATTAATTACCTAGCCCATATGGTCCAATATCAGAATGTCCTCTGGGACCAGGTCAGGGACCTGGTGCAGGCACTGCCAGAAGATTCCATCATGATGCAGCTCATCCAACTCTTGAAGTCAGGCTCAGACATTGGCAACCACATTCTCCCGGCTGCTCATGATGCCATGGATGCCTCTAGGTGCAGGACAGATGCCGGTGTCTGCCTCCCATGCCATTCTTGGCTCTGGGTCTTCAGCTTTGCCTCAGATGTGCAAGCCAGCATCTTGGATGCACCTTCTAAAGCTCTGTCCTTTTTTGGGGGGGGTCCAGTATATCATCTCCACCCTGCAGGAATTGGAATGAACTCTTAAGTTGGTTCCTTTGATCTATCACACTCAGCCTAGAGCGGGCCAACATCAGTCAATTCATATTTTTTTTTATCTTTTTACCTCATTTTCCCCCCCAATTTTCCACCCATCCCCTCTCCTGGCAGCACACGCGTGCCATGATACCGGAACACCTTCCCATTACTTTTGTCACCCGCCCACCTGCACTGCCCTTGGACCTCCATCCAGGGGTAGTGGAGATACAGTCAGTGACAAGGTGCCACCCTGGGAGAGGAGAGCTGCTTTTTAGCTGCTCAATCCTGCTCTGTCCCTCCCCCTGTGCTGGCTCTCTGATGACCCCATGCTCATTCCCAAACATGGGTCGCCGGTGTGATGCGAGGTAAGGTGTACAGCGCCTCAGCACCACCAGGCTGGCCAATGTCAGTCCTTTCATCGGACCTCTCACAAGCAGTCATTAAACCAGTCTGTCAAGAGCCAGAACAAGTGAAAGTCCACAGCAGCCCTTGCAGCTGCTGCCACCAGAGCCCCTCAGGCACCTGCGGCCACCCTGTCAGCACCAAACTCTACCTCCTGACTCCTTAGCTGACTCCCCGCTCCAGCCAAGACTCTGGAGGAGATGGTCAGGGGTCAGTTCTCCCTCCACCTTGATGGGTGGTGAGGAGTACCACAGATAATTGAGTGCTAGAGATCACAGAGCACGGGTACATGCTGGAGTTTCTAGAATGGCCTCCTGAAAATCCTCCAGTGAACTCCTCTTATCCCCTGTCCCTCAACTGGGAGGAACTTCATGCTTTCCTACAAAAAAGAGCCATGGAGCCCATCCCTCCAGTTAATTGGGGAGGGGGGTTTTACTCTCACTTCTTCCTTGTCCCTGAAAAGACCGGGGATCTTTGGCCCATCCTGGACCTGAGCCATCTGAAGCTATACATTGAGTACAAATGCTTCAAGATGGTCACTCTTCAGGGGTTGTTACCTCTTTTGCATCAGGGGGATTGGTTCTACTCTCTGGACATGCAAGATGCTTACCTGCACATTCAGATTTTAACCACCCATCATCACCATCTCATTTCCATTTTCAGGGAGCCCATTTTCAATCCCAGGCCCTCCCTTTTGGCCATTCTTTGGCCCACAGGGTGTTTGCCAAGTGCCTGGTGGTTGTGGCGATGGCTTTGAGGAGGCAGGGCTTCTACGTGATCCCTTGCCTGGATGATTGGCTGCTAACAGCCCCCTCTTGAGACTGCCTGGTTCAGACTTGGACTACACCTTTTGCCTATTCCAGGCCTTGGGAATCATTGTCAGTCTGCTGAAGTCCTGCCTCTTTCCTTGCCAGTGCCTTCAACACATAGGAGCAATCCTACACATTACCCAGGGTAAGGCCTTTTTGCTCAGGGACAGGGTGGAGCAACTAATGGAGCAGACCTGTCTGGTTTACTCCAGTCAGTAGGTCCCCGCCAGGGTTTTTCTGCACCTTCTGGGTCATATGGCAGCAGCAATTGCCATGGTTCCCCTTGTCTGCCTGCACATGTGAGTTTCTCAGTGGCCCATGTGGGTCCAGTCGGACCAATGTACAGATGCCCTGGATTAGTTGGTCTTGGTTTCTGAGCAGCCAGCCTCCTTCAGGGAGTCTCCTTTCAGCTCTCAGCCCCCCCTTAGAGTCTCATAACAGACACATCTGGCCTGGGATGGGCTGTTCATCTGGGCAATCACCAGACCCCAGGGTACCTGGACGGAATTGGAATGAGGTCTCCATATCAACATCCTGGAGATGCGAGCAGTCTTATACACCCTGCAGGCCTTTCAGAATCATCTTCTCCCCAGTGCACCGCTGGTGCAAATGGAAAACATGTGCGTGGTGTAGTACATCAACAAGCGGGGAGGACCCATTCTTACCCACTCTGTTGGGAGGTGATGAGAATCTGGTATTGGACCATTGAACATGGTCTGGAGCTCTCTGCCATCCATGTTCAAAGTGTCAAAAACATTTTTGCCAACAGTCTCAGCTTCTCCAGGTTGCGGGCTCATGCGTGGGAGCTTCTAACCTCAGTGGTCAAAGATCTTCTCAACAGGTGGGGTCATTCAGAGTTGGACCTTTTTGCATCCTCACTCAATGCAAAACTGCCACTTTTCTGCTCCCTCGATCCTGGACCTGGAGTTTTCTAGTGAGACGCATTGTCCCTCTCTAGGAAGGGGAGGTTTCTGTACACCATTCCTCCCTTGCAGCTTCTGCAGAAGGTTATACTCAAGCTCCAACTGGAAGGAGCGGAGATGATTCTCATAGCTCCCTTCTGGCCACATCAGATTTGGTCCCGCTTGCTGCAGCAGCTGGCAGTGGAACGTCCAGTGCCCTTGTCCCTGTGCACCAGCTTGCTCTCCCAGGACCAGGGCACCCTAGTCCATCTGAACCTCATGTCTCTGCATCTCCATGTGTGGCTCTTGTGGACCTACCTATCGCCCACTTTGGAGTGTCATCTAGGGTTGCAGATGTTCCAGGTGGCTGCTAGGAAGCCCTCCATCAGAGTCACTTATGCTATGAAGTGGAAGCATTTCTCCCTTTGGGCTGCTGCTTTGCCAATTTGACTCTTTTACCTGCCCAGTGAATCAGGTGTTGGATTACCTCCTTTCCCTTTCAGACTCTGGCTTGGGGTACTCCTTGCTCATAGTGCATCTTTCCATCATCTCTGCATATCATGCACCTATCGAGGTCAAAACTGTTGCCCAGCTTGAAGTGTCCTGAACCTTTCTGTGGGACATCTTGAAACCTCACATTCGGGACCCAGTCCTTCCATGGGACCTCAATTTTGTGTTGGAGAAACTCACTTTACCTCCCTATGAACCAGCCCCAAGTTGTGAGCTATGCTTTCTGTTGCGGAGCGTGCTCTTTTTAGTTGCTGTTACTTCTGCTCAAAGGATTTCTGAGCTCTAGGCCCCGAAAACATTCGTCACTTCTCTTCCTCCCTGCATCTTAACTCCATGCTCCTAGCTCACTTCTCCCCTACCTGCTCATGTGTCTAGGCCCTACAACATACCACAGTGTGGCAGCCTTGGCTGTGCATCCTATGAACATATATTGTTTGCTTACCTATCCTAATACATTCAATGAAATGTACTTAAACTGTGCCTATTTTGAGTCTGTATCAACTGTTCTCTTATGCTATCCTTGTCTCTGTATTGGTACCTGATATGTAGTGCCTGTACCTATTATGTATTATAAATATGTAATATACTTGGTATTTTGCCTGCCTTTCAACTGTGTATGTTGAACCCCCTCCCCCCAGGATGCATCTGGAATTGAGCAGTAGTCTGCTCAGTATGCCTTCCTGGTTAAATGCTTTAATAAATAAAATGTGTAAGGAGTCTTATTTGCTTTTTCACATAGAGAGGGTGTCTTTGTGTACTAATCCTAAGTTTTTTTCCAAGGTGGTTTCGGAGTTTACTTTGAATCAGTCCATTCACCTTCCTGTTTATTTTCCCAAATATTCTAACCAGGGGGAGGCTTTGCTCCATACTTTGAATGTACATAGGATTTTGCAGTATTATCCAAATTGCACAAAGCCTTTAAGGAAATCTGGCCAGTTGTTTGTTTTATTCGCCTCTAACAGAGAGGGCGCTCCTTTTCAAAACCATGTTTGTCTAAATGGTTAGTGAATTGAATTGTTTATTGCTACTGCAAGTACAACAAGGCCCTACCAGGAGTGATTAAGGGCCATTCCACCAGGAGTATGGCAGCTTTTATGGCTTCTGTCAGAAATGTGTCTGCTGCATTCATCTATGCAGCTGCCACCTAGAGTTCTGTCTACACCTTCACAGTCTGGATATCGCCTTTAAGAACAGGGCCAATTTTGACCTAGCTGTACTTCTGAGCCTTCTCTCCTGAGCTCTTGGTTGCTGATCTGTTCTCCTCCTTGGGTTGTTCTCCTGATGATACCTGGTTCTGCTTGGGACTCAGTCCTGCTGGTGTGGCCTGCTGCAAGAACCTTTTTTGGAGCAAGATATTATAGTTACTTAAGAACTTACCGTAACAGTAGATCTTCGATAGAAGCTCTTGAAGCAGGACCTGCTATCCCTCCCTCCTTTGCCTGATGTGCTTTAGAAACATAGAAGTTGATGGCAGATAAAGACCGCAAGGCCCATCCAGTCTGCCCATTTCTTTTTCTACCTCATAAATGTGCCATCGTCCTTTGCTGTCAGTGGTGTATCTATTCATACTCATCTGTATTGCTCCCTTATGCCTATCCCATGCCTGTTTGAAGCCCTGCACTGTATTCATAACCACCACTTCCTGAGGTAGACCGTTCCATGCATCCACCACTCTTTCTGTGAAAAAGAACTTCCTCACATTACCCCTTAATCGGCCTCCCTCTAATCTCATGCTGTGTCCTCTTGTCCTGCTCTTTTTCTTATATTGAAACGTGTTAGACTCTTTCACCTTGTTAATGCCCTTAAGGTGTTTGAATGTTTCGATCATATCACCTCTCTCCCTCCTTTGCTCTAAGGTATACATATTGAGCTCCGTTAATCTGTTTTCATATGTTTTCTGATGTAGTTCCTGCACCATTTTGGTTGCCTTTCTCTGGACTACCTCAATTTGGTTAATGTCCTTGTGAAGGTGTGGCCTCCAGTACTGCACGCAGTACTCCAGATGAGGCCTAACCAGTGTCTTGTAAAGAGGATTATTACCTCCCTCTTACGCACTTGGGATACCTCTACTAATACACCCTAGCATCCCCTAGCCTTACCTACTGCTTTAGAGGTCTGTTTGGATGATTTCAGGTCATCGGTGAAGATGATGCCCAAGTCTCTTTCTTCCTTGTGACTGCCATCAACTCCCCTCCCATCCTCTAGGTGGCTTCGAGGTTTCTCTTTCCTATGTGCATGGTCTTGCACTTCTTTGCATTAAATCCCAGTTGCCACTCTTCTGACCATTTTGCTAGTTGATCCAGATCTCTTCTCATTCTGCCCACCCCATCTGGATCATCTACTCTGTTGCAGATCTTGGTGTCATCTGCAAACAGACAAGCTCTACCCTCTAGTCCATCTGCAATGTCACTGATGAAGATATTGAAGAGGACTGGCCCTAGGACTGATCCGTGAGGTACCCCTGCTGTGACTTGCATCTCTTCTGACTGCATACCATTTACCACCACTCTCTTTTTTCTGCCCATCAACCAGTTTGCCACCCAATTGACCAACTTCTGACCCACCCCGAGCCTACCCAGCTTGTTTATCAATCTTCTATGTGGAACATTGTTGAAAGCTTTCCTGAAGTCAAGGTAGGCGACATCAACTGCTCCCCCTTGGTCCACCACTCTGGTTACCCACTCAAAGAAATCTATAAGATTAGTTTGACAGGACCTTCCTTTTGTAAACCCATGCTGTCTTGGATCCTGTGCCCCTATGGATTCCAGGTGTTGCACTATCCTCCTTTCATGAGTGCCTCCATAATCTTGCCCACTACTGAGGAAGACTGACTGGTCTGTAGTTCCCTGCCTCCTCCCTGCTACCACTCTTGTGGAGCGGGATCACATGAGCCCTTCTCCAGTCTTCTGGGACCTCTCCTGTGCTCAGAGACTCATTAAACAGTCCTGCTAATGGCTCTGCTAGTTCCACCCTTAGCTTCTTTAGTACCTTGGGATGTATGCCATCAGGTCCCATTGCCTTGTCCACCCTGAGCTAAGTGAGCTCTTGAATGACCCTTTCTTTTGAGAAGGGAGTAGTGCTCACCTCCCTTCCCCCTGTGTCCATGGTGCTGAGTTGTGGGCCCTGCCCTACCTTCTCTTCAGTAAATACTGAGCAAAAGTATCTATTTAGGATAGATGCTTTTACAGGGTCCTTCTCCTCACATGCCCCCTTTTCTCCTTTGAGCTTAGCAATACCACCACTGGACTTTCTCCTTTCACTAATGTATCTATAGAAAGTCTTGTCACCTTCTTTTACTGTTCATGCTAGTGTTTCCTCAGTTTGGGACTCTGCCTGCCTTACTGCCTTCCCTGCTTCCCTTAGGGCAGTTTAGTATGCCTCCCTATCTTCATCCCGCTGTGTTCTTTTATATTTCCTGAAGGCCAGCCTTTTGGCTCTGACCTTTTCTGCTACTGTATTTGAGAACCAAAGTGGTTTCCTTCTTCTTTTGCACTTCCTTTTCCGTCTAAC
This sequence comes from Neoceratodus forsteri, assembly GCA_016271365.2. NCBI lineage: Eukaryota > Metazoa > Chordata > Ceratodontiformes > Ceratodontidae > Neoceratodus > Neoceratodus forsteri. The sequence goes on from CM057456.1 coordinate 499,916,204, forward strand.
ACAATTGCATGTTACTTCAAGTATTGCTTCCTTAATGCTTGCCCACTTTGCCAGTACCCCCTCACCTGTGTTTCTTTTTTCCAGGGCTAGCTTAACTCTGTTGGCCATCTTATCAAAGTCAGCTCCTCTGAAGTCCCATATTTTTGCCTTGGAATGGGATGATTTAGTTGTAGTGGCCAAATTGAACCATACCATGTGATGGTCACTGGCCCCCAGGTGACCTTCTACCTGGAGATCTGTGATTCCTTCCCTGTTAGTTAGTACTAGATCTAGGATAGCCCTGTCTCTTGTGGGTTGTTGTACCAGTTGTTTGAGGCCCTCCCCCTGCAGGGAATCCACCATGTGTCTAGTTCTGGCAGATGTTCCTGCTGGTATTGACCAATCTGTATCAGGCATGTTGAAGTCTCCCATTATCAGATCCTGCCCTTTAGCTGTCATGTTTTTGTATCTTCTAACAGTAGTGTGTCTATATCCTCCCCTGGTCTGGGGCCTGTAGACAACCCCAGTTCTTATGGCTGTCCCATTTCCTGTTTCCAGGGTGACCCAGATTCTTCTGGCTCCTTATGTGTATTCTGAATTTCTGTAGCTTTGATATTTTCATTGACATACAGGGCCAATTTACCCCCTTTTGCACCTCGGTCTCTTCTGAACAGTACATAGCCAGGTACTGAAGTCTCCTGATGTGTGATTACTGGTAAACCACGTCTCACTAATTGCTACTGTGTCCAGTTTAACCTCTGACATTATTGCCTGCAGGTCTGGGATCTTATTTCCCAGGCTGTGAGCATTTGTGTACATGATTTACCATTGGCCAGATTTTGGTGTGTTAGTTGTTGGGTGAGGTCTGGCATTTCTCCTGTGCATCGTATGGGGAGACAGACCTTTTATCTTACCTGGTGATGCAAATGAACTGCAAACTTGCTGAATCCCTGTTTGACCACTAGCGGGGCTGTTCCTCCATTTGACGTATGGGGTGCTGCATCCCTCTCCCCATTTGCTAGTTTAAATATTCTGCAAAGATGTCAAACTTCTGCCCCAATGCACTGACTCCCTCCTTAGTCAGATGCAGTCCATCAAATTGAAAGAACTTTCGCTCCCAAAACTATTGCCAGTTCCCTACAAATCTGTGTCTTTTTTCTAGACACCAGCCCTTGAGCCACATATTTAGCTCCCCTATTTCCCCTTCTCTGACCTTCCATCCATATGCCCCCCTCTCCCAGACTGGCAGGATCTCAGAGAAGGAGATGCCGGACGAAATGGTTGATAGTTTGTCACCCAGCCTGGTCAGGTGTTCCTTGGTCTCCACAACTGACCGGTTGGTGAGATCATTACACTATGTGTACCAGGACGTCAATTTTTTCTCCTGCTTCCTGAACAATTTTAGCAATGCAGTCAGTGTCTCTCCATGCTGATGTACCTGGGAGACATCTGACCATTACCCCTGGCTGGAGATAGGTATCAACTCCTCGAATCATGGAGTCGCCTATGATCAGAAGTTTTTTGGATTTCCTTTTTGCTTTTTTTGTTTTGGTTCCAGATTTGGGTGAGTTTTGTTGTGCTAGATCCTGTGTTGCAGTGCCCTGCTCTACAGTGTTCTCTGCCCCTTTGTTTGATTTCAGAGATAGAGGCAGATACCTGTTTGTAGTGTTTATATGGTTTTTGGAGGTACTATGTTGGAGAGCACCGAGTGATGGGGCACCCGATTTTTCCCTCCTAACCACCTGCCAACTCCCAGACCAACTACCCTCTGTGGTCAAGGTTCTTCTGTTGGATGTTGGGAAAATGGTGGGTGGTTCTTAAAATGTATTTCCTCTTGAATATGAAATTTGAGGCATGCAATCTCTGCCCATGCTGCCCGGAGCTGAGCCCTAAGATCTCCAATGGCCCAGCATGTAGGACAGTGTCCTAAATCCTGTAAGACTGTCCTTCTAAAAAGTGTTCCACAGTACCTGCAGTTAATGATATCCATTCCAGATAAGTTGCTGGGTTTATAACCTGGTCAGAGTAATTAGAAGGAAGAAAATGCAAGTAACGGTTTGATTTTGTGTTTTGTTTTTGTATAACTTGTTATAACAAGTTAAATTACTAGTACCCCTGTAAATGAGCTCACCTTGTGGATGCCCCACGGATCTGCCCCTTCCTGCTTTGCCACAGGAAATTTCACAGCTGTGGTACCCTATAAAAGGAGTGTAGTGTGGGATGGCTGGGCATGGGGGTGGGTGGCTGGGCCCTTCCCCTGCCAAAAAAGAAGAACCATGGATGAAAGAACAAGGAGGTAAGAGCAGAAACAGTCAACAACAAATGCAGTAACCCTGAAAGCTTATCCTAATGTTAGATAAAACTGTAAAACCTGTAAAGCACCACCTGTAATAATTTCAGAGATGATATACCATGTAAGAAACACTTTGCTACAGAGAAAAATAAAGCAGTAACAGAAGAGATACCTTGCAAAAGACAATTTGAATCAGAAGATTACAGCAGTAATCTGTTAGCACACACCTGTAGGCACACCTTGTAATAATGCAGAAGGTATACCAGCAACAACAATTTAAATCAGAGAAAAATAAAGCAATGAAATATAGCAACAAACAGTAGCAATCCCTACAAAATAAAAATAACAACACACAGTAAATCTGCTTAGCCAAAAGAAGTCTTAAGCCTTTCCCTTGGCCTAGCTTGTTCTTCTTGCACTGCTTCTGCCTTTCTTTTGGATCTTGGTAACCTCCTCGGTTCTCCATTTGCTGCCTGTTTGGTGTCTCTGGCAGGAGAACTGAGGTAGGTGTGGGGGACCGCCCGCCTTAATAGGATAGACTGATGACTGCAGTGGGCAGTCCCCCATGGTAGACTGCTAGCTAGAAGTTTTCTGTGTGGTCCTGGTGCCTCATGGGTTAGCCCTACTGGTGCAGCCTGATGCAAGAGCCTTTCTTGAAGATCTACTGTTATGGTAAGTTCTTACAAAGCTGTACTTTCTGGCCTTGTCCTGCAATTGATTTTGCTTGTGTACTAATCTCTTGTATCCCTGTGAATGCTGTACACACATCTTATAAGTCTGTGGTTCTATATATTTATGCAACGTATGTATGCATTCACTAACTCTGTATAACTTCTTATATGCATATATGAGATGTAATTAATTCCAAGTCACCCCTAATAGTGGGACTCTGTTCCAGTGGGGCTAGCTGGTTAACAAAATCCAATAAAGAAAATGTTTGTCCAATAGCTGAGTTAATGTCATCCACAAGCTGATGAAATCAGAGACATGGGGCAGAATGATCTGTCATGTGTGTGACAGACACCATGACACAGATACCAGCCTTAGTCCCATTACATTGTCTGTAACCCTCTGGAAGACAACTGTGGCACAGTACATACCAGTGTCATCAATATCCTAGTATGGAAATCAATAGCATGGGTCTGTCTCACCAGGCTTGTAGTTCAAGATACAGTAGCAAGCACAGTTCCTCTACTGTGACCCTCTCAAACCTGAAACTAGTGGAAAGCAGGCCATGCCCATACATGTGTGTGTCACTCTGTGCCATAGGTCACAGAGGCTGTAATGTGAGGAGCACGAAGCCATGGCCCATACTATTTCCACTAACAGTAGACAGCAAGCTGCTGGGAGCCAGTTCAGCTACCTTTCCTGTTTTCAGCTCAGAGAATTGAGTGTGCCAGTTTTGTTACGATGTGTTTCATTTGTGTTATATGTTTTCTGTGCACTAAGCACTCATTCACTCATTCTCACCTGTCAGACACTTGGGGGCGAGTGATTGAAGAGCTGAGACTTTTGCAACAAGTCTTTCTTTTCCTGGTTGGGTATCAGACCTCATGTCTCAGCACTATTCTAGCTCAATCCCCCTACCTCACCCAGCTGTATGCCAGTTAATTGCCCACTGATTCACTTTTTGTTTAGACATTAGAAATTGAAATACTGTATCTAAATGTGTACCTAACTGACCGGAACTGACTTCTTTGTTCCCCTATTGGCATATTGTCAACTATTTAGTGTGAGCAGGTCCTTGCTAGTCTACCTGACTGCTATGCTCATGTCTCAATGATTCCCTCACTTATCCAACTGCATATTAGTGTAAGAACAAACAACATTAAAATAAAAAAATACATTGAGCTGACTTGGACATTGGAGTGTAGGAGCCAACTTGTTTCCTGGTTGGCATGCCTGACAGTGTATCAGCCTGTTGGCATATCCATGTTCTGCTCAGCATGTCAGAGAAAGCTGCAGTAAACATTTACTGTATTAATTTCTTAGAGCTCTCCTAGCCACTTTTTCTCTCACTCAGTGCTGCCATCTGATAGACGAAGTACAGACAGGGTAGAACTGTGGATGAAGAGACTGCCAGCATCTAACAAGGATTAAAAAGGGTAAAGCCTCTCTCACCCAGTATTGATCTCCATGTTTAAGGCAGTATTTTAGCAAGGATGTCTTTTGTCTTTCGTACTCATGCTGCTGAAACTGATTACTTTGATGCTTGAACTCAAATAGCTGGTATTATAGATAGTCTGAGTCACTGTTTAACAGTCACAACAATCACCCTCAAATTAAATATTTTGCTACTATAAAACTGCTGCTTCATTAACTCTTATTTTTCAACACTCAACCACACTGGCACATCTTTGGGTAATAAATCCTGTTACTGATACAGAAAAACTGATTTTTTCACACTCACTCACTCACTCTCACTAACTCTCACTCATTCACTTACTCCCACTCACACTATCACTCACAAACTCACATTCACTTTCACTCTCACTCATGCATTCCCACACACTCTCACTCATTCTCTCACTTACTAACTCACTCATTCATATTCACTCAATTTCACTCTCACTCACAAACTCACACTCACTCACCCACTCTCACACACTCTCTCTCTCTCACTAACTCATTCACTCTCACTCACCCACTATCACTCATTCACTCACTCACTCATCCACTCTCAAGCACTCACTCTCACTCACTCTCACTCACTAACTTACTCGCTATCATTCACTCTCACTCATCCACTAACTCATTCACTCCCTCACTAACACTCTCACTCACTCAGTAACTGTCACTCACTGACTCACTCACTCTCTCACTCAATTATTCACTCAGTCTCACTCACTAACTCAACCACTCTTTCACATCATTCACTCTCAATCTCACTCACACTCCACCACCACTCACCACACTCATTCTCTCACACACCTCACTCTCACTCTCACTCACTCATCCTACCTCACTTCACCTGACTTACTCAATCACTCTTTCCACATCTCACCACCTCACCATTTCACTCTTACCACCACTGACCCACCACCACCATTACCTCACCTGTCTCTGACTGCCACTTGTGCACCTCCTCACTCCTCACTTCCTCACTCACTCACTCATTCACTCACTTTACTCACTCTCACTCACTCCCACTCACTCACTCACTCTCTCATTCTCTCTCACTCCCCGCTCTTTGTGACTCCACACTCTCACTCAACCACTCACTGACTCATTCTCACTAACTCACTCCATTATCACTCACACCCTCACTCACCTCACTCCACACACACTCACCTTCATGCATTCCACACACTTTCACTCATTCTCTCACTCACCAATCCTTCACCTCACCTAATTTCCTCACTCACCAAACTCAGACTCACTCACCATCACTCACTTTCTCTCTCATTCTCATTCACTCTCACTCACCCACTATCACCATTCACACTCACTCACGCACTCTCACCTCCACTCACCTCACCATCTACCTCAAGCACTCACTCACCACTAACTTACCTCACCATCATTCACCTCACTCACCCACCTCACCTCACCACTCAATAATTCTCACTGACTCATCTCACCAATCATTCACTCCCCTCACCCCACTCCTCACTTGTCCACTCACATTCACTCACTCAACCACTCTTTCATCCTCACTCACTCATTCACTCACTCATCCTCACTGATTCACTCTCCTTACACTCATTTCCTCACCTCACCTCTCCTCACTCTAACCTTAACCTCACTCTCACTACCACATCCTCACCTCACCTCATCTTCACCTCACCTCACCTCACCTCACCTCACTCACCTCACCTCCTCACCTCACTCATCTCACCTCACCCTCACCTCACCCACTTCCTCACCTCACTCACTCAAACTCACCCACCTCATTCACTCACTTACCTTTCCTCACTTGCTTTTTCACTCACTCACTCATTTGATCTCACACCACTCACTCACCCTCACTCACCTCACTTCTCACTCACTCTCTCTCACCTCACCACTCACACCTCACTCACCAGGCTCACACCACCACATCTCACTTTGACTCACCTCACACTCACTCACAATCATCACCTCACCACACTCACTCACCTCTCACTGACTCACTCTAACCCTCTCACTACTTTCACTCTCACTGATTCACTCCTCACCTACACCTCATTCTCCTCCCACTCTTTCACTCACTCACTCTCCTCTCACTCACCTCACCTCACCACCACCACTCACCTCTCTCACGCAATCAAACCTCACTCACTCTCACTCTCACCTCACTCACTCACCACCTCGCCATCTCACCTCACCTCACCACACCTCACTCACCTCACCTCACCTCACTCACTCACCCTCACCTCACCTCACCTCACCTCACCTCACCCTCACCACCACCACCACCTCATCCTCACTCACTCCTTTTACACACTCACTCACATTCCTCCCACTCACTCACCTGCTCACACTCACTCACCTCTCACCGACTTTCTCACCAATCTCACTCCACTCTGTCTCTGACCCAGTAACTCTTCACTATTTCACTCAGGCTCACACTCACTCACATTCACTCTGACTCCACCACACTCACTGACAATCGCACTCACTCACTCTCTCACTGACCTCACTCAACCTCCTCACTATTTCACACCTCACACTCGATTCACCTCATTTACTCCACACCTCATTCCTCACTCACCTATTCACTACCTCACCTCACCCACACTCACCTCACCACCTCACTCACCTCACCTCACCTCACCACACCACTCTCACCTCACACCTCACCTCACCCTCCTCCTCACCTCACCACCTCACCACCACTCCTCACCTCACCTCCACCTCACCACCTCACCACCACCCACTCTCACCTCACCCCTCACCCACCTCACTCACTCACACTCACTCACTCACCTCTCTCACTTGTCTTCTTGCTTTCACTCAAACTCAGTCATTCACTCACTCTCATTCACTCACACACACCTCACCTCACTCATCCTCACTCATTCACACCTCGTCACCTCACCACCTCACCCTTATCTCTCACCCAGTCACCACTTTTCACATACCTCACCACTCATTCCTCACCTCACCTTCACCACACTCTCTCACGCCTATTTCACTAACCTCACCTCACCTCACTCATCTCCCTCACCTCACCTCACCACACCCACTCCACAACCTCACCTCCTCTCACTTCACATTCACACCTCACTGCCTCACCTCCCACACCTCACCTCACTTGATTATTTCACTAACTGATCACTCTCACTCATACTCATTCACTCACACTCACTCACTCTCACTCACTCACACACACACTCACTCATTAACTCAGTCACTCGGTCACACTCACACTCACTCTCACTTACTCACACTCACTCATTTACTCACTCACTCTCACACACAAACTCACTCATTAACTCAGTCACTCTTACTCACTTACTCTCACTCATTCACTCACCCACAGTCAATCACTCTCACTTGCTCATTCAAACTTTCTCTCACTCGCTCAGTGACACTTTCCATCTCACTCTCACTCATTCACTCTCTCTCTCACTCACTAACTGATACACTATTTCACACTCTCACTCATTCACTCACAGTCTCTCACTCTCACTCACACTAGCTCAATCACTCTAGCTCACACATTGATCAACTTAGTCACTCATTCTCACCAACTGTTACTCACTATCTCACTCATTCTCTCATCAACTCTCACTAACTCACTCATTCTTTACACTCAGTCACACTCACTCACTTACTCTCACTCACTATCTTACTCCCTCACTATCTTACACTCACTCACTCTCCGTCATTTGGCCTGACTGACTCACTCTCACTCACTCATGCTCGCTGACTAACTCACTCACTCTCTCTCTCCATCTCTCACTCACTCTGTCACTTTCACTAACTGACTCAGTCACTGTCACTCACTCTCACACACAAAACCACTCACTCACACTCACTCACTCTAAATTCCACTCCCTCACTCTCAGTTCACTGGCTCACTCACCACTCTCCCTCATTCACTTTCTCTCACTTTCACTCACACACTCTCACTCACTCACTCACTCAATCTTACTCACTCGTTTTCACTCTCTCACTTACTCAATCACTCTTTCACACTCACTCTCACACTTTCTCACTCACCCACTGACCCACTCACTCACTGACTGTCACTTGTCCACTCTCACTCACTCTTTCATGCTCAGGCACTCTCACTCACATTTGATGACTCACACTCTCACTCACTCTTTCACACTCACACACACAAACACACACACACACACACACACACACAATCTCTCACTCACACTTACTCATTCTCACTAACTCCACCACTCTCTCTACTGACTCACCTCACTCTCTCACTGACTAACCCTCTCACTCATTCCTCACTCTCACCCACACTCATGCCTCACTCTCACTCCACTGCTCCTCCACTCGCTCACACTCTAATGTGCTCATCCACTCACCTCCTCCACTCATCCACTCCCACTCACTAACTCACTCACTCACACTTAGTCTTACTAACTCTCACACACTCACTCTCAGTCACTGACTCACTCTCAGTCATTCACTCTCAATTACTCACTCTCTCACTCTCAAACATTCGCACACACTGTCAGTCTCACTCTCAGTCTCACTCTCACTCACCCACTCTTACACACTCACTCTCACTCACACACTCTCAGTCTCACTCACACATTCTCACTCACTCTCACTCACACACACTGTCACTCACTAACTCACTCACTCATTCACAATCACTCACTTGCATTCACTCACACTCACTCTCATTCACTTGCTCTCACTCACACTCAATCAGTCTCACACACTCTCACTCACTCAATGTCACTCTAAGTCTTATTCACTCTCTCACTCTCTTACTCACTAAATCACTATTTCACACCCTTAGTCATTCACTCTCACTCACTCACTCACTCACACTAACTCACTCACTCTTCACATGCACTCACACACTCACTGTCACTCACTCACACTTACTCTTTCACTCACTTTCACTCTCAACACACTCACTCACTCAATCTCACTCTAACTCTTACTCACTCTCTCTCACTGTCTTATTCACTAACTCACTATTTCACACTCTTAGTCATTCACATTCACTCACTCACTCACACTAACTCACTCACTCTTTCACATGCACTCACACTCACTGTCACTCGCTCACTCTTTCACTCACACAGAAACATAGAATTTGATGGCAGATAAGGACCACTTGGCCAACCTTGTCTGTCCATTTCCCTACCTAACAGATAAGCTGCAGATCCTAGTAAACCAACAGCCTGCTTCCTCCTACCCCCACTAGAATTGCCTTATGTCTGTCCCATGCATTCTTGAATTCCCCCACTGTTTTTGACTCTATGACCTCCTCAGGAAGGCTGTTCCATGTATCCAAAACCCTCTCTGTGAAGAAATACTTCCTCACATTACCTCTGAGTCGTCCCCCTCTATCTTCAAATTGTGCCCCCTTGTTTTTGCATATCTCTTTTTCTGAAAGATGCTACACTCTTGGACTTTGTTGATTCCCTTGAGGTATTTGAAAGTTTCTATCATGTCCCCCTTTTCCCTCCTTTCCTCGAGGATATACATCTTTAGTTCCTTTAGTCTTTCTTCATATGTCTTCTGATGCAGACCCTACATCATTTTGGTTGCCCTCCTCTGGACAGTCTCCACCCTGTCTATGTCTTTGCGGAGAAGGGGTCTCCAGAACTGTACACAGTACTCCAGATGTGGTCTTATCAGCTGTCTGTAGAGAGGGCCAACAACTTCCTGTTTTCTACTGGTGATGCCTCTCCCTATGCATCCCAGTATCCCCCCTGCCATCCTTACTGCCTTCTCGCCTTGCTGGCCCACCTTTAGGTTGTCTATCATGACTATCCCCAGGTCCCTTTCCATTTTTGTTGTTGTCAGTATCTCACCCCACATTGTGTACTCTCCCCCTTGGTTTTTGTTTCCCAGGTGCATTACTTTGCACTTCTTTGCATTGAATCTAAGCTGCCATACATTTGACCATACCTCCAACCTTGCCAAGTCCCTTTTCATCCTTTCCACCCCACCTTGTGTATCAACCCTGTTGCAGATCTTTAAAGGGCTCATGTGATCCCGCTCCACAAGAGTGGTAGCAGGGAGGAGGCGGGGAACTACAGACCAGTCAGTCTTACCTCAGTAGTGGGCAAGATTATGGAGGCACTCCTTAAGGAAAGGATAGTGCAACACCTGGAATCCATAGGGGCACAGGATCCAAGACAGCATGGGTTTACAAAAGGAAGGTCCTGTCAAACTAATCTCATAGATTTCTTTGACTGGGTAACCAGGTGGTGGACCAAGGGGAGCAGTTGATGTAGCCTACCTTGACTTCAGCAAAGCTTTTGACACTGTTCCACATAGAAGATTGATAAATAAGTTAGGTAGGCTCGGGGTGGTCAGAAGTTGGTCAACTGGGTGGCAAACTGGTTGACTGGCAGAAAACAGAGAGTGGTGGTAAATGGTATACAGTCAGAAGAGATGCAAGTCACAAGTGGTACCTCAAGGATCAGTCCTGGGGCCAGTCCTATTCAACATCTTCATTAGTGACCTCGCAGATGGACTAGAGGGGAGGTTAGCTTGTCTGTTTGCAGATGACACCAAGATCTGCAACAGAGTAGATGATCCAGATGGGTGGGCAGAATGAGAAGAGATCTGATAAACTAGCAAAATGGTCAGAAGAGTGGCAACTGGGATTTAATGCAAAAAGTGCAAAATCATGCACATAGGGAAGAGAAAACGAAGCCACTTATAGGCTGGGAGGGGAGTTGCTAGCAGTCACAAAGGAAGAAAGAGACTTGGGCATCATCATCACTGATGACCTAAAATCATCCAAGCAGACCTCTAAAGCAGTAGGTAAGGCTAGGGGTGTTAGGTGTATTAGTAGGGTATCACAAGTCGTAAGAGGAGGTAATAATCCCTCTGTACAAGACATTGGTTAGGCCCCATCTGGAGTACTGTGTGTATTGAGGCCACACCTTCACAAGGACATTAACCAAATTGAGGCAGTCCAGAGAAGGGCAACCAAAATGGTGCAGGACTGCATCAGAAGACATATGAGGACAGATTAACGGACCTCAATATGTATACCCTTGAGCAAAGGAGGGAGAGAGGTGATATGATCGAGACATTTAAACACCTTAAGGGCATAAACAAAGGTGAAAGAGTCTAACATGTTTAAATATAAGAAAAATAGCAGGACAAGAGGACACAGCATGAGATTAGAGGGAGGCAGATTAAGGGGAATGTGAGAAATTCTTTTTCACAGAAAGGTGGTAGATGCATGGAATAGCTTACCACAAGAAGTGGTGGCTATGAATACAGTGTGCAGGGCTTCAAACAGGCATGGATAGGCATAAGGAGCAATACAAATGACTATGAATAGATAGGTCACTGACAGAGCAAAGGCCGATGGCACATTTATAAGGTAGAAAAAGAAATGGGCAGACTGGATGGGCCTTGCGGTCCTTATCTGCCATCAACTTCTATGTTTCTATGTTTCTATCTGCAAAGAGACATACTTTCCCTTCCAGTCCCTCTGCAATGTCACTTATAAAGACATTAAAAAGGACAGGTCACTTACTCTCACTCACTTGATCTCACACTCACTAACTCACTCACCCTCTCACTCTCACTCACTCATTTAAACTCACTCTTTCTCGCTCAGTCATGCTCACTCACACTTACTGACACTCGCACTCCCTCACTCTCACTTTCATTCATTCTCAGTCACTCACTCTTTCACACTCACTTACTCTCACTCACATTCACTCTAAATCACTCACTTACTCTCACTCACAGTCACTGACATGCTCACTCACTCTCAAACTCACTCACTCACTCTCACTCACTCACTTTCACACTCACTCACTCTCATTCACTTACACTCACTCTCATTCACTCACCTTCACTCTCACTCAGTCACTCACTCTCTCACACACTCTCACCACTCAATCTAATTCCTCATTAACCTCTTACTCTCACTGACTCACTCAACCCTCCTCACTTTTCACACTCCTCAATCATTCACTACCACTCCCAGTCATTCTCACTCACCCTTCACACTCATTCATTCTCACTCACTCAACACTCATTCTCACCACTTACTTGCCCACACGCACTCCTCACTCACACTCACTCCTTCACTCAATCAAATTCACTCACTCTCAGTCCCTCGATCACTCACTTATTCTCACTCACTCTCTCACTCTCCTTCACTCTCTATCACTCAATCACGCTCACACTCACTCACACTCACTGACTTGCTCACTCAATCTCACTCTCAATCTAACTCACTCTCTCTCACTGACTCACTCACACTCACTTGCACTTGCTCAGTCTCACTCTCCCTCACTCTCTTTCACTCAATCACGCTCACATTCACACACTCACTGACTGACTTTCTCACTCAATCTCACTCTCAATCTGACTCACTCTCTCTCTCTCACTCATGCACACACAGTCACTCTCACTCAGTCATTCACACTCACTCTAACTCACTCACACTCACTGGCACTCACACTAACTCACTCTAACTCTCAACTCACATACTCACTGTCACTCTCACTCACTCATTCACATTCACTCTAACTCACACTCACTGACACTCACACTAACTCACTCTCACTCTCACCTCACTCACCCGCTCACACCCACTCACACACACTCACTCACTCATTCACTTACTCACTCTCTCACTGACTTTCTTACTCAATCTCACTCTCAATCTCACTCACTTTCTCACTGATTTAGTAACTCTCTCACTATTTCACACTTTCATTCAGTCATGCTCACTGACTCACTCACACTCATTCTCCATGACTCTTTCACACTCACACTCACTCACTCTCATTCAATCACTCACTCACATTCACTCACACTCACTCTAAATCACTCACTCACTCTCACTCACAGTCATTGACACTCTCACTTAAACTCAGTCACTCACTCTCACTCACTCTCACACACTAACTCACTCACTCTTTCACACTTGCTCACTCTCATTCACTCACTCTCACTCCACACTCCAATCACTCACCTCACTTTACACTCTCACTCACTCAGTCCTCACTCTAACCTCATTAACTCTCTTGCTCACTCAATGACCCATTCATAATTCTCACACTCAGTCATTTACGCCACCACACCAACTCCTCACCTTTCACACCCCACCACACCATCACCACCACAATCATTCCTCATTCACTCACCTCACCTCACACTCAATCACCACTCTCACACACACTCACTCAATCTCACCTTTCACCCACTGTCTTACTAACCCACCCACTATTTCACACCTCCTCATTCACCTCATTCTCTCTCCTCACCACCACCTTACACTCACTCATATTAACTCAATTACCACTGGCCCACTCCACTCAGTGTTACTCACACTCACTGACTCTCACTCTGTCCACCTCACTCACTCATTCTTTGTCACCATTCACTCTCACCACTCATACTTGGCCTCACTTACTCATGTACTCCTCACACACCTCACCAACTCTCACTCACTCACTCACACACCAGCTCTGACACACCTCACCTGCTCACCAATCCTCACCTCACATGTACCAACCTCACCACTGACTCACTCTCACTCACCTCACCATTTGCTCACACACCTCTAACTCACTCACACTTACTCAGTCACTTACTCTCACTCACTTGCTCTCCTTCTCACTCACTCATTCACTCACTCATGCTCATTCTGACACTCATTCTCACTCACTCACTTGCTCTTATTCACATTCACTTACTCACTCTCTCTCACTATCACTTACTCTCACTCACTTGATCTCACACTCACTAACTCACTCACCCTCTCTCTCACTCACTCATTCACTCACTTATTCAAACTCACTCTTGCTCACTCAATCATGCTCACTCACACTCACCGACACTGCACTCACTCTCACTGTCAATCTCATGCACCTCACCACCACTCTTTCACACTCACCACACACCTCACTCACTAACTCACTCACCTCACCACCACCCACCACAATCACTCACCTCTCACTGACTTCTCTACCAAATCTCACCTCACTAACTCACTAACCTCTAGCTATTTCACACCTCAATCATTCACTCTCACTCACTCACATTCATTCTCACTCACTCCTTCATACTCACTCTCACTCACTAAGTCATTCTCATTCACTCACTCACTCACACTCACTCACTCACTCACACTCACTCACTCTCACTCCCTTGATCACTCTCACTCACACTCACTCTCACTCACCCTCAATCACTCACTTATTCTCACTCACTCTCAGTCACCATCACTCACTCATTCTCCCTCACTCACTCTCACTCAGTCATGCTCACACTCACTCACACTCACACACTTTCTCACTGACTTTCTCACTCAATCTCACTCTCAATCTCACTCACTCTCCTCACTGACTCTCACACACTCACCTCACCCACCATTCGCACTCACTCTAACCCCACCACCAACTCACTCCTCAACTCACCTCACTCGCTCACATCCACCACACCACTCACTCACCACCCTCTCACTGACTTTCTCACTCAATCTCACTCACTCACTCTCTCACTGACTTAGTAACTCTCTCTCACTATTTCACACTCTCATTCATTCATGCTCACTGACTCACTCACACTCATTCTCAATGACTCTTCACACTCACTCACTTTCTCGCACTCACACTCACTCTCACTCACTCACACTCATATTCACTCACTTTCTGTCACTCAAACTCAGTCCCTCATTCTCACTCACTCACTCTCACAAACTAACTCACTCACTCTTTCACACTCGCTCACTCTCATTCTCTCACACTCACTCACTCTCACTCACTCAGTAAAACTCACTCACTCTCACTCCCTCAATCACTCTCACTCACACTCACTCACCTATTCTCACTCACTCTCAATCAATCAGTCAATCAATCAAATTCTTTATTTATCCAGGTGAACACCACTGAGCAAGCTCATTTACAAGGTGGACCTGCATTACACAAGTCAAGTAACAATGCATTTATATACAGACAAATAGACAGTAGATGCAAGAGTACAACTGTACAGGTAGACCTGCAATAGACAGGATGAGTAAAAATACATTTGGGTTCAGGTAAAAGACAGTCGGTAAGGGTATACATAACAACAGGGTAGCAAGTCAGTAAACACTTATACCAGATACAACATACATGGTTTAGTATTCCTGTAAGGTAAAGGCATTATAGTCCAGCAAAGAAATTAGTTGAAGTGGATGCTACAAGCAAAGAGACATACATAGTCAGTTTAAAAAGACCCAGGCATATCAAAGGGGAGACATGTGTCGGGAGAAGTGGGCAGCCAGTTGGGGGGTCTGGAACTGGGATAATACTAGGAGCAAAGGAATTAGATGCTGTGGGTATACAAGGAATAGGTGGGTGAGGGAGGGTGAGATTTAGGCAGTAGATAAGTAGGTGGCTCAGGGACAAGTTATGCACTGATACAAGAAGGAAGGAGGATGGGAAAAGCAGGGAGGATGTGGAAGGGTGAAAGTAGGTAGGATCATTGGAAGCAGTTGCAGCTTTGTAATGTATTTTGAGTATAGTTCTTAAACACAGTGAGATGAACAGAGTCCTTGGGGTTTCAATGATTTGCAGCACATTCCAGAGCTAGGATCATTGGAAGCAGTTGCAGGCTTCTGTAATGTACTTTGAGTATAAGGACTTAAACACAATAATACTAACAGGAGTCCTCAGTTTCAGTGATTTCTGTAGCACATTCCAGAGTGATAGTAGATCGAATCCTATGGCAGCTCTCCCAAAATGCATTAGGGCTTTGGGCACTTTCAGAGAAATCAGTGAACAGCTTCTTAGGGCATAGGTTCCAGGCATATTGAGAGTCAGCCAAGCAACAATGTACTGTGGAAGTTTGCCAGTGATAGCTCTGTATGTCCAGAGAGCTGCATTTTTATTTCGTCTGTATTGTAGGGAGGTCCAAGCTATGGCCGCATATAAAGAGCAGTGATGGGTGGAGAAGGGGAGACCAGTGATGAAGCGCAGGGCTCTGTGGTAAAGTATGTTCAATTTACTGAGGTATGAAGTAGCACATTGGCTGTATATAAAGTCAGCGTAATCAATTAGGGAAAGGAACGTAGACTGAACTAGCTGTCTCTTGGCCTCTGTAGTTAGTAGGCAGTTAAACCTGAAGAAGAGACCTAGTCTCAGCCTCAGTTTTTTTAACAAATCCTCCAGGTGGTTTGCAAAGGAGAGTTTAAAGTCTAGCCAGACCTCAAGGTATTTGAATTTCGGCACAAATTCCAGGGTTTCTCCTAGGAGGGTGGTGATGGGGGTAGAACAGGGTAGGCTGCATGGTTAATAGGTGAAAACAGCATTGCCTTTGTCTTTCTGGCACTAAGTAGTAATTTTTTACTAAGGAGCTGGTATTGAAATATGTTGAAGTCAGCTTGCAGGTTGCTACAGGCAGTTTCAGTGAGTTGTACAGCTAGGTAGATCTTTCTATCATCTGTGAACAGGTTTTAATCTCACTCATTGATGATTGAGTCTATATTGTTGATATAGATGGCAAATAGGAGTGGCTCCAGGGATGGATCCTCTGGGACACCTCTTTAACAGATTTGAGGGAGAGTTCACCTTTGGCCTTGACCTGTTGGTGCCTATCAGAAAGGTAGTTGTGGAACCAATGCAAGGAGGTAGAATCTAGACCAATAGCTTTTAATGAAGAAAGAAGGAGGCTGTGGTCGACAGTGTCAAAGGCCTTACTTAGGTCTAGAAAAACAGCGCAGACAAATTTTTTGTTCTCTAGCTCATTCTGCCAGTCATTTGTCACCTTGGCCAGGGCTGTGGTTGTACTATGTTCAGTTCTGAAACCAGATTGCATTGGGTTTAGCAGGTTAGTATCATCTATGAAAGATTTCAGCTGGGCATTCACGATTTTTTCCAGTTTTGATAGTACTGGAGAAGGGAGATGGGCCTATAGTTGTTTAGATCATCAGGGTTTCCGGATTTAAACAATGGAATAACATGTGCGGTCTTCCACAGTTTGGGAGGTCCCTTGAGAAAGTGGACAAGTTAAATAGATGTGTATAGGTATGGCCAAGACATGATAGGCAGTCTTTTCATGATATCATTAGCCCCTCGTGAAGATAAATATGATATCTTCACCAGGCCATGTCATATCCCATATATATATATATATATATATATATATATATATATATACATATACATATATATATATATATATATATAGATATGTATTTCTTTTCATGGCAAAACTCCATTTAATGCATCAGTTGGGTTGTTCCACAGTAACAAAAAGTGAGGAAATTTGGTGTTAGGGTTGAAAGCCCTTGCACCAGCCCACCCCAACTGGCATTGGGGTGTGCTATGGGGTCATCAGCCCTAACTCTCACCCCATCACATGTGTAAACAAGCTGAAGTAAAGGAGAATGGGGTGAGAGTTAGGACCGATGACCCTAACGCACACCCTGATGCCAGTTGGGGGTGGGCTGGTGCAAGGGGCTTTCAACCCTGACACCAAATTTCCTTGCTTTTGTCGCTGTGGAACAACCCTAATTGATGCATTAAATGGAGTTTTTTGCCATGAATTTCCCTTCTTTTTGAGAATGAGGACTATAAATAGTGAATGCAATGTGAGGGTGGGAGCACGGGCATTTAGGGCTCCGTGCTCCCACCACGTGATTGTTTGTGACATAGTAACATTAACTGCAATGGAAATGCAAGCGCTAATGGTTACACACATGCTGATGGAAATGGTAAAGCAAACGTTAATAGAAATGCAAGCACAAAGTGACGCCAAAGCAAACAGTGATGCAAACGGAGATACAAGCGCGTACACAAATGCAACTGGTAATGTGCACGGTCACGGTACCGCTATTGTCAATGCAAATGGTAACTGTAAGAGTAACAGTAATGCCAAAGGAAACAGAAATGCAAACGCAAGCATGTCTGGAAATGCAAAGCACAATGTGCACATTCGCGGTACCGCAATTGCAAACACAAATGGTAATGGTAACAGCAAAAAAAATGCCAAAGGAAACAGAAACGGAAACACAACTGCAAGCGCGTACAGAAACACAAACTGTAACGTGCATGGTCACGGTACCACAATTGTAACTGCAAATGGTAACAGTAACAGCAACAATAACGCCAAAGGAAATGAAAACACAAGCGTGTCCAGAAACGCAAACCGTAACATGCACTGTCATGGTACTGCAATTAGAAACCCAAATGGTAACGGTAACAGCAAAAGTAACGCCAAAGGAAACAGAAATGAAAACATGAATGCAAGCACGTATGGAAACGCAAACCATTATGCTCACGGTCATGGTACCACAATTTTAATCACAAATGGTAATGGCAACAGCAACAATAACGCCAAAGAAAACAGAAACACAAATGCAAGCACATACGGAAACGCAAACCGCAACGTGCACGGGAACACAATTGGAAATGCAAATGGCAAAGGTAACAACAACGATGATGCAAAATGAAAGACAAACGCAAACGGAAACAGAAGCACAGCTGCAAACAGAAATGGTAATACACTTGGTGACGCAATGTGAAACACAAACAGTAGTGGAGACAGAAATGGTAATGGTAACACAAACACAAGTGGAAACGCAAAGGGTAACTCATACGGTGGCATACACGGGAATGGTAATGCAAATGGGTACGGATACACAAGTGGAAACATTACGTGTGACAATAACTGGAGCACACACCCTGGTTTTCCCCAACAGCTGCATAGAGAAACACAGTGACAACAAAGAATGTATGCATAATAATGGGCCTCGGACCAGATAATGAGATCTTGGAATGCTAGATTGCTTATATCTCAGGATCCATACGACGTAGAGAAACAATTAAAATTTCCTATGATTCATGACTTTTCTGAGTATGATTCCACTGTATGCTAAGCATTTTTCTGATGGAAAGTCCGTATCTCGTATCGTTTCTGAGATACGGGCCCCGAAAGGCGTGGCAGACGCCGCAAGGTTAGTCTATGGGGAAATGTGTCAACTTCAGAGTATCATAACTTTGCATCCCAGCAATATTTTTTCACCAAACCACCAAAAGGCACATCTGTGAGATGTTGGCTTTCTTCCTTCCAAATTTCAGACAAAATGACCAAACTGTTGTTTTGCAGCAGGGTGGCAAACAATTCCTGTCATTTTGGCCACAGTGTTGCAAAGTAGTGTCATGATTTGTGACACTTTTGCAAAAAAATCACAAAAGTGTCGCACGTGTGACACTACTTTTCCAAAAAATTTCAAAAACATATTTCTGGGGTGTTTAACCCCAAAATAAAGACATGCATAGCATCCTCAGGGCTCGACTACGTAAACACAAAAATAATTGCATCCCTAGATGGTCCCAATTTTAAATGCCAAGCATTTCTGAGATCAGTAACTAAAAAAAATGGCTGACTCATAACACTACAGGGTAATTTGCGACACTAAAAACTGCATTTGTGACACTGTCAAACTTGTTAACTTTTCCTTATGACTATAATGGGAAACTTGTTTTTTGAATAACTTTTGAACCGTTCAATATTTTTTCACTGAATCTTCAAAAGGCATATCAGGGATCCCAGCCACATGTTCCCTGACATTTTTGAACCAGTCGCGGAAACTGTGCGACCTACAGGTGCAAGCAAAGAATGCGCAAAAAAACATAAATGTGCCCCGGAATGTTGCTTAATAACTCTGCAGCTGTATATCTGGCTGGTACAAAAGTTGGCAGATCCCAAGATCTATGGTTAAACCCCGTGCCTGCCAATTTTCAGGAAATCTGTTGAACAGTGGCAAAGGTATTAAGGTGCAAGATTTCACCATTTAACATTAAATGGGGTACTCAACCCTAACTATGGTAGCACTACCATGCTACCATAATATATATATATATATATATAGATATATATTTATGTATGTAATATATTCATGGCAAAAAATACTCCATTAATGCATCAGGTAGGGTTGTTACACAACAACAAAAGCAGGGAAATACAGTGTTAGGGTTCAAAACCCTAGCACTGCATTCCCCCCACCACCACACACTCACATACATGCAAGTAGAGGAAGGACCGAGGCAACATAACCAATTATAGACAACCAGCAGGAGGTGTATACCTCTGTTACTGTAGCAGGTAGGGAAAAAAATCAACTGCAGGTATCATACAGTTTTTTCAAACTTGTTCCAGCAGGTTAGTTCACCTAAAGTTGAAGCAAGCTGATGGCATTGAAAACTCTGTACATCACTTCATTTTTCGACATATGGGTGCTGAAAGGCATGATGGGCACTGCAATGTTAGCCTATGGCAAATTGCTCAGTTTTGAAATACTGTAAGTTTGTGATCCTTAACTATTTTTGCACCAAACCAGCAAAAGGCACATCTGTGGGATGAGGCTTGCCACCCCACAAATTTCAGCCCAAAGGACCCAACTGTTTGCTTGCTGGAGGATGGCAAAGATGTGCAGTCATCTTGAGCATAGTTTTGCAAAATACTTTTGCAAACACAAAAGTGTCGCAAATGAAAAGCACGACTCTTTCACATTTGCAAAAGTATGTAAAGTGCTTTCACAAAATAGTTTCACAAACATGAAAGTTTTGCAAATGTAAAGCACAAAACTTTCACATTTGCAAAAGTGTTTCGTGAAACTATTTTCAGAAAATGTTCAACATGCTGTTTTGGGGCTTCTAAATACCCAAAAGCATATGTGTACTCTGTGATGTGTGTTGGTGGCCGTGGGGCCCAAGCTGCCCAATTGTCCATAATCATATGTGTCTGGTGGAGCATGAAACTTCCAGGATGAGAGTTAAGACAGATGGCCCCATGTGAGACCCTGACATATGTTGCTGCATAGAAGATGGCAGCATTGGGGTGGGGAGTTGTAGTTTAGAGAGTTGTATGTTATTTCTGTTACCCGCTGCTGGTTGTGTGTGATTGGTTGTGTTGCCTTGGTCCTTCCCCTACTTGCATGTATGTGTGTGTGTGGTGGGGTGGGGGGGAATGTGCAGTTAGGGTTTTCAACCCTAGCAACAAATTGCATCACTTTTGTCACTGTGGAACAACCCTAACTGATGCATTAAACATAGTTTTTTGCAATGCATTTCCCTTCTTTTTGAGAATGTGCACTATAAATAGTGAATGGTATCTGATGATGGGAGTGCAGGGCCCTTCAGGCCCCATGCTCCCACCATGCTTCCCATTTTGTGTAATAACCCTTACAGTAACGGTAATGCTAACAGTAACAGTAATGGCAACAGTAACAGTAATCCTAATGGTAACATTAACACTAACAGTAATTCCAATGCTAATGGTAATAGTAACAGTAATGAGAACAGTAACGGTAATGAAAACGCACATGCAAATGGTAACACAAACGGTAATGAAAATGGAAATGGTAATGCAAACAGAAACGGTAATGTCAATGGTGACGTGAAAAGAAACAGTAACGAAAATGATAACGTAAATATTAATGGAAATGCAAGTGCAAATGTGAGCACAAACACAGATGGTAATGCAAATGGCAATGAAAACTAAAACAGTAGCGGTAACACAAATGGAAATGCAAATGCAAGCGCAAATAGAAATGCAAATGGTAAACACACATGGTGACGTAAACCAAAACACTAATGAAAATGGTACCAGAACCGCAAATGATATCGGTAAAGCAAGCACAAATGGTAATGCCAGTGGTGACTCAAAAGGAAACAGCAACAGTAACGCAAATGTAAGCGCAAACGGTATTGCACACGGTGACACAAATGGAAATGATTACACAAACGATAATGGAAACGGAAATGCAAACAGTAATGAAAATGCAAATGGTAATGATAATACAAATGGAAATGCAAACACTAATGCAAACAGTAACGGCAACGGCGAGGCACAAGGAAACAGTAACGCAAGCAACAATGTAAACACAAGCACAAATGCAAATGAAATGGTAACGCAAATGGTAACAACAACACCAATGGTAATGCAAATGGAAATGCAAATGAAAATGCAACCACAAATGATAATGCACATGGTGATGCAAATGAAACACTAACACAAACTGTAATGGGAACACAAGCGGAAATGTGAATGCAAACACTAACGGTAAAAGTAACACAAATGCACACATGAACGGAAATGTATTACAAACAGAAACACAAATGCAAATGGTAATGGCAGTGGTGAGGCACAAGAAAACAGTAATGCAAGTGACAACGTAAATGCAAGCACAAATGCAAATGGTAATGCAAACAGTTACGAAAACAGCAACTGTAGCAGTACTGCAAATGGAAATGCAAATGCTAATGGTAATGGCAATGGTGACGCCAAAGGAAACAGTAACACAAATGGAAATGCAAATGCTAATGAAAATGCAACCACAAATGGTAACGCACACGGTGACGCTAAAGGAAATGCTAACGTAAACTGTAATGGAAACGCAAGTGGAAATGTGAACGCAAACAGCAACGGTAAAAGTAATGCAAACGCACACGCTATGTGTCCCAAAAAGGTGCATTGAGAAGCACAGTGAATACAAAGAATGTGGGCACAATAATGGCCCTCGGACCAGAAAATGAGTATTTGGAATACTAAATTGCTTATATCTCAGGAACCGTACGACGTAACATAGAAACATAGAAACATAGAATTTGACGACAGATAAGGACCGCTTGGCCCACCCAGTCTGCCCATTTCCCTGCCTACTGGATAAGCTGCAGATCCTAGTTAACCAGCAGCCTACTTCTTCCTACCCCCCACCCACTAGAATTGTCTTTATGACTGTCCCATGCGATGCTTGAATTCCACCACTGTTTTTGACTCCACGACCTCCTCTGGAAGGCCGTTCCATGCATCCACAACCCTCTTTGTGAAAAATACTTCTTAAATTACCTCTGAGCCGCCCCTCTATCTTCAAATTGTGCCCCTTGTTCTTGCACCTCTTTTTTGAAAGATGCTACCTCTTGGACTTTGTTGATTCCCTGAGGTACTTGAAAGTTTCTATCATGTCCCCTCTCCTCCTTTCCTCGAGGCTATACATATTAAGCTCCTTAAGTCTCTCTTCATTTGTCTTCCGGTGCAGACCCTGCACCATTTTAGTGCCCTCCTCTGGACAGCTTCCATCCTGTCTATGTCTTTGCGAAGACTGGGTCTCCAGAACTGCACACAGTACTCCAGATGGGGTCTGACCAGCTGTCTGTACAGAGGGATAATAACTTCCTGTTTTCTACTGGTGATGCCTCTCCCTATGCATCCCAGTATCCCCCCAGCCCTCCTTGCTGCTCTCTCACATCGCTTGCCCACTTTTAGGTCATCTGATATGACTACCCCCAGGTCCTTTTCCATTTTTGTTGTTGTTAGTATCTCACCCCCCATTGTGTACTCTTCTCCTGGGTTTTTATTTCCCAGGTGCATTACCTTGCACTTCTTAGCATTGAATCTAAGCTGCCATACATTTGACCATTCCTCTAACCTTGCCAAGTCCCATTTCATCCTTTCCACCCCACCTTGTGCATCAACTCTGTTGCAGATCTTTGTGTCATCTGCAAAGAGACATACTTTTCCTTCCAGTCCCTCTGCAATGTCACTTATAAAGACATTGAAGAGGACCGGTCCTAATACTGAACCCTGTGGTACCCCAATAGTAACCCCCCTTTCTTCAGAGTGGACTCCATTTACTATTACTCTCTGTGTCCTATTCTCCAGCCAATTTTTTACCCAGGCTGTTATCTTGGGACCCACTCCCAGGCTAGCTAACTTGTATATTAATCTTTTGTGTGGGACTGTGTCAAATGCCTTGCTAAAGTCTAGGTAGGCCATGTCCACAGCCCCTCCCTGATCTACTACTTTGGTCACCCAGTCAAAGAAATCTATCAGAATTGTCTGGCATGATCTTCCTGCTGTGAATCCATGCTGCCTTGGGTCCTGTGCCCCTCTGGCCTCTAGATACTCAACAATTCTTTCCTTCAGAAGTGATTCCATCATTTTCCCTACCACTGAGGTTAAACTAACAGGTCTGTAGTTTCCTGCTTCTGCCTTGCTCCCACTTTTGTGAAGAGGAATCACATCTGCCCTCCTCCAGTCCTCAGGTACCACCCTATCCTCCCATGATTTGTTAAACAGGGTAGTCAGTGGTGTCACTAATTCTACCCTTAGTTCTTTTAGAATTCTGGGATGAATCCCATCAGGCCCCATTGCTTTGTCCACCTTCAGTTTTAAGAGTTCTTTCAGAACCCTTTCTTCTGTAAATGGGCTGGTATCAACTTCTGTATCCAGAGTGTTTCTACTGTTTGTTTTAGGTACCTCCCCTCTTCCTTTGTAAATACTGAGCAAAATATTTGTTTAGTATCTCTGCTCTTTCACAGTCACCTCTGCCCACCCTCCCCCTTTATTAAGCCTCACTATCCCTCCCTTGGTCTTCCTTCGGCCCTGATGTACCTATAAAGGTTTTATCCCTTCTTAACTGAGTTGGCTATCTTTTCCTCAGTTTGGGCCTTTGCTGTTCTGACTGCCTTCCCAGCTTCCTTTTGCTTTAACTGATACAGTTCTCTGTCCTGTTCTTTCTGTGATTCCTTGTACTTCCTGAAAGCTTTCTTTTTCTCTTGAACCTTCACTGCCACTTTCTTTGAGAACCATAGTGGTTTCTTACATCATTTAGTTTTGTTTATTTGCTTCACACAAAGGCTTGTTGCCTCTGTGATGGCAGTTTTTATTATTCCCCATTGTTCTTCCACCCCTCCTTCCTGCCCATTTGCTAGTGCATTCCTTAGGCACTCACCCATTTTAGCAAAGTCAGCCCTCCTAAAGTCCAGTACCTTTGCCTTTATGGCTTGACTCTATTGCTGTGTTTATTGTGAACCATACTGTTCGATGGTCGCTAGTTCCCAGATGACTACCCACTTCTACATCTGTGATCCTCTTCATCTCCATTTGAGAGAACCAGGTCTAAGATTACTCCCTCTCGAGTGGGCTCCAATACTAGTTGTCTAAGGCATGCCCCTAGGGCATCTAGAATAACCCCACTCTTCAAGTGGCTGCTGCAACTGCACTCCAGTTAACATCTGGCATATTCAGATCACCCATCAGCAATATCTCCCTTTTTCTGCCATACTAAGTATACTTTCTATCATTTCCTTGTCCATTTCCTCCCCCTGAGAAGGGGGTCTGTATACAACCCCTGTGCGGATTGTGGTGCCATTGCCGGTCTCCAAATTTACTCACAGTTCTTCTTCTCCTCCCTGTTTTCCCTTTTGTTCTGTTGCTTTGATTCCTTCCCTTATGTAAAGAGCTACTCCTCCTCCTCTTTTACTCTCTCTGTCCCTCCTGTAGATAGTGTATCCTGGTATGTTTACGTCCCAGTCATGGTTTTGTGCGAACCATGTTTCTGTGACTGCCACGATATCCAGATGTTCCTCCTCCATCAAGGCCACTAA
Source organism: Neoceratodus forsteri (assembly GCA_016271365.2). Classification (NCBI taxonomy): domain Eukaryota; kingdom Metazoa; phylum Chordata; order Ceratodontiformes; family Ceratodontidae; genus Neoceratodus; species Neoceratodus forsteri. Next base: position 499,941,965 of record CM057456.1, read on the forward strand.
TTCAGGAAGCTTGTTACTCAGACTACGGGCATTGGTACTCATTGCTTTCCATTTTTTGATGGCTTTAACTTCTGTTGCAGCATCCCCCACTGACCTTTCTACCTAGGTCTTTTTCTCATTTAGTACCCTGTTTTGTAGGGAGAGGCTGGGATTTTCCTGCTGCTTATCAGTGCCTCCCCCCCCCTTTACTAGTTTAAAAACTTGCCAATGAAGCATTTAAACCGATTGCTCAAAAGACTTGTTCCTTTCCTGGACAGATGCAGACCATCCTGCCAGTATAGGCTGGTGTCCCTCCAGGTGGAACCCCAGTCCCCAATGAAGCCAAACCCCTGTGCTCCACACCATTTTCAACCATTCATTAAACGCATGGTGCAAAGTACCCTTGCCTCACTCATGCCATTGACAGGCAGCACCTCTGAGAAGGATACTGTGTGTGCTACTTGTCTTAGGCCCCTCCCCATTTCTGCAAAGTCCTTCTGCACTGCTCTAATCTCATGTTGAGCCAAGTCATTTGTCCCTAGGTGGACAATGATGTCCAGCTCAGACTCCGTGCAGCTGTTCTCGTGATCCTGAGGATGTGCTTCCTGTCCCTCCAAGCCATGACACCAGGCAGACCTTACTCAGTTTTCCTGCTCCCTAATATTCGAGTCCCCACCAGGAGCTACTTCTTTCCTTGTGGTGTCCTCTGCCTCCTTCCTGTGGGCCTCCCTTGTGACAGGTGTCCTCAGCCTCCTTAATCTCCTCTGTGGTGCATCCATGGGGAGCTGTGCTCCCAGAATGGTGTATGGATTGTGGAGTGGAACAACTGACTGGGTGTGCCTCTGTTCCACCATCCTCACCCTCCCTGAGCCCACTGTGGTCCAACTGCTGCTTTCTTTTGCAACCTCTGAGGTGGTGGTGGTGGCTCTGGTGCTCCCTGGATGGGGGAGGTTCCCTTCCTACCATCCAGTCTGGCCTGGGGGAAGGTTCCCTTACTGCTGTCCAGTGTGGCCTGAAGATGGGCAAATTCTTCCCTCAGGGCAGAGAGTTGTCTGCAAATAGGGCAGCATCTCAGCCTCCAGAAAGACTCCTGGAAGACTGCTGCCCCACATCCATTACATTGCACTACTCCCCACATGATTATGTACTTTTTTTTTTGCGTTTGTGTGTGATTGATTTGTTATATAGAAATATATATATTATACAATGTGTATGCTTATATTTTCTGTGCTGTGTGCTAGAGAGGATATGACATTGATATGCACCTTGCACTCTTGAGGAAATGAAGTCAGAACCCCAGGTATAAAGGAACTATTTCCAGGGGTGGGGTGAGGGTGGGAAGGGTTGGGCCTAAACTGCCCTCACAAAACAATCAGCTAAGAGCTCTGACCCACCGCTGCGATGAGTGCCTTCCTGTCAGTAAGATACCATACACAACAATTTGACAGAGAAAATCCCCTGCTAATCAAACAGAGAAAAATCCAGACATCCAAGTCAGACACAGGTAAACCTCCCCAGCCCCAAAACAGCCTGGTGGTTTGTGCTCTGAAAGCAGTCAGCCCCAAAATAAGTCAGCTGTGCTTTTAAACTCTTCCTGCACTGAAAATCTTAAGAATTGTAACAAGACTGTCTTTTCTGATAATTCTAAGTTCATTATTTCACCTTTCAGTTAGAAGTAGCCTCCACCTGCAGAATATCTGCTACAAACCAAAGACAATTGTAAGGTTCACCTCCCTCTGTTGTGAGCACAACTCGCTTTCTTGCAAATCCTATGTTCAGTATTGCAGCTCCCAACAAGAGGTAGTTTGACTTGAAAAATATTAGACGTAGAAATAAATTTAAATCTCATATTATTTGTGACTTTCCAGGCTTGTTTTGCTCTTAGGGGGGACTAAGAATTTTTGTGATGAACCGTTTTTGAGATACAGGACCTGAAAGGTGCGGTGGACGCCATAATGTTATCATGTGGGAAAAATAGTCAACTTCGGAGTTCCGTAACTTTGTAGTCCTATTATATTTTGGCACCAAACCACCAAAAGGTGCACCTGTGTGATATTGGCTTTCTTCCCTGTAAATTTCAGCCCAAAAGACCAAACTGTTGTTTTGCAGCATGGTGGCAAAGATTTCCTATTGTTTTGGGCATTGTGTCGTAGTACTATGAATCACAACATCAAGAAACAAATCACGAAAGTGTCAGATATGCAAAAGTACTTTGTGACGATACTTTTTACATTTCTGGGGTGTTTTACCCCCAAAAAAGATATGGGGAGCATTCTCAGTTCTCTACTAGGTGAACACAACAAGAATTGTGTCCCTGGAGGGTCCCAAATTTAAATGCCTAGCATTTCTCTGACTACCAACTGAAAAAAAAAATGTCTGAATCATGAAAGTAAAAACTGCATTTGTGACACTTTTGCATATTTTGCTAACTTTTCCCATAGTCTATAATGGTATTCAGTGTTTTTTTTGAATAACTTTTGAACTGTTTAATATTTTTTCACGAAATCTTCGAAAGGCACATTGGCTGCATGTTCTCTGAAGTTTTTGGACCGACTATGCAAAACGTGCGGGCTGTAGGTGCGAGCAAAGAAATGTGCAAAACCTCATAATTTATGCTTTTATTTGGTGCTCTGTAGCACTGCAACTGTACATCTGACCGTAACAAACCTTGGCAGATCCAGAGATCTATGGTACCAGACCATGCATTCCAAATTTCAGGCAAATCTGTTGTACGGTGGCAAAGTTATTCAGCTGCCAAGTTTCAGATTTAACCATAAATGGGGTACTCAACCTGACTATAGTGGCACCAAGGAATTTGAAAGCCTCACCTTAAAAATCTCCTTACCTTCTAACAAGTCCTTTTTCATTTCTGGTTGCTATAGACCACCTTCAGGAAGATTAGAGATACTCTGTCACATCCATAGGATCATAGAAGCCACCAGCTCTGAATGCATATTCTTGGGGGACATTAACCTAGACTGGAACTTGAACTGCTCTGAACCTTTAAAAATCTCATGCAACACTTTTGGTCTTACTCAACTAATCTGTGACTTCGCCTGTGCTAACCTAAAAAGCCCTGAACACAGCACCTTCCCTGATTTGATACTTACTAATAGACCACATAAATTCATACACTGGGGTATTTGATAACGATATTCACTACCACAGAGATATAGCCTGCATGAGGCTTCTACCCAAGACCACTTACTCACCGGTCTTTTCATTTAAAAGAAGTTTCCATAAATTCAGTATTTCTGATTTCTTGGCTGATCTTAGCAAGAATACATGGCAGGACTTCTACCTGGCTCCCACAGTCTCTGAGGCCTGCAACTATTTCCAGAACCTTGTTTTGCATGTGATTAACAAACATGCCCCATTGGTTAAAGTTAGAGTAAGAAAAAGAACATGCCCCTGGTTTACCAACACATTAAAAACCTCTCTACACTACACAGACAAGTTATGGAAGAAAGCTTGTAAAACTAAACCAGATTCTGATTGGGCCCAGAGCAGCCAGGAACCACTGTACTACACTTGTTCAGGCAGAGAAATCTAAATACTTCCAGTCAGTCCTGGCATCCTCAAAAAACAATGCTGCCACATTCTGGCAAGTCCTTAAGAAAGTAGAAGGACATAAACCACCATCATCCCTCCCAGCTAAAATAATGTCAGGGGCCAATATCTACACAAGCTATCATAACATACTGGACCAACTAAACAACCATTTTGCTACCACTGGGCTAGCCTTTGACTCATCACATGCTAGCAAGCTTTTCCCCCACCCTCTGTTGGTGGCCCTCTGCACCTACCAGCTAAAGCCCAACATTGCCAAAACCAATTCAGTTTAAAGCCAGTTACTCTCAAACAGGTCGAAGATCTTTTAATTGCCCTGGATGGAAAGAAAATTGCTGTAGTTGATCAGCTCAAAACTTTTTTCTTAAAATTAGGCTATTACACTCTGTCCCCACAAATTACTCACCTCTTCAATCTATCCCTTGCTTAAGGCACACTTCACTCTAATTGAAAAACAGTGCATGTTATTCCTCTTTTCAAATCTGGTGATCTAAATGATCTTAATAACTATAGGCCAATCTCTTTGCTACCCATCCTATCCAAACTTCTTGAAAACTGGTCAACTCCAGACTTAAAGATCACCTTGAATCTGCAAACCTACTGAATCCCCTCCAGTCAGGGTTCAGGCCTAAACATAGCACAGTTTTGGCCCTGGCAAAAGTCACCAATGATTGGCAAACCTCCCTTGATGTCAAAATTGCTGTCTGTGCTCTTTTTTAGATTTGAGCAAGGCTTTTGACACTGTTGAGCACCAAATACTTCTAAAAATGCTATATAACCTTGGGTTGGATGACATTGCTATAAAATGGTTCTCCTGCTACCTTACTGGTAGACAGCAGAGGTTAAAAGTTAATGGCACGTTCTCTCCTCTAAAAACACTGCAGAGAGAAGTTCCCCAGGGGTCCATCCTGGGGCCATTATTATTTGCTATTTATATCAATGACATTGACCTTAATATTAACACGGCAAGCGTCCACCTCATTACGGACGACACTGTACTCTATGTCAGTAGGCACTCTTTACAACTCGCCTGCCTGGAATTAAAGCATGAATTTGACCTTCTCCAACAAAATCTGCTTCACTTGAAACTACTTCTCAATGTAAAAAAAAAAAGTTATACTCCTATCCCCTTATTGCAAAGAGCCAATTCCCCATTCCTCGAATATCAACCTACAGATCATCACAATTCTAGGGGAAGCACTAAAAAATTACGCCAAAGATTTGTACTCTTTTACTGCATCAAGCACCTACTTACTTATGAAGCCAAAGTAAGATTGGTCCAGGCAACCTTCTTCCCCCTGATTGATTATGTGGATTTCCTCTACAGCCAATGCCCTAAAATGGTCCTCTGTACTCTAGACACACTCTATCACAGAGCCTTGAGATTTATCTTAAATGCACCTTTCAACACTCACCACTGTTCCCTTTACCTACAGTTTAATTGGCCCTCTCTCAATACCAGGCAGTGGTGCAATGCATCCCTCTGGGTGTATAGAGCCATCAACACCTTGAAACTTCCCCCTTACATCTGCAACTGATTTAAATGCTCCCCTCACAGATATTCCCTCAGAAAACATTCCTGTAGTACAGTCAATACCCCCAAGATAAGAACCCACTTTGGTTTCGTATCCATGGGATATGCACTACCCACTCTGTGGAATACCCTACAAAAAACATTAAAACTTACACATACTGTTGGGATGCGCACCTTTAAGTACCTGCTTAAACTTGCTTTGCAGACAAAGGACAAATGCTCTTGCTTTGCAAAATAATGGGCCCATTTCCTAAAGAGGCTCTACCACACTTATTGCTACCATGGTGGTGTGTGTTTCACACTCTGCCTATTTGGTTTTTTCTTCTCCAGTGGAGGGAGTTCATAGGTTATTCCTCTTTACTTAACCTGCTTCTTATACAAATCCTAAATACCTTGTACTTACCCCTATTCTCTGCACCTTCATTTTCCTAATTTTGCCTATCCCTACACCCTCCCATCATTTCCTACCCTGTCCCCTACCTGTCTCTAGCTCTCTCATTGCCCCTTCCCCATACTCCCACGCCTTATTCCAGCAGCTCTTCCTGTTCGCCCACTCTTTTTAGTGCTAGTTTACTAGCTGTATGTATTTTAAGTTGTATCTGCACATTATCTGTCTTGTATATCTTATACTGTTAGCATTGTTTTTTGTATCAGCCACCCTGAATTTTATGTATAGAACCTAAGTGAGCTCTACATTAATTGTTTTGTATGACTGGCATTGTTATTACTGTTTTTGCATTAGTCATTGTGATATTTAATTCTATGTACCCCTATGTATGTTAGTCCTTCCGGGACCGCCTCACAAATGAGCTGTCTCAATGGTGTTATCCTGGTAAAAATAAAATTGAATTGAACTGAACTGAACCTTAGAGTGATATAAAAACATATTGCATTATTCCTGTACAATATAAGCTAATAAACCAATACAAATATTGCATAGATATATCAAGTCTTGTAAATATTGCACAAAGCAAAAATAACACAATGCAAACAAAGGGACAAAACTTTCAAAAATAACAAATCAAAAGTAATTAAACACTATATGCAGCCTTAATAAACTTCTGAAAACAGCAACATTATTCTTGCATGAAAAATATTTGAATGTCGTTGTATATAAAATGTTTAAATATTTATTTGCATACCCATACTAAATAAAGCTTAAAGCTTCCCCCTTATGTAGCCACACCTTTCCTAAGCTGCACTAAAAATATAGAAAACTATTAAAGCAGTACTTAGACACTGGGAGTTGGTACAAAATGTGGGTTTTTCTTCATGATGCAAGAAATAATGAGAATCTTCCTCTCTGCTGTGGATTGCCACTCTGGTTGCTGACTTTTGGATGTGGAAGTTTCTCTACATACACTGGCAATGGAAACCTCTTCTGATACAAATGCAGGAAGACAGGAAAACCTCTTCTGGTACACACACAGAAAGACAGGCTCGGCTCTTGGCAAGAAAACTTATCAGCTATAAGGCAACAATCTCAACCAATGTGAACTAGCACAGCATCGGGTTTAAAGAAGTTCTGAGGGATTCTAGATGCCTGCATTTTATAAGCCAGTCATATTATGACATCATTATGACATCACATATTCTAATTCACCAATTCTGATTGGCTCTTGCAAATGAGGAGGGAAGAACAAATTCCAGTCCTTAGATACACATCTCTCTGGTATAGTGTTGACTTCTAAAATAATTTCAAATTAAAGTTACTTTTCATCATTGCATCTGGATGCCAACAGATACATGTCTCAACACACAGGTTTTTGTATTCAGCTCATTATTAGGCACATTTTTATGTGAGTTTTAAGTCTATAAAGTCCATAGTTCATAAGATAGTCCACAGACATTATTTTCAGGCAAATATCTTTAAACATTTCATACCTACTTGATCTACACTTCTTGTGCCTTAAAATGGTGTATTTTTACTTCAAATAAACCTTTAGGAAGTAGGTTAAAAGATACAAACTCTCTTCCAAGTAACATTTCCTTTGTCTGAAACTTTTCAGACATAGCAAGTCATAAATTTTCAGGTGTCTTAAAACTTTTAAAATGGTCATAGCAGAATTCAAAACAACATTGCTTGTTTTTGCAACCACACTGACATATACAAGTCACATTTTTGAATGTTGCATGACCTGAGCATTCAAAACAGTCCAAACATGAACCTTTAAAATTTTAAACTGTTAGCACAGGGAATATTTTCAAATAACTTCTGTTTCATGAAGAGATTCCATGTGAGCATTGAGTTTTCAACAGATAAAAACCTCAGCATCCAGATTATGTTATTTTTATGCTTGCAGTAACTTTCACATCATAAGAATAGGCAAAAAATATATGTCCAGTATTTAAGCAATAACGCGTGACAGGGTGTGGGTTTTGCTGGGATAACCTCACACCTGGGTGGTTGGTCACGAGGTCACAGGCTGAGTGCGTCCAATGTCCCAGAAGTGAGGTTATCCCAGCACAAACCACACCCTGGAGTGTATTATTGCTATTATACAATGGCTCATTGTTACACAAAATAAACAAAAACATTTAAAAAATGTGTGTAGTAGATTTTTAGTGTGGCAATATACCTTTGTTTCTTAAGAGAACATGAAAAAAATCATCATAGAACTCATGCAAATCAATACAGTGAGGTTGTGCTGGGATAACCTCACTGTGCCAGGGATACACTGACCAATCAGAGTTCAGGAAATTGTTTTGACATCGTATAATAAAGCATTAACTATTTCTCCTCTAAGCATCTGGTGCTTTGCTGTACCAGAACCGTCTCAGCTATGCAATTAGTTGTCATGGAGATTCAACTTAGGCCATCTTTATCAGTCTGTATGAAACTCACTCTGAAAACTGGAAAGCCCACTTTCTATTTTTTTTGTATTTATTTGTACATTGGTAAACCTTTGATATAAGTGCTTATTTGCAAAGGTTCCACATCAAATGTTGTAACAAACAGGTTTGTTTATATATATGGTGCTCGAGCTTTTGCTTATGTAGCCCCTACCCTGTGGAATTCTCTACCTCATCTGGTTCAGGAGTGCCTGATGGTGGAGAGCTTTAAAGCCACATTGAAAACATACCAATTCAGTCTTACCATCTTCAATGAGTAATTAATAAGGATGGATTTTAGTGTTATTGTTTGTATTTTAACTATTTATGACATTTATTTGTGTTATTTTGGAAAGCTCTTTGATAGTTTGAAATGCACTTAAGAAACAAAAATTATTATTATTATTATTATAATATGCAGCAAAGATGAGCATTTGTCAATACAATCAGTAACTTGGATACAGACAGCTCAGGTGAGCGTTTATCAGAGCAACGACAAACAAAAGTACAATGCATGTTGTTTTAATAAATCAGTTGATTACAATAGATGTCATTAGGTTAAGTAGGAGGAGATAGGACTGTGACAGCTGGAGACAGGTTGCAGGGGGGCTTTGGAGTTGGAAGTGGTGAAGGGTAGACAGGATGGGCTAGTATCAAGTTAAGAGTTAGGACAGGCATCTGCATGAGGATTCTCAGGCAAGCTCCTTCTTGAGAGCACAGTGACATTTGGGGTAGCTCAGAGATGGAGGTAGGAAGGTTATTTAGCCTGTGTGTTGTTTGGCAGGTAAAAGGTCATTGGTCCTGGTTAGTTGTACATTTGGTGACTATCAGCGCATGTCTTACCATGCTTATGGTAGTATAATGGTTGTGAACTGGGTCAAAGAGTGAGGCCACAGCAGAGGTGGGCAAGGCCAGCAAGTGCATTTTTTGACAGAAAGATACTCTGGTACTTTAAGTGTTCTTGCAGAGGAAGTCAGCCAGTGAGGGAGTATAGAGTACAGCAATGTGTGAGCCTGTCAGAGTCTGCTATGAATCAGCAAGCCTTACTGAGCAGTACCGTCACCCTAGTCATGACTGTGTCAGTGGCAGCCCCATAATCTGCAAGACCATAATTGAAGGGGCAGCAACTAAAACTCAGCATGGCTTTCATTTCTTGATGTTGTGAGTCCATTCAAATAAATAGTTGTATCAGTATCACATGACACCCAAATAACCATATTCCATAACTAAACTATATATATTTTATAGGGTTGCGGTCACGCCCCTATAGTTAAGGTTGGTAGAGTACTTCAATGTTAAATCCCAATCTTTGCAACTTAATAACTTTGGGATTTTATTATGGAATAGCCAAAAATGTGGCGTGAGTTGTCATTTTGCCATTGTTGTAAGATCTGGAAAGTTTTGTGATGACATGTTGTATGGTTTTTGAGCTACAAAGTGGTGAAAAACAATAAAAATGATTTTTCCCCCATAGGTTAACATTGGATTTTTTGCTGTCATCTACAGCCCACATGGAATGAAAAATTCCTCTTTCATTTTCATGGATGATGGGATGTGTGCCAAGGGTGTGCCTTTGGATGGTTTGGTGAAAAAAAATATCACCATTATTGAATTATAATGATTTTTGTAATAGCCACAGGACAGGCAGGTAAATGAAAACTGTTCAAATGGTAAAAAAAAGTTAAAACAGTTAATTTATGGTTTGATTTTCAGAAAAATACTGTTTGAGATGTCAGCCATCTTGTTTTTCTGACAATTTACAAAATAATGTTGTACATAACTACTGCATGGTAAGAACAGCACAACACCTGTATTTAGGTCTCAGTGATATGCTTTGTCTCATGTTTGTCTTAAACTTAATATATCTCCATGGCAAATATGTGCTTTTTAAATGTAAATCATGCCCCCATCCCTCACTAAGTAATTCTGCTCAATTTGTTATTTACCATATAAACATACGAAATTTGCCAGCAGATAAAGACCTAGTGGTCTATCAAGTTTGCTCTAATGTGCAGCTAGCACCCTTTATTCTGACACACAGCAAAAAAAGCCAGCACAGAGTGATCGGGTGTCAAATTTTAATGCAGCATGAGACAATTTACATCAAAGGCATCCACAAATAAAGTGCAAAGCCCATCCCTTATTCTGCAACTGCCCCTCCCACTCCCCCTCCCTTGACTCCCCTTCAATCAATCAATCAATTGTCTTTATTTATCCAGACAAACACCAGACCCTTGCCCTGTCCCAGCCCCTTTTGAAGTAGTCCACTGTTCTACTGGATATCACTTCTGCCGGTAATGCATTTCACCCTGCTACCACCCTCTCCATAAAAAAGTGTCCCATCATCTCCCTCCTGAACCTTCCTCCCTCCAGTCTCATATCATAGCCCCAGGTGTCCCTCCCCTTCCTTACTTTGAACAGCCCCTCTATATCCATCTTGTTTATTCTTTCCATGTACTTGAAAGTTTCAATCATATCCCCCTTGTCCCTCCTCTCCTCCAGTGAGTACATGTTCAACTCCCTTAGCCTCCTCTCATATGGTAAGTCCCCCAGCTGTTCAAACAGTAAATAACCATTTGCAGTCATTAATAGTTTTAACTTTATTATTCCAATAATAAAATTCTGATTTCTGGTAGTCCCAAGTACATTGAAGAAGAAGAAGAAGAATCATTTACTGGTTAAAAGGAAATATTCACTGTCATTTTATTTTCACTATATTCGCTGGTTCCATATTAGAGTGAAAATAAAAAGACAGTGAATATTAGGAAGAGCACTGTATATAGCAGTACTAGTGTTCCACCAGTGAAAATAAGAGGAAATGAATATGTGGGGGGGTTTGAGTGATAAATATAAAGTGCTTGAATACAAACTGCTATATAGTATATAACACCTTTCATACACACTGTATTCCAAAGTGCTTTGCAAGGAAATGCTAGCCTGTTAGTGAAGTAACTTAATGTGTAGCGGCTGCCATATGCAGTCCCTCATTGGTAGTAAAGTGGTCCTTCCCCTTCCCCATTCTCCAATCACCCTCCCTGATGTTATAATATTTGCCCTGGTAGTCTAGTGGCCCCTCCCCAGTTCTCCAATCGCTGTCTCAGGAGTACAAATTAGTCCCTCATTGGTAGTACAGTGGTCCGTCTCCATTCTATGTTCGCTGTCCCCAATGTTATAATATTTGCCCTGGTAGTCTAGTGGTTCCATTCCTGTTCTCTGATCACTGTTCCATATGTAAAATATAGGCCCTTATTGGTAGAACAATGGTCCCTCACCCTCCCATTCTCTGATCATTGTCTCCAATGTTATATTTGCCCTGGTAGTCTAGTAGTCCCTCCTCCTTTTTCCCATTACTGTCCCCAATGTAAAAATGAGTCCCTTATTGGTATTACAGTAGTCCCTCCCCCCTACCCATTGTCCAATCACCACCACCAATGTCCCTGGTGTCTAGTGGCACCCCCTCCACCCTTCAGTTCTTGCAAAAAAGAAAACCATCCCTTGATGTTTAATGTTTTGTTTTGTGCTAAAAAAAAAGTCCCTTACCAATCAGGTCCCTCACCAATACCTCCCACTCAGCACCCACTACCCCACATTCCCCAGTACACCCCCACACACCCTCACTTACCTTAACACGTCCCAGGTTTGATATCCACTCTTCTGATCAAAGACACGTCTTGCTGCTGGAACCAGCAACTTCAATATGAGAAACTATGGCAAATGTGTTTCAATGTATTTCAATGGGGGGGGGTTCAACTTTAATGCATATCTCAGCCATTTTTTGTTCTCTGATGTACTGTCCCACAGATAGTTCTCTCTCTTTTGCCTCCCTCAATCTTTATTCTGATGGCCTGTTGAAGTGGTACATCCACCACCCCAGCAGTCTCAGAGTTGCTGGTATTTATTTAGGAGAGGCTATTGATTGTGATTGTTTTGTCATAGTTAAAAACATTGAAACATAGAGTCTGAAGGCAGCAACAGACCACTTAACATTCACTATTTGCCCATTTATAACTAATTATACTGTCACGCATAGTCCACTTTGTCTCTGTTACGTACCCCCAAACACCTTTCTAAACTAAGATTCCATTGTGCACATACTGTACAGCAAAATTAATTACCCATACAGTGATAAATACCCCTAATAATATACAGTTATTGTGGCTTCTTTCTGCTGTGTGCCTCTTCCAGCCATCTACATTTGCTGCAGATGTCCCCTTGCCATCATTTTAATTGACTTGACTGCTGGAGAACAGGGGGTTGTGAGGGTAACCGCAGTCCTAATCAATATTGGGGTCAGGTTTTTTTCATTGCCAGCTGTTCACTCACAGATCCAGTTGTATCAGTGAGGTGCATAAATCTTGCTGTAATGCCAGAATATTGAGGATTTCATCAGCAGCCAATAGCAGTACACAGTACTTGTGAGTTTCCATGTACATTATATACTTAAACTGATGCAAAATAGTATGTTCAGTAAACATCCAAAATATAATATATCTCAATTTGTATATGCTAGCCATAGAAACATAGATCTTAGATGCAACTTTTTTAAAGTACCGTATTTTAGGTTTCATTGGCATCTTTTGTTATATTGATGTCACTTGTACTGTACCTCAGCAATACACAATATTTGCGATTCAGTACTAATTTAAGAATTGGATTGAAGTGGGAAAGAGTACATATAGCTCATTTTCATCAATTGTCCCATCTGTCTTATTCTGTTGAGTACATAAAATTTATATACAGCATATTTGTGTTACATATATCAACTACCGGCTAAAATACCATGAATTATTAATTTATTATGTCAGTTTACATCTGTATTCCTTCCACATTCCCACTGCCACCCCCTCCTTTCTGGACAAGCCTGATAATAGGCAAATCTACCTAGCCCTCTTTTCTTTACATTCTATGGTAGTCTAGTGGTCTCTCCTCCATTCTCCGATCGCTGTCCCTGATGTTTGTCTATTCCATGGTAGTCTAGCAATCCTCCTCCTCCTCCCCCGTTCTCCAATTACTGTCCTTGTATTCATAAAAATTCCCCCAGGCACTCCAGTGGTCCCTTACCATCCCCTATTTTCTGATCACAGTCCCCCTAGCAAAAAGTAACTTCTCTGGTAGTCCAGTGGTCCCTCCCCAGTTTTCTGATCATGGTCCCCTAAATAATATCATTGGTAGTCCAGTGGTCCCTCCTCCCCTGGTCTCTGATCACTGTCCCCATGCTGCTGTTAAAGTCCCTGGTGTCTAGTGACACCCCCCCACACACACACAAAAAAGAAAATCATCCCTTGATTTTTTTTCTTGGCTGTCAAAAAAAACGGTCCCTTGCCGATCAGCCCCCCCCCTATCTTCCACTCTGTACCCACCACCCCACAACCTCCAGTACACCCACACAAACCATCACTCACTTGAAGAGGTCCCAGGTTCGAGAGCCACTCTCCCAATGGAAGACACATCTTGCTGCTGGAATACTTGACTGCAATATGAAAAACAAAGGTAAGTGCGGTTCAATGTATTTCGATGGGGGTTTCAACTTTAATGCCCATCTCAGCCATTTTTTGATATTTTGACCCCAAATTTTCAACATAACCTTTTGGAGACCCCACTTCATGTTACACAATTCCCACCCTAAAGGTAATTTTGTGGTTGCTTGGCGATTTGACCTTTCTGGAGGGATTTACATAATGACAGTCATATTTTTTTTTTCAAATTGTTTAACCAGGTGAGACACACTAAGCTGAAGTTTGTTTACAGGAGCAACCTGGGAGCACAGGGAAGTGAAGTGACTTGCTCAGGGTCACACAGTATATGCAAGGGGGGCTGTGGGATTCAAGCCCAGGTCTCCAGATTTGCAGCTCAGAGCCTTAAACCACTGCACTATACTGCCTCCCTTGTTCATGAGGTGTGGTCATAAGAAGGCTATGTTGAAACCTTGGGGTCAAAACATTTAAAAATGGCAGAGTTATGACTATTTGTTGCACTTTCACTATATACACTCATAACTTTGGAAATATTGAATATGTTGACCTCAGATTTTCCACACAGACTTATTATTGCCCCCCTTATGTATGTCAAAGATGTTATTTTTCTAATTCTGGTCAAAATGTCATTTTGCACCTGTGACACAGAATGGCATTGCAGTTGCACTGAATAACATTTTGGCAGGGATTTGAAAATGTTCAGTACTGGGTACAGGACTTCGGATAAACTAATAAGATGTCTATGCTGACAATTTGGTCACTGTTGTCCTATAAATGGAAGTGCAGGGCTCTCCCACAGCTACATATACTATAATACCCTCCAGGGTGGGCAGTATTGAGCTATACCAGGCTGTCCAGGGACATAATGAGGCCTGACGCTGCAGACAGAGGGCCTTATATCCCTTAGAAGGTCCAGTATAGCCCAATAATGCCCACCATGGAGGGTATTATTGTGCTTAGAAAATGGACCACTGTATTTTATATGCTTGAAAAAATGTTTATGTTTAAATGTTAAAACTCTTAGCTTCTTCATTTATTTTGTAATAAAATAGTTCCTCCACCTGCATTAGAATGCAGTGTTTTAGTTGTTGTTTTTTTCTTTACCTAGGAACGTTTGTCCTACTGGACCCCTGTACTTGTGACTACTGAGCTGGTTGACATGGCACACATACATATACAGACACAGCACTGCTACTTTTAACTGTTAAAACACTTTTTTTTACTATATTTTTATTTATTCATTCAATGCTTTTTGAGATGTTTATCAATGCATCAGGGGATCTGGCTCAGGAGCGGTGGTTAGGGATGGGTGAAGTGGGCAAAATTTGCTTCGAGGAGTAATCCATGAAATTCTTCCCATTTCGTAGAGCAAAATGTGAAATTTCGCCTGGCAGAGTGGCGAAATTTCATCCAGCGGAGTGGCGAAAATTTGCCTGGCGTAACAGTGCAATTTCACCTTCTGTGGTGAAATTTCATCTTCTGCAGCAAAATTCTACCTTCTGCAGTGAAATTTCACCTTCTGTGGTAAAATTTCACCTGCAGAAGGCAAAATTTCACCAGCGGAAGGTAGAATTTTGCCAGCGGAAGATGACTGTCGCCTGGGTGAAATTCCTACTTAGGCGGAAAAATTTCATGAATTGCTCCACCAGACGAATTTGGCCTCTTCACCAGCACTTGGCCAGCAGAATTTAATTTCTCTGCATCCCTAGCAGTGGTATTGGGTGGGTGAGATAGAAGGAAAAACAAAACTAAGCCTGCTGTCTATAGGTACAATTCAGTGCTTTCCAATTTTTTTTTTTGCTGTTCTGAGAGATTAGAAGGTGTCTGTGTCACCCTTTGGCAGGGTAGACCTCATATTGATCTTGGGCCAAGGACTGGTGGTGGCAGGTGGGCAGCCACACTGTGGAGCTTAGTACAGATGGAAGGTCCATAGATTTTGTTCGCAGGAGGTCAACCAAGCTGGGAGGAAATAGGAAAAGTAAGTCTGCAGTAAAGTGGGCAGATTTTAATGCTTTTGTGTTGTTTTGCTGTTTGGGTTTCAGCTTGGGTTCTATGGTTTAAAAACTACATAGATTGGGAGATTGGGGGGGGCGGACATTTACAACAGGTGGCAAATTTAACTACACTGGCTGTTCAGAGGCACTTTAAAATGAAGCAATTTCTTATTCTTTTTTTTTGTTTAAAAAGAATGGCAGTGTAGTTGAAGGTAGAGTTGTGCATCTGTGTAAAAAAGGGTGAAGCTGCTGTGTTTTTTTATTCCTTTTTTTTGCTGGCAGGAAAAACAGCAAGACAGAGGTGAGCATAGGGTGACATAGGCACTATGAAGAACAGCCTCGAGTATGCTGGTGATTTGGTTTACAAATAGAAAAAAAAATATTTCTTTGTTCCTTGTCTTGATTTTTACAGCTTAAATGGCTTTTTGCTGTTTCTGTTTACTGGGCCACTTTGGTTCATGTTTCCGTGATCAGTCTCGGTAAGCGAGAGAGAAAAAAATGGTGATGTTGAAAATTTGGGATGGCCGAAGGATAACCTAAGTAATGGGGCAACCCAAATTGGCACTTGTTTTTCAGCAGGCTCTACTGAAAAATAAATGCATGCGTGACCATGACTTTCAGCCAAACAGGATGTTTTATTTTTCAAGCCCACTTTCTAAGCACATATAGTCACTTATGGAGGGATAAATAAGGATATAATTACTTTATCTCAAAAACTATACATGAGTGGGAGTGCAGGGCCCAGGGCCCTGTGCTCCCACAGGCAAATAAGGCTATGATTACACTATCTCAAAAAGTAAGGAAATTCATTGCAAAAAAACTATGTTAATTCATCAGTTAAAGTTGCTATTAAAGCAACAAAAGTATGGAAATGCAAGGTTAGGGTTTTCAACCCCAAGTCCACATTCCCCTCAAGCAGCAAACGAAGGCAAGGCAACGCAAGTAACCATAAACATCCATCATCAGATAAGATAAACAGCATACAACTCTTTACACATGACACAAGAAACATCCATCATCATGATCCAGCACTTCTGTAGCCATGGATAGACATGCCACAGGTGGCTGAAGGCACGCAGCACCTGTATGCAATTATCCATATAGATACAAAAACACTCTCATCTGTGGCAGCATAGGTGCTTCCGGCACCTGACTGTAAACATCTGCATGTCCCAAGTGCTTGTGGCACTCAGGTACACCTCATGCCTCACAATCCAGCTGGAGAATGCAATAGTTTTGCATTACCACACACCCTGTTGTGTATTATTGCTTACTTCTGATTTACAATGTGATACAACGGGAATATTATATCACACTTCCCAGGTGGTTGAAGCCACTCAGCAGCACCTCATACCTCACAACCCACCTGGGACATACAGCAATTTAGCATTGATGCACACCCTGCTGTGTGGTATTGCTCACTTAAAATGAATTTACTACTAGAACCCAACACTGCTTCCCTGACACACTGTTGCCCAAACCCAGAATCCTGAAAACAAAATCCTGATAGTGGGATTTTGTTTGTTTCCCATGTTTTGGGGAGCTTTGCCACTGCACCCCTGGAATTAATAGAACAAACTCCGGGAGGGGTGCAAAATCCTACTGTCGGGATTTTGTGGTTTGTGATTCTGGGCTTGGGCAACAGTATGTCAGGGAAGTGTGTATTGGGTTGTAGTAGTGATTCCCTTAAACTTGATAATGTGATCTTATGCGAATTATATACTGCACTTCAAAGATGGTTGAAGGCATCCAGCTGCACCTCATGCCTCACAACCTACCTGGGGCATGCTGCATTTTAGCATTGCTGCATACCTTGCCATGTGTTATTGCTTACTTAAAATTTACAATGTGATCCTATGGTAATTTTATATCGCACTTCCCAAGTGGTTGAAGGCATTTGGCCATGTGCTGTTGCTTATTTACAATTTACAGTACAATATGATCCTATGGGAATTTTATATCACACTTCCTGGATGGTTGGAGGCACTTGGTGGCACCTCATGCCTTGTCTTGCCATGTGTGCAGCAAATTAGCATCACTGCACATCATGCTGTGTAGTATTGCTCACTTAAAATGTATAATGTGATCCTATTGGAATCATATACCGCACTTCTCAGGTGTTTGAAGGCACTTGACTGTACCTTGTGCCTTACAATCCATTTAGCATTGCTGCACACCCCGCTGTGTGGGTATAGCTTGCTTACAATTTACAATGTGATCCTATGGGAATCATAAACCACACTTCCTAGGTGGTTGAAGGAACTCAGTTGCACCTAGTGCCTCATAACTCACCTGGGCTGTGTGGTAATACAGCCTTATAGCACACCCTGTCATGTGTTATTCCTTACTTACAATTTATAATGTGATCATATGGGACATTTTTACTGTACTTCCCAGGTAGTGTGCAAATCTGCATATCTATCCATGGCTACAGAAGTGCTTGACCATGTCCATGGAAGTCTCTTTTATCATGTGGAAAGAGTTGTATGTTGCTTGTCTCACCTCATGATCGATGTCTGTGGTTGCTTGTGTTGCCTTGCTCCCTTTGGCTGCTTGGGGGGGAATGTGCAGTTAGGATTGAAAACCCTAATATTGCATTTCCATCATGTTGTCACTTTAATAGCAACCATAACTGATGCATTAATGTAATCTCTGTCTCTCTCTCTCTCTATATATATATATATAGATATATATTCTTGGAAAAAAAACTCTGCTTAATGCATCAGTTAGGGTTGTTCCACAGTGACAAAGGCAAGGAAATTTGGTGTTAGGGTTGAAAACCCTAACTGCCCATTGCCTCCCACCCCCACCACAAACATACATGCATACAACTAGGGGAAGGACCAAGGCAACACGACCAATCACACACAACCAGCAGGAGCTGTACACCTGTGTTACCGTAGGAAGTAGGTAAGAAATCTAACTTCAGGTATCATACAGTATTTCCAAACTTGTTTCGTGAGGTTAGTTCTCCTAACAGTGAAACAAGGTGGCAGTAGTGAAAAAACTGTGTACCTTGCTATGTTTTCGACATATGGGTGGTGAAAGGCATCATGGGTGCTGCAGTGTTAGTCTATGGGAAATTGCTCAATTTCAGAACAGTGTAACTTTGTCATGCTTAAGTATTTCAGCACCAAAGTAGGAAAAGGCACATCTGTGGGACCAGGGCTTGCCACCCTGCAAGTTTCAGCCCAAAGGACTCAACTGTTTGCTTTCAGGATGATGGCAAAGATGTGTAGTCAACAGGAGCATACTTTCGCAAAATACTGTCACAAACATGAAAGTGTCACAAACAGAACACACAACAGTGTCACATTTGTGAAAGCATGTAAAATAGTGTCACAAAATACTATCACAAACACGAAAGTGTCACAAATGCATAGCACGACACTGTCGCATTTGTGAAAGTGATTTTTGAAAGTATTTTAGGGAATGTGGAAAATCCTGTTTTGGGTCTTGTACACCCCAAAATACTATATGTGTAGTCTGTGTTGTGTTGGTGGCAGCATGTGGCCCAAGATGGCCAGTTGTCCATAGTGATATGTGTTTTGTGGTACGTGGAACATCTGGGATCAGAGTTAGCAGTGACAACCCCATGCCACAGCCCAATGGGAGCATGGGTGTGTGGTTTTGTGGTTTAGATAGTTGTATAATATCTCTCTTACCTGCTGCTGGTTGTCTGTGATTGGTTTTGTTGCCTTGGTCCTTCCCCTACTTGCATGTATATGTGTGTGTGTGGTGGGGGTGGGGACAATGTGCAGTTAGGGTTTTCAACCCTTACACCAAATTTCTTCACTTCTGTCACTGTGTAACAACCCTAAATGATGCATTAAACTGAGTTTTTGACATGAATTTCCCTTCTTTTTGAGAATGTGCAATATAAATAGTGAATGGAATGTGGTGGTGGGAGCGCGGGGCCCTTTGGGGCCCATGCTCCCACCCTGCTGGCCATTTGTGCATAATAACCCAAATAGTAATGATAACACTAACAATAACGGTGACGCAAATGCAAACAATAACGGTAATGCAAATGTAAACACAGATGCAAATGCTAAAGTTTATAGAAATGGAAGTGGAAATAGAAACAGTAACAGTAACGGTGCTGCAAACATAAATGCAAATGAAAACGCAAGTGGAAACGTAAACGGTAACGTAAAAAGAAATGGTAACGGGAACGGTGATGGAAATGGAAATGCAAATACAAACATTAATGCAATCACTAATGGTAACAGCAATGAAAACGCAATCATTGATGGGAATGGTAGCACCCACGCAAACGTGAATGGAATCACAAACGCTAACACTTATGGTAACGCAAACGAAAATGATAATCATAATACAAACACAAACGGCAATGGTAACGTAAACTCTAAAGACAATCTAACAGTGATGCAAACAGAAACGGTAATGCAAACAGAAGTGTGAATGCAAGTGCAAATGCAAATGGTAACATTTATAGTAATGGAAATGGTAATGCAAACGTGAACAGTAACGAAAACGCAAATGACAACGGTAACGTAAACACAAGTGCAAACGCAAACACAAATGGTAATGTAAACACAAATGCTAATGGTAATGCTAACAGTGATGCAAACATTAACATAAGCATAAACAGTAATATAAACGCAAGCGCAAACTGAAACACAAACGGTAATGGTAATGCTAACAGTAACACAAATGCAAATGGGTAACACAAGAGCAGACGGTAATGGTAATGTAAATGCAAACACTAATGGTAATGGTAATGGTAACGATGACACAAATGCAAATGTAAATGCAAACAGTAAAGCAAATTCAATTGTAAGTGTAGATGCAAACGGTAACAGTAATGATAACAGTAAAGGTAACACGCAAACGCAAATGGTAACAGAAGCACAAACGAGAACAGACAGGAAAACAGTAAGGGTGAACCAAACATAAATGGAAATGCAAATGGTAACGCAAATACAAACAGTAATGCTAACAGTAACTGAAATGCAAACGTAAATGTGAATGTAAACCATACCGGAAACGCAAGCGCAAACGTGAACTTTAACGCTAACGGTAATGCTAACACACATGTTTTGTGTTTGAAAGAGGTGCATTCAGAAGCACAGTGACTACAAAGAATGTGGGCGTAATAGTGGCCCTCAGACAGGAAAATGAGCACTTGAAATGCTAAATTGCTTCTATTTCAGGAACTGTACGACACAGAAAAAAAACAAAAATCTCATATAATGTATAGTAGAACGTTGTTATAGGTAAAAAATCTTCCTTTTTATGACAACGTTTTACCATCAATGTGATGTCACAGTGTTGTTAACCCATTGATGGTACGTCACATCAATGGGTTAACAACCGGAAACAGTCTGGGCATGCGTGCAAATGGATCGGACAGCCTTGAAACGGCCATGGAGGTGAGGGCAGAGCAGTGGCAACATAAAAAAAGACTGCAGTAAGGAACTGCTTTCTCTTGTATAAAACCTAAATTGTACCATACACTATAAAATATAATGTATGGTACATCGATGGGTAACCGTTTTGTTAACTCATCTCGGGGATTTGCCATAACGCCTAAACTTCTTGAAACTTCACACTCGGGGTTTTACATGGTACGCCCTGGCAACCTCTCGATGGTTAACAAACCAGTTAACCATCGATGACCATACATTATCCTCTATAACATTTATGACTTCCAGGCTAGTTTTGTACTTAGCCCCCCTATGGGGGAACTAAGAATTTTTGTGACGAAAAGTCCATATCCTGAAAACGGTTGGACCCAAAGGCATGGCTGATGCCATAATGTTATCCTATGGGAAAAATGGTCAACTTTGGAGTGCTGTAACTTTGCAGCCCTATTATATTTTTGCACCAAACCACCAAAAGGCACATCTGTGTGGTGTTGGCGTTCTTCCCTGCAAATTTCAGCCCAAAAGACCAAACTGTTGTTTTGCAGCATGGTGGCAAAGATTTCCTATTGTTTTGGACATAGTGTCACAAATCACTTTCGCAAATCACAACACTTTTGCAAAAAAAATCACAAAAGTGTCGCATATGAGAAAGTACTTTGCAACACTACGTTTTACAAACATTTTTAAAAAACATATTTCTGGGGTGTTTTACCCCAAAAAAAGACATGGCTAACATCCTTAGGGCTCGACTAGGTGAACACAAGAATTGTGTCCCTAGAGGGTCCCAAATTTAAATGCCAAGCATTTTTCTGATCACCAACTAAAAAAAAAGGCTGCATCATGAAAGTAAAAGTAATTTGAAACACTAAAAACTGCATTTGTGACACTTTCATATAGTTTGTTAACTTTTCCCTAAGACTATAATGGGATTCAGTGTTTTTTGAATAACTTTTGAACCGTTTAATATTTTTTCATGAAATTTTTGAAAGGCACATCGGGGACCCCTGAAGTTTTTGGACCGATTGCTCAAACCGTGTGGGCTGTAGGCACGAGCAAAGAAACCTGAAAAAACATGTAATTTATGCATTTTTTTGGAAATCTGTAGCTCCACAACCATACATCCGACCATAATGAAACATGGCAGGTCCAGAGATCTATGGTACCAGACCATGCATTCCAAATATCAGGCTAATCCGTCATACG
The DNA here is from genome assembly GCA_016271365.2 of Neoceratodus forsteri. Lineage (NCBI taxonomy): Eukaryota > Metazoa > Chordata > Ceratodontiformes > Ceratodontidae > Neoceratodus > Neoceratodus forsteri. The sequence continues at coordinate 499,963,941 of CM057456.1, forward strand.
GTGCCAAAGTTATTAAGGTGCAAAATTTCAAAATTAACCTTAAATGGGATATTCAACCCTAACTATAGTGATATGTGTGTGTGTGTGTATGTGTGTGTGTATATATAGATATATATATATACATATATATATATATACACACACATACACACACACACACACACACACACACACACACACACACACACACACACACACACACATATGCAGGTGTGCCCTTATAGTTAGGGTTGAGTAAGCAGTTTAGTGTTAAACCCCAAATTGTGCTCCTTAATAACTTTGCAACCGTTCAATGGATTTGCATGAAATTTGGTATGAGCTGTTCTGAAAGGTAGATCTCCTGACATGCCAAGCTTTTTTTTGATCAGATGTGTGGTTTTTGTGCAGTGGATAGTGAAAAATGTGTGTTTTTTTGCCTATTTTTCCTGAATTTTCCTCATCGCCCTGCACCCACACCATTTGGGATTTTAGCCTGAAATTATCAGGGTAGAATGTGATTGCCCTAAGTAATAAGCCAGTGTTAGGTTGGTGACAAAATATTAATCCAATCCAAAGTTATTCAATTTTGAAAATTCGGGTTCTGAGCATACTCAGTTCAGTCTTTTCGATAGCTGTACATCTGTGAACAAGGGTTTCGGCTCATGAATGAGGATTTTGACAGCTCATGAAAGGGGATTCATTAAATCCCTGTTCGTGAAAAAAAGTCCCCGTTCGTGAGCTGCAATCTTGTTTTTACTTTTTGACCAAAACAAACTCTTGTATCTTGCCACACGGATGTATTTGTTGTGAACAACTGTATGGTTTTTATTCAGGGCAATGCCCTTTAGAAACCCATGTTCTTGGCTTCCCTCACTGTATTAAAAAAGACTGTTTTTTGCTACGGGATATCCCCATTTGTAACTCGCTTCTGATTCCCGGTTATGAGGTGTCAAAATCCCCGTTTGTCAGCTGATCCCCGTTCATGAACTGTCAAAATCCCTGTTCATGAGATAAGAACCAGATGGCCCTATCTCATGAATGGGGATTGGCTGACGAACGGGGATTTTGACACCTCATAAACAGGGATTCAGCTGATGAACGGAGATTTTGACACTTCACGAATGGGGATTATACAAACAAAATCCTTGTTCATGAGGTGTCAAAATCCCCATTCACGAGATGAAGACCAGATAATCAGATATGGCCACCTGGTCATGAGATGAAGACCAGATGGTCAGATAGAGCCATCTGCTCCTCATCCCACCTCATGAACAGGGATCCACAATGATGGATTTCCCCTAGCAAAAAAATGGCCGCAGCACTTATTCTTTAAATTTCAACATCAGCGTGCCCAGTCCCTGTGTAGGCATGTATCTCCCTTCCCCCCATTAATATGGCACACTAGGAGCCCACCCCAATGTGCCAAATATATATGTCTTTTTTATTGAATTTTAATGCTTCTAATACCAGGATGCCCATTCCCAGTGTCGGATTATGCCCCACCCCCAAAGCCGGTAGTCTTCAATTACTTACACAGGGTGCCCAATCCCCATGTCAGCATATATCCACCCTCCCACACTAATATGGTACACTGGGAGCCCACCCCAGTGTGCCCAAATATGTATTAATATTTTAAAATACCTGTAAATAAAGAAAACCATCCTCTGATGTCTTTAATTCTGTTTTTGAAACCTGCCCCATTCTGTCCTGTTCTGTTCTACCCTGCCTCAGTTCCAAGCAGAACTACTTACCTATCTCTCTGCCTCTCGGCGAAGGCTAGAAAGGGCTTGGTGGAAATCCAGTCTTGATGTTGACAAGTTTAGGTTAATGGACCACTATGTGGTCTATCAATCAGCAATCACCCGTAAGAAGGCAGAGTTTCTGTCTGGGGAGATTGCTGCTGTGCGGAATCGAACAGCTCAACTCTTCTGGACTGTCGACAGACTGTGCAATCCAGTCTATCTGCAGCCTGGAAGAGATTTTTCACAAATAAAGTGTGATGAGCTTGCTCGATTCTTTGCAGATAAGATTGCCAACATTAGATCAGGTACCGGCCCAGCTATCTCTTTAAGGGATTGCAGAGATCGGTGAGAGGTGACGAGCACCCGGGTTGCCTGGTTTGACTTTAACAGGCCAGAGTTCATGGACATTGTGAGGATTGTCCAGACTGTACTACCAACCAGCTGTAGTTTGCAACCGGGCCCTACACCACTATTAGTAGGTTGTGTAGATGTTATCTGCCTGATCCTTGCTGAAATTGTCTGGAAGTCCTTGGGGAAGGGGGTCTTTCCTGATTCCCTAAAGGAGGCGGTTGTTTGACCACTCCATAAAAAACCCTCCTTGGATCTAGACTGCTTAGCTAACTATAGACCCATCTCTAACCTGCCCTTTGTGGGTAAGGTTATGGAAAAGGTGGTTGCTCTGCAGCTGGATGACCATCTTACAAATCACAATGTCTATGATGTTCTCCAGTCTGGGTTTAGGAAAAAGACATAGCACTGAGACCGCTCTTGTCCAGGACTTCAGTGATCTCTTAATTATGAGAGATCGAAAGGCTTGTACTATTCTAGTCCTTCTTGATCTCTCTGCGGTATTTGATACTGTGGATCATGGTGTGCTTTTGGAGCGCTTGCAGCTTTTTTGTGGACTGTCTGGGACAGTTCTACATTGGTTTCAATCTTTCCTTACAGGCAGGACACAGAGGGTTGCCACTGGAATTTATTCCTCTGACACCTTCTTGTCCTGTGGGGTGCCACAGGGCTCCATTTTGTCACCCATGTTGTTCGCAGTTCATATGCTGCCATTAGGAGAGATCATTAGGTGATACAGTTTGGGCTTTCACTGCTATGCAGATGATACCCAAATGTATCTGTCCTTTTATTCCTGGACAGGATGATGCAATATCCATGCTTAACAGCTGTCTAGCCAAGATCAGAGATCGGATGAGCACTACCTGGCTGAGGTTAAACCCGGATAAGACCGAGGTGTTGGTTGTGGACCCTGGTCACCTTGAGGTGGGTCCTAGGGCTGGGCTTCCGTCTGGCTTATGGCTTGATGGTGTCCAGCTCTTGACCTCAGACCGGGTGCGTAACCTGGGTGTTATTATTGATGATGGTTTGACCCTGAAATCTCAGGTGTCTACCGTTGTCAAATCATCCTTTTATCATCTTAGGAATATCACCCGGGTGAAACACCTGGTTCCTCAGGCTGACCTCCCGCCTGGATTACTGCAATGCCCTTGACCTAGGGCTGCCGGGGGTTGACATCCACCACTTGCAGCTAGTGCAGAATGAGGCAGCCAGGCTTTTGACTGGTACATCTAGGTCAAGTCATATTATGCCTGTGCTGCGTAGACTACACTGGCTGCTGGTTCAGTGGCGGATCACCTTCAAGGTCGGGTTACTGACCTATAAAGCCCTACATGAACAGGGATCCCAGTACTTGCAAGATCTTCTTCCTCCCTACTGAGGGGTCCTATTAAAAACTTCTGGGGCATGTGCATTTTCTTATGCTGCTCCCTCCCTGTGGAATTCTCTACCTTAGAAACATAGAAACATAGAATGTGACGGCAGATAAGGACCACTTGGCCCACCTAGTCTTCCCATTTTCCTACCTAACAGATAACTGTAGATCCTAGTTAACCAACAGCTTACTTCCTCCTACTTCCCACCAGGACTGCCTTATGTCTGTCCCATGCATTCTTGAATTCCCCCACTGTTCTTGACTCCACAACCTCCTCAGGGAGGCTGTTCCATGCATCCACTCACATTACCTCTGAGCCGTCCCCCCTCTATCTTCAAATTGTGCCCCCTTGTTCTTGCACATCAATTTTTCTGAAAGATGCTACCCTCTTGGATTTTGTTGATTCCCTTGAGGTACTTGAAAGTTTCTATCATGTCCCCTCTCTCCCTTCTTTCCTCAAGGGTATACATATAAGCTCTTTTAGTCTTTCTTCGTATGTCTTCTGGTGCAGACCCTGCACCATTTGATTCCCTCCTCTGGACAGCCTCCACTCTGTCTATGTCTTTGCGGAGATGGGGTCTCAGAACTGCACACAGTACTCAGATGGGGTCTCACCAACTGTCTGTACAAAGGGATAACAACTTCCTGTTTTCTACTATTGATGCCTCTCCTATGCATCCCAGTATCCCCAGCCTTCCTTACTGCCTTCTCACATTGCTTGCCCACCTTTAGGTCATCTGATATAATTACCCCCAGGTCTCTTTCCATTTTTACTGTTGTCAGTATCTCACCCCCCATTGTGTACTCTTCCCCTGGGTTTTTGTTTCCCAGGTGCATTACCTTGCACTTCTTTGTATTGAATCTGAGCTGCCATACATCTGACCATTCCTCCAACCTTGCCAAGTCCCTTCTCATCTTTTCCACTCCATCTTGTGTATCAACTCTGTTGCAGATCTTCGTGTCATCTGCAAAGAGACATACTTTTCCTTCCAGTTCCTTTGTAATGTCATTTATAAAGACATTAAAAAGGACCGGTCCTAGTACTGAACCCTGCGGTACCCCGCTAGTAACCCTCCTTTCTTCACTGTGGACTCCATTTACTACTACCCTTTGCATCCCGTTGTCTAGCCAATTTTTTATCCAGGCTACCACCTTGGGACCCACTTCAAGGCTGGCTAACTTGTGTATTAATCTTTTGTGTGGGACTGTATCAAATGCCTTGCTAAAATCTAGGTAGGCCATGTCCACAGCCCCTCCCTGGTCTACTACTTTGGTCACCCAGTCAAAGAAATCTATTAGATTCATCTGACACGACCTTTCTATCGTGAATCCATGCTGCCTTGGGTCCAGTGCCCCACTGGCCTCTAGGTACTCAACAATTCTTTCCTTCAGAAGTGATTCCATCATTTTCCCTACCACTGAGGTCAAACTAACTGGTCTGTAGTTTACTGCCTCTGTTCTGCTTCCCACTTTTGTGAAGAGGAATCACATCTGCCCTCCTCCAGTCCTCAGGTACCACCCCATCCTCCCATGATTTGCTAAAGAGAGTAGTCAGCGGTGTCAATAGTTCTACCCTTAGTTCCTTTAGAATTCTTGGGTGAATCCCATCAGGCCCCATTGCTTTGTCCACCTTTAATTTTATTAGTTCTTTCAGAACCCTTTCTTCTGTAAATGGACAGGTATAGACCCCCATCTTCAGAGTGTTTCTCTTGTTTGGTTTAGGTACCTCCCCCTCCTCTTCCTTTGTGAATACTGAGCAGAAATATTCATTCAGTACCCCTGCTTTTTCACTGTCACCCTCTACCAACATTCCCTCCCCTTTATTAAGCCTCAGTATCCCTCCTTTGGTCTTTCTTTGCTCCCTAATGTACCTATAAAAGGTCTTATCCCCTTTCTTAACAGAGTTGTCTATCCTTTCCTCGCTTTGGGCCTTTGCTATTCTGACTGCCTTCCCAGCCTCTTTCTGCTTTAACTGATAAAGTTCTCTGTCCTGCTCCTTCTGTGTTTCCTTATATTTCCTGAATGCTATCCTTTTCTCCTTAACCTTTCCTGCCACCTCTTTTGAGAACCATAGCGTTTTTTTCCTTCATTGTGTTTTGTTGATTTGCTTTACACAAAGGCTTGTTGCCTCTGTGATGGCTGTTTTGATTACTCCCCATTGTTCCTCTGACCCTCTTTCTTGCCTGTTTGCTAGTGCTTTTCTGAGGCACTCTCTCATTTTCCCAAAGTCAGCCCTCCTAAAGTCCAATACTCTTGCTTTTGTATGGCTTGATTGTATTGCTGTGTTTATCGTGAACCACACTGTTTGGTGATCACTTGTTCCCAGATGGCTACCCACTTCTAAATATAAGATTGCTCCCTCCTGAGTGGGTTCCAATACTAGCTGTCTGAGGCATGCCCCTGTAGGGTATCAAGAATGACCATGCTCTTGGATGTGCCTGCAGCAAAGGTGCTCCAGTTAACATCTGGCATATTCAGATCCCCATCAACAATATCTCCCCTTTTTCTGCCATTCTAAGGAAGCCTTCTATCATTTGCTTGTCCATTCCCTCCCCCTGAGATGGGGGTCTGTATGTAACCCCCATGCGGATTGTGGTGCCATTTCCTGTCTCCAGGGTGACCCAGAGTGCCTCATCTACTCCCTGTTTACTCTTTAGTTCTGTTGCTTTGATCCCTTCCTTTACATAGAGAGCTACTCCTCCTCCTCCTCTTTTACCCTCCCTGTCCTTCCTGTAGATTGTGTATTCTGGTATGTTGACATCCCAGTCATGGTTCTCTGTGTACCATGTTTCTGTGACTGCCACAATATCCAGGCAACCCTCTTCCATCAAGGCCACTAGTTCAGGGAGCTTGTTACACAGACTACAGGCATTGGTACTCATCACCCTCCATTTTTTTGATGGCCTTACCCCTTTTAGCCCCATTCCTGTCCTTACTACCTTTGCCTTTTTTTACATTTACCTCTGTCCTTCTCCCTAATGACCTCTCTACCTTGGTGTTTACCTCACTAATTACCGTGTTTAAGGGAGGGAGACTGGGATTTACCTGCTCCTTTTCAGTGCTTACCTCCTTGGATAGTTTAAATGCTTGCCAATGAAGCATTTAAACCTCTCACCTAGGATCCTGGTCCCCCCCCGGACAGATGCAGACCATCGCATCAGTATAGGTCTGCATCCCTCCAGGTGGTTCCCCAGTCCCTAATGAAGCCAAAACCCTGAGCTCCTCACCAGTTATTCAACCATTTATTGAATTCCCTGGTGAGGAGTACTCTAGCATCACCCTTGCCATAGACAGGCAGCACTTCTGAGAAGGTTACCGAATGCGCTACTTGTCTAAGGCCCCTCCCCAACTCTACAAACTCCTCTTGCACTGCTCTTATCCTATTCCTAACCAGTCATTTGTCCCTAGGTGGACAATGACATCAACTCCCTCCCTCATGCAGCTGCTCCACGATCCTGAGGATTACGCCCTGTCCCTCCAAACCGTGGCATCAGGGCAGGCACCTTACCTCCCTCTCCCTTCCTCCCCATTTCTACCCCCTAATGATTGAGTCCCCCACCAGGAGTTGTTTCCTTCCCCTGTGGGGTCCCATGCTACCCTCCTGTGGGTCTCCTTTGTGAAGATTCCCAGCATCCTCTTTGGTCTCCACTGCAGGTGCCTCCATAGAGGAACCACTAGCCACCAGAAGAGTGAATGAATTGTGGAGAGGTACAGCTGGAGGGATGCAACTCTGTTCCACCACCCTCTCCCTCCCTGAAGCCACCCTGGTCCAGCCTAACCTCTTTCTTTGCAACCTCTGAGGTAGTGGCATTGGCCCTGGTGGTCCCTGGGTGGGGAAGGAGGTTTCATGAATCCTAGCCAGGTCAGCCTGGAGATGGGCAACCTCCTCCCTCAGACCAGAGAGGTGCCTGCAAATAGGGCAGTATCGCAGCCTCCAGAATGTCTCCCGGAACACTGCTGCCCCAAAGTCATTGCACTGCACCACTCCTATCATGTCTTATTGTGTGTCCCCTCTCCTGTTTCTCTGTATGCCTACTCTCTCCTCTCCTTACAACTCTCACCCTTCCTGTTCTGAGACAGCAACTTCCTATATTCTTCAGTAGCCTCCTTCTTCCTTGCTCAGTGTCAGACCACCACCAGCTGGGGGGGAAAGTGAGCAACTTTTCTCCTTTAGGGTTGAAAAAAATCAATGTTTCTCTATGATTCTTCCCTTCCTACTGCCAAACAGGAAGTTTCTGCTGACTCCTTGTCGGATAAAAGAATGCCTGACTGTCGTGAGTTTTAAATCGGAGCTCAAAACTTATTTGTTTTGTAAAGCCTACCCTGAATGATTTTAAAAATGATTGTGCATTTATTCTAATTATATGTTTCAAATGTGTTTGTACAGTGCTTTGGCTTTGAAAAGCACTTTAAAATTAAAGTTTTCCTTACTTTACTTTACTATGACCTGCTCCTGCTCCTGCTTCCATTAATTCCTCTTGTCTACTCCTCACTCCTCTGTTGCTACCCAGCTCCCCTATCCTTCCCCTGTCCTCCACCTATCCTCTTCCACTGCCTTTCCACAATACCACCACCACCACTCTCCCACTCTCTGTTATGTCACTCTTCTCCTGGGTATTATACACTCTCCTGGCTCACCATCTTATCATGTTTCTGCTAATGTAAATATTGTATCTAGATATCTGCTGTAAATATTGTATTATACCTGTATTTTGCTGTATGTCAACATTGTTGTGATGAATATGCTCCTACCATTGCTATCTTGTTACCTCAGGTGTATATACATTATTACACACCTAGCTTATATTGTAATCCTATGGCTGAATGCTCCTGGTTGATCCTGAAAAAGGGACTGCAATTGTCTCAGTGGACTTAGCCGGTTACCAAAACTCAGTAAATAAAATAAAAAAGAAAATGGTCCCTCATTGTCTCCCCAGTCCCCTTCCCCCATCCCCACCTTCCCATTGAGCCCCCACCTCACTGCACCCCCTTACCCATACTTATCTCTGGAGGTCTGGAGCAGTGATCTTCTCTGGACCGGGACACGTCTGCATGCTTCAAAGCCAAACCACAAACTGAAGAATCAAAGGTAAGTGCAGTATAATGGCAATCAATTGGGGTTTCAAAGTAGGTTGATATCGTAGCCATTTTTCCGAATTTTGGCTCAAATATTCAACATGGGGTTTTTGGGACCCCACCTCATGAACACTGGCACTGTCATTTCATTACTCAGTCCCGAAAGGTGATTTTGAGGTTGCTGCATGGAATCACCTTTTGGGACTGATTAACAAAACAACAGTGCCACTGTTTATGAGGTGGGGTCCCATAAAGCCCATGTTGCAAATCTGGTGAAAAAATTCCAAAAAATGTATGCTTTACTAGCATGCATTGTGCAGTTTCTACACAAGCTCATAACTTTGCCAATTTTTAATATTTTCACTCCATATTTTCACCATTGCCATTTTTTCATATTTCATTATGAACAGTACAGCTACTGTGTTTCACATCCTGCCTGAAACATGTTTTCACACCTGTAGAGAAATCAACTTTCATGATGGATTAACAAAATCACAGTGCCACTGTTCATGAGGGGAGGGTCCCAAAAAGCCCATGCTGATCATTAGATGAAAACATTTCAACAAATGACTGCGTTATGAGCGTGCATTGGGCAATTTGTACGCACGCTTGTAACTTCTCCAATTGTTCATGTTTTCACTTCAGATTTTCAACATTACCATTTTTTCACACCTCTTCATGAATAGTATGGCTGCAATAAAAATATGTTTAGCTGATTGAGAATTCTAAAAAGAAGGAATGGGGGTTTTATTCCTGTTTTTCTGGAGTATTATGACTCACTGTGAACAGGACCAAATTCAGGCAGGTAAGCGAAGGGTGTCAGGCCCAAACAGGAAGAAGTTTTGTGCAGAGCTGATTCACAAGATTTTGGACAGTTATGGTTATTGGATTGATTAAAGAAATTCCTGTTTAGACAACGAGGTTGGGGCCGAGGGGCAGAAAGGGCTGAAGGCGGCATGGCGATAGCCCGTTTAACAGAGTTGGGGAGCAGATGGGTCCTCCATTTTATGCAGAGAGGGATTTAGCAGGGAAGGGTTAGAGTGATTGGGGCAACCCATTAAGAGTGATTGGGGCGACCCATTCAGAGCAGAAGGGGTTGGCAGGGGGAGTGAGGTCACAGCACTAATGCTGAGCCTAGAAGAAGTAGAGCACCCAGCTGTCCTTGATACAAATGTTGGCCACGGGAGTTTGTTTAGTTCTTTCCTTGGGTAACGAGGACCCCTAGAGGTGAAGGGAAAGGGAACAAGGACACTTAGTGGCGGGCCTGGGTGACACGTCGGGCCTAGGCCCAAGCCACATGGTGGATGGCATCTGACATGCATGGGGAAGCCAGGCTGCACCCAGGCATGGCAATTGGTTTTCAGCCAGTAAAGGGTTGGGGAGCAGGCGCAGTGATTGATTTTAAAAACAGCCCTGTGTGCAGCCTAATAAGGATGGGAGGAGCAGCTTTACTAAGGAGAGGATCAACAGAAAGGTCTAGCAGCATTCTAATGGAGAGATGGGATGATGGGCCTGGTCAAAGGGTGGGCCATGAACAGTGAAAGGCCTAGGCCATTAGTGCAGCACCCATCCGTACTTGCTCCAAATGTTGGCCACAGGTACTCCTGTGCTGGGGCAACAAAGATCCCCAGAAGGGAAGGTGTAAGGAATGGGGACACTTAGCAGAGGGTCCAGGCAACCTATTGGGCCTAGGCCTGATCCACGCAGTGGATGGTGTCTGATCGTCAACACCGGCTGGGATGCCGGGCTGCATCCAGGCTTGGCGATTGGTTAGCAGCCTATAAAGGGTTGGGGGGCAGCTTTACTAAGGGGGAAAAGGTTGAAAGACAGTGAAGGGGAGAGATGGGATGATGGGCCCAGTCAAAGAGCAGGCCAGGAGCAGGCTGAGCTTTGGATGGCCTAGGACATTAGCGCTGTGTGGTAGGTGACGCCACAAAACTGCGGTGATCCTTTCTTAACTGAGTTGGTAGACAGCAGCATTGGCATTAAGGGATATTTAAAAAGAAAAGGTGATAATAACAAACAAGAAAATGGTGTATATCAATAGGATCAATGGGTAGGCAGCCTAAAAGGAACCAGGTCAATTTAGGAGGAGTTTTTCAAGGCCTGGAGGGCAAGGAAAATGCAGGCAATGAAAAGAGTCAGAGCGAATTGGGGGTTCAGATGGATACAGAGGGATAACCAGTGGGCCAGAAGGGAACTTGATTTAAAAAATAACAGGGAAGCTGTACGATGCAAAAAAAAAAAGAGAGGGAGATGATGTGAATGCTATTGTCAGATTGTTTGAGATCAAGAAAGACATTAACTTTTCTTTTTTTCCTCAGTTTTTTCTCAATTTTCTTTAAGGAGTTGCAGCAGGCATGGCACCAAGGAGGAGCATGCCCACCAGGGAGGATGCCTACAGTGCCATATTGGAGTTGGCAGGCAGGGCAAGCAAAGTTTGGGAAGTGGTAGAGGGTATGGAACCCGGTAACATAGAAACTTAGTAGTTGATGGCAGATAAGGACCGCAAGACCCATCCAGTCTGCCCATTTCTTTTTCTACCTTATAAATGTGTCATCGGCCTTTGCATGGGAAAAGCGGGAAGCTGAGAGAGGCAGGGGTGGGAAAGGAAAATGGCTTCTGGTGAGGACAGCTAGCCCAGAGAGATCGCCCTGGGCACCAGCAGTCCCAGCCCAGCTAGCTAGCCCAGAGCTGTCATGCTCTAGTATTCCCAGTTTGCCTCTACCTCATCTTGAGCATAGGCTCCTACAGACACCAGAGCCCACCCCAGTGTTTTTGCCAATGCCTAATCCACAGCCTATTACAGCTCCAGCCAACCCTCAGATGCCATGGCAGCTACCAACAAGGCCAGCAGGCCCAAGCCCAGTAGAACTGATTTGGCCAGGACCAGTCCCATAATGGCAACAGCACCACAATCAGGTAATGGGGGAGTGAATGTAGGGGACAGCATAAAAGAGTACGTGGAACAAATGATTAGTTCCTTAGGGACAGGGGGGATTGGGGCAACTGGAAAAAGCTTTGTCAGATATTAACGCAGGACACGGTATACCAAGAAGTGAAGAAAAGCCCACAGAGGTACCGGGAATGGGGATGGGATCAAGGGAAATTGGTTCCCCAGGCATGACAATAGGTGAACATGTACCAATGGTCACAAAGGAAAAGATATGTAAAGGGGAATATGTGGACATATTTATACTGATCAGTAGGGAGATGGTGACAAAATATGATGAGAAGGAGAGCATAGGGAAGAGTGAGATGGCCACAGCAGTTGTACTGTCAGGAAAGAAAAAGGCAGATAAATTTACTAAGGGAAAGACAGGGGACGTTGGTTTGTCGGTTTTGTCACATACTCGACGATATTCATGGAAAAGAAACCTGAGTTGGGGATACCACTTATTACATATTCTTTGATCATTCAGAGAGTGAAGTCTAGGGAAGGGGGTTATAATACAGCATTCTGCTCCTGGCCACAGTGCAGATTCTGACACTCTTGCTCGAAGTGTGGAGGAAGCCGTCCAGCTTCCAAATGTTGGATGCATTGGAATCAAGGGGGGCAATCCAGTGGAGCACCCAGTACAGCTATCCAGTCCTTTTGGGGGGCACAGGGATATAGGGGTCAGGCTTGGGATAGAGGAGCCAGAGGGAGAGGCTACAGTGGAAGAAGAGGACAGGGCTACTGAAGAGTTCATTAAGGTTAACAGAGGGACACGGGGGGTACAGGGGGATGAGACCACAACATAAGGAGACAGAGTTGGGCAGAAGGGGACCATCAGGTGTACAGCATCAGTGGGCAGTTTCCCATGGGCGAGGACCCCCATCAAGGTAGAAGCATTTGAAAGACAGCTAAGAGGTTACCCCAATGGGACAGCAGTGGGATGACTCATAGATGGTTTCAGGAGAGGTTTTAGTTTATAATCCTGGGGCCCCAGAGTAGGCAAGGAGGCAAAAATGTTGGGCTCAGTAAAGGGAAATGAGGATATCTTGAGGAAAAAGTTTAAAAAGAAAAGGGATGCTGGGAGGGTAGAGGGGCCATTCAGGGATCCACCTTTATGGGGCCTGAGGGTATCTCCCCTTGGTTTGGTGCCTAAGAAACAACTGGGATAGTACAGGGTCATCCATCCTCTGTTGTACCCAGAGGAGGACTCAGTCAATGATTATATTGATGAAAAAGACAGTAAGGTGTCATATGCCACATTAGATGTAGCAGTCCAGATGATCAGGGCCACCCCAGAGGCCTGGCTGGCCAAGACAGACATAGAATCAGCTTTTAGGTTGCTACTGGTAAGGCTAGATGATTGGGACCTGTTAGGGTTTAAGGTGGATGGGCAGTATTATTTCAACAAGGCCATGCCTGTGGGGTGTTCCACAGCTTGTGCCATGTTTGAACTATTCAGCACATGCCTACAGTAGATTTTTCAACAGAAGACAGGTTACAAGGTGATCATACATTATTTGGATGATTTTCTACTCATCGGGAATGGGAAACAGGAAGTGGAACATATGCTCTCCTGTTTTCAAGACCTGTGTGGTGAACTGGGTGTGTCATTGGCTCCAGACAAAATGGAAGGACCCAGCAGAACCATAGAATTCTTAGGGGATAGAGACTGACTTGCAAGCGCAGATGTTCTATTTGCCTGACAACAAGGTAGGATGATTGAAGGAACTGATTGGGGTACACCTGGACAGAAGGAGGGTTCAGTTATGACAAGTGCAATAGTTACTGGGACACCTCAATTTTTCCTGCAGGGTGATAGGCCCAGGGAGGGCGTTTACCAGACGCCTGGCCAGGACAACCAGGGGTGCGGTCTGACCACACCACTGGGTCGACATTACAAAGGGTGTAAAAGATGATTTACAGATTTGGGGCACATTCATACAGAACTTTAATGGTAAATCCTTTGTAGCAAGAGGACTGGGTTTACAACATGAACCTGGAATTGTACACAGCTGCAGCAGGTGGGCTGGGCATGGGAGGGGCACTTTTGGGGAAAATGGCTTTCAGAACCGTGGCCAGATGAATTGGTTAAGGAGGGTTTGACCAAGGACATCGCACTTTAGGGATCACACCAATATGGGTCAGCATCTTATTATGGGGTGAGGAACTCCGTAATCAGAAAGTGACCTTCTGGTGTGACAACAGAGTGGTAGTGGACATTCTCAACAATAGAAATTCAACATCAGAATCAGTGCTGAGGTTATTACATCAGTTAGTATTGCAGGGTTGACAGCTAAACATGTCTTCTAGAGCTAGGCACACTGACAGGGTATGGAATACCTTAGCTGACAGCCTTTCCCATCTGCAGTTGGATAGATTCTGGGCAATTGCCCTGAAGGCAGAGGAACAAAAGACAGCACTTCCATCGGTCATATGGGACATTGGCTGGAAGGAGCTGAACTGCTGTTTCGCAACTCCTGGGCACCCAGGATCTTGAGGGCATATGAAGAGCCTTGGTGGGCACTCCAAGCATTCAGGGAATTGCACCTCAAGGAGGTAAGTGGGCTGGTCACAGATGAGCAGATAGGAAAATTCATAGTTTATCAGTGGGAAAGGGGCCTAGCTCATGACACAATGGAAGTCCATCTCTCAGCGATCAGTATAGTATGCAGCCTAAAAGGTTGGCATGACCTGACTAAGAACATACTTGTTAGGGGAATGCTGCAAGGCTGGGGATGTCTAAAGCATAGGGCAACCTACGACAGGCGACCAGTTTCCGGTCCGTTGTTGGGCAGGCTCTTAAGTGCCCTACCCAAGATATGCAAAACCTCAGATGATGCTATTTTATTTCAAGCCATATACTTAGTAATGTTTTGTGGGGCCCTGAGGGTGAGCTAAGCAGTGGATCATGGGAAGAGAAATGACACCAAGGAGCTGGAGTGGAAGGATGTAACTTGGGAGACGGGACAGATGCGGATACTAATTAAGAGGTCCAAGACGGACCATGAAGGGAAAAGGTGTTGGATGACTATGAAACCACACAGCAATTTAGTAATCTGTCCGGTGAAAGTGTTGTGGGCTTACGCCACAACAAGGCACAAAAAGAAAGCTCAGCTCCTTAGGCATGGGGATGAAAAGGGAGTCACGAGCTATTAGATCATAGCAGTCCTTAAAAGAGGCATAGAATTCTTGGGTGAAGATCCAGCTAGGTATTCATCTCACTCCTTTAGGATTGGATCGGCATCACAGGCTACCACAGAAGGGGGATCCATAGGGCAGGTACAAGAGATTAGACGTTGGAAGTCCAAATGTTATAAGAGATATATATGGCATCTGAATAAATAAATTGACTTACCATCTTTCTCTTACCTTACAGGTTGAGCATGTAGAAATATATATATATATAATAGTGGCACGGTAGTGCCACTATAGTTAGGATTGAGGAGCCATTTACATGTTAAACCCAAAATTGTGCACCTTAATAACTTTGCAACTGTTCAACGGATTTGCCTGCAATTTGGAATACATGATCAAGACCCATGCACCTTGGGATCTGCCAAGTTTTTTACCAGTCGCATATACGGCTGCGGAGTTATTATGCGTGATCTGCGCACGCGTTTATGCTTTTCTGGAATTTTTACTGTCGTTTTCTACATGTCGCACGGTTTGTGCGACCAGTCCGAAATCTTCAGGGAACATGCGGTTGGAGTCCCCAATGTGCCTTTTGAAGATTTCGTGAAAAAATATTAAACGGTTCAAAAGTTATTCAAAAAACAAGCTCCCATTATAAGTCAATGGGAAAAGTTAACAAAAAGTTCGACAGTGTCGCAAATGCAGTTTTTACTTTCGTAAATGGCCCTTTTACTATTGCAAATCCGCCATTTTGTTTTCAGTTAGCGATCAAAAAAATGCTTGGCATTTAAAATTGGGACCCTCTAGCAACCTAATTATTTTTGTATTCACCTAGTCGGACCCTGCGGATGCTAACCATGTCTTTATTTTGAGGTAAAACACCCCAGAAATATGTTTTTCCAATTTCTGGAAAAAGTACTTTCACAAAGTACTGTCGCACTATGACACTGTCGAATGAATTTATGAAGCTTTTAAACTTTGACAGTACTTTTCTAGGCTGTGGGAAAATGACAGCAATTCTTTGGCACCCTGCTGTAAAAGAACAGTTTGGTGTTTTGGCATGAAATTTGGAGGGATCGCAGCCGACATCTCACAGATGTGTCTTTAAGTGTTTTGTTGAAAAAATATTACATGGTGGCAAAGTTACGGCTCTCCAAAGTTTTCCCATAGGATAACATTACAGCTTCCGACGCATTACAGGAATCCTTTGGCACCCTGCTGCAAAATAACGGTTTAGTCTTTTGGGCTGAAATTTGAAGGGAACACAGCCAACATCCCACACATGTGCCTTTTTGTGGCTTGGTGAAAAAATATTACAGGGAGTCAAAGTTATGGCACTCTGAACTTCTCTTTTTTCCCAAAGGATAACATTACGGCGTTCGCCGCACCTTTCAGGGCCCGTATCTCGGAAATGATGCGAGATACGGACTTTTTGTCGGAAAAGCACTTAGGGGCTAAGTACAAAACTAGTGAGGAAAGTCATAAATCATATGACTTTTAAATTTTTTTCTACGTCGTACGGTTCCTGAAATATAAGCAATTTAGTATTCCAAATCCTCATTTTCTGCTCCGAGAACCATTATTATCCATACATTCTTTGTACTCACTGTCTTTCTCTATGCAGCTTTTGGGGAAAACCAGCCTGTGTGCTTACATTACTGTTACCGTTACTGTTTCTGCTTGCGGTTCTGTTCCCGTTTCACTTAACGTTCACGTCTATGCCACCACATGTGTTACCCTTTGCGTTTTCATTTGCGCTTGCTTTTGCGTTGTTTTTAACATTTCTGTCTACACTACTGTTTCTCTTTCTGTTTCAGTTTTCGTCACCATGTGCATTACCATTTGCGTTTGCGGGCACAATGTTACTATGTGACAAGACATCACATGGCGGGTCCCGCCGCTGCATTACATTTACTATTTCTCATTATCATTCTCAAAAAGAAGGGAAATTAGAGGCAAAAAACTCTGTTTAATGCATTAGTTAGGGTTGTTCCACACCGACAAAAGCGAGGAAATTTGGAGTTAGGGTTGAAAGCCCCCCTTGGACCCCCCCGCCCACACCCCCAACCGGCATCAGGGTGCGCATTAGGGTTGTCGGTCCTAACTCTCACCCCATTCTCCTACACCTCTGCTTCTTTACACATGTGATGGGGTGAGAGTTATGGCTGACAACCCTAATGCACACCCCAATGACAGTTGGGAGTGTGGATGGGGGGTCCAAGGGGGGCTTTCAACCCTAACACCGAATTTCCTCACTTTTGTCGGTGTGGAACAACCCTAGCTAATGCATTAAATGGAGTTTTTTGCCTCTAAAATATATATATATATATATATATATATATATATATATTATGATAAGAGAGGAGGGAAGTGGGGGGAGGGCTAGAGGAGGGAGAATTTTATCAGAGATAGAACTCGGCTCATTTATTATTTTATCTCCATACTAGGATGGAGCCAATGCACTGAAATCTGGATATGCAGGCATTCCTACATTTGCTGAGCAGAGATGAGAGCCGAGAGGAAAACGGGGGGAAAGCGTGGGAAAGCAACTCTATCAGGATGTCAAACATTGTAGGCTGTCATGGAAAGGAGTTTGGGGGATGAAATGAGCACAACTATTACCCATCCTGCTGGAGATGAGGGAATGATGCCCCACACCAGATATGATCATTTTTCATCTTGGGGGAAATGTCATTGGGTCCAGGCCCTGGTTGGACATTTACTTGCAAATAAAGCATGAGCTTGAAAAAATTAAGCAATGGTGGCCCTTGGTAGCCTTAGTGTGGTCTGATATGATATCGCAAAGGGTGTGGCGGAATGAACACAGCCACGAAGCTGTTGAGAGGGCCAGGAGGAAAATGAATAGGAGGACAGGCACGCTGTTCCAAGCTATGGGAGGATGGGTCATTCTGTGGGAAATGGAAGAATGAGTAGATGATTTCTACCATTCAGATGGGGTACACCTGTCTGATTTAGGGATGGACATGTTCAATGCTGAAATCATGGGATGCACTGAGGTGTGGAGGAGGGAAGAAGGGAGATGAAGAAAGGGAGGAATGTCTGTCATCCAACAAAAGCTGGAGACAGGCTGTGGGAGAACAATATATCTAAAAAGGAGTCAAGGGTGGGAAGATAGGGTGGGGGAGGAATAAACTGGACAAGAAGGACAGCAACATCAAGCATCAAAAAGCAGAAATGGTCTACATCGTTACCTCCAACCCATTCCATCTGTAACAAACCTAACATAGTACAGTATAGGAGAATGGGGCGAGCATTAGGTCCATGACCCAAGACACACCCTGATGCTTGTTGATGTGTGGAGGGTAGGGGTTGTTTTGCAATGGTAGGGTAGGTTGGGGTGGGGATTACAACTCCAAGGCACACCCTAATGCTTATTTGTGTGTGGAGGTGGGGTATGGTTCCAATGGTAGGGTTTGGTGGGGGAGGGGTATAACAGTTGTAAACCCTAACATCCAATTTCCTGACCTGTACTACTTTGGTTTAAGACCTATGTCTAGAATCCTAACTTTGTTTTAAACAAAGTTTTGTTAATTAATGTATATCTATATATATATATATATATATATATTCATGGCAAAAAAACTCCATTTGTATTACATTTAGACAGTTGTATGTTATTTCTGTCACCTGCTGCTGGTTGTCTGTGATTGGTCGTGTTGCCTGGTCCTCCCCCTACTTGCATGTGTGTGTGTGTGTGTGGTGCTGGGGGGTGGGGAATTGAGGTGGGTTTTCAACCCTAACACGAATTTCTCACTTTTGTCGCCGTGGAACACTCCTAACTGATGCATTAAACAGAGTTTTTTTTGCCACGAATTTCCTGTCTTTTTGAGACAGCATAATCTCATACTAAATTGTATATGTTGGTGAGACAGTACCTCCCTTTTTACACCACACTCTGACAAAGATATAGATAGCTTTATCAGAATATAAACTTGTCTTATGCTATTCATGCGGCAATAGTTCATGTGCTACACCTTTCACATGAAAATGAAGTCATACATAAAAGGAATAGGAGAGTAATATGTGCACCACATGGACCAATAGTACATGTACTCTGCTAAGTAGAAAATATGCATAGATGAACCTCTTGTACTTTCTTTGTATGCAGTAATATACCAAGACCAGTATACATATCAGCAGTGTAACTTAATATATAATAAAAAACACAACACATGTAGATAAGGCTTAAAAACAACTATTAACAGTTGATTAAAAAGGCCAAATTAAAAGTTCAATTGGTACACAAAATCAGTCTCACAAAACAATATTAAAAAAGTATCACATCAAAGTTTAAAATACATGTAAAACAGTATAACAGGTACTTGATGAGGAAGTTGTGACAGTAGCACAGAACACATGAGCACAGCTGCCACAATTGTCTCTGTACACTGTCTATCATGCATCAAACAGTGATGATGTTATTGTCATTGTGTGACTGATAGTGTGAATGTTCCTGGGGTGGGCAAAAAAAACGATGCAAGCTGTGTACATAATTTAAGCAGAAAAACATTATGGTGTCTAAAAAAGATACATCTTTAAGCTATTTAAAAATATATAATTATAATATGTTTATGTGTAGACATATGCATATATATACACATACATATACATGTAAAGACATATAGATATATGGGTGCATTTGGAAAATTCCCACCGACCCATCAATAGAGGTGATCAAGAAATATTATCAGGAACATAAAAATCAGTTATCAGTGAAAGTGTATGATTTACAATAGTACACAAGTGTATACATATATTTAATTAACTTCTTACACAAACCAAAATTAAATGGCATATGGTAACAGGTACTATTTACATCAGTGAAAATCATCAAAGCTGTAATCAACATTCATAGTGAATTAATGAAGTATCTACATCACTAAAAACATTTAGTTAATAGTAAGTAATGGTTGCACACCATTCTATGAATATTACATAAATAACTTGTTATTGAGAAAATGTCACCTCTTGTTAATAAAAAATATGTACCACAACACTCTATACTACTGTCAATGATACCTATATGAAATCACTACAAACTAGAAACGTTCTACTAAATATCTATGTTATATTAATATATATAAAGACTATGTTTAAATACTTGTGAATTAAATAGTGTAAAACAGCAAAATATTTAACATTGTTTAATACATTCAGTTAAATAGCAATTAATACAACTGCTAAAAAACTAACAGTACTGACTCTAATAAAATAATGTATTAATAATCATATATTCAACACAGATGTATGAAAAGAAAATAGACATAGTACTACACTGTTGTGGTACAATATGGATGTATTAAGTCAAGATGCAAAGGGACAACAAAAACACAAGCCACACCTGGTGATACTCAGCATGTCACAGAGGGATGCCTATATCAGAGTATGGTACTCTTAAGTACAGGTCAGCAGATCATGTAGGAAACAGTGTTTAATTGTGATAACACAAAAGTGGCACAAACAAAAGCAGGATATCTTTTACTCATAAAAGATCCACATAATATCATGACGTGCACAAGTCTTTAAAAAGACATGTGATGCACAGTTTTGCCATGCACATGGACAAGTATTGTGCCTTAGTAGAGGCACACAGTTGGCTAGTGTGCCAAGTAGTACTTGTTATGGCTGCATACGACTTACTCAGAAGAAAAGACAATGACAGAACAGGAGGACCAGATAGGCATATCTCTTTTGCCATTTCAAAGTCTTTCTTAGACATCTAAGTGTGGTTTTTCTAGTGACTGTGAAGACAGTTGGCACTGATTGAAGACCACTGTAACTATTTTCACTGTGTCACTGATCAACACAACAATCTTATAAGTCAGATTGAGTGAACATATGCATGTAAACCATGCAATGTGTTAACAGTGTAATCTTGAATGCAGATTTGCATAAAAAAATAATGTTTATCTAGCAGAAGTCACTCTGTAACAAATTGGACAGCAAGTTATGCCACATGTTGTGTGACTATTCCTCTGATGCATGAAGATTGTAGTAGTTCTTCAATATCAGCACATATGCATCTTTTTTTGTGTCACGGTTCCCTCTGTTGAAAAGTGCTTGTGGAGACATTGCATTCAACCCAGCCAGTTCTGTACCTCAACAAAGAAGTGTAATGTCCAGAATGTACAGACTGACCACAGTGGTAGATCACAGCCTGAGTGTCAAACATTGCTTGGTTAAATACAATTCTACCAGCTGTGAAATCTGTGATAGGTGTGTCAACTCTGAGCCCGTTACAGTCAAATCTATGCAATACAAGCATAAGGTATTGAGATGAAGTCCTGCAACGTGTAGACTGAGTACATGTACCTCCACACCTTACACATAAGTGACCACTTTCTGTATTGGTAAACAGCTGCCGGAACTTGACACTTTGAGACTGAGGCACAAACCAGAGAAACCTAAAGCATGTCCTCAGTGGTTTCTCACTCTGAATGACCCCATGATAGACATACATATCTGGTAACATATGAGACAGTGAAGTACTGTCTTATTGGTATCCCCTCTTCATCCAAACTGTTTATGATGGCCATCATAAACTCGGTGGCATCCTGCTGCATGTTAGCAGCAAATGTACTGCACCCATCATATGTACCTAAGACCTGCCATAGAGGTGTCAGTGACTGTACATTGTGTAACTGATCAGAAGTCACGTTGACAACTTCCATCAATGTCTTTGATAAGGGAGTGTCTTGTGAAGCTGATATTGCCTGCACAAAGTGTGGCATGTGGAGAAAAGCTTGCATAGCTGAATTAACATAGCAGTTTACTCTAGTACTGTTACCAAACACTGGGACAACAGCCATACCAAGTGACTTCTGAGCAAGAGCTGGTTCTGCATCTGTATTTGACATTCTGATTTTCTTATTACTCTGCACAGTTGATTCGGTAGCGGCTGCTCATTTTCTCTTGTTGCCAGCTGAAGCTGTGACTGTGGGATGTGAGACAACCACATATGTAGGCAGTGGAATGAGAGACATCTGTGGCTGATTCAGAGTACGTAATCTGTTGTACTCCACAATACATTGCTTGTCAGCGCATATCTTCTGTGGTACGAGTGTTATGATGTGCAACCCAGAAAGACTGCAGATGCGTGAAAGTGGGACATAGCTCATGTCATCTTTGAAAATGTTTGTGCCTATGTCAACCATTGCTGAATCCAAACTCAAACCCTATGACTTGTGAATGGAAACAGCATACGCAACACATATTGGGAACTGTTTCCTGTTGACATAGATATCCTTAAATACTTGGAATTTAACACAGGTATGATCAATCTGCACAGACTTTTCCATGTTGTCAAACTGAACAAGTGTCTTGTTAAACGTCTTCTGAACATTGTATACAAAGTCGATAATGTCACCCATGGCACCATTTACCATGCCACACTCAACATCAAGATTATGCCGTAGCATGACACGCGCATTAATACAAACTGTAAGAACAGCTTGAAGGCCAGCTGTGAGTGAAACAGCCGACTTCAGTTCAGAGAGTCATTCGGTCATCTTTGCTACCAGCTTCCGACTTAGAATGACACCATCAACTGTATCATCAGCATGCAGGGTGACAATTTCTTGATTCTCTCTCTGCAACATAACATTGTTGAACTCAGCACATTTCTTAAGTCATGGCATAAGACACACAATCAGTGTGCCCTTGGAGTACACATCGCTGAAAACATCACATGCTGTGTGTATGGATGTATTATCCATTGTGATTCTTCAACCATGTAACATTAAAAGATGTTCTGGTGACAAAGAACCTGTATGAGCTTGATCCAACAGTGCCTTGTAAGCCAGATCACCACTCTGCCGCATGTTCTCACACAACTTGACGTATGTAAATAACTCCCACAGGTAAAAACCTCCAATGCAGCCTAGTGTATTCTTAGCCTGCTTGATAGTCAGAGCTGCAAAGACATGTTCTGCATTAACTGGTGTAAGCTGTAAAAGGTCTTCAAATAAAACTATGCTTTTACCACCAAATGCATCTCCATAGTCAGTGCCCAACATCTCCTGTAGACATAGGTGTATACAGGTAAGCATCAAATTAGAGACCATGCTAATCTCATCAATGATTAGTAACTTCATCTTAGTAAATATAGAATGAAGCTGAGATGCAACCTCAAATGACAGCTTATGATACTCTTTTGCTTTGCCATGCTCCACTGGCAACATGAAGAGATGGTGTAACAAAACTCCACCAATGTTGTATGCAGCCAGTCCAGTGGGAGCACTAACAGCAACAGACATTGATGAGCCTATCATTTTCTGTTTTTCAGCCGTAATTGGCCTCTACAAGGAAGCTCTTTCTTGTACCTGCTGAGCTGCTAACAAACATCAGTAGTGGCTTGTGGTCAAGACGGTCAATTTCTTCTGTTCATGAGGTATACCATGCCAGACAGCATCAGTGACTGCAGAGTGCGCCACACGTTGTTGCTGATTGAGTCTGTCTCTCAGTTCTGCTGGGTCAACACTGCAGTGTGCGCCATGTTCCATAGCACTCTCCACTTCTGGCATGAGTACTTATGGAGCATTCAGAGGCAGAGGTACTCCAAATATACCTTCTCCTTCCGGGTCAAGGTTGTCCTGTGTACTAACAGGAGTGTTCTCTTCAAGTTGTTTCTGTGCCTTTTCAAGCTGCTCCTTCTCAGCACCTAGTCTCTGTATATATGTGTCAGAGCATTCAGTTTTGAATGTCTCATAACTGTGATTGAATTGTTCCTCAAATGTATCACAGTCACCTTTTAATTCAGACTCATTCCTCCAGGGTTTAAATAACAATAGCAGAGCAAAGTAGTAATGCTCTCTGCTCTCAGATGTGCCTAGATGTAATTTGCAGTGGTCAATGAGCCAAGGCATATGTCTCTTTACAAGACAGCCATCCACTCCTCTGACCTTGTAGATTGCAAGTGTGCAATCAGGTGAGACATCTTTCTTGTAGTTGTACCATTTAGCCACCTCACATAGACACATACCATCCATGTCTCTGTGTCTACAAGGGTAGTATGTGTCAATCAGGTTATTCTTCAAAATAGATTTTGAAGAGGGTCTGTTGAGAGCCAGTTCCTCAATCTCAGCATGAGGGAATAAGTACATGCTTGTGCTTCTCTTTGTAGTTTATACTGAGAAATCACACAGCATTAGATTTGCCGTACAAATGTGTACCGATCAAGTGATAGCTGGCCTCATAAGCACCACATTCTCTGTGTGATAGGGTCTTCAATCCCAGTGACCACAACTGAGATGTCAGTGACTTACTTGAACTGGCACTATCTTCCCAAAGATCTTGCAAGATAGTCTGTTCATGTTTGGTGATGTACGAAGTGACGTACCGAACCAGAGCCAACGAGTTGTCAGCCACAAACTGAACAGCTATGTTTGCTTGCCACATTAGAAGAAGAGTGGGGCTGTAGTCATTGATATGCACTTCATTCTCATCCCTGGGTCACTCATATACCCTCTTGGTTGATTTTGCCTACAAGTGGTGTCACATAGCTGAAAACAGTTCATTCATGCGACCATCCTGACAGACAAGTCTGGGAAATCCAAAGCAACATCTTGTGTACCAATCGGATTTGTTCTTCACTACCCGGCAGCAGTATTTCACACAAATATGGCATTGGAACTTCTGCACCAACTTCTACAATGTAGAACTGTCATACTTGTCCGGTGAGCGGCAAGTGATGTATCGCCTAATGAATGAAAGCACTTGTGCTGCTTCATGTTTGCCTATGCGTAGGGCGTCCCTGATCCACAGTAACATGTGAATATGAGGAGTGCCTCGTGCCTGATATTCCATCCTCCAGAAGTAATGATCCACAACACCAAGAGGCGGATTGTCCTTTGACAAAATGAAAGTCACAATATCATGGAATCGCTTGTGAAAATGTCTAGTCACAGACACTGGGTCAAGTGAACACATTTCTCTGACAGCCATTGATGAAATGCCCACTACATCACAATTTGCCCACTTCAAGAGTTCAATGAGCTCCTCCCAGGGATACTCGGCACAGCTGAGTTTGATGAACCATGTTGCTGCACCATACTCTCGCAGCATAGTCATCACCTCAGAGTGTCTGCTATACCAGTATTCTTTGGTGCCATGTAGACTTGACAGTATGGAAGACAAATTGACTTGCACATTTTCGTCCTTTTGTCTTAATCTCTGTAAAAACGTTACGACAGTGATTCCATAAAGTGGAGTTGTGAGCCGTATAGTATGTGCAATAGATGCAGACAGTATGATAAGCTCACTCTCCCAAAGGAGATGGAACAGGTACTGTATGTTGCGTCTGAATTTGCCATCCTTACTGAGCACACAACTGGTACGGTATTCAGCACCTTGCACATGCACTTCTCTATCATTTAGACATCCACCTGACCCTTTTGGGAATAAATCCAGAAAGCAACATGCTTCCAATGTTGCCTCCCAAATGCTGACAGGTTCATCTTCCACCTGTTTCATTTGGTACAGATCAATGTTATCCCCTACTTGATCTCTGCCATGCAGTGGATGTATTGTGTACTGTTCATACACCTTATCATTTGTCTCTACATTGACCTTCTCAATCATTGGTTTTGTGGTATCCAACACATTATGTTCAGCAGACACGCTAGTCTTGTGATCAGTGTCAAGGTCTGCATAAAAGGGATTGCTGCTCTTCAAGTAAGCGCAAGCTTCACCTTCTCTACATTGGCAACATCCTGCAAAATTACCTTTGACTTTGTTGGAACACCATTGACAAGAATCACCAAACTGTTCTCACTGGCGATTGCCTCCACATTTTCCTGCAGAGGAAGTGGAAGATACATAACGGAACCCTTAAGAGACCTAATGAGTTCCTTTTGTGGAATGTTCTGTGTTTTTGTATTCAGACGTAGAATAGTTTGAAACAGTTTCATAGTCTGAATAAAAATCTGCTCAAACATATTCAATGTGGCAATCTCAGCAGGCATAACATTTGCCTCCATATTGTTCAACAATGACCTTGGTGGCAGAGTGTTAGTCTTCACCTTGGAGAAACAGTGCTTGCACATCACAATGATTGGGTCTAACTAGAAGTCACACTTTCACAGCAGAAATTCTGACAGTGAAACCACATGTCATTGTATGGTGACAAGGTTTCCAGATAAACTGTGACCGTTTGTTTCTGGTAACAAAGCCGATTACTAGGCACACATACAGAGTCAAGTTTCTCTGTGTTTGCCAACTCAAATTTGGCAATGGATTTCCCAAACTGCTTGAGAATATCTGTTTCTAAGACAGAGATAGAATTTCCATCAGCAATTGATGACTGCTCAATCATAGTATCTGTAACACTGCTGTCATGTTGCAGCTGTTTCAGAAATGTCATGGCACCATGCATGTCACCAGACTGCAGTAACTCATTAAGACAAGTATACTGCACAACAACTCATCGCACCTCATAGACCCTATACAAAGAGTTCCGTATCCCTGATTGATGCACTCCCAGCATCTGCATGTTGTGAAATACACTGTCACAAACACCACTATCTAGGCATGCAAGTGAATGATCCATAAGTCAAGTATGTGGATGGATCTCACAAAGGTCTATAGTCTCAAACATTTTATGTCTGTCTTTACGATCAGTAATGACAAACAGGTTGATAAAGTGTTTGACTTTGTCAAATGATGATTGCCTCTGGTTGCAAGTCGCATCATATGTCCACAACTGACATTGATGCTTACGAGGCTGAACAGTTGCCTCAGACTCATCATCTGACTGTGTTGTAATGTCATCACATACACTTAGCACATTACACAGTTTACCGGACTCATCAATGCAGAACTCGCTGTCCTTTTTCTGTGAGTAATATGACTCCTAGAAATATGCCTCTGAGTGCTGTGTGTGTAGCCAGCTACCTGTGAAAATGTTACAGAAGTTGTGTTGGTTCAAGACAGGATAGCATTGTAGCCTCGTCTTAGTGCTGTACACAACTTTTCTGAATTGCTCAAGTACTTGTGCCATTTTACACCACAAGTGTTGAAGAACAAATAGTGCTCTGTTGACAAATGTACGGACTCTGAGACGCAATTTCATTAAACAGATGAGTCTTTAATTTTTTGCACTCATGTCTCATCACAGCAGCAATAAGTCTATCTAACTTAGCTCTAGAAGCTAGTGATCGGAAATACTGTTGCTTCCTCAGATGAGCATCAGCAGCCATGCCTTTACGCTTTTGCTTAGTACGCTTGTTTATGCTTGCCTTTGCAACATTAGTCTTCCATCTGAAAGATTTCTGCAACTGTTGCTGAGCTGTGCATATTTGCTTTGCAGTTGAGCAAGTACGTATTATTTCTGTGGAGTGCGCGACCTGTGAAGTCACCCCTTGAGCAGAATGATGATTCAGTTTACATCTTGATGTACCATGTGTGGTTTTCATACCACTCTTAAGCAGCAGTGTACTACTATGATACCTGTTTCATCTCTACATAGAACTGTGTCTCTGCTTAGAAGGCATCTTTCTTCTCTAGAAATTCACAGTAGTGTGGGAAAATGTTCTGTAAGTATCAGACACCTGTATAAGAAATAGAGAAAAACAAATATTTAGTGGTGAGCAAACATTGTTTAATAACATTACATAGTCACACACTGTTCATGTGTCATTTTACGTGAGTAGATAACATTGCTAACAAAACGTTACACACACAATCCTTCTCACAGTGGAACACTAGTGAAGAGAACATACAATGCTTTCAGATGTTGCACAACAGAAGCTGACTTATGACAGAATTTCTGAAAATATGGCAGAAACTAAATTATTGTAAAATGCTTAAGTATTCACTCTATTTTCCTCAAAAATCAGTTTTTTTTGTGACACTTTCGCAAAGTAGTATCGAATGTACAACAGTGTCGCAAATATTGATGTCGTCAGCACGACAGTGTCGAATAGCAGTGTCGCAAAATAGTGTCGCACGCACAAAAGTGTTGAATAATAGTGTCACAAAATAATGTTGTCAGCATGAAAGTGTCGAATAATAGTGTCATGAGCATGAAAGTGTCGAATAATCACATTAAAAAAAACACCCTATTTAAGACTAAGTCAGTCAGATACTGCTTTGTTTTTGAGTGACGGACGCTCACACCAATGGAACATAACATTGATCAGGCCATGTCAGGCAACCAATCACAAGTGCTGAAGATTGGAGAAGAAGGATATAGCAGCCATCTTAGAAAAAAAGGAAGGACCCTGCTTTACTCTGTGTAAGTACATCACATTTTCTATACAATTTTTCTAGCATTATAAAAACTAATAATACCACAAAAATAGCATCAAATAAAATGTTTTTTACTCCTCTCTTTAACTATGGCAATATAAATAACCTGTTACACTGTGAAAAGAAGTTATTACTGTTTAAAGTCAGCATGTCAGTGACTACTTGCTAGCACAGATACAGCTGCAAATGGAGGCAGAAAGCAGACAGCACATGTATCATAAAACAAGAGGCAACCAATGATAGTGTCTGTTTACTTGTGATTGTTTGAACTAGCCTATGAAAATGTAGTATTTTCCCACCTAGAAACCTTGCAACATTTCTGGTTGACAGGAGCTGTACCCATTCAGTGTAGCTGTAGTGCATGCATCCACTGTATTGGTTAACCATGAGAAAGTATTAACCAATTAGTTTGTTTATTCCTGTATTTTGGGACAGCCCACCAAAGCAATATTGAAGCAGAGAGAGACATTTCAGTTTCATATTCAGTAGTGACTAGATACTGCAGGACAAACACAGATTTGTTTTGGTAGCTCTCTGTCCACTTCTCAGTTTAAAACCTTAGAATGGCAGAAAACAGCAAATGGACTGTGTGGGTCGTTGGCAGCAGCATAGTATGATGAGCTTCAGAGTATGCTCAGAGAAGTGATTTTGGCAAAGACCTGCAGCTTCCAAATTGCTCTGTTAAGTGGTTTGTCAGCAGAGGCATGAGGTGGTAGCATCTCATGCCAACAATGCACAGACTACTGAGCACTTAAGCTCATCCGGACATACTGCTGATTCATCTCGGAGGCAATGATTTAGGCACAAATTGGTAGATGTAGTAGCAGAAGGAAAATTGGACCTTGCTTCTATTATGAGTATGTTACCTGTCTGTAAGATCATATTATTAGATGTTACATAGAGTAGGGTCTGGCAAGCAGAACAACACATGTACCTGCTTAACAGGGCACAAAGAAAGGTAAACATACAGATTTCTGGATATCTGCACATGTCTGGGATGCACAACATAAGTCACCCTGAAATTAAGTATTGTAATGATTCACTATACCTACCAGATGGTGTGCACATCTCTCATGCTGGTAATTGCCTTTTCCTGGGAGATCTTCAAAATGGAATCCTCACAGTCATCTAAAAATATCAGACTGTTTAAATGTACACCTCAAAATAAACAGTTGTTTTAAGAGCCAAAAAACCTTGGTTAAAAAAATAGACAAGCTGCATACATAACATACATAACACACACAAACATGCAATCTGTGCGGTCACAGTACTTTCACAGATAGTAACTATCAATTTGAACTATGACACATTACATCTTCTCTGTGACTGTGCACTAATCTCACAATATGTCTCCTTGCACTGTCATCACTGCCTTGTCGACACCATGCACACTATCACTGTACTCAGTTGAGTGGAGGTGTCACCTGACACATGTACATTAATGAAAATCAGTCATCATCAGATGTGACACAGTGACATTACACAGTATCTGTAATTCTATTTTGTGAAAAAAAAATGGCAGTACATGTTGACAGTCGGCTGTTCATTAACCAGTCTACACTTGAGACTTGTACTTGGACTATGGGCAATGACTGCCATGTGAAGTGCTATATTGGGAGGGGGACGGGGTGGGGAGGAGAAATTAATTGTCTATGTGACTTACTGTAGACATGAGTGCTGTAATTTAAAAAAAAATATATCAGAGATATTCAATCTTTCTGATCATCTCTGTCCACACAAACTGTGTAAAATTTGTTAAAACTCAATCTACCTAGCCTCAAAAGAACACATATACAGACATATACTAAATCACTATTATCTCTCTCCCTATTTATTTCAGCATTAAAACAATTCGGACTAGCTTAATAATGAGAATCTGGAGTATGGGGGAGGTGTGCTGTCTGGTCGAGGTGGCACAGACCAAGGAGAACTCAAAGATCCTGATGCAGAGCAACAACTGGAAGCTGGACACCATGTGGAGGCGCTTAAATGCACATCAAAGTTATCATTTCAAGATAAGAAATAAAACATCAGAGATATGCAAAAGGCAGTGGAAACTGCTGCGCCAGCATTTCTATGCATTAAAACAACATGAGGAGATACTGGATAATGATGTCGGCTGGTACTACCTCACCCACGAGATGTGGGAATCTGCTGGGAAGCCTTCTGCTGGGGAGCACCTACAGCATCATAAGTATAGAGAAAACTTAATACTAAACACAAAATGTTTAACAGTCATAGCAATGCTGCACAGTCACATTTGGTACCAATGTCAGTGATTAAACAGTTGTAGTTCAGCTGTAGCATTCCACTCAGGACCTAGTACCTCGTCAGGGGTGGGTTGGGGGGCATTGCCTGGCTGAGGCCATGGAACTCCTCACTGACCTAACTAGTCTACAGCTGCTATCATGGAGCTATCCCAATGAAGTCCATGGCCTTAGTTGAGCTGTAGATCTCCACTCAGGATCCACTGACTGGTCGGGGGGGCATTGCCTGGCTGAATCTGTGCAACTACTCAGTGTCCTAAGTTGTCTGTAGCTGACTTCAGAGACATATACCGATGATGTACATGGCATTAATTGAGCTATAGCTCTGCACTCAGGATCCAGTGCCTGGTATAGCGGGGAAGGGGGAGCATTGCATGGCTGAGCCCATGCAACACCTCACTCTGCTAACTTGTGTGCAGCTGGAAAGAGGAACATATACCATCAATGCCCATGCCTTTAGTAGTGCTCTGGCTTTTCACTCAGGATACAGTATCTGGTCAGGGGGGCATTGCCCAGCTGAGTCTGTGCAAGTACTCAGTGTCCAAACTACTGTGCAGCTGGCAATGGAGACATATACCAATGATGTCCATGACCTTAGTTGGACTGTGACTCTGCACTCAGGATGAGTACCTGGTCTGGGGGGATTCCTGACTGAGGCCATGCAACTCCTCAATGTGCTAACTTGTGTACAGCTGCAATCAGAGAGGTATACTGTACATGTCCATGGCTTTATTTGTGCTGTGGCTGTGCACTCAGGATACAGTACCTAGTCTGGGGGGCATTGCCTGGCTGAGGGCCATGCAACTCCTCACTGTGATAAGTTGTGTCCACCTGGAATCATGGAGGTATACCATTGATGTCCATGCCTTTTGGTTTACTCTGGCTCTCCACTCAGGATGCAGCACCTCATCTGTGGGAGGGAGGGAGGCATTGCCTGGCTGAGGCCTTGTACTGCATAATGTTTAATTAAATGTGACTAAAGAAGCCTCAGTATAGTCTTAAGTACTAAACAAAGAGTAGTACACAGGTATCGAGAAACTAACAGAAGAAAAAAGAAATACAAATTAGTAATTTATGGAGAATATTAGCAATAATGAAATCACTATATACTGAAGTGCACAGTAATGTATACAACATTGTAAATATGTGTTATTATTCATTTACAGAACATTGTAGGTGTTCCCCACCTCAGGGCATGGTAGTACCAGCTGCGATGGAACCTGTGGAGGGCCATGACTCAGACGAGAGTATGATTCTCTTCGAGTCAGAAGGTAAGAGAAATATATACTAACATACTATTTGCCAGCAGATTAGGCCTTACGGTCTATCAAGTCTGCTCGAACCTTAGATCCTAAGTTGGGTGCCGAGGCCCTCCCATCCTTTGTGCTCCAGAAACCCCTATCATCCATCCCCACCCCCCTGGGACAGGCCATCATCTGATACATCCACTTTCTGTGTCTGTCCCACCCTCTCTTGAAGCCCTCCACTGTGGATCTCTGAACCAGCTCACCAGGCAGTGCATTCCAAAGGTCCACCACCTCTCAGTGAAAACCTCCTCCTCTTTCCCCTCACCCTTCCACCTTCCAACTTCAAACCATGCCCTCTGGTGATACCTCCCTGCTTTAGTCTAAAGATCCCCTGCATGTTTACCCTATTTATTCCCTTGAGGTACTTGAAGACCTCAATCATGTCCCCCCTGTCTCTCCTCTCCTCCAATGAAAACAGGTAGAGCTCCTCAAGTCTGTCCTCGTACGTCAAATCCCCTAGCCCTCATATCATCTTAGTTACCCTCCTCTGTACCCTCTCCAGGAGCTCTATGTCCCTCTTCAAGTGTGGTCTCCAGTACTGTATGCATTACTCAAGGTGTGGTCTAACCAGTCCATTGTACAGCAGCAGAATCACTTCCTTGCTCCTAGAGGTGATCCCCCTTACAATGCATCCCAACATCCTGTTTGCCTTGCTAGCCGCTCTCCTGCACTGCTCAGAGTTATTCATACTTGCATCCACCATGACCCCTAGGTCTTTTTCCCCTATTGAGGCCTCCAGCGCCTCCTCTCCCAGGGAGTACCTGTGTTTAGGGTTTCCCGACCAAGATACAACACCTTGCACTTGGTGATATTGAAATTTAATTTCCGTGTGTGAGCCCAGCTTTCCAGGGTGTCCAGGTCCCCTTGCAGGGCCAACCTCCCCTCTTCTCCTTCAACTACTGCTCCCATCTTGGAGTCATCCATGAAGAGACTCATTTCACACCCTATACCCTCCTTGATGTCCGATATGCATTAAACAGGATCGGACCCAGGACCCGAGCCCTGCGGTACCCCCACTACCAACTCTCTGAGTTCGGAGCTCCCACAGACCACTACTCTCTAGGTGCATCCAGCTAGCCAGTTTTCAATCCATCTGACCATCAAAGGGCCTACTCCTAACCCCATCAGTTTCTCCACCAGACCATTGTGGGGGGCAGAGTCAAACGCCTTGCTGAAGTCCAAGAATAATACATCCACAGGCTTTCCCCTGTCCAGTTCTGATGTTACCCATTTGTAGAACTCCACAAGATTGGTTTGACATGATCTACCTGGCACAAACCCATTATCAGACAATACCAATATCAGATAACCAGATGGCACTGACAGGGTGGACATTTCCTTAATGAGTTAATACAACTCAGCAATACCTCAACACAATAGCTTCTGAATGACTGGTATCAGTGAAATATAATATAAAAAGTACATGTGTTAAATTGAACTGTGTCAACACTTAGTTTCCAATACCTGGTCACGGGTGGGGAGGGGGGCCCATTGCCAAGCTCTTCCTGTGCAAGTCCTCAGTCTAACAACCTGTGCATGAGAGCTCTCAATTAGCTACATCATCACTATCCATGAGTGGTTGATTAAGGACATAGAACATGGAAGTGGAATGAATGATGTGCAGCCACTGACAGACACCTATATTATTGATATCCGTGGCTTCGCTTCAGCTGTGGGTTAGCACTCAGGATCCTATACCTTTTGTTTTGAATGGTGGAAGTGAGTAGTATTGCTAGACAAGGGTGCACAACATCTCACTCGCATAATTTGTGTAGATGTGCAACCATACACCTATACTGTTGATCAACATATATGTCCTTGGTTACTCTCTCACCACTCAGCATACAGCACATCTTTCTTTGGGGGGGCGTGATCATAGCATGGTCGATGCTGCACAACTCTCCAGTGTCCTAACTAGTGGACACCTGTATTTGGTAAGTAACAGCATTAATGTCAATAACTTCAGTTGACCAGTACATCTGTTACAAAGATACAAAACATAGATGATAATATATGGGCAATCACACACAACAAGGCTGTTTCCATCGAGTGGATTGAGATGACAGCATACAAACTCCAAAAGGGAAGCTCGAGACGTCCGTGCTATTATCTAAAGCCTGAGATGTAAACACATACCGAGTTGTGTGTGGCTAATCATATTCTATTTTTCAATAGTATATGCTTCTTACACTGGAGTGGCAGACCACCCAGTGAAGTGTTGGGGATTGCCTAGCTTAGTCTGTTCAACTTCTCAGTATACTACAATCTGTGCAGCTGGTATTGTAAGGTTCACCACTGATATTCATGAGTTAAGTTGTCCTGCACCTGACCATTTAGGTAACAAAACCTGGTGTGTAAGGCACGGACAGAATGAATGTGACATTGCTGGCTCAACCCATGATACTCCTTACTATCCTAACATGCATACAAGTGGTATAAATGAAGTATACCACTCATATCCATGAGTAAAATCCACCTGCAGCTCAGCATCTGAGATCAAATACCTAATGTGCCCAGGGTGTGTCCGGGAGTGCAGTGGGAATGGAATTGCTTGGCTAAGGGATGATGATGTACAGTACCCAAACTTGTGTGCAGACAGTATCAGGTATTCATTAAAATGTTATACATGCATTCACTTTGGCTGTGCATCAGCACTCAGGACACAATATATGTGCATTTTTGTGGGAGGAAACAACTGTATTTGCTTCTTTAATGCATCAAACTAATAACTGTTGTAACTTGTGTTCACCTGCTATCACAAAAGAGTGATGTTGATATCCAGTAGTTTACTTGCCTTATGTCTCGCAACTCAACATGTAGCACATAGTCAGGTGAGGGAACATGAAAAACAATACCAGTCTTAATGAACATAGAGATAGCAATAAGATCTGTTATCAAAAATGTATTTCTTTTTTTCCTAGCTGCCAGGGAGACTGGATCGGTTCAGTCGCTGCATGTGGTGAAGGAAGAGCCAGATGGCGGTGCTGAGCATAATTACTGCAACATAGTACATGCATTAGTGATATACAGAAGAAATAACACCTCTACATGTCCCTCTCA
Source organism: Neoceratodus forsteri (assembly GCA_016271365.2). NCBI lineage: Eukaryota > Metazoa > Chordata > Ceratodontiformes > Ceratodontidae > Neoceratodus > Neoceratodus forsteri. The sequence continues at coordinate 499,998,428 of CM057456.1, forward strand.
ATAACCTTGTGCACCTGGCATCAGAGGCGTATACCGATGATGTCCATAGCCTTACTTGGGCTGTGGCTCTGCACTCAGGATCCAGTTCCTGGGGGGGAGCATTGCCTGGCTGATGCCATGCAACTCTTCAGTGTGCTATCTTGTGTCCACCTGTAATCATTGAGGTATACCATTCTGCTGTGGTTCTGCACTCAGCATCCATTACCTATTGGGTGGGGCCGGGGGGCATTGCATGGCTGAGGAAGTGCAATGCCTCAATGTGCTAAGATGTGTGCAGCTGATATCAAACAGGTATAACAATGATGTACATGGGTTTATTTGTGCTGTGACTATACAGTCAGGATCCAGTACCTAATCTGGGTAGGGGGGGCTTTGCTTGGCTGAGGTCATGCAACTCCTCAGTGTGCTAACTTGTACGCAGCCATAATCAGGGAGGTATACCATTAATGTCCATGGCTTTAGTTTTCCTGTGGCTCTGCACTCACAATACAGTACCTGGTCAGGAGGGCATGGTCTGGCTGAGACTGTGCAACTCCTAAGTGTGCTAACTTGTGTACAGCTGCAGTTAGGTAGGTGTACGGTTGATGTCCATGGCTTTACTTTTGCTGTGGCTCTCCACTCAGGGAGTACCTGATCTGGGGGGGCATTGCCTGGCTGAGTCCATGCAACTCCTCAGTGTCCTAACTTGTGTGCAGCTGCAATCAGGAAAGTGTAGCACTGATCTCCATGGCTTTAGTTTTGCTGTGGCTTTGTACTCACAATGCAGTATCTGGTCTGGGGGGGCATTGCCTGGCTGAGGCCGTGCAACTCCTAACTGTGCTAACTAGTATACAGCTGCAATCAGGGAGGTGTACTGTTGATGTCCATGGCTTTAGTTTTGCTGTGGCCGTCCACTCAGGATGCAGTACCTGCTAACGGTAACACCAACGATGACGCCAAAGTAAAGACGAACGCAAACACAAACGTAAATGGAAGCGCGTACGCAAACACAAATGGTAATGCACATGGGTACATAAAATGAAATGCAAACAGAAACCAGTAATGAAAACACAAATGGTAACAGTAACACAAATGCAAGAGCAAATGAAAACACAAAGCGTAATGCACACTGTGGCGTAAATGGGAACGGTAACCTAAACGGTTACAGAAACGCAAGTGGAAACGCTAACTGTAACAGTAACAAAAGTGCACACCCTATTTTTCCCCAAAAGCTGCATTGAGAAACATAGTGAAAACAAAGAATGTATGCATAATAATGGGCCTTGGAGCAGAAAATGAGAGCTTGGAATACTAAATTGCTTATATCTCAGGAACCGTACAACGTAGAAAAAAATTAAAATTTCATATTATTGGCTAGTTTTACACTTCAACAAAAAGTCTATATCTTGAAGCATTTCTGAGATACGGGCCCCGAAAGGCATGGCAGACTCATAATGTTACACTATGGGAAAAAGCGTCAACTTCGGAGTGCCATAACTTTGCAGCTGTCTAATATTTTGTCACCAAACCACCAAAAGGCACATCTGTGGCATGTTTGCACACAGAGGTTCTTTGTCTTTTAAATAGTTTTTTGTTTTAATGGGTTCACCACAGCCTAACCCAGATAGACCATCTTAGGGTAGCTGGTTCATTCCACTGGGGTGTCAAACAGACAAGGCATACTGATGAGTCCTGGTAGGATGAAACACGTGTCTATGTCATCTGTTAGCACCCTTTGCAAACTCTGTGAGAGGCCTTTCAGCACCATGCAATTCTGCTTAAAGTTGAACCAGCATAATATTCTGTGTTGATTTGCATATGCAGTTCATGATGCTTTGCATTGTGTGGGCATGTGTGATTTTGTATTTCTTTGAAACTTGGCTTCCCAGCCAAATGCCCTTTGTGGTAAGCAAGCACTGAGGCTCTTTGTCATATATATATATATATATATATATATATATATATATATATATATAGGATACATGATGGCGTAGTGGATATGGAAAACATTCTCACCTGCAAGACTGAGAATATTTTCCATATCCCACGATCTGCACATCATGTGTGTGATTTTAGATATATATATATATATATATAGATATTTTTTTAAGTTACAGTCATCACAATGGAATACTGAACCAGTCAGAGAGCAGCTACCACAATGCTGATGACATTTATTTTATTTAGTTATTTATTTGTATTTCGGATGACACCTTTGAACCGAGGGCTCTTTTACAAAGGTTCCATGTCAAGGCAATAAGGACAATAAGGTACAAAACATAACATGATCATTGCAATGGAACTTACAAAAAAAAAAAAAAGACAAATAAGGTTACAATAATAGCATCCAAAGGCATTGTCAAGGAATTGTGTCATGAGTTAATTGTATAGTACAAGTCATAGGCGGCTTAGTGAAGCTTTGTTAGGAGTGGGTTAGTGGGAAAAGAAAAAGAAGAGTGGTGGTGAGGTGGTGGTATGGGAGAGAGAGAGAGAGAGATGGAGGAGGGGAGAAATGGGGAGGGCATTGCGTTGGGTATGTGGTAGATGGGAAACAGCAAGGGAGGAGGAAAGGGGGGGATGAAAAGGATACAGATTCATCCTATACCCAGTAATGGGGGGTAGGAGAGGAGGAGGAGGAGGAGGAACTGAGGCAGTGAGGAGGGATGCTTGAGGGTAGTCTGCCTGGAGGGGATTATAAGAAACAATCACAGAAGGCACTAGCCACGAGGGTGTTGAAGCAGTTTATACTTAAAAGCACCAATCGTGGTAATGTTGGAGATTTCTGTAGGTAGCAAGTTGAACCAGGTGGAGCTCTGACAAGGTAAGAACGCTGAGCTTGAGAGGTCCGACAGCGAGATATTGTAAAGGTTAGACTGTCCGATCTTCTAGTAAGGCGGCAGACATGCTGCAGGGTCAATATTGATTGGACTCCAGGTGGCATAAGGCTCAGTGATGTCTTCTTAGCTAGGATGCAGGTCTGGTACTTTAGCCTGCCGGATAGCCGGAGCCAGTTAGCCTGCTCGTAAATGTCACACGTGTGAGAAAGGTGGGCAGCTGAAATAAGGAGTCTACTTGCCTTATTAAGGGCTACAGCTATGCGCCAGAGTGCAGTATCAGTAGCGGATCCATAGATAACGAGCCCATAGTCAATAGTTGAGATAACAGAGCTCTGGGATAGCGAGGTTCAAGGCTTCAGCCGTTAGCAATGTTTATGCTTGTATAGTAGCCCTATATGGGAGTTCACAGTTTTAGCAATATTGTCAATGTGTTTGGTATACGAGAGGGAGCAGTCAAGGGTCAGGCCCAGATATTTAAACATATCCACCTGCTCAAGAGTGACGCCTTCATGGTTGTTAATTATGAGCTCATGGTCCTTGTACTTATTGTGGGTTCCATGGAACAATATTGTTTTAGTTTTTTTGTGGTTAAGGATGAGTTTATGTGAGCAAAACCCGTCTTCCACTTCTGTGAAACTTTTCTGTAGTTGAGACTGAAGGGAGGTGGGGTCGGTGTGGCAAGTGAAGATTACTGCATCATCTGCATACAGTAACATTCTGTCATGGCAGGAGGGAGATTGTTCAGGAATATGCTGAATAACAAGGGACCCAGGATAGAACCTTTGGGGTACTCCAGAGTGAATTGGTAGAGATGACGAGAGGAATTCACCAATCCTGACCTGTTGGGTCCGGTTACTGAGGTAGCTTTGAAACCAGAGGGTAGTTTCACTTGAAAGACCAAGGAGGGATAATTGTTTGAGGAGAATGGAGTGATTGACAGTGTCAAATGCCTTAGTCAGGTCAATAAAGGAGGCGCAGACCAACTGGCCCTGATCAAGTGCACGATGGATATGTGTGGTGAATTCGAGGAGTGCCGAGGATCTCAATGCCAAGTGCCGCATTGAAGCAAACAGTTAAAATCAAGGAAAAGCAGCACAATATTTAAACAAACTGCAGATTTAAAAGCTGGGCAGGACTTTCATAACCCACCTGTGGCTCTGCCACTCATGAGTTATGGTCCTGCCCCTCACACCTGGAAGATAAATTGTATATTTTGAGTCAGCCTATTGTATATCCCATATATATATATATATATATATATACTGTATATATATATATATATATATATATATATATATATATATATACATACACAGTATATGTAATGTTATATTATTTGCAAAAACTGTGTTACTGCAACATTTAGGGTTCAGGCTAAAGAGAAAAAAGTAGGAAATGTGGTTTTAGGGTTTCCAACCCTAAAACACCACCCCAGGCCTAAAACAAATCAGAGGTGCAGTCTTCCTTGGGGCTGTCAACCCTAAAGGTCACCCTATTCTATACAATCCAGAAACATACACATATAATGGGGTGAACTTTAGGGTTGACAACCCAAAGGAAAACTGCACCCTTGATTTGTTATACAACCTATACCCATTTGTTTTTTTTAAATACGATTTTATTGTCATTTTCCAGATAAACACACAATAGTATTACACAAAATTCTTTAAACAGACAATATAAAATAAAAATAAGACTAAAAAAGTACAGTCATCTGTGAATTAATACACTGTTTTAAATATTATAACTTAAAAGTAAGACTGAGAGAAATAGATATGACTCCTTGAGGGGTCTGCACCCAATTGAATTCAGTAAAAGTGTTGTCAATACATAAAACTTGATCGTAAGACACCATTGATGGAGTCAAGTACAGACACAAAAAGAAAAGAACAAGACATACAAATAAATGCACTTGTAAATATACCTCTGGACTCTTCTTTCTAAAATACTTATTTAAACTTACAGAAAGGATGTGTAGCCTATTACCTCCCAAAAAAAAAGTGGGAGGTGAGAGGATGCTGGACCCCTTTTGCATGGGACACCTACAGGTATCCCTGTTCAGCTAAAATGTCCAATACATTTTTGTTCTGCTTAGCAGCTAAATAATGAAAAAGGGGAGCCAATTACTTATAAATTGATCCCAGGGAAGAATACACAATCGGGGAGGTAGTAACAACAACAAAAAAGGAAAGGGACTTGGGGGTAATCATATCAGATGACCTTAAGGTTAGCAAGCAATGTGAGAAGGCAGTAGTGAGGGCTGGGGGTATACTGGGATGCATAGGGAGAGGCATCAGCAGCAGAAAACAGGAAGTTGTTATCCCTCTGTACAGACAGTTGGTGAGACCCCATCTGGAGTACTGTGTCCAGTTCTGGAGACCCCATCTCCGCAAGGGCATAGACAGGATAGAGGCAGTTCAGAGGAGGGCAACTAAAATGGTGCAGGGTCTGCAAGAGAAGCTGTATGAGGAGAGTCTAAAGGAGCTTAATATGTATACCCTTGAGGAAAGAAGGGAGTGGGGGACATGATAGAAACTTTTAAGTACCTCAGTGGAATCAACAAAGTCCAAGAGGGTAGCATCTTTCAGAAAAAGAGACGTGCAAGAACAAGGGGACACAATTTAAGGATAGAAGGGGCAGTTCAGGGGCAATGTGAGGAAGTATTATTTCACAGAGAGGGTAGTGGATGCATGGAACAGCCTTCCTGAGGAGGTTGTGGGTCTAAAACTGTGGGAGAATTCAAGAATTCATGGGACAGACATAAGGCAATTCTTGTGGGGGGTAGGAAGAAATAGGCTGTTGGTTAACTAGGATCTGCAGCCTATCCTGTAGGTAGGGAAATGGGCAGACTAGATGGGCCAAGCAGTCCTTATCTGCCGTCAAAGACTATGTTTCTATGTTTCTATGTTTTCTGAGCCCTAGCTTGGCCGTCATCTTTTCCATTTCCATTATATTTTGATAACTCTCGCACCAAGTGACTATGGAGGGTTTCTTAGGAGGCAGGCAAAGCCATGTAACTGCCTTTAGGCTGCTGCTATCAAAATGTAAAATAAGTACTTCTGTGCCTTTGTGTTCAAGGTCGAGGGAGGTAGACCCAGCACTAAAACGTGTAGCTGTCCGGGAACTGGAATCTCAAAAAACAGTCCAATCTCTGTCACTACCTCGTGCCAACAGTTTTGCAGCACAAGGCAGAAACAAAAAATGTGAGTGGTTGTCCCTCTCTCCTCGCATCCTCTCCAGCACTCATCTGTTTAACCCCTAAGTGTTTGGTTATTACAGGAGTATGAAAATACCTGGCTACTACCTGCCATCTAAAATCCCTCCATGAGGGAGCTGCTGTAGTAGAGAACCCCCCCAAATCCTTGCCCTTTTCCTGTTCTTGTAAGTTTATCCTTGCTTCTGAATGCCATTTGTCCTGAATTTGTTGCTCTGCAGGTTGTTCCAGTTCCAAGAATAACTGGACAATCCTAGTAATTCTGCCTCCAACGTCAGCCAGTCCTGACAAATCTATAATTACATTTTAAGAAGGTTGGAGACTAATTCTAACTGGGATCTTCTAGACATTTCCAGTATTCACAGTAATGTCTAAATTGTAAATATATACTGTAAATATAGATCTTTCCTCGGAATTTGGTACTCCTGACAAAGCTATGTGAAGGGTTTGAACATTCCCCCTTGAAAGAATTACCCAGTAGTTTTCAGTCCATATCTTTCCCACATTCTACATCTCCCTTCCATTTTAAATGGAAGAAAATCAATGCAGGCTCAGAGTAGAGTATCGCTAGTGATGGCTAAAGGCAGATGATATTTATAACAAATATCTCTCCCCAGGATTGTTTGAGCAGAGATGCCCACATGCTCCCAGAATGAAGTACTTCAAAATTATTTTTGTCCAAAAACATCATGTCTCTGATATATGCCGCCCCTAACGTTCTTTTTTTCTATAGCCACCCACCGGGGGGGGGGGGTGATCAGACTGTCTTAGATGAGAGATAATTTATTGAATTTGAGCCACCCAATAACATAACTTGAAATTCTGCAGGGTAGTCCACCTACCCCCTTGGGTGCTGTTCGAACTGGTCAATGAATTTGAGGCTTTTTACCACCCCAAATGAATTTTGTTAAAGTGGATCTTAAAATTTTCCAAAACTTCCTTGGAAGTTTGATGGGTACTACTAAAAAAATATATGAAAAGCGTGAGAGTAGAATCATTCAGATTGTTTCGATCTTGCCAAATAAAGAAAGTGGTAGTTCTCTCCACCTCCTACAATCTGATTGAGCCTCACATAGAAGCTTATAATGATTGGTGTGGTAAAGCTGGGTAATGTCCTTAGGGATCCAAGCTCCCAAGTATCTAAAACCAGTTGCCACCCAACGAACCCCCCACATCTGTGGACAATGGACCTTTATAGGAGCCTACCTGTAGCATCTCTGTTTTGGTCATGTTGACTTTTTATCCAGAGACAGACCCAAAGGCCTCCAACTTTGTCAACACTTTGGGGACCATCTGAGCCAGGTCAGTCAAGTATAATAAGTTGTCATCTGCATATAAAGATATACACAGCTCCTCACCCTCCAGTGTGATATCCTTATAGTCTGGGGACTGCCGAATAAGCACTGCTAAGGGCTCGATACTAAGGGTAAATAAAAGGGGAGAGAGAGGGAAGACTTGTCTAGTGTCTCTCTGGATAGTCAAAGATGCTGAGGTCATGCCATTGACCTTAACCTGAGCTGTGGGAGATTGGTAGAAGTTGCCAATCCAGGCTTTAAATTTAGATCCAAATCCAAAATGGCACAGGGTTGCTTCTAAAAATTGCCAGTCTAAATGATCAAATGCCTTCTCTGCATTGATCGAAATTACCATAAAAAAACATTTGGGGGAGTGTCCTAGCTGAATCCAGCACATTCAACAAAAGGCAGACATTGTCTTGAATGTGTCAGCCTGAGATAAATCCCATCTGATCATGGTGGACCAAATCTGTGATGACTTTTTGTACCCTAGCACTTACAGCTTTAGCGAATATATTTGCGTCCTGATTCAGTAGTGATATGGCGCAGCAACTGCAGCACTTCAAAGGATCTTTTCTGGGTTTAGGCAACACTGTCACCAACACTCTACTCCAAGACTCTGGTGTCTGGTCCTCTTGATGTGCTTCATTATAAATCTCTGTGAGAAGAGGCACTAACTCAAGAGAGAGAGGCTGACAGAATTCAGATGGAATTCCATTCGGTCCTGGATCTTTACCCCCTTTAAAGGACTTAATAATTGTGTTGATGTATTCTTCTCTAAAGGGAGTTTCCAGGAATTGTTGTTTCTCCCTTGAAAGCCATGGAAGACTTACTTTCTTCTACTTTGATGATTGGGTAGTCTTTCTTTAGTATATAGCTGAACATAATAACTATGAAACTCTTCCACCACTTCCATGGGAGAATAAACCACTCCCCCCGACCCATCTTCCCATGTAATTTTTGCAATGTACCTTTCTGCCTTTTGTTTTTTAAGGCACAAGGCTAATAGGCAGCCTGCCCTCTCCCCAGCTTCATAATCACTTTGACGAGTAAATCTGAGGGTATTCTCTGCCTTCCTTGTTAATAAAGTGTTTAGATTTTCCTTAGCTTTAGTTTAGGTAAAAGTGATCTATCTCTTGATTTCTTATGTTCAGACTCTACCTGCCATGGAGCCTCTTCTGCCTTGTCAATCAAAGCCCGGTGTAGCCTTTGATTATGGGATGCATAGGATATTACATGTCCCCTTATGACTGCTTTCTGACAGTCCCATACTTGTCTGAGGGTGGTTCCCTTATTCATATTTTCAAATAAGTAATTTTTGATAAGCTCTTTTGTAGATGTTGTAAAATCTTTGTCATGCAGGAGACTAACATTTAGATGCCAACCACCCCTTGAGGGTCCTTGACCCCATTTCAGGTGGGCCATTAACATGGCGTGGTCAGATAAGGATATAGAATTTTTTTAATCTGCTTCACTACATGTGTTAATTTCTTTTGTGTGTACATCCTGTCCAATCTAGAGTAAGACTCTGTGGCAGGTGAGTAGAACGTATACCCCCATTCTGTAGGGCTTTGCAACTGCCATGAAGCCACCAGCCCCTTTCGGACCCCAGCATTCTTAGTAACCTTGAATAAGCACCCCGTCCCTTCCCTTGAGTAGGGCTCCTATCCAGGTCAGTGTCTTCCATGCAATTCCAGTCCCCTAGACAGAGAATTTGGCCATGCAGTAGTGAGGAGAGGAAATGAAAAACCCTTTGTAAAATTCTCCCCAGTTGGGGTGTGAGTGTGTAAACCAAGAGCACATGTATAGGTCAACCCCTAAATATCCCAGAAACAATGACCAACCTGCCTGAGCCCTCACAGTGGACATTGGTTATCTGAAAAGGTAGTCCTCTGCACACTAACACCACTACTCCTGCTTTTCTAGAATCTGGGTGTGAGTCATCGTACACCCCTCCCACCCACATCCTACATAATTTTGTGTGTTCTGCAAGTGAGAGTTTGGTTTCTTGCAAACATACCACATCACATTTGACCCTCTGCAATTCCTGTAATATCTTGGCTCTCTTGACAACCCCATTAATCCCTTTAAAATTCCAAGAACATACTATGAGTGTGTCCATAAATTAATCATAAAAGGTTGATATCTGAAAATATAAGTCCTTGGCCCTCCCAAATCACCAGCCCCAGGAGGCCTGACCCTGCTCTGTAACTAAACTGCACTGTAGTCCAGTTATTACATCATAGAAATCTTTCCAAATGAAAAAAAAAGGAAAAAGACAACAATAGAACAACCAACAATTAACATATAACAGTTGCCTTAGAACTGGCAAAACTACAGACAAGGAGAACGACAAGGGGAAAACCATCATCATCCTATGGGAGAGCAACTGATCCCCCTAGGCACCAATAGGCACCCTAGTAGTAGGTTGGACCCTGAAGGAGCACCCTGATTCCAGGGTATAAAGGGTACAGGTGGATAACCTCCTGCCTCTCTTCCTTCAGAGGAAGTGACTTCCAGGATCCCAAACCCAATTCCCAGGTGATTCAAATGGAGGTGTGGGGTGAGTAGGACCCATTAGGGAAAATACTCCAGTAAAACGCTTCCAGAGGTAGGCCTGGCCCAAACCCAGCAAAAAAAATGGATCTAGGCCCAGCTCCTTCTGCATTCACCAAACTAGTTATCTATTCTCACTCCCCCCCCATGTAAATCTTCTCCGGCCCTTAAACATGTGAGGTGAACATATTTGCCAATCCAGCAAGTCCCAGGGTGAGGGCCTCATAGTCCTCCAACCCTGGGGCATCCACTGTATTAATTTATTATCCCCATACATTTTTGCTGTGTACCACCATACATACTCCACCTCACAATATTTAAATCTAAGCAGAGATATCTCAGATTTAACTCCCCCCCCAAGTCTACAGGCAAATAGATATATCTCAAAAATACCGATGTCTTTCAGCTTAATTGCCTATGTAGCTGAAATTTCAGCCTGATGGAGTTACCTTCTTTTTCAGGGTTATAGTAAGAGAAAAAAATATCTTTACATCTCTATTTCTATAAAACCTTTTCTTCCGCCCAATTCTCCCTGTTCAGAGAGGGAGACAATTCTGGCTACTCACTTGTTAATGCCTTTTTACACTTTACCCTAATACTAAATTAAAACAACGACACTTTCTTCTCCTCTTCCTGACCTCTGTAATTAGACATGTAACCAGTCGAAACTGAGACGAGATAAAAAAATTTCTTATCTGTTCGGCACAGTCTCTGTTAACCCCTTCACACCAACGCACCACTTTTGTGGCGCTTTACAGAATTATTTATATTTGAATCAGCTGTTCATGATGCCTCGTAAACTTGCCGGGTTTTTTTGTTCGTAAATGAAGTAAACACCAGCATATGTGTATTGCAAACAACAAAATATGGAATTGAACAGTATTTTCTGAATGATTTGACTATATTTTGGCACAAAACTTTGTATTTACAACTCTGGTCGGAACTGGAAGTGCCTAGGAGTGATTGGGAGTTTGTAAAATACCATCGGCATTTCTAACATGTTTTTTATTCCTCTCCTGAGTTGCAGTGCATTTCTCTTTAGTCTGGAGGTTTAACGAGTACCACTATAACAAATAAAATCACTAAATAGTTACTACGCATGTTACCAGAATCTGCACACCACATCGACAAGCGGGACAACCAGACGCGACCCCTGTGCGAGGAGTTAAGTGCATGCTGACACCAAATATATGTACTGGTTGTCAATAATGCCAGCAATATTTCAGCTGATGCTCAAACACATTGTTATAATTCTGATCTTGATTGTGATGTCAGACACACATCATATTGCTGACTGCTGCTGCTGCTGAATTCACACTCCATCAGAATATGGTGAGCCAGGCTACTTTACATAGCAGGAATGTAAGAGTCTGTATGGAGTATTTGTGTACTCGTGGCAGTTTTTCAGATGCCGACAAGCTCCCTCCTGGAGCTGGGAACACAAGCGAGTTACCTAAGAGGTAAAGGATACCTCTGCTTACAGACTGCTACCTGTGTGGGGTGTTAGCTTGTCAACACTGCACGTCAACTGCCCTGCCCGCCCCAGTCACCCACCCTTAATTTATTGGCCCTCCCCATGACATCACTTCCTGTCTGCTCCGATACTAAGTCCCCACTTTTCCATTTGCAGGTTATACCTGCTAGACATTAGAGGGACCCTCAGACTCTCACCTCAGGTTCTTCTACCTGACTTCCTCCTCCCCTACTTCCTGGAACCTTTCTAATTACCTGTGCTACTTCTCCACTACAATCCACCTCTGCCTCTGCCCACCCTCTCCCCAGCACACGGCCTCTTAGTTAGCCCTGCTTTCTGACCCCTAGCCCCCCCACCAAACCCACACCCAGTGTGCCACAAACCCCCAGTGACCACTAGGAGTCACCATTTCTACCCTGTTTTTTGGCCCAAACCCAGCCTGCCTCGAGCCCCCAGAATGTAGACCTCCGCTCTCACCCAGGTCCCATTTCCAGTTGCCCTGCCAGAGTCTCAAACCTTGTACCTTGTCCACCAGAGTCCGTGTCACTACCACTACTCTAAAGTGGTATCTACACTTTCTGGAAGACAACCAAGATACTTCTACCTTTCTGCCCTGCTGCCACCACAAGCACTATGTTTGTCCACCTCCTCCTCAAATGCCTCCCCCTCATCTACATTCTAGTACCCACGTCCCATCAGCCAGGCATCTCCTCTGGCACACTTGTACCACCACCCACAATTCTCCCTGACATAGTACGATCCCACCCTACACTGACCATGTGCCCTTGCCCACAGCACCCATCCCCTGGTTACCTCCCCACTGCCTACCCTGGCTCCCTTTGGTGGCTAATTGTTCTCACCCTCCCGGCCTGTCAAACCCTGCCCATCCCTTGTTCCTTGATGGGCTTCTCCCCATCCCAACATAGCCATCGGAAGCTTGCACACCACCATCCCCTGGCCAGAGCCGAGGTCTTCCTATTACTCCTAACAGGCAATATACATCCTAACTCAGGCCCTGCCCATACTAGCCCACCAGCTGGGTCCTCCGGTCTCCGCATAGCCTCCATGAATATATGCAGCCTATTGAAAAAATTTGATGCCCTCCAATGTTGGGTCATGCTGCATAAACCAGATGTCATAGCACTGGTGGAAACCTGGCTATCAAAGTCCACCCCTGGCTCCTTTGTCTCCCTCCCAGGCTACACCCTATACCAGGAGAACTGAGTAGGCAGACGTGGGGGTGGCTGTGCAATCTATAACAGGGACACACTCACTGGACAAATGCTCCCTGCCCTGGCTCTTGTAAATGGGGTGCTTGCTCCAGACCCCTCCAGGGGCCCCCTATATATCACCACTGCCTACATTCCCCCAAAGAACCAGAACCTGGCACTGATATCCTTAACAGATTATCTTACCACCCTCCATCACAAGGCAGAACAAATCCTAGTGGGGGACCTGAACGTGAACTGGCTCAGTGCCTCCTCCTCCACCACCCAGGATTCTTTCGCGGCCCTAGATCTGACACAACTCATTTCCCAACCCACTAGAGTAAACCCTAAGAGAGGAACCAGCACCCTTCTAGATGTAATCTTCACCAACTGCCCCCAAAAAATCCATGATATCCAGGTCCTCCCTGACTCACTTAGTGACCACTCCCCTATCCTATTCTGTTGGGTGACCCCCATGCCCCAACTCACAGGCCAGTCCACACTCCACCGGTGCCTCAGACCGGGTGGGCTGAAAAACCTCAAGCAATTTCTTGCCCAGATAAACTGGTCCCCCCCCCACACCATGCTCCTGACATAGATACTGCCCTTGCCTTTTTCTCCCAAACCTTTAACAAAGCCTGTGACCTCTTCACATCCCTCACAGGAGTACGATCCAAAAAACATAATGTGCCCTGGGTTACTCCTGCCCTACTACAAATGCTCAGGCTCAGGGATAACCTGTGGCACCTTGCCACTGAAACAGGCTGGATGGCTGACAGACAGGCCTACAATGCTGCATGGAATAAGTGCACATGGGTCATCCATAAAGCCAAAGCCGACCACTACCAGGCCACCTGCACCTCCTTCTAGGGGTGTGCCTGAACAATCTGGGGCAATGTTAAACAATTAAATGAGAGCGCGTGCTCCCCTCCCCCATCCCAGATCACCATTGATGGCTCTACCTCCACCGACCCTGCCTGCATAGCTAACTACCTTAGCACATCTTTTACTGACCGTAGCTCTGTCCTCCCCATTAATTTCTTTGACCTTCCCCCTACCCTACCTGACCCAGTGCTCCAATGCCCCAGTTTCCACCTACGTAGGGTAACTTCCCAAGAAGCCAGACTTCACCTGATCAAAGCGTTAAAGAGCAATAGTCCCGGCGGCGACTCCCTGGACCCCAGCATTCTCCGGCTGGTGCTGGATCAAGTCCTTGCCCCGCTCACCAGCCTTCTCAACAAATCCCTCTGCCTGGGGCAATTCCCATCTGCATGGAAAACTGCCATAGTTACACCCATACACAAAGGAGGTGACAGGTCCTCTACCGGGAACTACCAACCTGTCTCCATCCTCCCTCCCCTTTCCTAAGCCCTAGAAAAACTGGTGGCCATTCAGATCACCGAATACCTGACCAAACACAACATCCTATGCCCAGAACAGCATGGTTTCCATGCAGGACACAGTACCGGCACTGCATTAATTGAGTTTTTAAATTTCCTACACTCCTCCTTGGGCTCTAGCTCCCTAGCAGGTGCAGTGTTCGTTGACCTGTCAAAGGCCTTTGACACTGTCTCCCACCATCTTCTGCTGGATTCCCTCTGCCACACTGGTTTCTCTCACCTGGTGCACTAGCTACCTATCTGCCCACTCCCAATGTGTCAAAATCAATGGGACACTTTCCAAAACTTGTCCCATCTGCTCAGGGGTTCCTCAGGGCTCCATCCTGGGACCCCTACTCTTCTCGCTCTGCCTTAACACCCTGCCCAGTGCATGCACTGGTAAAATTCTGCTGTATGCAGATGACGCCGTCATTTTTGCCACCCACCGTAACCCCATCTCCCTCCAGAACACCCTACAATAATCCTATAATGATGCCGAAACCTGGTTCAAAGAGCACAGACTTGTCATTAATCTCAAAAAAACAAAAACAATGTTCTTTGCCCACCCCTAAAACAAAGCCAGCAACTTCCTACTCCATATCCTTCCTAGCACCAAACAACCACTTGAACAAGTCCGCTCATACAAGTACCTTGGGGCCTCTTTCGACTCAGCCCTCACCTACCACACCCACATTGATGCACTTGCATCAACTACTAATGTGTGGCTAGGTATCCTCTACCGCTGTAAAAACTGTCTCCCCTCCCGATGCCCTCCGACTAGCGGTTACATCCTCAATACTGTCCCTTGTTGACTATGGCCTACCAGTATACGGTGCTGCTGACACCACCGCCCTCAATAAAATTCATCTCACCCTAAATAAGGCATGCAGGCTAATTACTGTGGCCTTCAGGCTCACTCATACATGCCAGCTCTATGACAAGGCAATACTGCTTAATCTAGATGAACGACTACGATACCAAACCTGCCTCATCACGAAAAAACTCTTCTCGGGCTATCCCCTCCCAGGCTGACAGCCTCCATCCGCCAAACCCAACCCTTGATTACTACACGAACCTCCTGCAAGACCAATCTACTGGTCCCAAGGTCCAGGACCACCCATGGACAGAGGTCCTTCTGCTACAGAGCTCCATGCTGGTATAACTCGCTCCCTGCCCCCATCTCTGATGCCCCCACGATCTCCAACTTCAAAACCGCACTTCAGAGCCAGCTATTTAATACTCGCAGCTGCTCCTGTCTCTAAATGAGGCATAGCTCGCTTTGTAACTGACAATGCTCACCGGGCGGCACCACACCTCACCTCACTCAACCTAGCCCCATTGTCTATTGCCACTGTTATTATCCAGCTGTTTTGCTTTCTCCTTCTCGCGAGAATGTACCATTGTAACTAAACTGTATAACTGTATAAATGTATGTAACCACCTGTGCTTGCTAAGCTATGTAACTCGTATGCTGTAACAAAAAGTCTGTTCTGTATTGTCCTCAACGTGACGAGGTACCTTTGGAATGAGCCTCTGGCTCAAAGGTTGTAAACTGATGTACAAATAAATAAATAAATAAATAATAAATAACATAATCTGCAGTACAAATGCATTCACACACAACTCTGCTGCAAGATACTGCCCTATAAAATAAATGAAATGAAAAGATACAGGTGATGACAGTGCTAGAGAAGTGGATGTTGCCATTGGCAGTCCTTTAACACAAGATGCTCTCATACCTTTTCACAGTATATAATCTGAAAGGGGGAAGGGGTGGGGGTGCACTGGATATACACTGAAGCAACAGGCAACAGTGGCTGGTAGTGAGACAGAAATAAACATATAATCACACAAAGGCAAGTTTTACTGAACACTGTACTATGAAGCCCAAACACTTCAAATAAAATCTACTGATTTCTGTAAAACTGATTTGCATGGAAAACTGTATTTTTTTCTCATCAATGCTTCAAGACAAAGAAAAAGGTTTTTTAGGTGCACTGGGATATGAGCTACTACCCTGTTGAGACTGAAATGAAACCCCAAAGGCACAACCATGACCCCAAATCGTGTGAGAATCATACTGTGTATACCTGTGTGCCCCTAAAAATGCAAAAAATAATATTGTGCACCCCAGGCATGTGACAACGACCCTGTACAATACTGCATGGCAAAGTATGAGCCAGGCTGGCACGTCAAGTTCATAGCTCATTAGTCTATAATGCAAATCTGGTAAAGCACACAATTGACGTCATATAAAAAAATAATATTCTCAATGCTCCTCTCCTCTCCTCTCCTCTCCTCTCCTCTCCCCTCCCCTCCTCTCCTTCTTTCTACTGCTTTTCTTTTTTCTTCTAATCTCATTCTCTTTAATTTTTACAGGTCTGACAGGACAAGGGCTCCTACCTTATTAGATAAGTATGCATGTTTTCTATCATATCTGTATTTCTCTACCTCATAAGAGCTGCATATACTTTGTGGCCTGTTTCCAATTTTTTTATTTTTACAGGTACCTTGATGTTGCCCCTCCGGATTACAACCACGGCACCCTGCGGCAGATAAGTCCATTTGTTTCACTTATTATTGGCTGGCGGACTGTAACTGGTGGCTGTGAGTGATACAATCATAGCTAGGCACGCCATATAGTAGCACATAATTTGATGCACATTGTTGTGTGTTTTTTTTGTTTTTTTGGTCTGTACCTCACAGTATAATTCATGAATATCAGCAAGCTGAGACTTGCCAAAGCAAAAGCTTTTCCTTCTCTAAAACTAATTTTCTCCACCATATCATAATATGTAATCATAAGGTTTTCTATTTTGGATGCAGTGAGACTTGAACTAGTATCTCAGACTCTGTAGTAGCCATAACAAAACCCCGACAGGCAAATGACAGCCACACAAATGGGACCATAAAAGGCTGCTAAAATCTTGTTCTGGCGTCCCCATGAGCCTGTAAAACTACAAAACATAGTAACTCAGGCATGTCATGTTACAGTGTCCCTTCACCATACCACATGATAAACTGGGGTGGCTTCTCATACTTTTTGGCTCGTTATTGTGTATTTTTGTTGTGCTGCACCTAACAAGAAAATTCGGTGAATTCGCTAGATTGTGACTTGCCATAGCAAAACTTCATTTTCCCAGCAATGCAACAAAACAGTGATACAAGGTTTTCTGTTTTGAGTGCAGACTGACTGAGGCTATCAGACCTGACCCTGTCCAGACCAAAAGCAATCCAAAAAGACACACTTATGTATGCAAATATCACAAAGTGAACACAAAATGGTGTTAAAAGCATGTTCTTGCATCCCCATGGGCCTCTAAAAACATAAACTATAGTATTGTGTACCTCTGGCATGTCATGTTACAATTTCCCTGCACCGTAATACAAGAAAAAGTATAATCTGGGGTGGTATCTCATAGGTTTTGACTTGTTATAGTCTGTTTTCATTGCATAACAAAAGTATGATCTGGGTTGTTATCACATTGCTTGTGGCTCATTATCGTGTGTTTTGTTGGTCCATACCTCTAAATGCAGTTCAGGTAAATCTGTGAATTGAGTCCCTATTTTCCCTAAAACCCATTTTCTCAGCCATGCCACTACATAGAGATGAAAGGTTTTCTGTTTTGGACACAGTGGGACCTGGGCTACTACAAATGACCCTGTATGGACTGAATTGAGACCCAAACATCACACCGGAGTTATACAAGTATCACAACTGTGATGCAAAAATGGCCTGCAATTCAGGCCTGATCACCCCTGCAGACCTCCAGAAATACAAAATCTAGGTTTTTGTAAGCCATGCATGCAATTTGACAGTGCACTGGCACCAGGCAGTATAAAAAAGTGTGATCTGGGTTGTTATCACATTGCTTGTGGCTCATTGTCATGTGTTTTGTTGGTCCATACCTCTAAACGCAGTTCAGGTAAATCTGTGAATTGAGTCCCTATTTTCCCTAAAACCCATTTTCTCAGCCATGCCACTACATAGAGATGAAAGGTTTTCTGTTTTGGACACAGTGGACCTGGGCTACTACAAATGACCCTGTATGGACCGAATTGAGACCCCAAAGTCACAACAGAGCTACACAAGCGTCACAACTGTGATGCAAAAATGCCCTGAAATTCATGCCTGTTCACCCCTGTGGACCTCCAGAAATACAAAATCTAGGTTTCTGTAAGCCATGCATGTCGTTTGCCAATGCACAAACACTAGGCTGCATAAAAAAGTCTGACCTGGGTTGTTATCACATTGCTTCTGGGTCATTGTTGTGTTTTTTGTTGGTCCATACCTCCAATCACAATTCAGGAGAAACACTATTTTACCTAAAAACCATTTTCTCAGCCATGCCACTACATATAGATGAAAGATTTTCTGTTTTGGACACAGTGGGACCAGGGCTACTGCAAATGATCCTATATAGACCTATTTGAGACCCCAAAATCACACCGGAGCTACACAAGCATCACAACTGTGATGCAAAAATGGCCTGAAATTCAGGCCTGATCACCCCTGCGGACCTCCAGAAAAACAAAATCTAGGTTTTTGTAAGCCATGCATGTCACTTGGCAGTGGACTGGCACGAGGCAGTATAAAAAAGTGTGATCTGGGTTGTTATCACATTGCTTGTGGCTCATTGTCATGTTTTTTGTTTGTCCATACCTCTAAGCACAGTTCAGGTAAACCTGTGAACTGAGGCCCTATTTTCCCTAAAACCCGTTTTCTCAACCAAGCCACTGCATAGAGATGAAAGGTTTTCTGTTTTGGACACAGTGGGACCTGGGCTACTACTACTGACCCTGTATGGACCTAATTGAGACCCCAAAGTCACACACAAAGTCAAGTCTGTTAAATCACCAGCTTGTGACTTGCCATAGCAAATGCTCATTTTCTCATCAACTGTTTTGTACTTGTACAAATACATGTTAGCCATGATAGATGGTCCATACCTCAGTACTTTCCAGCTTTATGAAACTCACAGTGGTTAACTTTTCTTCTTGCTTTCCCATCATTTAGTCATCTGAATTGCTGCATATAGATTCCCAGTGAGTTTCTAGAATTGTTTCCTGATTATCTCCCTCCCCTAAACTCATCTGCTCTGTCTCTCACGCTCTGTGTCTGCCTCTCTTTCCCTCTGCTGGTTTGACTGTGATGCAGCACAGATAAATGGTTTGTTTTTTAAGGAATTTTCATAATAATTATGAGAATGACAATGGTTTTATGTGGTATATATTTGTTCATACCTACATTTCAGCGACATTCAATGTAACCCCAGGAAACAGTTTCATTTGTCCATTGATTTAAAGTATTTGGTAGACAATCTGTAGTCTCTCAGACAATAGCACCTCAGAGAGATCTTGAATAATTGTTTGTAAAAATACAAAAATGACAACAAGAAAGTCACTAAAGATGGCTAATGAGGCATCGGAGGATATTTTAAATGACAGTGATGATCCAGCCTCAAGTGACAGCAGCAGTAGTTCAGATTCAGATACTGAGGTAATGTGGCCATCACTCAGTAATATAAAAATACAGGATACAGGAAACAGAATGAAAGAAAAAAAGTATTTGGTGGTGTCTTCAGTGCCAACTGATGATCATGTTCCTGGTGCTACACATACAAGGATGGGAAATAGGAAAATGTCATCCAAATGTACAACACCTTGAACGTCTGTAGCAACACCTTTGTGTAGCAGTAATGTCATAACACAAGAAGAAGAAAAAATATTTGTGGAGCAAGTGCTAGTATTGAGAAAATTGATGAAACACAAATAAGTAATGCCAATCAGGAAAATCAGAGTAAAACAAATGTCAACCTTTCAAGGCAGAATAAGAGTAAAAAAATCCCAGGCTCATACTCACTCACAAGCAGCACATGAGCAAGAAAATCCAAGTGATGAAGATTATAGTCCATCAGCAAAACAAAGCAAACATGTTGCCCAAAAAGGAAGCAGGAACAGAAAAACCAAAACAGCACCAAAAAAAAACTGTTTTAGTGACTCTTCTGAAACCGAATGGTCACGCACATTGACAGATACATGTATCATTCCATTTTGTGATTCACCACTTCACAGGTGAATTTACTGAAGCTGCATGCATGTCAAGAATTTTTTCTGAAGACATATACGAGAAAATTGCGCAGTGAACAAATTTGTGTGCTGCTGCTGTGAGAAGTGCAAAACCTGGGAAACATAAAATGCCTTGGGAGCCAACAAATGCAGAAGAGATGAAAGCATACATTGGATTATGCATAATCATGGGCATTGTACACCTGCCAAGATTATCGATGAATTGGTGCTCTGAGAAATTTATTAAACAACCAGATGTCAGTCAGATCATGACAAGAGACCGCTTCTGCATGCTTGGAAGATACCTGGATGTAGAACAGGACATAAGTGATTGTAGGTATTTGTGGCTCAGTTCCTAATGACAAACTTAGGAAAGTAAGGAATTTCCTTGACACAATAGTACCCAAGTTTTCAACTGAATATGCATGTGACAAGGAGCTGACTATTGATGAGGCAAGGGTTCCATACAAAGGACGCCTTTCATTTGTGCAGTATATCAAAGCCAAGCCCCAGAAATGGGGATTGAAATTATGGGTACTTTCTGAGGCCAAATCTGGGTAAATTTCGAACTTACAAGTGTACACTGGGAAACATGTGATTGAAAATATAGAGGTAACAGACACAACGCTACCTACAAGAGTTGTCTTAGCACTGACAGAAAAACTAACTAATACGTATTACCACCTGTGCATGGACAATTATTATACAAGTCCAGAGCTACTGAGGATGCTTTTGATGAAGGGACTCTATGGATGTAGCACTATCTGTTCAAACAGGAAAGACATCCCGAAGGACATCGTAGCATCCAAACGAGAAGTTAATAAAATGGAACGTGGGGAAACAGATTGGAGAACTAATGGACCATTGCTGGCTACACTGTGGTATGATAAGAGGGCAGTATACCGCTTGTCATCGATCCACAATCCACATGATGGCAGAGAGCCATTGCCAACTGTAGACTGGGTGCAGAAAGATGGCACTACTGTGGCTCTACCTTGTCCTGCACCACTTGTGGTTTATATGAAGCATATGAGGGGAGTTGATAGAGGAGATCAAATGATCTCATTATACAATATCTACCATCGGGCAAAGAAATGGTGGAAGTGACTGTTCGGTTACATTATTGAATGCTGCCTTCTGAATGCTTATATCATTTATAAGTCGCATTGCAGAGAAAGTAATATGGACACAGATTCAATGGCACCCAATACATCATCCAGGAGCAGACTATTTGTCGTTTAGACTCGCTGTGGCACGAGAACACATTGGAGTGTTTAGTTCCAGAAAAATGCCCGGAAGACCATCAGTTACACCACGTCTGGATCGTATGACGAAAGCAACACATATGCCAGTAATTGGTGAGACAACCCAGCAGTGTTTTGTCTGCAATGAGACACGGAAAAGAGAGGGAAAGGACCATCGTGAGGGAAGACACAGGTCCTGTGTTGCCTGTGAACAATGTGGTGTACATCTATGCCTTTCAGCAGAAAGAAACTGCTTTCAGAAATACCACACTGTGATAAACTACTGGCAATGACAAGGCAAGTAGATATTCCATTTTTGTAAAAAAAAAATTTAGTGACTGTTCGACCCCTTCCTATCCCCTTCAGCACTGACTCACAGGTATATTGATGTGAATTTCTCAGCTGAATATGTTTCATATGTTTTTCTAATTGTACTTCTTTTCAATTCTTTTACAGTCTAGCAATCTGAATTCCCCATGGAAGCATATTGACAGAGAACAGTCCATCTTCATCAAACTTCAATCTTGACGAAGGAATGTGTCAATTCATACATAGTTTGCACTGGCTGGTGCATCACCAGAGAGTGTTGATAAAGAATAACAAAATATCAGGATACTTTGTGTCCATGTCCCTATCCAATTATAGTTGTACAGTATTACTTATGTTATTGTTTCATGTTATAAAAAATTAGAAATAAAGAATAATGTTAAAATTTTTACTTACGTTTGTTGTATCCATTTGATTTTTTACTCAGGGCCAGAGGTACACATATGATCAAAGTTGTGTTGTTTGTGCACCTGTAGTGTGACATTAGGGTCGCATACTGGTCAATACAGGGCATGCTGTTATACCCCAGTTAATATGGCATCCCAAACAGAAAACCTTTTGTCTCTACCATGTTGCATTGCTGAGAAAATGAGTTTTAGGTATAGAAAAGCCTGAATTCTATGATTTCTAAGAGTTGTGTTGAGGGCTCTAGACTAACAAAAACACACGACAATGTGTCACAAACCATGTGATACTAACCCAGATCATACTTTTTCATACAATACGGTGTGGGGTTGTCATCCCAATACAGGCAGTATAGCGCAGTGGTTGAAGGCTCTGAGCTGCAAATCTGGTGACATCTGGCAGACCAGACCTGGGTTTGAATCCCACAGCTTCCACTTGCATACTGTGAGACCCTGAGCAAGTCACATAACTTCCCTGTGCTCCCAGGTTGCTTCTGTAAAAAAGCTTTTAGCTTAGTGTGCTACTCCTGGTTAAACAACTAAATAAAATTTAGTATTTTACCGACCAACAGGGGGCACCAGAACTTGATTTTGACACCATTTTATGATCAAAGTTGTGTTGTTTGTGCACCTGTAGTGTGACGTTAGGGTCTCATATTGGTCAATACAGGGCATGCTGTTATACCCCAGTCAATCTGGTATCCAAAACAGAAAACCTTTTACCTCTCCCATGTGGCATTGCTGAGAAAACTAGTTTTAGGTATTACAAGGCCTGAATTTTGGAGTTTCTCTAACTTGTGTAGAGGGGGTCTATACTAAGGAAAACACACAAAAATGTGTCACAGACTATTGTTTCCCAACCCAAATACCAAATTTTATTTAGTTGTATAACCAGGAGTAGCACACTAAGCTGAAAGCTTTTTTACAGAAGCAACCCGGGAGCACAGGGAAGTTAAGTGACTTGCTCAGGGTCACACAGTATGCAAGTGGAAGCTGTGGGATTCAAACCCAGGTCTGGTCTACTAGATGTCACCAGATTTGCAGCTCAGAGCCTTAAACCACTGCACTATACTGCCTGTGTTGAGATGACAACCCCACTTGTCATGCTTTTTCATGGAGCATGGCATGGGATTGTTGACTCAGCACATGCCTGAGGTACACATACCTACTTTTGGTATTTTGCTGACCAACAGGGGGCACCAGAACTTGATTTTGACACCATTTTATGATCAAAGTTTGTGTTGTTTGTGCACCTGTAGTGTGACGTTAGGATCTCATATTGGTCAGTACAGGACATGCTGTTATACCCCAGTCAATCCGGCATCCAAAACAGAAAACCTTTTGCCTCTCTCATGTGGCATTGCTGAGAAAATGAGTTTTAGGAATAGAAAGGCCTGAATTCTATGATTTCTAAGAGTTGTGTTGAGGGTTCTAGACTAACAGAAACACACAACAATGTGTCACAAACCATGTGATACCAACCCAGATCATACTTTTTCATACAATATGGTGTGGGGTTGTCATCCCAACACATGCCTGAAGTACCCAGACCTACATATGGTACTTTACTGACCAACAGGGGGCACCAGAATTTGATTTTGACACCATTTTATGATCAAAGTTGTGTTGTTTGTGCACCTGTAGTGTGATGTTAGGGTCTCATATTGGTCAATACAGGGCATGCTGTTATACCCCAGTCTATCTGGCATCCCAAACAGAAAACCTTTTGCCTCTCCCATGTGGCATTGCTGAGAAAATGAGTTTTAGGTATTACAAGGCCTGAATTCTGGAGTTTCTCTAACTTGCGTAGAGGGGGTCTATACTAAGGAAAACACACAAAAATGTATCACAGACTATTGTTTCCCAACCCATATCAAGCTTTTTCATGTAGCATGGCATGGAATTGTTGCCTCAACACATGCCTGAGGTACACATACCTACATTTGATATTTTGCCAACTAACAGGGGGCACCAGAACTTGATTTTGACACCATTTTATGATCAAAGTTGTGTTGTTTGTGCACCTGTAGTGTGACATTAGGGTCTCATATTGGTCAGTACAGGGCATGCTGTTATACCCCAGTCAATCCGGCATCCAAAACAGAAAACATTTTGCTCCTACCATGTTGCATTGCTGAGAAAATGAGTTTTATGTATAGAAAGGCCTGAATTCAATGATTTCTAAGAGTTGTGTTCAGGGCTCTAGACTAACAAAAACACATGACAATGTGTCACAAACCATGTGATACCAACCCAGATCATACTTTTTCAAACAGTTCGGTGTGGGGTTGTCGCCCACAGTCATGCCTGAAGTACCCTGACCTACATTTGGTATTTTTACGACCAACAGGGGGCACCAGAACTAGATTTTAACACCATTTTATTATCAAAGTTGTGTTGTTTGTGCACTTGTGGTGTGACTTTGGGGTTTCAGATCAGTTCATGCAGTATGTGTTTTAGTAGGCCAGGTCACACTGTATCAAATCTAGAAAACCTTTTGTTTCTATCTTGTGGCACTGCTGAGAAAATTATTTTTTTATGCAACATACACAATTTTTTAATATTATAAATGAAAAAAATTCAGGTGTGAGGGAGTTAAGCTCCAAATTAGAGAATTAGTTCAAATAAAAGGAGGGGGAGTTGTTGGGGGCCTGCTCGATCTAACTGATATATGTCCCCGCTGGATAACATAGAATTGTCAAGTCCACTCCATTTTGTAAAACAAACCTACGGGGGAAGGTTTTAACCATGGCCTCTGTTTGTGTCCTCAATATTCATCCCTCCAGAGCTCTGCCTTGTAGTAGAAGTGTTCCACTAGTTTTATCCCACATGGTAAATACTGTTGGGGGATTATCAGTCTGATCTTGATTTAGCAAATGTATTTCGACCCTCTCGAATCTGAAACCCCCCAATGATTCCAATTCAGCCCTCTTGAGTCCAGAAGGAAAACAGGGGAGAAGAAAGACTTTGCAGTCTCAGGTAATTCACTATTCATGCCTCTCAGCTCTTGTGGAACCCCACAAACGAAAGCAGCATCAGACCTTTGTTAAACTTTCTCAGGTTTTGGTCACCGATTTTTTAAACCATTTAGAGAGCACAACATGTAAGTTAGTGATCGCTCCGGTCTTACGTTTGCCTTTCGGGGTGGATGCTACAAATGTTGACCACAGTAAATCCTCTATTTCTGACTCCATCAGCTCTTCTTTTAAATATGGCAAAGTTATAGAGAGAGAGATTTCAAGTACGAGGAAGCAGCAGCCAGGCACTCAAATTTATGTGTGAAATCCTTATCCTGAATCCATAGGCAAGCTGGATAGCGAATTTGGGTTTTCAGACCCTCCTTTTGCAGCTGCTTTACTACCTGTAACATTTTTTTCCTCTGGGCCAAAAGTGCAGTAGGGTAATCTTGATCAACATATGCCCTTTTGCCATCGAGATTTAAGTTCCTTTTGGCCCAGGCCAGCCTCAGCACTTTTTCTTTAACAGGATAGCTTAGAAATTTGATGATGATAGATCGAGGTGGGGCACCTTGGGCCAGCTTAGCCACCAGCGCTCTGTGCACTCTTTCAATACTCAGCTCAGAGTCCTCCATTAGAGCCAGCCCTTTTTGAAGCCAACAGGCCATAAAACTTGTTCTGTCATCTTGTTAAGCCCCCTCGGGGACACTGAAGACCCGAATGTTATTCTGTCTTGACCAGGCTTCAGCATCTTCTGCTCTGGCAGTAAGATCCCTTTCTCTCCAATACAAATACAAAAGAGAATGTCCTAAAGCCATATGCTTCATTTGGATAGTCTCAATGTGGCTTTCCACTGCTGATGTTCTTTGTTCCAGTTTTTAAGGTCCCTTCTGATGCCCAATACATTTCCATCGATTTGGTAGAGCATTGTCATTATTGCAGCTGAGTCAGCAGGATCTGGCTTGAACCCTGCCTCAAATCTGCAGTCATCATCCTTCGCTCCCGAGATCATTGTGGCCTGGGAGGTAATTAAGGTCATGAGGCTATGTTCTTTAGGCCGCAATCTTCAGCTATCCATTTTCTGGCCCCTGTGGTCTTTTTGGCTTGAAATTCTATGGCCAGGCATCCAGGAAGACACTCGAATACACTTCTGGGATAAAATTGTTTTTGTAATATAGATGATTAATACTGATTATATCACCAGGTACTAGGTGCTTGGGAATCAGGCAGCCATGCCGATGGTGACGTCACCAGAAGTCCCCCCCATACCCATTTATGTTAGTATGCTGCTTCAGACTTAGCCACATACTATGTGTCTTTTTTACACTGATAGCCAGCCTCAACCTGGTGAAGCACTTCTGTACTGCTCTAAAGTCTTCTTCTAACTTTTTTCCTATACTCTCCTTGGAGTTACCAGCTACCACAGGAACTGTATCATCAGCATACATCCTGATCCATGAGTGCCTCAGTACACTTGGGAGGTCATTTACAAAAGTCAAAAATAACAGGGGGCCCAGGATGGAACCCTGTGGAACCCTCTGTGGAGGTAGGTGGTGACTTCATGGAAGTTGGTGGTAGAGGGAGCTTGACCCTCATGGTAACATGGGGTTGGTGGCTGGGAGGGGCTATTCCTGGGAAGACCAGACTGTGTCTATGCTCCTAAAAGGGCAAGCAAGGTATTGACTATGCTGGAGAACTGGTGGGGCTTTTGGAGGTTCACCAAGATGCTGGAACTGATGTGGAGTGGCTAGCATACTACTTGTCTGGAAATTTAGAGTATTACTAGATGAAAGGTGATACAGACATCTGGAATTTAGTGCCACTATTCCCACGTGGACAGTGGAGGTGGGCCATTGGTGAAGGAGGGGCCCCTACAGCATAGAGTAGTTACACTGATTCATTTATGCTTTCTGTGGGTGGATTCTTGCCCTGACAGAGGCACCACCCTAGACACTGATGCTAGTGATTGGGTGAAGGGTGGCATGGTGCTGATCCTCCTGTGCTGCATGATAGGCACACACATCTGCCCAGATTTCCAAGGACAAAAGTGTTGTCTCATGGGGTGAGTTAAACAACCTCCTCCTTACAGAAGTGAGAGTTGAGTGCCCACTGCAATAAGCCAAAGGGTCAGTGACACTCTGGCATCATCCTCTGAGGGTATAGATGATGGGAAGAAGTTTAGTGCAGATAAAAATCAGAGTGCCCTCATGATGCCTAGTTGTTGAGCGAGTAATTCAGAGAACGTCAATGTTCCAGATGCACTTGCCTGGCAGGTGCCATTTGGCATTGGAGGGGGACTGGTTGGGCCTCTGTTGGCATGAGTGCCAGCCAAAGGAGTAACAATCACAGACATCAGGGTGCTGGTGGTATCAGGATGCCCTCAAGCATGTCCAGGAGGGTGGACACTTGCAAGTGTCCTTCCTACACCTCTCACTTCACAACAGCAGAGAGAAATGGTGCCTAAGTCTCAACCTGGATGGCAGAGGGCTGCACAAAAGACAGCCAGGTGTGTGGAAAGCATTGAGAGGGATGGCTCCCTCCTGAAAGCATAGAAGAAACTGGGTACCAGTCACTCATGGTGCTGAGAGTGGCAGAGGTTCTGGACACCTCGAGGGTTTGAGGGTATCATAGGAAGAGCAAGTGAAACCCTGGTGACTATCAAAGAAGGACCACGGGTACTAGGGAGAAATCCTGAGCCAGTGGACTCTTTTGATCACATTTAGGTTTTTACCCATTGTTTGGAGTAACAGTGGACCACTGATAGATGTGGAAACTCCATTTGGTTCCCCTCAAGGGAGATCTCCCAATGGCTTTAGGGCCAGTGGTGGGGTCCCTCAAACTCACTGAAAAAGATCTGACCCTAGAGATTGGACCATGCTGTGGCATCACACCCAAAGACAGAAGGCAAGAGCTGGCAAGCTGAGTCTTAATTCAGCAAGATGTTGTAGGAGAAGCATCTCCAGGCAGAAGAGAAGAGAGAATCCCTTGCAGGGTGGTGCACACAGTCTGACCTGTCAGGTGAGGGATCTGAGGAGGAGGACTGGAGAGTTCATGAGGTGACATGCAGTTATGTGTGGAATGTGATCAAGTAAGCTCTCACTGGGATCGAGTTGTAAGATGCTTGTTGGGATGCTGGCAAGGGAAGCACCAACTTGGTTTGTACCTCTAGGACCAGAGAAGCTCACATTTAGTGAATGGTCATCCTGTAGGTGTACAGAATATTTTCAGTGAACTTTCAGGAAAAGTAGAGCCCCTGCTTCAAACTAGAGACAAATTAGAGGGGAACTGGAGAATACTGTGGCAAAGTCAAGCTCTGACCATTTCACAGAGGCCATCCATGAAGCCCACAGTTCAAATAAGGAAAGGACAAAGAATATCATGGAATCAAAGCAATCATTAGTGACTGATGGGAATGAGTCATGGTTGACATTAATTCTAGCTAGGAGCTAAAAAGATGACGATTCATCTGTGACAGCCTGGGAGGGGCGTGGGAGGCTACATGGTATAGCAGGAATAATGTATGAGCATGTACTGAAGTTGATTATGAACAGAAGAATTGAGGTTCCGGGACCTTAAGTGTTGCATACGAACATACTTTGACCAAATCTTGCAGTAAATGTCAAGTGCTTGAACCTTTTAGAGTGTGTGTAATTTGTTACTACCATACAGAGTCTTAAGAGTGCCCCCAAATACACACTGCCCAAGAAGTGGCAGAAGCAACCTGAATACTGACTGCAAGGGAGCTGCTTGCGATCAAAAGATACCCCAAAACATGGGAGTTTCCCTGGGTCATGGCCACTTTCATTCCCAGATATTGATGCAGGCCAGTTTGTGCACTGCCGGAAGGAAGGGTGTTGCACCTATGTGCCCAGTGCTGCCATGGTGGTGCAGTGAAGGCATGACAACATGCACCATGTCACATTGCCATGCAGTGTTGTGCTCACTGTGCTCAATGCCCACTGTTGAGTATTGCAGTTCTGGGTGGCAGTACTGAGGACTGGGCCCCATATGTCAGAACATTAGCCTGGGAGTGCATTGTGCACATGCAGGTCGAGGATGCTAGCCATAGTGGGGTTTGGGAAAATGCTAACAATCTTTTGGACGCTTTTGATTACCCTGGGGTCCTGACATAGCCTGCTGTGACATGGCCAACAGGATTATGAATCTGCAAAGGATGCAGATCTATTATGGAAGCTGAACTGAATCTAAACTGAATCTGAGCAAAGAGCTGCAAATAAAAATTGTTCTGGTAAGTTGTTTTACATTCTTTTGAGTGCTGCATCCCAGTATACCTGACCAGACACCCCACTTAGGATTGTGGTACACTTAAAGTTAGGGTTGATACCATCTAGCAGAATCTCCAAACAAACCAGAAATTCAAAGTTAGGATTAAATACCCCAGAATGTATTCAGTTTAATTATCACATTTCTCTGTTACCACAGCTGTTGTGACCATAACTGTATCATGCTGTTTCCAGAAATTGTGGGGGGTGGTGGTCTTTAACAATGATGCAGCAGTGGTGTGAATTATGTTCTGTTTGTGTCAGGAAATAAAGGGACTGGGCATTCAGCTCAGAAGAGCTTGAATTCCTCAGTTACAATAAATGCCAAAAGAATACTTGAGATTGTGTCTTGAATCTCTCCTTAAAGATGAACGCCTCACACTAACAACAACTCAGGCTATAGTTGAAGTCAACAGTGGATATGAAGGAGCTTGAATTACTCCACTGAATTTGCATTATATGATTAAAGTAGAAATGCATCATAGCAGTGAAAATGTTGACATGGAAACTTAGAATTTGGTGGCAGATAAGGACCGCTTGGCCCACCCAGTCTGCCCATTTCCCTACCTATTGAATAAGCTGCAGATCCTTGTTAACCAACAGCCTACTTCCTTCAACCCCCCCAAGAATTGCTTTATGTCTGTCCCATGCATTCTTGAATTCCCACACTGTTTTTTTACCCCACAACCTCCTCAGGAAGGCTGTTCTATGCATCCACCACCCTCTCTGTGAAAAAATACTTCCTTACATTGCCCCTGAGTAGTCCCACCTCTATCTTTAAATTGTACCTCCTTGTTCTTGCGCATCCCTTTTCTAAAAGATGCTACCCTCTTGGACTTTGTTGATTCCCTTAAGGTACTTAAAAGTTTATATCATGTCCTCCCTCTCCTCAAGGGTATACATATTAGGCTCCTTTAGTCTCTCTTTGTATGGCTTCTGGTGCAGACCCTGCACCATTTTAGTTGCCCACCTCTGGAGTGTCTCTATCCTGTCTATGTCCCTGCAGAGATGGGGGTCTCCAGAATGGTACACAGTATTCCAGATGGGGTCTCACCAACTGTCTGTACAGAGAGATAACAACTTCCTGTTTTCTACTGGTGATACTTCTTCCTATGCATCCCAGTATCCCCCCAGCCCTCCTTACTGCCTTCTCACATTGCTTGCCTACATTTAGATCATCTGATATGACTATCCCCAGGTCCCTTTCCATTTTTGATGTTGTTAGTACCTTTCCCCACTCTTCCCCTGGATTTTTGTTTCCCAGGTGCATTACTTTGCACTTCTTTACACTGAATCTAAGCTGCCATATTTTTGACCATTCCTCCAACCTTTCCAATTCCCTTTTCATCCTTTCACCCCACCTTGTGTATCAACCCTGTTGCAGATCTTTGTGTCATCTATAAAGAGGCATGCTTTCCCTTGCAGTCCCTCTGCAATGTCACCTATGAAGACATTAAAGAGGACTGGTCCCGGTACTGAACCCTGTGGTACCCCACTAGTAACCCCCCTTTCTTTGGAGTGGACTCCATTTACTATTACCCTCTGTGTCCTGTTTTCCAGCCAATTTTTTACCCAGGCTACAACCCTGGGACCCACTCCCAGGATGACTAACTTGTTTATTAATAATTTGTTATTTTAATTTTGAAATTCAACTTTATTAATTTTAGCAGATATCATGATACAATGGGTCCAGGCAAAATTGTATATGAAAAGGAGAGAGGGAAACAACACAGTTAACAACTTCTAGGAGAAAGAAAAAAAAAAAAAAACCACACAAACCTCCCTGCCCTCAGAACCCCCTCCCATGAGACAACCCTTTACAACATTTAGGATTCTATAACAGCAGAACTACCTTTATTGTTACCCACCCTACCTCCCTCCCAAGTGTGCATTACAATTGTAGGTTAGGCTATATTGTCGGGTCAAAGCTAATACCATAGGTTAGGCATGAAGTTGGAAGCAAGAGAAGTAAAGGAAGAGGTGGGGGCAATATTGGGTATCAGAGCTCGAACCAAGAGGTCAATGGTGCAGATAGAGCGCATATAACTTGTCCCATTTTTTGTGAAACAGGTCCATACGGTTACGAGAGCTAGCTGCGAGTCTCTCCATTTTAAAGCACATTGATAAGTCTTTTAACCACTCAGCGTAGGTTAAGGTTAATTAATCAGTCCAATGCTTGAGGACAAGCCTTTTGACCACCATCGAGACTAAGGCCATGTGATACCTACGTTCCTGACAGTCTATGGTGGCATAATTGCCTAGGATGCAGATATCAACCGTGAAAAGATTAGTAAGGCCTAAAAGGAGGTCTAGGTTGTCCTGAATAGAGCGCCACAAGGAGGCTACTTTGACACGTCAGAAAATATGAAGTGAATTCCCCTCAGCTTGTGAACATCTGGAGCAAAGGGGAAGGGATAGTTTTTTAAGTCGGAACAGTTTGACTGGGGTGTAATACATATTGTTTAGTATGTAGTATTGGGTAAGTCTGAATCTGTCCTGTGTATGGTATTTGTGCAGGTCCTTCCATAAACGGGACCAGTTGGGAGTGCAGTCCGGTAGCAGAGAGAGCCAACTACGAGAGCCTTCAAGTGGGTTCAGGAATTTATGGTTCAGCAGGTAGGAATATATTAATGAAATGGCGTGGGATCTGGGAGTGAAAGTATCGATTTGAGAAAGGAAGGGATTAACCTTTGACTCGTGAGAGACCGGTCCAAAGTTAGCATTAATGAGATGCCTCAGTTGGTATATCTTAAAAATCATGTTGTTAGGAATATCAAATTTAGCTAGTATGCCAGGAGACGAAAGAAGGGAGCCTTGGGCGTAGTAGTTCCCTATCGTTGTTTCATTGACTTGTGGGAGCCAGTCAGGAGCAATTAACGAGCTACCCAATCTAATATTGGGGTTGAGGATAAGGGGTTGTGCTAGGTCCGTTTTGGGTGAAATTTTGAGGAAATAAAGACATTGGGAGAGGGATTTAAGAGATGTGATAATAATTGGGTTAGAGATCCAATGTGTGAGCACCGAGATGGGAGTGAAAAAAATTGATTGGGGG
The DNA here is from genome assembly GCA_016271365.2 of Neoceratodus forsteri. NCBI lineage: Eukaryota > Metazoa > Chordata > Ceratodontiformes > Ceratodontidae > Neoceratodus > Neoceratodus forsteri. The sequence continues at coordinate 500,030,706 of CM057456.1, forward strand.
CCTATTTTGGCTTCTAAGAGAATTTGCCTCTCGATCTGAAGCCAGAGCAGAAGAGGAGCATCGGTTGAAGCTGAGAACCATCTGCCCAGTTTGGAAAGGTGGGCAGCCCAGTGATAAAATATTAGATTGGGGAGGCGAAGACCACCCTTGTCTTTAGGGAGGCATAGTTTAGAGAAGGAGTGTCTGACCGCTTTTTTTTGCCAGATAAATTGTGAGAAGATAGTGTGACATTGACGTAGGTAAGAGAGCGGTAGCCAGAGGCCTAATAAGTTGAGAGGGTAAAAGATACAGGGAAGGACGTTCATCTTGATAATGTTAATCCTGCCCCAAAGATAGATGGGAAGATTAGACCATCTTTGCAAGTCAAGCTGGATGTTGGCCTTAAGGTCATCTAAGTTGAGCTTCCTAAGCAGAGATGGATCTGAGGTAAAGTGAATGGCCAGATATTTGATTGACTTGGGGGGCCATCTCATACCAAACTTAGTGAGGTCATGTTTGTGCGTAAAGTAATTCAGTGGGAATATTTCTGACTTGGATACATTCAACTTGTAATGAGAAAGGCGGCCGTATTGAGTTATAATTTGAAGTGCATGCCCTAGTGATGTGGCAGGATGGGCAACATGAAGCAAGATATCATCTGCATAGACAGATAGGACCAACTCATGTTGCTGTATCAGACAACCTTGGATGGATGGGGAACGTTTGAGTTTGAGAAGAAGAGGCTCTAAATACAGGTTAAACAGAAAAGGTGAGAGCGGGCAGCCTGTCTGGTGCCAGTGTGGAGGTAGAAAATTGAGGAAAAGACACCATTGCAGTAGATCCTAGCCAAAGGAGACTTATATAAGACCTGGATCCACTTGAGGAAGGCGGGTGGAAAGTCCATTTTGGCCAGAGTTGCCCAGAGGAAAGTCCAGTTGACTCTGTCAAATGCTTTCTCTGCGTCCAAAGAAATCAGGGCCATTGGGGTGTGGGATAGTTGGGCAGCGTGAGAGATGTGAGAAAGGGTTCTGAGGTGATCTGCTGGGGAACGGGATTGGACAAATCCAACTTGTTCTGGGCTGAGGAGATGAATCCAGACCTTTTTGATCCTCTCGGCTAGAATCCTAGATAGAATCTTCATGTCGCAGTTTAGGAGAGAGATGGGACGATAGCTCGCTGGGTCTTTTGGTGATTTATCAGGCTTAAGGATTAAGACAATAGTAGCCTCAAGCAGAGTGGGGTCCGTTATCTCAGCATTAAACATGTAGTTATACAACTTAAGGAGTGATGGGGCAAGTTCTTTAGAAAAAGTTTTGTAGAAGTTTGAGGGGTAACCATCCGGGCCCGGTGCCTTGTCCGGAGCGAGAGAAGTAATAGCATCCTCTATTTCAGAGAGGGTAATAGGAGAAGCCAGGGTATTTTTGTGGAGTATTGAGAGGTGGGGAAGGCTGAGGTCTGCAAGATAAGTTTCTATGTCTAGAGGAGACACCGGGGGGGAGGGACTGCTATAAAGGTTATTATAAAAGTCTTCAAAAATCTGTGTGATTTCTCTAGGGGATGTTTTAGTTAGGACCTCAGGAGTTTGCAAAGCCGGGATTAGTCTAGAGCTCTCTATCATGCGTAATATTAAGGCCAAAAACCTGAAGGCTTTTTCGCCTTGCTCAATATATTTAGATTGAGTTTTTATTAAGCTATACTCAGCTCTCTCCTTAAGCAGGTCAGCATACTCATTCTTTGCTGTTAAAATGGCTTCAAGGGATGCCAGGGGAGAAGAGGGAGAGTAGGAGCTCTCCACTTCCTTGATTCTGGTCAGTAGTAGGGATGCACGAGCCTGCCTGTTTTTTTTCCTTGCCGAGGCTGACTTAATTAATTCACCTCTGAGGTAGCACTTCAGGGAGCACCAGATGATATCAATCCTCGGGATGGAGTTCATATTGATCTCGAGAAAATTAGAAATGAGAGTTTTTATATGGGCAACGGTCTGGGGTTCTTTAAGGAGCTGGGTGTTGAGTTTCCAGACCGTGTCACGTTGAAAGTTGGGATCTGGGGAGACCCTTCATCCAAACTATGGCATGGTCGGACAGCACAATCGCTCAATGCCGGTCTGGAGAAGACAAGGAGGAGAGCTTTACTAATCAAAATATAGTCTATTCTGGACCAGGATGATGTGCTTGGGAAAAAGGAGAAAGATCAAGGAGGGTAGTGAGACGCCAAGGGTCACATAACCCTAATAACTGCATGAAGTCCGCTAAGGACTTTTGGACCGGAGTGACTGAACGGTTAGAGTCTGGAGACCTGTCCAGGGAGTGGGATGGTAGGACATTCCAGTCCCCTCCCAAGATAAGTTGTGAGGGTAGGAGGGCACCTAGCTTGTCCGCTAGAGTCATAAAAAATTCAGAGCTACCACCTACTGGACCATAAATGGAACCAAGGACTACTTTACAGTTGTTGAGGGAACTTTAACCAGGACGAATCTACCATCTGGATCGGGTCAAAGTTTCTCTGCCAGAACGTAACGCATTTTTAATAAGGATGGCAACACTCCCTACTGGATCCTGACCTACTCACGCGTGAAAACTTGGGAGAAGCCAGATCTGATCAGCCATTTTCTTCATTCTTAAATAAGTGTGTTTCCTGTAGCCTAAGTATCTCTGACTTTGATTAAATCACAGTGAGTACCTGAGTCCTCTTGGTTCTTTTCTCCTGAGCCTCATGCATTCTACGTGGCCAATTTAACTGAATTTATAGCCATTTCAAAAACAGTAAGGTATTCAGACACACAATAAAACTCCTGTCAATAATCAGAGAAAAAGCACACCCTTACCCTGCCCAGTCCGGCTAGAAACTGCCAGAAACCCAGTTCAGAATACTGATGCATAGCAAACTGACAGTACAAATCGGAGTTAGGATAAAGCATCGAAGTATCGGACAGTCCAACCACCGAACCCCCTGCTTCCTGAGTAAACCTAACAGACTATGTACACAACCTGGTCCCAGGCGGGCTGGTGAGGGAGTGAAAAACCAGTGACAAGAGCCTGAAACCCAGGACCGATGGCAAACCCTGGGGCTATCATATCCTGATGACCAGGCCCAATAAGGGTTCTCTTAGGGACATAGGGTATTAATTAAAGGCAGATAAACGCCAGCCAGAATTAGCCAGAGAACCCCAGACTAAGGATTGGGGTTTCATATCCTCTATAAGCTCGAGGCAACCTTCTGCAGCCCAGCGTCTCCAGGAACCCCCCATCAGCCCTTTTCATTTGATCCCAGTCAGGCAGCGGAATTAGGTGCCAGTGAATGCCACAGGAGTGGAGAGAAAATTAACCCCCAAGGGGAAATCTCTGTAGGGGGTGGCCTCTAGATCCGCTGTGAAGAGAAAACCCAAAAGTGGACTTACCCCCTTATGAAGGCGACTACAGGCCACGGAAGGTTGATTGCTCGAAGTGAGAGAGGGGAGGGACAGGATTACGAGGCTGATTTTAATGTTGTTCCCCAAGGGACCGATTATGCAGTAGGACCAAAACCGGTCCGCCTCCAAATCAGTCAGGTAAAGCAATAGGGCCTCCTCCCAGTAGTTCTGGGACAGTTACAGGGACCGAAGGTACCACGGCCTACCTCGACCGACGCCGAAGTCACCGGAATACCCCAGCATCCCAGAGTGCTAGATAATCATCAACTACTACAGGTAATTAAGGATTACAGGCATAGACCTCAAGTAAAACCCATGCATAGGCAGCGAGCCTGATCGCTAAATAAGTGGTAAATCAGTCATTTTGTCTTAAACAGGCTGGGGAGCTTAGAGCTCAAGTCTTTGGTGGCAAGATCAGGTGAGTCATAGGTCACAGGAGCACCATCAAGCGTGACCTTACAAGTGGCGGGGTATAGCATCCTGAAGGGAATACCTGCCGCGATGAGTTTCTGCACTACGGGGTGAAACGCCGTCCTCTTCTGTCTGGTCTCTGCTGGAAGGTCTTGGGCAATACGAAGTTTAGCAGGGCCCCACATAATAGCTTGCAGCTCACGAGCTTTTGTGAGCACATGTTGTTTTCAATATAGCTGAGAATTTGTGATCATTGGCGGGGAGGAGTCCGTGGGGGGCCTTGGCCTCAGAGACCTGTGGGCTCTTTCAGATGAGTAGGTGAGGGTTAAGGGCGAGGGCCGATGATTTTGCCAGGAATTTCTGGAGGAAGGCAATGGAGTCTCGCCTTCTTCAAGCTCGGGCAGGCCCAGAATTAGGAGGTTATTTCGCCTACTGCGGCCCTCCAGGTCTTCAGTTTTGAGTTGCAATTTCTTCACCTGTTGCTTTAAGGCGATGATTTCAGGGTCAGTTGTATTTCTCCATTGTTCCTGGGAATGGATTCTGGCCTCGGAGTCAGTTACCCTTGTTGTGAGGGAGGAGAGGTCTCCCCGGATTGCCTTTAGCTCAGTAGTGATATCCTTTAGTACTTCTCTCAGTGGTGCGATTTCTTGCAGGAATTTTTCTTCTGTGAGAGGGCTCGCTGAGGAAGCAGCACCGCCCGTTTTGTCCGGATTGTTGCCGAGCTGGTTTCTCGCCTTTTTAGGTATTTTTTCTGGCGTGGTAGGAGGTGTATGCCGCATCGCGGCCTGTTTCTTCTCTGCCTCCATCCTTCTTTGCGATATTAGGATGCAATGAAAAAATGCCCAAGGGCCGATAGGCAGAGGTTAATTAATTACCTGAAGTAGAAATTACCAAAATTGGTCGTCTAGAACCGCTGTAGTTAGAGAATAAGGCTGATGGGTGGTAGGAGCTCCGAGACAGCACAGCCGTTCAGAAAGCTAGCATCACGTGACCTTATTAATAATTTGTGTGGGACTGTGTTACATGCCTTGCTTCACTGTGTTAACTTCATCTCCAAATTCTGGTTTGGCTCTCTCTCTACCTACTGTACCTCAGCTCCTTCTTAACTATGGCTCTTTCCCTACCTACCTCAGCTCTTCCTTAACTATCCCTCCTCCCCCTGCCCATTCACTTAGGTCAAATGACTCCCGTTCACTAGTTATCCCACACCGTTCATCCTCAATTGGCCAGGCTGCCTTCTCTCATCACTTCCTCAAAATGTGGAACTCTCTCCCTCCCCCAAATTCGACACTCCTCCTCCTCCTCCTCCTCCCCCTCCTCTATTTCCTCTGCTTTGTGGAATTTCCTCTCGGTAAACTGCAACTGCTACTGACCTCTTCTTGCCAAACCTCAAATTACTCCTAATACTTTACTCAGTCGCACTTGTGGCCCTGACCACCCCCTATTCATCACAAAAAAATTAATAAAGAAAATGCAGTCTATTTGCTTATTATAAAAATTGTTCTCGCCCTATTGTTTGCTTGCAATCACTATGTAATTAATTCTATGTTAGTTCTCTCTCACATGTAATAATTTGTATATTGTAATGAAATCTTTACTGCTGTATGAATTTTTGTGTAGCTACTCCAATTCCCATTTCCTCCATGACGTACCATGAGACAAGCATCTTGTTCAGTGTGCCTTTTCTGGTGAAACTCTTAAATAAATAAATAAATACATAAATAAAGTCTAGGTAGGCCATATCCACAGCCCTTCCTTGGTCTACTACTTTGGTCACCCAGTCAAAGAAATCTATTAGATTCATCTGACATGACCTTCCCACTGTGAATCCATGCTGCCTTGTTCTGTGCCCCACTGGCCTCTAGGTACTCAACAGTTCTTTCCTTCAGAAGTGATTCCATCATTTTCCCTACCACTGAGGTCAAACTAACAGGTCTGTAGTTTCCTGCCTCTGTCTTGCTTCCACTTTTGTGAAGGGAATAACATCTGCCCTCCTCCAGTCCTCAGGTGCCACACCATCCTCCCATGATTTGTTAAAAAGGTTAGTCAGTAGTGTAACTAGTTTTCTCCTTAGTTCTTTTAGAATTCTGTGGTGAATCCCATCGCTTTGTCCACTTTCAGTTTTAGGAGTTCTTTCAGGACCCTTTCTTCTGTGAATGGACTGGTATCGACCCCCCTATCCAGAGTGCTTCAATTGTTTGATTTAGGTACCCCCCCATAGAAACATAGAAGCATAGAATTTGATGGCAGATAAGGACTGCTTGGCCCACCTAGTCCCTCCTCTTCTTTTGTGAATACTGAGCAGAAGTATTTGTTCAGTATCCCTGCTTTTTCACTGTCAACCTCTGCCCACCTCCCCTTCCCTTTATTTAACCTCAATGTCCCTCTCTTGGTCTTTTTTCACTCCCTAATGTATCTATAAAAGGTTTTATCCCATTTCTTAACTGAATGGCTATCTTTTCCTCAGATTGGGCCTTTGATAGTCTGACTGCCTTCCCTTCCTTCTGCTTTAACTGGTACAGTTCTCTGTCCTACTCCTTCTGTGTTTCTTTATACTTCCTGAATGTTACCTTTTTCTCCATAACCATCTCCGCCACCTCTTTTGAGAACCATAGTGTTTTTTTTTTTGTTTTGTTTTGTTGATTTGCTTTACACAAAGGCACCTGTGATGGCTGTTTTGATTTTTTCACATTGTTCCTCCACTCCTCCTTCTTGGCCATTTGCTAGTGCTTTTCTGAGGCACTCTCCCATTTTCTCAAAGTCAGTCCTCCTAAAGTCCAATACCCTTGCTTTTGTATGGCTTGACTCTATGGCTGTGTTTATCATGAACCATACTGTTTGGTGGTCGCATGTTCCCAGATGGCTACCCACTTCTAAATCCAAGATCTTCTCTCCATCTCCATTTGAAAGAACCAGGTCTAAAATTGCTCCCTCCTGAGTGGGTTCCAACTCTAGCTGTCTGAGACATGCCCCCTGTAGGGCATCGAGAATAACCCTGCTCTTGGATGTGGCTGCAACAAAGGTGCTCCAGTTAACATCTGGCATATTCAGGTCCCTCATCAACAATATCTCCCCCTTTTCTGTCATTCTAAGGATGCCTTCTATCATTTCCTTGTCCATTGCCTCTCCCTGAGATGCGGATCTGTATACAACCCCTTTGTGGATTGTGGTGCATTTCCTGTGTCCAGAGGGACCCAGAGTGCCTCCTCTCCTCCCTGTTCACCCTTTAGTTCCATTGCTTTAATCCCTTCCCTTAAATAGAGAGCTACTCCTCCTCCTCTTTTACCCTCCCTGTCTTGCCTGTAGATTGTGTACCCTGGTATGTTGACATCCCAGTCATGATTCTGTCTGTATCATTTTTCTGTGACTGCCATAATATCTAGACAGCCCTCTTCATCACGGCCACTAGTTCAGGGAGCTTGTTACACAGAGTATGGGCATTGGTACTCATCACCCTCCATTTTTTTATGGCCTTACCCCTTTTAGCCCCATCCCTGTCTTTACTGCCTTTGCCTTTTTCTTCATTTACCCCATCCTGCTCCCTACTGACGTCTGTACCTTGGTGTTTATCTCACTAACTACCCTGTTTTGTGGGGGAAGCTGGGATTTCCCTGCTCCTTTTCAGTGCCTTCCCCCTTGGCTAGTTTAAAAGCTTGTCAATGAAGCATTTAAACATATCACCTAGGATCCTGGTTCCCGTCCCGGACAGATGCAGACCATCACACCAGTATAGACCTGTCTCCCTCCAGGTGGACCCCCAGTCCCCAGTGAAGCCAAAACCCTGATCTCTGCACCAGTTTTCAACAATTCATTGAATCCCGTGGTGTGGAGTACCAAATCCTCACCCATGCCACAGACAAGTAGCACCTCTGAGAAGGTTACCGTACATGCTACTTGTCTAAGGCCCCTTCCCAACTCCACAAACTCCTCTTGCACTGCTCTGATCCCATTCCCAGCCAAATCATTTGTCCCTAGGTGGACAATGACATCCAGCTCCCTTTCCGTGCAGCTGCTCCTGCGATTCTAAGGATTTATTCCCTTTCCCTCCACGCCATGGTGCCAGGCAGGCACCTTACCTCTCTCTCCCCTCTCTCCCCAGTTCTACCCCCTAACAATCGAGTCCCCCACCAGGAGTTGTTTCCTTCCCCTATGGGGTCCAGTGCTACCCTCCTGGGAGTCCCCTATGTGGAGGTTCCCAGCATCCTTCTTGGTCTCCACTGCAGGTGCCTCCATAGAGGAACCACTCTCCACCAGAATGGCATATGAACTGTGAAGAAGTACAATTGGAGGGATGTGCCTCTGTTCCACCACCCTCTCCCTCCCTGAGCCCACCTTTGTCCAACCAGTCCTTTTTCTTGGCAACCTCTGAGGCAGCAGTGGTGGCCCTGGTGGTCCCTGGGTGGGGTAGGAGGTTTCATGAATCTAGCCAGGTCAGCCTAGAGATGGCAGCCTCCTCCCTCAGACCAGAGAGGTGCCTGCAAATAGGGCAGCATTGTAGCCTCCAGAACATCTCCCAAAACAATGCCGCACCATAGCCATTGCACTGCACCACTCCCATCATGTCTTATTTTGTGGCCCCTTTCCTGTTGCTTTGTATACTTAATCTCTCCTTGCTCTATTTATTCTTTAACCTACTTTCCTACTGCCTATGTGGCCTTACAGCTCTCATCCTTCCTGTTCTGGGACAAGAACTTCCTGTATTCTTTGGTAGTCTCCTTTTTCCTTGCTCAGAGTTAGACTTCCAGTAGCTGGGGGGAGGGAGAGTTACTATTTTCCTTCAAGGATGGTGAAACTTATGTGTCTCAGTGATCCTTTCCTTCCTACTGCCAAACAGGAAGTTCCTTTTGTCAGTCAAATCTAGTGCCTATAAAAGTGGAACTGGCTAAGGGTGGGAGGGAAGGAGGGCAATTAGTAAAAAAAAAGTTCTAGCTCTTTAGTCAGCTGCTCCCTGCTCTGAAAGCAAGATTGCTGTCTGCCAAAAGCTAGTAGCAGGGAACTGTAATTGGAGATACCTGGTTTTCTACTGCCTAAGCCACACCCCTAATTAACATCTCTCCTTATTTAGCAAACTAAGAAGCTGACACAGTCCCCTTCCCTAGCACAAAAAAAACACACTGACTCTCTTTTTCTTACCCTAAATGAGACCCCACACTTCTAATAAAGTATCTGTTTGCTTGATCCCAACAGGCTCTGACTCCTGCTAAGTTAGAAGTGTTCTGTTAGTAAGAAAAGTTCTAGATCTTCAGTCAGCAGCTCCCTGCTCTGAAAGCAAGATTGCTGTCTGCCCTTAGTTTAGATATTTTTTTATGTTTATATCACAATATCAGTCCACAAAAAAAATCCCTAAACTAGGGATCTACTGTATATACTTCATTACTGACATACACTTTTTTGTTCTATTTTAGATTGCCCCTTTTCTCCTGATTTGTATGATGCCATTCTTTCTCCATTTTGAGTCACTTTTAGCACCCTTTTTTCACAGTTGAAATAATAAAAGGAGCACTCCTTTTACTATGACTCAAATCAGGTTTTCATCAGTATTCTTAACCATTGTTGTGCACCTATTGTCTAATGAGGTCAGGGAGCAGTGTCTTCTGCATGCTGGTTCATCGAAGTCACAAGAAAAGTGATCAAAACAATAAGTGCTCAAAAACAACAGAGAATAGTGAAAAAAAAAAAAGAAACCTGGTCTGAGTCATATTAAAATGAGTGTTACATTTATTATTTCAACTGTAAAAGGTGTAATGAAGACTTAAAATGGGGATAGAAGGATATCATACAAGTCAGGAGATAAGGAGCAGTCTAAAATTGAATAAAAAAGTAAAGGTCGAAGTCATCACTGCTATCCAGCTCTGCTACTCTAATCAGTTTACAAAGTGAATTTCTACATTTAAATGAATTTCTGAAACCAACAGCAATTTAAGTGAAAGGGGAGAGGGCAGCTAATATATAGGATCTTGACTTTCTCCTTTAAACTAAATTATCAGAGATAACTAAATTGTGAGTATTAAGCAAAAGATAGTGATAGGCATTCATTATACAATAGCTAAAAGAAATCCAGCAACCTGATTGGTTGAAAGCCTTTGGCGTATGCTAGTACATTTCTACAAGGCAAAAAGTCCCAGACAACAGGATTTTGCATTGACATTAAATCATTCTGCCCATCTGTTAATACAATGGCCACAAATAAAATGGCTGCTATAAACTCACTTTGTTGCTCTCTGTATTGCCAACCATTACAGCATTATTATCTCATTAATGTCTATTCACATAACTCAGTACCCCAACTTGTTTAGTTTTGTTGTTTTGTTGAATTTTGTTGACCCGGCAAGCCCACTGGGCCTAGAAGTCCCTTTTTCAGGGGCGACCGGTGGGAGGGGGGATACAGATGGTAAGCAACTGAATTTGAACCAGATTAAGCTGTTGGTGGTATTTTTAGTGAATGAGGGAAATTTGGCCAGGACACCGGGGAAATTCACCTACTCTTTTCGATAAGTGCCATGGGATCTTTAACATCCACCTGAACTACCACCAATTCAGGCAGATGGGACCTCGGTTTAATGTCTCATCCGAAAGACGGCACCTCACAAGTGCAGCACCCCTCTCATGCTGCACTACAGTGTAAGTATCCCATCCCCATCAATACAACATAACCTGCCCTACCTGCTCTTACCTAGACCTCATTAAAACAGCCACTCTGGGAGTGGTGCAAATTTGAGCCATGAAATGTTTTACAGTGTACGATATGCTACAAGAACAACAGGAATTGGTGGGGGCACTATAGGCAGGGTATAAGACAAGCATTTCTTTTCAGTCAGTGTCCATAAAAGATTAAATAAAAAGCCATTTTCTGCCCTTTGTTGTTTAACCAGGTATAGCACACTAAGCTGAAAGCTTTTTTACAGGAGCAACCTGGGAGCACAAGGAGGTTAAGTGACTTGCTGAGGGTCACACAGTATGCAAGTGGAAACTGGGGGATTCAAACCCAGGTCTGGTCTGCTGGATGTCACCAGATTTGTAGCTCAGAGCCTTAGACCACTGTGCTATACTGCCTCCTTGTTAGAATGGATTTCAGGCAAAAAATGTTAAAATCACTACAGAACAACCCATTTATGCTGGTGTTAGTTGCTGACAGATTAAAGGAATCCAGATGCTGGGGGGGGAGTGCAAGAGGCATTATTCAGGAACTTCTTTTCCAATTAGCATACACAGGATATTAAACTAATATTTATTACTTTTAAACTCACAGCTAATTTGTGCATTTTAGGTCCCTTCAAGGCTGGCCCATTGTATAATTGGAATGAGGCACGCAGGGTGTGCCAGTATGGCAGGAGATAAACACAGTGGAAATGTTGACATTTCTTCCTCTAGCATTTATTATGTTCCCGTGAGTTGGAGATTGTACTTGTAAGTCCATGTCACATCACAGGCAGACAGTCATTCATGCATTATTGATTGACTGATGGATTGATTGATTAAAGAGTTTTACCAGGAAGGGCCTATTGAGTCAAAGTACCTTATTTCCAGAGACATCCAAGGGGAAGGGGGTTACAAGTGAGAAAAACAGTCCAATATCAAGTAAACAATGACAAATGCCACTCCAGGTAATAGGAGTAGGAGTATAACTGCAATAAATATACTTGTGCATAATTACAAGGTACAGTATACATTAATTTACCATTTTAGAGCAGCACCAATTAAGCTATTTTGGGGAATTCAGGCAGGTACAAACAAAGTACACATGAGCCAAGAAAAAATGAAATACATACATTAATATAATCATCATAGGTCCAAGGGCAACATAGGAGATTATGGGCCACATAAAAGTGTAAGAAATGTATGTGGAGGGGGGCAAAGAGCCTTTAGGATAGCAGAATAGCAGGGTGAAGGTAGAATGAATGATGAATGGGACAGAGGACCAGAAAAGAGTAAGCCCCAAGAGAATGCAAACTGCCTGCCAGAAGTCTTGGCATGGGGTATGGAGAAAGAAGCAAGCATCAGAGGAGCAGAGAGAGTAGGAGGAAGGGAAAGCAGCAAAGGAAGGAGGAAAGTTAGTGGGGAGTGAGCAAAACCAGAAATTGGCAATGATGGAAGTGCAGTGAAAGAGGCAACAAGCTTCAAAGGGAGAGAAAGGGGAGGGAGGTGTATAAGGAACAGTGATGTGTTCTGGGTGGCCAGTCCAGAGAAAAATGACAAATGGAGTAGAATAGGGATCCAGTCTGGCCAGGGTGAATTTGGGGGCAGCACTGTAAACCACATCTCTGAAATCAAAGGTGGGGAGGATCATTTTGGAGACTGTCTGGTTGGGGAGATGGATACAAGCTTTATTTCTGAACACTGCCCCCAACATTTATAATAATCCATAGCAGACCAAGAAAGAGCTCCCCCAATGAAGACCGATTAATTGGTCGAAGTGCAGGAGAGTGTTTTTAAGACATGGGAGAGCGGTCATTATTTATTGTGACTGCTGAAACCCTGTTATAACTCGTTATGTTGATGCCATAGCGTTAAAAATAAAATAGATTTTTAAATTGCATATCCAGTGGGTTTTTTTTGGTCATTTTGCAGTGTAGCTCAGAGATCTTTCTTGGTCTGTTTTGTAAATTTGGGGTTTGCTGCCCTGCTCTGCACCCTGTTACCTGACAGTGCACACAGTATCTTTTTGATTCTTTTTATCATAATTCATAGGCCTCTGCACATTTGCACGCACATAAAGTAGGAAGTAGTGATGGGTGCTAAATCTGTTTGACTGTACAGGTAATTCACAGGAGTGTTTTCAAGGACAGCTTTGTGCTGAAAGAAACACTTAGGACTGAGGCATGACTAAGGGTGAGCTGATGACTTATTTATTTATTTATTTGAAATGTTTCACTAGGAAAGACATACTGAACTACAATAGCTCATTTCCAGATGCATCCTGTGGGAAGGAGAAAAGGGGATACAGGAAATGATACATAATTACATAGACACAAAGATACAAACAATTTAGAGAGGTAGGCAGACAGTAAATCCATTTAGTGGTGGCTAGACACATATATCAATTTTACATATACATTCATATAAATAGAATAATGAATAGGTGAGTGTGTATTACAAGGTAATAAAACCATTGAGAGGTTCTGGGGACAAGGGAACCTCGAGAGCGAAGCTCAAGAGGTTCCTTTGTCCCCAGAACCTCGAGATGGTTTTACTACCGAATCATACACACTCACCTATTTTTAATTTTTTTTAATATATAAATCCAATAAATAATTCTCTGCCATCAAAAAAATGGTGCCTGACTACTTCGGTAAACACTTAGCTCGGGCACCCGACAGCTGCTCTTACTAGTCTGCACTGTACTGAAGACTCGCTCAGAGTCTTACCTGTGTTTCTGTGGTGAGATGACTGAAAGCAGGATCAACCAGATATTTTTGAGGTGTAGGACAATGAAAAGAAACATAAAAAAAATGAGAATACCGTATTGCTATCCCTGAGGACATTTTCTTGCTAAGCGAGTGAAAGAGACGTCATGTTTTTCAAAATTGTTTCCCCCACCCACACTAGAAAAGCAGCCAATAGGAACTCATGCTTATAATGGTGTCATGTCCAGAGTTGCAGTTACGCATTTGAGTTTTGTTGATAATACTATAGTTCAGGACCCGAACAATACTATTATGGCACCTGAGTGATAGTATTATCACTTGTGAATGGTGGTATTATCATTCCAGGAGCGATGGTATTACTGGGATTTTTTTGTATGCTTTAGAAGGGTATTATTTTAAGCATCCATATATTACAAGCTTACAATTACTGGCTTCTATTTTTCTCAATGGAAAAAGCTGTGTGTTAAATACTGTAACACATGAGTAGGTGTTACAGCATTCACGCAGCTTCTTCCAATCCTAAAGCACTAGAAAGAGAAAGTCAGCATGAGCCTATCCATACAAAAGCCCTCCAGACACAACACAGCTCGAGTCTCTCAATGTTCGTTTCTCCCTCAGTCACTCACCTCCTCAATCGCGTTTGCTCTGTATTAAATCTTCTACTTTTTTGCTGCATTTCCTGACAAAAAAACAAATCCAAAGCTGCTCAACCACAGCCAGAGAGGCTTCCACAACTCACTACCCAGCCAATATGATGAAATGGCTTCCGGTAACATGCAGGCTATGTTTGGGATCGCCTGCATTTTCCATACCCCAGTAACAGTTAATATCCACAAATCGAACCAACACCCACAGAAACAACGAAGAATCCAAGTCATCAAGGACTCAGACAGCTCTCACCAAGATAATCTTAACACAGTAAAGCCACCACACAGCACTTTATTGCCTAAATATAACATTTTCTGTAGAATTGTACATTGCCACAGTAAACACTTTCACCACCATCCCTAAGTAATCTCCGTTTCAAGCCTTCTCTTTCCTCTGAAGTTCAAAATGCTACAGCACTTGAAAACGAACATTGCAACATCAGAAAACTGCCACGAACATCTCAGTTATTTCTTATTAAACTTTCTTCTTTGAGTAATTTAATTAGATAAATTTACATGCTGAACTTTCCATTTAGTGTTTCAACTACAAAATAAACAACTTCATCAATACAAGGTAAGACTCCACTTTCTTCTTTCTGTCACAAATCTCAAAACAAAGAAAAACAGAACCCTGCTATTATATACAACAAAATATGGGGTGCAGTGTGTTTAACTCGAATTTAACACACACCCTTGTTGTTGGATGGCTATCATAATCATGTGCCATCCAGCAACTTGGGTGTGTGTTAAATTCTCATAACACACTGCACCCCATACTTTATCCTATATATAATTAATGGTCTCCGTTTTTGCCCATTGCCAAAACCGTGTGTTAAATGCTGTAACACCTGAGTAGGTGTTACGGCATTCACGCGCTCCCTTTGAACAACAAAGTGCTCGAGACTAAACATAGCGTGTGTTCAAATTGTCCCTGTCACCTCAAGCGGCACTGACTAAAATACACACTTCTCGGGGGTTGCCTCTATACCAAATGGCCTCCAGCAGCCTCGCATAGCCAAGAAGTCAAAAAAAAAAGCCGATTTGAAACCGAAAGACAAGCGAGAAAACTGCAACACAATTCAGAAAACAAAAGCGACCTCGGACTTTTCAGACGGAGCTCTTCAATTATATAAAATAAAATATGGGGAAAAGTGTATTAACTGACTTAATTTAACATTACCATTGTTGGATGGCATTTATCCTCGGGCTTCGCCCGGGTTTATGTGCCATCCAACAACTCGGGTGTGTGCTAAATTCTCGTAACACACTTCTCCCCATACTTTATCCTATATATAATGTATGGGGAACCCTTATTATTAACTGAAATCAAGCAGATTACAACCTTATTATGCCAGTCTTAAGACATCACGCTGTTGTGAACCCTTCTTTCTTTTTTTTTTTAGACTTTATTTCTGTACCGTGGGGAACTCTCTCCAGTGACTTCCTCCCATTGTGAAGCTGCTCCTGTCTCCTCATCCTGAACCCAGTGAAACTCCTGGATTTGAACCCCCACAGGGAAGGGCCACCTTATCCACCCAGGGCGCTCTATCTGTAGTGTACAGTGCTAGATCGGGGTGCTGTGGGAAGGAGAGGAGAGCGACCAGCATTTGGAGTGTGTTCTGGGAGGAAACACCTTTGCCTATCCCCAAGTGAAGGGGATTTTCCCTTATTTGTTCAGTCCCTGAATGGCTCGGGCATGCAATTTGGCTAGGTACGATGTACTGCCACCTGCTGAGCTCCTCATTGCGTGCACCAACTGGTTGTGCTGCACCTAACTGCCACCAGGCGCCACTACAGTGCAGTGCTTCCCCGGAGCCCTCCCTAGGGAAGGGAGAGCTGTCCTCTAGATGCTTGATCCGTTCCCTCCCCTACTGAGCCCGGCACCCCCGGCTCATTCCCGAACCCAGGTGGTGTGAGGTGTGGTGTTCAGCGCCTCAACCATCAGCACCACTGGGTCAAACTGTTAACCCTTCTTGAGCCTGTCATATCAATGGTATAACAAAACAGAATGCCCACAACAATCAATGTTCCATAAAGTAATTCAATAAAGTGATTCAGTCCATGATTACACAGTCTTGCTAACCCATACATTATAAAATATAATGTATGGTCTTTGGTTAACAGCCATGCTGAAAACGCTTCTAGAGGTTGACATGATGAGCAGCACTCTTGAGGTTTACACTGATGTCATGGCAACCTTTTGAAGTGTTTACAGCATGGTTATTAACCAAAGACCATACATTATCCTCTATGTTATTTACATTTTAATACATACAACCAATATACATATACACATACATATGCTATATTATACATTTCCATGAACGTACCCACTAGGTTAGCACCATGCCAAAACAGTTTTGCTGTATTATGACACTTGGTGTGGAAATTGAGGACTTAGTAAGGCTTATTAAGGCTAAGGTAAAGGGGGATTGGGCAGCCACATGGGCCTGCTCCACTTTGGGATGCAAGAACCCTGTAAGGGGATAGGCAGGGGGTAATAGGCCTGCTCCCCTTCGGGATGCAAGAACACCACAAGTATACATAAGTAATAAGCCGTGACATGGTGTGCATTAAAGGAATTTAATGCATGCCCCAGGGGCGTGCTAAGGCATGAGGCCAAAGGCCGAGTGTCCATATGCACCTGGGAAGTGCATTACAATCCTTTAATGCACACCATGGAGTGGCTTATCACACTTATAAAATGCCCACCATCATAAACTAATAAGTTTGAGTCACTCTGATAGGGATTAAAATGTCTTTAATATTTTCAAACAAGTGTACAATACATGAACCCTAAAACTTTTAAAAACTGAAATAAGTAGTCCCTAGTAATGCATAAATAGCATATTTCAGCAATAGATTAACTAGTACTTTGCAATTAAAGTATTTATTACTAGCGGGAGTTGAAAATAAAAATAAAAAACAGTGTTTAAAACTTGCTTTTCATTACACTGTAGTAATATAGTTTTATTGAAGGCAGCATTCTCTTTATTTTGATTTTTACTTATGTATCTTGGTCTAGTACTTAAGATGAAAACTGCTATAGGATTGAGGTGAAAGGTTAGTAAGAAAAAAACATGTTACTTTGTATTTCAAATCAATATAAGTACTGTCTCTTAATGAAAACGTGTTCAAAACCTTAAACATGTCAGGTTGCCTTTTTTTGGTGGGGGGAGGGGGGATAGATTTCACTTGAAAACACCCATATATGATTCAAATGTGCATGCTTTGATTAACTTTGGGAATGTATGTGAGCAGTTTGGGTCTTCCTCTGCCTATGTAACTGTGTTTTCCCACCTTTTCTTTGCTTATGAAGTATTACTGACTTTTTTCATCCTTTTTTTTCCCTCTGTTTTCCCTCAGTCAAAATATGGAACGTTCATCATGGCATGTTTACCATAAATACAAAGATTCAAAATTCTGCTCAGTTCCAATGTCAGAATGTTCCTCTTCTAACATACTCTACACACACACATAACAAAGGACCCCTCTAGAGCCAGATCCTCAATTATCTCACCGTCAGGGCAAGCAGAAGAGATTTCCCTGATGAGCAGGTAAAGAAAGAAGGGAGATTTTTTTATTGTCGGCAAAGAGACAGTTGTAATGAAAATGATAAACAATATTAATGTTTTTAATCTGTGTATGTGTGTAAGGAGAGTGTGATGACCAGGGAAACAACATTTAATTAATTTGTTTTGTTTTTTATTTAAGGTAGTTTTATTTTTAGGGCACAGTTGAAGGTTTTTACAGTGTAAAGGTAGCAGCCATGTTTGTGATGGAAGATCAGTTCTGATTGTAGGGAGACTCATTGAAGATAGTTTGGGTTGTAGGAGGACTCATTTGCTCACTGTGTGATGTAGTTTAGAGCCAGGATGACAGCATTTATAGAGATATAATTACTGACTAGTGCTTTTTCCCATAGGTAATTCCGGTTATAATTTGCCATTATAACCAGCTGGTTATAATGGCAAACACACACTGGGTTTCCCTTGGACCACCCATGTGTCAGTTGCTAGTCTGTGATGTTCCCTGGAGCAATCCCATATCGCCACACACTTCGCCATCCCTTGCATTCAGCAGTAATTTACTTTTTTTATTTAAAAAAAATAAATGAACTCTTTCTTCACTGACACAGGGAAACACAAGGAAAATAAAAGTGAAATAAGCACCATGTTTCCCCGTCAGCATGCCTGCGAAACTGAATGCATGCCACCGACTCACCCTGCCTCTTCAAACCATGAAGGATGCCACAACCGCCACTCAGCGATACATTTATCTATAAAAATGCACACAAATATAGATGATTTTAAACAAGATGTCCACTTCCTTTTGCCCCCAACAAGTGGAACACTGTAATTTGGAAGATCGTGGACCATGCAGAATCCAAACCGGTCCACGACTTCCTGAACACCAATCTGTCAGCTTATTTTATTTTGTATAATTGCTGAGGTGAAAAAATGCATGCCAGCAGTTATAAAAAATAAAATATGGGGTGGTGTGTGTAAAACTCGATTTTACACACACCCTCGTTGTGGGATGCATTTTAAAAACCCCTCGGGCTTCACCCTCGGACTTTATGTAGCATCCCAAAACTCGGGTGTGTGTAAAATCTCATTACACACACCACCCCATATATTATTCTCTATGTAATTACTGGTGACCACATATATCAATCTGATTATGGACACTGTCAAAAGCTGTAATAACCCAAAATCCAGTTATTACAGCATTTTATGCTGTAATAACCCAAAATCCTGTTATTACAGTGTTTGCTTTAAAAGTCCCATTAGTAGAAAGCCTTGTACCACCTTATTGACTCCTATTCTGTGAGTGGGTGGGCTACACAGTTGGTTAAACATGGCGGCTCCATTCCCAGTAACTGACGAATCACCATAGCGACGGACACTTTTCTTTCCTGTAACTGAGCAAGTAAGTTATTTAAATTTTTTTGTTAGAAGCTACCCAGTTGATCCTACCTTTCAAATCACCAAAATGTATCTGTTTGATCCTGCTGTGAGTACAACCCAGTGTGATCTCCACTGAAACTGTGCTTCTTAAATTTCAAATCATGACTGAGCTGCAGTTCAACAGGTTTTTTAAGAAAAAAAACACTGTGCTGTCCATCTGCGTATACTGAAGCAAGAGTGTGTGTGTGTGTGTGTGTGTGTGTGTGTGTGTGTGTGTGTGTGAGACAGAGAGCATGTGTGTATGTAGGAGAGAAACTCTGAGGACAAGACACAGGAGCAGCAGCAGGCTATCTCAGGGAAACTTTCTGGGGGACTAACTCCTTGCACCAGCAGTTATAATAAGTTTTTGTCAATGCCAAATGTTGCTTGCTTCTATGTGCTGTTTAGGTATTTGGAAGTCATTGGAGTGCAAATATTGAAAATTCGCGAACTTACGAGCGTGCGTAGGAACTGCGCAACGCACGCTCGTAAAACAGTCATTTTTAGGAATTTTTTCACCAAATTTTCAACATAGCCATTTTAAGACCTCTGCTCATGAACAGTGTCACTGTGATTTTCTTAATGTGTCCCATACATTGAGTTCGCACACCGACTGCGCCATTGCGCGCTACATGGGCGGAAACACATTTTGGGCAGGATGTGAAAAATGACAGCTGTACTGCTCATAAGGAGGTGTGGTAAAATGGCAATGTTGAAAATCTGGAGTGAAAATGTTGAAAATTGTGAACTTACTGAGAGCGCGTGTAGGAACTGCGCAATGCACGCTCGTAAAACAGTCATTTTTAGGATTTTTCACTCAATTTTCAACATAGGCTTTTTGATAGCCCACCTTATGAACACTGGCAGTGTTGTTTTGTTAATTGGTCTCAAAAGGTGATTTCACGTAGTGACCACAAAATCACCCTTTGGGCCCGATTAATGCTATGACAGTGCAAGAATTCATGAGGAGGGGTCCCAAAAACCCCATGTTGAAAACTTGGGGCCAAAATTCCCAAAAATGCCTGAGATATGCAACAAAGTTGAAAAAACCCTATCTATCCCATTATACAGCTCAACGGCATTTCCTCAGTTCACGGTCGGCTTTGAAGAGTGCAGACGTGTTCCCGGTCCACCAAATGATCGTCGCCAGAGCTCGGAGGTAAGTATGGGGTGAGGGGGTGTGGGAGGCAGGGTGCAGTGGGTGGGTGCAGGTTGTGGGAGGGGCAGGGAGACTATGAGGGACCATTTTTTATTCACAGGTTTTTTTTAAGAAGAGGACGCTGGACGTTTGCCACGCTGGGGTGGGCTCTCAGCATGGCAGCAGGAAAAGCTGTTTGGGGATGTGGAGCTGACGGGGATTGGGCACCCCATCAGCCAAAACAAGATTTGCCATGCTGGGGTGGGCCTGCGGGCACCAGGAAAGCTTTTGGGGCGCGGCAGCCTTGGAGCCAACGGGATTGGGCACCCCTGGGCTATAACAGTTGTTGCCACGCTGTGGGCTCCCAGCGTGGCATCTGGACAGCTGTTGGGGAGCATGGAGCCGACGGGATTGTGCCCCCATCGGCCATACAGTGTATGCGTGGGGAGGAGCGCATCAGCACGCAATATCGTGCTTGCGCGTGTGTGTGTGTGGGGAGAGCTCTGCTTACTGAAGCGGAGCTCTCTCTTTCAACTGTATGCCACTGCATTTTGGAGCTGTCATAGACAGCTGCAGCACTCATTGGGGAACTGGGGCCGTGCCTGCAAACACACTGACTGCATTGGAAGAGGGGCTGACACACCTCCAAAAACTCGGTGATGGCACTATGTTTCTTGCACATGCATGCAAGCAACATAAAAAATTAAGGAAAGTCAAGTGTGTGTTTAAGGATTTTTTTTAAAGACCCTTGGTGTGTGATGACCACATAAACCTCTTAAACTTCTCTCTCAAGGTTTATGGATCATCACACACCTTGGGTGTGTAAAAACAATCCATAACACACACTTTCCTATCCAGTATTCTCTATTTAATGTATGGTCAGCTGACATCTCTTAGCCAATGAGATTTCTAGATTTATTCTTGCCATTTTATAAACATTGGTAATGGTCAACTGCTTTCCACAGAAAATCCAGTCAAGTACTTGGGCATCTGAATTTGACAATGCAGTTGGATAAGATTGGGGAAAAAATAAATCTGAAACTGAGTTTTTGAAATTGCAGTATAAATTTTGTCACTGACAAAGCATAGCTGTTGATTGCCAAACAGGTACTAATACCCATTTTGAAGTATGATAACGTTTTGCTTGTAAATCAAAGTGGGACATTTATGTTACAATATCAAATAATCTTACATAACGTATGTTGTTTCTCTTTAAGGGCTTCTCACAGTACCACTCATTGGTATCATTATTTGAAAATGGGGATACACCCACGCCAGATGTGAATAGACTTCAATGCTGTTGTTTTTGCCTATATGATTTTTAAACTTAACTCCAAGTATTCTATTTTTTCAAGATTTTTGCACAATTCTGCAACCTATTCAATACAGAAACATATCTCTTTTTGTTCTGTAAAAATTCCCAAGTTTGTCTGAAAAGTCATTTTCCTGGTATGTTTCAGCCATCTTTTGTTTTGTCAACATATTTTATTGAAGTGTTCAACATAACAGTAAAATCGCGTACGGTACAGATACACAGTCCCATATCACTTTACAAATTGATGCACTTACATCAGCAATAAATTGCACAAGATTATGAAACTGGCCATTCAATTGATGTAACATAAAGACAGAAAGGAACTACATTATGGAAAAAATGGAAGCGGTATAGTGTAAGATATAATTTATATCCATAGTGTTATTTACCAGTAGGTACCTCTATATTGGAAAAATATTATTGTCCAGTGTATCTGATAGTGGCTCCCACATGCTAGAGAACTGTGCTTCCATCCCATTGGCCAGTAGCTCTGTCCTTTCTAGTTTTAGACAAAGCAATATATTATTGGTCCATTTCTGGATGGCAGGCAGGTCAGAGGCCATCCAGTGCTGGGCATTGTTTTTCTGGTATTAATTAGTGCAGTAGACCATAGACCAAGCCTGCCAAACCTTATGACTATCTGGATCCACACCAAAAAGCAGACCCAAAGGGAATTTGGGCAGTCTATTCCCTCAACACTCTTTTTCATTATGCTGTGAATCTCATTCCAGGAGGATAAATTCTTGGTCACGTTAAGGTCAAGTGAATAAAGGAGACCACTGCCATCCTCACATTTAGGGCACGACAATGAGTTTTCTTGACATGTATAATGTAATTTGGCTTGAGTTACAGAAACTCAGTAGAGGAACTACAGCTGGACCTGTCACAGTTTGTTGCTTTGAGACAAGACTCTAAGTATTACGCTGCCACTGCCCATAACTGTATATTATTGGCACAGCAATGAAAATACCACAAAGACCATTACAGTGACAAAGTCTGCATTTCACTGTAATGGTCTGCGGTATTGCTGACACTGCTTTCTTTTAAGATTTTGCCCCCTTCCTGAAACAACTCCGATGTGGAGTTGATAATCTAAAATGTGGGGGGTACAGGGGGTGAAGCCCCCTTCAAAAAACACTTTCTGCTCCTGATGGCTCAATGCTGATTGTTGATTGTTGACAGGCATCCTGTCTGTCCCTTGTGTAACCCGAGTGCCATGTACCAATGGGCTTCTACCCCTGCCTTGTGTGCACAGACAAGGATGAAGCGTCTGGGCTCTGTTTGAAATGGACTGGGAGTTTGTTTCCAAATGATTTCACTGTAAGTGTGGTGCCTCCCCACAGAGTAAAATATAAAGTGGGTCAGGTTATTTTCAGTAGTACATCTTCGAAGGATGCTGTACCTACCCACCTCCACTCAGTCACCCCACACATGGAATACTGGAAAGAAAAAACACATTTTCAATAACTTACAATTACTGACTTAAGCTAATAATATGCTCACTAATAATATGATCACAAGTCAGAATTTTCCCAAAACAATTAATCACCATTTATTTACATGGGGAGGGTTAGGAAAGGATAAATGGAGTAGAGTCTAAATAACATTTTCATTTGTGCAATAGCATTTTAGCAATTAGCATATTTACCAGAATTTGGCACTTTGAATAAGAACATATTCAAGGCTTGTACTCATCAACCACTGGATGGATATAGATTTTAGCTCTCTGACTGATTAGCTGCTGCAGGTTATCATTAAAATAAATTACCAACTGGTACCAGTCCCCAGTCCAGACAAACCCTGCTATTCTGTCCCTGGCTATCCAGCACTACCATTGCAGGACAATGATGCAGCTGGTTTGCTGGCATTGGTGTGCTTAAAACAAATCAAGCAATCTCACCTTTTACTTTAAAACTTCTACTACACCATTGGGCATAACTTGAACACAACTATGTACCATTCCCCAGGAGCAGGACAATCCCTGCATTTACTCACAGTTCTACTGACAGCCTTGGGTGGCATTGGGACTGTAGCTCTGGGGAAGATGGAACTGCAGAACTCTGGAATTAGAGAAGCTGGAGATGAGTAGACATGTAGCTGACACCTTGCAGCTTGGAAAATTGGTACCTTTCTACTTGCTTGTAGGTTTCTAGCAGCTTGCCCCCTTCAGCCCACCAAGGAGGCCAGATGCAGAGCACAAATCCAAGGCTTTCCAGGCCACAAGTGAACCCAGACCCAGGAGTCACCCCACAGACTGGCTCCCCACTGGATCCAGAGTGCCCTAGCACTCAGGCATGACCCTGTGGCTCCCCATGGCCCAGTCCACCCTACTTCATAGGGGTTTGCAGTTTCCCTACCTGGCTCCAAGTTGCAGCTTGTGGTCATGGTCTTCCACCGGAGCTGGAATTAACAGCATTTTGATTCAGCAATGGTTTCTTTGGACTCTGCCTTGCTGGTGGCTGTTGCAAGAAACTCACAGTTTCTCTTAACTTCACATCAAGTTGGCAGCTTTATTTTAAAAGTTTAGTCACATCCGACTGTTGGAGACATTTTCAACCACACTACCAGCATGGCAGGTGTGGCTCTTTACATACAGGACACAGTCTTTGGGCTCTCACTGAGCATATCATCTCAATGAGACTTGAGCACATTTGAATGGGCTCCTTCTAGGACCCCGACCTTGGCACTGACTGCACACACCATGTACTCGAACAGTCCCTTCATACTAGAAATTACTTTTCCACACCATGCAGGTGCTGATGAACCAGAAAAACAAAAATCTCACCATTCAGGTGCAGTCTCAATTCACTTTCCATCTATTGGAAACTTCAAGCAGGCTTCCCTTGGCTCCTCAGCTGTGCAAGCCTCCAAGTAGGTCTCTGTACCTCTTCAAACATCATAGGTATCCCAGGCTGTTTCCCCTTCCCTCCAGGGACTCCCAGATGATGAACTTGACACTGATTAGCAACGTCATCTTCGTTCTGGCAAAAACTCTTTCAATTCATTGGGAGACAACACAGGCACCTCCTAGGGCTAGTGGCCATGCAAGTCCCCAGGCAGGCCTTCTTCTTCACTGAAGAACTTAGAGGGACTTCCTTTCCCTCAGGAAACTCTCAAGCAACATTCTTGTCTCTGGACAGCAAATCATGATTTAAACTGATGCTTCTCCTTCCAGGCATTGGAATGCAACCCAGGTGCTTCCTGGGACTAGTGACTGCGCAAACCCCCTGGCAGGCCTTCTTCTTTTCTCCACACACCATCATGGAGCAAGGGGCAGGAGCCTCCTCCCTCAGGAGGGGCTCAAGCCAAACTGACTGAATTGTCTCTCTCCCCAGGGTTTTCAAGAGCCAAGGCAGCTCCTGATTGGCCAGAACAGGATTTCAGGTGAACATGGCAGCCTTCAATTAGCTGATGCAGCCTGTCAATTACAAAAATGGTAGTCAATGGGCTCACTCAATGCCCTATTGGCTGGCTGTTTGGGAGGCAAAACCTGGCACCACCCCTTTTCCCAGCAGCCATCACTGCAGCTCCTCAGGATCCTGGTTTGCTTATAGGCTGTGTTGTGATCACAAGGCTGGCAAATATGGCTGCTGGCAAGACAGTTCAAACAATGTCCCAACTTTTAGATTATGATACAGAGAAACAGTAATGCTTTACATTTATTTGGACCCATTCATTTGTAGTAACCCCTCTGCTCTTGCATCCAGTGGCAGAGTGGGGCATGGCAGGAGCATCCCCTACCCATGACTACCTCTGTAACATGATTCCCCTAGGCAGCAGGCAGATCTCCCTTTACTCCAGCAGTCTCGGCTGCTCTTAATGAAACACTGCACCCTTTTAAATACACAGTGCTTAAAAGCACTTTTACAAACATTTATTTCTATTTTTATTTGTTTCCTCCCAAGTGCCTCTGGACCCCTTTTCCCAATTACTTGTTCATGGGGACCAGGGCACACAGCAACAGAGTAGCGACAATCACAAAAGCAGCTTTCATGCTGGAATGCCGCAGCTTTCATATAGTTAGAGAGAGAGAGAGAAAGAAGGATGACCATGGCAGCTCGCACACTGCAAGCTGTGTGGCGATCGGCAAACCCACCAAACTGGCGGATTTACTTTTTTTTTGTTATTCATGCTGCCGGTCCCCTTAGCAGGGAAGGGAAACAACAGGACTGGCAGGAGCACTCAGGGGCCCTCTACAAGACTGGGACGGGCAGGCACAATTGGATGGGAGGTGGCACGGTAAGCCCCACCATGGGGGGTTTACATTTGTATCTGCCTATTCCATCACCACTGACCCTAGTTGGTCATAGGTGTCACTCCATCCCCTGTTCCTCTGCCTAATATGCCCATGTGTCTATCCCATGCATACTTGAAGCTTCCCATAGTCTTTGTCCCCACTGCCTCCTCTGACAAGCTGTTCCAGTGCTCCACAATTTTTATACATCTCTCTTAAACTTCCCCCTCTTAGCATCAGGGGTGTTGGCAGGCATACGCACTGTACTCAGCAGAGTACAGTAACAAAATCAGGCAGGGGCAACAAATCAGGCAGAAGCAACAAAAAGAGGAAAACAAGGAAATTGTGAGTCACATTGTGTCTGTGCTGCACTTAGCCCTTTTACCTTTGTTGTTGTTTGCTATGGGGCACTGATGCCACCAGCCAAATACACAAACAAGAACAACTTACCAGGCAGGCAGAAAAACACTGGAAGGAGGATTACAGGAAGAAACTGATTACTTGAACTCAGATATGGCAAACGGGGGGGGGCTATTGTTGGTGTGATGTGGCAGCGCATATTTTGGTTTGTGTTTACATCATGTGGGGCAACAGTGTATCAGTTTTGAGTACAAGTTTAAAATGACTGACTACACCCTTGCTTAGCGTGATAGCATGTACCATTGTTCAGACCCTCCACTTGCACCTTGTTCACTCCTGTGAGGTACTTGTAGGTTTCAATGATAATCCCTTTCACTCTCTTCTAGTGGACTTAAATGGGAATTAAAGTCAAAATTTACAAAAATGTATGTTGTACCGAGTGTTTTGATTTGTAGATGTACACCTACTGAATACTTTCCTTGTTATACTAGAAGGAGTGTTTTTTTCTAAATTTACTTGCTGGTTTTATGCCCCAAGAGGATCTCCATATCAGCATTTGCTATGGCTCTCCTTGTTCTCACACTGCCACCTGTCCCATGTGACAGTGATGTGTCCAGGACCATGACATGAGGTACAGACATCTAGAGAGAACTGACATTTTGGATAACATTAATATCATGTAGTTCATTTCATTATTATATTTTTTAAGATTTTGTGAGTGCCTTTTGTGGGGTCTGATCTTGAGGACCTAGATGTCATTTCTGGGCATTTTGCTGCTTTGGTGACTGTTTTATTTTGTTGTTAAACATACATTTTTTTACTGATGTATACCTTATACACAGTGGTACATCAGATTGTATTGAGTTTTCTCTGAAATTTCATGTGCCATTTCTTTTGGATTTGCTGATCTGTTGTGGCAGCTTGTGAATGGTCTATTGCTGTGATCTTGTCTGTTGTTTAAGGAGCTCTCTGGGCTGCTAACTTTTACTAGGGCTTTTTTTCAACTTTCTAATTGTTTGTATTTGGTTTGTTTTTGTGAGACATCATAAGTGCATTTTTTGCCAGCTGCTGACTATTGCTAAGAGCAACTGTTCTGTTATTGTGTTCTGGTTCTGTGATACAATCAGAAGTAGTAGCATGCTGATGTAATCACCCAGTCCAATGGGGTTATTAGAATCCCATTAGTAATAGTCTCTAGGGAGGTAAAAAGGCAGCTAGTAAAGAGCTCATTAAGCGGCTTCTTACATAATGACATCATTGTTTACTCATAGCCTGAGTGGGAATGATTATGTCATTTAGAACTCTCGCAGCAGCATAACTATTTTTGAGTCAGCTGATCAGGGGAAGTTTAGAATGTTCAGTTAGTCTGAGTTTGGAAGTCAGAGTGGCAGGAGGTCTACCAACTGGGGCTCTCTCATAGGGAGCCCTGTGTTTCTCACCCTAGTTTGGATAAAATCTATAGTTGCCAGTGAAGTAGTGGAGACCTTTTGCAGCAGGATTCCTTGATTTCACTCCAGGGGGAGTAAAAGGGACTGCCAGTTTAGTAGATCCAAGGGGCAATCCCCTGTAGATCCTGGAGTGTGTACAGTTGCCTTTGAGAAGGACATTTGAGTGAGAATTTCTGACAAACTACCATGCAAAAGGGTGCTTTCTGGCTTTTTTTCATGCCTAAAGGATGGAGCAACAAATGTGTGAGTACAGATGCAGTACCTGTTCTCATTAGGGAGTTGTCTGAGGTGTGGGTGCCCAAGATAAGGCTAGATCACACCTGTCAGGACCCCTCATACACTTCAGTGTCAATTTTATTTTATTTATGACTTTATTAACTGGGTAGGTGTGGTGATCCCAGGGACAGTTTCTAGGCACAACCTGGGCCACATACTGTGGCACAGGAACTAATGTAACAAACAACAAAGCATGGAACAGTTGACAAAAACAAAAAAAAACAAGATAAAGGTTACAATAGTGCATGGGAATAGCAAATAGAAAAGCAACAACAAATACAGGATTCCATAAACCACACATCAGTTAGGCATTACAATAAGTAAGGGTATGCATAAATGTACAGTTCTATCAGCAGCAGTTACAATATGAGACAAACAAGGGAGTCTAAGTAGAAAGAAGGATAAGGCATAGCAAAATATGCAGGGAGGGAAGGGGTGGGGAGAGGGGTGGGAGGCCGGATTAACAAACATAGGTAATAAGCTCAAGTGCAAAAGCACAATTTAAAGATTAAAGTTTGAGTCTTTAGCAATTCAGTGGGGATTGGAGGCTCATTTGGTGTAACTGTGAAGGAATGGCAGAGACTGTCAATTGGGGCAAAGGGTGGGAGGAACATGATCTGGAATCTACAAGGCAGGGCTAAATGATTCATTGATGGGCACCAGGTTTCCCTGGGCAAAGGCCATTGCCGCAGGAGGAGGTTCTGAGTGTGTGGTTCAATCCACAAGCATACACTCTTGGGAAAAAGAAGATGTTCTGAGAGTGTGGCAACACTCCATGAGCATACACTCTTGGGAAAGGTAAATGTTTCGGATGTGTGGTTCAGTCCAAAAGCATACACCATGGGAAAGAGAAATTAAATGTTTTTGTGGAAAACTGTACTGCCTAGCAAAGAGTTTCTGGAAAAGGAAAGTACTTCTCCCCCTCCCCAACCTCCCCACCATAGCCTTATCCCTCTGCTATTACCAGCATACTATCAGCTGTATCATTGTAATATTCTAACAAATTGACTAAAATGTACTGAACCACTCTATGTAACTCTAAGTGTGTAACTCTTTGCTGTAATCAAAAATGTATCGTCTTTCTATGTTTGTATGTAACACTTTACTGTAACCAAAATGTTACTGTCTGTTTTCTGTCCTCAATGTGACGAGGTACCTTTGGAAATGAGCCTCTAGCTCAAAGGTTGTAAACCAATGTATGAATAAATAAATAAACTTGTTTGCCATGACCAACCATTGGGGGTCTACTTGTGCTTTAGTAACATCTGTGAATAAAGCCATACTGAACAATCCCAGCTACTGCACTGGACGTTCTGATCATTGCTTTCTGTGTGGAGTTATTGGGGTCCCCTCAGCAGTTAGGTCTAGCATATGCCTAGCATCTTCTCCCCTGGACCTGGTTGTAAATGCAGAGGTTCATTTTGGTAATTTTACTCCCACTCCCTTCACTTAGATAATGAGCCTGATAGTGCAGAAGCAGACTTCATTGGCTCAGGTAGATGTACCTTTCTGTTGCTGCTAAGTTTATCGAAGGGCAGGAGTGAAGGATTTAGTTGCTGGTAAGCTTAGAACTGTTTGTACTTGTTTGAATCTGTTACCTTTAGGGCAGTAGTGCTGAGTTTGTTTAATACAGTGCATGTTTTGTGTGTGTGATCTATAGTGTGAGCTGGAGAGTTATTTATTTTTTCAACAGGCATTGGTAGCAGCTTTCTGGAAGGTTCTGTTCTCTCTCCTCAGCTAGGATCAGTTTACAGCTAATTGTGGTTTAAATACCAGTGGGTTCTCTCACACAGCAGTAGTGCAGAAGCAGACTTAGTCTGGCTCAGGCAGATTTACCTTTCTGTTGCTGCTAAGTTTGTGGAGGGGTAGGAGTGAAGGATTCAGTAGCTGGTGAACTTGGAACTGTTCATACTTATTTGAATCTGTTACCATTAGGGCAGGTCTCATATTTCAACAGATTTGGGGGAATCTATTTTTTTGTTGTTGTTGGTGGTGTTTCTTTCTTTTTTCATTGGGGCTTGTCCTCTGCGAACATAGGGTAAAAGGGGTCCTCGGCTGATTGTTTCCTGGACTCAGCCAGAAGGAAAACCCACTCCTGGGCTAGTCCTCCTTTAATAGGGTGTGGACCCATAGTGTTACACCTTCCTACACCACACAGGAAGTTCCACACCTTGGAAAGGGAGGAGCATAGGGGTTCATCTAGAGGGCATACCTAGGTTGTATTGCAGGCCAGGTCACATCGGACATGATAGGAGTGGTGCAGTGCAGTGGCTGTGGAGCAGCAGTATTCAGGGAGACATTATGGACCCTGCGATGCTGCCCTATCTGCAGGCACCTCTCTGGGCTGAGGGAGGAGGTTGTCTGTCTCCGTGCAGAGGTGGCCAGATTACAGGTGGCATCCACCCCCACCCAGAGACCACTGGGTCCACAGCATCAACCTCAAAGGTTGCCCAGGAAGAAGGATGACTGGACCACAGTGGGATCATGGGGAGTGGGAAGGGGTTAGAGATACATCCCCAACCAGTCCAGCTTAATAACTCCTACACTGTTTTGGAGGAGTGGGGCTGCCCCACACAGGCACCCACAGCTGTGACCAGGGAGGATGGTCAGGACTTCCAATCGAGAGCCCCAGGGAAGGGGGGTGTCATCAAGGCACAGGTCAGGAAGCATAGGAAAAACCCAGGAGCAGTTGTAAAATTCCATAAAACCATAAAGGATAACTATGTACAGAAGCAAAAAAATAAATATTTCTTGTAAAAATCTCTCTTGTTCTTCCAAAACAAAAAAAAACTCTCTCTGCAATTGCAGCTTAGCTATTTTATAAGGCTTTTCAACCCCCATCCTTAGCAAGCATCCTGTTCTAGCAAAACATTCTGCTCTCCTCAGTTTTGGGCAGGATCTGCTAGAACAGTGAGCTTCCTGAATTCCCCACAGCAGCTGCAAAAGGCCGAGACATTTGTACTCAAGTAACCTCTACTTTTCTACAGTTATCTCAAAACATATATATATATATATATTTCAACAGTAACACTATATTTTCTAAATAAAAGTGATCCCATTATCAGTTTCATTTCCATATATTGATTTGCACATATTCTTATATTACCAGATCTAGATATGCAAGGGAGGAAAACGGACAGCAAGAGAAAACAGAGACAGAGAGAGGCAAAGAATTGCGAGACAGTTCAGGTTGATCAAGTCCAAAGACTCACAGGAACATTTGGTTGCACAACCAGACAGAGAAGAGAGAAAAGGAAAGAATACAGATCCTTGCATTTACATACTTTCTCCAAAACAAATGGGACAGGGTCCTATTTTACCCTGTCACATATACCAACCTCCTTAAGAGGGAACCTGTTTTGCAAAAATAGGTTTCCAAAACTTTCTATTCTCTACTAACATTTTCTACTTTCAGAAATTATGCACACTTTCCTCCATTTTTTTAACAGTACAGCAAAAAGTACAGTTCAAACCCATGCATTTTTTTAACCATCAGAACCCTCAATTCCGGAGCCATATCGTGACAGAAAATCAGCATTGCTATTCTCTTTACCAGATTTGTGAATCACTGTGAATTTAAATGGCTGCAGTGCCACATACCACCTTGTGATTCTGGAACTTTTATCTTTCATCTGGTTAAGCCAACAGAGAAGATTGTGATCAGTTACAAGAACAAATTCAGTTCCAAGTAAACAAAATTTGAGGGACTCCATGGATCACTTTTCTGCTAAACACTGCTTTTCAATAGTGGGGTACCTTTTCTCTCTGTCATGCAATTTCCTACTTATACACAGAATAGGGTGTTCTTTTCCATCTATATTTTGGCTTAGGACAGCAACTAGGCCTACCTCAGATGCATCTGTTTGTAGCTGAAATGGTTTCTCAAAGTCTGGGCTTTTTAAAACAGGTGCTGAACATAAGGCAGCCTTTATGGCTTGAAAAGCTTCATCACACTCTGGGGTCCATTTCACAAAATTTGTGTATTGTTTCTTTGTGAGTTCAGTGAGAGTGTAGCTAACTCTGCAAAGTTGGAAACAAATCTCTGATAATAACCAGTCAGCCCTAAAAATGATCTGACATGTTTCTTTGTTTTAGGTACAGGGCTGTTAGCTACAGCTTCTATATTAGAAATCTCTGGTTTAACTTCTCCATTTCCCAACACAGCCTAAATATCTGGTTTCCTGCATGCGCAATGCACATTTAGTAGGATTACTTCTCAGACCTGCATTTCTGATAGCTTGAATAACTGCTCGTAGGAGTTCCAGGTAACTTTTCCAGTCTGGACTGTACACCACGACATCATCCAGGTATGCAGCACAATAACCAGTGTGAGGGGATAAAACTACATCCATCTACCGCTGGAATGTAGCTGGTGCACCATGTAAACCAAATGGCATGGTAGTGACTGACAGAATCCTATAAGGGTAGCAAATGCAGCTTTATCTCTGGATTCTTCAGCTAAAGGTATTTGCCAGTAACCCTTGGTGAGATCGAGGGTACTGATATATTTTGCACTCCCCAGTCTGTCCACCAAATCACCTATTCTGGGCATAGGATAACTGTCAAATTCTGACACTTGATTAAGTTTCCTGAAATCAAGGCAGATTCTACCAACCTCTTCTTTTTTGTTTACAATTACCATGGGAGATGACCAAGCACTCCTCGACTCCTCAATGATACCCAGTTCTTTCATTTTTTGTATTTCCTTAACCACATCGGCTTTTAACCACTCTGGCAACCTGTATGACTTTTGCCTAATGGGATGAGCATTCATTGTCACTATTACATGCTCAACCCCTTTTGCTCAGCCTGGTACCATGGTAAAAGTACTGTTAAATGTCTCTAGCATATTACTAATGTCTGCAGTTTGTTCTGAGGTTAAGGAAACATTCACCTTTACAGCATTAGCACTTACCCCATACAAAGAAATAAGTTATCAAATAACTAGCGATTACCTTTTCATTAGGTAATGGCTAACTAAAAAGTTAAGCATTATGCCTGATGATTGGTTGTGGAGTTTTTCACAATTAATGTTTAACTTTTGCCATCTAGCAATTAGTTGGGAATTGTTTCTGTTTACTTATTCATCAGATGAGAAATGAGACTAAAAAATACTGTAGCTAGGAATTAATTGAAGTTTTCTACTTAAACATAGTCCAGCTTGAGAGTTAGTTGTTTATATGACTTAGAACATTTCTCAGTTTTTTTACCTGAAATGCAAGAAATGGCTCGGTTATTAATTACTTGAAATTTTAACTTAGCATATTTTGCAGTCATTAAATACTTGATAATGGACTCACCTGTCCAGGAGTACTGTCCACTCCAGGGGCAGGAGTCACAAAAAGGATGCACCCAGCACATCTGAGATGTGCCGGTGCAACCCCAACTTGTGCACTGGTTCAATTCCGTCAAGGAATTGATGTGCATCACACACCGCCCTTAATGTTATGTAGCACAACTGGAGGGGTTGTGCAGGAGGCATGCCCATGCATATGGTGTGCAGCCCCATTCACAATCCACATTGGAGGTGCATCCCTAGAGCAAGTCCAGAGATGTGCCTCCTTAAGATAAATCTACAACAAGTGGTATACATGGGTATTCACCCACTGACAGCAGGCCGCTGTACTGCAGACTGGAGTTGGCAGCTTTCCCACTCTGGCAGTCCAGTGCCTCCGTGCCTGCCATCCCAATTGTATGCCACACACTGCAAGAGTAAATAAAACATATGTGAACCCCACTCCCTGCCACCACTCTGATTTTATGCTGCACACTGCGGTGGTAAAGGAATAATAACTGACCCCTCTCAACAGCTTGACCTAATCACACATTCGCCAGAATCCCTTAGGTCAACCCGTGGATCAGTGGACCCCACCCACTAGGCACCCCGCCCCCACCCCACTCTACCCATCACGGTATGGTCCTAATGTCAGTGGGCAGCTCAACCCACCCGCATGCTGCCACTGCTGCCTACTGATACAGCTGTCTGTGAATGTCACCTGTTGTACACCTAGAAGCCCATTGATGGATCCTGCCAACCAATGGACTTGCAATGTGCACTGTACCCTGTCATTTACAAAGTTCTCCCAAGTCTTGATAGAATGGAACTAAGGTGAAACACCAGCATGCACAACATTCACTCTATCTGAACAATGCTGGATATGCCTGATCAATGCTAGAACTGCCTCCACCCTCAGCCACCAGAAGGAACACCACCATCCTATCTGTCCTATGTGGTGGTGGTGGGACTGCAGTCTTAAGCTCTGTCGACTGCCAAGGCACTGAATGGCAGGAGGATCAGGGGATGATTACCATCTATGCATCCCAAACCACTTCCCTGTTACAGAATAGAAGCTGGGGTGGGGGATTATTAGTCTCATACCCTTGATCAATACCTCTGCCCCGGGGCAGCCATATTTTCACCAATCAATGCCCCAGTACTGAAAGATATGCTTCTGGAGGATACTGCATAGCCTTTGTGATTCCAGTTGCTGTCCATTTACTGCATAGAGTTTGGGGAGGATAGGTGTTGCCAGTATTCTTTGCTCAACTTGAACAATTCTACCCCTCCCATGCAGTCTAACCCTATTGGGCACTTTTATATTATAGTTTAGATTTTGATCTGTTTCATGCCTGTCCTGACTCTCATTAGCACTCTTGCACAGCAAACGCTGCCTGATTTCTTTTCCACACCCTAGACAATGTCTCGTAATGTTTGCCTGCATAAATCATTAAATAAATATTGAATGATATTCTATGATCCACTGAGACCCATGTTGTGGACAAGATTCCAATTTGTCAGCCTGGAACAGCACAATTACATATCTGGAGTCATCTTTTTTATATTATACTGGTGTAACCTTCCCCCCACAAATGGTGGTTCCTAAAATGTCTTCCTCGGCCTGCCTAAGGCCCATTGCAAGGCTGTTGTTCTGTGTCTAAATCATTTGAATGTGCTTGCATGAGAGTTCCCTGTTAGCTTCTGTGCCTGTTTCTTTAAGAAATATCTATCTCGTGGGTTATAATTAATTTGTGTGGGAACCAAGTGGTTTCAGGCTCGAGTCCCACCCGGGCAGTATTACAGCTGCTTCATTCTGCCATCTTTAAGTGCACAGAGGAAGCCCTAATAGGATCTGTGATTGTTTTCTGATTATCTGCTTTAGTAATAATAATAATATAATAGTTTGTCTAACCTGCTTTCCTTTGCAGCATGGACTTTCTGCCAAGAAACACCATTTTGGTACTGAACTGCCAGTTTGGACCAATCAGTACCACGGGGACCTTAAAATGGAGACTGTCCCCAGATGTCTTGTGGGAGTGAATTTCTGTAGGAATTGTCATTTTTACTGTCTGTCACCTAAATGGACCTGGACTGGCCCTTTCCATGACAGACTGATGGACCAACCAACCAAACCTTTTGGATCACTGAGAAATCCCAGAGCTGCCTGTAGCAGTGTGTCAGTGTAGAGTTGGAGTTGAGAGAGTGAACAGCTCAAGTAATTCAAGCTGCTGCTCCTGCATGGTAGCTCTGGGATTTGGTGGGAAGGCTGTGTCTGGCCTGCCTGCTACCATCTTCCAGTGTAAAGAAGCCTGAAATCTGATATCGGACTTTGTCCAGATTGTTGTTATTGAGACAGGAATCCTGAATTGTGAGAGAGTAAATTTTGCCTGGTGTGGACCGAAGATTTACTCCTAGAGTGATCGGCCTGTCAGGAATTAGAGCGAACCGCAGAGCATATGGTTTGCACAAAGACACTGCTTTATTGCAACCAGACTGTCATCCAAACTGTGGTATCTGGCTATTTTGGTTATAATTGTGCTGAATGTGTAGTGTGGGTCATGATTTGGTTCCCCACACCCCTAAATGTGTTGCACTAGCTGGAATTGCATCCAGCACCTAAAATGGACTGCAATCCGAACTGTTCACCTGGTCTGGACCTCTCCATCTCAGCCTAGACTGCCACTCATGCTGCAGAGATTCATCCAATGAAAGACCCACTCGGGGCTTTGGCTCCCTGCTCAACACCATCAAACAGGATCGACCACCATGGTGCACTGTATGGGCCCTGCTTCCCTGGGCAAAGAGCATACCATCCTGAGGTTTTCATCTTGTCAGTCCTGCCTCCTGGTCTGGGTAACCTGAGTAACCATCAGGGTAGGTCCCTGCAACAAAGCTTAAATCATTGTGGGTCGTGGGTAATGGGTGCTCAAAATCTGCAATGGAGGGGATAGGGGAGGGGTTGAAGATCAGCAGGAGTGGAGGGAAGATTGATAGGTAAAGCCCAATAGGCAGAGGTCAGGCTGGTAAGATGATTGGGGGGATGAGAGGAGCAAGGCGGAGACAGGGAGTGAGGTAAAAACAGGGGGAGCGGTTGCAGGAGACAAAGAGTGTGCAGCTGGAGTGTGTAAGGGGCAGGGCAGTATGTACTCTGGAGTAGAGAAAAGGGTAAAAGATAGGAAAGGGGTAAGGGACAGGAACAGAGGGGTACTCGTGCTGGGGGATTCTGTACTGAAAGGGGTCAGATGGTGTGGAAGGTGGGAAGACACAGTCATATTTGGGTTGCAGATATTCCTGGGTTGACCACAGTAAGGGCAGGGCAGGCACTGTTCAAGTGCGCATCGAAGGGGAGGAAAAACACTCACCTAGTGTTGCACATGGGTACAAGCAGCTTGGTGGGGGAGTCTGTACAAGTGGTGAAGGGGAGGTTTGAGAAGTTGGGCAGGCAACATGAGGGGGCTTGGGAGTCGGTGGCATTCTCTGAGGTACTCCAGGTACCATGTGCAAGCACGGGGAAGAAAGAAAGGATAGAGGAGTTCAACAAGTGGCTGAGAGAATGGTGCCACACCAAGAATTATGGTTTAGTGGCAAACTGGGGTAGGATATGGGGGAATAGTGACTTGTATGCACGGGATAGGCTACACTTGAGCGGGGAAGGGAGTACTAAAGGGTGGAATTGATGGGTATATATCAACTAAGGTAGATTTAAACTGGAGGGTGGCAAGAGGACTGAGAATAGTAGAACGATCTGGATTGGGGAGCCTAGTGAGCTCACCCCCCTAGATATGGATAAAGGCAGAGGTGAAGTGACTCAGGGAAGGGGCATGCAGGGTAGGCAGTGTGAATTGCAGAAGGCACCACCACCCTGTAATAACAAGGGGAAAAAAGGGTGTGGACTACTGAAAGGAGGGGAGCAGACCAAGGAGAAGAGGGGAGAGAGAAAGGAGGGGTATGGATGAAAGGTGGTCTTCCTAAATGCAAGAAGCCTGGGAAACAAAATTGTGGAACTTCAGACACCCCTCTCAGAGGGGAATGCGGACGTTGCTGCAGTAACAGAGACTTGGGCCACTGAGTACCATGACTTGGATCTAGCAATCCCGGTGTACAGTATATACAGGAGGGATCGGGGAGTTGAAGGGGGAGTAGCACTCTGTGTGAGAGAAGGGATCAAATGTACAAGGGATGAGGGAGAGGATGGAGGCCTTTTGGGTGCAGCTTCTGGAATCCAAGGATAGAAAACTGAGCCTGGGGTGGTGTACAGACCACCAACCCAGTTAGGGGAACTGGATGGGGAGTTGGCAGAGCAGATAAGGAAGGTGTGTAGGAGGGGGAGTGTGGTGATAGTGGGGGATGACTCGAGCACCCCTGCCACCAACAGCGCCAGGGAGCAGGTGGTTAGGGCGGGGACTCGGCATGTTGGGGAAGTGGATGGGAGTGGACAGATTGGGTTTGTGGGGACAAGGACATGCCCTGGGGTGAAATGGGTCCAGGAAAGGGGTCCTCCCTGCCTGGTTCCCCTACCCAAGGGTTCTGCTTATTGCAGACGGGAAACTTGGTCTTCCCTGGCTGCTCATCTAACTCAGGTGGTGTTATGAAATGCCAGGTCCATTAAAAACAAGACTGCCATAATTGGCAATCTTGTTAATTCAGCTGACCTGGCTTGCATCACTGAGACCTAGTTGGATGGAAATGCTGGCCCAATTTTGGCTTCAGCAGTTCCTCCCGGGTACTCGGTGATACCCCACCGAAGATCGATCGTAGGGGCGGGGGTGTGGCCTTTTGTTTTAAATCAGAACTGAACCTGAGTGAAATTCCAGTGGGAGCCATCAACTCCTTTGAATGTATCATGGGTGAGGGTGTGGGGTGCAGGCTTCTTCTCATCTACCGTCCACCAGGAGATGAGAATGTTTTCCTGCAGGAAGTCATGGACCTCATCACAGACCTAACATTGGGACCCCATAGATGGCTGATTCTCGGGGATTTCAATGCTTGGGTCGACAATGAACTCTTGCAGTTTGGACAGGACTTCCTCCAGTTAATGAGTTCACTGGGCCTCACAGAGGTTGATTCCTCCTCGACCCACATTGGTGGTCATTCATTGGACTTGGTGTTTCTCCTGGGGATGGAGATATCCAATTTGGTGGTGGAACCATTTGGGTGATCAGACCATCATACCATCAGCTTCAGTTTTGAGGCCCCCCAAGAGACCTGCCTCTATGGGGATGATCCAGTACCGCACTTTGAGGGGTGTATACCCAGATGGTCTAATGGTGGTGCTGGACCTATCGGGCATGCCGAGGGAATGCATGGATCCAGGGGATCTGGTACTTGCCTATAATAAGGCAGTGACAGAGGCCCTGGATTCCATTGCTACTGTTCATGTTCGTCCACTCTCCCTTTGCCCTAGGTCACCATGGTTTGATGAGGACTTGAAGGAGTTAAGGAGAGTTGGACGAAGGCTAGAGAGGTGATGGCGGAGGTATGGCCTGGTGTGTGACAGGCTTAGTTTGATGGATCATTATTTGATCTAACAATCAACAATTTCCCATAAGAAGGCAGAATTCCTGTCCAGGGAAATTGCTGCCATGCGGAATTGACCAGCTTAACTTTTCAGGACTGTGGATAGACTGTGCAATCCACTCTGCCTTCAGCCCAGAAATGCTTTTTCACAAGAGCAGTGTGAGGAGTTTGCTCAATTCTTTGCGGATAAGGTTGCCACGATCAGGTCTGAGATACACTTGACCCTTTCTCTAGGGAGTAGCAGTGGTCGGCAGGAGATGTCGGATCCCCAGTGTGAGTGGTGCGACTTTGGCCAGCCTACAATCAATGATATTGTGATGGTAATCCAGACCTTATGTCCTACCAACTGTAGTTTGGATCCAGGCCCTATGTCCTTGCTTGTTGGCTGCGTTGGTGTTATCGGTCCGGTCCTTGCTGAGATTGTCTGGTTATCCTTGGAGAGGGGAATTTTTCCAGCTTCCCTTAGGGAGGCCATAGTTTGGCCTCTTCTTAAGAAGCCCTCCTTGGATCCCGACTGTCTAGCAAACTACAGGCCGGTCTTTAACCTCCCCTTTTTGGGTAAGGTTATTGAGAAGGTGGTGGCTTTATAGCTGGAGGACTGTTTGACCAGCCACAATATCTATGATTCTCTCCAGTCTGGTTTCAGGAAGAGACATAGTATTGAGACGGCCCTTGTTCAGGTACTAAATGACCTCCTGATAGCGAGAGACCGAAGGGCTTGTTCCATCTTGGTCCTTCTTGATCTCTCTGTAGCATTTGATACTGTGGACCATGGTGTGCTGTTGGATCATCGCCTGTGGTTTATCTGCAGACATTTGGGGGTTGTCTTCAGATGGTTTTGATCCTACCTCACGGGTAGGACTCAGAGAGTGGTACAAGGGGTTTGTACCTCATCGAACAAAAAGCTACCTTACAGCATGCACTGGATTCAATATATGAATGGACTAACCTAAATAAACTAGTATTAAACATAACTAAATGCAAGATTATGCATCTAGGTAAGAACAATAAAGAAGAAACATATCTATTGGATAGTACCCCCTTGGGGGTTGTGAAAGAGGAAAGAGATTTGGGGATTACTGTCACTAATGATCTAAAATTTAGATCACATTGCAGGATTCAACTTAGGAAAGCAACTCAAAACTTAAATTGTATACTCAAACATATAGCTAGCAGAGATAGGAAGGTATTGATTCCACTCTATAGTGCATTGGTCAGACCTCACTTGGACTATTATGTTCAGGTTTGGTCACCACAAACTAGGGAAGATATTCTATCCTTAGAGGGGGTGCAGAGAAAATTAACAAAACAAATAAAAGTTCTAAAGAATAAAAGCTATTATGATAGACTGGTCAGCCTGAATCTTTTTTCCTTATATTACCATAGATTAAGGGGAGATTTGTGTTTCCTATATAAAATCATGAAGGATGAAGTCCTACTGGAAGAATTGGGTCTTAGACATAATTTTGGTAGAACTAGTACTAGAAAACATAAAAAACAACTATATCAGCAAATCTGGAATCATAACTTTCGTAAACATTGGTACAGTTGTAGAGTAGTTGGAGTTTGGAACAATCTTCCAATGAATATTGTGGACAGTACTGCCATGAATGAGTTTAAGAGTGATTTGGATCATCACTTTGGAAATAACAAATTTACATTTTAAAATACAGATAGCCAAGCCTTATAGGGTAGGATTCTATCTTCTGGCTTGAACGTACCTATGATATCTCTATTCTCCCTGCCCTGTGGGGTTTCGCAGGGATCTATTCTACTGCCCATGTTGTCTGCAGTGTATAT
The DNA here is from genome assembly GCA_016271365.2 of Neoceratodus forsteri. Lineage (NCBI taxonomy): Eukaryota > Metazoa > Chordata > Ceratodontiformes > Ceratodontidae > Neoceratodus > Neoceratodus forsteri. Next base: position 500,070,832 of record CM057456.1, read on the forward strand.
GCTGCCATTGGGAGTGATTATTAGATGGTATGGCTTGAGTTTTCACTGTTATGCAGATGATACTCTGCTATACATGTCTTTTGTCCCTGAACAAGACGATGCTGTCTCAGTGCTCAACAGCTGTCTGACTGAAATTCAGGCCTGGATGAATGAGAGCTGGCTAAGGTTGAACCCTGAAAAAACTGAGGTGTTTGTTGTGAACCCGGGTCGTCGTGAGGTGGGTACGTTGGCAGGTTCACCTTCGGGTTTATGGCTAGGAGGTGTCCAGCTAGCTACCTCAGACCAGGTGCGGAACCTGGGCGTTATGTTTGTTGACTGCCTAACCCTGAAATTACAGGTGTCAGCAGTTGTTAAAACTTGTTTTTACCATCTGAGAAATATCGCCAGGGTGAAACATCTGGTTTCTCCCCATGATCTTCCAATATTGGTTCATGCCTTCATTTCCTCCCGCCTTGACTACTGCAATGCCCTTTACCTAGGGCTGCTGGGGGTTGATATCCACCGCTTGCAGCTGGTGCAGAACGCGGCAGCCAGGCTATTGACTGCTGCATCAAGAATTAGTCATATAATGCCTGTGCTCCATGGTCTGCACTGGCTGCCGATACGGTGGCGGATCACCTTTAAGGTTGCTTTGCTAACCTACACGGTCCTACAAGAACAGGGACAGAGTTACCTGAAAGATCTCCTTTGTCCCTACCAACCCCTCTATCCTCTCCAATCCTCCAATGAGGGATTGCTAGAGGTTCCCAGGGTACGTTTGCAAACATCCTGAGCAAGGGCATTTATCTTTGCTGCTCCGTCCCTGTGGAACTCTCTACCTCATCGGGTTCGAGATTGCCTAACCATCCAGAGTTTTAAAACAGCTTTAAAAATTTATCTTTTTAGCCTGGCATTTGATTGATGTTTTGCTTTAACGATACTATGCTGCTATTTTATTGTTGTCTGTTGGAATTATATGTTTGTTTATAATAATTTATTATATTTTATTTTTATGTATTTATTGTACAGGCGCCTTGGTTTTAGAAAGGCCCCTTTTTTAAATAAAACTGACTTGACTTGACTTGACTGTATGCAATGCAGGATGGCCTCCTGACACAAATGGTAAGTGGGCCTACAAGACTTGGTGACACACTGGACCTGGTACTGGTAAATGGTGAGGCAGTCGGGGAGGTAAGGGTTGAGGACCCACTAGCTGGTAGTGACCACTAAACAGTGTGGCTCTTACTCACTTTGGGCAGGGAGACTGAAGGCATGGGTATGAAGGTGGTGAACTTTAGGAGGGTGGACTTTGGGAGGATGGGAGAAATACTGCAAGGAGACTCCAGGATATAAGGCTGGGGATGGATGCAGAGAAAGTGGAAGAAAGCTGGGCTAGTGGAAGCCACAGTAGCCTGCACCAGGGCTAGGAGTAAGAAGGGTAGAGCCAGAAAACCATGCTGGCTGAACAGTGAGTGCTGCAGGGGGTGAGGGCAAAGAGGGCTACGCATTGGAAGTACAGGAGAACAAGGAAGGAAGAGAATAAGGAGGCATATGGGAGTTGGTCCAAGGAGATGGCCAGGTGGGTGAAAAAAGCCAAGGCCTCCAGGGAATTAAGGTTAGCACAGGGCCTAAAGGGAGGGGAGAAGGACCTTTTTAGATATGTCAGGGAAAAGAGGAAGTGCAAAGAACTTATAGTGAGGATAAAGTGGGGAGGGAAATGGGTGGAAGAGGGAGAGGATCAAACTGAAATACTGAATGAGTACTTCTGCTCTACTTTCACTAGTGAGAGGAATGGACCAGTACCATTATGGACTGAGGGGGTGGAAGAAGGTGGGGGAGGAGGTGACAGACAAAATGATCATAGGGAACAGAGTGCTAGAGGGGCTGAGGGTGTTAAGGCTGGACAAGGCACCAGGTCCTGATGGCATCCACCCCAGGGTGCTGAGGGAGATGGCGGAGGTGTTGGCTGAGCCACTGGCAGATCTGTTCAACACCTCCCTGGAAATGGGGTTTGTGCCTCTGGACTGGAGGGTGGCCCACGTGGTGCCCATACACAGAAATGGACCTAGGGAAGAGCCAGGAAACTATCAGCTGGTCAGTCTCACTTCCATAGTGGGAAGCTTATGGAGACTATACTGAAGGAGAGGCTGGTGGCATTCCTCAAGGGTAATGGCCTCCGGGATGGGCAGCAACATGGGTTTGTCTCTGGGAGGTCTTGTCAAACAAACCTAATAGAGAATTATGACTGAGTAACAAAGGAGCTAGATGGGGGTCATGTGGTAAATGTCCTGTACTTGGACTTCAGCAAGGCCTTTGGATACAGTGCTTCATGGGAGGCTGGGGGGGAAGCTGACTGCTGTGGGGGTGGGGAAAAAGCTGACAAAGTGGATAGAGAACTGGTTACAAGGGAGGGTGCAGAGAGTGGTTGTGGCGGGTAGTTCTCGACACCCAGAGCAATGACAAGTGGGGTGCCACAGGGTTCAGTGCTGGGCCTGGTGCTATTTGGGCTCTTTATCTCTGATGTAACCACACAGAGTTGGGAGCAGGATTAGTCTGTTCACAGATGATACCAAAATGGGGGCGGTGGTGGATGAAGAGGATGGATGGAAACAATTGCATAGGGACCTCTCCAAACAAGAGACATGGTTGGAGAAGTGGCAGCTATGATTCAACGTGAAGAACTGTAAGGTGATGCACTTTGGGGCAAAAAAAACATAGGAGGGACTACTAGTTGGAGGGGTAAGGCTAGGGATCACTGAGGAGGAGAAGGATCTTGGGGTGTTGGTAACAGAGAGCATGAACAACTCTGTCCAATGCAGGAAAGCTGCGGCTAAGGCAAACAGGATACTGGGTTGTATTGCAAGAGGTTTATCATCCATGCATAGGGATGTGATCCTATATCTCTACAGATCCTTGGTCAGACTGCATTTGGAGTACTGTGTGCAGTACTGGAGGCCATACCTGCAGAGAGACATAAAATTACTGGAGGGGTACAAAGGAAGGCAGAAAAAATGTTAAAGGGGATGGAAGGAAAGGACTATGAAGTCAGGCTGCAGGAGCTGAATATGTACACACTGGAGGAGAGGAGGGATAAGGGGGATATGATTGAAACATTCAAATACTTGAGGGGGGTAAATAAACCTAGCACTGAGGGATGTTTAAACTGAGGAAAGGTAGGGAGACGAGGGGGCATAGACTAAGGTTGGAAAGGGACATTTAAAAGGGAGATGAGGAGGCACTACTTCACTGAGAGGGTGGTGTCTAACTGGAAAGTGCTACCAGAAGGAGTGGTAACATGTATGACAGTCAGAAGCTTTAAGAAGGAGTGGGACAAAGCAAGAGGAAGGGTCTAGGGGGCAGGGGCTATGAGAGGGACAGTGGGGGAGGAGGCTGGGGTAGCTGCAATCTAGGGTGCCAGCTGCACACTCAGGCAGACTTTGATAGGCCAGTTGGTCTGTTCTGCTGGCAGATTTGTATGTTCGTATGTGTTGTGTGTCATCTGATTTGTTTTGGTGGATCATTATGAACTGAGCCATCCAGCTCCAGAATACAAATTGTGGGTTAAAGTGCATGTTGCTTGTTTCTTTTCTAAGGACCGCAACAACAACTGCAATGCTGGCTTACTCCGTGCAATGCTTCTAGCCTGAGTAACAATTGGGAACCCAGGGTGTGTGTGATTGTGCTAGAGGGACTCTTAGTGCGTGCATGTTTGACCTGACTAAATCAGATAGGAAATAGAATGCCAGATTGCTACTCTACCCTTGTTCACATCCCCTGAATAAACCAGATTCTGTTCTTTCTGCATTTGACTTGGCTAGTGTGTACCTTTGTGGAGGGGATACTGTATTGCCATTGCACTGTTCTATTTCAGGTCCTGTTTTACAGGGGTCTCCAGGTCCAGTGCAGCTGAACCAGCCTTGGTGGTAAGTGTGCCAAGAGTGGGTTCAACATTGTATTCTGACATTAACGGTGATTGTTTATCTGCTGACCAGTGCAAGCCATTGGGGGGGTATCAGTGTCCCAGAGGGCTATACCCACAGCAGCTATGCTACCCTTAAACCAACCCTTCTGGTGGAGGCACCCGTTTACTGAGCTCAGGCCACTCAGCCTGTGCCTTGTCATGAAGGCAGGGGTAGTATCCTTTGGGCTAGCGCCAACTAGGGGTTAGACTTGTTTCTCACAGAACTTGAAAGAAACAAAGATTGGTCAGGAAGCATTGCAGCATTGGGCTTCTGGTTCAGTAGCCCGTGAAACACGGAACTTAAAAGAATGTGGTAATGATTGGTGAAAATGGGAGGACATACGGGACATAGCGCACTGGTTTAATGCAAAAAATCAACCTCAGGGAGTTACATAAGCAGTGACCAGAATGAGTGGAATGAAAACAAGCAGAAGTGACACCAAGATATATGTAGGTGAGTAAAAGGAGGAAGGAAGCAGTGTGGCAGACTGCAATCCTTGATGTATGGCTGCACATCAAATTATGGTGAGAGTACCATGCTGTTCCCTCATGTAATGGGGAATTTAATGCAGGGCCATTGGCAGCTGGTGTTCGTATGAACCCCTCCCCCTTTCCTTGGATTTCTGCTTTTTTTTTACTTAACCACGAACTGTAATCCCCCCCACTTTGCCGTAGGCTCCCAGAGCCATCCCCTATCCCATGCTGGGGACTCTGTGCATTGCCCACTACACATGGATGTTAATGTGGTCATTTCTTGCTCTGACAGTTACAAGAAGTTGGCTCAGCATTCATCAGTGTTCATCAAACACAAACGACACTGCTGTGGTGCAGGACAGTAATTACATTTACTGAATTCAATATACACAGAAGCGTGTATAAGCTCCAAGATGCACAGAACAGCTTCTGAGGTCATAGCAGTCCCCAAACCGCCAACATTTATTCAAACCATTTCCTCCAGAAAATCTCCTGGAAATGTGCTAAAATATTCTAGCAAAGCTTCAGACCTGCCTTGGAAGGTATGCAGTATTACAATGAGTTAGAATTAGTACTTCAGTAATGCTGGAAAAACAAATTGCTAATAAATTCTAAGGTGACGCTGGACACTTGTGTAAACAGGCAGCAATGCTCACATGCCTTTCCAGTTTAACCAATAAAAATTAAATGAAATGAAAAAAAAATGAAAAATGAAATTCCACGGTGATCAGTTCATTCACTCAGTGCCGATGTATGGAAACAGATTATTAAATCTGTGAGCCTGTGATATGTTTTTTTGAGGAAACTACAGGTATGCAGACCCTCCAACATTTCATTAATCAAAATAGGTACACTTCTGTGTTTCAGTGAGTAGGGGGCATAGTAAAGCTGGGGGTCACAGAGGTAGCAGGCCACTCTGGAGGTTTATAGGCTCTGTGGTGAGTTTTGGGGCTTTTATTGAAGATAAAACACTCTTTTGATATACCTTTCCCATCCCTGATGCACAGCTGTGGACACTGTCTTTTTTTGTGCTGGAGCCCTGGTGGTGGGGTAATAGCAAGAAAGAATGCAGTGGGAGAGTAATGTGGACTGTAAACAAAGAAGGTTTGGTTTTCTCATGCCACGTGGATACACCAAATATTATGGCAGACAGCAACATGTACTAAAAATTTGCTGTTTCATCAAATACAACAACATTTTAGATCATAAAGGAAACATGTTTTTTAAACGACTGTGGGCAATATGGTATAAAAGATGTTAACATATCCCTTTAAAGGCTAAAACACTGACTGATATGCATATCTGTGTATACCCTTTATTTTATATGACTGTTCTGTCCTCGACCTCTAAATGCTGCATCACATAATGGGTAGGAAAAATACAAAAATATAGACAAAAATTAGGGGCTGATGACAGAACAGTCATGTACCCAATGCCTTTACAGAGACATGCCAACCCCTCTATGCCATAATTGTTTACAGTTGTTTAAAAAACATTTTATGACTTTCCAGTGATGGCATGGAATCACTGACGACCACCCACCCACTGCAAGCCAAGTGAAGATAACCATGATCCTCTTTTGTTAGTCTGAGCCATTGTAGTTGCCTGACAGTGTGACCCTGAGCAAGTCACTTAACTTCCCTGTGCTCCCAGGTTGCACCTGTAAACAAGCTTTCAGCTTAGTGTGTCTCACCTGGTTAAATAATTGAGGGGGGAAAAGTATAAGCAGTGTGGGCATATTAGAGGATGACTAAGTGACAAACACTAAATCTCTCATAATTAAAAGTGAATACAAGTTACAAAAATGCAACTATGTTAACTTTCAAAACGGTGAGAAGGGAACCAAATTCTTCTAAATCAGTATAATCTCACATGAAGTGCCGGTATCACATAATTGACAGTGTTATAATTACAGTACACGCCCACCACAGATGCATATGAGAGGATGTGGGTCTGTGCCCCCCCCCCCACACACATACAATTTTAGCTGGTTCTGTTTTCTTTTCTTGGACTCATGTTTATTGACCTACACTACTTTGTGTATAGACTTAAACAGTCTGGTTCCCTGTTTCAGCAGTGGAGGTGCAAGCTGATCCCCATTTTTCAGATGGCAGCAGGACCCCTCAGAGTGTTCTTATAGAAACCAATGCTACCATGTGAAGCAAAAAAAATTAAGCTTTACCTATCCACTGCATGTGTAGAAACTAGACTTGCCTTATTTCCACAGCTCTATCCCACTAAAACTGTTCACTTCAGTTTTTTTCCTCAGAGTTATTCTTACAACATACATAACTGGCAACATGAGCTACACAAATTAACCCATAGACCTGCCTGTATTGTTATCAGCAGCAAAGTTCTGCTGTTATGAGCAAGTGATAATAAGGACAGCCACAACAAAATTTCATGAGCATCAATGCTCAGGTTGGGGGGATGGGATGGAGACTGGCACACCACCCCAGTCCCATTTTCAAGAGTTTCAACAAACATGAGTACCAGGAAAATATATTATCCAGAAAATGCATGTAAAAAGGTTAAGGTGGACGATAAATGTGCATCACTGACAACTCCCTGATCAGCTGATTAAAAGTTTGAAGTGGCAAAATCATGATCCTTGGATCCTTAATCTGGGAGTTAATTTAATGACTACAAAGAGGAACTTCAAATGAAAGGTGCAGACTGTAAATTACCCAAAAGCCTACTCAAACAGGGCTATGTCAAGCCTAGTATGCAACAGAACCAGCCAAAATACTTAAAACTCTTTATAAAGGCTTAACATGAACATTAAATTACACTCATTGTTAGCTTTAAAATCAACCACTAATACCCTTGCTTTTTTAATCCTGTGGGATAATACATATTGTTATCATAACAGTTGTAAATCTGATTTATCCAAGACAACTGATTCGATATCAAAATATCATTTCCACACTGCACTTGGATGACTGCTGTGTGCTGCTTTCAGATGTTAAAATTCACGTTCAGTCTGTGTGTTACACACTACTGTATACAGTTGCTCAGTCCCCTTCTTGCAGCAGAAACAACATAGATTAAACACACTAGCAACCCTGAATCCAACTAACACAGTTTGGAGTGTGGTGGCATTAATTTCAGATTCAGTTTTTACACAAATGTAGTCTAAATCCCTCCAGGAAAGTGATTCAAAATACATTTCTATATGCTCCCCCCCTCCAAAAAAAACAATCTTACTCAATTACCTGTTTTGAGGTTCACATGTATAGTTGCAGTCTTGCTGTTATCTCAGCTTGACCTCAGTGCTGGAACTGGGTGATGATGACTACCTCCACCCCCTGAAATATAATTTAAATCCCATACAATTGACAGAGCACATAGTTGTCAACCTCAAAGCATTTTAGTTAGAACAGTGACATACTGAATTAAAAAACAGGAGGCTTTTAAAAACAATTCCATCAAATGCAATTTAAATCTCTGTAGTCTAATAGTGACATTGCTCAAAGTTAAAGCTAGTGCACTCATCAGTGAGTGAGAGTTGAAAGGAGGTAATTACTTAGTTTCATGCAGCGGTTTGTTACTCCAACTGAATGAGTAAACTGGCTCAGAACATATCTGAATCCAGCTCAGCCTAAACAGTCTGTATAGTCACAAAAAAGGGGATCTAACCAAGACACTGGTGGCATTCTACTTGGAAACCAATCAACAATCCACAATTTCCAGGAAAGTTCCCCTCCCATCCTGGCACTACAGGCAACCTGCAGTACCTTTCCAACTCCAGTTTGATAGTCAGCTCCAGTTCCATACTCCACCAGTAATTCCCCTCCACATTTATTTAAATTAAACCCCCTACTCTGCTAGACAACCCCATCCTTAAGCATCACCAACAACCCCTATTCACCTAAAAACAATACAGACCCCAACCATCCCCACTGCATGTCATCAATGATCCTCTCTTCCAGACACTGTCACCCTTCTTTCCAGAGATTTTCAGAATCCCTCCAAATCAATGACACCCTCTACTCAGAACAACATTAACACCTCCTGACCCAAATGCTCAACATATTATTTTATTAGCGCTCTCCCAAAACACCAAATAGCCCCACACATTTCCAAAGATCGCCCTCTATTCCACCACCCAACACACCATCTTCCCTTTTAGAGACTCCCTTTCTGTGAAACACTCCAATAGCCCCTCTTCTTTCTGCGAAACACCCCCAAAATCACATCCTCTCCCTCCTGCAAAACACTGTACAGCCCTTTTGCCAGAAAGCACCCTCTACAGAGCTAGATCTCCACAGTGCCCATCACCTCCCTTCCAGAATACCCCTTCTATAAAAACACCCGACAGCTCTTCTGTGAGTTCCCCAACAGACCACTCCCTTAGAACAACCTATGCAAAACACCCCCCAAAACATCTCCCTGTTAGAAACTCCCTGACACTTGCAGAGATCCCTTATTTCAAGCAAATCCAAGACTTGTCCCTTGCAGACCCTAATGCTAAACACCACATTAGCCAGTCTCCCTTACAGATTCCAGACATAGACACCCCAAATAAAGTCAAACTGCCAAACCATACCAACCAACAGCAAAATAAGATTTTAAATCTTTTATAAGGGGGGGAAGGGCTACACATGGGGGAGTAAATTATACAGCTTGCACTGTAGCATGCCAAGGAGGAACAAGCATTTTTGTGGACATGGAGTCCTGGACGTTCATTGTTTTGTCAAACAAAAAAAGGAAAGGTAACTGACCACTGGTTACACCACTGAGCCAATGACCACCAATAATTCTGCATTTCGCATCCAAGTGTGCAATGACTAGCCAAAAAGAAGCTACCAATTTTAAAATCTTAAGATTGAACTCTGCTAATCGATGGCACAAGAAACAATAGATCCCTGCAGTCTACCCCCAATTAACAAGCTGCAATAATTTCTATTTTTTTATCATTTTTGGCTGAAAAGGGCACACTTTGCTAAAGCTTTTTTTTCAGCTAAGTCCAAGGAGCACAGGGAGGTCAAGTGTTTGCTCATGGTCACAAACTATGCAAGTGGAAGTTGAGAGATTCAGACCTTGTCCAAGTTCAGTGCTCTAATCTCTAGAAACGATACGGGTTCTCTATACAGTCTGGTGGCATGGTTCATCCCACTGTGAAGTGAACATCAAAGTCAGACTCTCATAATGGAGTGCCCCATCCCAGCCATGTGGTCTTTTATCCAAGCCAACTCAAATTGTGAATAACAGTCCCTTTTAAAATATTATGATGTTGAGTGTGTTTTGCGAGACTCTCCCAAAACACACTCAACATCATAATATTTTAAAAGCTATGTGATGCTGATTTTACTACCCTCCCCCCGTACACAAAGTGACACAAACGCCAATATAGTTGCACACTACCATTATTTTACATCAACAGTGCACACAATACAGTGCCCATCCACTTTCTCTACCATTTCACGGGCTCTCAGTACGGTTCTGCTGTATTGTACGTGGAACCAATGACTTAACAGCAGTGGTGTATATTTAAACTTTTTGATTGGTATATGTGTTTCCCATAAATTAAAAAAAAGTGGATTTCACAATCCGTTAGTTGACTTCAGTATCTCCTGCAAACATGCATTTCCAGTTAAATTTATTACGGTTTTTACTTTTGAAACAGAGACCATTGTTCATTCATATGAGGAATCACTTATATTTGTATTTGTTTTTTTTTTTTAGCGTGCTGTATGTCTGAATTAATCCAAGACTTTACCAAAGAAGCCACTTCTCAAATCACCTGTTTGACTTCAACAACCTGACGAAAGGAACCTTTAAATAACCTTTTGTTTTTTGCTTTCCCTAATGCATCTTTTGCCGCTGCGCTTCAAATTCCTACTGAAGTTTAAAATACATTTGCTTTTACAATGCGGCATTTATGCCATAGACAGACGTCACCCTTTGCTGAAATCGGCGTATCCTGTGTACTTTTCATTGCATGGCAACAGTAGTTTCCGAATGGTTTGAAGGGCGGAACCATAGAGATGCTACATATCTCTGTGACCAGGACTGAGAGAAAGAAATATGTATACTGCCTTTCTGTGGACATTCATTGGAACTGCAGTGCTCGCTGCTTTGCTTTTAAAAGGACGACCTAAATCTGAGGAAGTAGAAATAATAAGGGCAACACTGGTTACCATGGGGACACCGGGATGCTCCGAGTCTGCCTGACTGTGCCAGGGCTGAGCTGCTGAAGTCTGCTGAGCTCAAGTCACGACAAAGAAATTAAAGATTTTCGGGTAAAAAAAATTAAATATTTAACTTGGGAGGTGGCAATTCAAATTCAGTACATGGTACGATCCAGACAGGATCCGGTACCAGTCTTGAAAATACGGTATTGTACCGGCAAAAACGGTACAGTTGGAGGGTCTGGGTATGTGACCCAATCAATACTGAAAGTGGCAATACCTTGGGATTGAGGTACAATGGATTCCATACACTGACATTCTAAATAAAAACTAAATAAGGAAGTGCATGCAGCTTGTGATACAGAAGGAGATGAAAACTGCACACAACACAGATCATTTGTTTACAGTATTTATTCATTTAAACATTATCTGTGTAACCCCTTTGTTTCCTGGGCTTACTAGAATCCCAGTAAGACCTAGTGGTAGGCAGGGAAGGCAGCTTGTGAAACTCCAGTTAAATGGGTTTCACACTGTCTCACTCTGTCCTCAGTCACAGCTGAGACTTGAGAGATGACATCATTATAGAACTGTCGCAGCTGCATGAGCCACTTTGGAATCTCTAGCTCAGGGAGTGAAGTTTAGAACTTTGGGAAATTCAAAGGGAGTCTTCCATTTGTAATTAAGCAAGAAGGAAGCATTAGTCTGCAGTGTGATCTTTCACCAAGAAAAAAGGAAGTGTTCCTGTATTTTACCTTTTTTAAAGTGGTGGAGACCGCTCCCCCGGTCTCAGTGCCCCCCTCCCTCTGGGGGTAAGAGGAAAGTTCTCTGTGGGTTCCAGGGGCAATCCCCTTCTCCCACCCTGGGAAGAAAACTGCCTGATTTAAGTTCAGTCTGTTCATGTATAACAGCAAAGGATACAGTACTTCGCCTGTGGGGCATCTGCAACGAATGGGTGAGTGTTTGGCTCCATTGGAAGGGGCAAACATCTTGTTTTCTTCAGTTGGGAAATAAATGTGGACTGCTATTTGGGAGGACTATGTCAACTAGGACAAACAAATAGAGCAGTCAACTGTTTAAAGTTTTAAATGGATTTAAAGTTCGCTGTAGAGGGGGTGCTTCAGGTCATCCACCGTTCAATCTACATTTTAAAGTTCTAAAGTTTTCTGTGTGTATCCAGAGAAATGGCCAGGTATGGGCTGTGGGAGCTGGAGGTGGGAAACCCCCCCCATCTTTAGTAACCAGGTCCACCTCTACGGATTTCTTCTGTTTTTGCTACTTGCCTCATGCACTTCGCCAGTGTTGGGGTGGGTACCCAGACGTGGGTCGCAACTTGAAAATCTCTCTAGGAGTCGCAGACTCTAAGTGGTGTGGGGAGCCACAGGATGGGAAAATTACTCCTTGTTGGATGGGAGTCTCCTCGTTTGATGGGAGTTTTGATTGGAAGTATGAAAACAAATCTCTCTAGGAGTCGCAGACTTCAAGTGGTGTGGGGAGCCACAGTTTGGGAGCCTCCTTGTTTGATGGGATGTCTTTCCAAGTAAAGTTTGGGTTCATTCTTCAAGTGGACCGTCAGTCGAGTGGCCGGCAGGGGAGCCGGGCCAGTCAGGCTATGTATCCAATGCGCATGCAAAGTCCAGGCTGAGTGCCTGGTGGGTCCAAAGCCAGACAATTGTAGTAATGTGTTCATTCCTCAAATGGACCGCTGTGTTTAACCTCTAATCTGCACATACATTAACGTAGCCCTTTGGGGGACCATGCAGTGCTTTGTTTATGTTCAGTGTGACACCAGAGGACTGTTGCTGTGATGACACTATGAAAAGGACCTCTTCAAGCTCAAATGGATGGCAGACTGCATATTTATTTATTTTATTGATAAAAAACTTTACCAATCAACTGACTTTTTTTTTTTAAACGCAGTATATAACAAGCAAGACCTCCAGGAACAATCAGAGTTGATCAGGTGAGGAAAACAAACTCCTAAAGTGTACAAGAGGCTTCTCCTTTACAAAAAGAATGTCAGGCCCACTGCAACCCTGCTTTGCCATACCTGTCTGCAACACTGCAGACTAGGGTTACCACCTGTCCTGATATTCACAGGACAGTCCTGATTTGGGCAGTTGTGTCCTGCAAAATCACATGAAAAAATACTACATGTCCTGACCGTTCAGTAGAAAAAATATTTTCTAACTTTCCTCAAAATGTTGCAGAAAACAATAATACCTTAACTAAAATATCTGAAAAGAATAAGAAACAATAGAAACAACTAAAAAAAACTACAATATTTAGTCTTGATTCTGATTATTAGAGAAAACAAGTCTGTTGCACTGGCTGAGGACACAGATTGTCCTGCAAAAAATCATGTTTCAGTAAGAAATGGCCCACTTTGGGCTTCTGAAAAGGTGGTAACCCTATTGCCAGCACACATTAAAGGTAGATCATTCTCATTTACTGCAGTTTTCCTTTTAAACCCTGTGCCAGTTTGAACTTTAAAAAATGGGAAGCTCACCGTTTGTCTGCTGGTTGTGTTGTGGCATGGGGGGGTGGGTAAGGCTGGTGATGCTGTGTACAAAGTGGAAACAAATCTTGCAGGGGTATTTATTTTTTTTGAAAGTCACATCTGCAGTATGGCCCTGGACATAAAGCTGCAAACAAATACTTAAAAAGGAAAGCCTACAGCAGTTTTCTTTACCAGGGCTGTCAATATAATCTATATTATATTGTGTTGTCTTGTGAGGTGTTGGGGGGGGGTAAGAAATTCATCTGGCAAGTTTGTTTATATTTGTGTTAGGTGTCGGCTTACTGGGGCTATAATTCTGTGATTGCTGCCAGCCATAGTGCAACGCATTTTTTATTTTGTGTCTTCTAGCATTTTCTGCCTGCACATTGGGCAGGATCTAATGGGCAAGGAACTTTAAGGGAGATTGCTGCCTGCCTGCCTACTACATCCAGTTGCACAGGCAAGTGTTCCAGAATGTAAGACAAACAGTTCTAAGAGCTGTTAGAGGTGCCACTATTGTGATGCTCTTGGTGGTGGTGTTTAGCGGGTGGTAATGTACAGCAAGGTGATTCACTATGGTTGGTGGTACAGCTGATTTGGACATGGAGACATGTGACTGATTTTGGGTGGGGGCTGCTAGATTATTATGCTGGTGGTGGGGGGTTGGTCTATGCTTGGAGGGGAGCAGGCTGAATGGTGTTGATCTTGTGCAGTGTGCCAGTAAGGAGCGCTTTGCTAATGGAGGGTGTGGACTCTGGATATGTGGTCTGTAAGGTGGTCCCGGTGGTGTTGTAGGGTACAGTCCATATTTGAAAGGGAGGCTAGCCAGATGTGATGTTGGATATTGTCCATGGAAGTGACCATGTATAGTGACCCGACAAGCATATGTATGGGAAAAGGGCAGTGTAATGTGGGTGAGAAGGGAGCTGGCCATGTGGTTGAGGTAGCTAACTGTGCTGGTGAAAGGGGAGGCATTATTGGGAGGGAGACTGTGGGGTTAAGGGAAGCTGGCTGTTAGTTTTATTTGGAGGAGAGGGAGGCTGACCATACTGGTAGGATGTTGAACTACTCATGTTGGTACGATGGAAGAGTCTTCTGTTTTTCGCTTGGCTGTAGTGAATAGAATGCCCATGCTGGTGAAAGCGGTGGGGATGCTGGCTCTTCTCATTTTTTCTGGTGGCGGACTGATAGAGTTCAAAAATACTTGGATCTGCACGCATGGTGAGGTCTGACAAGACTATGCACTGTCGCATGAGGTGGGCCGGCATGAAAATTGGGGGAAAATAGCAGCTGACTGCATGAAGCCACAGTCAGAGCAGGCCCTGCACCATGGAGAAGTGCCATACTGCCACCAGCCACGTAGCTACATCATCCACCATCCCATGGACTAAATTTGGACCTTCAGTACAGCCACTCCCTCTGTGGGGGAAAGACAGAGGGGGAAGGGTCATTCTTCTCATTAGCTATGGCAACCCATCCCAAGATGCTTTAGCAGTTTGGCAGTCCAGAGCCCTGTCAATGGTTCAAGAAGGATAACAGCTGGTGTCTTCATCCTGGCCTGTGTCAATTGATTGCTGGAGTACTATGGCCCCCCCACCCCACCCCTAAGAGAAAATCAGTTCTAGGGGCACTGACTTTCTCGCATGATGGCCCCTGAGAGACAGAGTCCATTCTAAAACCCAGTTAGATGGTGAGGTACCAGTCTGTATTCCCGCTCCCCCAACACACAACACACTTTTTTTAACCATTATAAGTCTTTCCCAACTGATCCAGCTGATCAGTATTTTTATTCTTCATATTGACCCATTTTCCCTTATATGTCCACAGGTCTGACAGGATGCTGACTGGGTGAAGGAGGACACTGACTGCATGTATCAGATAAGTATTATTTTTTGTTTACCCTACATTGCTTGTCATTGTTAGTTCATAAAGAGCTGCAGATCCTTTGTGACCCCATTGCTGTTTTTGTTTCACAGGTACAACTGGATAGTCTCCTGAGACCCCATTATCCCAGGCTCCACAGGAACCCGGTAAGAGATCTATTGTCTGTGCTAGGATGTTAACCTGCAATGGTGCTAAATGTAAACTTTCACTTGCTAGGTGGTTGGTGATGCAGGGTTTGACATCTCTAAACTGTTCTTTTACTATTCCACCATCATGAAAGGAGGGAAATTTATTGGAGTTCACTGGTGGCTGGAGAGCACTCGGGCTTTACCCTCATGCCTCACAGTGCACAGGGCATGCATGTAAGAGCAGGTTCCTACTTCAGCAGTGCTACTGTCCCTAGCCTGTTTGATTCCTTACCTAACTAGAATTGAGCTACTGACATTTGGCATAAAACTCCTTAAATTGCTGAAGTCATATCCCCATAATTCTGAAATCATAATGGTGCCGAAAAAGACCATCTTCCCAGTTAGACAAACACGCCCATGCAGTCATCGCAGCACTTGTTTTGTGATGACACTGTAGGCCGCAGGAGCACCCATTCAGTTTTATAGGGCTGGTATTTTCTAATATTTAGTCCCTTTAGTGTTGGGATTTTTCATGTCAGCAATTGATCAACTGATAGGATCCCTATTAGTCGCATCGACGCTTTGATATGAAAAACCCAACACTAAAGGGTTTATGTATATTAGAAAACACGAGCCCCATAGAACTGAATGGTGGCGCCTCAGAGCCTTCGCTTTGTGACATCACAAAACAATGCTGCGCAATGTACTTGGGGCATGTTTGTCTAACCGGGAAGTCGGTCTTTTTCTTGGCACCATCATGATTTCCAAAATTTCAAGGGATATAACTTGCAAATTGATGGAGTTTTTATGCCAAATATCAGTAGCTCGATTCCATTCAGGTAAGGAATCGAACAGGCTGGGGCAGGCAGCTACCAGGAAGCTGGTCTTTAATGCCCCAATTCTCCATTGTGGGCAAGCTCATGAAGACCATACTAAAGGAAGGGTTGGTGGAATATCTAGAAGAACATGGTCTCCAGGATGAGAGGCAGCATGGGTTGATAGGTGGGGAGATCGTTTCAAACAAATCTGATTGACTTCTTTGACTGTGCCACTAAGACAGTAGACAGGGGCCAAGCAGTAGACATCCTCTTTCTTGATTTAAGGTTGATGAGGAAGTTGGTGGATTTTGTAGTTGGGGAAACAATGGCTAGATGGGTGGAAAACTTGCTGAGGGACAGAACCCAGAGGGTGGTTGTGGGGGGAGAGTTATATGGTACTAGAGAGGTAACCAGTGGGGTGCCACAGGGCTCAGTGCTGGGGCCGATGTTGTTCAATGTCTTCATCAGTGACATTGGGGATAGCACTAAGGGAAAAATTTGCCTATTCGTAGATGACACCAAGCTCTGTGGGAGAGTGGACACAGCTGAAGGGATAGCGAACTTCCAGGAAGATCTGGAAAAGCTGGGGAGGTGGTCCAGGATCTGGCAGCTTGGCATTAATGCCAATAAATGCAATGTTATGCATCTTGGAGCCAAGGATCCCAGGACAGAGAGCTACCTGGGTGGAGTCTGAGTATCTGCATCCGAAGAGTAGAAGGACATAGGAGTGATGATCACTAGTGACCTGATGCACTCCACACAGTGCAAGAAAGCAGCAGCAAAGGCAAGCAAGATGCTGGGATGCATAGCTAGGGGGATTAGTAGTAGGAGAGAGGAGGTTGTACTGTCCTTGTACAGGTCACTGGTAAGGCCGCATCTAGAGTATGGAGTTCAGTACTGGTGCCCACATCTCAAAAAGGACATTAACCTGCTGGAAAAGGTCCAGAGGAGGGCTAAAAAGATGATAGCTGGTCAGTAGGGCAAGGCATACAAGGAGAAGTTAAGGGCACTGAACATGTTTGTCCTGGAAGACAGGAGAGAGAGAGGGGGGCATGACTGGGACCTTCAAGTACTTGAAATGGATAAATAAGGTTCATAAGGAGAGTTTCTTTAATCTGAGTGGCAACCATAACACGAGGGGGCACAGTCTTAAGCTGGAGGATGGGAGGTTTAGAAGGAGGTCAGGAAGCACTTCTTCACAGAGAGGGTGGTGGACACTTGGAATGCACTGCTGGAAGGGGTCATCTCATTGAAGACAATGGGCAGCTTTAAGAGAGGCTGGGATAGGCATGGGGAAGGTAAGAATCATGGGTAGGGAGAAGGGAAGGAATGGGGAGGGAAGGCAGGGGCATTAGCTCAAGCTGTGGACCCTGCAATACAAGCAGACTTGAGAGACCAAATGGCTTTCTTCTGCTGGCTTCTTTGTATGTTTATATGTAATTCACCCACAGTCTGTTGTGGGTTATTGCTTACTTTAAGTTTGGCTATCTCCTATTGGCTACTGCTTTTCAACTCAAAGAAATTGAAAAGAAGAGCCTGGGAACCCTAAAAAATACTGGAATTTTTTTACCTTTTAAATAGAAGCTGATGCCTTCAGTAGAACTTAAAAAAAAACAATATTTATACACATGTAAGGTCCCGACCCCTGCCTTTTTGCAAACAACAGGTGGCATGCTGTTGAAGCTGACAGTAGTACCTGGTGGGGACTGGGTTCGGGGAGGATGAGGTTACTTGGCACAGGGGGCCTAGGTTTGGTTACTCTGCACAGGGGCACCCAAGTAAATCCGAACACAGGAAGCAATAACTGTAATGTCCAATGCCAGGAATGGGATTCTAAAGAGTGGCTTTTATTCACATCCAGACTGAACAAACAAGCATAGACAGACTCCCACGGGGCTACATTCCTGGTAATGCAGATAAAAGCAACAGAACACTTCTTCACTATTTCAGCCCTCAGGCTCTGAACCCACCAGGCACACAGCCTGGACTTGCATGCAGCTTTGGGTACACAGCCCGACTTGTACACTATTTGGGTTTTTCCTGGCCCGGCTCCCCCACCGGCCTCTCAATCCCGGTCCATATGGCAGTGAACCAAATTTTCTGTTGGTGGCTCCCCAAACCACCTCAGAGCCTTCGACTCCTTAAGGGAAATTTCCTTCCAGTCTCACGGCTGGGTACTTCCCTCATCACTGGCCAAGTGCATGAGGCAAAGTAGAAATCCACAGAGCAAATCCGTAGAGGTGGACCTGGTTACTAAAGATGGGGGGTTCTCTCACCTCCAGCTCCCACAATCCATACCCGGCCATTTCTCTGGACATTAAACAACTCTTTTGAAAGCTTGGCAATGTAGATTACAGGGTAGACATATAGCACATCTCCTCTACATGTCTTGACTTTCCCCTTGTGCTGGACTTGAACATACTTTTACTTTGGCTAAGCCTATTCCTCTAGGCCTCCCACTAATTCAGCAGTCCAGTCCCCACTTTAACACAGTTCAGGTGAAACATAGACCCTTTGGCAAGAGCAGAACTCACCCTTTGGTTGCAGGTGCCCCACAGGCAAATCTTGACAGCTTCTTGTGCCACGACACATTTCAGAAAAAATAGGCAGCTTCTTCTCTAGCAGTAGCCAGGGGGTTGCCCCTGGAATAACAGGCAAACCTTCCACCCCCATCCCCTCGGGGATGGGGCACAGAGATCAGTATCAGCGGTCTCCACCACTTCATGAACAGCTTACTGTGTTCCTCTTTAGGTGGAAACACACACCTTTCCCTAAAAGTAGCTTTATATCAGAGCTTAGGCTCCAAGAGCCTGTGCACAGACTGCTGTGCTCCTCTCTTCTTCACTGCTCACACAACTCTGCTTTCAAAAACTCCCAACATTCTAATCTAACTCCCATCTGCAGATTTCAATGTGGCTCATGCAGCTGCGATAGTTCTATGGTGATGTCATCCCTCAGTCTCAGCTGAGACTGAGAACAGAGTGAGACAGTGTGAAATCCATTTAACTGGAGTTTCACAAGCTCCCTTCCCTGCCTACCACTAGGTCTTACTTGGATTCTAATAACCCCGGGTAACCGGGAGGTTACACACAGTTCAGATTGTATTTCACATTAATTCTGTACTTTTCCTCCTCATTATTATGTTGGCTTGCCGCACCTGTGCAAGCCAACATCTTGCGGTAGTGCAGATTTGGAGGCACGGTCGCTGTTGGGCGAATGCAGGGCACGCATCAGTAGGTGCGTCCCTCATTCCCCAAGCAGCCTGCATGCTGGCACCACACCATGCATACTAATGTGGTGAGCACATCTAAGGAAAGGTCTGCTGCAATCCAAGCAAAGCTCATCAGACACAGCGGTCCTTTTCTTGCCATGCTCGCCGCCATTATATGCATGGCGGGACATGGCCGTAGAACTGCCGACTCGGGGTGCCTAACTTCTGTCGGCCGCCTGCCCCTGTCATCGTGCTGGATGGGGAGCCCACCTGTCAGCATAAAGTGCCCCCAATTGTGTAATGCCGAGGGGTGCCCAATCCCCTCTCGGCTGTTACCCCACCCCCCTTTCCTTGTGTGCCGACAGGGGAGCTATGCGAAATCAATGTTCAGGACACATTACAAAAATGACAGTGATACTGTTCATAAACAGAGGTCCTATAAAATGCCTGTGTTGAAAATCTGGTGACAATACTCCATAAAATGACTGTTTTACGAGGTGCATAGCAACTGCGCAATGCATGCTCGTACCTTAACGCATTCGCAATAATCAGTGTGGGATGCTTTACTAAACCCCTCAGGCTTTTCCCTCAGGGTTTATGTAGCATCCCACACCTCAGGTGTGTGTAAAATTCTCATTACACACGCCACCCCATGCATTATTCTATACGTAATATGCTTTGAAATAAAGGCATGCTCCACACAATGCTTGCAGCTGCTCCGCTCTTGCAAAGGGGGTGGGCAGCTGCAGAGGCCCCCCATGCACAGGATGTGCACCTTTGGGGCACCCCACAGCATCCAGAGCCATTATTGTATGCTTACTCCATGCCCAAATCATGGTCACAGGACCCATCTCAGCAGCGGGCTGGGGGCAGGCAAGGGGACAGACAACTGCATGATCCTGCACATTGCCAGGGAAGCAAGTGCAGCTGGCACAGAGGGCATCTACTTTGGGGCTGTCATACCATCTATGTACCCCTCTCTGACTGGTTGTCCAGTTCATACCGGGGCAAGTACAGCCCATGCTCCACTGGCCCCCAGTCCTGGGTAAAGAGGTATGGGCTGGGGGTGTCACTGGCACTGGTCTGATATTATGACACATTTCTGGCTTGTTTTGAAGGGGGAATGGCAGCCTCTGGTGGACTGGCATGGGCTGCCATATCCTGTGGACCCCCACCCCTGGTGTCACCCACTGGTCCTGCACAGTAAGGCCAGAAGACCCCAAGGCACACCACAACACTTGTCGGTGTCTGAAGGGTAAGGTGAGGTGAAATGGCGTGAGCGCTATGGCCGACGATCCAAAGGCGCATCCCAGTGCCTGTCAGTCTTTGCAGGGTGGGGGTGAGGTTGGCATCAGTTCAATACTTCACTGCCATTCCTATTATGCATCTCTCTCTAACTTCTGCACTACTAATGCCAATGTCCGGAAGACAACATTCGGCATTGACAAATGCTTGTTTATTACTGAGGTCAGCTGCATGACAACAGGATCTTTGCTCCTGAATCATCTATGCCTGCTGCTTTCTCCCTACCCGAGGTCATAATGCACTGATTTGACATCACAGTTTCTCCCATGACAACAGTTTGTTATGCCACAACAGAGGATTATGAGTTGAAGTAGGGAGTCAGCTGTAGAGGTAGATGAACTCTAAGAAATAAAGATCATGTATTCATGCAAATGTTCTCAGTAATAAACAATGGACAGGAGAACTCTATAGAATATATACAGAATTCCAGCTGAATTGCACCCACACAGTATGTTTTTCAAAGTTTTGAGGCATCAGCAGTTCTTTAAGCTCCCTTCCCCCAAAGCTTTGTTTACATTTGCAGTGCTATCGCTGGTGGGGAACTGTTGTCTGGGCAGCGAGGCCACACAATGCAGCGGGGCACCTCCTTAGAAAGATACTTTGGCTCCACCTCTTTGTGAGCTCTCAGCTGCCCAAAGACATAATTTCCCCACCGGTACTAGCGCTGCAGTTGTAAACTACACTGCAGGTGAGGGAACATTTAAATGATAATAAAAATTAAAAATTGCAGCATATATTTAAACTAAGCATGGCTTACAGACTTTCATTTCCATTTCTTTGAATTGGAAAGCAATACCCAGTAGGACGTAGTCACTTCTTTAGAAATATTGGTCAGGCCATGCATTTATGGGGGACAGGGTTTGGTGGGGGAGTTGTGCAACTCTGAAGTTTAAGACAAAAGGCCAAAGGCAAAGTGCTTTCAGCAACCAAAAAGGTTAAATAATCCTCATCGTATACCTAGAGCATTGTGTAGCCCCCTTGTTACCCGGGGTTACTAGAATCCCAGTAAGACCTAGTGGTAGGCAGGAAAGGCAGCTTGTGAAACTCCAGTTAAATGGGTTTCACACTGTCTCACTCTGTTCTCAGTCACAGCTGAGACTTGAGAGATGACATCATCATAGAACTGTCGCAGCTGCATAAGCCACATTGGAATCTGCAGCTCAGGGAGTGAGTTTAGAACTTTAGAGTTTTCAAAGCAGTCTTCGGTTTGTTTTAAAGCTGAAAGGAAGTGTGATCCTGGTTTACCTTTTGAAAGTGGTGGAGACCGCTGTCCAGGTCTCAGTGCCCCTTCCCTCCGGGGGGGGTGGAAGAAAAGTCCCTCATGTGGATTCCAGGGGCAATCCCCTATTTCCACTATGGAAGAAAGCTGCCTGTTTTTCAGTTCTGTTCTTGTATAACAGTAAAAGAATGTGATACTTCGCCTGTGGGGCACCTGCAACGAATGGGTGAGTGTTTTGTCCCATTTGAAGGGGCAAATCAATTGTTTCATCAGTTTGGAAATTTAAAGGAAGTTGGAATGTGGACTGCTATTTGGGAGGACTATTTCAACTAGGACAAACAAATGGAGAAGTCAAAAAGTTTAAAGTTTGCTAGATTTCAAGTAATGCTGTAGAGGGGGTGCTTCAGGTCATCCACCGTTTAATCTACATGTCAAAGTTTGAAGTTTATGTTTGTCCAGAGAAATGGCCGGGTATGGGCTGTGGGAGCTGGAGGTGGGAACACCCCCCATCTTTAGTGACCAGGTCCACCTCTACGGATTTCTTCTGTGATTTGCTACTTGCCTCATGCGTCTGGCCAGTGATGAGGTGGGTACCCAGACGTGGGTCACAACTTGAAAATCTCTCTAGGAGTCGCAGACTCTATGTGGTGTGGGGAGCCACAGGATGGGAAATATTCTCCTTGTTTGATAGGAGTCAAATGGAAGTAAGAAATCAAATCTCTCTAGGAGTCGCAGACTCTATGTGGTGTGGGGAGCCACAGCTTGGGAAAATATACTCCTTGTGTGATGGGAGTCTCTCCAAGTTAAAGTTTGGGTTCATTCTTTAAATGGACCGTCAGTCAAGTGGCCAGCAGGGGAGCCGGGCCAGTCGGGCTGTGTATCCAAAGCGCATGCAAAGTCCGGGCTGAGTGCCTGGTGGGTCCAGAGCCAGACAATTGTAAAATGTGTTCATTCTCAAATGGACCGCCTTTAGTCTCTATCTGCATATACAGTGAACGTAGCCCCTTGGGGGACCATCAATGCTTTGTCATGTGTCAACTAGATTTGAATAAAGCCACACTGAAAAATCCCAATCCTGGTTCTGGACATTACAGTTATTGCTTCCTGTAGTTGGATTTACTTGGGTGCCCCTGTGCAGAGTAGCCAAACCTAGGTCCCTTGTGCCAGGTAACCTCATCCTCCCTGAACCCAGGTCCCCACCAGGTATTGCTGCCAACACCAACAGCATGCCACCTGTCGTTTTAGTAAAAAGGCAGGGGTGAGGGGTTACAATTGGACTGAATGTCTTAGTGCACTACCTGGCTACACAAGAAGGCAACTTCACAGAAGGAGTCTGCTAATGTAAACATATAGTCTAAGCATGCACTCCAGCCACTCACACTGTTTAAAATGCACCAAAAGGTGAGTTTCCAGACATTTTTACAATTGCAATATTACCCTGTGAAGTGTAGGGCATCTTCTGGAGTTATTGACATTGGAAAAAGGTAGGGCCTGTGCTTCACCTCGTGTCCTTTGACAGCTTCCAAGTCAATAACAGACCAGGAGAAGCTCACTTCATCAGGTAATATTGCTGAAATTGTGTGTCAGTTTCTAAAGTTTCAAAGTTGTAACTGTACTCCTTGTACTTAGCTATAAAATATTGCCATGTTGTATACCCAGAATAACTAGCAAGCAAAGTTATGTGATTTACAGTTAACTTATTTAAATAACAAAATGACAGATTAAGACATTTTATCTGAGTGAGAATTTTCTTAAAGGGACACTCCTATACAGCTCCAAGTGCAGCAGCTGCTGTAGAAATGCCCGATTAGGGTTTTTAGCATAAAACTAATTATTTTATTTACCTGTTGTCTGGTGGTTTTAATTAGAAAGACCCGCTCTGTCTATAATGGCTGCAGAGCCCTTGGTGGATATTTCACACACCTGGATGGCTTCCACCACAAAGGTTATGCTAATGAGGACTACCAACAAATATCAGAGTTGGCAGCTCTCGTTAGCATAACCTTCATGGTGGAAGCCACCAGGAGTGTGCGAGATGTCCACCTGGAGCTCTGCAGCCATTATAGATAAGGTGGGACTTTCTAATTTCATAGGAGTTTCCCTTTGAGTCTTTTACTCAGATGCATGCTAGTTGGTATTTATCTTGTGTTAGGCATGTACTTTTAATTATTGTACATTTTAAAGCAGTAGTACTACCTAACCAGAAAGTGATCCGTTACGACCATTGTAGCACCACAGAAAATATGGCTGCTGCTATCTAGTACTACTGCTGTCAATGCAGCAGGCAGCAGAAATGTAAACAAAAACATAGGATAACTGAACAAATTACGGGGTGATAGTACAATGCTGGCGGGAAAGAGTACCAGGTACATGCTCAGCAGAGCACAGAGAATAAACTTTCAAAGAAGCGCATTTTTTTTCACATTATACTAGCGCTTTAAATTCAAAGAAACATCATAAATGCAAATTTTAGTTTTTATTTTCTTTATTGAAAGGTATTATATGCATAATATACAAATTCAGGAAACCAAAAAACTTGAATGTCACAAGAAAGGGTAAAAAGTGTTTGGGGGGGGAATATAGATTATCAACTCCACGGGATGCATGTCAGGCAGGAGGCAAAATTCCATATCGCACAAAAATTAAGTGCCACAGGCAGCAGCGGAGTTTCTACACACCTGGTCCAGAACCCTGTACCTTCTGCACCAGAGTTATCCACCTACACCACCACACCACAAGGCTATCTCAGCAGGCACACCTGTCCCTCAAAATCCCTTCATTGTCCCTCCCCTTCTCCTCACTATCCCCCCCCCCTTCCTGGCACCGTCCACTATCCTCACATCTGTGTATAGTTGCTACCCTTGCAGGGTAGCCCAAATATAGCACCCAATATGAGTTGCCATTTTTACCTGTTGCCCATATTCTGTTGCTGCACTCATGATATATCCTCCTTTCCTCCAGTGAGTACATATTGAGGTCTCTTAGTCTCTCCTCATATGTTTTGTGATGCTAGCCATGCACCATCTTTGTCACCCTTCTCTGGATAGCCTCCATCTTGTTAATGTCCTTACACATATGTGGTCTCCAGTACTGCATGCAGTTCTCTGGGTGAGGCCTTACCAGTGTTTTATAAAAATGGCATCACCCCATCTCCTACTAGTAATACCTCCTGCGTATGCATCCCAGCATGTCACTGGCCCTCCTTGCAGCTTTTGTACACTGCTTTGATACCTTAAGGGCATTAAATATGATAACCCCTAGGTCCCTTTCCTCTTTGGTGACAGCACCTCCCCCCGTCCTGTAGCTCTCCCTAGGGTTCCCCCTACCCAGGCGCATTATCTTGCACTTTTTGGCACTGAACCTCAGTTGTCACACCTCCGACCATCTTTCAAGCTTCTCCAGGTCCCTTTTCATTTTCCGCACTTTTTCTAGAGTATCCACCCTTTTGCAGATCTTGGTGTCATCTGCAGATAGACAGACCTTTCCTTCCAGCCCCTCTGCAATGTCACTAATGAAGACATTGAACATAGCTGGTCCCAAAATTGTCCTTGTGGTACCTTGCGGGTCACCCCTCTCCCCAGATTGGATCAGATTTACCACCGCCCTCTGCCTTCTGTTTGTCAGTCAGTTTCTAACCCAGTGTATCACCTTGTGCCCCATGCCCACTCATCTTGTTAACCAACTTTCTGTGTGGGATGGTATTGAAGGCTTCACTAAAATGTAGGTGGGTGACGTCTATGGCCCCTCCCTGATTCAATTTCCTAGTCACCCAATAAATAAAATCTATCAGATTCATTTGACAAGACCTTCCTGATATGAATCCGTGCTGCCTTAGATCCTAGGCACAAGTGGATTCCAGGTGTGCCACTGTCCTTTCTTTCAGCAGTGCCTCCATAATCTTCCCCACCACTGAAGTGAGGCTGACTCACCAGTAGTTCCCTGCTTCCACCCTACTGCCACTTTTGTGCAGTGAGACTACATGCACCCTCCTCCAGTCCTCTGGAACCACACCTGTGTTGAGTGACTCAGTGAAAAGGGTGGCCAGAGGCATTGCTAATTCCCTGTGCAGCTCCCATAATATCTTCAGGTGTATGTCATCTGACCCCATAGCTTTATCCACTTTCAGCTTTGTGAGTTCCTCCAGAACTCTTTCCACTGTGAATGGACTGGTGTCCACATCTCCCCCCAATTGCCACTGCTCCTCAGATGTGGTCTTTGACCCTCTCCCTCCTCAGTGAATACTGAACAGAAGTATTTGTTCAGTATTTCTGCTTTGTCTAAATCCTCCCCCTTACACTCTTCCTCCTCCCCTTTGAGCCTCACAATCCCCCCCATTTTGATTATGTACCTGTAGAATGTCTTGTCCCCTTTTTTTCACAGTCTGTGCTAAATCCTCCTCTGTCTGTGCCTTGGCTTTTTTACAGCCTTCCCTGCTTCTCCTCCCTTTGGATTCCCTTATGCTTCCTGAAACTTGCTCTTTTAGCCCTTACTTAGTCTCCCACCTCTTTAGAGAACCATAGTGGTTTCGTTCTTCTTTTTCCTTTGGCCACTATCCTAATGCATTGGTTAGTTACCTCCATAATGACTCCTTTTAGTCTCCCCCACTGTTTCTCCACCCCCTGTATTACCGGGGCTGCTCTTAAACATCTACACATTTCATTGAAAGATGACCTCCTGATATCTAATACTTTTGCCCTTGTGTGGCTTAACTGAGTCCCTGTCTCCATGCCAGACCATACCACAGTATATAGCTCTCCATACACAACGACGCTCCACCATGCACTATAGAGTTTATCATAGAGATGGAGGTTGGGGCCACCGGACACCAGGGAATGGCACAATATTGGGAAAGGCAGACAAATGCCACTAGACAACAGAAAACATTGCATGGGGTGGTAAGAAGGTGCCACTAGAAACCAGGGAGTGGTCCATATAGGATGAGTGGAAAGAGGGTGCCACTGTACAGCAGGGAATGCCTGTTACAGGATGTGGAGGAGAAGGCATCAGTCTTGTGCAGGGAAAGACTGCCCAAACCTGAGGGGGGGTGTTGTTTGCGGTGATGGCCATGCCAGAATTCCACAACAAAGCTCTTCCCTGCTTGCTAGTGGTTTGAAAATGATGCCCAAAATGAAACAGGCATATTGATATGCAATCAAAACTGGATAACTCAGCATATAGAAAATACTGAATGTGTAACTATGCACAGTCAGTGTGTTCTGCCACAGAGGGCATGTGATTCTTTCTGACTTTGAGGATGAAGCTCGAGTGGTCCGTGGGAATCAGAACCCCATGGTGACACAACACACTGGTTATACATAAAGCTGCTCATCCTGTGTCTTTATAGTGTATATTATTATGTGAAATATGTGCATTGTTGTGTTTATATTTACTGGTTAGTGGTTATAAACCACTTCCAGTGAGTGCCCAACAGCTTCGTAAACCACATGTGTTGTTTATGGAGCTCCATAAACCACGGGCAGAACAGTATTGCAGCATCACCTGAAAAACCACCAAACAAGCTATCCTAGTGCTGGACGTTCACAAACGCTACACAATCGGTCACTCAGCATGAGACAAGCTTGTCAGCAGTAACAGTTACCCTTGCAAAGCGTCAAAGACTATTTAAACCAAAAAACAGTAAATGAAAAAATAAAACATGGAGAAGTGTGGTTCTATGGGGATTTTATGCACCGTTTCAGTGTGTGTGAGAGATGCCCATATAAACCCCTCAGGCTTCATGGGGCATCACACACCTCAGGGTGCATAAAATCCCCATTAACCAAACTTCTCCATGCATTATTTTATATTTCTCTTTCACAGTGAATTTAACTTGTGCATGTCTCTAGAGGGTTTAGAATGTTGTTTTACCACAGAAGGGTACAATCACATTCCGTGGTATTTGAATTGTGGTACAACAGCATTTTGAAAACTATGGATTTCTGTGTAGAACAATACTTTACTATACTATACACTGTATCACTGCTGCTGTATGCTTAGCCTGGCTCTTAATCCACCTGTGACCAGGCCTGTTGAACCCCATATGGTATCCAGCCAAGCAGCTGCTTCTATTGCAGCTTCATCTGCATGTTCCAGCTTGCTGTTTTCCACATGGAGATGAAAGGGTCTGCATTTATAGGAACAACTGACACTAGTTCCAGGCAGGCAACCCATAACATGATGGTGCCTACCGCAGAAGCTATTTTAACCATATATCACATTTTTTGGCTTGCATAAAGAGTTTAGTTCATAAAGCCTGGCTTATAATTTCCTTGTGCGAGTCAAGTGGCCACCAAGCACTGTAGCCGTAGCCCTAAAACAGCATAATGATTATGCTAGACAAGTAGCCCCATACATGTATACCTGCCAGCAAAAATGATCCAAGTATATTTAGGTGTCTCCCTTCCCCCTTCCCCGATCCCACTGCAATGCCCACAGAGTACCTGCAGCCCCATCCCCTACCAAAAGTCATCATTATGGTGTTTTTAGGGGTTATTGAATGACTGAGAGGGTTCTTGGGCAATAAATACCAGTTTACAAAAATGCACCAGATAGGGTCTGGGGCTGCAGCAGTGAGTAGGAAAATGGGCAGACTAGGTGGGCCATATGGTCCTTGTCTGCTGACAGATTCTGCGTTTACTAGTGTAGAAACAGCCATAAAAAATAAGATGACAGGACCTATAGCTACACGTGGATGTGCAGACCAGTTACATTTCACAGATCTTAGATTTTTGCAGGCCCACCATTGCAGTGATGGTGCTGTACTTGCAGTGCTGAAGACCCAAGTTTCAAGTGTTATCTCGGGAGTTGGAGGGACAGCAAGAGGAAAGCAGATTGAGTTCTTGCTGGATTGCTCATCTCAGGGTGGAGTGGAGCAGAGTTTGGTGGTGCTTGCCAGATACTATCAGTGGCTGAGGATAAGCAGGCTGAAACCACCTGAGTTGGGAAGAGGAGAGGCAGATGTCAGGTGTACAGTGCATGGGGGCATGCTGCACTTTAGGGGGAGTATTAGGAAAATCTGTGCACCGGCTGCAGGATGACTCCAGCTGCCTACATGCCCTGTACCTGACAACCCAGACCATGCTACCTCTGAGGGATAGCAAGTCCTGGGGGGTGTTGGCTGGGGTGGCTGGTATAATGGAGGCTGCCAGTGCATGGGGGAGAAATAAGGCGAAATGGAAAAAAAATGTTGTTTACAGTAAAATTACTTTTTAAAGTTTTGTTGTTTGACCATCACATACACATTTTGGTATACAGTTGGTATTAAATGGACACTTGTCAATCCTTTTTGCATTATATTATATATAATTGAAAAAATATATTTAATGATTGCTTACCTTCTCTGCAATTCATTCAAGTTGTTGGTTGTTTTAACCGCTGTGCTTTTTTTTAGCTTAACTGAAATGCATGGAAATAGTGTATTTATTACCAACATTTTGTTTCAAATCCTTAATCTACTCTTGTTGCATGCTTCTTGAACATTAGAAACTCCCCCAAAGAGTGCATTTACTCATGATACAATAGTCTCCTCTCCTCCCACTGCACCATGAGTGTCTATGCTGTATTGGGGGTATTCACAGTTTCTAGAAAGACGCAAAGAGAGTTGAGGACGGTGTCCATTGCATTTCATGATAGAAAAATGTGGTCTAGTATGGGCTTCAGTTTCATTTCTGAACAGTGTATATGAACATTACTTTTCTTTACTGAACACATTCAGGATTTAACTCCCAAGAAATTATGAAAAATCATTTAATATTTGCACAGGATCTAGAAGGCAGAATTTCACTGTTCGCTGATGACACAAAGCTCTGTAACAGAGTAGACACACCAGAGGGTGTAGACAGAATGAGAAGGGACCTGCAGAAACTTGAAGAATGGTCAAGGGTTTGGCAGTTGAAATTAATGCAAAAAGTGCAAGATAATGCATATGGGGCACAAAAACCCTGGCACAATATATCAGTTGGGGGTGAGGATATAGCATGCACCAAGCAGGAAAGGGATCTTGGGGTTGTCATCTCTGATGACCTCAAGGTAGGGAAACAGTGTGACAAGGCATCAGGTAAAGCAAATAGGATGCTGGGATGTATAGGCAGGGCATCACCAGCAGGAAAAGGGAGGTCATAATTCAGCTATACAAGACACTAGTGAGGCCCCACCTGGAGTACAGTGTACAGTTCTGGAGACCATACCTACGTAAGGACATAGACAGGGTAGAGAAGGTTCAGAGAGGGCAACAAAGATTGTGCATGGGTTGCATCACAAGTCCTATGAAGACAGGTTGAAGGAACTGAACATGTACTCCCTGGGGAGAGGAGGAGAGAGGATATGATAGAGACATACAAGTATCTTACAGGGAGGAACAGGGTGCAGGAAAACCACTATTTTAAGCCGAAAAAGATGTTTCAGGACTAGAGGGCATGGGATGAAGTTGGAGGAGGATGATTCAGAGGAAACATGAGAAAGAATTTCTTCACAGAACGGTGGTGGACAAGTGGAACACCCTGCCAGAGGAAGTGGTGGGAGCTGAAACAATCACGGGATTTAAGAATGCATGGGATAGACATAAAGGAATTCTAGAGGTCAGGGGTAAGGGGAAATAGACTTCTAGGAAAACAAACTGAACTTACAAGCTCAAATGGGCAGACTAGGTGGGCCATAGGCCCTTATCTGCCGACACTGTCTATGTATCTATGTATCTATGTATTTAAGAAAGATGAAGACTTCACTGGCCCAGATATTCAAACTGCACCCAAAAAGTGCGCAATAGCAGGAGCAAGTGCAAGTCTATTGTGCCCATGCGCAAGAGATGTGATATTCAAAAATGGAGCAGGCCAAATTGCGCCTACAGCCGACGACTAAATATCGCACCACCTGCGCCATAGCACAACTAGGGAGGGGAAGCTGAGCAGATCTGATGTGCCATAGCGCAACAAGAGATGTTCAGCTGAGCAGTCCAGAGGCGCCATAGCGCAACCAGAGAGCCCCCCAGCAGCAGAGCAATGTAACTGCACAACCAGGGAGGTAGGGGCCCACCACCCATGCCACAGATGGGCACAGGAACACACAGCAGAACAGACATCGTCCCCCCACACCCCAAGCACAGCACAACTGGGGAAGGGCTGGAATAACCACTGGCCCATGGAGACAAGCAAACAACCCACAGCCGGGCCATGGTGCCCCATCACACCTACCGGCAAGCTGTGACTGGAACACAAGGCGGGCAGACCACCCCATGCCACACCATCCCCCCCGTGCAGAGCACACCCTGCACCATGACTCCCAGACTCCCCCCCATGAGCAGTGATCACCACTGCAGGAAACCCCATGCATGCCACCACCCCCACTGTGACACTGCAACCCTGTGCACCACAGAACCATGCAAGCCAGCCCCACCACAAGCACCCATCAGTGGGTGGCAGCACACGGCAATGCAACAATGGCAGACACATTGCCACCACGTGCAGTCCCCCCAAGGTATTGCTGAGAGACCGACCATGCGTTGGTACAAGAGCTACCCCACACGGGACAGGGTGTGCCCTTGACACCACCACCAGTGGTACAGCACCCTGCACAGTATTCCAGTGACACACCCCGACCCACCACTGGCCACAACTGCCAGCACAGAGACCCACAGTGGTGAGTGGAAGCATGCACCACACCGGATGCCAATCAGTGTATGGACAGACACCCACCCATACCCAAGGGCACACCAACACAGGGACGCAGTGGTGGGGCAACCAAGCCCCCATTGAGGGCCCATGTAAGCTATGTACACACAACCCACAGTCCTCCATGGCACTGGAGTGCCAGCCACCCTCGGCAGGCGCTGTGGACCCGTACACCACCAGCAGTCACCCAGAGCACAAGTCACAGACAGTGGGGCACATCCCCTGCAACACACACAAGGCACAGCATGGAGGTGGGACAATGACTGTGGTGCCCACAGTGCCACCTGAGCCAGGCATGCACCACACCAGTGACAGGGGCAACCCAGCAAAGTGACAGGTACAGTGGCCGCCCTGCAGGGACTGCCACCACTGACATGCCAGCAGACCTTGCAGGTCACAGACATGCATGTGTGTCAGCTGCACAGGCCATGTACGGGCCGATGGGTGCACCATGGACACAGAGCACGTGCCATGGACCACTGCACACAGTCATACAGTGCACAGGGCACAACGCACACACACCACAGACACTGACCGATAGCTACCCCCACACCATAGTCACCTCCACATGGACACACACACATACCCATGACTGCACCACCCGACGCCATGCACACCACTGCAGCTGAGCACCTATAGCCTGCTGCAAATCAGAGACCACCACAGTATTCGTATCAAAATCAAAGGTATTGCACAAATATAATATTCAACTATTTACAAGAATACAAAAACTATATACAAGGTTGGGGGCCACAAACAAGGTGGGGTGGGTAGGGAAGGGTGGACAAATGGGATGGGATAGGAGGGGTGTGAGGGTGGGTCCGGGGGGTAGGGAATTCAGGGACTGGGAGATCCCTAGTGGGAGCGCTGTTCTGTGCTGTGGGTCCTCTGGTCTCTGTGCCTCCTCAGTACCCTGATGCTATCCAATTGCCAGTGGATTTCCAGGGATTCCTGGGCCAGCAGTAGAAGTTCCCTCACAGCCTCCCTGATGTACCTAGGACAAGGGAGCACAGTCAATAGGTGTGAATGCACAACCCCATACAGCCCGCCCACTGTGCATGGCATACGGCCATGGGACATACCACTGTGATGGTGTGTGACCACCCGCAGTGATCACGTCCACAGGACCTGCCCACCCAGGCGCATACAGCCATGCAGAACGCTGCACACACCCACCGGCCAAGTCACGCACAGCACCACTGTGGCCGTTTAGAGACATGGCTATGTGGTGCAAAGGCAGTGGCACAACCATGCACCTGGTGCACGCATGTACCACCATTGACGCACTCCCAGACATGCATTGCCACTGGACAGTGTTGACTGTAACAAGTTGCGTGCATGGCAGTGGTGTCAATGAATGGTGGCCATGCCCCGCTGCCCACCCTGTCACACATCATGCAATAGTAATCATGAATGTATGGCACTCACCTTCATCGGGCCGGTCAGGTGGGCGGTGATGGTCCTCACCCTGCCTGGCTGCACCGCCCTCCTCCCTCCACCGCTCCTCTCTTAACCTGCGGCGTTCGTCCCTCCTTCGCAGGTCCCCATAGCGGTGCCTGCACTGCTCCGTGCTCCTCCCCCGTCTGGTGGCCTCCTCCAGGGCAGTGGCCACCTCCTACCACACCTGGGTCCTGGCCTGTCCAGGTGCCTCCCTGAAGAGGCCCATGGTGTGGCTCAACAGTTGCTACCAGATTCGCTAGCAATGGCTGTCCACTCGCTGCTCGTCCTCGTGCCATTCTTAGCTATAGTAGGCAATATGGTGCTCTCATGTGGCTCCCGTGCAGATGCTGTGCGGTGCATAGCGCTGCCATTCCCTATCATGCTGTTACCGAACAGCGGCGATGAGTGCACCATGCCTCACGCGATGGTGCCTAGGGGGCAAAGGTCGGGCACAGGGTCAAGGGTCTCTGGCGCATGGCCATGCACAGTGCCATTGGAAGACAATGTGTGTAGCGTGATTGGCTGCCTGTGTGCCAGCGCATAGCAGACTACTGAGCAGTTGGGCCGTTGCGCCTATGATGGCCCAGTGCCACAGCACCATGTAGTGACCATCACTATAGCGCCACTGTCACAATGGTGGCTATGCCCTGCATTGCCTACCGTGCACAGCACATCATTAGCGTGGCAGACACCCGCATCAGCAACCCAGGCATGCGCAGTGAGGTGTACTACGCATGTCACAGAACTGCGCCATTGGCTCAGCACATTCAACACAATTGCGCAAAGCGCGACAGCCGTCATATGCAAATCATCTAATCAGCCATTCAATGGCACAGCACTGCAGTTTGCATCTACTTAAAGTTGCTCCTTGCCTCATTTGCATGGATTGCGCTATAAAAGTGTGACAATGTGCTGCAGTGGCCATAGTCGGTTACTGCAGTCTATTGGTGAGTTGCATGCTGTTTGGGAGTGTGGACTGTGGATTCAGGGACATGCATGGGACTGCACAGTCACAGGTAACAACTGTCATTCTTACAGGCTACATAATGACCGAGCAGGTTGTTGGAGAGGAGGAACACAATGGTGGGAGGAGGAGGAGGAGGCCTAACTTTACAAAGGCCGCAACCGAGGCCCTGTTCGAGGCCTACCTGGATCAGGAGCCACTTCTCAGTGGACGGCGGGGAACACCTCAAGCCCATGCTGCGGCGTGGGAGGAGGTGGCACGTGCTGTGAACCTGCATGGCAACCACCAGCGCTCCATGCAGGAGTGTAAGAAAAAGATGGGCACGGACAGGAGGAGGGTAAAGGAGAAGGTGGCTGCCATCAGGGCAGCACGTGCTGCAACAGGTGGGGGACAGCTGGAGGTGGTACAGCTGACCCCACAGGAGGAGAGGCTTGCTGGAAGCATGCAGCGCAGTGCCATTGAGGGTGTTCCGGGTGGTGGCTTCCAGATGGGTGGTGGCCCATCACTGTATGGTAAGTCATGGTCTGTCTATGGGGGGGAGCAGGGTAGATCACACGCATTAACATGACTTTGCTTTCCCTTACAGATCCTGAGCATCTGCATGGGTCAGCGGTGGTGGGCCTGTCCACTGCGGACAGTCAGCTGGAGATGGAGGAGGGACCATCCACCTCCACAGGTATATGTGGATCACTGCGACAGTGGGGCCACCTGGCTGTCCACACTGATGTCATTGTAACAGGTGTGGAGGAAGCCCTGCCTGTGTCCCAGCATGCTGTGACTGTGGCTGGTGCAGAGTCCGTCATCAGTGATGATGACACGACCGTCATGGGCAGTGACATGTGTGTGCCACGGGATGGCCACACAGCAGGGCAATTCGCGCCCATGGCTGTGGGTGGTGCTGCCATGGAGGCCTGCGTGTCAGCACAGTCCCAGGCTGTGCCTGTCAGCACCAGTGGGGCAGCACTGGTGTCTGTTGAGGACAGTTGGACTGTTGCGGCCACTGTGGCAACACCACTGAGCCCTGGGAAGGGGCAGCATCAGCAGTCACCCAATGGGCTTGGAGCTACAGGGTTCAGCGGCGGCATCTGTGCACCGCCTGTGGACATGCCCAGACCTGGTCCTGGTGCACAGCACCCACCCTCAAGGGGTGCTGATCATCGGGGCCGTGCACATCCTGAGGGACAGGATGCCGAGGAGGCTGATGACCTCTTGGACGAGCACACCAGCCTACTGCAAGCATCTGTCCAGCAGCAGATGCGGCTTGTGATGTCCATGAATGCACTGCATCTGGCTCTGGAGTGGGCAGAGGAGCATCGCAGCAGGGACACCGCACTGATCCTGGCAGGGATGGACCGTTTGCGGGAGGATGTGACCACTGCCATTGACAGGCATGCACAGGCATTCATTGCCATCATGGCCACAATGGGCACACAGTCAGGTGCCCATGCATCGTGGACACCATGCAGTGCACTATCCACCACCCATTCCCGGCATCGTGCGACTCCCACCCTGTCAATGCCGGGTTCAGCTGTGGGCATCCCGAGCATGCCTGGTGCAGGCATGTTCAGTGTGCTGCAGACCCCTGCGCGAGCACGGTCGCGTTCACGCAGTGGAACCCTTGGGGGACCATCGGTGCCACCCCATGAGGCCAGTGGTCAGCCTGTCGTGCTGGCGGGAGTCTCTGTGGGCCACCCATGCATCCGCAGTGGCCGTGGCACTGTGCTGCATATGACTGACCCGTCTCCCAGCATGGCTACTGTCTGGTGCTGCCCTGTGCATTGTGTGTTTCAGTGGGCAGCGCGGGTGAGTACCGGCCTGCATGCAGACACACAGTCCACCTGCACACCCTCCCGGCTGCTATCCACAGTTGCGCGTGCATGATGATGCCTGCATTGTGCTGTACACCAATGTGCAATGGTGCTCAGCATCTGACACATGCACATGGACAGGCAGTGGGTGTGGTGGCCTGTGGACATGTGTGTTGCTAGGGTGTGGGTTCTGGGTCGGTGTGCCTCCTGCCCTCTGTGCATGTTTGTTGTGTTGTGTGTGAGCGTCTGTCCGTGTGGCATGTTAATCCTCACCCATCACTGGTTGTGTGTGTGCTTCTGTGCTCTGCCACTTCCCTTGACAGCATGCACCCCTGGTGTGTGTCCATGCGTGTTTGTGGGTTGTGCCTTAGCCACTGGTGGTTGTGCATGGCCCCATGACTTACCTGGGTTGGCTGAAGTGCTCCTCTGTGATGGTGTCCCGGTGCAGCTGTGCCAGCCGGAGCAGTCGGGGGTCCCATTGGCCAGGGGCTGCCCATCATCACAGCGTCCCATCGCTGTCCCCTCTTTGACCTGTATGCTATCCCGTTCGTTGGCCATGTTGTGCAGGATGCAACAGGCCAGGAATATCCCACAGGCCTTTGAGGGGCTGTACTGTAGGGCACCGCCAGAGGTGTCCAGGCAACGGAAACGTGCCTTCAGCATCCCGAACACCAGCTCGATGACATTACATGTGGTGGCGTGTGCCTCATTGTAGCATTGCTGCGATGGGGTCACGGGCCGCCTATAGGGTGTGAGCAGCCAGGGACGGAGTGGGTATCCACTGTCACCTGTGTGCAGAGGGCGGAGGTTAGTTTTGTGATCAGCATCGCCCTGCCCCAGGCCATGTAGGCCACTACCCTTGCCATCTCTGGCCACGCCCCCCCAGGCCCTATGATTGTCCATGTGGTTTGCATACTCACCCAGTAGGTGTCCAGTGGGATGTCCCCACTCTCGAGTCTGTGGCACAGTGCTGACTGGTGCCAAATGAATGAATCGTGTGCTCCCCAGGGTGCATGGCACAGACATTGATTATATGCCCCCTGGCATCGCACACCACCTGGCAGTTGATGCTGGCATAGCCCTTGCGATTTATGTAAGTGGCCCCCTCGGGGCCAGGTGGTGTGCGTATGGCCACATGGGTGCAGTCTATTGCCCCTAGCATGCCAGGCATACATGCTACCCTGTGGAACTCCTGTATGTTTGCTGCACGCTCCGCCGCTGTGCTGGGGAAATGGATGTACTCCACAGCATGTGGCAGCAGTGTGCTGAGGAATTGGGTGAGGTGGCGTGACGTGGCTGACTGGGTTATGCCTGTGGTGTCCCCAGTTGGTCTCTGGAAGGTACCTGTGGTGAGCAAGCACATGCAGGCTGTTACCTTAGTCTCCACTGACAGGGCATGGCTCCGTCGTGTGGGTGCCTGCATCACATCACTACACAGCTCACAGAACCACCTCAGAATTGCCCTATTCAGGTGGTACCGGCCCACAATCTCAATATCAGTGTACAGCTCAAAGCTGGTGCGGGCTCGGTACTGTCTGTTGGGGGCATACCGCTGACGGGCCCTTCCATGGCCACGCCCCCCTGCCGCCCACCTTCTCACCCCCTCATAACGGCCTCCATTTGGAAGGTGGCACTGGCCATGTCCCTGGCTTGTGTTCACCCCCCCAGCAGCTGTTGCTGTATTCCTCCTGCTGTCCTGGCTGCTACTTCCCCTGCACCGGATACACCTGCCTGTGCTGGCCTCTGTGCTGTGTGACTCCCCACATCTTCCTTGTGCCTGGCTGTTCAGACTGCCCTTTCCCTGGCCTGCCCTGTTTGTGCCTCCTGTCCTGTCTGTCTGGCTAGAGTTCTGCCTCATGTGGCTTCCTGTAGCATTCTTTGGAGCCTCTCCTTGCTCCTTTTATTTTGGCTCATTTCCGCTATACGCAACTTCCGCTTGTTCTCTATTGCGCGATGGCGCAAGTCGTTGAATATCACACTGCGCCATTTATTCATGGTTCCTCCCCCTTCAGTTGCACATGCCTTCATTATCATTGCGCTGTTGCTCAGCATGATTTCGGGGGCACAATTGCTTCCTGCTGAATATCACAGAATGGCGCAATTTCGGACTTGCGCAGGCACAACCCTATTGCGCATGGCTCAACTCTTTTGAATATCTAGGCCCCTGTATTTAATTCAATGAGCAGAAATGAAAGTACACCAGCGGACCCCTGAAGAAAGCCCCACCACCAGTAAGTAAATGCCCTAAGATATGGAAGGGGGGTGTAGTGTTGAATTGTGGTTAGTTGGATCATCTTTCCATCATAATATTGTCTCTGAAACTGTGAAGCAGGATATCTGCGTTCAAGCCTAGCCACAGCCTCTGACTCACTGTGTGTCCCTGAGAAAGTGATCTTAATCTCTATTGAGCTTCTGCTCCTAGTTGTAAAATTATATGAAGATGGACCCCACTGAAATGTTGCATCTCTAGGGTTTTCTTGGTCTTTATGTGATACATCACTATTTAACACCATGCTGCTGACTGGGTGGGGGTCAGCTTGAAAAGGAATATGAATAGTGAGTAGTGAATAGCAGAGTATCTGAGGTGCAAAAGTATTTGCCAGTG
Organism: Neoceratodus forsteri; assembly: GCA_016271365.2. Lineage (NCBI taxonomy): Eukaryota > Metazoa > Chordata > Ceratodontiformes > Ceratodontidae > Neoceratodus > Neoceratodus forsteri. Next base: position 500,108,924 of record CM057456.1, read on the forward strand.
AAAATTTAAAAAGGTACTTGTACACCCCTATGTGATGGCTTCCAGGACTCCCTAACCCTCATTTAAAAAAAATAAAATGCATACCCCATCCCCTTTCTTAGTCCTGCTCTGCTTGTAGATTTGTGTGGCTGGTCAGGTCAGAGGCTGAGAAACTGACATGAGGGCAAGAACATTTTCTGAGTACCAGATTTTCCTAGTTCACTTGTCTGAGAGGGCACTGAAGCTACACGGGGATGGGCCCACCACCCGATCGTGGCATACGGGCTCTTCCAGAAGTTTTAATTTACAATTGTGCCCTAACTGTGAGAATATTTTACACTGAAAGATTGAAGTTTACTCAAGAAGGTACTTAAATTACATTTTAGGTGCATTTGCAGAGTACGGGTACTCAATTTGTAGTGTATATACTATAATTCCAAGGCACTTTAGTAACATTTTTGGAACACACCCTAAAGTTGCTTTTCTGGAGTAATGGAGGTGTGTCCCAACTGAGAAGGTACTCCATTGGAGGTGTATCGGAAATAACTATAAGGCACTTCTTTAGCATTTCTGCAACACACTTCCAGTTTACTCAGCACTTATCAGTCATTTGCTTGATAGGTACCATAAAGTTGTTTGAATTTTTAGTGGCACATTTGGAGCATGTACCCAGTCTATGTGCTAGTAGGTGACTACAAAAGTACAAACAAGTGACTCCAGTTGGGAAAGGGAGTCTTTTCTTGCATAAATGCAGTTTATTTCAAATAGTCATTTGAGACTTAACTCTGCCTCCTGTTTAACACTCAGGCCAGCCCCCAGGGCTGTACTGGCGGGATGGAACCTACGCCAGACTGAGACTAGTTTCTGGCTTGGGGGGGTGGAGGGTTGCCTCATGGTGCTTCAGTAAGATGTGCGGCACCTTCAGTGAGGAGTGGATGTGTTACTGCAGCGTACCTGGACTCTCAGCGGGGTCATTTCTAGCAGCACTGTGCAAATGTGCTGGTTAAGAATTAGTTATTCTTAACTAATAACTATGCTACTTACTTATCAGCTAATGCTCAACAAGTTGAATATTGATCGTGAATTATTTATTACATAAGCTCAGCTAGTAATTAATTAATGCCAAACTAATACTCAATTCATGGGGATTAGTTAATTCTTAATTAGGAAATAGGCCAATGACTAACTGCTGAAACTGTTAAGAATTAGTTAGCAGTAGGTTGAGCCAGGAGGAGTGAGCCACTAACTCATAGAAAGTGGAAGCTGAGGTTCAGTGCAGGGAAATGCAAGGTACTTCACCTGGGGGCCAGAAACCCGGGCCAAGTGTACACCCTGGGGGGGAAATGCTACAAGTCTTGATGGCTGAGAGGGACCTGGGGGTGGTGGTGGATGTCAAGATGAAAAGCTCGGAGACTTGTAGGAGGGCAGCAGCCAAGGCCAACAGGATGCCAGGATGCATCGATAGGGGGATCACCTCCAGAAGGAGGGAAGTGATACTCCCTTTGTATAACTGCTTGGTGAGGCCACACCTTGAGTACTGCGTGCAGTTTTGGAGGCCACACTTAAAGAGGGACATTAAACTCCTGGAGAAGGTCAGAGGAGGGCAACAAAATGATTTGGGGCTTGGGGACAGGACCTATGAGGAGGCTCGAAGAGCTAAATATGTACACATTGGAAGAGAAGGGACCGGGGGACATAGAGAGGTCTTAAGTACATGAAGAGGGTAAATAAGGGAGGAATAGTCAGGGTGCTTAAGGAAGGAGGAGGGGACAACTAGAGGGCATGGGTGGAAGCTGGAGGGGGGAAGATTCAGAGGAGAAAGGAGGAGCTGCTACTTCACTGAGAGGGTGGTGGAGCCATGGAATGCACTGCCTAGGGGGCTGGTGGAGGCAGAGATGGTGGAGGGGTTCAAGAGGGGCTGGGACAGGTACAGGGGAAGGGTTCTGGAAGCAAAATCCAATGCAGCAAGAATATCCGGAACTGGGAAGGGAGAAGCCAGAGAAGGCAAGGGGGGCAGCAAGGTCAGCACCCAGGGTGGGGGCTGACCAATCGAGCAGACTCGAAAGACCGTTAGGCCTATTCTGCTGGCATTTTAGTATGTTAGTATTTGCATGTGAAAAAAATCAACCAAAGCAAAACTGAGGAATAATTAACAATTAACTAATTATTAATGATTTGAGGTAGTTGAACATTGGGCCTATTTTTTTGTATGGGACAGTTTGTTCCAGTCTATCATAAGCTACATCAATATCTTCCTTATCAGTTTCTGGTCAAACTAGCAAAGCAGCTTTTGACATTTTTTCCAACCCATTTCTTGAGGAGGTTAGCATGGTATATCTTAGTAGGATTTTTCCTGTGAGGGGTCTCAATCTTATAGTTAACAGTGCCAGTACAGTATATCTAAGAACCTTATATGGCCCTTGCCACTTCATTAACAACTTATTTTCTGTTGTGGGTTACAGTAGCAAAACATTTTCACCTGGCTGGTTTTCTTTTACCCCATGGTCATAATATACCTTCTGCTGATTTTGAGCCTCTTCCTGATTACCATGGGCAATTTCAACATATTTTGCCAGCTTCTTTCTTAGGGCACACATATAAGAAGATATAGATTGTTTCTGAGTGGGGTTATCTTCCCACGTTTATCTTGCTTTGCAAAACTCTGTATGCGGGCGCTCAATTCGTGATTGTCCCTGTAAGCTATTTCTAAATCATTACGTACCTGGTTAATCTCGTCCTGCAGCTCACCCATTTCATCACTCAACTGAGCATTCGCAGCACTCAGCAAATCATTCATTTGCACAGCCTGACTCTTATCCTGTCTCAAACTTTCACACTCCTGCTTCAACATACGTATTTCCTGTTCACCAGCCTGGGCTGAATGATGCAATAGTGAATCCTTTTCATTCCGCAGAGTTTGGAGTTCAGACTCCAAGTTCTGCTGCAGTCTAATACATTCTGTTTCCTGCAAACCCATCTGTTGCTTAAGAGATGAAATCTGCAGATCAAGGGTTCAAAACCTCGCTTCGGAGGCTTCTAAAGCAGCGTAGAGGGGCCGTGACCATCAACCCTTTAGCGTGACGCTTATTGGTTGATTGTCTCATCTCTGTATACTGGGTTGAAATCCCCAGTATAGGATTATCGGATTGACTTGCGTCCCACACAAAGTCAGCCCATCCTCCATGGGAGGCAAGGAAGTTCGAGATATCAAGTCTCAGTTCTGCGCAGATATCTGATACTGTGGCCATTGTGTGGGAGGGAACGAAAATTCAAACTGTGAAAAAGACAGCGTGCTGCATATCGATCCACAGCACGAGTACTTTAAACACAGCTGGGCTACTGTAGTAGTTGCAGGCTTGCAATTCAAAACTGCTATGGAGTGGGTCGAGATGGCATCGACCACACCCAAAAAGTCAGCCAGACTTTGCAAGTGACTACAAACTGGTTTTAAACCGGGAGAGGTGATACGGAATGTATACCTACTGTCCCGTCAGGAGAAAGGAAAAAGTTTAAGCAACAAGTGGCTTACAAATGCAAATATAAACGCCTGCACACGGTCGCCAATTTGTTGAGAGGTCTAAACCCCACTTTCAGATTCTTGACTATATTGGGAATGCAGGTAATCACAGACATGTTGCGTTAGAGTAATAAACAAGTTTATTGCTACTAAGGGATAAATCCCAGTTGCCCTAAGCAGTTCTTACCAATATGAACCGGGAGTCAGTGCTAAGCATTCCCTACACCTCGAGGTTTCTCTGTTGTGTCGTGGGGTCTCTCGGGTCTCCGAGGTGTAAAGCTTGTGCATTACATTATATACTTATAATAATTACTATGGTTACCAAAAGATAGAAACATTTCTAGTTACAGAGATGAGCCCTATTGGCTAAATTAGAGGTGGCTCCACAGTCCAAGATAACATTATACAATTCTGTAAAGTCATCAGTTTGAGAACAAATGAGTTCTTATACAGAGTCTTACATAACTCAGTGTAGTGGTACAAATCACCAAAAGATGGCAATGCCGTCTTACATATTATAATTACTTCAAGGACACAGGTGTCTTAGCATCTAACTAGTAAGAAATACACAGAAAATACACGGCAGGATATACACTGTATGCGTATTAGCAAGCAAAGTGTATTACAATAATATGCATTCCTATCCTGACATCTACTCTTATACGGTAGATGTCCTTTGCCCTAAATATTAGTATAACCTATACCTAAGTGTTAGCTGTCTACGGTGTACCTCTGAGGGTACCAATTAGGGTGCAGGGACCTCGTGTAACACCCTGTTGATGCCTGTGGCACTTCTCTGTAAGCAAAAAGTAGGTACGGCAAGTATTGGTCCCAATCTTTCCCTTCCCTTTTCACAAACCTTTTTGACATGCATTTTAAAGTTTGGTTAAAACGCTCAACAAGACCATCTGTCTGAGGGTGATAAGGTGAGGTTCTTATGGCAGTGATACCCAGCAGTCTGTACGGCTCCTTAAGCAGTGCGGCACCAAAATGACTACCCTGATCAGTAATAATTTCTTTAGGTATACCCACTCTGCTGAAAATTTTGGCTAGCTCTGCTGCAACTTTTGAGGCTGTAACAGTACGCATTGGAACTGCTTCTGGGTATCGAGTAGCATAGTCGCATACTACCAGGATAAATCTATTACTCTTTTTACTTTTGTCTAAAGGACCGACCACATCCATTGCAATTCTCTCAAAAGGCGCATCTATTAAGGGTAGGGGTACCAGGGGCACCTTGTCTTTTCTACTGACTGAGGCTAATTTCTGACACTCAGCACAGGAATTACAGTAGGTAGCAACATCTACACAGTAAAATCTACACAGCAATCTGGCAAGGGTATGATCCCTCCCTGAGTGACCAGCCATAGGACTATCATGTGCTATCTGTAACAATTCTGTTCTATACTTCTGTGATATAACCAATTGTTCTGTCTGTTCCTGTGTCTGAAGTGTAACCCAAACTCTGTACAGCACCCATTACATTTTTTAAACATTGCTCCACCCTGTTTTGGTTTCACCCCCAGTTGCTTAAAATAACCCTGGAGAGAAACATTGTTAGCTTGGTCTGAAAGAAAATCATAATCAGTTATCAGTTTAGTTCCAGCATTTTCATATTTTAACCCTTCATGTCCATCAGTCTTTTGTTGCCACAATTTTTTCAGGCTTTGTCTTTCTTTCCTGGATTTCAGGATCTTGGAGTTGTGCTCAAACAAGTCCAAATCAAAATCACTGAAAGGAAAATTGTCTCCATTGTCTGAAACTTTCTTTGCCTGAGCTCTTGTCACCACAGCTGCTGAAACATCAGGACTTACTCCCCCTTTGATCAACTCAGTACATTCTGGAAAGTCATTTCCAATAATCACAGGTACAGGTAACTTTGGTACTGCCACCACTTTCATTTGGGCACCCTTAACAGTCAGAGTCACTTGGGTGGTGGGATAGTATTGAGTGTCCCCATGGATGCAGATGACACCATTACCTGGTCCGTTGCACAATGTTTTCCCAGCACTTTAACATGCACTATGGTCTGTCTGCTTCCCAAATCAAAGAGTCCCTTTACAGTCTTATTCCCCACCTTCACATCTGTTAGGTACTTGCCTCAGTTTGCCAAGGACAAATCTGCTCCTGTGCCACTCTCTTTATTATGGCAGTTTCTTGCAAAATGGCCTGGCTTATTACAGTTACAGCAGATAATGTCTTTTGGTACAGATTTGTTACCACCACTAGAGTTCTTAGCAGGCTTGGAATTTAAATGTGAAAAAGTTTCTTACCGATTCTTGGCTGTTACCTCGCTAATGTGGCTTCAGTCTGGCCATTTGGTAGTCCTCAGCCAAAGAAACAGCCTTTTCCCCATTCTCTGATTGGTGTTCCCTTACCCACAGCTGCACATCTGAAGGCAAGATGTTTATGAATTGTTCCATGGCAAATGTATCAATGATCTGTGGGACTATTTTGCTCTCTGGTTGGATCCACTTCATCAGGAGTTCTTGGAGTTGGGTGAAGGCTTCTTGAGGATTTTTGACCGGGTTGTCCCTCAGAGATCAAAATCTCTGCCTGTAGGTCTCTCTGCAGATGTCATACCTTTTCAGGATTTCATTTTTTTACCAGGTCATAGTTTTCTGACTGTGCAGTGTCCATACTGCTGTAGGCAAGCTGAGCTTTCCCTGTCAGGTAGGGTACCAGTCTGATTGTCCATTGCTGCTTTGGCCACTGGCAGGCCGTGGCAACTCTTTCAAAGGTTGTCAGGTATGCCTCAATATCATCTGAGGGACACAACTTAGTAAGTTTAATGGCCTTTAAGTTGCTTGCAGTTTGTTGCTCCTCTGGATCTGTGCTGGATCCTCTGCCTTTGATACCTTGCAAGGCATCCAGCCATCGCTGGTCTCGTCACTGCATCTCTTCTCTCATCTGCTACTCCTATCCATGCATCTCTTCTCTCCTCTGCACTTCTAAATGCTGAATCTCTTTTTCTCTCTGTGTCTCAGTCTCTTTTTGTTGCATAGCCCACCATTTGAAAAAGTCCATCAGGCTTTCAGGTTCTGTATTTGTCTGTTCTTTTTCTGGCTGTACAATCTCAGACTGGATTTCTGTTGCTGCTAGTTTGACTGCCATTCTCCTGGTAACCACTCCTGGACTTGCAGTTGCAGAATCCATACCTTCTTCTGTGCATCCCTGATACTAGGTCCAGCACACACAAATCTCCTGTCTTAGGGTATGTATGGCTTAAATCCCACTGCCAACACCATCTGTCATTGATGCACAGGTCAGGAAGCATAAGGAAAACCCAGAAGCAATTGTAAAATTCCATAAAACTGCTTATTTGTATTTGCAGTAACATAACAAACATAAACCTGTTCAGGATAACTACAGAAGAAAAAAATAATTCTTTCTTGTACAAATCTCTCTTGTTCTTCCAAAACAAAAAAACTCTCTCTGCGATTGCAGCTTAGCTGTTTTATAAGGCTTTTCAACCCCCATCCTTAACAAGCATCCTGTTCTAGCAAAACATTCTGTTCTCAACAATTTCGGGCAGGATCTGATAAAACAGTGAGCTTCCTGAAGTCCCCACAGCAGCTGGAAAAGACTGAGACATTTGTACTCAAGTAACCTCTACTTTTCTACAGTCATCTCAAATCATAAAAATATATACACATTTCAACAGTAACACCATATTTTCTAAGCAAAAGTGATCCCATTATCAGTTTCATTTCCACATATTGATTTGCACATATTCTTATATTACCAGATCTAGATATGCAAGGGAGGAAAACAAACAGCAACAGAAAACAGAGACAGAGGGAGGCAAAGAATTGCGAGACAGTTCAGGTTGATAAAGTCCAAAGTCTCACAGGAAAATTTGGTTGCGCAACCAGACAGGGAAGAGAGAAAAGGAAAGAATACAGATCCTTGCATTTACATACTTTCTCCAAAACAAAGGGACAGAGTCCTATTCTACCCTGTCACAGGGGGCAAGGGACCCTAGAGGAGGGGGAAGCTTCTGCTAGTGGGAGAATCTATTCTACAGGGTGTGAAATTAAGGACAACTAGCAGAGGGGAGAGGGAGGTCAAGTGCCTCCCAGGAAGTGCTGCATGGAGGGATGGGAAGTGAATCCATAGGATCACTAGAGTGATGGCCAGGAGGGAGAAGCTGGATGTCATTGTCCACCTGGGGACCAATGACTTGGTGAGGAGAAGGGTAGAGTTAGCCAGAGCCCAGGAGGATTTCAGCAAGCTGGGAGAGGACCTGAAATGAGTAGCACATTGTGTGTCATTCTCAGAGATGCTACCTGTCCAAGGCATGAGAGAGGCAAGGGCACTCCACATCCAAACCTTCAACTCCTGGTTGAAGGATTGGTGTGGAAGAGAAGGATTTGGCTTTATAGGGGACTGGGGCCCAACCTGGGCAGATGCGAGCTTGTATCAGGAGGATGGCCTGCATCTGTCTGGAAAAGGGACCTCAGTCCTTAGTGAGACGTTGGAATGCTTCAGCAGAGAGCATTTAAACTGGCCAAGGGGGGAGAGCCAGGTAGCTTAGGAACACCCTCCCCACAAGAACATGCAAAAGTACAAACTGACAACAGGAACAAAGCAGCGAGCAGTGAGGGGCAGGCAGGGAAAACTTTAATAAGAAGGGATGGGGGCAAGGGCACATAAGCATGAATAACAGGGCAGGGGGAAGAGGCAAAATAAAGAAAACAGGAACAGAGGGAAGGCAGGGAGTAAAACATGGAAGGTCATGTTCACAAATGCCCGCAGTCTGGGAAATAAGTTTCCAGACATGGAAGCCTTGATGATGGATGCAGACCTTGACATAGCAGCAATAACAGAGACATGATATTCTGCTACTCACAGCTGGGACATCAATGTACCAGGCTATACACTGTTCAGAAGAGACAGGGAAGGTAAAAAGAGGGGGGGGTGGCCCTGTATATCAGAGAAGGCATAAAGGCTACAGAAGTACAGGGAAGGAAGGGGAAGGTCAAGAATATGTGGGTCACCCTTGAACCAGGAAATGTCACAGCAATTCGTACAGGGGTGATCTACAGACCTCCAGCACAGAGGGAGGAAGTGGACATAGTACTAGTGGAGGAAATTTACGACATGGCAGCTAAAGGTGAAATCGTCTTGATGAGAGATTTCAATATGCTGGACATGGATTGGGCCACCCAGGTAGCTGCTTCAGTCAGAAGCACGGCCATCCTGGAATCCCTGCAGGGAGCTGGACTCAGACAGGTACATCAGCGATAGAAGAAAAAACGAGGGGGGGGAATTGTGATGCTCAGAGTGGAGGAGGGAGAGTATGAGGAGGGGGATCTAGACAAGGCAGAAATACTGAGTAAATACTTCTGTTCAGTATTCACTGAGGAGGGAGAGGGTCAAGGACCACAGTTGGGGAGCAGAGGCAATTGGGGGGGATGGACACCAGTCCATTCACAGTGGAGAGAGTTCTGGAGGAACTCACAAAGCTGAAGGTGGATAAAGCCAAGGGGTCAGATGACATACACCCGAGGATATTAAGGGAGCTGTGGAGGGAACTAGCAGCACCTCTGGCCACCCTGTTCACAGAGTCACTCAACACAGGCATGGTTCCAGAGGACTGGAGGAGGGCGCATGTAGTCCCACTGCACAAAAGTGTCAGTAGAGTGGAACCGGGGATCTACAAGCCAGTCAGCCTTACCTTAGTCATGGGGAAGATCATGGAGACACTGCTGAAAGAAAGGATAGTGGCACACCTGGAATCCATTGGTACCCAGCACCTGAGGCAGCACGGATTCACATCAGGAAGGTCTTGTCAGACAAATCTGATAGATTCTTTTGATTGGGTGACTAGGGAAGTGAATCAGGGAGGGGCCATATACATCGCCTACCTGGATTTCAGCAAAACCTTCTATTCAGTCCCACACAGAAGGCTGGTTAACAAGATGAGTAGTCTGGGCATGGGGCATAAGGTGATACAGTGGGTTAGAAACTGGCTGACAGACAGAAGGCAGAGGATGGTGGTAAATGGAATCCAATCTGGTGAGAGAGGGATGACCAGTGGAGTGCCACAAGAATCAGTACTGGGACCAGTCCTGTTCAATGTCTTCATAACTGACAGTGCAGAGGGGCTGGAAGGAAAAGTCTGCCTATTTGCAGAATACACCAAGATCTGCAACAGGGTGGATACTCCAGAAGGTTTGCAGATAATGAAGAGGGACCTGGATAAGCTTGAAAGATTGTCAGAGGTGTGGCAACTGAGGTTCAGTGCAAAAAAGTACAAGATAATGTACCTGGGTGGGGGAACCCTGGGGAGACATACAGGATGGAGAGGGGAAGTGCTGACCATTACCAAAGGGGAGATGGACCTAGAGGTTATTATATCTGATGACCTGAAGGTATCAAAGCAGTGTGCAAAGGCTGCAGGGAGGGCCAGTGGCATGCTGGGATGCATAGGCAGCGGTATTGCTAGTAGGAGGCAGGAAGTGGTGATGCCATTGTATAAAACACTAGTAAGGCCTCACCTGGAATACTGTGTGCAGTACTGGAGACCACACATGTGTAAGGACATAAACTTGATGGAGACTGCCCAGAGAAGGGTGACAAAGATGGTGCATGGTTTGCACCACAAAACATATGAGGAGAGACTAAGAGACCTCAATATGTACTCACTGAAGGAGAGGATAGAAAGGTGGGACATGATAGAAACTTTTAAGTACCTCAAGGGCATAAAAAAGGTGCAGTTGGGAGATCTTTCCTAATGTAGAAAAGATACCAGAACGAGGGGGCACAATATGAAATTGGAGCGGGGGAGATTAAGATGTAAAGCGAGAAAGTTTTTATACATGGAGAGGGTGGTGAATGCTTGGAATAGTCTACCACAAGAGGTGATAGGGGAAAGCACAGTGGAGGGGTTTAAACATGCCTGGGACAAGCACAGTAAAACATTGGGTGGGAAGGGAGTAATGAAAGCCATTGACTACTTAGGGTGAGTGGATGCATACATGTATAGGGCCTATGGGCAAACTGGATTGGCCTAGCGGTCCTTATCTGCTGACAATTTCTATGTTTCTATGGTACACACTCAACAGATTGGGGTGGTACCAATCTGAGTATTTTCTGCCAAAAATAAGTGGTATGCCATATGTGGGTACTAGTTCTTGTAATGGGGGTTGTCAACCAGCCAACAGTGGTATGGGGGTTACACTGAGTTGTTTGATTTCACTCAATCCACTGAGTTCTAGAACACTAGGAATACAATTCAAGAATGCAGAGTGTTTTGTAGCTTCTGCTTGTTATTACTTTTAACATAGAGGATAATGTGTGGGCCACTATCCATAACAAGTGACTGTAGCCATTGAGAGGTTGTCAATGGCAACAGCTTAAACCTCAAAAGCATAGCTCGAGAGGTTTTGGTGGCCATGACAACCTCGAGATGGCTATTCACATTAGTTCTGGATAATGGCAAAGGGAGACACATCATTTTAGATAGTATTTTGCCTACTGAGTCCTTACTTTTTCATAGTTTTCCTCGGTGCCGCTCTCCTCCACTACCACTCTCACAGCTGCAGCCACTGCCTGACAGGCTAACACACATGTGTGAGTGCATTCCATTCTGTTGTGCTGCAGTAGCTAAGCAGCAAATGCAGCACAACAGCTGTGCTCATGTAGCTACTGCAACACAACAACATTTTTGGAGGGATGGATTTCCATCCCCAATAACGTTCCACCATACACTATATTAAAATTAATCAAGGTTACGGGAGTATTTGATCTGGGTGTGCATTACGATCTAAACTAAGTTTATTTTAAGTTAAGTTTCTCTCTCACTAATACAGCTCTTTTTAACTCCTACAGTCCCATAGCCACCATATGGCATCGGAGCCATCCATTGCTGAACCCGACCCAAAATGACCACCGGGAGAGAATGAGTTAGGATGGGGTTCAGAGGGGAGGTACTGAGTTGTGGGGACTCTGGGCACACTTCTCCAAGGATGTGCTCTGGAGGAGGAGGCACTGCCCCATCTGTAGGACCATAGCAGAGCTCCATGCTCAGCTGGTATCAGCGAGGGTATAGATATCTCAGCTGTGTGCTTAGCTCAGCAGGAGCTCACCATCCATGCCTCCATTGCCCCAGAGACCGAATGGTCCAGAAAGTTGAAGAGTGGCAGGGCACGGGAGGGGGGAGGTGTAATCATAAGGAGGTTGTCCTGTCCAGTACCTTCCAGATGGTGAATCGTTTCATGCCCTGGAGTGGGTTCAGGCACCTGACTTTACCAGGAGGAATTCCAGGTCAGTTGAAGTCAAAGGGCGGAACAACCTGATGGCACCCAAGGGGGCAAGGCTGCCAATAAGGTCCTAATGATCAGGAACTCAATGATTAGGGGTATTGAGAGGGTTATAAAGGAGGGGTCAGATGGGTGGGGGATGGTCTGATGCCTGCCTGGAGCAGCAGCCATCTGGGATTTAGACAGAATAGGGAGGATGGTGGAGAGGGAGCTGGGGGTGCTGGTACACCTGTAGTATTAGTAGCCATAGTAAACTTTTTATTCATAGACCAAGAAAGGGAATTAACTCAATTGAGCAATGCATTTACAGTGAGATCACAGAGTACATTAACACAAGTTTCCAGTCAGACTCCAGAACAATGAATCAAATCAATTAATCAAAACCTGGGTACCAACAATCTGGCAAACCAGTCAGTGGAGATGGTGAAGTGAAACTTCTATAGACTGGGGAACAGATTTGTTGCACACACAGCCTCTCTGACCTTTCCTGAAGTTCTCCCTGTGTGAGGCAGGAAAGGGAGGCAGGATAGGATAAGGAGTGGTGAAATAGAGGAGTTTAATAGTTGGCTTAAGAGTTGGCGTCGAGACATGGGTACCACTTTGCAGGGGACTGGAGGATTTCTGGGATAGAAGACTCTTCAAGGGTGATGGTCTTCACCTGACAACAGAGGGAGGCCAGCCCATTGAGGCAGATGTTTGATGCCTATAACAGACATTTAAACTGACTGCGGGGGAGTTCGGGTCTAGGGTAACCATGGTGGATGGTGAGCAGAAGGGGATCCTAAATAGTACTCCCCCACATCCAGGGGACTTTAGCAACAAAAAGAGTCAAAGATAGCAGTAGTTTTTACAGGACTAAGGGAATGGGCAGTAGTGACAGGTAAAACAAAGGGAAAAAGCCCCAACAATGGTGGGACAAACCATGGAAAACAGAAGCACAGTAGCAAAGTAAGAGCAGGGGTCAGATGGAAGGGGGTATGCCTTAACACCGGGAGCCTAGGTAAGAAACTCAGTTAGTTTCAGGCACTGATAGCAGACACTGAGGTGGACCTTGTGGTCATCATGGAAATGCAGGCCACAAATAATAATGACTGGGAGATTATGGTCCCTGGGGGTATTCACTGTTCAGGAGGGATAGAGGAAATGGTAAAGAGGAAGGAGTTGCCCTTTTTGTCAAGGAAGGCATCAAGGTGGTAGAGGATGGTGGCATTAGGAGTAACAGCAGTGAGGCTGAGTCAGTATGGGTGCAACTCACAGCAGACTCAGGCAGAAAGATATGCTTGGTGGCTATAGGCCTCCAGAACAAGGAGAGGAAATGGACAGAGAACTCACAGAGGAACTTGAAAGAGTGGTAGCAAAGGGGCAAGTAGTGGTGATAGGAGACCTGAACTTAATTTGATTGGGAGGTCCCAGTGGCCAGGAGTGCCAGGAGTCAGGCCTTGCTGGATGCCTTCCAAGACTATGTACGGGTGCAGCTAGTTAAGGAACCCACGAGGCAGACTGCAGTCCTTTATGTGGTGCTCACCAACTCAGAGATGGTGGTAGTGGTGGTAGAAGGGGAGCCACTGGGGAACAGCAACCATCAGTCTGTATGGTTTGAATTAGTCCTCGGGACCAGCAAACCACAATCGAGAACTGAAGTCCTTGGGCCCGATTCTCAAAGCTCCCGGTGCAGGGCAAGGGGCTTGCCTCTCAATGAAGGGCACAAAGTGCCCCTTGCGTCAAAGGATGTGCCAGGCCTGATTCACAAAAGCAGCCTGCATCAACCACAGAAAGTCTGCACCAAACAGAATTTGTGCCACCCTGGCATCACAAAATGGGCTGTAGCATAGCACCATGGGCTTACGGCAGATGCAGACTGCCAAATCCCCTGAATCAGGGACTCACAAAACTCTCCCAGAGGGCAACTTTCTAAGTACTGTTAGACCAGCCGTGGCTGGTCTAAGGGTGCTTTAGAAATTTCCCTACCGGGACAGTTGAACTAGTTGATAGCGTGCTGTGGTCCTCCCTCCCTCTCCAACCCTGATCCCCCGCTGTAATAAAAATGGATCCCTGGGACCCCCAATTACCTCCATATAACTAATTAGTAAAATAAACCCCCTCCCTGATGGACTAGAGGCCCCCTCTCCGATGTCCCCATGGATTGAGTATTTATTATGTCCCTGGTGGTCTAGTGTGCCCCCCGATCCCTAATGTCCCCAAGATTTATTAATGTATTAAAAATCCCTGGTGATCTAGCGTCCCTCCGAGGCTCGATCCTCTGTTATGCCATATTATGAAAACATTGGTGGTATAGTGTCCCCCCACCCCAGCAGGCAGTGTCCCACCACCCCATTCTTCCCATCCCCAAACCAAGCCAGCGACTGGCACAGCTCACCTCTCACCACCATGGCCAGCCACCAACTGAACTCTGATTGAGTATGTACAGTGTACAGTACGTGTTCAGGTGCAGCTGTCAGTCACTGGCCGTGGTGGGGAGTGGTGGGCTGTGACAGTTGCCAGCTGGGTTTGGGGTTAGGAGAGTGGGGTGGTGGGACACTACCTGCCGGGGTGGGGGGGGCACTATACCACCAATGTTTTCATAATACTGTATAATGGGACATCGGGCCTTGGGAGGAGATGTTAGGTAGCCAGGGAATTTTAATACATTAACACATCTTGTGGACATCAGGGATCGGGGGGTACACAAGACCACCAGGGACGTATAATAAATACTCGATTCATGATGACATCGGGGAGGGGGGTCTGCTAGTCTATCAGGATGGAGGTTCATTTTACTAATTAGTTATCTGGGGCTAATCATGGGTCCTAGGGGGCTTGGGGGGATGCTAGATCACCAGGGAATTTTAATACATTAACACATCTTGGGGACATTGGGAATGGGAGACAGGGGGGTACACTAGACCACCAGGGATGTATAATAAATACTCAATTCATGTGGACATCAGGGAGGAGGGTCTGCTAGTCTACCAGGGAAAGGGTTTATTTTTAATAATTAGTGATATGGAGGTAGCTGTGGATCGGGGGGGTCTGCTAGACCTTCAGGGAATGTTCAGGGCCATTCCTATATGGCCTCCCACAACTTTCGGCACCCTGTCCAGGTGAGCCCTCTGTTTGGTGCACTGCTATGGTTGCCACAAGCTGTGGGACCTTGCCACTGGGACTTTGCCGCCGGGACCCTACTCGATCAAAAATCTGGTACAGGGTCCCAGACACACCTGGGTTTGCCACCGCTGTAGATCACCATAACCTGTGGTGATCTAAGGGCTGTTTGAGAATCAGCCTCCCTGACTTTAGAAGGGCTGACTTTAATAGATTGAGGGAACTGGTCAGGAATAAGTTAGTAGGGGTGCAGGACATAGGTGGGGTAGAGGAGAGATGGGGGTAATTAAGGGGGCCATCCTTGAGGTATATAAAGTATGCATAAGAACAGTAACAAAGAAAAGCATGTGTAAGAGACCACCATAGCTCTGAGCAAGGGTCAGGGAAGCGCTAAGTGCCAAAAAGAAGGCCTTCTATAAATACAATAAAAAGCAGGGGAAGGTAGAATGGGAGGATTATCTACAGAAAAATAGGGAGGCCAAATCAGACACAGAGCTGCATATCATGGACAGGACTAGGAATGGAGAAAACAATTTTACAGCTATATTAGAGAAAAAAGGAGGGGGAATTGTAAGGCTAGTTGGGGAGGGTAGTGTGATAGAAGAGGATGGGCAAAAGACCTCCATCCTAAATGACTGCTTTTGCTCAGTTTTCACTAAGGAGGACAGTGGGTCCATGCCAGAGAGTGACATCAAAGTGGCCACTAAAGAAATCTCAGAAATAAGACAGCTATTGTTCACTAGTGAAAAGGTTCTTAAAGAGCTGGCTGCCCTTAAGATAGATAAGGCCCTGGGACCAGACGGGTTGCATATGAGGATACCCAGGGAATTAGCCGTGGAGCTGACTGAATCACTGTTATGTCTGTTCAGCAGTTCACTTAGATCTGGGGAAGTTTGAAGGAATTGGAAGGTGGCAGACATTATACCGCTTCATATGGGGGGAGGGATAAAGAGCAATCAGGGAACTAGAGGCCTGTCAGTTTAACCTCTATTGTAGGGAAGCTGAAGTAGTCGCTGATCAAAGAGGACCTCATAGACTACCTGGAGAGCAACAGGCTCCAGGATAGTAAGCAGCATGATTTTGTGGCAGGAAGATCTTGCCAGACTAAGTTGATCATTTTCTTTGACTGAGTGACAAAGGAATTAGACAATGGCCATGCTGTAGATCTGCTCTACTTTGACTTCAGCAAGGCTTTTGACTCGGTACCTCACAAACGATTGCTAAAGAAGATGGAAGACCTGGGTGCAGCTAAACCCATAGTAAACTGGGTGGGTAACTGGCTAGAGGTGAGGCAGCAGAGGGTGGTGGTCAATGGGGTTAAATCAGAAGAGAAGGAGGTTATAAGTGGGGTTCCACAGGGATTGGTCCTGGGTCTGGTCCTCTTCAGCATGTTCATTAGTGACATTGGAGAAGGAATCCAGGGCAGGTTGTGTCTCCTTGCAGATGATACAAAACTATGTGGGAGGGTGGATAGTGATGAGGGAATAAGGGAAATGCAGAGAGACCTACAAAAGCTAGAGGGGTGGTCAAAGCTCTATCAGTTAAAATTCAATGCTAAAAAGTGCAATGTAATGCACCTAGGGAAAAAGAACCCCTAGACAGAGTACTGGATGGGAGGAGAAAGACTTAGCACTACAGATGAGAAGCTGTATCGGTGAGTTATTATTAGCAACTCATTTTAACAATCGAATCACTGCAACAACGCCTATAGCAAGGCTAACAGGATGCTGGGATGTATCGGGAGGTGTAGTGATTGCAGAAGAAAAGAGGTAATACTTCCCTTCTACAAATCCCTGATGAGGTCTCATCTAGAGTACTGCGCCCAGCTCTGGAGTCCTCACCTCAGAAAGGATAAGGATAGACTGGAAACAGTGCAGTGCAGAGTAACAAAAATTATTCAGGGTCAGCAAGGCAGATCCTATGAGGAGCAC
Source organism: Neoceratodus forsteri (assembly GCA_016271365.2). Taxonomy (NCBI): domain Eukaryota; kingdom Metazoa; phylum Chordata; order Ceratodontiformes; family Ceratodontidae; genus Neoceratodus; species Neoceratodus forsteri. Next base: position 500,125,720 of record CM057456.1, read on the forward strand.
CTCGAGGCACTAAATAAGTACTCACTGGAGACCAAAAGGAAGAGGGGAGATATGATAGAGACCTTCAAGTTCCTTAAAGGAATTAACAAAGTGAACTGTGGGGAACTATTTAGCCTGAGTACCAATTTACAGTCATGTGGACATGAATGGAAATTAACAGGAGGTAGGTTCAGGAGAGATGTGAGGAAGTACTACTTTATGGAAAGGGTGGTGGAACCTTGGAACAGTCTGTCAGCTGAGGTGGTGGGTGCAAAAACAGTCAAGGGATTCAAGCAGGGCTGGAACACAACAAAGTGAATAGTGGACCAGGGAAGAGAATAGAGAGATGACCGGGAGGGTTAGTACCCTGGAGGAACAATAGGTCCTAGGGATTATAGGGAATTTGGGCAGACTAGATGGACCTCTGGTCTTTTTCTGCCATCATTGTCTATGTTGCTATGTTTCTGTTTTGCCTATTAGAGATACATGTAGCCCTCTCAGTCTCTCACAGTCATCTTTGATGCTGGACAGCAGAGGAGCATAGTTTTTCCACACCAGGTGGGTCAATTTAGATGGGATATGAATCCCTATATATTTTATATGGTCTACTGTGATTAGTGTGACGTAGACAGCCAGCTCTGAGTGCTGTATCATTTTTTTATTAATATAAAATATATGACTAAGTGTCTCTGCTGAAAAATCTGGTGATCTTAGAATGACCTCACTCATCCCCCCCCCAAATTTTAGCTAAAAGATGAAAGCCATAAGAAAAATGCTGACAGCATGTGAGTTCACACACACTCAGTTTTTAGAGACCATGTGTGACATGTAAGGCCTTAATTAAGGATCCTATCTGCCTGAGTTAATTACAACCATAGTTGCTATAACATATCCATTTTATAATGTTGGAAGGAAAACCCAGGTTATTACATAGAAGTGAGAAATCATATAGATGCTTTCATGTCCTGGAAGGAAGAAGCTTATTATGAGATCAAAAGAAGTGTAATTTGAAGGACATATATTATGCTGAAGTTGCAGAATGTAATACTATTGTATAAGATATATATGTTTTTATACATAATCTGACAGAGGAGGAGCTAGCTGACCTCACACAAAAATGGGTTGTCCCATACAGTTGTTTAAGGAATACTCTGTTTTACTTATACACTTTTACCTAGACTCTGACTGAGAAAACATCTTTGGAGCACTTGTTAACAGATATTTAGAAAGATTTCAAATCTAAGTACTGTAAGTAGGAATTTGCACTGTTTAAACCTTGTTCTTTTAAAAGATTTGTATGTCTTGTGGTATAAGAGTTCTGTATTTTGCATTTTACATATTTTTAACTGTTTTAGTAAAATTCTTTTTAGAACTTACTTGGTCTGTCTTTGATTTCTTTTTAGTTGTAAGAAAAGTATATGGTTATTGCAGATACTAAACATAAGCTTGAATGGTGGTTCCAAACTGGAAAGAGAAGCGTTTTAAATCTGAGGTCTTTATTAAAGTTTTTAAGGGGGTCACCTCTGTATACCTGGTTAGGTGCCCGTAGGCAAAGATATCTGGCCCCCTGCAGACAGAAATATCTGAGCCTGTGCATTGGTTATGCTAGCAAGAGGTTCACAGTTTGAATCCCTCCAGAACTTGAGACCAAAGGTTGATCCGAACTCACAAAAACAGACAAGAGGGTTACCTTGTCTGTTACACTGTTCACAAGACTGTGCTCAGAGATTGGCACTTTGAGAGTAGAGGGACTGACCTGCTGAGTGGGTTTGTGACAATTAGCCCCATTGAATTTTGCACTACACATTCCCTATTAAGTTTCCCAATTGGCATAATCTTGCTCTCTGTCCAACAAAATTTGCGTCTAGATAATGAACCTTATTCACTTAACAGGCTCTGAGCCACTGAGAGGCTTTTAGGAGGGTCCTGCAAGTGCTAGAGAAAATCATCAGCAAATAGAGCTATGTTGTGCTCTTTCCCACCCCACCATGAGGCCCATGATGGCTGTGTAGTTGCTGATGGGGGCTGTCAGTGGTTCCAGTTCAATTATATAGAGAAGGAGGGACAGTCAACAGCCCTGCCTTATTCCCCTCGTTGAACTGAAGGTATAGGTCAGACCAGCACTGATCAGGATTTGAGCAGTAGGGGAAGTGTACAGAACCCCAATCAATTGAATCAGTTGCCCACCAATCCTGTGCCTCCAAAGAGATTCAAACATGCATCACCACTCTACACAGTTAAATACATTTTCTGTGTCCAGTGCAAGGACTGCCATACTGTGACTCCCAACCTTTTTCAAGCATCTGTGGATCATTTTTTTTGTGTGTGTGTTGCCTGACCTACCAAAACTCAGCCCCCAAATTCCTCCACCCTCCACCCCCCAGAACTTACCTCAGTATGGCAATCACCCAGGCTTGCCCCCTCTGGGTGGGGTCGATAGCCAGACATGTCCCGACAGACATCTAGTCGAGGAGCCCAGTGGGATTACCACCAGGAGACCTCCCTGGCTTACCCCACAAGACTGGCTCGCACCACCAGAACTTAAGTCGTTGCATCTCTAGCCGAGTTCCTGGGCAGCATGGAAGTGGAGAGGTGAGGCTTCATTGATGGAGCTACAATGATTTTGCTGCTGTAAACCCCCAGGAGACTTGACGTGCAATGACGTGAAGAGTCGAAGTGCAACGTTTAGCACGCCTCCCCACTAGACAAGTGCCAGTCACTGCTGGCCTCCGCTAGAGGTCAGTCAAGCACCAGACACTACACCCCCCCTCTCCCCAGAGAAGGATTGCTGTCCCTAGAATGCTCAATCCTCCCCTCCCTTGGCTGGTCCTCCTACTCCCAAGTCCATCTCTGAACCCAGATTGTCGGTGTTGCAAGCAGAAACCCTACCACTGTGGGCCAGCCATCTATGGAAAATTTAGAGAGTTCTTTGAATAATGTTTTTTTCCAGCTCTACCTTTACAAATCTGATTTAATCAGGGTGTATATAAGTGGGGATGACTACTTTGATTCCGGTCACAATTATTTTTTGCTGGTATTTTGTAGTCTTAAGTAAACAATGATATTGAATAAAATTAGAGAATTGGGTGGGGTCCTTGCCTGGTTGGTTTCAGCAGTACGGTGATGGTGGAAGACTGCGTGGAGGGGTGCATAACACCTTTTTCAAAACTCTCATTCAGCATGTCATAATGAGTCTAGCAGCAATCCGGCAAACAATTTAAAGAAGTATATCAGCAGCCCATTCAGCATGGGTGCCTCACTCCCCCACACCAAGACTTTTTATTGCTCTTAATAGTAGTAGTAGTAGATTTTATTTATTTTGGGCACCCTTCCCCGAAGGCTCAGGACACCCGTACAAATATAAACAAACAATCATGCCACATGATTAGCCTTTTCAGTAAAATCAGGAATAAAAGATTCTTCAAAAACAGATTTCTAAAAATATAAATAGTTCTGCTAATCAAGAATCAAAGGTAGCTTGAATTAAAAGGGTTTTCAAACCCCTTCTAAAGCTTTCCAGGGAAGGTGCCTCCCGGAGGTAGCCCAGAAGAGAGTTCCAAAGAACTGGGGCCACAGCCTCAAAGGTCAAATCACCCGATGATATTTATCTCATCCTGGGCACCTTCAGGAGGGCCTCCCCAGCTGACCTAACAGGGCGACCTGGGGTGTAGGACTACAGGAGCTCTTTCAGGTAACCTGGACCCAACCCGTGTAGTGTCTTATAAGTCAAAAGGCCTACTTTTAATGGAGATGTGCCAACATACAGGCAACCAGTGCAGTTCATGCAGAACCAGCATTATATGACAGGATCTTGGCAGACCCATCAATAGCCAGGCTGCAGCATTCTGCAGGTGCCTCAGCACACCTCCACTGACCCTGAGGTAGAGGGGGTTACAGTAGTCAGGTCTGGAGGTCACAAACCTGTGTATTAGGGTGTTCAGATTTTCAGGAGGGATAAGGGTCTTAATTCAGGTGATGTTACGGAGATGATAAAAATCAACATGGACAATGACTGACACCTGAAAATCAAGTGTTAGCCCACTGTCTATAACAACACCCATATTTTTAACCTTAGGGGAGGCCTCTAGTTCAGTCTGGCCAATAAAAAGCTCTAGACTTTCCCCAGAGGCCACCCGGACCCACTTGCTACCCAGCTCCACCACCAACACTTCAGTCTAACCTGGGTTGAACCCCAACCAGTTAGACGATGTCCAAGCCCGGATCTCAGCCAGGCACTTATTCAGCACATTGATGGCATCTGATCTTCTAGGTGTGAATGACAGGTAGAACTGAATGTCATCTGCATAGCAATGAAAACTCAGCTCATACCACCTAATGACCTCATCCAGAGGCAGCATGCACATTGTGAACAACATGGGGGAAGTAGAAAGCCTTGGGGCACTCTGCAGGGCAGACAAGTCAGAGGAATAATTCCCTAAATAGACCCTCTGGAACCTGCCCTGCAGAAAGGACTCAAACCAACTGATGACCTTGCCAGTGAGTCCTACATACTCCCGCAGCTTGTCCAATAACAGCCCATGGGCCACAGTGTCAAACGAGGAGGACAGATTGAGGAGAACGACAATAGTTCGCTCTCTCTATCCCTCACCCTGAGCAGGTCATTCCACACCCTAACTAAAGCTGTCTCTGTGCTGTGCATGGCTCTAAACCCGGACTGGAAAGATTCATAGATCTGAAATTTTGCGAGGTGAAACTCAATCTGTTCACAACTATGTGCTCCAGAACCTTCCTAAGAAAGGGAAGGTTTGAGATAGGTCAATAGTTCTCCAAGATGCCAGGCTCCATGGATGTTTTTTTTACAGGAGCTTCACCAGAGCCTCCTTGAGAGGCTATGGGAAATCCTCCACTGCTAAGAACTCTCGACAATCTCAGCAAACATCAGTATCTCTTGATTTGTGAGTGAGCTATTCAGAGTCTCTGTACCTTCAAGGTCAATGGGGGTTATATCTGCCTTAGCAAAAAAGGAGTCCACTTTCTCTTCAGTGGGAGCATTTCTGCTGGCAGGAGAGCTCTAGACCAGCATGGGCTGAGATAAAATGCCTCCATGCCAAACTAAATCAGCCCTCACTAGGTAACACCATGGCACCTTTACTTTCAAGACACACTTTACTTGCACCCCCACCCCAAAGATTAAATAGACCAGCAAACTGGCAGCAGGTTAGGAATTGTAAAACTGGCAGAAAATCCCCATTGGCAGAAAGCATCAAACCAATTCAAATGTCTAATTGGTACGCTGCACTACCTTCCAAAACAACTAACGTAACAAGGTACTGTGGAACACTTTTCAGAAGGGCAGTTTTACAGGATTTAGGATACTGTTGTACTTGTTGGGCCATTGGAGATCTAAGGGCTCAGCTCCAGACAGCATGGGCAGAGATTGCGTGCCTCAAATTGCATATTCAAGAGGAAATATATTATAAGAACTGCCCGTCATTTCCCCAACATCCAACAGAAACACCTCGACTGCAGAGGGTAGTTGGTCCGGGAGATTGGCAGGTGGTTAGGAGGGGCAAATCGGGTACCCCATCACTCGGTGCTCTCTAACATATCACCTCCACAAACCATATAAAAACTACAAACAGATATCTGCCTCTATCTCCAAAATCAAACAAAGAGGCAGAGGACACTGCAGAGCAGGACACTGCAGCACAGGAGCTAGCACAACAAAATGCTCCCAAAACAGGAACCAAAACAAAAAAAGCAAAAAGGAAGTCCCAAAAACTTCTGACCATAGGAGACTCCATGATTCGGGGAGTTGATACGTATCTCCAGCCAGGGGTAATGGTCAGATGTCTCCCAGGTACATCAGCGTGGAGAGACACTGACCACATTGCTGAAATTGTTCAGGAAGTAGGAGAAAACATTGGTGTCCTGGTACACATAGGGACTAATGATCTTGCCAGCCGGTCAGTTGTGGAGACCAAGGAACACCTGATCAGGCTGGGAGACAAACTATCATCCATTTCATCCGGCATCTCCTTCTCTGAGATCCTGCCAGTCTGGGAGAGGGGGACAGATGGACGGAAGGTCAGAGAAGGGGAGATAGGGGAGCTAAACATATGGCTCAAGAGCTGGTGCCAGGAAAAAGGACACCAATTTGTAGGGAACTGGCAACAGTTTTGGGACTGAAAGTTCTTTAAATTTGATGGACTGCATATGACTAAGGAGGGAGTTAGTGCATTGGGGCAGAAGTTTGATGTTTTTGCAGAATATTTAAACTAGAAAATGGGGAGAGAGGTGCAGCACCCTAAACATCGAATGGGAAGAACACCCTTCCCCCCTTCAGCTAGTGGTCAAATAAGAGTTCAGCATGTTTGTAGTTCACTTGCATGCATGCATGGGACAGTCATAAGGCAATTCTAGGGGTTGGGGGTAGGAAGAAGTAGGCTGCTGGTTAACTAGGATCAGCAGCTTATCCAATAGGTAGGGAAATGGGCAGACTTGGTGGGCCAAGCGGTCCTTATCTGCCGTCAAAATCTATGTTTCTATGTTTCTATTGCATCACCAGGTAAAGAAAAGGGTCCAGCTCCCCATATGATGCACAGGGGAAATGCCGAACCTCGCCCAACAACTAACACACCGAAATCTGACCAATGGAAAATCATGTACACAAATGCTGACAGTCTGGGAAACAAGATCCCAGACCTGCAGGCAATAATGACAGAGGCTAAACTGGACATAGCAGCCATTAGCGAGACATGGTTTGCCAGTAACCACACTTGGGAGACTTCAGTACCTGGCTATTTACTGTTCAGAAGAGACTGAGGTACAAAAAGGGGGGGGGGTGAAGTGGCCATTTATGTCAATGAAAATATCAAAGCTACAGAAATTCAGAATACACATAAGGAGCCAGAAGAACCGTGGGTCACCCTGGAAACAGGAAATGGGACACCCATAAGAACTGGGGTTGTGTACAGGCCTCCAGACCAAGGGGAAGACATAGACACTTTACTGCTAGAAGATATACAAAACATGACAGCTAAAGGGGAGGTTCTGATAATGGGAGACTTCAGCATGCCAGATACAGATTGGTCAATACCAGCAGGGACATCTGCCAGAACTAGATGCGTGGTGGATTACCTGCAGGGGGAGGGCCTCAAACAACTGGTACAACAACCCACTAGAGACAGGGCTTTTCTGGATCTAGTACTGACTTACAGGGAAAGGATCACAGATCCCCAGGTAGAAGGTCACCTGGGGGCCAGTGACCATCACATGGTATGGTTCAATTTGGCCACTAGAACAAAATCATCCCATTCCAAGGCAAAAATATGGGACTTCAGAGGAGCTGACTGTGATAAGATGGCCAACAGAGTTAAGCTAGCCCTGGCAAAAAGAAATACAGGTGAGGGGGTACAGGCAAAGTGGGCAAGCATTAAAGATGCAATACTTGAAGTAACATCCCATTGTGTTAGTGAGAAAAGGAAGTGCAAAAGAAGAAGGAAACCACTTTGGTTCTCAAATACAGTAGCAGAAAAGGTCAGAGCCAAAAGGCTGACCTTCAGGAGATATAAGGGAATGCAGCAGGATGAAGATAGGGAGGCATACCAAACTTCCCTAAGGGAAACAGGGTAGGCAATAAGGCAGACAAAGGCCCAAACTGAGGAAACACTAGCATGAACAGTAAAAGAAGGTGACAAGACTTTCTATAGATACATTAGTGAAAGGAGAAAGTCCAGAGGGGTTATTGCTAAGATCAAAGGGGATAATGGGGTGTGTGAGGAGGAGGAACATGTAAAAGCATCTATCCTAAATAGATACTTCTGCTCAGTATTTACTGAAGAGAAGGTAGGGTAGGGCCCACAGCTCTGCACCATGGACACGGGGAAGGGAGGTGTGCACTAGTCCCTTCACAAAAGAAAGGGCCCTACAAGAGCTCACTAAGCTCAGTGTGGGACAAGGCAATAGGACCTGATGGCATACATCCCAGGCTACTAAAGAAGCTAAGGGTGGAACTAGCAAAGCCATTATCAGAACTGTTTAGTGAGTCTCTGAGCACAGGAGAGGACCCAGAAGACTGGAGAAGGGCTCATGTGATCCCGCTCCACAAGAGTGGTAGCAGGGAGGAGGCAGGGAACTACAGACCAGTCAGTCTTACCTCAGTAGTGGGCAGAATTATGGAGACACTCCTTAAGGAAAGGATAGTGCAACAACCTGGAATCCATAGGAGCACAGGATCGAAGACAGCATGGGTTTACAAAAGGAAGGTCCTGTCAAATGTATCTCATAGATTTCTTTGACTGGGTAACCAGAGTGGTGGACCACGGGGGAGCAGTTGATGTTGCCTACTTTGACTTCAGCAAAGCTTTCGATACTGTTCCACATAGAAGATTGATAAATAACCTGGGTAGGCTTGGGGTGGGTCAGACGTTAGTCAACTGGGTGGCAAACTAGTTGATGGGCAGAAAACAGAGAGTGGTCGTAAACGGTATACAGTCAGAAGAGATCCAAGTCACAAGTGGGGTACCTCAAGGATTAGTCCTGGGGCCCATCCCCTTCAATATTTTCATCAGTGACATTGCAGATAGACTGGAAGGTAAGGTTTGTCTGTTTGCAGATGACACCAAGATCTACAACAAAGTAGATGTTCCAGATGGTGTGGCCAGAATGAGAAGAGATCTGGATAAACTAGCAAAATGGTCTGAAGAGTGGCAACTGGGGTTTAACACAAAGATGTGCAAGATCATGCACATAGGAAGAAAACCTAGTACACCTATAGTCTGGGAGAGGTTGCTGGCAGTCACAAGGGAAGAAGAGACTTGGGCGTCATAAATGCCGATCACCTGAAATCATCAAGCAGACCTCTAAAGCGGTAGGTAAGGCTAGAGGATGTTGGGAATTGTGTCAATGTAGGGGTATCACTAGTCAGAAGAGGGAGGTAATAATCCCTCTTTATAAGACACTGGTTAGGCCCCATCTGGAGTATTGTGTGCAGTACTGGAGGCCACACCTTCACAAGGACATTAACCAGACTGAGGCAGTCCAGAGAAGGGCAACCAAAATGATGCAGGGACTGCATCAGAAAACATATGAGGACAGATTAACTGAACTCAATATGTATACCCTAGAGCAAAGGAGGGAGAGAGGTGATATGATTAAAGCATTCAAACACCTTAAGGGCATTAACAAGGTGAAAGAGTCTAACATGTTTCAGTATAAGAAAAATAGCAGGACAAGAGGACACAACATGAGATTAGAGGGCGGCCGATTAAGGGGTAATATGAGGAAGTTCTTTTTCACAGAAAGGGTGGTGGATGCATGGAATGGCCTACCTCAGGAAGTGGTGGATATGAATACAGTGCAGGGCTTCAAACAGGCATGGGATAGGCATAAGGGAGCAATACATATGAGTATGAATAGATAGGCCATTGACAGAGCAAAGGTCTATGGCACATTCATAAGGTAGAAAAATAAATGGGCAGACTGGATGGGCCTTGTGGTCCTTATCTGCTGTCAACTTCTATGTTTCTATGTTGAAGGCTCTATGCACCCAGAGTAGCACACGAAGGGGCACTCAACTATTAAACTCAACAGAAAGGACAACAGGAAACATGTGCTAATAATCAGAGACGCAATGATTAGAGGTGTAGGGACTCACCTCCAACAAAACCATGCCTCTATTTCAGTTAGGTGCATCCCCGGGATGTCAGCAAGGAGGGACACCAATCGCATAGAGCTGATCATTTGAGGTGTGCAACGTGACATGTAGGTTATTCTCCACATAGGAACAAATGACCTAGCCAGTAAATCAGTGGAAGAAACAAAGCAAAACCTCACCAGGCTAGGTGACAAGATTGCTTCACTTTCGTTCAGTATTACCTTCTCTGAAATTCTGCCAGTCTGGAAGGAAAAAGACAGGCAGTAAATCAGAGAAGGGGACATCTTGGAGCTTAATAACTGGCTAAGGAGCTGGCACCAGGAAAAAGGTCACCGCATTACCGGAAATTGGCAGGACTTCTGGGAGTGGGAGTTATTTAGGTTCGACTGACTTCACCTCACAAAGGAGGGAACACAAGCGCTAGGCCAAAAGTTCAATGTACATATCGGTCAGTTAAACTAGTGGACAGGAGAGAGTTGGCACAGGCATCTCTAGCATCAAAAGGGCAGCCAGTTACCCCTCCCCCATCACCAGCTAATCCTGCACAAGTACATACCAGTGATACCAGGACCAGACATTACTACACGAATTCACAATCTAAACGGATTAGTCACACAGCGGGAAAACAAAGACAAGAATGGAAGGCATTGTGCATAAATGCTGGCAGTCTGCCAAACAAGATATCAGATCTCACAGCCATGATAGCAGAAGCAAAATTGGACTGCGTTGCAGTTACAGACACCTGGTTTACTGAGACCACATCTGGGATGTCACCATATCAGGTTACATGCTGTTCCAAAGAGACCAGGAGGGGAAAAAATGAGGGGGAGCAGCATTGTAAGTAAAAGAAGATATCTGTGCAACAGAAATCCAGGGCACTCATGGTAAGGCAGAAGCCCTTTGGGTTACACTTGGAGCTGTAGACAAAACCCCCATCTGTGTGGGAGTCATCTACAGACCCCATCACAGGAATCTGATGTGGACAAAGAGCTCTTAGAAACCATCAGGATGATTGCAGATGGGTGAATTACTGCTAGTAGGGAACTTCAATCTACCGGATGTGGATTGGTCATCATACTCAGCATCCTCAGATCGGAGCAAAGATTTTCTCTTTGCACTGAGGGAAGCTGGTCTGCATCAACTGGTGAACTCACCCACCAGAGACAGAGCAATATTGGACCTAGTGCTCACAAACAGCTCTAGGGTCTCAGAAGCTCATGTAGGAGCCAATCTGGGGACCAGTGACCACAGGTCAATCTGGTTAACTGTAAACCAGAAGGAAGATACTAGTCACACTAAAACAAAGGTAATAGATTTCAGAAAGGCTCACGTCACCAAAATGTGAATTATGTTTGCATCCATAATAAAAGGCAGAAACTTGGGGGATGTAGAGGACTGCTGGAATACCCTAAAGACTGCTCTGCACACAGTAACAACTAAATGTGCAAAGATGACCAGCAAGTCCAGAAGAAGGAAGAGACCTCCCTGGTTCTCAAATGAAGTAGCAACCAAAATCAAAGAGAAACGAAGGGCTTGTACACAATTTAAACAAACAAAGCAAGAAGCAGACAGAAAACAGTATGGGAGAAAACAGAAAGAGGCAAGGAAGGCAGTCAAAAGGGCAACGATGCAAACCAAAGAGAAAATAACACAGGGTGTTAAGAAGGGAGACAAAATCTTCCACAGATACATAATGGAGAAAAGAGAAACTAAGGGAGGAGGAGGAGTAGTCTGAATAGCAACCAAAGAAGCAAGATGTCAGTTAGGGACAAGGAAAAGGCTGAAGCCCTAAATGAGTTATTTTGCTCTGTCTTCACTATAGGAGACAGTGGCAAATGTCCCACACTAGGTCAGAAGAGCATGATCGTCAGGGAGTGGACACTAGCCCCTTCAGAAAGGAAAGGGTCCTAGAAGAACTGAGTAGACTTAAGATGCATAAAGCCATGGGACCTGATGGCATACACCCTAGGGTTTTAAAATAACTTCGAGAGAAACTAGCCACAACACTGGCTGAGTTCTGTAACAAGTCACTACACAGCGGGGGAGAACCTCAAGATTGGAAAAGGGCAACAGTGGTGCCCTTGCACAAGAGCGGGAACAAAGAAGAGGCAGGAAATTACCACCCTGTCAGTTTGACCTCAGTTGTAGGGAAAATTATGGAGTCATTACTAAAGGAGAGGATAGTGGTATACCTGAAAGATACTGGAAAAATGGACCCAAGGCAATATGGTTTCACAGCGGGATAATCTTGTCAAACCAACATGATCGACTTCTTCAACTGGATCACCAGAATAGTGGATCAGGGAGGGGCAGTGGACATTGTATACCTGGATTTCAGCAAGGCCTTCAACACCGTCCCTCACAGAAGGCTAACAAACAAGCTGGAATATACAGGAGTAGGACAAAAGGTAGTTAATTGGATCAGCAACTGCCTAAGCAATAGGACAAAGGAAGGTAATGTAATTCAGTGGGGTCCCGCAAGGGTCAGTACTGGGACCTATCCTCTTTAACATCTTTATGAGACCTCACAAATGATTTGAAAGGGAAAGTGCCTGTTTGCAGACAATACTAAGTTCTGCAACAGAGTGTACTCACAGGAAGGGGCAAACACCATGAAAGCTGACCTTAGAAAAAGTTGGAGGAATGGTCCAGGGTTTGGCAGTTAAAAATGAATGCCAAAAAATGTAAGATAATGCACCTGGGTAGGAGGAACATAAGAAATAAGTGTACACTGGGAGAACATCATCTCAAAGAAACACAGATAGAGTGAGATCTCGGCATAGTGATCACTGACAACTTAAAGGTAGGGAAGCAGTGTGAGAAGGCAGCACAGAAAGCAAATGACATCCTCAGCTGTATTAGTAGGAGCATTACTAGTAGGAAGCAGGAGGTTTATCATGCCTCTCTACAGGTCCTTGGTAAGGCCACACTTGGAATACTGTGGACAGTTCTGGAGAATTCACCTCAAAAAGGACATTGACCATTTCAAGATGGCACAAAGAAGAGCTACAAAAATGGTGCAGGGTCTACACCACAAAACGTATGAGGTGCGTCTCAGGGAGTTAAATCTATACTTCCTCGAACAAAGAAGAAACAGAGGTGGCGTGATCGAAACACTTAAGTATGTGAAGGGGCTAAACACAACTCAAGCAGGTAATCTATTTCAGCACAACACAACAGCATGTACAAGGGGCCATAATCTGAGGTTGGTGGAATGTAGGTTCAGAAGCAACCTCAGAAAGTACTTCTTCACATGGAAAGTGGTGGACCCATGGAACAGCTTGCCCCAGGAGCTGGTAGCATCAAAGACATTAGAGATTTCAAACTTGCATTGGATAGGCATTGTGGACAGGTTAGGTTGCAGGCAACATGGAGGGGGTAGTCTTTTTGGGCAGACTAGATGGATCATACAGTCCCCATCTGCTGACATTTTTCTTATGTTCTGTTTGCATAACACGACACAGAGCCAAGGATACACTATAAGTGAAATAGTTTATTACCAGAAAATGCAATATAAAGCAAAATACCTGCTGGGAGTCAGGAACAGGACCCCAAATATCACAATATCACTCCAAACTGGATTCAAACTCAGCACAATAACAGTTTCAGTGTCATTCTTATACTCTTAGACAGGGCCCCTAGTTTTCTGCGGCACAGTGGGACCAAGTTCTGCGGCAAGACTACCATTTGCCGCAGAACATCTGCAGCGGTGGTTTGTAATTTCTGCGGAAGTTCTGCGGCACTAACAATCTACCACATCACAGTGTCAGCTTGTCATCCTGACTTCACTTTCATGGCAGTGGTTATAGCAATCAGGATGGTGGAAAGCACAGTAACACTAGTTCAAAAAATAACAGACTTATAAAAATAATTTCATGCCTAAAAAAGCAAAACAAATGTCTCTCCCTTAAGGTCCTAGCCTGTTGCATAAATGACATATGCAGAGGGGATCTTATGTGATAAATAAGGTATTTCTATATGCATGCTATCTATCCCACTAATGAGGTTTCCACTGTCTATCACTTATATATTTATATGTGCTTTCCACATCACTCATGAGGTTCCCACCGTGTATCACTTATATATTTATATGTGCTTTCCACATCACTCATGAGGTTCCCACTGTGTATCACTTATATATTTATATGTGCTTTTTACACCACTCATGAGGTTCCCACTGTGTATCACTTGTATATTTATATGCACTCTGTAACATACATACAAATATGCATATATGTGTGTGTGTGGTGAGAGAGACAGAGATACTGTATATGTGTGTGTGTGTATATATATATATATATATATATATATATATATATATGTATATATTTTTTAATTTCCATGAACTTGCATCCTCATTCATGCAGGTCCCATTGGAAATGGAAAAGAGGAGTTATTGCAAAACTCATTTTTCATGTCAACCTGCTTTCCCTGACACACTGCGTAACACCATCAGGCCATGACATGCATGTGAACCAATTGTGAGATGCAGTTCTCTGGCCCATCACAATGTGTCCACCATGTGACAGAACACTGCACCATACCTTCCCAGGCTCCGAGCAGTGATGTGTTCCACCAAACCTTGTGCTGCCCAGCCAGCTCCCAGAGCTAATCTCTGAACCTGAGTTGCCGGCACGGAAACACAGCATGATACCTTCTGGCCCAACAGCTGTCCCTGCACACATTTCTCAATAACTTTTAGGTGATTCTATCAACCAATGACAATATGTAATCAATAACCCTGGCAAAAATACGTACAGTGCAATTATTTATTTAACAGGTCTATTCTTTCAACAGGTCTACACATTATTATATTTCACTTTTCTGGGCATAATTACTTTATTTTTCTTAAAAATTTAGACAGTTAAATTCATTTTACTAGTTATTCATTTCAGATAGCATCTCTGTACCTTAAAGGCACAAATAGGTTTGTACAAAGTGAGGTATGGACTTAACAGGTCTGTGCTATTGATGAGGTTTTGTTTAAGTTGACCTTAGTGCAACAATGTAAGACTGAAACTTGTATTAGGCTGTAGTGCAGGTTGAGCAAATATCACCATGCATGATGTGCTGTTCCACCATCTCTGGCAGTGGGAGCTGTGTTAGATAAGTGACTGTTCATTTCTGTTGCAGAATGCAGCCATTTCATTGGCTAATATATGATGTTATAGCAATGATAACATCACATTCTGAATATGTGGGGGGGGTGGATATAAAAAGAGGAGAAGGGAACCAGATTCTATGTATAAACAGAAATATTAATAAAAAATCACCAAGAAGAGTGAATTCTGCGGCACCGCAGAAGTTCTGCGGTAGATTGCAAGTTCTGCGCAAAATTCTGTGGCTGCAGAATTCTACGGGCCTTGCTCTTACATAAGAAATGTATGTTACTAGGTAATGGTCTGCCAAATAAGATAAAATCACAAAACACAGAACTCTCATAGGTAGAAGGTGAGCTCAGAGTATGGACAGCTCATCACTCTCTCTGCATGTACTGTCTGATAAGAGTAACACTAGCTAAAACTAGTTTTGGGCAAGAATACAAAAATGCTTAGTACTGAACAATAATAGCAGCTGCGTAGCAAAAAACAAGAACTGTGCCACAAGGCCTGCATAGCCAATGTTAATACCATAAAAACCAGAGGTTACCAGCACATAGCCATGTTGGAATCTGGTCTTTATCACCAGTCAATGCTACAGTCATATGCACATGCCTTATTACTATATTTAAGCAATAAACCACAACAGGGTGTGGGTTATGCTGGGATTTACCCATGCCTGGTTTGGTTTGGTCATGAGTCCACAGGCCGAGTGACCAAATCCACACCAGAAGTGGGTAAATCACACATAACCCACAGCCTGTTGTGGTTTATTGTGATTTTACAATGGATAGACACTTAAGTTTAATTACAAATTCTTATTTCTGTAACCACCCAGTCCCTGGGGTTACTAGAATCCCTTCAGTGTTAGTGCTAAGTAGGGGAAAGGCAGCTTGTGATTAACTGGTTAAATGGGTTTTCACCTACTCACTCTTTTGTTTACTTGGCCTCAGCTGAGATGAGAGAGATAGGCTCATTTGGAACTTTCACAGCAGCATAAGCCACAGCAGCTGTGAGTGGGGAGGTTTAGAATCTTGAGACGGTAGTCTGTTGTAGTCAGTCAGCGTGAAGAGTGAGAACTGCTCAGCTGAGGGCTCTGAGTGGAGAGCCTGCATCCTCACCCTAGTCCTGGTATACTCCAGTTTGCCAAGAGAAGTGGTGGAAACCATTGTCTACAGCAGGATTTCCTGATTTTCATCCCCGGATGGGTGGAAAGGACTCCTAGTGGATGTATCTTAGGGGCAATCCCCTTTTTGATCCAGAAGGTTTGAAGCTGCCTGTAATGTTCCAACAGTGAGTAAGATCTGACTTTGTGCTGTAAAAGAAAGTACCTGTACTGTGGTGCTTCTCTGACTTAGAGGGAAATGTACACCTGTTCTATTCAGAAGTTTGAGACTGTTCTCAGTTTAAAGTTGGCTGACAAGTGTGATGTCCGGAATTATGACTAATGCACATTGTTCAGGATGTTAGTTCTACCACTATCAGTTTAGTGTGTGTTAATGCTGGATGTGAAAGTTCATTCCTTAAAGCATTTACCCAAGTGTGTTTAAGATATTTAAGGTGTAACTCTGAAGAATGGCTGGGTATGGATTTGGGAGCAAAGAGTGGGCAGCCCCCCATCTGAAGTAACCAATTCAGAACTACAGGTTCAGCAATGGTGCCTGGTTACATTGGACATATGACCAATGTCTGGAGAGAGGATTTTACCCCCTGAAGTGGGTGGTGCTAGTTATTAGCCATTGTGGCCAGTGCCACTACAAGTATTTCTGGTTGTGGCCAGTGCCACTGGAAGAAAAGTAATTGTCCTATGAAAAATAGGAACACAAGGTGAAAGAGTCTATCAGGAAATGTGTGTTCAGTTGTGGCCAGTACCACTGGGAGAGTATTCAAATGTCCCATGAAATATAGGAATACGTAGAGTTCTGTCAGATACAGTTGTTTTGTTGTTCTGTAAATTCCTTGTGCCATGATGTGAAAACCTTGGAGGTCCACCCTTGCTTTAGAGGACATCTTTTGGAATAAAGACACACTCTAGAACCCCAATCATGGTTTGGACATTTACTTTATTGCTTCCTGTGTGTGGATTTACTGGGTACCCCTCCAGAAGTACAGATCTAGCATAGCTCTCTGGGTTTTGTAAATATTGTATAGGTCACGTTTTGCTTTTGTACACACCCCTACCCCTTTAGATCTCTAGCTATAATGAACCTGGTATACATTCTCAAAGCTAGGGATGGTACTATTGTCTAAATGTGTTACTGAAGTAGTCTGTGCCCAGTTAAGGGTACCAGGGGTAGCTAACTGTGTAAAGTAGTGGGGGGGGGGTTACATTTCTTTTTTAAAACTGTTTTTATTGGTCTTTGTTGGAATGTCCTTCCTCATGTCAAATAGTCCCCTGTTGCTAGGTAGAATGCCTAAGTATGGTGGCAGATTGTACTGGCTAGGACTGCATACTGGATGATACAGTGACACTCCAAGTGTTGGGGGAGTGAACTATGGCAGGGACACAATTGTGTATCTCGGTCAGCAGCTGAGTTTTTTTCCTTCCAGTTTCATGATCTGTAGTGGCCAGTGATTGAAATCTGGGGGACAGCGAGTGTGAGCAGTGACTGGAACGGAGGCCAGAGGGAGTGAGCAGTCATCATGGATGGCTGTGGTGTTAAAGTAAAGTTGTTTCTTCTTTTTTTATTTTTTAAATAGGGATCACTTACTTGGAAACAGGATGGTGAATGGGTCAATGGTGACCATTCAAGTTGTAAGACTGAGTGAAGTGAAAAAAACAGCAGTTTGTGTACTCAAGCTGGCAGCTGATCTCGTGGGGAACGCGGGACAGACAGGTGAGCGGAAGCAGTCACTAACAATAGATAGTTTAAAAAAAATGTTGTGTTATGTAAAGTGGATTTGGGGTTTTTACAGCATAGCAAGCAATTGCCTTGTGAGAGTTCTTGCCTGGAGTTCTTGCCAGTGTTTATTGAGAAAGCAGCATGGCAGAAATTTGTTCACAATCTGCCAGAGAGAAGTAAGGTGAGGGAGATGACTGGGTATTTATCCATCAGTTGTGCTGGGATTTATTCATGGATTAAAGACACAGTCAGCCAATCAGGTTTCTCCTTTTTGAAGTTCCATTGTATAATACATAGTACTACACTATATCCTACCCCACTAAGTGTATCGTGAATAAATGTATGTGTACCACATGCTGCACTTAGTATAGGGTTGTGGGGGTGTCCAGGTCTACGTATTCCCCCCTGTTTCCTGCTAAACTGGCAACTCAAGATGGTGAGTTAGGATAAAAACTTTGTGGAGTGGGCAGCATAAAGGATGTGTAACTGTCTTCAATGATGCCTGAGGTTAGAGCACAAACAGAAAATGGTAACAATGGGCACTATGCATGAATGGTGCAGAGTGGCTATGCTCTCGTATATGGGGCACATAGCCACTCCACACCCATTGCACCCCCTGCACGGGATGCACAAAGAGGGGGCCCACGGATCCACTGCAACAGATCCTCCATGTCCATGGACTGCACCATGCTGGGGGCATTCCAGGGATGTGCCAGCACTACGTGGTATTCACTAAACCGCATAGTGCTGGTCACATGAGTGTGGAGGGTGGTGCAGGGTATGCCAGGGTAGAACCTGCTGTAACCCCTCAGCACGCCCACACGGATGTCTCCTGCCGATTGTGAGGGGAACAGAAAATGACCCTCAGTGCTGCCCCAGCCCACGAGGAAGACTGGGATGGCTGAGGCAGCTATGCCATGGCACCGGCAACATGTTCAGTCTCCTGGGGTGTCAGTGCCATGGGGATGGGAGGGTCCGCTAATGGCCTCCAGGGCAAAGGATGCACCATGCTGGGGGTGTGGAGGGGTCGGTCTCCTGGGCCAGCCTCCCCCCTGGTGTGTGGTCATGTGGGTCTGGGCACCCACAGGGGCTATGCATGACCTGTACCCACACCTTTCAGTGCAAGGGATCCACTCCTGGACCTGGGATGGACATCGAATTGGATGCCTGCCCGTGTCCGCGACTCCACCCTTGGCCGCCTTACAGAGTCCTGTGCACTGGGGGGAGGAGCCATGGATAGGTGGCCGATGTTGGTGAATTCCAGCATGGGTGCACCTGTTCACGGGGTACAGGGCTGTGAGTGGGGTACACAACTTTTCTGCATACCCCTGCCCACTTTGTGCATAGTGCCCAATAAGAATAAAAACTCAAGCTTCAAACGACTGAATTATGAAAGACCGTCTTTTATGTATAGTGTTCCACTGAATTGTATGTTCTACTATGTAGCTCTAAATGTATGTTCTACCATGTATCTCTGACGTGGAGCCTTTGTAAATGAGATCCCAGCTCAAAGGTGATTGAGTCCAAGAAATAAAAAACAAAATCACCCGCAAAATGGCAAAAGCTTTAAAATAAATTTCTAGTAAAGTATCAGTGAAAACAAGTTGTAAATCATTGACATGTATTAAATCATTTAAATATTTTTCAGCTTTCTGAATAGTATTGCTGATATGGATGAGATGAGTATCTTTCCTATCTAATAGGGATTTAAGATTCAGGGTGAGTGGGTTGATATGCACATTAAAAACCGATACATACTGGTCTATAGCATCCAGATAGTTAGGGTCACTGTCAGCATTATCTTGTTCAGGAGTGGGTACGGGGTGATCACAGATTGACCAATAATGGTGCGTTCATGAGGCACAAAGCAGAAATTAGGAATGTCAACATCACAAGTGATGTGTGTCCATAAGAAACGATCTTGATGTTCATCACGATACAGTATTGTCCATCCATGTTATACGCAACCTTGACTTGAGGAAGATGCCACTTGATGAGTTGCATGGGGCACGTGACAGATGCATTGATCTGGTAATATCTGGATTGCTGGATGCTGGATGGCTGGATATGTTCTGTTGCATTTGTTGTGTCAGAGGCCTTTCAGTAGGTGCAGTGAAATTGTGCTCATCAGGCCAGTCAGCAAAATAGCCACACACAGCTACATCGAAAAGGTCACACCTGCACAGGTATCAATATCCTTTCACTGAACAACAGTCTGTATGAGGTGCCAGCCAGGCTTGCAGTTGAGAGTGGAACAGTGGAGGAAGGTTGACACGTTTCTTATAGATGTCTCCCTCCAGGTATCCCATGGAGTGAACACGTGCCATTCTGTTAAAGACCAAAGAATCCTTGTCGAACACTGGCAATGATATCGTAAATGAAACATACATGGTATCCTTGATTGAGCAGTGGCATGTTGAGTTGCAAGGTCCTTGATTTGGATGTGGTGTAACATAACCTAAGTTTCTAGCTGTTGTGAGGGAAAAAGTGAGGGACTCTGCCATACATTTGGAGGTGGAGGCCGAGGTCCGACAATGAGGACAATGCCATGTGGCCATCCGTTAATCCTTGACTATGTCAGGGATATGCCCTGCTTCAAGGTCTCGGAAGAGGTTAATGATAGTGGTTAAAACACAGCCAACATAGGCAGCACAATTAATTTCCCTGCCTGTGTGTTGCTGTCTGGCCTCCACAGTATTGGCAGCAATTAACTCATTAATCTTGGCCTGTGTTTCATTAAATAAGCATGCAGTACTGTGCATATTATACACTGTGAACCATTCCTCCATTGCTAAGCCATCAATACCGTGTAGCATGGGTTTCAGTACATGTCCAGCGTGTTGATTTTAAAAATAACTAATATGTCTCTTAATTTGTTCAATGTCTCCCCTATTCCAGATTGACATCCTCAATCCAAATAGACCTGGTATGCTCCCCACCAGGCCTGTTACACCCAGGTCCTGTTTAGGGCATCTAGGGTGGAACATCCCTTGATGTGGAGCAGTTTTATGCCAGCTACAGGGTCTTGAGCTAGTGCTTGATAAGCTGCAACAATATCTAACAACACAGTAGTATGAAACCTAGATACATTAGTTGTGGAACAATGATCATATTCAGCCATATTCCAATGTGATATATTCAAAACAAAAGGAACATACATGAATTGAACATTATTAATAAATGTCCCAGAAATGGAAGTTGCAGTCAGACCACTAGGTGGACCTGGCTCCAGGGTAGGGCATTGTAAAGGCTGTGGTGGAGAAGTGGTGGTCTCAGGATATATGAAAACAGTCATATTGGGCACAGTGGTGGAGGAAGTCGTAGAAACTGGGTACGAGATCAAGTTTGTGGAACCAGTCTCTGGCATAGGTTTTTTATATTCAGAAAGTTGAATAATGATTTCAAAACTCCAAGTCCCTTGATCTTGTTGGTTTATGTTCTTTATTGAGACGGAACCATTTGGGAATCCTGCCACTCTGTTTTTGTAGACTTCACAAGGGCCTGCTGTCCCATTTGCCAGGCATAATGGTCTGGATCTGTGGGTCCCATCCAGGATACACCATCGGGAACCATGGTACCCCAAAGATGAATAATCTTGAGGATCTCATCCATGCCTGGGAGGGCATATGTTTTCCACCAGGTTGTCAGTGGCCATTTTCCTTTGGGGAATTGGAAGTCTTCTGCAGTGCCCAGGACAGGGCAGTGGAGAACCACCATGAGTAACAGCATTCAGAAATGAAAGAAACAAAATAGTTGGGTATACCAAACCACACACACACACACACACACACACACACACACACACCTCAGCTCCAGTGAATTACTTACATAGAGCCATCAGAGCCCTTGAATAGTTTGAGTTGACTGGCCTGAAACCACTTGTTAAAAGGTGTTTTTTGAGTTTGTTCATAGTGTTGAAAGGACCAGCCCATTTGCTGGAGAAGGAGTGGGCAGGTAATGCTGCAACACCATGACTCTGTCACCTACTTGCCAATTGACCTCTTTGACATCCTTGTCAAAGTATATTTTGATCTTTTGTTGGGCATTTCTCAAGCTTTGAGCAGCAAAGCAGTGGGTTTCAACCACGTTTTCCTGTAACTGCTTTACATAGGCATCAGCCGACACTCTATCCATGGTAAGGGTGTGAACATCCATCCACAGGTGTTCTGGCAATCTCATTTCCTGACCAATCATCACCTCAAATGGTGTGTTAGAAACATAGGAGTTGATGGCAGATAAGGACCGCAAGGCCCATTCAGTCTGCCCATTTTTTTCCTACCTTATGAATGTACCATATGCCTTTACTTTGTCAATGGCCTATCTATTCATACTCATCTGTATTGCTCCCTTATTCCTATCCCATGCCTGTTTAAAGCCCTGCACTGGATTCATAACCACCACTTCCTGAGATAGGCCATTCCATGCATCTGCCACTCTTTCTGTGAAAAAGAACTTCCTCACATTACACCTTAATCGGCCTCCCTCTAATCTCATGCTGTGTCCTCTTGTCCTGCTATTTTTCTTACATTGAAACACATTATACTCTTTCACCTTGTTAATGCCCTGAAGATGGTTGAATGTTTTCGACCATATCATCTCTATCCCTCCTTTGCTCTGGGATATACATATTGATCTCCGTTAATCTGTCCTCAAATGTTTATCCCTGATACAGTTCTTGCACCATTTTGGTTGCCTTCTCTGGACTGCCTCCATTTTGTTAATGTCCTTGTGCAGGTGTGGCCTCCAATACTACATGCAGTACTCCAGATGGTGCCTAACCAGTGTCTTGTAAAGAGAGATTATTACCTCCCTCTTACAACTTGTGAAACTTCTACTAATACACCCCAACATCCCTCTAGCCTTACCTACTGCTTTAGTGGTCTGCTTGGATGATTTCAGATCATCTGTGATGATGGTGCCTACTGTAATTCTCTTTCTGCCCTTGTGATTACCAGCAATTTCCCTTCCAACCTATAGGTAGCTTCAGGGTTTCTCTTCCCTACGTGCATGATCTTGCACTTCTTTACATTAATCCTCAGTTGCCATTCTTCTGACCATTTTGCCAGTTTCTCCAGATCTCTTCTCATTCTGCCCACCCCATCTGGATCATCTGCTCTGTTGCAGATCTTAGTGTCATCTGCAAACAGGCAAACCTTACCCTCCAGTCCATCTGCAATGTCACTGGTGAAGATATTGAAGAGGACTGATCCCAGAATTGATCCCTGAGGTACCCCACTTGTGACTTGCATCTCTTCTGACTGTATACCATTTACCACCACTCTCTGTTTTCTGCCTGCCAACAAGTTTGCCACCCAGTTGAATAACCTCTGACCCACCCCGTGCCTACCCAGCCTATTAATCTTCTATGTAGAACAGTACCGAAAGCTTTGCTGAAGTCAACACTCTGGTTACCCAGTCAAAGAAATCTATGAGATTAGTTTGCCAGAACCTTCCTGTTGTAAACCCATGCTGTCTTGGATCCTGTGCTCCTATGGATTCCAGGTGTTGCGCTATCCTTTCCTTAAGGAGTGCCTCCATAATCATGCCCACTGCTGAGGTAAGACTGACTGGTCTGTAGTTCCCTGCCTCCTCTCTGCTGCCACTCTTGTGGAGTGGGATCACATGAGCCCTTCTCCAGTCTTCTGGGTCCTCTCCTGTGCTCAGAGACTCACTAAACAGTTCTGCTAATGGCTCTGCTAGTTCCACCCTTAGCTCCTTTAGTATCCTGGGATGTATACCATCAGGTGCCATTGCCTTGTCCACCCTGTGTTTAGTGAGCTCTTGCAGGACCCTTTCTTTTGTGAAGGGACTTGTGTACACCTCCCTCCCCTCTGTGTCCATGGTGCTGAGCTATGGGCCCTGCCCTACCTTCTCCTCAGTAAATACTGAGCAGAAGTATCTACTTAGGATAAATGCTTTTCCTTGATCCTCCTCCACACACTCCCCTTTATCCCCTTTGAGCTTAGCAATACCCACTTTGGACTTTCTCCTTTCACTAATGTATCTGTAGAAAGTCGTGTCCCCTTCTTTTACTGTTCATGCTAGCATTTCCTCGGTTTGGGCCTTTGCCTGCCTTAGTGCCTTCCCTGCTTCGCTTAGGGAAGCTTGGCATGCCTCCCTATCTTTGTCCCACTGCATTCCCTTATATTTCCTGAAGGCCAACCTTTTGGCTCTGATATTTTGTGCTACTGTTTTTGAGAATCAAAGTGGTTTCCTCCTTCTTTTTCTCTTGCTTTTCTCCCTAAGACAATAGGATGTTGCTTCAAGTATTACATCCCTAATGATTTCCCACTTTGCCTGTACCACCTCACCTATAGGTTGTCTTGCCAGGGATAGCTTAACTCTGTTAGCCATCTTATCAAAGTTATCTCCTCTGAAGTACCATATTTTTGCCTTGGAATGGGATGATTTATTTCTAGTGGCCAAACTGAACCATACCTTGTGATGGCCATTGGCCCCCAGGTGACCTTCTACCTGGAGATCTGTGATCCTTTTCCCATTAGTCAGTACTAGATCCAGGATAGGCCTGTCTCTTGTGGGTTGTTGTACCAATTGTTTGAGGCCTTCCCCTTGCAGGTAATCCACTATGTGTCTAGTTCTGGTGGATGTTCCTGCTGGAATTGACCAATTTGTATCTGGCATGTTGAAGTCTTCCATTAGTAGAACGTCCCCTTTAACTGTCATGTTTTATGTATCTTTTGACAGTAATGTGTCTGCGTCCTCCCCCTGGTCTGGAGGCCTGTAGACAACCCCAGTTAGTATGATTGTCCCATTTCCTGTTTCCTGGGTGACCCACAGTTCTTCTGGCTACTTATATGTATTCTGAATTTCTGCAGCTTTGATATTTTTATTGACATAAAGGGCCATTCCCCCCCCCCCTTTTTGCACCTTGGTCTCTTCTGAACAGTACATAGCCAGGTATTGAAGTCTCCCAAGTGTGGTTACTGGTGAGCCATGTCTCACTAATAGCTACTATGCCCAGTTTAACCTCTATGATTATTGTCTCCAGGTCTGAGATCTTGTTTCCCATACTGCAGGCATTTGTGGACATGATTTTCCATTGGCCAGATTTCAGTGCGTTAGTTGTTGGGCAAGGTCTGGTGTTTCCCATGTGCTTTGCATGGGGAGCCAGACCTTTTTCCTTACCTGGTGATGCAAATGAACTACAAACATGCTGAACTCCTGTTTGATCACTAGCTGAGGGGGGAGGGGTGTTCTTCCCATTCGATGTGTCAGGTGCTGCACTCCTCTCCGCATTTGCTAGTTTAAATATTCTACAAAGACATTAAACTTCTGCTCCAATGCACTGACTCCATCCTTGGTCAAATGCAGTCCATCAAATTTAAAGAACTTTTGCTCCCAAAATTGTTGCCAGTTACCTACAAATTGGTGTCTTTTTTCCTGGTACCAGCCCTTGAGCCACATGTTTAGCTCCCCTATCTCCCCTTCTCTGACCCTCCGTCCATCTGCCCCTTTCTCCAAGACTAGCAGGATCTCAGAGAAGGAGATTCTGGAAGAAATGGATGACAGTTTGTCTCCCAGCCTGGCCAAGTGTTCCTTGGTCTCCACAACTGACTGACTGGAGAGATCATTAGTCCTTATGTGTACCAAGACACTGATGTTTTCTCCTGCTTCATGCACAATTTTAGCAATGTGGTCAGTGTCTCTCCACGTTGATGTACCTGGGAGACATCTGACCATTATCTCGGATGGAGGTAGGTATCAACTCCCCAAATCATGTAGTCTCCTATGATCAGAAGTGTTTTGGATTTCCTTTTTGCTTTTTTTGTTTTAGTCCCTGTTTTGGGCGAGTTTTGTAGTGCTAGCTTCTGTGCTGCAGTGTCCTATTCTGTAGTGTCCTCTGTCCCTTTGTTTGATTTCAGAGATAGAGGCAGGTACCTGTTTGTAGTTTTCATATGGTTTGTGGAGGTGATATGATGATGAGAATTGAGTGATGGTGCACCCAATTTGCCCCTACTAACCACCTGCCAACCTCCCGGACCAACTACCCTCTGTGGTCGAGCTGCTTCAGTTGGATGTTGGGGAAATGGCTGGCAGTTCTTGCAATATATTTTCTCCTGAATATGCGATTTGAGGTGCACAATCTCTGCCCATGTTGCCCGGAGCTGGGCCTTAGATCTCCGATGGTTCAGCATGTAGGACAGCATCCTAAATCCTGTATAACTGCCCTATTGAAAAGTGTTCCACAGTACCTGTAGTTAATAATATCCATTCCAGTTGAGTTGCCGAGTTTATAACCTAGTCCGAGTAATTAGTAGGAAAATTAAAGCAAAAGATGTTTTTTTTTAATTTATTTGTTTTGTTTGTTTGTTTTTGTATAACTTTTTATAACGAGTTAAATTAATTATGCCCTTGTAACTGAGGTCACTGGGTGGATACCCCTCTGATCCTCTCCTTCCTGCTTTGCTACAGGAAATGTCACGACTGTGCTACTCTATAAAAGGAGTGTAGCATGGGGTGGTTGGGGATGGGGGCAGGTGGTTGGGCCCTTCCCCTGCCAAAAAAGAAGAACCATGGATGAAAGAAACAAGGGTGTAAGAGCAGAAATAATCAACCAACAACAAATGCAGTCCCTATCCCTCAGTCTGTATCTTGTATGTGCTCCTGTAATTAGCCTTGAAAGCGTAGCCTAATGATAGATGAAAAAAGTAACACCACCTGTAAGCACAACCTGCAGAACACTTTAACAGAAGATATGCCTTGCAAAAAACAAGTTGAATCAGAGAAGATTACAGCAATAATCTGTAAGCACAAAACATTAACAAACCTGTAGGCACACACTGTAATAATGCAGTGGAAAGTATACCCTGCAACAAATTTGAATCAGAGCACAATCAGCAGTAAAAATGTAAGCAAAAAACAGTGACAAAACCTGTGAACATACAAGAAAGTAGTAAATCTGCCTAGCCAAAAGAAGTCTTAATCTTTTTCCTTCCTCTGATAATGTTGTTCCTCGCTCTGTCCTTACAAGCAAACCTAGAAGAAAAGAGCTCAGGTGAAGCTAGGGGCATTTGCTAGTAAACCTAGTCTGAGTGGTTGCTGATGGGGCAGCCCTGATTGCCATTAGGAGTAAGGGCAACAGAGTATCCCAATTCTTTGTATTTTCATTGACGAGCTTTGACAACATTGCCTTGATATGCCTATTGGTTCTTTTTACAGCACCAGAGGACTGAGGATGATAAGTTATGTGGAACTTCTGCCTTACCCCTAACATGTTAAAAACTTCTTACACAACCTGGCCAGTAAAGCTTGTCCCCTTGTTGGAGTCTATCTTAAGAGGTAGGGCCCATCTTGTGAATACTTGTTCCACCAGAATTTTTGCAGTAGGTTTGACAGTGTTAGCCTTGTAGGAGAAGGCCTCAACCCATTTGGAAAATATGTCAGTAATGACCAAAGTATACTTGCTGTTTCTGCTATTGGTATGCAGAGGTTCAATGAAATCCATTTGGATTGCATTCCATGGATCTGATTGTTTCTGTGGAAGCAACCTGTCATTCTTCTTCCAGGTATTAGGTTGTTTTGAGTACAGGTGATGCAGTTGTCCAGATAACATTGGACATCTGTTATTTGACCAGGCCACCATCCTATTGTTCTCAGTCTCTGCAGGATCTTGTAAACACCCTGGTGTCCACCTGTAGGTGTGTCGTGCACATGGTGGATGAATTCTGACTGAAGGACTTTGTGGACCACCCACAATGTTGGGTCCTCCTGGTCATACAAAACCAGCTTTTTTTCTGGGGAAAGGGAAAGGTGGTTAAGATGTCTCTTTAGGGGGTTGTCACCAGACACTTCTTTCTGCTGCAAGAGGTTGTTATATACCTCTTTTTATTCTGGGTCACCCATTTGCAGTATGGCCAAATCAAATGGGATGGATTGTTTTCTCCTTTGAGTGGCCATTGGCTGTGCCTTTGAAAATGTTGGCATTACCCACACTTCCCTGCCTAATGTGCCTTCTCTGACCAATGTGTCTGCTTGGTCAGTCTGCTCAGGAAAAGGGACTGTTTTAGAGTGGGCCTTTATTTTGTGTATATACAGCCTAATGGGAACTTTTTCTGCCAAAATGTTTATATATATATATTACAGATCTTGGTACGTGACCAGGGTGCCTTCCAAAGAAGCATACCCATGGGTCTTCCAAAAGGGTAGAATCACTGTAGGGGAGTAGCACACCCAGTAAGAGTCCGAGAAAAGGATAATGCCCTCCTCTAGTTCCTCCTATATCAGTTCCATTGCATGTGCAATGACTGCCAGTTCCACATATTGTGAGGATCTGACGTACACTGTCTGGCCACCTCCATGGTCTCCCCTTCCCCCTAGCAGAGGACCAAGATTCTGAGTCCTGCTACCTGATGTCCCTCATGGTAAAAAGAGGACCCATCCATGAAAACATGATATGCCTGGGAGTCCACCAAGGCAATGTCAGTGGTGGGCAGAAATGGACTGGGTTCTGGTAAGGAAGGAGGTTCCAATCCACACTCATGTGGGTCTCCGTTATAAAGGAGCCCATGGGAGAGAATGGAGGGGGTTTTTCTGGGGTACACAGTAATATCCCAGTCCTGTAAAAGGAGTGACCAATGAGTAAGTCTTGCATTGGAAACATTACCATCCTTTACTCTGTCTGATGACAAGAAATTAGTAGGAGTGTGATTGGTGTGCAGCACAATGGGGCAGAGTCCAATGATGTAGGTAAAGTGCTTCACAGCCCAAGCTGTAGCCAGTAGGTTCCTCTCAAAGTGAGAGTATTTTTGTTCCACTGGATAAAGAATTTGGGAGGCATAGGTGATAGGCCTAAGGCATCCTTGTACCTTCCGTGCCAAGATGGCAGACATAGCGTATCAGAGGTGGCAGTTTCAAAATGGAAGGGTAAATCTGGGTTTAGGTTAACCAAAGCAGGAGCTGAGCCTAAGGCCTGTTTAAAGACATTGGCTGCCATGGTATGTTCCGGGCCCCAACACCAGGGGGTGTTCTTTTTTAGCAGGTCATACAATGGTCCTGCTTTCTGTGCAAAATCAAGGCTAAAATCCCTTGAATACTTTACCAAGCCCAGGAAACATCTGAGAGTGGACACACTGGTGAGTAGCGGTAAGTCCTTACACCTTGTCAAGGGTGGGACTTCTCCCTTCTGCAGTGACCCACAGGCCCAAGAAGGACACTTCAGGGTGGCAAATTTGGACCTTGTCAAGGTTGCATTTTAGATCTGCACACTGCAGGAGCTCAAGGAGTTTGGTAAGCAACTGCTTGTGCTGTTCTTGGTCTACAGTGGCCAATATGTACATCAAGTAGAACATAGGAGCACCCAACACAGAATTATACCAGTTCACTGTAAATAGGATGCAAGCAGTGTCAATTTTATTGTGTCCACATAAGACAAACTGACACAGACAGACTATACAGTAGCAAGGCTAAAACACCACAGTGGCCATGTGGAGATCATCCTCATATTGTAGGAGACAGTCAGGTGTTGAGAAGCCCTGTATGGTATCTCACATGTGGATGTGAAAGACGGAGGGGCTATTATGAAAACCCTGTGGGAGGCAGGTCCAAGTGTACTAACATCCTTCAAAGACGAAGGAAAACTTGTAATGGCTCTCTGGGGTCAATTGCAGTGACCAGAAACCACTGGAAATGTCCAAAGTACTGAATCACTAATGTTCAGGCTTTAAAATCTTTAGCACATCCCTGGCCGAAGCCACAGTCAGTGCACAGCTGGGGGTCACGCAATTAATCTTCCTTTAATTAATTGTTAGTTTCTGGGTATTATTGGATTTCCTCACAGGCCAAATCAGAGCATTAACTGTGGAGGCACACAGTCTAATGACTTCTTGCTGTAAGAGTGATTTAATAGTAGCTCTGAGGGATGAAGTTGCCTCTGCTGGGAAGGGATACTGCCTTTGACATGGCGAGTCCTCGCCAGTAACCCATATGAGGGTGTCCATTCCTCCGCAAACATATATGTGTTTAGCAAATGCATCCCTGTAGTGCTCTAAAATAGGCTTCAGCCTATCGAAAAGGGGATGGTGCTTGAGCATCACAATGTTGTCATTTTCCACGTCATTCACCTGTATGGCTGCTACTACATGTGAATCTGAAATAAGCAACATGCAATGGAGACCTGGTGTCTGGAGGAGCAGTCAGTTGGCTAGATCCACCATGCACCCATATCAGGAGAGAAAATCTATTCCCAGGATGCTCTGATGATGTGGAAGCTGCATACGGTTGAAGCTGTGTTTTGTCTCCAAGTTCCAACGATGACGGTATGGGGATTGACAGATAGGATGTCGCTATAATCCCCTCGAAGGTCTGAGTGGAAGTAGACTTCCTAGTAGACAATGAAGAATGTTGGGGGGCGATCTGATGCAAGACTGAGATGGATGCTCCTGTGCCTAGAAGCATTTTGAGCTGGTGGCCCCTGATCAGTGCTTCAACACATGGGCGATCAGAGTTTTCAGTCACTAAAGAGGTAAATATGTGGACTGGGGCCTGACCTTAT
Organism: Neoceratodus forsteri; assembly: GCA_016271365.2. Lineage (NCBI taxonomy): Eukaryota > Metazoa > Chordata > Ceratodontiformes > Ceratodontidae > Neoceratodus > Neoceratodus forsteri. The sequence goes on from CM057456.1 coordinate 500,155,771, forward strand.
CTTGCCAAGTCCTCCTGATTTTGCAAGGTGTTGAAAAGTGTCAGGTCCACTCCATGGACCATTTCTCTAACCTCTAAATACAGGGATTTTGGTGGTTTTTCCTCCCCTGAGTCAGGACTCGATCTGGGGATGGCTGCCACAACCTTTGCTAATTCAGCTTTTGACTTATATGCCTGAAGCCATTCTACCTGGGATAGCAAATCCTTGTATGAAAGTCCAGACTGCTGTTTTTGTCCTTTATTTCCCTTCATGTCTTTTTGGTTTGACTTTTGTTGATTTTTCTTTTTGCATGAGTATGATGATCCATTTTGTTGGGGGTCTTTGGGTTTCCCCTCTACCTCATACTGAGTAGATGACTCTGTGCCCTTTTGCACAGCAGCAACTTTGGACTTAGAGCCTAAGCCAAGGTCCTTTGCATGGACCTGATAAATGCATTCCACACACTCCAGAATTTGATCAAATCTGTCCCATTTAGGGAAGACTGTGGCTTCCACCCTTTCCCGAATAGCTGGGAGAAGGTTTCTCAAAAAGAGACATTTGTTTTCTATTGAGTCCCTGTCTGCCTCCTCCTTCTTGAGTGCTTTGCCAGTGCTGTAAATGAGCCATAGTCAGCCCTCATACTGGGCAAGCACTTCCTTGTTATGCTATTTGGCCTGCGCGGCTAGCATTACACTGACCGAATTTGGATCATGGGCTGCCAACAGGTGGGTGGCGACTGCATTGAAACAGGCCTTGGTGTCACTTTGGACCTCTTCCGGTAGTTTTGCCCACAATGTGGGTTCCACAGTTTGTTTTAGGAACTGGATCTGATGCTTCAGCAGTAAGTTAGGCATTTGGCAGTGCTGTTGCACCTTCTCTAGGTGGAAACTCAAATTGTCACCAGGGACTATTTGATGATTCTGTCCGTGATGCTTTGAATAACCTGCATGGACTGTAGAGCACTGTGGCTTGACAGGAGTTCTGAGTTCTTGGGGACAATGCTTTTAGTGACTGCCTCTGCCACAGCAGTAGCCATGCCCTGGGTAAGTGTCTATTTTTCCACTTCCTTTTTCAGAACATCGGCCACTGCCTTTTGTAATAATTTTGCTTGTTTCTCAGACAGCTTTCTTTTCACTATCACCTTAGAGATCAGGCCCTCTACCTCAGTTTTATCCTCCTTGGTCAGAGTGGCCACTGATGGGTGGTGCCTAAATCCTCCGGTATCTCAAGGAGTGTCATCATCATCATCCTCGTCAGAGGATGACGGGACAAAGGGTGGTGCCTACAATATTGGTCTCACATGACCCTTTAGGATCATCAGCTGCTGACAAAATTTTGCAGTCTGCTGTCTACACTCTGTATGATCCACATCTCCATGAAACTTTCCCTTACTAACGTTATCCTGTAACATCCTGTATGCAGCACTTACTTTGTGGTTTTGCTCCATCTCTTTCCCTCTTTCTGACACCTTTCAAACTCTTCTTTCACACTAAACACTAAGTTTTCAAAGACTCATTCATGCTCATAAGTACACCATTCAACTGTAACATCTGTACCTTATCCTGCTGCAACCTTTCATTCTCTTCCTACAACTTAGTAATTTCTTTGTTTTTCTCTTCCTTGACCATCGTAATCTTTTCCTGTAACTCGTTTTCAGAGCCAAAACCTTATATTCCAATGTCTGGCACAAAACATACAAGGCAGCAACCATTACACCCTTCTGGTCATGTTCCTTACTTTTGAACTTGACTTCAGTATATAGTTTTCCTACATAAGGCATTGGGTCAGTCTGGTATTCTGCATTAGATGCAAAGTATTTCCAACTTCTATGGGAGGTAAGATACTGAAGGACATCCAAGCTGAGCTCAGAATTATTGGCCATTGTACTAGGGTCTTACCTTTGTAAACTGTAATCACCTCAGTCTCGGCAATCAGACAGCCATGCATTCTGGCAGTGGAGGCCACTAACGACCAACCCATGAACCAAAGAGGGGGAAAAGCTTCTTAACACCTGTCACTATCCCACCATTATACCTGCAGTATCCTGGCATCGGTTTCATCCAAACAGGTCCCTCCACATTCATCACTTGTTGGCAGGAGAAATCTAGACCTGTTGGCGTAACATGACACAGAGCCAAGGATATGGCAGAAGTGAAATAGTTTATTACCAGAAAACACAATATACAGCAAAATACCTGCTGGGAGTCAGAAATAGGACTCCAGATATCATGATATCACTCCAAACTGGATTTGAACTCAGCACAAAACAGCTTCAGTGTAATACTTATACTCTTAGATAAGAAATGTATGTTACTAGGTAATGGTCTGCCAAATAAGGTAAAATCACAAAACACAGAAATCTTATTGACAGAAGATAAGCTCAGAGGACTGTCAACTTATCACTCTCTCTGCATGTACTCTCTGATAAGAGTAAAACTAGCTAAAACTAGTTTTAGGTAAAAATACAAAAATGCTTAGTATTGCACAATAATAGCTGGAGAGCAAAGAAAAAGAGTTGTGCCACAAGGCCTGAATAGGGAATAATAATACTGTCAATCAATCAATCAATCTTTGTTTTACCAGGTGAATCACCATTGAGTGAACTCATTTTCAAGGTGGACCTGGGCAGTTAGCAAAATAAGTATAAAGTACAATAAGCAAACAGTAAGCAGAATACAGCATAGAGGTACACAGTATGAGTACATATCAATATAAAACATACACAATAAAGGATTCTGGAGCACAATACAGCCAGAAAAGGACAAATGACTTATATACAATAGATACAAAGATCTTGCAGTTTGCAGTATATACAAGTGCTTGCAGGTAGTCATGTGAGAATATCCTTGAGACAGACATATAATGAAAACTAGGTTTCACATTGAGTGCCTCCCAAATGGGAAGGGAAGAATAAGTATGGACATATTGCATAGCAGAAGGGAGAAGAAAAGAGAAGGATGACAGAGAAGGCAGAAGGAAGGAGAAGATACAAGACACTGTGAGGCACCAAGATACTTAGCAGTGGATGGTGTCATAGGCTCCAAGGGAAGCAGCTACAGACAGGTAATACATGGATGGCCACAGTCAGGGGAAGCATCTGCAGGACTTCTTGATCGAACATGCATATAGCATCTTAAATGAGGGCAGTGAGATAAGGTGGGCCACCTTCAGAGTTGTTTGCAGTCTATTCCAGAGTTGGGGTAGAGCAACATTCATTGAGGACCTACCAAATCTTGACGTGACCTTGGGTAAAGATAAGGTGATATATGATGAGCTTCTCAGTGCATACTTGCTCACTGAACTTAAGGGTAGACAGTTGGCTATGTACTTAGGCAGCTTCTTTGTGATTACTCTATATATCCAGAAGGCAGCATTTCTTTGCCTTCTAAAAGTGAGGGATGATCAGACAACTAGTGTGTAGTGCGAGCAGTGAAGCATAGAATATGATGCACCAGAAAAAATCTTATGGCTCTATGGTACAGCACATCAAGTTTGACAAGTGCAGAGGCAAAACCTTGTCCATAAAGGAAGTCATTATAATCCAGAATTGAAAGGAAGGTGGATTGGACCAGCCTTTTTTTGACATCCTGGGTCAGCAGGTGTTTGATCCTATAAAATAGGCCAAGTCTCTGCTTAAGCTTTTTTATTATTTCCTCAATGTGAGCAAGGAAGGAGAGATTATGATCAATCCAGATCCCCAGGTGTTTGAATTTGGGTACAAAGTCTAAAGGTTCACCTAGGAGAATGATAAGCTACAGTATGGATCCTAGGGTAGCAGGAATAGGGGTATTGATTAAAGGTGAGAGAAGCATTGCCTTAGTTTTTTTGGGTGCTCAAAAGAAGCTTCTGGTTCAGTAGATTTAATTGTGGCTGGTTAAATTCCTGCTGTATGTCTGAGCATGCTGCTTCAGGGGTATGTCTGCTAATGTAAAGGACCATATCATCCACAAAATTATAAATATTGGTGGATTTTATTCCTGAGTCGATACTATTACTATAGAGTTCAAAGAGCAGGGGTCCCAATATGGTGCCCTGTGGGACACCCCTAAGAAAGGGTTTCAGTTGCAAGAGATCCCCTTCTACTTTTATCTGCTGATGATGACCTGTGAGGTAGTATGAGAACCAACTCATAGAAGGGGGGTCAAGGCCAGTTATACGGAAAGTGTATAAGAGCAGGTCATGTTTGACTGTGTCGAATACCTTATTAGGTCCAGGAATACTACACACACAAAGTTTTTAGTATCTAGGGCACTCCACCAGTCATTGGTCACTTTTGCAAGGGCTGAAATTGAACTATGGTGTGGCTGAAATCCAAATTGCAGAGGATTAAGCAAATTTGAGGATTCCAGTTCCTAAGCAACATACTAACTATTTTCTCCAACATTTTGGACAGAATTGGGACAGGGAAATGGGTCTATAGTTATGCAGATCACCCGAATCACCAGATTTGTAGAGTGGGATCACATGGGTGGTTTTTCAAATGTATGGAATATCACCTTGCATAAGCAATAAGTTGAAGAGGAACATAATTGGCACAGCCAGGATGTGGCGGCTAAGTTTTAGGATGTATGGTCAATTAAGTCTGCACCCACACTCTTCCTACAATCCAGCTGAAGAATTAAATCTTCCTCTTCTTTCTGTGATACAGGCTGAAAGGTGAAGGCTGCATCATTCACTGGGACATTAGTATCCAGTTTTGCTGAGTCCTGGCACCTAGTAAAAAGCGAAGGTTGTTGGCTGGGGAAGTATCGAAAGCAAGGCCTGCAGTAGCAAAATGGTTATTGAGAAGGTCAAGAATTGTTGGTTTATTAGTCACCATGGAGCTGCCAGAAATGATTCTGCCAGATCGGGAGTTTGAAGACGAATGACCTTCTACAACCTTAAGCATTTTCCAGAATTTGGCAGAATATCTGGAGGAAGAGTCAAATTTGGTATGGAAATAATTTTCTTTAACCTCTCTGACCATCTTCGTACAGTGGTTCCTAGCCATCCTAAATGCTGTCCAGTCAGCCGGAGCTTTGGTTCTCCAAGCTTTTTCCCATAGTGAATCTCTATGAAGCAATGCTGCCTTCAATTCCACCATGAACCATGGACAGGAATTTTTCTTTATTCAGCTTTTAAACAAGAATGCATGCTTATTGATTGCTCCAAGGACAATTTCCTGGAAGATATCATACATCGAATTCACTGTTTTGGCTAAATAGAAACACTACCATGTAAGTGAGTTCTGCAGGTCATATAGAAATGTGCAGGGGTCCAGATTGTGGCAATTCCTCTTGAAGATGTATTTGGAGGAAGAGACTGTTTGTTTATGGACCTCACACGGGCAATGTAACAGTGGTCACTGATGTCATTGAAAAAACACTGGCATGAGTGAATAGGTGAGCTTTATTTACAAGGATTAGGTCTAATAGGGTGCTATTGTTCAGGTTTTTTTTTTTTGTTTGGACAGGTTGCTTTGGAAATAAATTGGAATAATCCAAATGAATCGCAGATGTCCTTTAGGGGATTGGAAACACTAGAAAACCAATCAAGGTTAAGGTCACCCATAATAATGACCTCTGAGGACAGTGTTCCCAATGTGCTACTTAAATGTTTTAGTATCTGAAGCCCCGCTGAGGGGGGGCCTATAACTTCCTGTGACATAGAAGGTGACTGAGGAGGAGAGCTCGACCTTGACCATCAGGCTGTCAAATTCTTTGGGGATTGTGGTGGAATCTAAGATAGAAGTGACAAATTTGTTATGCACATATATGGCTACTCCTCCTCCTCCCCTGGTCTGCCTATCAGTTCTGAAAATGATATAGGATGGGATGTTAATCTCAGAGTCTAAAGTATCAGGTCTCAGCCAGGATTCAGAGACCAATAGGACATCTGGTCTGGTATGATACATCCAGGCCAGTATAGATTCAAACTTTTTTAAGAGGCTGCATGCATTTACATGCAGAAAACTCACACCTTTAAAACAGGCTAGATCAGCCAGAGAATATAGCGTGGCAAGAGGGCCAGGGTTCAACTCAACATTGCCAGAGCATAATAGTAAAAGAAGTAAAAGTTTTTAATCACACCTAAGGACAGCATATGAAACCTAATCTGTTCCCTTTTGTGATTATGCTCATATAAATTGGGGGGGTCACATGGATGAATGCCAAGAGAACCCATTGTTGCATAGATGGGCACCCTAGTCCCATGCTGCATAGAGTATCAGGGTTCAGGGAAAGGCATAGAAGGGACCATGCCCGCTATGAGTTTTGCCGAAAGGGTTCCATCACACCATGGTAGCTGTACAGCATACTTCAAGGTTTCTGATTCATCTGCTAAGTTGTACTTAGTTCTAAGACTAACTAAAATAGAATCAGCCCTATGGGACAGCAACTAGACAATGAAAACTGCTTAATTTCTGAAGTAGTAGATATAAAGAAGAGTCCTGGGGAATAAAGTTACAGATCCTTATTATCCATGGCCCTGAACAGGGAGGCTGTGACCTGTTAAGGAATAACCTCTCACTGCACTAGTAGGGAGACTAAAACATACCTAGAATCCTGGGGGATAAAGTTACAGAGCCTTGTTATCCATGGTCCTAGACAGGGGAGCTATGACCAGTAAAAGAATAACATCTCACTGTGTTGGTAGGGGGACTAAAACATATGTAGAGGATACCACCCAAAAACTAAGTGACTATACTTTATTCAGCAGTAGGGCAGCAACACAGTGACTACAATTTTATGAGAAGACCTGCTACAGTTCCCAATAGTACTTCTACCACAAAAAGAAGAGCCTGTGCGCAAGATGTGGCTTGTGAGAGTAATGCAGAACCACAGGCAGAGCAGACCACAGGATGAGAAACATAGTACTGGATGCGGAGAGAATGGCCAATGGATATGGGAAGTTTACCTTTAAGAGGAGGTAGTGTCAAAATTAACACTCACCAATCAAAAGTGAGTAGGAGGAGAGGGCAGGCTGGGGTGGGGGAGGGAGTGTATTTAATCAGTGGAGGGGCTAGGGGTCGGTGGGAGAGCAGAAAACATTCAGCGAATATGTCTTGGAAGGCACAAGAGAGCCAGTCCCAATTTAAAACTTGTGGTCTCCAGCCAGGAAAAGTAGGAACAGGGACAGCCAATGGCTATAGGTGCCACAAGTCCTTCTAGCCAATTGCAATTGCTTTTCTGAATCGCTTCTGTGCTTGTGGAGGTGATCTTGAAAGTGAGGGCAGCTGGTTGGAGTGCAGCTAAGCCGCAGCCGGGGGTTGGCCCTGAAACGCCCTTGTCAGGGGCACTAACAGCCTACAGGAGGGAAAGGGAGAAATTAGTTAAGACCACACAGTTTATAACAAGTGTCGCAAGGTGGGCTGGCTCTAAATCGGGGGTGGGATGAATAGACAGGGGTATAGACATGGGTGCTGACTCAAAGTCAGGGATGGGGTGTAACAAACAATGGCTCAGCAACAGAGAGCCAGAAGTGGCAGGGGTGGGGTTAGAGAGACCGATTACTCAGGGCGCCAGGTAACAATCGACTAAGTTCCTGAATTACAAAAGGAGGCAGTTCAAATGGAAGGAAAAACATGAGAGAAATAGCACGAGTGGGGGGGGAGGCTCAAGAAGGAAAGAAATTCAGTGACTTGAGGAGGAAAAAATTCAGGGAAGGCTAGTCAGGAAAGTAGACAGGGGCTACTTAGAAAGCTAGAAAGGCTGAGAGGAGAGGTGATACAGTGGAGAAGGCATTTAGAGAGATGGAGAAAGATAAGCCGAAGGCTTGGGAAGGGATACTGACACTACAGCAACAGAAACTAAAACAATTAAGATCCACTTACAACAGTTCGAAGAAAGGAAATATCCTTAAAATAAAATAGCCTAAGCAACAGAACTATTCTTAGCATCAAAAAGAGCCCTTAAGAAATCTAATACGTTGCAATTGTTAAATTAATTAAGGCAGTTGTTAACTTAGCTACATCTACTACCCTGTGCAATTGTTAATTTAATTAAGGCAGTTGTTAGTTTAACTAAATCTACTACACAGTGCAGTTGTTAAATACACTAATGCAGCCTATCAGATAGTCCTAATCAGTAGCATTGGGACGAGCCTTAAGGAAAATCAGCTTATCAAAATGCGATAATTAAACATTATACAATGGCAAGAAAAAATCCTGGACTCTAATTGGTCAGTCTTGGGCTGGACCCATGATGTTATCCCAGTACAACATCATGGGTCTAGTCTCAGCCTCACTGTGAACCTGTAGATGTATATGATGAGCTAGATGACCTCTTTTTTTGCATCTCCTCTTAAGAAATAAAAATATTTTCCACACCAAAAAACATTCTTCAAAATTATTTTTTTATTTTATATATAACAACAAGCCATTGTATAATAGCAATAATGCCCTCCAGGGTGTGTGTCGTTTAGGATAACGTCACACCTCAGTTGTTGGACGCACTCGGCCTGCAGTCTCGTGCCCAACCACCTGAGGTGTGACGTTATCCCAGCATGACACACACCCTGTCGGGCATTATTGCATAATTTAACACTGCGTGAGTATGTCTTGAAAGGCACAAGAAAGCTAGTCCCCGTTTAAAACTCGTAGTCTCCAGCCAGGAAAAAGTAGGAGCAGGGACAGCCAATGGCTATAGGTGCCACAAGTCCTTCTAGCCAATTGCAATTGTGTTTCTGATTCTGGTGCCATACCTGAGATGTTGTGTCTTGTGTAGGTGGTCTTGAAGGTGAGGACAGCAGGCTGGAGTGCAGCCAAGTAGCGGCCAAGAGTCGGCCCTGGAATGCCCATGTCAGGGTCATTTGCAGCCTGAGCTGCTGAGTCTTGTGGAGGTGGTCTTGAAGGTGAGGGCAGCTGGCTGGTGTGCAGCCAAGCCATAGCTGAAGGTCGGCCCTGGAACACCCATGTCAGGGACGCTAGCAGCCTACAGGAGGGAAAGGGCCAGAGGACCAGAGGTTACCATCACATAGCCCTGTTGAGATCTGGTCTTTACCACCAGTCCATGCTACAATCATGTCTTATTAATATATCACATAGTACATTACTATATCCTATCACACTAAGTATAGCATGAATAAACATATGTGTATCACATGCTGCACTTAGTATAGGGTTGTGGGAGTGTCCAAGTCTACACCTCTGAAGTGCAGAGTGAGCTGTAGAAGTCACAGAAAGCTGCCTCATCACTGCCTGGTCAGATACCATACCACACCACCACCACCACCACCACCACCACCCTTTCTATGAACATCTGCAATGGCTCCTCCTCTCTTTTTTCAACTGCCAGGTGAGCAGTTGCCTCCTGTCTCCATTAAAGTATTGCCCAGCCTTAGACAGTAAGATGGCTCTCTCCATTTGGGTGCTAACCAGTACATTTAGTTTCCACTTCAATTTTTGCACTACCTGATAGAGAAAGGGGGAAGGTCTGAGCATATGTGCCCACTCACATGCAGTCAACTCACGTCCCAATTGATTAAGCTCCTGCTTCACGCAGCACTTCTTATGCTTAGCATAAGCTATAGTTTGGCCCTTCACATAGGCTTTTAAAGCCTTCCACCTTGTGGCATGTGATGTATTTCCTCAATAGCTGTGGCTATAAAGCCTCTGTATTCTTTACTTTTGAGGAGGGTGGGGTCCAGGCACCATGCCCTGGATAGTGGAGGGGAGGGGCCCATGCAGGTGTGGATGGTTAATGGTGCATGGTCAGATAGTAATATGGGGACATAGTTTACAGAGGCAACCCTGGCCACCACTGAGGATGAACCTGCAAATGTATCAATTCAAGCTTAGGATTACTGGGCGTGTGAATAAAACTTGCATTCTCGATGGAGGGGTTGCAGTGCCTCCATCTGTCTGTGAGGCTGAAGTTGCTGTCAGTTTTCCCATGGCAAGGGCATTTCAGGATAGAGGGAAAGGGTTTCTATTGGACCTGTCCAAAGCTGTATCCAAAACACAACTGTAATCTCCCTAATCAATCAGGGTGCAGTGAACTGAGGCATTTCTAGGACCAGCCTCTGGTAAAAGTCATTGCCCCCCACATTAGAACCACAAATGGACCTGACTGTGAGACTCTCTTCCAAGTGGAGTTTGAGCTGGACTAGTGCAAATCTCCCCCTACAGATATTTTACTGTCTATGATGTCACCTGGGAATGGTGGAGGAAGTCAAGCAGCCACCCACTCTTGCCTTTGAGCTGAAACATGAAATCACCTAACTGCCCCCCCAGCTGTCTCTAATCCTATGAAATTCTCCATTAGACATATGCATTTCTTGCATCAACAACATGCTTGTTCTCAGCTTTTTAACTCTGCTCCACACCCTTTTATGTTTGGCCACATTGAACAGGGCTGCTTCAGTTCCCCCATGGTCGGTCAGCACCCAGCCAGCCACCGACCGAGACCAGGTCACCTGCCTGCAGCTCCTTGGAAGCTGCCTGCCCTCGAACAGGGCTGCTTCAGCTCCCCCACGGTCGGTCAGCACCCAGCCAGCCACTGACCGAGACCAGGACACCCACCTGCAGCTCCTTGGAAGCTGCCTGCCCTTGAACAGGGCTGCTTCAGCTCCCCCTCAGTCACCAGAGGGATTCTTGTTCTTTCATTTAAAAAAAAGTCTACCCTCTTAAAGTCACAGTTGCTTTACTTGCTGTATACCTTCCTTGTGCTACTTCCCTACGAAATCCTATTTTGCCGAAATTTTCTCTTTTCACTACCTCTCCCTGCCTGCTTCTTTTTTTCTTTTCTTTTGCCCTACACCAGCTATGAGTTCCCACCCCCACCTGCTCCTTCCCCTTCTCTCCCTCCTTGTCCTTCTTCCCTTGTTCTCTCTCCCAGGCCCTGCCACCCCCCGTACCACTATCTACTTAATCAATACTAACAGTACCTTGGGAACGCTCCACTTCTCAACCAGTCCTCCCCTTGGGCCTCTACTTGGAAATACCTGGCTGATTCTTAACACCACTAAGATTGGTCTTAAAGCCAGCCTATCCCTACTGTACCACATTGCATATCATCGGGACTGTCATATGGACTCTACCTACTGCCCATACGCTAAAAGGAAACACAAATTATCACTATTGGACCTGAGGTCCTGTTCAATGAAGCTCCTACTTCTCCTACTGATCTCGGGCAAAGTCAATCCAAACCCTGGCCTGGGCTGTTCAAGTCTTCTGAAAAAGGCAGGAGCCTTTACCATCGCAACCATTAACATCTGCTGCCTGTTACCAAAGCTTGATACACTCCAAGCCTTTATCAGCCAACATAATCCTGACATCCTTACTGTAGTTGAAACACGGCTGACACCAAAAGTTCCTGATCTGGCAATTACCTTACAGGGCTACAATGTTTTCAGACTGGACCGTGTCTCTAAAAGGGGAGCAGGCTGTGCCAGCTACATTAAGGATAATCGCCTGGGGCACCTTGTTCCAACCCCCATCCCTGCCTCCTCGGCCCAGCTTCTACCCATTAAAATTCTTCTAGGTCCCAATCAAAAAGCCCTCACCATGGTCTCTGTATATATGCCACCTCAAGATCAAGATCTTGGCATCAAAGAAGTTCTTAACCTCGTCAACTCCCAACCTCCTGGCTCTGAACACATTCTGCTTGGTGATTTCAATATAAACTGGCTCGCATCTGATGTCTACACTCATAAGGATGCCCTTACAGCTGCCAACCTCTCACAATTGGTCACCACACCAACTCGGATAAATTACAAAACTGGCACCAGTACCCTGCTTGATTGGGTTCTCACCAATCACCCTACCAGGATCTCTCATACCTCCATTCTCCCAGACTCTCTCAGTGACCACTCCCCGGTTATATGTGACTGGTCTAATAAATTTCTGTTTTTTAATAATTCAATAAACTTTATTTACATTTTCTTTTTCATAACACATACATTAACAACAAAAGACAGGTGTCAAGCAGGTAGGTACATATCACACTCCTTGCGAAGTCTGCACAGGTACTGAAAGTACAATGCTGGGGTGATCCATATAGTACAACTGTATTTAAATTCAATTGAAACTTAAAAACTCTCATATTGTCCTCCCCCCTCCCCAATAAAGCCTCCCTAACCCACCCTCAATCAAGTGCTTATCAGATCCATTCAGTTAGTGAACAGATAGGGAGACTGGTATTCTTTTATGACAGTTAAGGTTTCCAAATAGAGATCAAAGCATCTAAGGGTCCCCATCTGGTCTGATAGAGATGAGACCTGTTACCCATGGCTAGGACATGTTTCTCTAATTGCAGGGCAAATAACAGTTCCTTATGCCACTCTATAACAGACAATGTGGAGTTGTCTATCCAGTGCCTCATAATAATCAGTTTAGCTGTGGAGGAGATCAGCGCCAGATGGGCTTTCCTACTATTCGGGGTACCCCTCAGGAAAAGGAGCAACAAACAGACCTCTGGAGAAAAGAGTGAATCGAGGCCCAAAAGTGGATCTAAAGTTTGCTTAATAGATTGCCAGAAAGTCTGAGCTACTGGACATGCCCATATCATATGATACAAGGATCCAGGGGGGCAGGAACATTTAGGGCAGCTGGAAGATGGCAAGAAACCCAAATTATGGAGTTTAACTGGCATAAAATACAGATTGTGCATTATGTTAAACTGAATTAAATGCAATCTATCTTGCTTGATAAATTTGTATATGTTTTTCCAAGTGTTTCTCCAGAGATCGGTATCTTTACTTAGGGATAATGTCTGGGACCAATAATAACAAACTCCTTGTGGTAAGTTATGGTCTAATGCTTGTATGTCTTTATACACTTTGGATATAGCATGTGGTTCCCTTGCTCTTTGCAGAAGAGAGTGCAAGCTGTCAGCAGAGGAGCTCTGTGTATCCACATTCCCCAAGTAAGCTCTTATGGCTTCCCTAAGTTGCCTGTATTTGAAGGACATAGCTGTAGTCATCTGAGACCGATGTTGGGAAGTGGGAAATGTAGTCCAGGAGACATCAACGTATAGATCAGATAACCTTTTGACAACCAGAGAAGGCCAAAAAGCAGCTGGTGTGGGTTTATTACCAATTTTGATGTGGGGGGTTCTCAAAATGTGTTGATCCAGGGAGGCATGCCATTTACAGGATAAATGCAATTGCAGCTGGTGAGAGGCCCTGATAGACCACCCAATCGGAATATTCTGTAGTGGCTTAGGACATGCTCCGGGGGAGACATATAGGAGAAAAAGGAGGGTAGAGTGACACTGGGTAGCTAGGGATCTCTCAATGTCCAACCAGAGGGGAGAATATAGTTGGGGGTCACTGACTTGCTCCTCTGCTGACCAATGTGCCAAGTTACTGAAATGCTGGGCACAGTAATAACCAAAGAAGGAGGTGAGTAACAGCCCACCCTGAATTTTAGGTGCAGATAGTTTAGAGTAGGACCGTCTAGTGCTCTTACCTTTCCATGAAAAGGTTGTCAAAAGAGCTTGTAGTTTAGTAAACCATTTTTTAGGGAGGAACACTTCCATCATTCTTAAAGGATATAACACCCGAGGTAGCACATTCATTTTTAAAGTGTTAATCCTTCCCCAAAGTGAGAGAGGGAGGCCATTCCATCTGTTGAGATCTGATTTGCGTGTTTTTAGCAGGTCTGAAAGGTTAAGTTTGATCATGGTGTGGATATCTCTGGCAATCTGTATTCCTAAATAGAAGAGAGAGGTGGAGTCCCATAGTAAGTCTGTATGAGACAACACTGACCTAGGTGTTTTATTATTCAAGGGGAAAACCTTGGTTTTGGAAACATTAAGCTTACAATATGACACCTTGGAGAAGAGAGTAACTTCATCCAAGAGGGCAGGAATACCACTGTGGGGTTCCTCTAAGTGTAGGAGCAGATCATATGCAAAAGCAGAGAGGGTGTAATGTTGACCACCAATTTGGAGGACCCTAAGCCTGGGCGAAGACACCAGTCTTTGGATCAGAGGTTCCAAATAGAGGTTGAAAAGTAGGGAAGTCAAGGGGCAACCTTGTCTGGTCCCTCTCCGAAGCAGGAAGGGTGTAGACAATATACCATTACACCAAATTTGGGCTGAAGGGGAGCAGTATAACAATCTAACCCATCTAAGGAATCTGGAGGGTATCCCAAAGTAGGCCAGGGTTGCAAAAAGAAAGTCCCAAGAGACTCTATCAAATGCTTTCTCAGCATCCAGGGACACCTGAACCGCTGGCCGGACCGAGTCCCTGGATGCTGAGAGAATGTGCATTAGTTTGCGTGTATGATCAGCTGAGTATCTGCCTGTCATGAATCCAATCTGTTCTCTACCAACAAGGAAAGGGAGCACAGGTCCCAACCTGTTAGCCAAAATTTTGGCCATAATTTTGACGCCAGTATTGAGCAACGATATCGGTCTATAGCTTTTCGGATATAGGGGGTTCTTACCCTGTTTAGGAATAAGAGTTATCAGTGCTTTAAGGAACTCTGACTCTGAAAACCCTTCAGTGAACCAGAAATTATATACCTCAGTGAGGAGAGGAGCAAGCTCTGAAGAACAATGTTTGTACAGGTTGTTTGTTAGCCCATCTGGCCCAGAGGATTTATCTAAGGATAGCTGTTCGATTGCCTGTGTAACTTCCTGCACCCTTATCTGGGAGTCGAGTGGAGTGGCTTGGAGGGGGAACAACTTGGGTAAAGTCACAGAGTTGAGGTACCCACTAATCTCCAAATCAGAGGGTGTCTCTTTCGGATGGTCAGCATACAATGCTTGATAATAGGACCTAAGCACCTCCACAATGTTCCTAGGGGGAAGTGACTATTTGATTATCTCTGGCAGTTCTAATACGAGGGATAAAACAAGAGGACTCACTTTGTTTAAGTCATTTTGCCAACAGTTTGCTAGCTTTCTCCCCAGTGTCAAGATATTTGAGCTTAGTACACCTTAAGGAGAGTTCCCTTTTGTTGATACATAAAGGCAGAATACTGAGCTTGTATGTTATGCAGAGTAACCCAATCTACATCAGGAGAATGGTGATTGAGCCTTACTTCCAAAGTCCGAATGTCCCCAATCAATTTGTTCTGGTGGGATCTAAGCTTTCTATATCTAGTGGCTGCCATCTGGAGACACTCCCCACGAAGGGAGCATTGCAGGGCTGCCCATACTATGTCTATTTTAGACACTGAATTTCTGTTCTCATCTACAAATTTGAAAATAAAATCTCTGATGTGCTGTAGGGAGTCAGGTTTTTGGAGCAGCTGAGAATTCAGCCGCCAAAGGGCGTCCCTCTTGATACCAGGCCCCAAGAGATACACCAGGGAGACGGGTGAGTGATCAGATATGACCCTCTCATGTATGTCCACATGTATTACCCCTTGTAAGGCAAAAGAACTCAACAGGAAGAAGTCAATCCGGGATAGGGATCTATGCGTGGGGGAGAAGAAAGTGAATTGATGCTCATCTGGGTTGAGTATGTGCCACACATCAATGAGATCTGCACCCCTCATAAGGTCAAATAAGGCCATCTGAGATGGGATGATCCCCTGTTTCCGAGGGCCGGATCTGTCTAACTGGAAGTAAAGGGCCGTGTTCCAATAGCCCCCAAATATGGTCAAGGTGGGTGTGCTGGGGACCATTAGGCTAAGCAGGTGGGTAAAGAAATGTGGCGAGTCAGAGTTTGGGCCATATATGGCCCCCATCATGACCGGTTGGGTTTCCAACCTCCCATACAGCAGGATAATATCTTCCATCAGGATCCCAAACTTCCCTCTCCAGTTTAAAGGGAATATTTTTCCCCATTAGGATTGCAACACCACCACTGTTAGTAAATTTCCCCGCACCAAAAGCTTGACCAACCCAATTTTTAGAAAGCAGATAAACTTCACCACATCGGAGGTGCGTCTCCTGGAGATATGCAATCCCAGCTTTTAAGTGAAGAAGATGTCGGAGAATCACCTGTCATTTACACCAGTCCTGGGCACCCTTGACATTCCAACTAATAATCCTATAAGGCCCAGTCATGCTAAAAAAAACAACATATTACTGGAATAAAAATGTTGTTTCAGGGCAATAAAGCTTTGAATAAATGACCCTTCAAGGATCAGGATACAGTCATCACTGCCAGGGCGAACTGATGTACTTGAATACCCATTTCCATAAACCCTCATTTTTGTTAAAAAAAAACATTAGTCCCTTACCCAATTTCCCACCAACCTAGAATACGAGTCAACCCCCAGTTCTAGCAACCGTACCACTTATTGATTCTGTCGAGCGATGTTGTTGCACAGGTTTGAATCGCTCCAGAACCACTACCCCCCAAACTCCAAACACATCCCTGCTATTTCTTTAGTGAGCATTATCTGAATCTAGTCAGTTTAACACCATAGAGCTTTCAAACAGTTAACCCTAACAAGTAGAAGTAACAATTAATAACAGATGTAGCGGTGTTAGTGTAATCAAAGAGACATCTTGTGGCATGTCAGGCTAGTGCAAGATATGGAAAACATAAGGGAAAAAGTTCCATAGTAAAAAATGCGTCCGATCCAGAGAACACAAAATACCCCCCAAAGATGGAAGTCAAGTACCTCTACAATGTGGTTGTTATCCAGGGAGCACACGAACATCCAGCCCTGGAAGTCAAAGGCAGTATTAAAGCTAAATTCCAAACAGATGGGCAGCGAACACACCATCTGTAAAATAAAGTGTGTTGCTGCTCAGTCTCTGTCCTGGAGGGCCACATAAGAGAGGCACTGAAGTAAAAAAAAAACGTGGCCCCAGAAATCGCACAGAAATAACACCCTTATGAACCGCTACTTGGGTATCCAATTTAAAAATGGAGACATCCAACTTAGCGTCTCAATGAAACAATAAACGTATAACCCATCAGGCTACAATGCATCTGTCCCAATCTCGAGGATGACTTCCGAGGCCGAAGTAGGCTACAGTCACTCGATAGTCAAATTATCCCTCGAGGATATTCAGCTAGGTAAGATTTTCACTTACTCACAGGTTTTTATTCATTTGAAAAGATCAGGGAAGAGACCTCGGAGCTCCTGTAATGCCTGGTCATGTGTATTAAAAGACATCCACTGATCACCTGATTTAACCTGAAGCACCGCTGGATATTTCATCTGGAATGGCGTGCCAGCGGCAATAAGCTTCAAGACTGTTGGGTGCATTTCCTGCCTCTTGGCCCGAACCAACTGCGGGAGATCTTGAGTAATCCTTATTTTCCTTTCATCCCAAAGAACGTCTTGTACTTCTCGAACTTTGGCCAGTATGTGCTGTTTGTCTAAGAAGTTCAGCAATTTAAAGATCAATGGTCGAGGTGGAGAGTTAGGGAGTGGGGGAGGACGGAGAGCCCGATGAGGGTGCTCAATTATATATGTGGGCCAATTCAGTGAAGGGCCTGCACATTTTTCACACAGTTTCTGTGTAAAAATAATAGGCACAGATTCCTCTTCCCTCTCAGGAACACCAATAACAAGGAGATTGTTCCTCCTGCTCCTCCCTTCCAGATCTTCAAGTTTCTCCTCCAATCTCTTAAGCCTCCAGCCAAACTGTGTTATAGTTAGTTCAGCTTTATTCTGTTTTTTCTCCAATGAACTCAGCTTCGCTTTATTATCCCCCACCCTGATGGTAAGCGACTGAACTGAGAATTTGATTTGCTGAATATCCTCCGACATGTCCGAGATCTTTTCTTGTAATGGCTGCATGATCTCAAGGAATTTCTCTTATGAGAGCACTGTTGATACAGGAGGAGGCTTACTCAAGCCTGGCTGTTGATGCTTGGGCCGTTTGTGGCCTTGTTCTTCTCCGGGGTAGGCGGCGGAGAATGGCGTGGTGGCGCCTTTTTTATGTAAACCTCCATACATTTTGGCACCGATTAGTTCCGTACGGCTCCCCTTTCAGGTATTGGGTTGCAATTCTCGCTAAACCCGGTAAATCTGGATGAAAAGACTGATACGTGGAGCAGGGATGCAGAGCTGTGGAGGGTTGCTGCTGCTCTTCAAACCGCCATCACGTGACCAGTCCAATAAATTTCTAAAGCCACCCCCTATAATCATTACCAGCAGGGTCCTCCCCTGTGGTCAACTTACCCATCTCAAACAGCACCTATCCTTGCAAGACTGGCTGCCCATCTACAAGGCGACGGATGTTAACCTTGCCCCCGGCTACTTCATCACCACCTTCAATAAGGCCTGTGACCTCTTTGCTCCTTCAAAAAAATGGAAAACAAAAGCCCTCTGTAACCCTTGGATAACTGCGGAGCTCCTTTCCCAGCTGAAATCTTGGGATCACCTGTGGGCAGTGGTTAAAGCCACAGGCAAACAATCTGACATCCAAAAATACAAACATGCCCGTAATGCCTGCACAAAATCCATTCCTCTCACGAAAAGCTCATATTATAAGGATGTCCTCACCAACACCTGGGGAAATGGTTGTGCTTTCTGGGACAATATCAAGGACATTACTGGGAAACAATCAAAGTCCCCTCCGGCCATGTTAATTGTTGAAGGGTCCACTACCCTTGATCCATAGTTGTGCAAATACCTTTAACACAGCTTTACTGACCTCAGTACTGTTCTACCACCTGATTTCTTCACAGTCAGTCACACCCCTCTAATACACCCTGCACTCCTGTCAAACCACCCTCATTTTAACTTCAGGGAGATTAAGATGAATGAAGCTCACCGCCACATTGCCTCAGCCATCTCCACTTCCAGAATCAGCAGTGACACCCTGGACCTTAAGCTGCTATCACTTACACTTGACAAGGTCCTCAGTCCCCTAACTAAAATTCTTAACCTCTCTCTCTCCACACCAGTACATTCCCTGAAATATGGAAAACTGCCACTGTGACCCCGGTCCACAAAACTGGGGATAAGACCTGCCACTCTAACTACCGCCCGATCTCCATATTGCCACCACTATCCAAGGCCCTAGAGTGTATTGTTGCAGGCCAGCTCACTGATTATTTGGACAAATATAATATTCTGTGCACACAACAGCACGGTTTTAGAAAAGGGCATAGTACCACCACTGCCCTGCTTGAATTTACAGGTGCAGTGCATAGTTCCTTTGAGAAAGGACTTCTTACAGGGGCTGTCTTCATCGACACCTCTCTAAGGCATTTGACACAGTCCATCATCGGCTGCTGTATGACCAACTACTCCTTGCTGGCCTCGCACTGGACTCAGCCTGCTGGTTCAGAAACTACCTTGACAACCGCTCTCAAAGAGTAAAAATTGCCAATGCAGTCTCGGACACCTTGCCTGTCCGCTCTGGAGTACCTCAGGGTTCCATACTGGGCCCTCTCCTTTTCAGCCTCTTTTTAAACTCTACCATAATCCTGCTCAGAACAAATCATCCTGTATGCAGATGATGCTGTTGTCTTTTCTACGCACAAGGACCTTTCACCACTACAACACAGCCTCCAACTCAGATTCAGTGCCATTGAAACATGATTCTCCAATCATAAATTAGTCCTCAATCACAAGAAAACCAAGTCATTGCTATTCTGCAGTTCACATAACTGTTACAAGCAACACCCCCTTGCCATCTCCACCAAGCAGGGGACTATCCTCAAACAAGTTTACTCTTTCAAATACCTATGGATTCTGCTTGACCCCTATCTCTCCTATATGGCTCACATTGACAGTGTGGCTAAAGCTGCCAGCACATGCCTTGGATTACTCTACAAGCACAGGCAGCACCTCACCCCAGAGGCCCTGAAGATTGCCGTCCAGAGCTCTGTGGTGTCAGTTATTGATTATGGCCTCATTATCTATGGCTCCACCATGACGTCCGCTCTCCAACGTACAACAACTGCTCTAAACAAAGCATGCTGATTCGCAACTGGTGCCCACCCCCTCACCCACACCTGTGCCCTTTATGAACAATCCGAATGGCTCCAACTCTCCAACCGTATAAAGTATCTCACATGTACTATGGCGGGAAAAATCAACCTTGGCCTTGCACCTCCTAGTGTTACTGCCTTGTTACATCAAAACACCAACCGACAGAACACCAGGAGCTTGACAACCCAGATTCTACAAGTTCCTCGCAGTCGAACTACACAGGGCCAATGCTCCTTTGCCTATAGGGCTCCTCTATGGATGAATGGTCTCAGCCACACCATCTCTTCTGACTCAGCACTAGGTCTGTTCAAAACCAGGCTCCAGGCCCATCTCATTGCCTCTAGCTCATGTGACTGCCTCTCCTAGATGATGACCTATACAGCTTTAATCCTAACTTATATACTGCTTAACAATCTGGCCCCCCAGTCCCCCTCCCCCCAGCTCCTGAGGCGCCACTTCAAATCTCAGGTCTTCATGCCACCTCATTAGTCTCTCCTTGCCCCATTACAGCACTTATCCCCACCACTCTGCCCCCTTTATCTCTTCTATCACTCCTTCACATTTATTATTCAACAAATGCCTCTGGCTGCATCTTCATCCTCCCCCTCTCCTCTCATCCCTGTTTCTCTGCCACCCCCGGGTGCCTGACCCTACCCATTCCTTGTGGGCATATGCGCCCTAGCTGTGTTCACCATCTTACTATAGCTGCCTCCGTTAACTACCTACACTTCTCCTCCTCCTCTACACCTTACTCTTCCTATAATTGACCCCCTTTCAATAGCACTGTTGTGCATGAATTGTTTACTGTTATTTCACTGTTGCTTCCTTGTTGTTTGTTATTTCTGACGTGGAACCTTTGTAAAGTGCCTTGGCTCAAAGGTACTTGTAATCCTAGAATAAATAAATAAAATAAATACAGACTACTATATTATCTATGAGGATTTAAACTGTAGTAGTGCTTGGGGTCTGGGTCCCCGCAGGGCCATATCTTGGAATGGTGTGATTTTAGTACAATACTCAATCTGCAACCAATAACTTTAAATTGGAATCAACACATTTTCCCTTTTTATATTTGACCACCCCATGCCCCCATCTCCTGATCCTCCCCCTTCCCCCATATCCCCATAGCAATCATAGACAGAAATAAGTGAAACAAGTAGATAAACAGTTTTCTTTCCATTAAAACTTCCCATTCATCACCATGGTCAGGTTAAACCAATCTTGACTTAGTTTCCCTAGCAAATGTATAGCAGTAATGCCTCGTATAGCTAAGGCACCTTTTTAACAAGTAACCCTACAACAATGGTGTGAACTGCTAACATGTACAAACAGAACAAAGTTATGGGTAGGTGGGCAGAAGACACTTCTACAACATAGATGTCAAGTATAAGCTTTCTTGTCCAGATGGTTATATGAAGCTCCACATAAACCACCCAGTAATGATCTGGCCAGGCACTGGCACCATTGAACTGCTTGCCCCTTGCGGTCGGTCGATCACACTGCAAGTAGAGCAACTGACCCATGGATGACTGTACAGTACTTGTAATTTATATAGGTGGATGTGTCGTCCGATCGCAGGACTCACTCTCCACAAGGCAGTAAGGGATAATACAGATCTTGCCCTCCATTAAGGTGAGGGAAATGACCCTGTATGATGAAGCATGCACACACCTGTAAGGGTGAGCTCTTCAAGGGATTCCTTGCTGCCCGCACACTCACTGGAACCTGCATCCCATAATGCAGTTGGTTGTGAGAGACAGTTCTGTGCTTAATATATACAAGTGCAAGTTGCCATTTTGTAGCTTGGTGCAACTCAGAATTATGTTACAGATGGAAAATAGTTCTTCACAGAGTAGGGGTTCTACAGTAGCATACAGTCCCTCAATATAAATGCATCCATTGTTGAATGGTAACCAGTCGGTATGCCATGGTTCACATTGGTCATCTCAGACTGCTGTAACACATCAAGAATATGGGCACATTGGCAAAGAAAGCAGCTCGATGTTTCTTTTCCCGCCACCACACTTGCTGATACCTGTATTCCTTGATGTGAGCATGGCAGGTGCAATTAACTGCATGAGCAATCAAGACCCAACATAAACGTATCTCCAAACTAGAAACTCAGAAATACGATGTCAGACAGTGGCACCCAGTATCCCGCTTAAGAATTACACAAATTTGTACATTCATGGTTCATGAAGCTATGAAGTTAGGCTCTGTAACCACATTGTAGGGTCCCTTCTCCCCCACCCCTGGCTCTACCACCACTTTCTCATCTCACACACAAATGGACACCGAGGAGCTGATAGTGTTATTACGTCGGTCTGGGGCTGTCTCTTCAACTTTGAACTGTTAGCAAACTACAGCCGTGGCTTCACTCAAACTGCCCATGCCTGAAAACACTATGTCACTCATACACAGAAAAAGAAACTGGCACTGAGCAATGGGCTAGAAAAGTCACGTAATGCTTTATTTCATAATAAGGTAAAAAAACACACTTTCATGATATATACAATAATGGCCGGGGAGGTGGTTATAACGAGAATGTTAGACACCTCCAAGGTGTGGGATGCCACGTAGGATTTGTACAGGCATCCCACACTGAGGGGGTGTCAAACATTCGAGTTTCACTTACCTCCTCGGCTTTTATTTTATATAATCACTGGGAAATGCTTTTTCGCCTCAGCAGTTATATAAAATACAGTTAAATTAACTTACTGCAGATTCCAACTGGCGGAGAACTGCAGCGTGCTGTGTGGTGAAGAGGACCAGAAGAGCAGCTTTTGCGCATGCTCACACACTTTATAACCCATGGGTTATAATGGAAAATTATAACCCCCTTCCCCTATGGGAAGAAGCGGTTGCCAGTTATTATAAGTTATTTACAAAAGTATAGTACTGCATTTCAGTAATAGAGAGTGCAAGTGTAAGCCCATGGTATCTCAACCGGTTGCACCAAAAGCTTTTTCAAGAGTCTTACAAATGAGGAAGTGGATCCCATTTAAAGCATGGGATTTAAAGGCACAGTGCACAATTTCAAAACAGTTCCGTCCTTAAAAAAAAATACCCCCCCCCATTAAAATAAGCATTTGTCAATGCCGAATGTTGTCTCATTGGCATTGGTGTTCATAGTGCAGGAATTAGAGACACATAGTAGGTATGGTAGCGAAGTGTTGAACTGGTGCCAACCCCACCTCCACCCTGCAGAGACTGACAGGTGTTGGGGTGTGTCTTTGGGTCATCAGCTATAACACTCTTGCCATTTTACCTCACCCTACCCTGTAGACATTGACAAGTGTTGTGGTGTGCTTTGGGGTCTTTGGGCCTTATACTTACCCCATTCCATAAGGAAATACACTAAGGTGGGTGCAGTGTAGGAGAATGGGGTGAACTTTGGGGCCGAACACTCCATGGCACACCTCGATGCCTGTCATTGGTTGCAGGGTGGGGTTGGGGGTGGAATGGCCAGAGCATTACAGCTGATGATCCCAAGTCACACCCCTGATGCCTGTCAGTCTCTACAGAGTGGTTGGTGTGTTACAGCTGGAAACCCTAACACCGTAGGCGTGTGTTGGTATTTTCACACCAAATTATCAACATGGGCTTTTTGTGACCCCACGTCATGAAGAGCGGCACTATCAGTTTGTTAGCCAAAAGGTAATTTTGCACAGCGACTGCGCCATTTGGGCCACAGTTACGGAAACACATTTTGGGCAGGATGTGAAAAATAACAGCTATATTGTCCATGAGGAGGTGTAAAAAAAATGGCAACGTTGAAAATCTGGAGTGAAAATACAAAAAATTGGTGAAGTCATGAGCATGCATAGAAACTGCACAATGCACGGCTGTAACCCAATTATTTTTGGGATTTTTTTTAACCACATTTTCAACATAGGCATTTTGGGACTTCCCCTCATGAACAGTGGCACTGTGATTTTGTTAATCTGTCCCAAAAGTTGATATCCCATAGCGACCACGCCATTGTGCACCACAAGTGCAAAAACACATTTTGGGCAGGATGTGAAAAATGACAGCTGTACTGTTCATGAGGAGGTGTGAAAAAAAGCCAGTGTTGAAAAACTAGCATGAAAATATAGCAAATTTGCAAAGGTACAAGGGTGTGTGGAAAATGCGCAACGCACGCTTGTAACACAGTCATTTTATGGACTTTCGTCACCAAATTTTCAGCATAGGCATTTTAGGACCTCTGCTCATGAACAGTGTCACCGTCATTTTCTCAAACTGTTGCGAAAACTGATTTCGCACAACGATCGCGCTATTCTGTGTCGGACATGCGAAAACACATTTTGGTCAGGATATGTAAAATGACAGCTGTACTGTTCATAAGGAGGTGTGGTAAAATGCCAATATTGAAAATCTGGGTGAAAATATTACAAATTCATGAAATTCACAGTGTAAATGGAAACTGCACAATGCATGCTTCGTAAACAGCCATTTCTTGATTTTTCACCAAATTTGCAACATATGCTTTTTGAGAGCCCACCTCATGAACATGGCACTGTCGTTTGTTAATCGGTCCTGAAAGGTGATTCTGCACAGTGACTGCGAAATCACCTTTTGGGACCAAATAACGCCACGACAGTGACTGAATTCATGAGGAGGGGTCCCAATAACCCCATGTTGAAAATTTGGTGCCAAAATTCTCCAAATGGCTGAGAGATGCACCAAAGTTGAAAAAAAACTGTTTATGTCATTATACAGCTTACCGGCATTTCTTCAGTTCAGACGCGTTCCCGGTCTGCCGAAGATCGTCATGCCAGACTCTGGAGGTAAGTATGGGGTGACGGGGATGTGAGGAGGCAGGGTACACAGAGGGTGGGAGCGGGTTGGGGGTGGGGGCAGAAGAGACCACAATGGACAGTTTTCTTCTTTTACAGGTAAAAAGAAAAAAAGACAACAAGGGTCGGTTTTCTTTTTTTGCAGGTGTTTGTTTGGTACACTGGGGTGGGCTCCCAGTGTACCACCTGCATAATGGGGAGGAGGACCACAGCCGATGGGGATTGGGCCCCCCATCAGCACAGAAATGGTTGGGGGGGTGCGCATGATGCCGAGGGGGATTGGGCATCCCCTTGGCACTCAGCACACATCAGGGCTGGGGACATTATGCCGAAGGGGAGTGGGCTCCCCCATTGGCAAAATAAACTAGGCAGGGGGGACTGAAGCAGATGGGGATTGGGGCCCCCCATCAGCAAGGAAAGACCATTGGGGGGCGCATGATGCCAAGGGGGATTGGGCACCCCTCGCACACACTTGGAATGGGAGGAGGTGCATCATGCTGATGGGGAGTGGGCTCCCCCATCGGCAAATGAAGTGGCTGCGGCAGTCAGTGCCACCTTGTTTAGGAAAGTGCTTCACCAGCAAGGGCACATCAGGAGGCGTGTTCTGGTACCGCTGCATGATGAGCTTGGCTCTCATTGCAGCGGACCTTTTCTCAGATATGCTCACCTCATTGAGTATTGCTGGTGTGGCGCCTGCATGCTGGCTTATTGGAGCCTGAGGGACGCACCTACTGATGCGTGCCCTGCATTCGCCCACAGTGACCGCACCTCCAAATCTGCTATTAACGTAATATGTTGGCTGACGTGCTCGCGCGAGCCAACATAAAAAGGATTAGGCACCCACTTACTGATAATAATATTAATGCAAGGAACCATTTTTACATCAAGACCCTAAATACTGCCATTTTGTTCTACCTCATACACAGTTTGCAATCCTGTGATATGTGTTATAGATCCAGTCCTGCACTCAATGGCACTAAGGGAGTTAGATGGCTTAGCACCCCACCAGTGTGATGGTCAGTCAATACTTTTGCTTGCTTCATGACTCTAAGTCGCCTGAAGGGACAGGTATCTGGAAATGAGAAACAGAGGAAAAAGGTAGTTAGTAGGAGGTAAAACCCCATTTTTCACATTACAAATTGATTTCATGAGAGGTAAAATTTCAATACGATCATTCAGCCCAGGGGCATAATGTCCCCCTCTCTGTACCATCCACATAGCTTCACGTTTCAAGATTAACTTTTCTAAATCCCCTCCCCTCTTTCCCAGTGTAATCTTTTCAATTCCATAGTATCTAAAAGTATGCTGGTTCTGATCCTGCTGGGAATTCATATGTACAGAGAGGGCATTAGTTGGATCATTATACTCGATGGCTCTTTGGTGTTCCCCCACTCTTAATTTCAGACTGCATTTGGTCTTTCCTACATAGAAATCTCTGCGGCTGTAGGATGCAAGTTAAACTGTGATTTGAGTCACAGTTAATAAAATGTCTTATTTCAAAACATTTTTTCACATTCATACTGTTCAAATATGGTTCCTCAGGCCTGGAAAGCAGCTAAAGTTATTTCCCTTCACAAAGGTGATTGTCGCGCCTCACCTGGTAACTACTGTCCAGTCTCCCTCCTTCCTATTCTTGTCAGGTTCCAGGAGTTCCTTGTCCTTTCCAGACTCACCCTTTTCCTCACCTCCTCAAATTTCCTCTCTCTCTTCCAAGCTGGTTTTCACAAAAAACACTCCTGTCTTTTTGCTTCTCCGGGTTACTGATGCCATTCTTACAGGCATGGATCAAGGTCACCTTACCAGCTATATTTATAGACCTAGCCAAGGCTTTTGACTGTCTCCCACTCACTTTTTCTCACCAAACATGAACTTGCTAGCCCCCCCATCTGTAAAATGGTTCAAATCTTACTTTACAGGTCACTCCCAATGCATCCAAGCTGGAAACATAATCTCCCCTCCTCTCCCTATTCTAGCTGGAGTACTTCAGGGCTGCATTCTTGGGCCTATCTTGTTCTCAGTCTTTCTAAATGATCTTCCTACTGTATGCTTTTCATCCCAGATCCATCTTTATGCTGACAGCACTATACTCTTTTACATCTGGTCCCTCTACTTCTACAGTGATTGCTCAAATACAATCAGACTTTACTCACATCTTAAACTGGTTCCAGGCCAACCAGATTAAGGTTAATACTACCAAAACAGTATCTATGTTTTTCAGTACCCACCAAAAACTAGCCAAGCTCTCCACTCCCCCCTCCTTCCTAACCCTTGATGGCACCCCCTTGAATACTGTTCCTTCCTACAAGTACGTAGGTGTCTAGATTGACAGCCACCTTGATTTCTCAACTCATGTCATCTACATGCTTTCTAAACCCTTCCCCAAACTTGGTGCTCTCTATAGAAACAAAGATGCCTTCTCCCCTCACTGTTCGGCTGATACTCCTTACTAAAACTATACTTCCTTTATTTGATTATGCTGATATTGTTTATGGGTCTGCTTCTGCATCCACTGTCTCTAGACTGTATGTTCTTTTCAACGTGTTCTGTCACTTCACCTTGAATGTTCCTTTTAGGACTCACCATTGGGCCTTCTACTCCTCACTATCTCTCCCTTCCTTGTCCTCTCACCATTGCCATCACACCTCTATTATCTCTGCAAAATTCTGGCTTGGCCTGCTCCCCCCCCACTTCACCTCCCTCTTATCCCCCTCCCCACTCACAGCCTATTCCCTCCTTTCAGATGATCCTCACTCCTTCACCCTCCACTGCCCCCATTCAAACTCTGGTATGGCCGCTTTCTCCTTCTTCTTCCCTTATCCATGGAATTCCCTTCCCACATCTCTCTGCTCACTACCCTCACTAAACCTAATTAAATGTTCACTCTACTGCACCCCCATTTCCCCTTGCTCCTGCCATCCTCCAGATTAACTTTTATGTGCCGTCTAATCATGGCTAACTTAAGTTTATCTGTTATTCTTAAATTCCCCTAGTCTACCTTTGCTCTTAATCTTCCTTTACTCCTTTCTAACCTGTGTCTACTATGTGTAACCCCCCCGCCCGTATTTATTTTTCTTCTTTTCCTCCTATTTTTGTTTATTTTATTTTTATTTTACCAGGAGAGACACACTAAGCTGAAAGCTCATTTACCGGTGTGACCTGGGAGCACAAGGAAGTTAAGTGACTTGCTCAGGGTCACACAGTATGCAAGTGGGGGCTGTGGGATTCAGGTTTGCAGCTCAGAGCCTTAAACCACTGTGCTATGCTGCCTCTTATGTTATGTCATATTGCTTAATTTAAGTTTTTCATATAACTGGCTACTGCTATTTAGCTTGACTTATATACATTTGTTGACTTTCAGCTTACTTGCAAGTTTGTACTTTTTACTACTTAATCAATCACTCAACCAATCAAAATATTTATCCAGGTGAACATCGTTGAGCAAAGCTCATTTACAAGATGGACATGGTTAAGGCCGGTCAAAATAGAGTTACATACAACAGTGACAATATATCATTAAGGCAGCAAATAAATACAGAACTAATTTAGGGGATGGGCCTGGTTAATACTAGTACACAATAGATTTATATACAACAGTGACAGTGCATCATATGACACAAATAATACAAGGTAGGTGCTCAATGCAGCGGCAGAGTAAAACAGAAGAGAATAGTGAGGGAGGGGAGCTGGGATGGCATGGTGGGTACAGGAGAGCATAAGGGAGGGAGATGGAGGACCTAAGCTGGAAAACAGGTAGCTAGCGTTCAGTTTCAACCTAATTGGGCAGAAATAAATTATTAGACTAGCTTATACCTCCTCAGGCTGCTTTGTAATCTGCTTGCCTCACTGTAATATTGTTACTGTCTTTTATTCAGTCTCATTGTAACCTGCCTGCAGTTTCGACTGTTACCTGCCTGCTTCTCATTTAGGTATGTATTGTACTCCTCTTACCCTTACCCCAGGTTGCACCTGGAATCGAGCCTTGGCTCATTGTGCTTCCCCCAGTTATTAACTTTAAATAATAAATAAAATGACTTGTTTTTTCTATCACTGGGCAGTAGTAACATTTGCCACATGTGAAGCGACCATAAGGTAATGGAGGCAACCATGTCCCTCTTGTAACTGTCTCTGAAGGCTATAAGCTGTGTGTTAGGGTATCAGCTAAATTTAGTGCTCACCTGTAAGTAAATTTAGGTGGGCTGGGACAATAATTATGTAGTACTGGGTCACTGTTAATAATGTTCCAATTTTTAGCTACTATGGCCCAGATTTTCAAAAGAGTTGAGCGTGGCGCAACAGTGTTGCGTCATGCACAACCCACTGATGTGCCCTGGCATGATATTCAAAAGGTAAAAGTACGTGGCACAAATCCCGATGTGCCAGAGCACATCAGTAATGTATGCAGGCGCAGGTGGGGGGGGGGGCCATGCCCATGCATACCCTGCACAGCCCGATATTCCGCCCAGGATGTGCAGAGCCATGCATGCATAACCCCTACCTGCGCCAGCACAAAGTTGATCCAAAAAAAAAAGGAACAACTTATGGCCACCCACAGGTGAACTGCCACATTGCAGGGCACAACACGGCAGCTGCCACCTGTGGGTGGCCACCTGAGCTCCGGCTGCAGCTGGCGGTGCCCCCCCCATGTCTGACCGCGGGCATTTTTAATAAAAAATAAGAATTCTGTCAAATATCCCTGGTGGTCCAGTGGACCGCTGTTTGCCTGATCACGGGCATCTGTATAAGTAACGAAATAAGTCCAATATTCCTGGTGGTCCAGTGGACCACTATCTGCCTGATCGCGGGCATCTGTATAAAAATAGAAATAAGCCCTATATCCCTGGTGGTCTAAGGTGCCCCCCTCCCACCCGCCCACTGGGTCCCGCCCTCCTCCCAGGTCAGCGGCGGGCAGCAGCACCCACCAGCCTCCGCCCGCGCCGCCCGCTGACTTGACCGTCAGTGGGGCTGTCGCCCAGTGGTTCACAGCGTGAGCCAATGAGCATGCAGCCCATACCGCTACACATTCCAGATCATTGAATGAATCATTCACATATCTGGAATGTATAAGTCTGGACTATAGACTGCATGCCCATGGCTCATGCTGTGAACCAATGGTGTACAGCCCTACCGACATTGTCAGTCGATGGCGGAGACAGCAGGCAGGTAAGTGCTGCTGCCCGCTGGCTGACTCTGGGGGAGGCGGTGGGGCTCAGTGGGTGGTGGGAGGGGGTACCTAGACCACCAGGGATAGAGGACTTATTTCTATTTTTATACAGATGCCCGCGATCGGGCAGATAGCGGTCCACTGGACCACCAGGGATATAGGACTTATTTCTATTATTATACAGATGCCCGCGATCGGGCAGATAGCGGTCCACTGGACCACCAGGGATATAGGACTTATTTCTACTTTTATACAGATGCCCACGATTGGGCAGGCAGTGTTCCACTGGACCACCAGGGATATAGGACTTATTTCTATTTTTATACAGATGCCCGTGATCGGGCAGGCAGCAGTCCACTGGACCACCAGGGATATAGGACTTATTTCTAATTTTATACAGATGCCCGCGATTGGGCAGATAGTGGTCCACTGGACCACCAGGGATATAGGACTTATTTCTATTTTTATACAGATGCCCGCGATCGGGCAGGCAGCGTTCCACTGGACCACCAGGGATATTGGACATAGTTCTATTTATTTATATAAATGCCCACAATCGGACTGTGGAGCACATTGCCGGCTGCAGGGGGCATCGGTCCCCGACGCCTGCTGCCTGGCAGGGCGCCTGGTGCAAGTGGTCAGGGATCGGCGCACCTGTATGCAAATGGGGCTATAATGACATGCAAATTGCCCCATTTGCACCTTGCATACATTATGGCTCCATTTGCATGTCAAGTTTTGAATATCGCGGTTGGTGTGCATAGCGCAATGGAACTTGTGCTAGCGCATCCCCATGCTCCACTCTGGCCACTTGCGCTGGTGCAGTGCCACTGTGCCATGCACACTGCGGGTGGCCAGGGTGCGATATTCAATGCTGCTGAGCCATGGCGCAGCTCCGTTGAATATCGCCCAGTCCACACCCCTGCGCAGCCAAGTTGAGCTGCACCCCAGCTTGCGCCACAGCCTGGCGCAGTTTGAATATCTGGGCCTATGTTTCTAATGGCTGTAGGCTGATGGTA
This sequence comes from Neoceratodus forsteri, assembly GCA_016271365.2. Lineage (NCBI taxonomy): Eukaryota > Metazoa > Chordata > Ceratodontiformes > Ceratodontidae > Neoceratodus > Neoceratodus forsteri. Next base: position 500,186,509 of record CM057456.1, read on the forward strand.
CAGCTAGGAGAACATTATCCCCTGGGCTGAATAATCATATCAAAATTTTACCTCTCATAAAATTAATTTGTAATGTGAAAAATGGGGTTTTACCTCCTACTGACTGCTTTTCTCTGTTTCTCATTTCCAAATACCTGTTCCTTTAGGCTATCTAGAGTCATGGAGCAAGTGAAAGGATTGGCTGTCCATCACACTGGTGGGGTGCCATGCCATCTAACTCCCTTGGTGCCACTGAATGCAGGACTAGATCATTAAGTTTGATTAGTTAAAAAATAAATTGTAAATAACAAATATAACAGGATTGCAAACTGTGTATGAGGCACAAGAAATGGCAATAGTTAGGGTCTTGATGTAAATATTCGTTCCTTGCATTAATACTGTTATTAGTAAGTGGGTGCCTACTCCCTTTTTTAATGAGAGTGTGTGGTTTTTCTAAGGATTGAACTAAGTATTGACATTGTGCACTGTGCCTTTAAATCCCATGCAGTTTGTTTTCACCTCTGTTCATTGGCCTTGGAACTGCAATAGTGCCTGCAAGATTATGAGATGCACCCAATTTTTTAAAACCTAAAGAAAATATCCTGCTGCTATAGGTCCCCCTGATGCTATTACCCCTCACACATGCTTCTGGTAAGTCTGCTTAAAAAATCCCTGTTGCTTGTGATTCCCTTGCATCTTCCCTTTTAGAAAGAAAACTTAAAGAATGATTTAAAAAAAATTTTTTATACAGGACTTAAACTTTAGATTGTGAGCTCTTTTTTCAAGTAAAAGCCTATCAGGTCTTATACAAATGAAACAAAATTTCACAGAAACGAATTTTCCCTGGTTGTCTAGTGGCCCACCTACTTCCTGATCGTGGTTATCACTTCTCTTCCCCGCTCCCCCAACTTTGAGACAGTGGCAAGTATTTACCCTCTGTTCACCTCCGCCGCTAGCAGCTGGCTGAAGCATGTGTAATGACTTACATCTAAGTGACTTTATCAATAAAGTCACTCAGATAATGCCAGTCGTTGCATTTGCATAAGGTGGCATCTGGCAACAGAGGTGAGTGAAGGATAAATACCAGCTGCCATCTTGTGGTCAGAGGAAGCACAGAGGTGAAGTGATCATCATGTTTAGGGAAGAGGTGGGCCACTAGGCTATCAGGGAAAAAACAGAAGTAGGAAGCGCTCAGTATTGAGGACTAATGCCATATTTTTTAAAGATCATGTGCGATGACATTTACAGAAATTAAACCTCTCAGCATCATTCATTAAATATTGTTATAACAACAGTGTCTGCTTAGTGTTTTTTATGAAAATCTACCATTTCATACAATTTATAACTATTTATTGTGTGGTCTGTTTCAGTAACACTGCTACATGCTGAGACTTTCTGTTCCCTGTGGTGATCGGCATGTCTCCGCCCTGGTGATGTCATTTGAGGTGCTATTCTCAAGTTAAAGATTTTTATTATTATTTTAAAAAGATGCACACACATAGACATAGTAGTACATATATGTTATGGAACATATTGCAATATTTATTATGACCAGACATCTGCATCAACACAAAAAGACATGGCATAATAGGGCTTGGTGAATATAGACATGAATTGTACAGTATGCAAAACTTAACTTTAATCTGGGATTATAAGGGTCAGGCTAGGTCCCCTCAGCCACAAAGGGAAGGGGGACCTAGAGTTACTAACCTGTGTCACTAACCTGTCATAGCATAATGGGCCTGAACCGACCCCAAGATAGAAAGCTGGAGTGCGTTGTTGATTTATGCATGTAATAATATCAACTATATACAAAATGGCAATCCTTTTCTGAAAGAGGGGCTTATCCATAATGCAGAACAACTACCAAAATGGGATACCATGTCCTTGAAGAGGTAGGGTGAACCCAATCCATGGAGAGAGGGAGATCTTATGAAGTGACCCTGGGGTGAGTGTCATGACAGTACTTCGACTCTAGATAGGGCTGCCAACATTTCTCAAACGGAGCTGTTGAGCCCTCAGCAAAACTAGAGATTCTTTCAAATGTAGCCCCTTGGGCTAATGCCAGGAGGAGCTCATGAAAGATCGGTATTTCGGAGGTTCTCCATCTCATCAGAATAAGTCTTTTGGCAACAGCCCCCACTGCTGTGGCACATTGGGCCCCAAGACTATGTTTCGGTGTGGAAAGTCGACCACACCCCAGGAGAAGGAGAGGAGGGGCCAGAGACAACCTTGGGAAATATCTCTTGACACATATCCTGAATTGCTGCACAGAAGGGTCAGAGGTTAGGGCAATCCTAGAGTATATGGAACAGATGTGCCCCATGGTTACCACACCTCCAACAAGTGTCGGTCGAGATAAGTCCCATTTTCTTAAGTTTGGCGGGGTCACAGTACCATCTGTGAAGGGTCTTGTTCATAATAAGATGGGTCCATCAGTCCCGGTAGGCAGTATGGATTCTTGCACACCCATGTTCCCGCTGTTGCTACGAGATTGGAGTCTGCAAGTCTTTCTCCCACTGAGCTCTGGCAATTTGGGATGGGTCTGTGGAAGCATCCCTGAGGGCAGTATAAATCCTGCTCGCTCTATTCCTGGTGCACTTCCCCCAAATACTCATAGGGTGGGGGCATTGATGCACCCCTTTACTTTGGGGGGTATTGGCTAAGTGGGTAATGGTGTCCCTAATTTGGAGATATCTCCAAATATGGGTGGCCGGAAGATGATATCTGGTTTTAAGGGCCTCAAAAGTATCAACTGTGTAAGAACCTGGGAATAATAAATCATGTATCAGGGAAATACATTGAGCATCCCATAGCTTCCAATAGATTGTGCAATTCCCTACCTTCAGGGCGTGATTGTTCCAAAGGGGCATATATTTCCACAGTGCTGGATCCTGTCCTAGGAAGACGTGTAATTTCCTCCAGTATTTAATTGATACCTGGATGGAGGGAGAGAGGCCAGGGGATGAGTTTTTCTTTTCATACAGAACCACTGCTGGAGAAGGAGCCTGCACCAATGATGCTTCCAAAGGGAGCCAGATCGGAGAGGCCTGTCTGATTTTGGAGAACCATCTGGTAGTCTGAGCTGAAACATATGCCATATAATACCCTTGTAACCATGGAAGTCCCCAACCTACCTTACTCCAATGCTGCCATAATTAAAGTTTGCTAAATCTGGGTAGGGACCCCTCCCAGAGGAAGTTGCCCATCAAAGCCTCCAATTTCTGGAACCATTTCTGTGGGATAGGTGCGGGTAGGTGAGCTAACAAATATAGCATCTTGGGAGCTGCCATCATTTTGATGGAATCTATTTTGCCCGCTAATGAAAGCCTCAGGGCCTTCCATCTCTCCTTGTCCTGCCTGAGAGAATCTAGTAGAATGGAGAGATTGACTGAGAGCATTTTTGCCAGATTTGGATGTAGGATGATATCAAGATATTTAATGCTGTTAGGATACCATTTTAGCCCTAAAGCAGTGAAATCTTCTCCAGAGGATACAGACTTCAATGAAAGGATCTCCGTTTTAGACTGGTTCAGCTTAAGACCTGACACCCTAGTAAAGTGAGCCAAAATATTGAAGATACCCCAGATCACTTGAGGAGTGTACTCTGTAGTGATGAGGAGATCACCTGCATATAGGAATGTTTTGAAGTTAGTGCCACCCTCCTGTATCAAATCAAATCAAATCTTTATTTATCCAGGCGATCATCATTGAGCAAGCTCATTTACAAGATGGACCTGCTGTTGTCCAAGACAGTTATACATACATAGATTGAGAATACAAAGTACAACATGTGCAAAGAGTTACAAACAAATTTACAGAAAAGTGGTAGGTGCACGATATACATTCCAAGCGTTCTTGTAGGAACATACATGCATCACTCAGCTTTGCTGTGGTATATACAGCAGTATACCAGGAATGAAATGAGATTCTTGGAGCGCAATGGCCAGGGGTTCTATAGCTAGGACGAATAAGAGGGGGGTGAGGGGACAGCCTTGTCTTGTACCCTTCTGCAGTTGGAATGGCGAAGACAGAGTGCCATTAGTCAGGACTGAGGCCATGGAGGAAGCATGTAATAGTTTTATCCAACAGATAAAACTTGGTCCCAAACCGATTATGGAAAAGGTGTGGAACAAGAAGGACCATTTGTCTGAATCAAAGGCCTTTTCGAAGTCTATGGCTACAGCTACGGAAGGCTCTTTAGACATTTTGGTATGATGCATTAATGAAACCAGTGTTCTGTGATGGTCAGACCCTAAACGGCCTCTAACAAATCCTGCTTGGGAAGGATGAATCAGGCCTGGTAGAAGGCATTCAAGCCTACCTGTCAGCACTTTGGCCAAAATTTTGGCATCAGCAGTAATAAGGGAGATGGGCAATAACTGCTGGGGGAAAGTAAATCTTTCCCCTTCTTGGGGAGAACCATGATAGTAGCTTCTCTCATGGAGGGAGGTAGACGCCCTGCAGTCTTGAAATGCCTGGACCAAATATGGGGCCAGGTTAACTCCACAAACTCTTTACAGGTCTATGGGCAATCCATCTCCCCGGGGCTTTATGAGGGTTCATAGATTTAATTGCCCCATCCATTTCTTTCACTGTTATAGGGGCTTCTAAAAGTTTAGTGTCACTTTCTGGGAGTCTAGGGATAGGTAATGAGGCTAAAAAGCCTTGGATTTTAAGTGGGTCAGGGGGATGAGGAGATGCGTATAGCTGCTCATGAAACTGGGTCATGATCTCATTCACTCCTTTCTTAAAGTGACATTCTACCCCATTCTTTTCCACTAAAGCGTGCATTGTCCTGGATGCTTGTTGGTGCTTTAGACAATATGCCAGAAGTTTGCTGGCCTTCTCCCTACCTTCCCAATATGCATGCCACATCTGTCTTAGATTCAACTCAGCCTGACGGGTTAGAGGGGCATTAAGGGAAATTCTTGCACTGGCCAACTGTGCCAGTAGCATCCGGGATGGAGCTTGAGATTTGAGAGATTTGTACTGGGATTCCAATATATATAGTTGTTTCTCTAAGGTCCTTTGGTCTGCCTCTCGGTGACACTTCCTGGCAGATGCGAAGGCAATTATTCCACCTCAGATAGTTGCCTTGAAAGCCTCCCAGAGGGTCGAGTCATACACGTCCCCATTGTCATTGTTACTCTAGTACTCCACCATTTCAGGACCTAGCCATTCCTGGAATTTTACATCCTCCAGCAAGAGAGAGTCCAGACGCCATGAAGAGGTCTGAGGGGGATCTTGCTCATGTCTAATCACTAGCTCCAGAGGAGCACGGTCCAAAACAAATATCAGATGCGTAGTGGAGTTAACAACCTTATCATATAACTTGGAAGAAATAAGTCAGAGGTTGATTCTGCTGGATGATCCATAGGTCTGAGAGAAGCATGCATAATCATGCACCCCCAGGTGTTGTGTTCTCCAGGCATCCAGCAACAGGTACTCACTCATTAGCCTCTGGACTGCTTTCTTAGCCTGTCTGTGGGGTTCAGGGGCTTTATTGCTCCTATCCATTGAGTGATCTAGTGCTAGGTTGAAATCATCTCCCAGTAGTACTGGAGCCTTTTTCATGTTAAAGTCGGTAAGGACCTGATTGACAGTATGAAAGAAATGAGGGCAGTCTTGGCTGGGGGCATAAATATTAGCCAAGATCAGAGGGCCCTCCGGGGTCTCCATTTCGGCTATGATCCATCTCCCATCCTTGTCATGGATGTGCCCCTTCAATTTCCACCCCACATTTTTCTGAAATAATATGGAAATTCCCCTTTTATGAGATGTGGCTGCACTGTGAAGCTCTTCAGCCACCCACCCTTGTTTGAGCTTCCTTGCCTCCCCGGAGGAGAGTTTTATTTCCTGTAGGAGCGCTACCATAGGGCCTAATTTTTTCAGATGGAGCAGAACCTTTTTTCATTTGACTGGCAGGTTAAGCCCTCTTACATTCCAAGAAATAAGCCTAACCTCCATCTGGCCCAGAGTATAACATGGCTGAAAATAATTGTGACAGGAATCCCCAATTAGTGGGTATATATCTGGCAACACTTCCCTGCCATCTCCCTCTCCTCCTGCACCAGGGTCAAGTCCCGGCCCCAGTCTTTGGATTGCCATATCCACTAACCTAACAAGGTAGTTCAAACTTTCCATCATAGAACATTTGTACCTCAAACATAGGTACTAACAATAACAGTAATAGTAAAAGAAAACAACTTATAACACCACCATTCTCCCTCCCCTCCCTTTTACATTAACCATTCCCACATCTGACCAGCATCTGCTGCTTGTATGAGCTGACTCGCAGCCCAGATACCAGCAGAGATCGCTGGGAGGTGAGTATCTTCTTAAGTGCATCAAGAGAGAGAGGACAAACCGAAGTCCTGGAGTCTCCCTTCACATTTCCCACATTCCTTACAAAATAGTCCTTTCTGCAAGAATGGACTATTGGGCTGCCACCCATCAAAATTGTTGTGCCTATTGGCCAAGCCCTGCCCCATGGTCCCTAGCTCCTTCTCTGGGAAGCGGATTATATGGGGAGCCACAGGGGTATCGGCATGTGAGTCCTCCGCCATCTTTCCCCTACTCTGAGAAAAGCCCCGATGGCCCAGCTGCGGTTCAAATGGATCAGGGTGGAGGCTGCTTGGGTTAGGAGGTGTAGTGGTCAAAACAAAAGCCATACCTATGGCTTGACATACCCCCAGAATTCCCTGCCAACCTCCCTTGCCCTAGAGGGGCTGGCAGGCCCTTTGATTAAACACCCCTCCCGACCCTGGTGCCCCGTCCCCCAAAAAGGGAGTGGGGGTAAGCATTTGAGAAACCCATAGCATTATAATACAACATACATAAATTATCAACAGCAAAGTAAATGCAGGCCACCAGGCGGGGCAGGGGGGGAATAAACCCAGGACTATTTTAAAGCAAAACCGAACCTGACGGTATACTAAACCCAGTTAAAATCACCAGAGAAAGCTTTTACCAAGAAGAGTAAACAATTAGAGTCAGCCCACCGACTCAGCGGCAGAAATTTGTACTGACGAGGACCTCGTGTGCAACAACATGGCAGGCAGGCTGTCGGTGGGTAGAGAGGCCTTGAGGGGTGCATCAACTGCTTCCTCTGCCCATGAAAGGCTTCTTGCTGCCTGGGATTTGTTCTCCTTAGCATTCGATCTCCTGGGAGGCAATGGCAAATCTTGTGGAGGACCGTCAGTAGGTGGATCCATCAGAGCCATAAATTGGTTGTTGCTCATGTCCGGTTTATGAGAGTTTTGTAAGACAGTTGAATCAGGGCTCTCACTGCGGCTCCTAGAACAGAGCTGGGGAGTTTTGTCAATGTGCGCCCCTTCTATCCATGCCCTTCTTCTGTTCTTCCTTTTGCTGCCCGGGGATTTACAAGGAGATACCTGGCTGGGTGTATGAGGATCCTTAGCTGGCTCAGAATCATGTGTAGGATTTCCGATGCTGGTCTCCTGCGATGCGGTCTCCATCTGGGAAGGCCTAGCTGATAAGGCCCAAGGGCTGCCGTAATCTTGTAGCCTGCCCCAATTCAATTTAGGGGCCTGTGCTGCAAGAAAGGTCTCTGCAGCTGTCGGGTGATTAAATACCCATGGGGAACCATTGAAAACCACTCTGAGGGAGGCCGTGTGCCTGAGGGAGTACTCAAGCCTAAGTTCAGCACAAGCTCTGCGCACTGCTGTAAAGACCCTGCATCTCATTGTCACCTCCTGCGAATAGTCAGCGAAAATCAGAATTTTGTGCCCCTTCCAAAGGAGCTCTTTCTTTGTGTGGGCCAATCTTATAATGCTTTCCCAGTCTTGAAACTGGAGGAAACGGGCTAGGATTGAGTGAAGGTGGCCTCCTGGTGCAGGGTGGGGTGCCAGGGTTCTGTGGGCTCTATCAATCTCTGGTGGGACCCCGCAGTGCCAGTCCAGTATAGAAGGAAGCTGTTTTTGCGAAAACAGAATGTTGTCGTTCCCCTCACAGCCCTCCGGGAACCCCAAAAACTGGAGGTTATTCCGGTGGCTGTGATTCTCCAAATCTTCCACTCTAGACCATAACATGTGGACTAATCTATCTTGCTCCTGCAGCCATCCTCCGCTTCTGCAAGTCTGTGCTCAGAGACACAGGCACTTTGGGTAAGGTCAACAATATCAGATGTGTTCTTTTTTGTAAATCAAATCCATGTTGTCCATTCGATGAAGGATCTCAGCAAACATCTGCTGAATTTCCGACAGGTTACCCTCAGGCTGTGTTGGTGTTGGAGCGGAATCCATCTCGGTGATCTATCCCTGTAGTGAGGCGCGTGACGGAGCAAAGAGCGAAAAGGTAAAAACTCAGTATTTCCAGCAGCCAGAGGACTGATCGAGGATTCACCAGACGGGTGAGTACTGTATATTTACACTTACTACTATAGTCGCGCCATACTGCAGAAAGATCAGGATTTAATAAGGATTTTTAGTGGGTTTAAGAGAGCTCAGGGCTCAGGCATCCATTCCGTTCAGCTGCTGGCCACGCCCCCCTTGGGGTGCTATTCTCTTTCATCTATACATAAGCTAGGGAGACTGTCATATTGCTGAGATCTGCCTCCACCCAGAGTAGCAGTAATGGGGGTGGTCTGCACTCTGGGAAGCTATAACCACTCACCAACCCTCCCTGTGGCTTGGAACCTTTACCAGCAGTTAACACACAGTCATTATGTAGCACTAATAACATGAACACTCCTTTCACACTTACCACCAGGGTCTGGCCATCAGCAATATCCCTGGACACCCCTGCAAAGGCAAAGTTAGCAAATAAATGTACACTTCTGGTACTGTGACCCACTAATAACATGCACATAGGCCAGATTAAATGTGAAACAACAATCAGATTTATTCAGGGGATGTGAACAATGAAGGGACATGAATTTAGTTAAATAATTGGTGTTCTGACTAAATTCAGGTTCTTGGCATGCACTTTTTAGTCCCAAAATAAACAGTTTTACAACACTGGGTACCCAGGATGAAATGCTGACTAGCCAGAGGCATTGCCTGAGGTGGCCGGTGTTACGGCTGTTGTTGGGGCCCTTGATGGAAAGAAAACAAGGTGATTATTTGTAATCCTGACCGGTTGTGCCAGTCTTGTGAAACCCAGAATTTTAAAGAAGAAATCAGATGGTGCCACAGATAATTAAGTGGCTTGTTACAGGGAGCTACCCTGGTTGTACTCACGCTACCAGTTGGCTGTGATGTGGCTGGCGATATGGAGACTGCATGTTGATCACTGACAAGCATGGGGAAGCAGGGCCATCATGACACATCTCCTCTTCACAGCCTTTCCCTCCAGGTGGCCACAGCCTGTTAGTTGTTTCTGTGCAGAAGCTGGATCCCCAAAGCTGGACTCTCGCCGAGGACAGTCTCTGGTGGAGGCAGTTGGTCTGGGCTGGAATGGCAAAGGCCCATGCATGATGAGCATGTTGGCAAAGTTCAGTTTTGGTTTACTGGAGAAACCTCCAGCTGGTATAACAAATCAGGTCATGAACAGGCAGATCTTGACCCATGAAGAACATTCAGCAAATTTAAATCAAACAACATTAACTTTTTGCTATTACAATAGATTCACTGAGCAAACCTCTCGATCCAATATCAGTCTCGCACACTAGCTGGGTCGAACGCTTCACAGGAGCAAATCTTTGGTCTAAATCACAAGTAGTGCTTTTAAACTCTCTGATACTTTCTGCCACAGACTTGGTCATAACTTGGATGATTCTGACTTCTGTAATCAGGCAGTCCAACACAGAGAAAGCAGTGGCAGGGAGGCAAGTTAGGCCTCTTCCCACAGATTCCCCTAAGCTCTGTTCAGGGAGCCACTGCTCGAAGGCTCAAGCTCACACTTCAGCCTCCAACTCTAACTGATCCCTGTCTCTTACAGTTCAGGGTATTTCCCAGGGATTCCGAAGTTCAGGTTGGCTGGGGAAGCTGTCAGTCACAGACTGGACTTCCCCTTCAGTTCAGTTTAGGCACCAACCTAAAAACTACAAAAACTACAGATTTCCTTCTAATAAGGCACTTGAACTAAGGACCCCTCTAGGTCCCCAGAGTCCCATTGGCCAATTTATTGGAAGTCCTGGACCAAACATGGTGACTCCCATTCTGAAAGGCAAACTGCAAGGAAAGCAGGTTAAATAAACTTCTCTAATTCAAAATGTAACAATACACTGGAGGTAGATATGTACAGTTCTCATTCAGGCTCCCTCTGCACTATTATCGACTGCAGAGTGGAGCAAATCAAAGCAGCGTCTGGCCGGTCACAAGCATTAAATCACTTGGATCAAGCCTAGACCATTCACTATATACATATTGGCTAGATTCTTAAAGGGACAGACGTGGAGGCACAGCATGGCACTCACATGCAAATAAACAGAAGCAAAGCAGATACCCCTGGATCCATTACCTCTACAAGATGTCAGCCTGGCAGTGGGCATGAAAGAGCCCAGGAAGACATTAAGGCAAACCCCATATTGGTGAGGGGGGGGGTTACACTCTTCCTTGCCTGGAAAAATATGGTGTCCACATACATGTGATATGTCCAACTTGCTTAAGAGGGAGATTTGGATCAAATTAGGAGGGAGATTGGCCTGCTAGTAGGGAGATGCCGTAACGTTGTGCATTTGTCCTTAAATGGCATCAAAAACATAAGAGAAAAGTCATTACAAAAAAGTAATGCATTTCATTTCGTAAAGAATAAGCACTAAAAAGAATAAACAACTAGTTATATAAAGTTATCAGATTTATTTATTTATTTAGCTTTTGTTGACTGGGTAAGTGCACTAGACAAATCCTGCCTATTTTCAGGCACGACCCAGGGAAGGGGGATACAGATGAATGCCAACTGACCTTGAACCAGATTAAGCTGTTGGTGGTATTTTTTTTTAGTGAATGAGGGAAATTTGGCCAGGACACCAGGGAAATTCCCCTACTCTTTTCGATAAGTGCCATGGGATCTTTAACATCCACCTGAACTAACACCAATCCAGGCAGATGGGACCTCGGTTTAACGTCTCATCCAAAAGATGGCACCTCAGAAGTGCAGCAGCCCTCTCATGCTGCACTACAGTGTCAGTATTGGGATATTAACCCAAGTGCCAGATGTGGGAACTGAACCCACAGCCCTCTGATCTCCCGGCCTCAGAGGCGAGTGTGCTACCTACTGAGCCACTGACACTGTCTGTTGTGCATGATACATTGTGCATCACTGATTTAATTTTATGTGTCTTTATCTGCCCAAAAAAAAATGGATATTTTGAACAGAATTTTACTTAAGCAGGAGATTTTGTTTCCCAGGAGGGAGGGAGGGTGTTCAGTAAAAAAAAACAGGAGTCTCCTGCGTAAAGAGGGAGATATCACATGTATGTGTCCACATCAAGTCTATACTGTATAAACAGTTCTATCTATAGAATAACTATACATGAATATATACAGGTTGCAACCATGACAACAAATTTTCATATCTGATGCATCATTGTAGTAACCTCCTGCACACTAACCCACATGATTGGGGGTCTAAACCTATAAGCTAACCTTGTGCTGTGTGGGGAGTGATCACTAAAGTACTGACTAGAGGGCTTGATTATTAACTTGGAAGTTGCAGTATAGTCTGTTTTTCAAAGAGAATTTGCTGAAATGTAAACCCTTGTATACGAACATGCAAAAGTTGCCAACAGCGAAAGGCTATCTTGGTCTATCTAGGCTGATCGAGATTGCAGCTAGGTCCCTATTCAGCAGCTGCCCCACTCCCCTTCCTTCCCTTTACCCTCCCCTTTGCCCTGTCCCACGCCTTCCTGAAGCACTCCACTGTGTTACATGCCACTACCTCAGCTGACAGTGCATTCCACTTTGCCACCACCCTCTCCATAAAGAAATGCCTCCTCACCTCCCTCCTGAATCTAGCCCCCTTCAATCTCATGGCCCTAGTGTCTCTGCCCACCCTCCTGCTGAATAGACCCTCTGCGTCTGTTTTGATTATCCCCTTCATGTATTTGAAGGTCTCAATCATGTCCCCCCTGCCCCTCCTCTCTTCCAGTGTGTACATGTTTAACTCTCTTAGTCTGATCTCATATGACAATTCCCCCAGGCCTTGAATCATCTTCATTGCCCTACTGTGCATCCCCTCCAGCATCCTAGTGCCCTTTTGTAGGTACGCGCACCAGTACTGCAGGCAGTATTCCAGGTGGGGTCTAACCAATGATCTGCATAACAGTAGAATAACCTCCCTTCTTCTCAAGGCAATGCCCCTTGCAATGCACCCCAGCATTTTGTTGGTCATTGCTGCTGCCTTTCTCCATTGTGCAGAATTTTTCATTGCTTCTGTGATGAGCACCCCCAGATCCTTCTCCTCTTCTGTTACTTCCAGCCGCACCTCCCAGACAGTAGCTTCTCTTCAGATTTATTGTTCCAAAGTACAGTACCTTGCATATTTTTGCATTGAAAAACAGGATACACCCTAGGTTACTCAAGAATTTGGCTGAACAACTTGCTGGCCCAGTTACAGTATTATTTCAGAAATCAATAATTGAAGGAGAGGTCCCTGAAGATTGGAAACAAGCAAATGTGATACCTATATATAAGAAAGACCCCAAACAAGAGGTTAAAAATTATAGACCCTTTAGCCTTACCTCGGTTCTGGGAAAGGTACTGGAAGGATTTATTAAGGATTTTATTACGGAGCACCAATATAGGACCGGTAATGTTGACTATGCACAACATGGCTTTGTTAAGGGGAGGTCTTGTCAAACAAATCTATTGGAATTTTATGGGAAAGTAAACCAGGCATTAGATGAGGGTAGTTCCGTGGATGTTATCTTCTTAGATTTTGCCAAAGCGAGATCACGTGATGGTCTGGGCTTGCTAGCTGCTGTTTCTCTCGGCTCCGGCCCCCCCACCTGAAAACCTAGTATAATCTGGCATTTTCTGGCTTATACTACTGGGGATTGTCTCAATAATACTGTTCCTGTACACCTAACGGAGCTTTCTGGCAATTTTTCTGGTGTCACTACTACTTTAAAACACTGTAATGGAGATCGAAATGAAGACGGCCTTGCCCAGACACACACCCCCGGTCTCGCCCGATAAACAGACGAAGAAAGCAAAACCTCTCCAGCAATCTTCTGCCAAGTAACCGGGTGCGCTGTCAGCTTCTGTACCACTCTCAGAAGAGCGCTTCTTGCAAGAACTGCAACCGTTCAAAGAGACCCTTCAGGATATTGCCACCGATCTTAAAAACATCCATTCTGAGATGGCGGACCTCAGAACTCGAACGGCAGATACTGAGGCATGTACCTACTCCCTAGAAGCCTGGAGAGACAGAACTGACCCAGACATTACAAAACTCAGGCAACAAATCACTAAATCACAACTTAAGACCGAAGACCTAGAGGGGCGCAGTAGGAGGAACAACATCCTGATCTTTGGGCTTCCAGAAGGGACAGTTCCGTTTATGCAGAAATTTCTCTCCAAGATCGTGGGCCCTTCCCCTCATAACCATACCTATTTAATAGAAAGAGCGCACAGGTCCTTACGCCCGAAGCCAGAGGAGTCTGCCTCCCCTCGTCCGATGATTATTCGCTTCCTTAACTAACTGGAAAAGCAACATATCCTGTCAAAAGTCAGAGAGTTACAAGCAATACACTGGGAGGGCAAGCGACTAAGGATAACTCAGGACCTGCCCCTTGAAACCAGGCAGAAACCAGGCAGAAGAGAGCCTCCTTTCATTCAATAGTCAGCAAGCTGATAGTTGCCAGCATTAAGTTTTGTATGGCTTGTTTGCAGGTCTTGGTGGATGGAGTATGGCTTTCCTTTGACTCTGCTGACCAGGCCCAGGCTGATCTGTGCAAGAAACTGCCCTCGTTATTTAAATCGTAGGGCTGGGGTCCTGTTTTCTAATTACCAAGGAACACTGCTGTTTCTAACTGTCTAAATCTCTTTTCAGCTGGCTTACCATTGAGGTGTCCGGTCAAAGAGATGTCTTTGTGTGGGGAGTTTTCCCGCTGTGGAGAGGATGGTGACAGACTGAGAGGGAGGCGAGCAGTGGCCTGTATGCCTGAGTGAACCCACGCTGCAGCGAGGCACCATTTTCCTGCAGACTTTTTTTGTGCAACTAGCTATTTCCAGTGGGGATTGTTTCATGGGCAGCTTGGCCCGTTACCAATCTGGTTCCCCTTGGAAACAGTCGCATATTCAAGGAACTGCTCGATTCATTTACTCCTCCTTGTGATATCTCTATCTTGCTTTATGCAAATAAGTCTGGAAATACCTCCTTATATCTCCCTCTCTGCTCACTATTATTTCTCTCTCTTCTGGCTGCCTCTCGATTATAATACATTTCTGGTTTTGTTATATTTAGAGTGATGGCCATGCTTAACCTTAACACGAAGTGTCTCGCTTTTCTCGATTCTTCCCTATTGGACTCCTGTCCTCCTTTCCATGTTCTTTGTTCATGACCTTTTTACTTTATCACCGTTCTCTTTCGTATTTCTATCTCAACCCTTTCAACTAACTCTCTCTGCAGTCCCGTTTGTTCTGCACCTATCTCTTTCTCTGTGTTATCTCTTTTAGTGTGTCTGGTGCTGACTTTGCTTCTCTCTTGTTATGCTGACAGGAATACAGCTTTGCTCATGAGGGGTGCTGGGCTTTAATGTTTATATGGGGCATCTCTGTTTTTGGATAAAAACTACTTTCAGTATCTTTTCTTCGAGGTTTGTGAGGGGCCGGAGGGAGAGGACATTGGCTTGGGAGTAATCCACCACATGTCCTGAAGTATGAGGGGATGTACCCTAACTACTCTCGTCCTTTGTTTTATATCATATGGCATTATGGGGATCATTTTTGGTTTCTTATGTCGGTTCACATTAATGCCTAAATTAGTGTCAGTGGTTTATTTAATGCATGAGCCTGTTAACTTCAGTTCTGTATGCCTAGATAGAAGTTTAGAGGGTAGTTTTAATAGGGTACTTATGGGCTCTGTACCATTCAGGAGCAATGAGGCCTTTCAGTTGATTTCGAGGTTGGGTAGAGGGATATTTGTAAATAGTTATAAGGGGGTTGGGTTTATGGGGGGGTACTAGATAACCTTGGTGCTCCGCTGCTCTCCACTGTTAATGTTGGGGTTTCCCCTTACTTTACAATTGTCTTAATGGGTGAATTTATGTTCAAGGTTTTTTTTTCTGGATCTCGTGGGAACACCAGTCTTATAGTTTACTTGCTGCATTGGCTGGGGGGGAAATATTGGTGCACTTCTTCACTACAATGGTCTGGCTATGTATGGGGCACTATAGACTCCAATGGCTAATGGTCTGAAAAAGTTTATAACCTGGAATGTAAGAGGGGCTCGTGATCTTAACAAAAGAATCCAGATCTTAAAACATTTATCATTTCTGCATGCCCATATCTCCTTCATCCAAAAAACCCATCCTCTATCTGGGGAAGCAGTGGGCTTGCGTAGATTGGAGACTGGGCAAGTTTTCGCTTCCGGTACTTCATCCTCCAGTGGTGGCACTGCCATCCTAATTCACAAGTCAATCACCTTTCAACCCAAAATAATAATTGCTGACCCTCAAGGGAGATATGTATTAGTTCAAGGATTATTGGATTGCACTGATTTAGTCCTTGGGAGTGTGTATGGGCCTGTGGGGGGAAATTCTGAATTTTTTCAGGATTTACTGAATGAACTACAAAAGTTTTCCGCGCTTCCCTTAATTCTTGGGGGGGATTGGAACCTACCACCCACGCAGGACTCAGATAGATCTAATTCCTCGCTCAAGTCCCCCTCCAATGTCCAGAGGGCTTTCGCTGAATTTCTAGATTCCACCGGACTGTGCGACCCTTGGCGCCTGCTAAATCCCAAGACCCGCGCCTTCTCATTTCACTCTATGGTACACTCCACCTGGTCCCGGCTGGACTATATTTTACTCAGCTACACTCTTATACACGGTCTTAATGACTCTGCCATAGAACTGATTGTCATATTGGACCACGCTGTGGCCTGGGTCACTGTTATGTTAAACCAAAACCTCCAAATGGATTCAGTATGGCGTTTAAATAAGCAGCTCTTAAAGGAGGACTATGTTATTACTAGGATCTCTGATTTGATTCAACTTTTTATTGCAAATAATCAGGGTTCAGTCACAAGAATGGATCATGAATGGTGTGCCTTGAAATGCTTTCTGCGTGGCGAGTTTATTAGGCTCTCCTCCACCCGTAAACGAAAAAGAGAGGCTACCATCATCTCACTTCTGGATCAGATCCGTACACTCGAGCAATCTCTCACCTCTTCTTCCTCCCCTGTTTTGCTAAAATCATTACTGAATTTAAGGAATCAGTATTCCCGTCTAGTACAGGAAAAAAGCAGAATTTCTCATACTAAGAACTAAAGCAAAATATATGGAGCAAGGTGAGAAGGCAAGTCATCTCCTAGCCTTGCTCCTGAGGAAATTAGAGGCATCTAGATTTATTTCCTCCATCAATGATCCGGACGGAATTACCAAAACACATCCAAGAGACATAACTGCTGTTTTCAGACAGTTCTGTTCCTCTCTCTCTATAGTCAACGTCCCGCATCTCTGTCACAAGCTGATTTGTTAGAGTATCTCTCCGCCTCATCTTTACCTACTCTCTCTCTCACACAGCAATCCCTTTTATCTACTCCAATATCCCTCCAAGAGGTGTTATCGGCTATACATAATCTCATGTTGGACAAGGCTCCCGGTCCAGATGGTTTCCCTTTGAATTTCTATAAGGTTTTCCCCAAAGATCTCACTCCCTGCCTGTTACGTCTGTATCAATATATGCTTTCAGGGCAAACTCAAGATCCATCCCTGTTGGAAGCCTCTATTATCCTTCTCCTTAAACCAGACAAGCCACCCCAATCTCCTGTGAGTTACCATCCTATCTCTCTGTTAAATTGTGATATTAAAATCTTAGCCAAGATACTCGCTAGTAGAATCGAACAAGTCTGGACTCAGCTTCTCAGCGCAGAGCAAATCAGATTTGTGTCAGGAAGAACCACTGCTGATCATCTTTGTAAATTGTTGTATCTGGTTCAGGTGGCCAAAACCTCCCCTTCCCCCATGGCATTGATATCCCTTGATGCAAAAAAAGGATTTGACAGGGTGGATTGGAATTTTTTGTGGGCTATGTTACAGACAATGGGTTTCCCTAATAATTTTATTAAATGGATTCAGGCTTTATATTCCTTCCCTCAGGCTAGAATACACTGCAATGGTGTACTCTCTGAGGTTTTCCCTCTCTTTTCGGGTTCGCGACAAGGTTGTCCTCTTTCTCCTTTTCTCTTTAACATATATCTCGAACCCTGCTTAGGCGGCTGAAATCTTCCCCTTTAATTTCTGGTATTCCAATAGGCAATAGGGTCCCTGTGCTTTCAGTTTATGCAGACGACATATTGCTTCATCTCTCAGATCTGGTTTCTTCTTTAACAGAAGCATTGCATATTATTGATACTTTTGGGAAATTCTCGAACTATAAACTCAATATTAGCAAAACAGAAATCTTCCCCCTCAATTGTCTAACATATAGCTCAGCTTTCAGGGAGTTTGGTATGAAATGGACCCCTAGATCCATTAAGTATCTGGGTATCCATATTACCTCGGACTTATCTTTACTCCGCAAATTTAATCTGGAGGATTTGTGGCTTAATATTCAGCAGGATTTATCAAGATGGAAAAAGCTTCCTCTTTCATTATTGGGCAGAATTAATACCATCAAAATGAACATTCTACCCAGATTGTTTTATCCACTAAACATGTTGGACGTTTGGTTACCATTGTCTTTTTTTCAGCGCATGCATTCTGATGTTAACTCCTTTATCTGGCAGGATAAAGCTATTAGAAGATCTTATCTTAAGCTCTCCCTACCTAAAGAGTTGGGAGGCTTGCGTCTCCCTAACTTCTTATTTTATTACTGGGCTTGTCACCTCTATAAGTGTGGGAAGTGGCTTTCTTTATCAGAATTCTTTAATCATCATGAGTATGTCCCAATCTGGTTGCATATTGAGTCGAATATTCTTGCTGCACATAATTTATCTCCTTCCTCACTTTTTTACACACCCATCAAAAATTTACCAAAAGCTCTGCAGTCTTTCCCGATTGGCATTTCATTAAGAGTTCTCTCTCAAATGTTCAGTTTTTATAAGGTAGTCCCGAGCTCTGATTTCTCTCAGCCAATCTATGCCAACTTGAATCTCAAAATAGGTGGAGCTCCTATATCTCGGTGTTGGTTATCTCTCCATCCCGATCTCACTGTGGCTGACTTTTACTCACAGAATGCTATTTTATCTACAGAAGAGATTCTCACTAAATTTGAATTAACGTCACGGGCTGCCTTTCAAATTTTTCAGCTTAAACACTTACTCGTCAAGGTGTTTGGGAAAGATTGCAACCCCTCCAATTTTGGAGCCTTTCTCCAGCAAATTAAAACTCTTGCTTGCAAATCCCATGGCATTTCTACCATACATAAATTGGTTCTCGCATTCCCACAACCTCCTTCGATTGCCGGTTCTCGGATTTGGCAGGCGTTTTTCCCTATCGAAGTTATTAACTGCCATTCAGTATGGACAGGCCTATACACATACCTTACCCAGGACCGATACATGCTTACGCAATACTGTATTTTAAACAACATGTATTACACTCCTATCAAATTGGCTCAAATGAAGAGGCTTCCCTCCAACACGTGCTCTAGGTATAACAAGGAGGAAGGCTCGCTCTTTCATATATTGTGGTCGTGTGAGAAAATATCCCCTTTGTGGAAACAAATTGAATCTGCTCTAGACCCACTGCTGGGACTGCAGGGCCTCTTCTCCCCTGTCATATGTGTTCTGGGAGATTACTCCGGAATTCTGGTGAAGGAGAGAAGATTTCATATGGCCCTAATTTCCAATGGTGGTCAAAAAGCTAGTGCTTAGACACTGGATGGATCAAGTCACCATTTCTTATATGGAATGGTTGCATGAAATATCATTTGCACTTCATCTTGAATATTTAATTGTGAGTGTACGCCACTGCCGTTCATCTTTTAATAAAAGATGGGAGAAATTATATGCCCTCTATTTGTCTTAATAGGATATCTTGGTGGGTTTACGAGCCTCTTTTCCTTCTAAAATTTTTTACTTCAACGGTTATCTTTTTCGTCTTCTTTTTAGTTTTGTGGTAATAAGCTACAGGAAAGTGCACCCTGGGGGGGGGAAGGCTGGTTTCTTTTCTTTTGATTTTTTTTTTTTTTTAAGGTAGTGTTGCTATTATTTTCTCTGAAAGCTCATTTCTCTCTGTTATCATTATGCTTATAGCCTATTAGGTAGCATGTGCTGATATTAATGTATGTATTTTTATATGATTTTGTGTTGGGTTATACTTAATAAAGTATGTCAAATTAAAAAAAAAAAAAAGATTTTGCCAAAGCATTTGACAAGGTACCCCATGTCAAATTACTTGAAACTCTGGTCAGTATTGGAATTAACCATAATATCATTTGTTGGATAAAATCCTGGTTGACAGGTAGGAGTCAGAGAGTTTGTATAAGGGGGGAATTTTCCAACTGGCAGAGAGTGACTAGTGGTGTGCCGCAGGGTTCGGTGTTGGGTCCCTGCCTGTTTAATGCCTATATTGGGACAATGAAGGCCTCTCCTGATATTTGGTTTTCAAAATTTGCGGATGATACCAGACTAGGTAGGGTGGTTAACTTTAATAAGGATGCAGAATTATTACAATCAGCCCTAAGCGAGTTGGAAGTTTGGGCACACAATCATGGTTCATTTTTCAATGTGGATGAGTGCAGTGTGATGCATTTGGAGAAATACAATATCCTTCATGATTATAATATGGGAGGTAAATTACTCAAGGAGACCTCAGAGGAATGTGATTTAAGGATAAAAATTAGTAATAATCAGAACTTTACACCCCATTGTAATCAGATAATAAAAAAAGCTGGTAGCATACAGTACTGTATTAATAAACATATTAAAAGTGGAGATGGGGTGTTCTTTTGCCATTATATACATCTTTGGTATGTCCCCATTTGGAATATTGCTCCCAGTTGTGGTCCCCATTTAAAAAGGGGGATATAGCTTCTATTGAGAGGGTCCAGAGAAGAGCTACCCATAAAATTAAGGAAGTACAGGGGATGGACTATAACCAGAGGCTTAGTACTCTGGGGTTATACTCTCTGGAGTTTAGGAGATTGGGGGGGGATATGTGCTTAATTTACAGGGCTCTAAATGATCCAATATTATGGGACCAGCCTGATTTGGAATCATGGATCATAATCATAATACTAGAGCACACCCACTTCAGATAAAAACAGATAGATTTCGTTCAAATAAAAGGAAGCACTGGTTGACAGTAAGAGCACCTAGGATATGGAATAAACTACCAGTAGAAATAATTGTTAGTAGTAATATTGAAATCTTTAAGAAAGATTTGGATAATTACTTTAATAAATAATAGTCTATTGGGATATTCTTAAAAAAAGGTGAGCATATGGACCTTGTCTTTTAAAGCTCTGTATAACTATGAAACCTATGAAACTATGAAACCCCAGCTGCCATCTATCAGACCATGCCTCTAGCCTTGCCAGATCCTCCAGTAGCCCCCGCCACCCAACCTGGTCATCCATCACCGCTCCGCTTCCATCTCGGTGTCATCCACAAATAGGCTGATTTTCCTGATGATGCCCTCCAAGATGTCTGCAATAAATATGCCAAACAGCACTGGGCCCAACACCAACCCCTGTGGAACACCACTTGTCACAGGCTTAGGGGATGAGTATTCCCCCACCTACCACCACCCTCTGCTGCCTATCTTTTAGCCAGTTCTTCTCCCTCCCCACCAGTTTTGCTCCTGCCCCTATGCCTATAGCTTGCTTTCAATTCTCCCATGCAATACTGAATTGAACCTTCCCATGAACTACATTCGTGGGAAGATCTACAGGCCTTCCTGGGGAAGCATAACTAAGGTGTACTACAGGCTTAATGGTTCTTCAAGATTTTCTGGGGGGGGGCAGGCACAGGCTCAGTCCTTTCAACATTGGCAACTGGGTTGATCAGTCCTGGCTCACTGTCCAGCAATACATCAGCTTCTGATGAAAGGGGCACCTCTGCACTCGGTGTTGGTTCAGAACTAGAAGGAGCACTTGTATTGACTTGTTCTGTAGACTCTGGTTCAGAAGAAACACTTGCATTTGCTTGCTCTGAAAATTCAGGTTCATCATCTAGAGGGAACTTCTTGGAATTGAAATCACGTAACACACTGCTGATGCTTTCCCGAATCATTATTTAAATTAGCATCATTGTCCATCATGATATCAGAGTTACCATCTTCAGACATTTCAGCTTCATCTGGCATGTCACCATTCTGTCTCTTGTGGTCGGAGTCTGCTTCTTGAGATTCAGTCAGTTCCATGAGACATAAAGAGTCAGCTGTGTCAGACATTATACTTTGCACTTCACTGTCAGGGGGTATGCGGTAGTTGAAAGGGCTGGATAACTAGACAGTCCTGAGGGTCCAGCCTCATCTCCCATGTTACGCAGAGGATTTCCTTGAAATAACTGGCTCAGTTCATAAGAAGGATAATAACTCCACATTCACTGTCATCAAATTCAAATTGGTTGTCATTATCAATGAGCACATTACTGGTTGAAGGCTGTGGGTGTGAAACAGCAGAAGGGGATCTTAAATGTCTCTTTTTAGCTGCATTCTGGGTCACAGGCCCAGTGGGGATGTTGTCTTGAGGTACAGAGTCTATGATGATTTGCCCAAGGTAACAGGTGTTTTCTGTGCATTGTCTTTACAGCTCATGGGCCATTCTCTGGATGCACTTTGTAAACTGGTAGGTCCTCCAATTTGCTTACAACAATGTATGGGGTCTGATGCCACCTGTCGGCTATCTTGTGTTTTCTGTGCAATCCTAAGTTTCTTAACAGGACATAATCCCCAGGTTGTAACTCTTGGGCCTTAACACGTTTGTCATGTCTCTCTTTGTTTGCTAAGTTTCTCTTGGCAGCCATCATGTGGGCTAACTGATAGGCATGATTGAGCAGAGCTTTGAGGTTTTGTATGTACTGGAGATAATTCTCTGCTTGGATTCTATTGGGGGATACTCCAAAACAAATATCACCAGGTAGCCATGCTTCTTGACCAAACATCAAATGGTAGGGGGAAAACCTATCTGCATCGTTACGAGTACAATTATATGCATGAACCAAAGTACTTATTTGCTGACTACTTTTCGGCTTGTATCTGGGATGAAGTGTGCTTAGCATGTCCAATAATGTTCTATTAAATCTTTGGGGCTGTGGGTCTCCATGAGAGTGATAGGGGGTGGTTCTTGATTTTCTTACCCCCCCCCGAGTGAGAGCATCTCTTTAATTAGATGGCTTTCAAAGTCTCTCCTCTGGTGGGAAGGAATTCGCTGTGGTGCACTGTAATGGACAAAGAATTTATCTACAAGCACTTTGGCTACAGTGGCTGCTTTCTGATCCTTGGTTGGGTAGGCCTGGGTGTAGCAAGTAAAATGGTCTGTCACAACCAGCTCATTTCCAATGTTCTTTTCATCGGGTTCTAAACGTAAGAAGTCAATGCATATGAGCTCCATGGGTGCACTGGTGGAGATATTGCATATGTCCTCTGGCAACATAGGCATGGCACAGTCCACCTTGGCTGATGTCAATCTAAACCAGCACATCTCAGAACCCACATGATGGAACAATAGAACCGGTAAGCACTTCCTCTGAAGTCATAGAATTTTAGCCTCTGGTGTACTACCCGATGGCATCAGTGACCACTCTCCAGTCTACTGCATCTGGAGGAATAACTCCCCAAATCCCACCACAAGGTTATAACCTCACATAACATGTCCTCCTTTAATTGAGCATCCTTCCTCAACTCACTATATGCTGTTAATTGGGGCCCCATACATACCCTACCAACTACTGACCTAGCCCTGGAATACCTAATCGACTCTATTACTTCCATAATTAATCTCCATGCACCACTCACCCAGTGTAGGTCCAAGGTTGCTAAAGCCTCGTGGCTGACGAAAGAAATAAGGAACCACATGTTGCAACATGATGCTGCCTGGCGAAACTATAAGAGATCTGGTCTCCTCTCTGATTGGCAGGCATATAGACAACTCCTTAATTCATGCAAGTCCAAAATAATCAATGCAAAGAGGATCTACTACGGTCTACCCAAACAAAACACCTCAGTAACCCTTAAGGATTCTGGGTACAGATTAATTCCCTCCTCAAAGGTAAGACCTCCTCCTGCCCTAGTTCTCTTTCCATAAAGGAACAAGTAGTATCCGATTCAGCAGCAATAGCAGACAGCTTTAACAATTTCTTCACAGACCATAGCCACTATATATCTCATTTCCCTCCCTCACCAGTAAACCATCCTGCATCAGTCATTACCTCTTCTTGGGCGGAGACAGCACAGTTCCATATCAGACAAGTTACCCGTAAAGAGGTCCTCAGGCTACTCCTAAATCTTAAAGAACATGGCTCCCCTGGCCATGACTCACTTGAGCCTAGCTTCATCAAATGGGGAGCACTGATACTTGCTGTTCTGGTTCAAAACTTGATCAATAGATTATTTCTCGAAGGTACCCTACCCACAAAATGGAAAACAGCACTTGTAATCTCTATCCACAAAGGAGGATCGGAGACACCCATCGGAAATTACCGACCAATCTCAATTCTCTGCCACCTAGCTAAGTTTCAAGAATGTGTCCTATACAACTAATTACAAGACTACCTGGAACTTCACCAACTCCACTCACCCTGCCAGCATGGTTTCTGCAAAAAACCACAGTACCCTCTCCGCACTCATCAAAGTCACCTGTGACATTTACTATGCCTATGACCAAGGACTGGCTATGGGTGCCATCTTCATAGGCCTTACGAAGGCCTTTGACCTGGTGAACCACACACTGCTGTTAATGAAGTTGGAAACCTTAGGTCTTGATATGCTTTCCATATCCTGCCTCCATAACTACTTGTCAGGTCACTCCCAATGTGTCAAATGGGCAATAGTCAATCCTCTTTCAGACCTATTATCCATGATGTTCCACTGGAGTCCATACTAGGCCCCGTACTCTTCTCATTGCCTAAGTTCTGTGATGGGGTGTCCATCCAGCTGTGTGCTGATGACACCGTTCTACACTTTGCATCAGCAGATAACCAGTGGCTCAATCAGAAGCTGGAGTCTGATTTTAGCCAATTAGAAGCCTGGTTCCTTGAAAACAATCTACTCCTTAATATAAAGAAAATCAAAGCAATGCATTTCCTTCCTCTCTCCAATAAAGCTGCTCACAACTAGCTTCTTTCCATCCGTTTGTCGAATGGGGACTCCCTTGAAACAGTTAGCTTCTTTAAACATCTGTGCATCCTGCTTGATCCTAGCATCTCTTTTGAGGCCTATATCCATAAAATCACTAAGACCATACGCCAAAAGATTGGTCTGCCCTACCGTCTCTATCTCTTACTATCCAATGCATCCTGTCTCAAAATTGACTCCGCCTCACTGCTACCCCTGCTATCCTACGGAGCGCCTTTATTCTTATCTGTCAAGGCTTCTCTCATGAACCAGTTTAAACAACTCTGCCACAGGATTGGGCATTTTGCCCATGGAGCAGCACAGCACCAACACCATTGCACAGTACTGGCATTGCTGGGCTGGCTGCAGCTCAAACATTAACTCCAGCATGCCTCACTCCGTCTTACTTTCAAGCTCACACGTCTCCTTACTCCACCTAGTCTGTTAGACATCATTGTTCGGAGGCAGCCATCATGCCCCCTACACTCTAACTCTCTTCCTCTTCTTGTCTTACCCAAGACCTGGCTATCATCCAGTAGGAGATCCTTTGCCTTTACTGCCCTCTTGCTTTGGAACTCCCTCCCCTCATCCATCCTCTCCTGCTTTACCCTCTCCTATTTCAAGTTAACACTGTATAATCATCTTGCTGCTCTATGGTCCTGCAAATGCCTCTCCTGACTTACAGGCCTCTGCTCCAACCCTGTTTCCCACACAACTCTAATCTCAACTCTCTCTTCCTTCCTTGAACCACGGTAGGCCGTGGCACTGAGGTGCTAGATGCTGCTAACCACAGTTTATTATCGTGTGCTCTTCGACTTTTTATCTTCAGTAATGCTGTTTTGCACTACCTGGCATAAATGTTGTCAGGATGTTTATTTTGACCTAGCGTAGCTCTTTTCTATTTATTTTGTATTAGCTATTTTATGTCAGCAGTGAACTTGTATAACTCTAATTATGAAATGGGTAGAAAGAATTCTGAATTTTGATTGGCTGAGAGTTGCCTTCAGCTGGGCCGTTATCCCATCACAACAGCCTAGCTCAAAGTATTATATTTAAAAATGCATACAATTTACTAAAAATTACCCATTTCATAATCAAATCAAATCATACTTTATTTTTAAAAAGTGCCTTTCCAAAACCAAGGCGCTTGCACAATAAATAATTCAAATACATAAAATAAACAATATAATAAATTCAATCAATATACCATTCTTAAAAAATCAGGAAAAGCTAGGCTAAATAAATATTTTTTCAATGCTGCTTTGAAACTTTAGATGGTCAAGCAATCTCGCACCCGATGAGATAGAGAATTCCACAGTTTCGGGGCCATAGAACTAAATGACCTGGCCCCTGATGTCTTCAAACGGACCCTGGGAATCTCCAGCAATCCCTCATCGGTGGATCAGAGAGGGTGGGAGGGACAGTAGGGATGAAGAAGATCTTGCATGTAGCTAGGTCCCTGGTCGTGTAGGGCCTTATAGGTCAGCAAACCTACCTTGAAGGTGATCCACCACTGTACTGGCAGCCAGTGCAGTCCGCGGAGGACAGACGTTATATGACTTGTCCTAGAAGTACCAGTCAGAAGCTTGGCCACCGCATTCTGCACTAGCTGCAAGTGGCGGATATCAACCCCCAGTAGCCCTAGGTAAAGGGTGTTGCAGTAGTCAAGGTGGGAGGTAATAAAGGCGTGGACCAAAATTGGAAAATTGTCAGAAGGAACCACGTGCTTCACCCGGGCGATATTCCTCAGATGGTAAAAAGAGGTTTTGACAACAGCCGACACCTGTGATTTAAGGGTCAGGCAGTCATCAAGTATAATGCCCAGGTTCTGCACTCGGTCTGAGGTGGCTAACTGGGCACCCTGCCACCACACAAGACACCTAGGGTGTGTTATGGTGGGCTAATGGTCCTTCTCGGGTGGTGGACGCCCTTTGCTATGCCTCATGCTTCAAACCACCCCAAGGTGGGCTGTTATCCAACCATAACACACCCCCTGTCATGCCTTATTGCTTAAGTATGCTTTGTTACTTTTTTCCCTTTATACCCTGCCCTGGGAAGCCCCTTTAAAAGGAACTGCATGGTCTCAGTGGGCTTACCCAGTTACCAAAATTCAAATAAATGAAAAAAATGTTGACTAAAGGCACTGCTCTCTGAGGCTGAGCTTTTCTTTGAAGGCAGCATCTACATGTTTTGATATGGGTGTCAATGTCAGCACCCATCTTGGACCAATAGAAATGGGCACGGAATAAGTCTGAAATTTTGTTGTGACCCAAATGTCCCATTTGATCATAGAGAGCATGTAAAACCACAAGTTTACATGCAGAAGGCAGCACTAGCTGTTGTTTGACAACTTGGCCTTGTCCATTCATGGTCTCTGTGTAAAGTAGCTTGTTATGCAACTTAAGCCAAGGCCCCTTTTGGAATAACAAAGCAATTCTCTGGTCTTTAGAGCGAAGCTTGGAAACACTTTTTCCAGCATTTATGGCATCCAACACGAGCTTAATCATGGAGTCATTATGTTGCTCCATCTGGATACCAGTTGGGGTAAGTTGAGGCAGAGTACTTAGATTTAATGTTGCGAAATTGCAATAGGCTGCAGGAACACAGGTGTCAGGTGGACCAAGTCAATCGGCCAGGCAATGGACTGTTTCAGAGGATGGATGTTCATCTTTGTGAAACTTGTGGCAAAGTGCTTTAACAGATTGTTCGGACATCCTCTCCCACTCTGAGTTGGGTACAGGTCTTCTAGATAGGACATCGGCATCAATGTGATTCAGGCCTGGACGGTACTCTACTGAATAATCATAGGTTGAAAGTGTCGATAACCAGCAGTGCCCAGTGGCATCTAACTAGGCTGAGGTCTGAACACATGTGAGGGGGTAGTTGTCACTCTTTACCAGAATATTTGCACTGTAAAGATATTCATGGAATTGATCAACTATCGCCTACTTCAATGCGAGAAATTTCAGTTTGTGCACCGGGTAGTTCTTTTCAGAGTGTCAGACTCCTGCTAGCAAATACCACTGGGCGTAATCCTTCCTCATACTCCTGGTAAAGCACAGCTCTAAGTCCCTTTAGACTGGCATAAGTGTGCAACACATAAGGCTTAGCTGGATCTGTGTAATCAAGTACAGGGGCATGGGTAAGCTGATGAATGATATCGTAAAAAGCTGTATCATATTCTTTGGTCCATCTTGCCCCGAATGTATTTATTTATTGAAGAGTTTCACCAGAAAAGCACATTGAATAACTATGTTGCTCGTCTCTCGGTGTGTCCTGGGGTGAAGGGGAATTGGAGTACATAATCCAGCAGTAACATTTTACAAACATAGGTACAAATACATTTTTGCAACATGGGAGTGGAGCAATGATTTACACAGATTTGCAAAACATAGGAAGACTAGTATTATTACAAACAGTAGGATGTGGAACAATGGTTAGGCATTATTGGTACAGAGATTTGATAAGTGCATAGCATAAAGTATAAGGAATGGTAACTGTACTAGTTGCTGAGGTGAGGTAATGGAATACAGAACAAGGAGACAGAAAGGAAGTATGGAGAGACACATCTTAAGCCCTGAAAGAATGCAACGTACCTTGAAAGGAGATGATAACTGTGGGGGTAAGCAGAAAGAGGACTTAGGGGGGGGAAGGAGGGGTGGTGGGCTGCAGGGGCAAGCTATGTAGCAATGTTGAGGTAAAGTAGTTAGACAGTTAGAGGGGAGGGAGGGAGGGAGGAGGGGGATGGGTTGTAGAGGTACCAAAGGGATTGAGAGGCAAGAGATTATGGGAGTAGGGATAGCCCTAACCCTGAAAGAGGAAAGAATTGTTCATTCATTGGTTTTGAAATAGGCCTTGTCCCCTTCTTTTACAGCACTCTTTTTATATTTTTGGTTTGTAGGTGGGTATCCTTGAGTCAGATTGAGCAGAGTGTGAATGACTTTGGTGTAATCTTTTACAAAACAACGATAATAGTCGCAGAAACCCAAGAATCTTTGCAGTTCTTTGAGACTGTTCGTTTAGGGCCAGGTGGTCAAGGCTTCCACTTTGCTTGGATCAGTTTGAATGCCCTCGGAGGACACAATGTAGCCTACATATTTTGCAGATTGCTGGAAAAATTGACATTTATCGATGGACAATTTTAAGCCGAAGTCTCCAATCCAAGACCTTGAACAAGCGAGTCTCGTGCCCTGCAAGTGTTTTGCCAAACACAATGACATCGTCCAGACAGACAAAGCATTCAAGTAGGTTCATATCTCCTACAGCTCTCACCATTAACCTTTGAAAGGTGGTAGGTGCTCCAGAAATGCTCTGAGGTATACGCAAGAATTTGTAAAAACCCAAAGGACAGATGAATGCAGTTTTCTCTCGATCTTCCGGTGCCATCAGGATCTGGTAATACCCACTCCTCTGAAGTCTAAAATGGAAAACCACTGGCTCCCATTAAGGCAATCAAGGGCATCCTGGATGCGAGGCATGGTATTTTGGTCTGGTATAGTTCTTCGGTCGAGTGTCCAGTAGTCCACACACATCCTCACGGAGCCATTCTTTTTCCAGACTACCACAATGGGGATGCATAAGGGCTCTGGGATTCCTGTATAATTCCAACTGCTAACATCTCTTGGAGGTGGCGTTGAACATCGTCAATGTCTGCTGGTGCCAATCAATGTGATCTCTCATGAAATGGCCTCTCATTATGGAGCCTGATGTAATGTTCCGCACCGGTTATGCATCTGACATCCTATTTTCTCAAGGAAAACACTTTGCCCAGCTGAGCCAGTTTTCTACTGACTTTAGCTTTCCACTCTTCAGGAATGATAGATTCTCCAAAACTGAACAAATCAGGAGTTACTTTATCACCCTCTCCAGTACGCCGCTTGCTATGTAACATAGCAGTATCTGCACAATATACAGTAGACAGGGTGCAACCTCAGTTGACTCTAATATTCCGGTCAAACATATTTTGAATTTGAACCACCATGCACCGAGCATAGGCATCAGCTCAGGCAGGTAGGATGCTAGGCTTAACTAGAAGACCCTCTTTTGGGGCATCCAGCATAAGATTCTTGTTTTTTGACATCTTTCTTTATTCGCAATTCACCACTAATGGTACACTGAGCATTAGGTGGCAGTACGAGAGGTGCTGGATCTTTTTCCATACAACTCCCACTGGCTCATCCTTGTCAACCTCTTTGGCCTGCATCTGTAGGTCATATTTTTTACGCACCATGGCAGCATGGCAGGGATATGTAAGGCCCCGACCAGTTTTCCTTGCTTTCTTCTCCTGGCACTGCAGGGCTAGCCTGCTGAACATGTGGGCATTAGTGCCGATTAACAAAGGGATACCATCATACATTCCAGTTAGTGGGCATACCAAAGTCAATGTCTCTATTGACTCATCCAAGCCAGCAACAGTGGTAGGAAACAATAACCACAGTCGTACATAACCCACGTACAGGTAAGATTTGACACTTAAACACCATACATGAAGTCCTTCAAGGGGTTGAAGCCAGAGGTCAGACAAGTGCTGGTCGTATCAATCTTTAAACACAATAGTAACCTGAGATCCACTGTCCAACACTGCTAGGGTTGAAATGCCATTAATGTATACTGTGGTCTTCATAGAAGAACCCACCATCTCGGACCAGTCTGGAGGTGCAGGTCTAGCAGGTTTGTTCACTGTGGTCTTGGATGAAGATGATTTGCATGATGGTCTGTGCTGCAGCTTTATGTTGCTTTGCCAGACCTCATTGATCAATTTGACAGTGACTCGCTGTAGGTCTTCAGGAGCATTGCAGGATTTTTTCGGGTGTCCATCTTCCCCACACCAGTAGCAAAACACTTTAGTTCTGAGTTCAGCAGGATAAGGTGAATCTTCATGGGGCTTAGAGTGATCAGAAAGTTGGAGCCTATACTCTTCCTTGGGCCTAGGTTCAGACTCAGCTCCCCTGGAGTATCTCTAGGGCACAGGCTGCCGGGATGCGTAAATGAAGTCTCACACCATAGCTTGCAACTCCCTCATCTCCTCTTCTGCACTATTGTTGTATCTGGGTTCAACAGCATGGACATGGGCTCCCTTCATGGCAGGTTGAGTCTTGCAAGTGACTTCAGTAATGGAGGGGCAAGGACCATGAGTTTTAGCTGGGTCGGCCACAGCTTACCTGCTGGCTTTCAGTTCTTTGAGTTCCTGTAGCAGTTCACTGATATGCTGTCATTCTATGATGCCCTCTTTCTTATTAGGTCTATCCAGGTTGGGGTAGTTTGTGCAACCCCAGCACGGGGGTCACAACTATTATCTTCGTTCTCAGCTTCCCTGATTTTTTCCATTAACCAACAGTATTCAGGAGTGTGGTCTTTGCAATCTTGAAATTTTAACTTCAACATAAGCACACTTGAATAGCGGGCAGACTTAAGGACATGTTCTAATCTCACTTGATTCAGCTCACTAGCTGGGATGCCCCTTTTTCAGTGAGCCCTTTGCAAGACCCGCTCTACACGAGTTACAAAAGTAGACAGTCACTCATTCTTCCACTGCTTGGTGGACTTAAATTTCCACATCAAAACTTCTCCTGACTCAGTGCTACCAAACACTACTTCTAAAGCAGATAAAGTACTCAGCAGCAGAGGCCTCAGGGTTGGTGGAGTGGAGGAACCAGATGGCTTCCAGTGCAGGGCCCCTTAAACTTTTCATAAGTTTTTTATGTTTTTCCGCCTCAGAGAATTGCCACTCTTGGACCAGTGGGGTGGCATAGTCCATCCAGGTTTCCAGACAATCTTCCCCATGGGGATAGGAATGGCACCTGAAAACAACCTGAGCCTGTGATAAGAGTCCAGGTGTATGGAGGGTATTACTATAGGGGTCACTGCAATGGCAGATGACCTGGGCAAGGGTGGGGAGGTTGGGGAAGAGTGTATGGGAGTGACCCCCTCAGAATCCTCCAAAGCCCTTTGTGAATCCTTAACAGTTTGTCATTCAGTAGCTAATAGCTTTAACAACTTCTCCCTAAATTGTTCCACCTTTGGAAAACCCTCAGGAGGACACAGGCCACTATGCACATGGATGACCCTCCACCCCATCTGGAATCCCCTCAGGCATAATAACAGGGAGTACTATGTATGGGTCTATAGGGAAATGAAGTGTTCCAATAGTCACTATATGGTGTTATTTCAGTGTTACAGTAGCAGTGTACACTTCCTGCACACTTCATTTCATAATGCAGTCCATCAGTGTTTAATCAGTGCATCTTCAGGTCTCTTTTGGTGTACATGCAGTGCTGATACAGTGTGTGCGAATTATGTTAATTAGCACTGTAATCACACTGCAAAAGTACTGCAATTAGCAGTGTTTTGTCATCAACACTGCCTGAAGCAGTGTTGGTGTAGCAATACTGGCTGAAGCAGTGTTGTGTCAGCAACACTGCCTGAAGCAGTGTTGCACTGCTTTTTCAGTGTGTGCGAATTATGTTAATTAGCACTGTATCAACACCTGTAGTGCACTTCAGTGTGCAGTGTGATTTTAGTAACACTCCTGTCAGCAGTGTTGCAGTTCTGTTTCAGTGTATTAGGCTGCATTAAAGATGGAGTCGCATAAAATTCAACATAAACAAAACAGTATTCATCTGCAAGTATCTGCAACCTCAGCAGATGAAGCTTTGCTTAAGGGTTCCTGAGTGAGAAAGTCTGTGAATTCCAAAGAAGATGGAGATCTTGGGGGCTATGTCTATAGGAGGTACTAAAGTCTGTTACCCCATGTTTGACTCAAAGTCACAAGGAAGGGGGTGGACATTTAGTTAAAGGAATGACCAACAATCATTCTGGTTTGCAGAAAATGGTACGGGAGCCTCCCTGATATGCAGGTCCTCACCAGTATTTCCAGGTTTATCTTCAAAAGGAGAAGAGAGCCTCTTCGGACTGGGAACACATGCACGGTGTGGAAAATTATTTTCGGTATCAAGGGGCTGTTTGAGTGAAGTGTGTGTGTATGTGTATGTGTATGTATATATCTATCTATCTCTATCTATCTATCTATAACGGGATTATCAATCGCATTGGACAAACACCATTAGATGACTGAGCGTATATCGGAGTGCAACCACACACCTGCACTTTTACTCCCCTCCAAAACAATTTTGCCATTTTATAAGATAGATAACCCACTGTGTGGTGTGTGGAAGCGCAGTGATATACAAACGGCTTGGGTGGTTGATGCACTCGGCCTGCGGCCTCATGTGTAACAACACACACCAAGGTGTGCGTATATCACAGCGTGACCGCACACCCTATAGTGGGTTATCTATTATGCACACACACACACACACACATATATATATATATATATATATATATATATATATATATATATATATGACAGTACTTGTTGCAAAACAAAAACACTACATTAATGCAGGCATTAGAATGCAAAGCACACAAAGCAAGAAAACAAAAAACAGGGTTTGAGCCTCACAAGTCTTGGCAAATTGGTTGTGTGGTGTTCCCTGGAGTTCCCAACCTTGATGCCCATCCCATACCCCCAGCCCATAGCCTCCTTTCTAAAGTACAAGGTACAGCTCCAACCCAGTGCCTCCCATAGCAGCCATTCGTACCTGTAAAACAAGAACAGCAATGGGCTCACAAAGGATCTGCAGCTCGTTATGAACTATTATATGACAAACAATGTAGGGTAAACAAAAAAACAATACTTATCTGATACATATGGGCAGTGTCCTCCTACTCCCAGTCAATGTCCTGTCAGACCTGTAGATATAAAAGGGAAAATGGGCCAGTATGAAAAATAAAAATACTGATCAGTTAGGTCAGTTGGGAAGGCTCTGTAGAGGTTAAAATAAAAAAGTGGGTTGTGGGGGGAGATACCAGACCTGTACCACACCATCAACCTGGCTTTTAGAATGGACTCGGTCACTCAGGGGATGTCATGATTGGGGGAGGGAGGAAGACTCCTTGCCCGTGCCCCTAGAACTGATCTTTTTTTGGGGTAGGTTGTCATGTTGCTCCACACATCAACCAATACAAGACAGGATAAAGACAACAAGGGACAGATATTCAAGACACAAAGAATGCTTCCCTGGTGGTGTAGTGGATCCCCCCTCCCTTTTCCCAATCTGCCTGTAGAATACATAGGAACACAGGTATGTGATGGCAGAAAGGGACCGCAAGCCCACCTAGTCTGCCCAGTTTGCCTAGATATCCACTAGGCCTTTTCTGTAGTCCCCCCCCTTGACAGTTGCCCTCTGTGCTTATCTCATGCCCTCACGAACCCTCCCACCATTTCCCTCAGCAGCCCATTCCAGTTGTCCACCACCCTCTCAGTGAAGAAGTACTTCCTAACCCTTCCTCTAAGTCCCCCCCAACGGATTTGGAATTTCCAACTACCATCCATTGCAGTATAGCACACCGCAGCAGGCCAACTATGACCATCTCTAGGCAGATATAAGCAGACACAACCAGTCCCAGAACTCCTTCAGCTGGCAACAGGCAAGAAGTTCCAATAGCCTGCAGTGCACATTTGAGCCTGCACAACTCTGATCAGATGTTTTCCACTTCTGCTCTTTCCAGGGATAAGTCAGTCCGTGACAGAACTTAGCCCAGGAGTTCAGTGGGCCAGTAAACCAAAGATGAAAGCCTATATAAACTCTTAACATGCACTGTAGGACAGTCTCCCACCACAAAGGACTCCAGGATCTGCTGCAAATGAAGCTGTCAGTGCAGAATCCAGCAAAACCAGTTCATCATAATCCACTACACTACAGCACACAGCAGGCAAACCAAAATGTTTCCACATGAAAAGTGCACATTGGCACCAGACCCACACTTGTGTGGGACCCTTGACACAAGCTAGCCAGTGGGTATTGTGGTAAGGAGGGACAAAACCTTTTACATGCAGGTACATCAGAGAGAAAAGGAAGGCAAGAGGAGATATTGAGTGTCTGAAAAGGGTGGATGGAGGGAGGGTAAAAGATGACCGCCAAAAAGCAGAAATACTGAAAAAAAACTTCTGTTCAGTTTTCACTAAGGAGGGGGCAGGAAATGGGCCAGCATTAGTAAGGATGGAGAGATCATAGAAAAGGACACAGCTCCCTTTGCAAAAGAAAGGATCCTCATGGAACTGGCAGCAATAAGGCTATGGGCCAGATAGATGCACCCCTGGATACTGAGGGAGCTAAGGGAGGTGTTAGTAGGACCTCCGACTACCCCGTTCACCCTGTCTTTGTGAACTGGTGACATGCCCAGGGATTGGAGAAAGGCTGATGTGGTCACACTATACAAAAGTGTTAACAGGGATGATGCAGGAACTAGATACTGGTCTGTCTGACCACAACAGTGGGAAAAGTAATGGAAATACTGCTGAAGGAAAGAATAGTGGAGCACCTGGTTGTCAATGGTCTACAGGGGAAGTGGGGGAAGGAAATTTCATTGTTTAACCAGGAGTAGCACACTAGTTGAAGCTTGCTTCCAGATGCAACTTGGAGCACAAGGAAGTTAAGTAACTTGCCTAGAATCACACAGTATGCACTTAGACGGCTGTTGCTGGATTCAGACCCAGGTCTCCAGATCTGTAGCTCAGAGCCTTTACCTTAATGTACTGTACTGCTCCAGGACCCAAGGCAGTTTGGTTTTATGGGAGAGAGGTTGTGCCATACAAACTTAACTGAGTTTTTTGACTGGGTAACAAGGAAGGTGGATGGAGGAGGATGTGACCCACCCAGATTTCAGCAATGCCTTTGATACTTTGCCATAGAAGGCTGGTAAATGAGCTGAAGGTTTAGGGTGGAACAGAAAATAACAAGGTGGGTGGAGAACTGTTCTAAAGACTGAAACCAGAGGGTGGTGGTGTGCAAATGGGTGCATTCCTTAGGTGGGTGATGTGTCTCTAGGGTCGGTGCTGGGACCCATCCTTTTTAATATCTATCAGCAACGACAGCCCAGTTCCAATCAGGAGGAGAGCTGTTCTTTCTAGACTGGGGCTTGTCGCTGGAAGTGGTCTGGCATTCTTGAGCTGCATCGGCAGTGGGAGAGGATGGGATCAATAGAGTGATCGCATACAAAGCTCTGTTGGTGGGGACAGGCTATGCATACCAGGTCCACATCGGCCACAACTTGCAAGCCGGCGACCTGTGGTATGAGCGCACAATCAGTGAATAGGGAGTGAACCTCTGACTGTGTGACTGGGCCATAAAAGGCAAATAGTCCAGTCGCAATCAGAGGAGGAGAGCTGTTCTTTGTTCCACACCACCCACCCTGGCCCCAACCTCTATTAAATGGTCAGTGAGGGCGGAGCCTTGGAGGAGGACAAGTATAGATTGGGCAAACTGGAACACTAGGAAGCTGGATTGTTACTAATTGGGGGAAAAGGGTCCTGTACACTGTGCTGCTTTGGGCAACACTGACTACTACCAGGAAGGGGCAAATGAAGAAGTATACTATAATGGGTGTGTATGCCAACTACATCTGAGGGAGTAGGGAAAACATGTGTGAATCGATACTCATGGCCTTTGAGCTGGCTAGTGTTGTGATGGGCTAATTTTGCTTGTGGACTGTCTACTGCTAGGGCTAGAAAACTGGCTACCGTCAAGAAAGAGGGAAATTGCTGTAATCGGAGGGGGCAAACTGCTTGGGTTTTAGTGCAACACTGACTGGAATTATTTCAGAGGGCCTATTGCTCACCCAAAATAAGGTAGACTTGGGGGTGGCTAAAGAGGGCACCTTCGGTAGAGTGATTGGGTGTACAGGGTGTGGGGCAGCAATAATATTAAATTGGGCAAGGAGGTTCAGAGGGTGCCCAGCGTGTTTTCAGTTGGCAGGTCTTAGGGAGGAGGTAGAGGGGACCAGAAGGCAGCTGGAAGGTGGGAGAGGTGGGGAGGAAAGGTGTGGAAAGGACCTCATGAGAGTAGATGAGGCCAATATGGCATAACCCAAGGAACAGGTGGACAAGGATCATATGGTTACTCGGGAGCGGGGGTCGTACCAAGCAATGTAATGGAAATCCTCAGAGGGACGGGCTGACCAGAAGGAGGGGGACACGAGAGCAAGTCGGGGCAAGCATCACATTTACTAATTTATTTGCCTTACATATACGGGGATGAGGTGGAGAGGCTGTCGGGAGAAGGGGAGCAGGCAGACAGAGAGGGTTTCATTAGTAATCTGGGGGAGATGGGGCTGAGAGAAAGCCAGATCCACAGAAGGGGAGGGGGGGAGAGACATTAGCCTAGGTGGGAGGGAGGTGGGGAGGATGGGAGAGTGCAGAGTGAAGCCAGGGTGGGAGGAGGGAGGAGGGAGGACTAGGGTTGGGCAAGCATCCAGGTTAGGGAAGTCAACCAAGGATAAGGGATACTCTAGATAGGCCAGATCACACTACAGTCTGGTTTCTGCTGTATCTGGGGGAGGGAGGATAACCATTCTAATACAGTAGTAGTGGACTTCAGGGGAGCGAACTTTGTGGGCATGGGCAGGATTCTACAGGGGAGCTTGGACAAGATTAGGCTGGACATGGATGCTGGGCAGCTGGGAGGCCATTAAGAAGGGGTAGAAGACTACTAACTCCCTGTACAGTGTATGGGCGTAAGCATGAGTAGCAAGCCAATGTTGGTGGACCAATGGAGGCGAGGAGTGGTAGTGAGGGATAAAAGGCTGCCTATGCATGTGGGCGCTCTAGGGGGATAGGGAGAGGTACGAGTTGGATGGCTAGAAGGGTCACCATGGGTAGGGAGCCAAGAGAGGAGCAAACCTGGCTAGGATATCTGAAGGGGGGAAAGGGATCTCTCATGGATACACAAGGAGAAGAGAAAAGGAGGCACTGATCAGCATGATTAGGACTGAGGAGGATGGACTAGGAGGCAGGGGAATCAGGCAGAGTAAATGAGTACTTTGCCTTGATATTTATGGAGGAGGCAGGGATCCCTCCAGCCCAATGGGTGGGAAGGGAGCCAGCAGAGTCGGAGAGGTCAGATGGAGTCGGAGAGGACTGGAAAGTTGGGGTACAGGCTGGGCCAAGTCTAGAAGGATGGATGGGTTAAATGAGGGTGGGCTGGAGGAGGGAGAAATCACAGTGAAAGGGTGAAGGAGTCCTTCGGACATTAAAATCTGATAAGGCACTGGGCCAGATTGCCAGGTGTGGAGGTTATGGAGGACCGCTGATGAGCTAGCAGGCACCACTGGCAGCTCTCTAACACCTCTCTGCTGACAGGATGGGTGCTTCAAGACTGGGAGGTGGCTCATGTGGTGCCTATCCACAAATGGGGGGTCTAGAGAGAGAGATGGGGAATTACAGGCCTGTCAGCCTAACATCTGTAGTTGGGCAAAGTAATGGAGGGCATTATCAAGGATAGGCTCAGGAGGCAGCTGGAAAGGTTGTGCAACTGGATGACAAACATTATGGTTTCATCCCAGGAGATCGTAAGGACTCAACCCCTCGATTTTTATGACTGGGGACCCTTGGACCGCATAGATCGGAGGACGCCCTATACCTGACTTCAGTAAGGCATTTGATTCGGGTACTCCCAAATGGGCTACACAAAGCTGGGAGGAAGACAGTTGCTCAGATTGGGGGTGGGGTGAGAGGACAGTTGCTCAGATGGGTAGAAATACACCAGGGTGAATACAGAGGTAGTGGTAGTCTCCTCCCCACGAAGGTCACCAGTGGGTCCCCAAGGTTCAGTACTGGGGCCACTCCTGTCTGCGCGCCTATGTCTTGGACATTGGGAGGGCAGCAGAGAGGATGAATTCTTTATGGATTACTAAAACTGGAAGCATTAAGTGGACGGGGACTAAGCTTGTAGAGAGACAGTCCAGAGGGACCTGATACCTGAGGGTGGTCAAGGAGGGACTGAGGTTTAATGGTAGGAATGTTGGTGCGCATCCGAGGTCAGAAACCCAGGCCGCGTATACAATTCCAGGGGTCATACTAAAAGCCACAACAAGTGAGAGGGACTAGGGTGGTGGTAGACGCCAAATGAATAACACTGAAAATTGCGTAGAAGAATCATGGCCAAAGAACCGGATGTATAGCCAGGGCGACATGTCTAGGAAGAGGGAAGTGATCCTCCTCTGTATAATGCTCTGGTCAGGACCACATCTGCACTGCATGCAGTCTGGAGACCCACTCAAGGATGACGCAACACTGCTGGAGATTGTCCAGAGGAGGGCAACCAGGATGCTTCAGAGCATGTGGAGGAAGGCTCTGTGGAGAAAGGCTGGAAGAGCTTGTAGCTGTACCCGCTTGGAGGAGAGGAGAGGAGACAGGGGACATGATAGGGTCTTCAAATATGTAAAAGAAAACAGGGGCGTTCCAAGAGATGTTCTAGACTAAAGAAGGTGGGAAACAACTAGGTGACATGAGGAAGCCAGAGGAGGAAATTACATGGGGGTAGAGGAGACCTTACTTCATTGAGAGGGTGGTGAGCCCTGAATGCACGTGTCCAGGAGTCTGTGGAGGAGGCAGGTGGAGGGCTTCTAAGAGGAGGGTACAGGTTCAAGGGTAAACTGAAGAAGAGGATGACCTCTCTGGGGCTAGGTGGGTGAAAAGAACCCATTAGGAGGCTGGCTACCAGGTGACAATAACAGACCAAGCCTATTCTCTGGCTTTCTTTAGTATGTTAGATATAGAGGAACTGCAGGGAAGGTGTCATTTGTAGAGGATATGAAGATCTGCAATAGGGTAGACACCTGGTAGGGTGGAGGCAGTGTGGGAGGCCTGAAGATTCTGGAGAGGTGGTTGAAACCTGAAATTAATGCCAGAAAGTGCACAGTAATGCACATGTACAACCGCAAACCATTTGTATAATAATTGGGGGTGGTAAGAACTCAGCAGAGTTAGAGATCTGTGATGAGGTACTCAGATAACCTTAAGGCAGAGAACCAGCAGCCAGTCGGGCAAGTGAATAGAATGCGTGTATAATGAGGTTATAAAACAGAAAGAGGAGGTGTTGATGCGCTTTTATAAATCCATGGTGAGCCTCACCTGAGTATGGGTTTAGTTCTGGAGGCCTCACCACAAGGATATAAGACAGGACTGAAAGGTCTGATAAGGGTAACCAAGATGGTGTAAAAGCTTAAGTAGGCAGCCCTATGAGGAGAGGTGAGGGAATTGACTTGTACCCACTAAGACTAGTGGGCGGTGGGAGAGTGGGAAGCTTATTTGCAAGGAAGTACAAGTGCTAGAACTAGATCATAAACCAAGATTAGAAGAAGGTTTGGGGCAATATGAGGGGCATTACATCGCTGAGGGTGGGGAGTCCAGAACTGACTACCGGATGAGGTGGTGCGTAAAATGGTGAAAGGATTCATAGTATAGGACAGACACTTGAGCTTTTCATGGGCAGAGGTGTCTTGGATAAAGATGATGATTGAGGGGTAAGGGTGACTCGACGGCCAAATGGTCCTTTTCTGTCACCAGATTTCTAAGATCTAAGGCAGTTAAGTAATTAGGACTTGCCTGTTCCATCAGAGAGAGTCCAGAGTTGAAGGCCCTTGGCTTGCAGGACCTGTGCGGAAGAACAAAGAAGGTTGAAGGACACAAGGGTCGGAGGTGCTAGAGGAGAGATTAGAGTAATAAACAAGATACTTATCTGATTGGTATGTTTGGCCAGACCTATAGAAATAAAGGGAAAATAGATCAGTATGGGAAGTTATAGGCAAGAGAGAGACAAAAGGTATATAGCATAGAGTAAAGGAGGGGAGTTTTATGAAAGACAACCAGGTCAAAGTAAGGAAACTAGATGGAATAAAAAATGCAGACAGTTAAAACAGAGAATAAAGTGTATTTGGACCTGCAAACCCCTTAGTGCCCTAGGTGACTCCGTAGGTAGCCAACAACTTAAGTAGTCCAGATGGCAGTAACGTATTTAGCTAGCGGGAATTCTATATTATTTAAAAAGGACACTGGTGGTTCAGGAGTCTTGAGTTGTCCCAGGAGTA
Source organism: Neoceratodus forsteri (assembly GCA_016271365.2). Classification (NCBI taxonomy): domain Eukaryota; kingdom Metazoa; phylum Chordata; order Ceratodontiformes; family Ceratodontidae; genus Neoceratodus; species Neoceratodus forsteri. Next base: position 500,226,770 of record CM057456.1, read on the forward strand.
GTGGTTTTGTGCATTTGGGTATATAATGGGTCACCCCCATGGACACGCAATTTTTTTTATATTATTCTTTTCCTGAACCCAATGTTGTGGGCAGTGATTCCTTGGGCTCCAGACTGATGTGGCAGGCGGGAGGCTGCTGAAAAACTGTTGACCAGAAATGCTGTAGCTGTTGCTAGGCAGCCAGTTTATGCTACTGAACTACAGTGACGAATGAGGCACTTTCAACTGCCAGCCCCGAGGAGGCAACTTAGATCAGTATGGGAAGTTATAGTAGCAAGAGTGAGAGATACAAAAAGGTATATAGCACAGGAGTAAAGGAAGAGGAGTTTAGAGGAAAAGACAAACTAGGTCAAAGTAAGGAAACTAGAGATGCAATAAAAAATGCAGACAGCTAAAAACAGAGAATAAAGTGGTATTTGGGACTCGGCAAACCCCTTAGTGCCCTAGGTGACCTGCAGGTAGCCAATAAATCTAAGTAGTCCAGATGGGCAGGTGGAATGCATTTGGGCTAGTAATCCTATATTATTAAAAGGGGGACACTGGTGGTTCAGGAGTCTTGAGTTGTCCCAGGAGGCAGTGGCTCTGAAAGGCACTCTGGTGATAATGGTCCTCCCCATGGACACTGGCAATTTTTTTTTATATTATCTTTCCTGGAACCTAATGTTGGGGAGTGATGTCCTTGGGCCCAGACTGTATGTGGGCAGGGCCTGCCAAGAAAACTGCTGACCAGAAATGCTGTAGCTGTTGCTAGGCAACCAGTTTAGTGCTACTGAACTACAGTGACATTAATGCAGGCACTTTCAACTGCCAGCCCAGAGGAGGGCAACTAAAATAGTGAAGGGTCTAAACCAGAAACCATACAAAGAGAGACAAGCTGAATATAAAGGAGGAAAGGGCCGGGGACAGGACAGGAAATTCCCAAACACCTCAAAGGAATCAACAAAGTCCAAGAGAGAGCATCTTTCAGAACGTGATGCACAAGGGCCACATTTGAAGATAGAGGGACAGTTGAGGGCAACATGAGGAGTATTTTTTTCACAGGAAAGGGTGGAGAACACATGAATATCCTTCCTAGCAGGAGGGGGTCAAAAAAGTGGGTACTTCAAGAATACATGGGATGATATGAACTAACCCCATTGGTGGGTAGGAGGAAGTCAGCTGTTAGATAACTAGGATCTGCAGCTTATCCACTGGGTAGGGAAATGGGCCGACTAGAGTGGGCCAAGCAGTCCTTATCTGCCATCAAGGTCTATGTGTCTACATCAGCCCACAGAGCTCAGTCTGTAACCTGCTCCATGTGTGTGGGAATGAAGTTGATATTTTGGGAGGAGAAGAGACCAGAGCAAATGTGCCTCCTCTATCCATCAGCCACAAAGTGGAATGTAAGAAAACCCCATGGGGCAGGTTAAGAGGGTCTGGAGGTGGGCAGCCAGCAGTAGGTGGCAGGAACCTTTAGCTAAGCCACATGGTGGCAGACTGTAGGTGCCCTGAGGGTCTGGTAGAAAGGGACTGGGAGAGCAAATGCACAAGATGGAGGCCACAAAGGAAAATCTGTAGAGCAGCTGAAGGGCAATGTCTGAAATTGACTTAAAAGTAGCTGTGGGTGGGAGGCAAACAGGAGAAATCAGTGGGCCCCCTGACGGGACCATGAACACAGCAAGCACTGCATACAATAGAGTCGCACAGCAGCTAATGTCAAAGTACCAGGGGCTAACAAAAGGATTTGGGGGAGGAAAAGAACAGCATAAGTTCCAGGACAGCTCACAATTAAAAACACAGAGCACTAAAGAGAAAAACCCTGATGGGTTATAAATATTAAGTAATTTATGCAGTAAGGAGGGACATAAATGGAGTGTGATAAATCCATTTTATCCAAGCATGTACGTGTATACATGCAGAATCTTACATTTACATAATATTTATTATCATCCTCGATTAATGTGCATAGAGCGCCAAATCACATACCCCATCCTCACCCCCGCTGTTTGACACCGCTTACTGGTATCTTGCTTTTAGTTTTGTTTCTTCCAGGTTGACCGGCCCTCAGCCACGCCACCTGCCATTTAGTCACACTTCTCCGCTGCTCTTCCCACTATCATAGAGTGATCTATTTGTTTCTGTTTAACAGTTTTTTTGCTTTTCTACCAAACCTTTTTTCTGGGTAACTGGCTGCTCCAAGCTGTGTATCCAGCTGTTGCACTCTCTGCATTCTGCCAGCCGTGTCCTCACCACCCCTTGACATAAAAGCCATACTTTTTGTAGTGCTTCCTCAAAACTGATAAGCCCTCACTCTTACTCTTCCACCTGGTTTCCCAACCTCTGCCAACTGCCACCAGAGCCCCCAGCACATAGAAACTGTCAGATATTTTTTTCCTTAAACTGCATGCTCACAAACCCCACTGCTGATGAGCCCTCACTCTAGGTCACACTTCTATTCTGGTTTCCAGACCTCGCTACAACTGCAACCAGAGGCTCCCGTGAAGTCCTTCTCTGCAAACTCGAAATGGTCTCTTGTGGCCCTTATGGCCCTCCCTCTTCCCTGCTTATTTCCTGAGATTTCCCTATGTCTATATACCACACGTGTTTTAAGCCCCCCCCCACCACATTTCACTCCTGACCTCCAACACTATAATGCTGTCAGTCTGTTCCAGGTGTCCACTACCCTTTCAGTGAAGTAGTAATTCCTCACATCCATCTTACCCCCACCATAAGCTTCATCATGTCCCATGGTCCTTTTTCCTATTCGAAGGAGCCCCCCCCCCTCCAGCACCTTGTTCATCCTTGTAAGGTACTTGTGGGTCTCCATCATGTCCCCTCTCTTTCAGGGTTTATATGTTGAGATCCCAGTCTCCTGACAGGGGCTTTTGCTACAGCCCATGTACAATTTCAGTTGCCCTTTATACTGCCTCCGCCCTATGGCCTTTCTAAGGTGCAGCCTCCAAACCTGGACACAGTACTCTTAGGCCCTGTCCACACTACCCCTCTGTAACGTTATAGAGTGCCCAAACTCTTACCACAATGGTTTACGTTTACACCTGTAACGTTACGGGGCGTTTTACGTAACGTTGTTGAAACCGCGGTGGTTTCGGCAACGAGATATGAAAACCGGTTACGCCTCGGTACACAAGAGGGACGCGAGGGTAATTGGTCCTCTAGTGCAGCACGAGCTGCATTGTGGGATCGGGTGCCACGGTAACGGTCGCCCGGCTCGAAGTGTGGAGCATCGGTGCCGGTCCCGAAATGGACACCACGGCAGTGTGGACACACTGTACCACTCCACGGTTGTAACTGTTTCTATCTGTTATGGGGTCTGAGAGATGCAGTGTGGATGGGGCCTTAGTTGGATCTCACTAATAAGGGATTACTTGCAACACCACCACCTCCATCCTCCTCCTCCTCCTACTGAAGATACCCCTCCCTATGCAGCCCCAGCATCCTTCTAGCCCTACCCACTGCTTTGTCACACAGCCCAGCAACTTTAAAGAGACTCACCAAGGTAACTGTCGGCCCCTGCACCATATCCATCGGTGCCTTACTGCCAGAGGACCCCAATGAAGTTAATATGTCCCCAAATCTTTAAGCCATTAAAAAGTTCTGTCCTTCGTAAAATATAAACTAGGTCCCAAGAACTTCTCAGTTGCTTGCTACCTGCGCCCAGCTCCCCTCACACTCTCTAGCAGGGATGATGAGATGCCAGTGAGGCCTTGACTGGGTGCTCGGGGTTTTTTATCTGTAATGTAGCTGTATCATGATTTTAAATGATCTAGCGACATCTCATAATGAAACGTGGGCATCAGTCAAGTAACAAGGCCCTTGTTAGTTGGAACAGTGCCCACATTTTATTGCCAGGTAGCCACTATATAGTTTAAAAAAATCAATAGAAATACTGCTGCCTATTACATATAATGGAGTGTGCCTCCACGCCCTTACTGGCATCTCGTCATCCTGCTAGTGAGCATGGGGGTTGAGCTTGTGCAGCAGAATAAAAAACAGGAAGTCCTTGGGACTCAGTTTGTATATTTTTATGAGGGACGGAACTTTTAATGGTTTATAAATTTAGGACATATTAACTTCCTTGGGGTCTTCAGCAAGGCAATTGATGGGTATGGCATGAGGTGCATATTGACAAGTCTCTCAAGATCATAATAACTCCAAGGTCCCCCCTCTGCTTAGTGATCATCAGTACCAGCCCTGACCCTATAAAGCAGCTCCTGGTTTCCTATGCCCTAGGTGCACAATTCTGCACTTTGTCATTGAACCCCAACTGCCCCAATCTTGACCACTTTTCGAGTTTCTCCAAGAGGCATGTGCATTCTCTCTGCTCCCTTCTTAGTGCCCACCCTACAAATTTTGATATTGTCTGCAAAAAGGCATTCCCTTCTTTGCCAGTTTTTCTGCAATGTCACTTATGAAGACACTGAAGAGGATCTGCGCCAGTACTGAGCTGAGCCGCTCACTGTCTCATCACTGTAATAAGTGCCATTAACCACCACCCTCTGACACCTTAACCCCCACCCCCTACTACTACTCTGTTTTCCAACCTGCGTTTCTGGTCCCCCCCCTTTTCTGTTCAGCTACCACAACACCATCACTCTGGCGTCTGCCAGGACTAGCTCCACTGTAGAATGAATCCAATAAGTGGAGCAGCTGCCTAGATAGTCAGGATACGTTTTCATGTTCTTCCATCCCCTAGGACATAAGCGGTAAGGGTGCACAAACATGAGCACAGACATGTGTGGCACAGCACCAGTCAATGTCTTCCCACCCATGGGCTGCTCCCACCTGCACTGCCACTTGTGGTCACTCATTTGGCAGTACTACAGCTGAGCTGTCTGTCCTCCTTCCCCAGAAGAGAGCCTCTTGCATAACAGTTGATCCTCCTCCTCTCCCCAGAGATGCCCTGACGCGAGCTCATTCCTGAACTAAGGTCACCTCCGCCGCAGGTCATAGTGCTACTGTTAAGCTGAAGGGCACACGTGTTAACCAGTTTCTAATTAATTTTACCACTTTGGATCCTCCTAGGCTGATCAATCTCTTTGCCTCGCCCCCCCAAAAAATAGTCAACCACCTTCCTCTCTGCTAGATCACCCTTCCAGGCACCAGACTATCCTCCATGCAGCTGGACAACCCTTCTAGCCAGCCTTTCACATAATGAGCACTGGAGCTAGAGCACCACACAGGCTCGGGCCAGCCACTTACCCAGCCAGCCACCCTCCCTACATCTGGACCAGCCTCCAACTACATTCTATACAACCTCCATGTAGCTGAAGCACCACCCCAAACCTCCACTGTAACAGACCACATATCTGAAGCTGTCCCTCCAAGCCCATGGACCAGCAGTCCCCCACCCAACCACTCAACCTACAGCTATATCCACCAGAAGCCCCATACCAGCCTCACCATCCAACCACCCACCCTGCAGCAGGACCTCACTTCCAACCTTGAAGTGGCCCCACCACCACCACCAGCCACCCTCCCTGCTGCTGGCTCACTCTTTCATGCCCTGGACTAGCCTCCCCCAGCAGACAATCCTCCCTGCAGCTGGACCCCTGTGTTCATTCCCACCACAGACCAGCCTCCCTCCCTCTGCAGGTTGAGTAACCTCCCAGAGCTGGACACCCTTTCCAAAAGCTGGACACACCCACCATCCAGAGCAGAACCTCCCCACCTCAGACCCCTAATCACCCTTCTCAACCCATGGACCCCATACTTCTCAACATAGTATTAAAAGAAAATATATGTGACACTAACATATTGCATTTGCAGTGTCAGTGGCTCAGCAGATAGCACACTACGCCTCCAAGGCTAGGAGATCAGAAGGCAGTGGGTTCTATTCCACACCAGGCACTTGGGTTAATATCCAATACTGATGCTGTAGTGCAGCATGAGGGGATGGCTGCACTCCTGAGGCACTGTCTTTCAGATGAGATGTTAAACTGAGGTCCCATCTGCCTTTTCTGGTGGTAGTTCAGGTGGATGTTAAAGATCCCATGGCACTTCTCGAAAAAAGCAGGGGAATTTTCTCCGGTGCATGGCCAAATTCCTCCTCCCCCCAATTCACTAAAAATACCACCAACAGCTTAATCTGGTTCAAGGTCAGTTGGCTTTCATCTGTAGTCCTCTCTCTCCGGATCATGCCTGAAAATAGGCAAGAATCTGTCTAGTGCACTTAGCCGGTCAACAAAAACAAAATAAAATAAACATAAAATATAAATTAATGCAGTCTTCAGCAAAAGAAAAAAAAATACACTGATCCCCAGATTACAAAATGGATTAACACATGCAACTGTTAAATACAAATATTAAACGCAAAAAAACAGTTCCCCCACAAACACACTCAAATATCTGCAGTAAATAGTTCTTCCTTTATCTGCAGGTACTCCAGATTTTCTCAAATTAAAAAAGTTGTAATCTTTTCTCAATGCATTCTGAATTTGCTCAGTTATACATTCTTCCTGCTGTTCATTCTCCTGCCCCCACCACCACCAACACTACTTTAAAGTAACTAAATCAGCAAAAATTCCACAACTAACAAGTAATCTAGAGGCACAATGCATCCTAAACACTTTAAAGGGGGTTGATTAAAAATAAAATGTGTATTTCAAAGTTTAGCCAAGAGTACAGAGAAGAGAAAATGTTTTCAAGACAAAACATTGATAGTGAAACTTGCACAGCATTTCATTTAGAAAAAAACAACACCTGAGTGATAATTCTTTTACTGTATTTAACATTTCAGGGAGTTAAAAAGATGTACTTTTTAAACATAAGCTCTTACCTTAACATGTATATCTTAGCTGTAGGAAACCCCAGTTGTTCAAAAATGGAGACCACAGAGCACTCGTGCAGTTTCATTAGACTAGACACAGACAGGAAGAGAGCTGGGAAATGTAGGCCTCTGACTGAGTAGACTTATGGGAAAGGAAGTTTAGAATAGACTTTTAAAGGGACACTGCCAACATTTTTTGCACCATATTATTTCCAGGTAAAAATCCACATTTTATTATTGCTTACCTTCTCTAAAATTCATTGGTGTTGCTGGTTGTTTTATCTGTCTCCTTGCTTAGTAGAACTGAAATGCTGCAGTAATGTACCCAGCCTTGATTGGCTAATTTTAAATCCTAAAACTACTCTGCTGACTGTAATCTTCATTTATGATTCAGTTGTATTAAAAAAATTGTACTTTTAAGAGCATTGCAGATCTATTTCTAATCCTCATTTAGCAATAACTTACTCTTGAACAACTAGTCTGCTGAAATACTTCTTAGAATTTAGTATTCTTAGAGGTTGTATTTTTGAATGATGATTAAAGATTACTAAAAATGACTAAAATTAGTCTTTGAAGGCAAATTAATGAATGTTTTAATACTAAATTTGGTATTTGACTTCAGTGAGGGTTCCCAAGTACAGCCCTTTGGGCCTGCACCCCCCATGACAGCTCACAACTTGAACACCCCCTGCCCAGATGACCACCCAGCTAGAGAACCATATCAACATCCCAATAGACCTCTCCCAAGTTGTGTACCTTTCCTGCAGCTAGTCCACCCTACAAGCCCCAAACCAGCCTCTCCCCATCAACTATCACCCACCCTGTAGCTGGCTGCTCCAGGCCATCCTTCCTACCCTCAGACACGATCCCCCTGCAGATGGAACCCACCCAGACCTGCTTCCCCACCTCAGTAGACCACCTCCCTGCAGCTGGACCAACCTCCCAGTCTCACCAAACAAAGCAACCTCCTTAGAGCTGGACCAGCACCCCCTAGATAACAACTCTTTCTGCAGCTGGACTCACCCAGACTACCCATCTTGCCCACATACCAGTTGTCCATCCCACCACTGACCACTCTCCTTGCACATAGAAAACCCTGCCCTGCTAGGTTCCCTTTTATAATCCCAATGCTTATTAGTCTGACATGCTGCATCCCACACACAACAACTCAACAGCCCCAGCAGCCCAACACACAGTGGCCTGACCTAGGACAGTGCCTGACACACTGTCAGGCCAGAGGAGGTCGGGATGCTGTGCAGCTGTTGAGTGGATTTTCCACAAACACATGAAGCACCCAATCCCGACCTATGCCACCCATCCCAGGACCTGAGCCACTACTGAACAGCACGGACGATGTGAAAATACCCACCCCCTATGTGGTGCACCCTCCGAGGACACACTGACCTGATCACAGACCCCCTGGTAAGGATGACTGTCTCACCATCCGTGGGACAGGGATGAAACAAATAGCCGTGCATGCCCCAGTGTGTTGACCAGCCATCCTAGGCAGCATGGTGGATTGTCCATGCATCCCTGCATGCATGATTATGTCAGTTGACAGCCAGCCAGCTGAGCATGCATGAAGGAATTGGAGTACCATGCCTGTTGGTCAGTGTATGCATGACACTGCAGGCACACAGAAGAGCGGCACAGCAAGAGCATGGATAGCTGCACCAGGAAATGGTCCACAGCAACACCACATGTGGATGCCAGGACATAGAGCAGCATGCCATCGCACCAACACGTGCAATGTGTGCATGTGGCCGTGTCATGCTAGCCTATGGGCCCGCAGTAAGCACACAGAAAAAGTCTGGAGGTGTTTGGGGGGCCTGTGCCACAGGGGCCCATTGTGGCATGAAGGCTGCCAGGTGTGTTGTAGGGGGTTCCATAAGGGCCCATTGCAGGAATGCTGTTACCACACAGTTGCACAGCTGGAAGGATTGGTGGGCACTCACACAGCTTCAGACCTGTGCAACGTGTGGCACACATGAGCAGCTGAAAGGATTTGGGGGGAACTCACACAGAGTCAGGCCTGTGCGACATGCGACACACAGTGCAGATGTGGCAGTGTGCAGTGGGCTGCTTGGCGATACCCAGCAGTGTTGTGATGAGACATCACCACCAGGTTGGGGTGCATGTTAAATGTGGGGGTGAAACTTTATTCAACAGTAGGGGGCCACAGTGGCAACCTGGTGGCTGTGCATGATGTGTACTGTGAGTGTACAACTGTCAGGTGCCAAGTCACCATGGAAACCCTACAGGGTGGTGTTGGGTGCCATGCCACAGATGAACTTCAGCAACTTGCCCTTATCCTTGGATGCTAGTACCATCCTTATTCACTCCTCATAGCTCTTCTTGGGTGGTGTCCATGGCAGTCCACAACAAATGCCTTCCCTGTTGACATAGGTCCATTGCTGTTCCCTGTGGAGCTCTGCTAACATTGTCAAGACCCCTACATGCACCTTCTTGAGCAGGGCATGGAGATGGCAGTGCCAGATCTTGACATTGCTTTGGGTCCACAGTATACCTCGCTCGGTGAGATCCATGACCAACCACAGCTGAGTGGGAACATGGGGTCGTATCTCGTGGGCACCTTGGTCACCCTACTGTATAGCCATATCCTGCCCAGCACATGTGTCTGCTCAAAACAATAGAAGAGTGTGGTGGCATTGGGTGGAATGGTTGACTTCAGGAGGCTGAATACTGCTGGAATGTCCTGTGCCAGGAGATGGGCGAGGGCCACGAGTTCTTGGATCTTCAGGCTGAAGTCTGGGTCACTTCTGTATTGTGGTGCAAGACCAAAGCTCTGGACCTTCCGCCACACAATCTGCCCAAAGTGGAACAGGCATCCCTTGTTTATGGCTTGTGGAAATTCCATCTTACAGGCATTGATCGCAGCCTGCTCAAAGTCAGTGATGATCATAGGTGGTTTGAGGGTGCAGAACTGTATACTGGCATATTTATTCAGCTCCTGGAACAAGGTGCAGTAACACTGCAGGCTCTTTGTCGTCATCAGTGTATACACCAATGACATAATAAGGTTGTTAGGGCCCATCCCCATGGGTGCATAGATGGTGTACAATGAGTGAACAGGTGTGGCACAGTCTTGAATGTACCATCCATTATCCAGAAGGGTGTCTGTGCCAGGTCCCTGATGTTGTCCTCTGTGGTGAGTAGAAGGACCTGGTGGGTGGTGCTGCCAGTGATCCCACTGTACCATGGCCATCCAGTCACCATCTGTAGCTGCTTGGGGATAGTGAGGTCAGCCAGTGTCAATGCTTCTGGTGAGAGGTCTTTGCAGTGGGTCCTGTTCACAATCTGCAGCAGGGCCCTCTTGCTTGGCAACTGTTGCCACAGCTTTAGTGGTCATTGCAGTTGTCTCACTCTGCAGTAGCTATGCGAGACTAGCCATGGTGCTGTGTGCCTTCTACTTGATGCCAGCCAGCCCCTGTACTGGTAGAGCATCTGTCACCTCCAGAGCATGACTGTGCTCATTCTTTTTTCTTTAGGTGGTACTGGCCATCCTGGAGCAGTGTGATTGCCTGGCTGAGGCAGGACTTGGACTTATGGTGCTGGCAGCACCGTTACACTGTCTCAGGCCATCCTGGTGGTGCTGAGGGTTGAGGCGCTGGATGCCATACCTTGTGCCACGCCAGTGACCTGGGTTCAGGATTGAGCCTGGGCCATCGGGGGTCGGCAGGGGAGGACTGGGATCGAACATCCATAGACTGCTTTCCCAGTCCTGGGGTGGGCTGGGGAATTTCACTGTGCTGTAGGCAGCCCCCTGGGGATGCCCAGGGACACTACTAGTGTCAGTGACACTAGATGAGGAGCATGGCAGATGTCAGTAGGTTGCTCCTGGACATCATTGCACATCCATGCTACTGGGGCCAGCCGAAGGAAAATGGCTGGGCATGACCTTGCAGCTTGATGGCTGTGCTCTGAGCCACCCGGAGGACTTTGGTGGAGTCCTGTTGAGCAGGGTCCGGGGCTGTCCTGGCTGGTAGAGGCAGAGGGGGGGAGCCCTCCAGCAAGATGGCATGGTGGCCGTCCCTGATCCTCCTGGGTGCAGTTTGAGCTACCCAGCTCTCCAGGTGGGTGGAGCTGGTTGTTGGATGCCTCAAGCCGGAGTGTGTGCCGCAGCAGGTGAAAAATATGATATGTTAAAAAAACAGTACACTGTCTCATTGCATGTCCATTCATGGACCAGGAGGCAGCCATTCACATTTAGCTTGGACTTTCCCTGCCTGGATGGTACCACCTCACAGATTGTCCATGTTGTTGGGGTTGCAGATGAGCACCCTGGCCCCTCCATGGCTTCCACGTTGTCCTCCATTGTGCCAGAGGACTGTGCAACACTGACCAGCTTTGGTTCCAGCTCAGGCATTCGGGTGTGAATGCACTTCGTTTGCACATCACACTGCATGGGCCATACCTGTGGCAGTTGCTACTTGTCTGTGGGTGGTTTGTACCACTACTGTAGTGCCACTGTCTGCCCACAGTCCCAGTGCTTCAAGGCTGTGCTGTGCACCATGGTCACATTCAAGTTCTGTGTCCACAGTGTCATGGACCCCCATCAGCTACTGTGCTGCAGTGGGGCTATGCTCCATGGTACACTTCCCTGCTGTCCAGCATGCAGGGATGCAGGGGTCCCTGTGTGTTGTGCACTCTACCTACAGGTCAGTGTCCACCTACCTAAGCCAGCCTTTGCACCCCCCAGTGTTGGCATCCGTAGTTCCCATGCATGCTGTCATGAGTCCATGTCTGTTTGCTGCCCCCATGCATCATTTTCTGATGCCTACCTGTTCTCTATGTTCTCTTCAGCTGTAGTTCCCTGACCTGAAACTTCTCCGGTAAATGATCTATTGTAGCCCTCACTGTGCTCTTTCCTATGGGGCTTGCATTTTCTGCCCCTGTGCCGGTTTGTTTGTCAGAGTCCCAGTTAACCTGCTTGTTTACTAACCACTCTCCCTGCATCTGAAATGGGCCCTACCCAGCCAACCACTCTCCCTGCAGCTGAACCACCCTTTCAGCCCCTGGAGAAACCTTCCCCAAGGAAAGCACTGTCCATGGACCATTTCACAGTTACAAGGAGGGAGGAAGAGGCCCCCAGCTGAGTAGGGCAACTGCTGGTGGGGACTTAGTGGGGATAGACTTGTGAGCAGGATGGGGTAAAGGAGGAGGTGAAATACCTGAGGTACTTTGGCCGGAGGATGAGAACAGATACAGTGGATCATTAGGCAGCAGGAGATGAGAGGAGCTAGATGTCATTGTCCACCTGGGGACAAAAGACCTAGCAAGGGACGGGGTAGGGGTAGTACAGGGAAATTTCAGGGATAGGGGGGGTCCTCAAGCATGCATGGTGGCCTTTGCCAAAAGGTTGCCTATATACATCTTGGGAGAAGATAGGACTCTCCACATGGCTTTCAACAGTTGGTTAAAGGCATGGTGTAGGGTGGGGCTCAGTACTAGGAGTGGGCCTCTTCAGTGTCTTCATAAGTGAAATTGCAGAACTGAATGGGAAGGTATGTCTTTTTGCAGATGCCACCAAACCCTGTTATAGGGTTGACACTCAGGAGGGTGTGGAGAAAGGGTTCACCCATTCTGGTGTGATAGCCATGTTGCTGATGCCGATTACAGCACAGGCCACATTACAGCACCAGGCAAAACGTATCCTGGGAGTTACACCACCAAAGCACCCTCCTGGGAAACAGTCTCCATTGGGCCCCCTCCCCTAATTATCCCACAGGTCCAGGTTCTTAATTTACCTGTTCTCTAGTCCTACCCCATCCTACAATCACCCCACAGGTATACAGTAGATTGTTACTATCCCTGATGTTCAGTGGTTCCCATTTATTTATTTATTCATTCATTTGTTTACCGAGTAGGTGCACTGGTCTGAGAACCATTTTCAGGCATGACCTGGGCCATTGAGGATGGCACAGAATAAAAGCAAGTACAAAGGAGGCTGGGACAAGGCATACAATAGACAGTAATAAAAATATACAGGATATTTATATGAAGATATATATAAACTTGCAGCACAATGGATAAATAACATTTATGACAATAGCAGGTACAGTAGTAGCCAAGTTGTAATACAAATTAGGCATGATCTGAGATGAGTAAAGGAAAAAGTGCATCATGGCAGTGTAGGTATGGACCAAGACAGAAAAGAAGGGAAGGAAAGGAAAGGGAAGGGAAGTAGAGGCATGATAATAAGTTGGGAGGGCAGGAGTAAGTAGTGGAGGACAGAAGGTAAGATCCAAGGAGAGAGTGGAAGAGTCCTGGAGAGTCAGTGGTGCTAAGTGGAGTGGGCAGATTGTTCCAAAGGAAAGGGGCTGCAGATGAGAATGCACATTTACCCATACAGTGGAGACTAGGGGGCACTCAAGCATGGGGCCAGCAGTGAGGCAGAGCTCTAGAACAAACACTTTTGGCCAAAGAAGGTGGGATTGTGGAGAGGTAGCTCAGTTTTAGATGGCCTTATTGACTGTGCTGGCCAGGAGATAGGTCTGTTGGGCTGATGGGGGAAGCCAGCCCAGGGCCTGATAGAGTGAGTAGTGGTGTGTTGGTGAAAGTCCTTGCCCCTGTATGTCCAAGTCCCACCATGACCCAGTTAGTTCTTACAGCAAATACTACCCCCTGGTCCCCAGCCTTACTATATATTTGACACCCTTCCACATTTGGCACAGACCATCATCTCAGCTCCTTGATCAGGCACAAAATGGATGCTAGTTCACAATCATGTGCTAACTGTACACAGCTGTTTATACAGTAGGCACATGAGCGCAAAACTGGTGTTCTGTCCTCAGTTGGTCACAGAGGTTAGCAGAGTGTCTGTGCCAATTGCCACTGTGGGGAGAGTGCGTAAACATATAGTGGGGGCCATGAATGGTGTGAGTGGTGGGACTGGGTGGGCAGGTAGTTATTGGCAGCTTCCAATGTACGGAATGGATAGCAGCACCACTGAACACCAAGGGAAGTGTGATATTACTGATGGTGGGAGCTCAAAGGGGCAGTGGTAGGAGGCAGAGGTGATACTACCTGGTTTAGGGATGCAACATCTTTTAGAGCCATTTACCAACTGGTCAGAGACTCACTAATTATACTATTCAAGATATCATTTTGTGATCCTACCCTGTTTTTTGAGGTGCAAAGTGTTGTTTGAGAGTCACTTACCCATTTAGCGATCGCAAATGCTCTTTGAATGTTCTGGTCTATGTGAACAATAACAGTCCATCACCAGTAAGATAAAGATAAGTGAACAAATACAAATATGGAATTGAGAGCTGTTCTCCATGAGGTTGATAATGGAATTTATCTTAACAATGCGTTAGAGTACAGAGTATGATGAGATTAATATGGTACCACTGTGCTACCACATGAGTCTAGGGTTGCTGTGAGAGGTACCAAATACTGAAATGTCAAAATAACGCAGTACCATTGTGCTACCAGTGTACCAGTATTTGTGGGAGCCGACAAAAATCTCAAAATTTTGTGATATCATTGTATTACCAGTGTATGTGTGAGAGACAGAGAAAATGGTAAAAAATGCCATAGGGATACCATTCTGCCAGTGCACTACCAATGCACAGAGGAAAATTTATATATCACCTACCACTGTGATACCAGAGTACCACTGGGTAGCAGAGCTGTAGGAAGGCATTTCGGTGCCCTGGGCAAGAGACTAATTTAGTGCCCCCATCCAGAAAACAGCCAGGGGTCTGGGGGCCGCAAGGCCCCCATAAGTCTATAGGGTTTACATGCTCTTTAGTGAGTTTGGGGCTTTCATGAGGTAAAAACATAGTTTTGGTATATGTTCCTACCCCTAATTGCAGGAAAATGTTGCTTTCATGGAATCTGAGGTGTGTGAGACTCTGGCTGGCTGGCATCAGAGTGTGAGCTGTAAATGAAGTTCTCTTTTGCTGATCAACCAACAAATAAAATGTACTAGTCTACACTTGCCTGATGACAGCTATGGGGCAGAGGGAGGCTAACTGAATAAGAAGAAACAAATCTTGATTGATTTAATTGTATTGTATGTATTGGGTATTGTATATCTATGCACGTCTTAAATACAACTGACTGCAGTACCTATAAGTGCTACTTCCCAGTGCTGGCTGCCTGGCCTGCTGCAGCTGATTCTTCATTCGGTAGCAGCCTAGCAGGTACTGAGTACTAGGGTAGTAGTAGAGGTCCCTGGTTGAGGGGGAGTCAGGGCAGTGGAGTCAGAATGAAGAACTGTCTCAGGTCTGGAGGCTCTGTCTGCCCTGGGACTGGGATGAGAAGGCCCACAGCCAACAGCCACCCACCTGGAGTATTAGGAAAGCAGTGCGGGAGCCTGCCTGCCCTGTAACTGGAGCACCCAGAGCCAGGCCTGCCAGCAGGCCAACTAACAACTTCCATCCAAGGCAAGGCAATGCTTCATTTTCTACAGCAAGACTGGTATGGGTGGGGTGGGGATAATGGAAAACATGGAAAAAAAATGGCAATGGAATGGGAGTGCAAGGGATGGGTCAAGAGGAGAAGAAAAATTAAAACGTATAACATGAAGGCGGGAGGATGGTGCCCCGTAGCCCACGCCATGGAAGTCAGCCCAATTTAGGAAGGCAGCGACTTCTGTTCTTCACTCCCAGTTGGGAGAAACTCACGAGTAAGCACTGTATGGGAGTGTGATTGTAAAACTTAGCTTAACAACATGTGGAGCAAAAAAAATCACTGTGGACAGTACAAGTTAAAACTTCTTTCACACGGACGGTCACAAAAGTAAACTGAACACACTCCTCGATCCTGAAATAATACACAGCAGCCACCAGCCAGTCAGCTGAGCCAGCCCAGTGATCAAATTCAAAGCAGATTTCCTGAGTTTGCATTTTTTCCAATCTAGTACCCCGCACATGGCGCCACTGCTGCCACATACATCATAATTCATCTCACTGACACACAATATGACACAAGTTCTCATTTAAAAAAAAATAATTTTGGGTCACACACAGGACGTACGTGGATGGAAATGAAAAATGGCTGCTGTTGCTTTTACTTAATGCAGTCCAGTCAGACTACTACATTATAGACATCACAGAAGACAGTAGTGCATTGCTTACACAAATCCAATATCTCTCTGTCTCTTGGTCTCGTCTCTCCTATCTACACTCTATAGTTTATTGCTGCTAGTCTCTTTCTGTCTCATCTCAACAAACTACTGTATCTCCAGCCTCTATTTAACCGCCTGTCAGTGTCACATGCTCGCGGTGCTCCACCCAGTACCTTTTATACTAATGGGTTGGGCGGTGGTGGCCCACCCAGTTTCTCTTTCTGTGTACCACCACCACATGATTATATTGTCCGCAGCAGACGGCGCAACCATGTGACACCCCCCTCCCGATTTGCTGATCTTTGGTCCACAGATGCGCCCCTGCTGACAGCCAGCTGTAATTACAAAACCAAAATATATATATATATAAAAAAAAAAAAAACCTTAAAGCGACAGCGCAAGTGAATTAAAAAGTGACCTTTAGACTTGAAAACTGCGCTCCTCAGAGGCTTGTGCCTGGGGCGGGAGCACCACTCACCCCAGCCTCCCTACGGCACTGCTGGGTAGTACTATTGTGGATTTTTGAGCTGACCACAGTATTACCATTGTTATACCACTGTAATGCCATTGTGACAAATTCAGTAAGGGTAACCAGATTGCTGAGACAATGCAATGCTAAAGAAGTGTGATAACAATTATAAAGTGTTTCCAGTACTGCTGCAGTGTGCAGCAAAAATTTGTGAAGGAAATACAGTGCTAAAGAAGTTTGCATGAAAATCTAATACTTATTTGCAGTGCTCTTACAGTCTGCATCAAAAAATAAGAAAGATTGAGCAGTACTACTGCAGTGTGCAGCAAAAATTAGTGAAGGAAATACAGTGCTAAAGAAGTGTGCATGAAAATCTAATAATTATTTGCAGTGCTCTTACAGTCTGCATCAAAACATAAGAAAGATTGAGCAGTGGTACAACAGTGTAGCAGAAAGTCAGTGCAGTGTATTAACAGTGCACTGATGAAAAGCAGTGCTCTGTCAGTCTGGACTGAAATAACACTGAAATAAGACTCAGGATGGAAGTGTGCACTCCACTTCCCTCTGGGTAGGAATGCTACATGAAATGAGGGCCATTAGGGTCTGTTCAAACATGTCAGTGTCCCGCCCTTGCACTGAAACTTTCCTCAAACACTTAATGTTCCCCACAGTTTCCTCAGTAGTAGCATTCATGGTCCCCATGGTGATATCCAACAACAATAAAGCATGAAGGGGGTCAACACCTTCTGCCTCACTCCACCCCATCATGTGGTGCATGACCAGTTTATGGGGGGAAACATTCAACTTAACTGCAGTGAGGCTCCCCATTTCAAATTTGACACAAAATTTACAACTGACCGAATTTTTATATCTTTGCCACTGGGGGGCGATAATTCCAGTGGATCCTCCAAGATGTAACCCCTAGGTGGCGCTGTCCCTAAGGTTACTACCCCTGCCTGAATTTCTGACCACAGGTTGAGCGGCCTGGATTCCATATTAGGTGCCTCCACTTAACAGTAATGTGGGGGGTCTGTCTAACTTGTTATAGCACTCTGGAAGCTATAACTACACACCAGTCCTCCTAGTGGCTTGGAACCTTTACCAGTAGTTAACACATAGTATGTAGCAGTGATAATATGCACACTCCCTTCACACTTACTACCAATGTTTGATCTGCAGCAATATCCCTGGACACCCCTGCAAAGGCAAAGTTAGCAAACAAATATACACTTCTGGTACTGTGACACTAATAATATGCACATGGGCCAGATTAAATGTGAAACAACAATCAGATTTATTCAGGGGATATGAACAATGAAGGGGCATGCATTTAGTTAACTCATTTGTTCCCATAGATGCCATATGGTGTCGGAACCATCCATTGCTGGAATGGACCCAAAATGGCCACGGGAGCAAATGAGTTAAATGACTGGTGTTCGGACTAAATTCAGGTTCTTGGCATGCACTTTTTAGTCCCAAAATAAACAGTTTTACAACACTGGGTACCCAGGATGGAATGATGGCTTGCTAGAGGCATTGCCTCAGGTGGCAGGCATTGCAGCTGTTGTTGGGGCCCTTGATGGAAAGAAAAGGCAGTTAGCATGCACAACAACAAGGTGATTATTTGTAATCCGGGCTGGTTGGCCCAGTCTTGTGAAACCCAGAATTTTAAAGAAGAAATCAGATGGTACCACAGATAATTAAGTGATTTGTTGCAGGGAGCTACCCTGGTTGTACTCACACTACCAGTTGGCTGTGATGTGGCTGGTGATATGGAGACCTTGTGTTGATCACTGATGAGCATGGGGAAGCAGAGCCATCACAACACACCTCCTCTTCACAGCCTTTCCCTCCAGGTGGCTGCAACCTGCAAGTTGTTTCTGCTCAGGGGCAGGATCCCCAAAGCCAGTCTCTCGCTGAGAACAGTCTCTGGTGCAGACAGTTGGTCTGGGCCAGAATGATAAAGGCCCATGCATGATGAGCTCATTGACAAAGTTCAGTTTTCATTTGTTGGTGAGGCCTCCAGTTGGTGTACCAAATTGGGTCGCGAACAAGCAGGTCTAGACCCATGAGGAACATTCAGCACATTTAAATCAAACAGCATTAACTTTTCACAGATTGGATGCACTCCGGTTGCTATTACAGTAGATTCACTGAGCAAACCTCTCAATCACACACTGGCTGGGTCAAACGCTTCACAGGAGTAAATCTTTGGTCCAAATCACAAGCAGTGCTTTTATACTCTCCGATACTTTCTGCCACAGTCTTGGTCACAAATTGGATGATTCTAACTTCTGCAATCAGGCAGTCCAATGCAGGAGAAGCAGTGGCACAGAGGAAAGTTATGCCTCTTCCCACCGATTCTCCTAAACTCCATTCAGGGAGCAGCTGCTCGAAGGCTCGAGCTCACTCTTCAACCTCCAACTCTAACTGATCCCTTTCTCTTACAGTTCAGAGTATTTCCCAAGGATTTCGAAGTTTGGGTAGGGTGGTGAAGCTGTCAGTCACAGGTTGGACTTCCCCTTCAGTTCAGTTTAGGCCCCAACCTAAAAACTACAGAAACTACAGATTTTCTTCTCACAAGGCACTTGAGCAAAGGATAAATACGTTCCCATTCAGGCCCCCTCTGCACTATTATTGACTACAGAGTGCAGCAAATCAAAGTGGCGTCTGGCCAGTCACAAGCATTAAATCACTCAGATCCAGCCTATAACATTCACTCACTATACACTATACTTAAGGTTAGCAAGCAATGTGAGAAGGCAGTAGGGAGGGCTGGGGGTATACTGGGATGTATAGGGAGAGGCATCACCAGCAGAAAACAGGAAGTTGTTATCCCTCTGTACAGACAGTTGGTGAGACCCTATCTGGAGTACTGTGTCCAGTTCTGGAGACCCCATCTCCACAAGGACATAGACAGGATGGAGGCAGTCCAGAGGAGGGCAACTAAAATGGTGCAGGGTCTGCAAGAGAAGCCATATGAGGGGAGACTAAAGGAACTTAATATGCATACCCTTGAGGAAAGGAGGGAGGGGGGAACAAGATAGAAACTTTTAAGTACCTAAGTGGAATCAACAAAGTCCAAGAGGGTAGTATCTTTCAGAAAAAGAGATGTACAAGAACAGGGGCACACAATTTAAAGATGGGGGGGTTCAGGGGCAATGAGAGGAAGTATTTTTTCACAGAGAGGGTGGTGAATGCATGGAACAGCCTTCCTGAGGAGGTTGTGGGGTCTAAAACTGTGGGAGAATTCAAGAATACATGGGACAGACATAAGGCTATTCTTGTGGAGGATAAGAAGAAATAGCCTGTTGGTTAACTAGGATCTGTAGCTTATCCTGTAGGTAGGGAAATGGGCAGACTAGGTGGGCTAAGTGGTCCTTTTCTGCCATCAAAGTCTATGTTTCTATACACATATTTGCTAGATTCTTAAAGGGACAGGTGCAGAGGCACAGCATGGCACTCACACGCAAATAAGCAGAAGCAAAGCAGATATCCCTGGATCCATTACCTCTACAGGATGTCAGCCTGGCAGTGGACATGAAACAGCCCAGGAAGACATTAAGGTAAACCATAAATTGGTGGGCGGGGTAGGTACACCAGTAATGCACAAAAACAGTTTAAACTGATTATTTTAGCCTATGCAGGAGTCAGAGAGAGTATTTGATGTAAAGTTTGTGAACTCTACCTTTCTGTTGTGGTGAAAGGCATGAGTCATTTTGTCATGTTAGAGACTGCTGTGGCTAATCACACCTGACAATCAATATAGATGATTTCTTAGGATGGCAATAAAACAATTATTCCATCTCCCTGTAAATGGAGGTGGGAGAAGTAATGCTGTTTTGGAATCTTACTTAGAGTTTCTGTGCATTAGCCAGCCCAATGTTAAATCCCTAGCAGATTTTTACAGCTGCAGTTGGCATAGCTCTGCAGACATTTTGCATTCAGAAAAGGGCTGATGTTATTTTTGCTACCAAACAACATGATAAGTGTTAAAAATAGAGTCCTCCACTGGAGCTGCATTACTACACTGCCTGTGTGTGTATAGGAGCTGGAGATCATTATTTTCCTCTGGCTTGAGGAGTTAATTAAGCCCTCCCTCAGCAGAGTCTCACACATTCTACACTACAGTCAGCAAACACAGAAAGTTAACTCATTATCTTCTGACAGTCAGTTTGTGTCAGGTTATCAATCGATAGTAGACATCACTGAAAGCTATTGAAAGTAGAATGAGTTAAACACTTTCTGGAGCTTTCCGCATAACAAATAAGCACTGCTGTGCCCTCAGCCCCTGTGAACACCTAATTAAGCCATTTGACATCTCCATCCTAACAGCAGTCATCCTGCTACTTTGTAAGACATTCCATAGCAAAGAGTTCCAGTGATGACTGTTCCCGAATAATAAACGCATTTAAAGTGTTAAATGCCAACTTCATTTTCTCAGGCAGGCAGTTCTGGGGAGACACTAGTACCTGACATTTAATGATTACTTGTCTGTTATATTATTAGAATATCAGCTCTGTTCATCTGTTTCTCCGTGGAGAAAGTAGCATGCTGTTGAACATGCTATATACTTTGTAACACAGTGGACTGTCAAGGATGTTGGTGCCTGCTGCTTTTTTCCTTTTTGTAGAAGAAACATTTAATGTATATAATCTTGAAAATGTCTGCATTTATTTTTCCAAATATTTGTGTTTAGTAATTTTAATAATATATCCAATGCACCAAAACAGCCAGCTGTGTTTTAGTTATTATTTTATACAGCATTGTTTTCTTACCTGCAATTTGTGACTATATGTGTTTATAACTGAATGACAGTAATCACATTTGCTTCACTTGCAAGTAGCTAGACACGTGTGTGTCTCATTTTTGTTTGACTTAGTTCATGAAGTGACAGATAGAATTCGATCAGTTCATAACATGCAGTATTGTAATTAAATGAACTGATAAATGGGGGTTTTGGTTTCTTTTACAAATTGATTTCTCCTGTCCATGAATATACTAAAACAAAAATGTCTCAACAAAATGTTTAAAGATAAGGAGTTGAGCAGTAATTTATGTAACCCCCATACAAATGGGAGTTCCCAAAAGTCTTCCTTGGGTGTGCCTAAATGCCCACTGCCAGGCTGGTATCCTGTGTCTTAGCACTTTAAAAGTGTTTGAGTGAGAGTGCCTTAATGCCTTTGTGCTCTGTCTTTTTAAGAGCTGCCTATAGCGTGGTGCTTATTTAATCTGGGAGGGGGCTGAGTGTTCCTATGCTCGAGTCCCACCCAGGCTGCCAGATAATCACTACATTCTGCCATCGCTATTTGCGCAGAGGGAGCTCTGTTAGAAGCTGTACTTATTTGCTGATTATCTATTAGAATAGCAATAGTATTGTAGTTTGTCTAACTTTCCTTCTTTGCAGCATGAACTTTCTGTATTGCATCACCATTTTGGTTTTTGGACTGCCAGTCAGCACTGATTAGTACCTTTGGGGTCTCTAAAATGGGGCCTGTCCCCAGGGGTCTTGTGGGAGCAAATTTCTGTAGGAATTGTAGTTTTTGCATTTTGGCACCAAAACAGACCTGGAGGGGGAGCCCTTGCTTTGACAGACAGATGAATCAACCAACCAGAACCTTTTGGACCAAAGGGAAATTCCCAAGCTGCCTACTGCAGTGAGTCAGTCAGGAGTTAGAGTTTGCAGAGTGAACAGCTTGAGTGATTCAAGTAGCAGCTCCTGCCTAGTTCACGCGGGAGATTGGTGGAAAGATTGAGTCTGGCCTGTCTGCCTGCAGTCCCTCAAGAGGGAATCCTTTGAAAGGCTTAATACTGTATCTGAATTGAGTGAGAGAAAAGCCACTGAAGTGTGACCAGGCTTAAAGCTGAAGAAGACTGAAGATTTGCTGTAAGCAATCAGCCTGTCAGGACATCCATTCACCATAGAACTCCCAGTTTTGCTCAGAGACACTGATATTGCTGCTGGACTGCTATCCGCGTTGTGGTATGGTGATTGCTTTACTATAAATGTGCTGTGCACTGTTAGTGGGTTGCGATTTGGTTCCCCACTGTTTAATTGTGCCATGCTTGCTGGAAACTGCATCTAGCCTTCCCGGACTGATTTCTGAACTGTTTTACCCAGCATGGGCCCTGCCACAGTGGCCCAGCCAGCTACTTAAGGCATAGACAACACCATCAATGAGAGACTCACCCGGGGATCAGCTCCCTGCTCAACATCTCGAACAGGAACGACACCTTGGTGATTTGTGTGGGCCCTGCTTCTCCTGGCATACCAGTTGTCAACCTATAGTCTCCATCTCATCCCTCCTGTGTCTTGCATTGGGTAGCATGAGTAACAGTCAGGGTAGCTCCCTGCAACAACAGCTAAATCTCAAGTGTTGTCATCTGATTGCATTGTTGTTTTTCCTTTCACAAACTGAGCTTTCAAGCTCTGGATTACAAATTGTGTGTGGTTGTGCATGCTTTTTCTTTTCATCACAGGGCCCCAACCAGCTGTGACACCAGCCCACCCTGGGCAATGTTCCAGGCTAGTCCACCTTACTTCCAACTGACTACCCAGAGTGTGTGACTGTGTAGGGACTAAAAAGTGCATGCATAATTGCCTGACTAGATCAGTTTTTGAATCAATCAACCTGATTACACCCCTCCCTTGTTCAATTCCCCTGAATAAATTAGATCAAACTCTTTTTGCATTTAATCTGACTGTGGTTCCAGTTTGTACCAAAATCACTGTACTGTTGATATTTGCTGTGCCTAACCTTGTTTTACAGGGGGTCACCAGGGATGAAATGGTGGAACCAGTCCTGGTGGTAAGTGCAAACAGTGTGGGGGATTGAATGCTGAATATGGGCTACTGTGAAAGTGTTTGTTGCATATTGTCTAGGCCACTAGAGGAGAAAGAGAGGGGTTACAGTGTCCCTGAGGGCTGTACCCAGGTTAGCCTTATTATTAACAACCCTGTCCTCTGGGTGGAGGCACCCATTTCAGTACCCAGGCCCCTTAACCTGCAACTAGACAAGCAGGCAGGGGTTACATCTAGTTGATGTGGTGTAAAGAGCTGCTTCCTGGAAAATTAACTGGTTTGGTGTGGGGGCTGCCATAAGCAGAATGGGACTTCAAGGAGGGGGGAGCTCATGGCAGCAGAGGAGGCATGATGGCATTAAATGCTCAATAGTGTGGATGTAGAGGCACCAATATCTGAGCATGACTTTGGTAGAGGACTAAATGTGACTTGGGGTGGGGGGGTCATCAGGAATTGAGCAAGTCTTGGTATTTTTAGCATAATTTTTTTCTGAAACTTCAACCTTCACTGGGTTAGATTCTGCATCCATCTGTACAGTATATCACTAAGCCACATGCAGTGGGGTATGGGTAAAAACCAGATCACCAGACCGGAACCAGGGCTGTAAAATCTGAATTGGGCACAGCTTGTGCAAATATTGCTGATCCACTCATTCCAGATTATCTGGTCTGGCTTTTATCTATCTGGTCTGGTCCTGATGGTTCAGTTTTCAACCATGCCAACGAAGGGTTGAATAACAGATTTCCAGGAACAGACCAGTTACTTAAAAGTCAGACTGAACAATACAGCCAGAGTAACTGGACCAGCAGTATCTGTGCAAGTTGCACCCAGTCTGGCCAGTTTGGATTTTTACAGAACTGATGTGATTCACGTCTGTCAGTCCAGTGTTTAATCAATCACTCAGTCAATCAATCTTTATGTTATACTGAAAGGTATGTGAGCAAAAATGCCCAATTACACAAACGTTCAGTTAAGCATAAAAAGAGAACAGAACACCAGATCAAACAATTACATAGTAAAATGCAGTATAAACAGGTCTAACATAAACAGGTCTAATACAGAAATCTAGAGGAATATACAAAAAAAAGGGGAAGCAAATATGAACATACGAAATTGCTGGCAGGAAAAGGCCCATAGGTCTATCAAGTCTGCCCACTTGTGCAGCTGTTAGTTTCATAGCACTACAGATGCCCCACCCCCACCAAACCCCTCCCTTCTTCCACTTTCCTGGTCTTTTCCCCTTTGTGTTCTTGTCTGTACTAACCCTGCCCATGACTCTATTCCAACCCTGCTTAAAGCTATCCCCATTCCTCAGTTCGGTTTACTCCTCTGACAGTGCATTCCATCCTGCCACTACTCTCTCTGTAAAGTAATGCCTACTCATCTCCCTCCTGAACATTCCCCCTTTCAACTTCAGACTGTGCCCTGTAGTGACCCTTCCCCCCCTTTAAGCAGAACAATCCTCCCTCTCAGACTTTGTTTATGCCTTTTAAGTACTTAAAGGTTTCTATCATGTTTCCGTCAGTGTCAGTGGCTCAGTAGGTAGTACACTCGCCTCTGAGACTGGGAGATCAGAGGGCTGTGGGTTCAGTTCCCACATCTGGCACTTGGGTTAATATCCCAATACTGACACTGTAGTGCAGCATGAGAGGGGTGCAGTACTTCTGAGGTGCCATCTTCCGGATGAAACGTTAAACCGAGGTCCCATCTGCCTGGATTGGTGGAAGTTCAAGGGGATGCTAAAGATCCCATGACACTTATTGAAAAAGAGTAGGGGAATTTTTTATTGAAAAAACACATAACATCAAGTACAGGAAATATGAAAAAAACAAATAAACAATAGAAAAGCATATACAGAAACATTTAAAGATTGTTAAATCGCAATAATACAGGTGAGGGAAAAAAAAAACAAGCATCATTTATAGCCAAAAGCTATCTCCCATAATCAAGTCAGAAAGGTAATACCAGCCCAATAGGTTGCAAATTGCGTAGGAGAGAGATGTTTCAATTCCAATTCTTGTAGGTTCGAAACTGTGGATTCAATGCATTTTATAATAGCTAGTGAACAAGTTGGTACCTGTTGTAGAACATATTTACATCTAGCTTGCCACAGATAATATTTGCATGCAGCAAACAATACCCTCAAGGTGCTGGGGTGGAATGCATTCCAAAAACCAGAAAAAACTCCTAAAATAAGGACTGAATATGTTATCCTACTCAGAAATGGCCATTTCCACTTGTTCGCTAGGGTCTTCCAAAACAAGAGGGCATCTGTGCAGGAAAATAAAAAATGTTCCATAGTTTCTTCAATGTCAATACAAAGTGGTTTAGGACAATACCTATCTTGTGCCGATTTATGCTTTAAGTTACCACGAACTTGTAGCTTACCATGATAGCATAACCAAGAAACATCCCACATATGAGCTGGGATCCTTTTATCTTTGAGAATATTTAGTGCAAATGTCATGTGGGATGGAGAGCATAGTGGAAGTCGTAATATTGGCTTATCAACGTTTAGGAAACTAATGTATAACTGTTTCCTAGTTAGGCCTAATATAGATGATTTACTAATTTTCCAGGACCGAAGGGTACGGATACCATCAATAATATAAGACGGTACGGTTGGCATGCGGGAAGCTATGGGTGGAAGGTCAATCCAAGCCAACATTAGAGAATCCACAGCTTTAGCTACCCAGGAGTCACAAACAGTTAACACATATCTATGGCTTTGAAAAATGTGATTTAGAAAAAAGGAAAGAAAAAAAGACAGAGGGTTTATCATTCCTAAACCACCCTGATTCGGGGGCAAATATGTAATATGTCTCTTAACAGGGTTTAGGCGACTTCCCCATAACATTTGAAAAAAAAGGCTAAACAACCTCATTTCTAGGTGTTTAGGTGGACCATAGATGTGACTCAGAAATAAAAATATCGGGGATAAAAAATTTTTTATCACCATAATCCGTTTTTTTTTACTCAGCCTCCATGTCTTCCAGAGACGTACTTTATTATCACCTAGGGCCAAGCGTTTCTCCCAGTTGTAGTTAGCATCATTCAGTGTATTAAACCATATTCCTAGGATTTTCTGGGGTGTAGTACAGACCCTGATACCATGTATTACCGTTGTATCAGTAGTAATACGATGTAATGGGATACATACACTTTTCTCGAGATTAAGCCTAGCCCCAGATGCTAATGTAAAAGATTGAAAAGTTTGAATAGCTTTATCACCCGAAGAATGATTTAGACAAAATAAGACCACATCATCTGCATAAGCAGAGATTTTAACAGGTAGTAAACTGGGGTGAGGTGTAATGCCCACAATATCTGAATTCCATTGTATCTGTCTAATTATGGGATCTAGAGCAAAAACATATAATAATGGGCTAAAAGGGCAGCCCTGACAGAGTTCTACCCTTTGTAATAGGGTTGTGCCTTGAAATCCATTTATCATAGGAAAAAAATAGGCTAAGGAGAGCGTGTGAGAAATCCAAGATATAAACCGGTCAGGAATACCATACAGTGTCAATACGCGTAATAAGAAGTCATGATGTACAGAATCAAATGCTTTCGATTGATCTAGGACAAAAAGATAACCAGATAACTTATCATGCATTTTTGTTTCAAAAATTTCACGTAGTAAAAAAAGATTTGTTTGAATGGTTCTACCAGGTATAGCACAGGTTTGAGCCGCATCTATCAAATCCGGTGCAACTATTCTTAAACGAGAACAAAGAATTTTAGAAAAAATCTTAAAATCTGTATTTAGGAGATGTAGTGGCCTCCAATTTGCAAGACAGACTATATCTCCTTTTTTATATAAAAATTTCAGGATGGATAAGCCAAACCCAGATGCATCATCCGTATTATCCAGAACATAATTAAAGACCTGAGTCAAAACTTCTAACAAATTTACTTGGAATGTTTTATAAAATTCAAGTGTTAGACCGTCTGGCCCTGGAGAAACCTTCAACTGTAAATGGGAAATAGCACTGGCAACTTCTTCCTGAGAAATCCTTTTGATTAGGTCAGGAATTAAATGAGCAGGAAGTTGAGGGACTGGGGCCGACAAAAGGTGGGATATATCCTGATGGGAGCTAGGAACAGTGCAGAAATGGGTCCGTAAATAATCAGATGTGACTGATAACATATCAGGGATAGAGGTCATTACAGTACCGTGAGCATTCTTTAAACCATGCATAACAGTAGAATGAAGTCTGTCTTTAAAAGCATAAAAAGAATCAGCAGATGGGGAAATAGAAGTGCCTGTTTGCATGATGTAATCTAGTGTTCGAGCACTATTGTACTGATGAGAGAACATGCAGGCCTTTACTCTGGATATTTGTGATGAATAATCAACCGAGGATGTGGTTTGAAGAGACATTAATTTATATAACTGGTTGCGATATGTTAAATATGTAAGATAATCATCCCTGGCATTCTTTTTCCCTAAAGCCTGAAAAAAAATGCCCAGATCTTTCTTCGTGTCTTTCCACCATTCCCACATAGAATCGTAACAAACTATAACCGATATTCGTGCTTGAAAGAGAGTGTGTATGTGAGCCTGGACAGATACCGGGGCAAATAAAGAATTATTAAGTTTCCACTGGGAGTGATACGATATAGACACAATATGGGAACCAATGAAAAAAATGATCAATAAGAAGACAATGATCTGAAATCTCATTAGGAAGTACCGAAATATGGCGTGGGGTACAGTGGCAAGAAATAAAAAAGTAATCTATTCTGGTGTGATATATTGATCTATGATATCTATCAAACCTGCATCTTTCACCAATGTGGAGAAACCTAGGGAGTCACAATAAACTTTTTTCCCTGATTTAATCCTGTCTATAGTATCAATGAAACAGTTAAAGTATCCACCCCATAAAATGTGTTTACGTGTACATAAAAATGGCTTGATTAAATCCAACAAAACTATATGGGCTGCTTTGGTTTGTGGACTATAAATAACTATAACCCGAAAAGATAATGTGTGTTTTGTGAAATCAACAACAAGCGCTCTACCTGGGTGTATATCAATAATGTGGGTGATGGAAAACTGGGGCGAAAAAAAAAGAACAGCTACACCATCCGCTGCATCATCTCCAAATGTCCAAAAAAGAGGGCCCTTTATACCATCTCCGTTTCAATTGTTGTATGTCATGTAAAGTAGAGATATGAGTTTCTTGCAATAATAGAATATCCAACTGGAGGGAGTTAGCATAATGAAAAAAAAACATTCTCTTTTTAAAGCCTTTTAGGCTGCAGACATTTAGAGAGGCTATACGGATATCCATCAGCATATTTGTCAGGGTTAGCCACTCCCATCAGTCACAGTCATGTTTTTCCGTTTCTTACCACCCTTTTTCGTTTTTGTTAGTTTTTTCCTGGCAACATCAGGAGGTTTATTGGCAGGGGTATCTATATCAGATGGAATAGCAGATATATCAGTATCCCCATCAGAATCCTCCCAGGCCCCTTTTGGACAATCAAAGGCTTTGGATAGGGGAATATCAGGAAGTTTAAGAGATTTCCGGACAGCGGCTCTAGTAACCCGTCGGCCTGTTTGAAATCCCTCTTTATCAACAATGGCAGCGGAGGAAGGCTGGGAAAGCATAGTCTCGGTAGGGGGGTCATTGGAGGCCTTCAATTGGGTAACCTGATCCAGTCGTGGTGTAGAAACTTGTGGCCCTAAGGGTGCAGGAGGAACAGGAATAGGTAGCTCTGGGGGGGGTATGGAAGGGTCGGAAGCAGTGGTCAGGGAAGTAATATGCTCTTGTGCTTTAGCTTGTGCTTTCTGAACTAAGGTTTCAGAATTCCAACCCTCAGACCGATTTTTACTAGCCCACAGACATTGGTGATATGCATGCCCTGTTTCATTACATAAATTACATCGAAACACATTCCTGCAAGAAACGCTCGGGTGTCCATATCCCCCACAAAGACTACACTTTAGTAAGTCACATGTACTACTCAAATGTGTTGTAGCACCACATTTATAACAGGCCCTAGGCTGGCCTCCATAGAAACAAACCCCCCTGTCTTTACCGAGAAAGAAACTATTGGGCAGGTGTACAACTTCCAAATTTACTTGAAATAGTTTCACCCGAAACCTCCAGCCACCAGTCCATAGACCATCATTGTCCAGGATAGCTTCAGGAGGAGAAAGGACATTACAGCGATTCTGTAACCAATGATAAATATCACTAATACTAACTCCTTCGTTCCTAAACATAATTGTAACAGTACGTATCGTGGGTTTGGTCAAAGGTAAAACAGAAAAAGGGGTCCAAATGGGATTATTTTTCTGTGAGGTATATAAATGCCTGAAACGGTCTAACCCAGCAGAGGTTTTAAAACTACCATCGAAAAGTCTCTTCCCCCGAGATATGTATCAGGGCATATATGTCTGAGGCTTGAAAGTGCATCATGCCTTTAAGAAGGGTCCAAGCTACATAATATCTATCAGGAAACTCAGAAAGTCCACCTCTATATCGGAGGCGGACTGCATTTCTACGGGGGGCTTGTTCGAGTTTATTTTTAAATAGGTCAGAGAGAATGGGTGTCCAACCAGAGACTTGTTCCATGGGGCTTTTGTCCAAGATAGGGACCAACGTTTTAGACGTGCCTAGCCCTGGGTCCTCTAAGGAGGGAATGGGGTCTGGTTGTGAGTCCAAAATGGCAAGAGAGGGGGAAACAGTGGGTCCCTGAGATGTAAAAGTAGCAGTGGAAGGAGGAATATGGGGGGGTGCAGCAGGGGATACATTCAATGAGATAAGAGGTGCCTCACTAACATCTGTATTCTCTTGAGGTATCTGTACAATACCCTGATCTTTAGCATCCATAATGTCCCCCCAAGAATGTACAGATTCACTCGAGTTAAGTTTCAGTACATCATTGTCCATATCAGTAACAGCAGCAATAGTTGGTACCTTGTTGGAGCTCATGAACGTGGCAGGTCTGGCAGAGGCGTATAAAACTCCATGTTTAGCCGCGTCCCATGTAGGATCCAGAATCCATGTCCCTTGCATCGATTGAGTCCAACCTGCCTTGGATAAAGCAGCCGATGTAGTCCAGGTTTTCTCTAAAACGTCTGACTGTTTATGCAATCCAAAACGTGAACATAACAGGTCCGTAGTGGTGGGGTTCGCAGAGGAGGCGGCCGTATGATATCCTGGTTCTGGGAGCCCTGAAGGAGCAAAAGGATCCAAATTCAATGAGGAAGCTCGTCCAGCATGCGAAACCCCAGTCGCAACGTCTGTCTTCGGGCAAGATCCGGAAGGCACTGGGGGAAGCAGCGGTGTTGCACACTCTGTGCTCAAGGAACTTCATTCCATCAAAAACACTGGTGGTTTAAGCTTGGCATCCTATTTGTCTGTTATACATCGTGAAGGTCCAGGAGTGGAGTCCAAAAGTTCCGGTAAGGCCTGTAACGATGGCTGCGTTTCTCGCTGACAATCATCCGTTTTCAGAACCGTAACCTGTGAGATTATTTCGTCATGCATCGTTGGTGGAAAGGTTATGAGGAGGTCTGCATTGCAGTCAGTCCTAGTCCCAACTGAATCCTCCATCATGGCAGCAAAGGAAACCCCTCCCTACAGAGGAGGGGAATTTCCCCAGTGTCCTGGCCAAATTTCTCCCATTCACTAAAAATACCACCAACAGCTTAATCTGGTTGAATTTCAGTTGCTTACCATCTGTATTCCCCCCCAGTCACCACTGAAAAAGGGAATTCTAGGCCCAGTGGGCTTACCGGGTCAACAAAATTCAATAAATTATGTCCCCTCTTTTCCTTCTCTTTCAGCGAATACATGTTGAGCTCCCTCAATCTTTGTAACAATCACACAGGAGTGTGGTGTGCATATTTATGGAACACATACAAACAGAGATGAGAAAGAAGTAAATTGTGCTAACCAGCTGCACCACTGAGACAACTGGAACCTGGACTGTCCCCTAGCACATTACTCTTTCTCAAATGCACAACCCAATGGCAACACAAATATTTACTTTGTAACAGTCACACACAAGTGTGGTGTGCATATTTATAGAACACATACAAATGGTGAGAAAGAAGTAAGTGCTTCCACTGGGACTTGAACCCGGGCCACCCAGAATACCATTCTGATTTCACTAACCAGATGCGCCACTGAGTCAACTGGAACCTTGACTATCCCCGAGCACATTATTCTTTCTCAAATGCACAACCCAATGGCAACACAAATATTTACTTTGTAACAATCACACAGGAGTGTGGTGTGCTTATTTATGGAACACATACAGAGGTGAGAAATAAGTAAGTGCCTAAGCTGGGACTTGAACCCAGACCACCCAGAATACCATTCCAATTTTGCTAACCAGCTGTGCCACTGAGCCAACTGGAACCTGGGCTGTCCCCAAGCACATTATTCTTTCTCGAATGCACAACCCAATGGCAACACAAATATTTACTTTGTAACAATCACACAGGAGTGTGGTGTACATATTTATGGAACAAATACAAACAGAAGTGAGTGAGAAA
The DNA here is from genome assembly GCA_016271365.2 of Neoceratodus forsteri. NCBI lineage: Eukaryota > Metazoa > Chordata > Ceratodontiformes > Ceratodontidae > Neoceratodus > Neoceratodus forsteri. Next base: position 500,258,425 of record CM057456.1, read on the forward strand.
GAAGTAAGTGCCTCAGCTGGGACTTGAACCTAGGCTGCCCAGAATACTGTTCCAATTGCACTAACCAGCTGTGCCACTGAGTCAACTGGAACCTGGGCTGTCCCCAAGCACATTACTCTTTATCAAATGTACAACCCAATGGCAACACAAATATTTACTCAAGCTTTCCTCATACGGCAACTCCCCTAGTCCCATGATCATTTTTATAGCCCTGCTCTGCACCCCTCCAGTAGTCTTCTATTATTTTTGAGGTATGGGGACCAGTACTGTACACCGTTCTCCAAATGTGGCCTCATCAGTGATCTATACAAGGGCAGGATGACCTCCTGCTTTCTAGAGGTGATCCCTCTGGCAATGCACCCCAGCATCCTATTTGCCCTTGCTGCCACCCTCCTACAGTCTGCTGATACCTTCATGTCCCCTGTGACTATTATCTCCAAGTCCCTTTCCTCCTCTGAAGATGTTACCTACACTCCCCCAGTCAGTAGCTGGTCCTGCGATTTCTGCCTCTGTGGTGCATGGCCTTGCACTTCTTAGCATTAAACGCCAACTGCCACTCCCTAGACCAGTGTTCAAGTTTACCTAGATCCTCCCTGAGTGCCTGCCTCCCTTCTTCATTGTCCACTTTTGCACAAATCTTAGTGTCACCCGCAAACAGGCTGATCTTACTCTTGACCCCCTCTGCAATGTCTCCAATGAAGACATTGAACAAAACAGGGTCCAGCACTAAACCTTGTGGTACCCCACTCATTACTGGCCTTGGCTTGGATGTTTCCTTCCTTACAACTATCCTCTGTTGTCTTCCCTGCAACCAGCTCTCAAACCATCCCACCAGTTTCTCCCCCACTCCCATGTCCCTCATCATGCTCATTAACATCTTCCCATGCTACACCAAGTTAAAAGCCTTGCTGAAGTCCAGATACAGGATATCCACAGTGTGGCCTTCATCAATCACCCTAGTGACCCAGTCGAAAAAGTCAATCAGGTTAGTTTGGTACGATCTTCCTGAGACAAACCCATGCCATCTCTCATCCTGTACACTATTACTATCGGGAAATGTTGTCAACCTCTCCTTCAGAATGGTCTCCATCAACTTCCCCACTATGGAAGTCAAGCTCACTGGCCTGTACTTGCCCAGTTGGTCCATGGGTCCAGTCTTGTAAAGGGGTACCATGTGAACCATCCTCTAGTCCCTGGGTACATTCCCCATCTCCAAGGAGGTGTTGAGTAGGTTCATCAGAGGGCATGCCAACACCTCTACCAGTTTCTTCAGGACCCATGGGTGTGCACCATCTGGTCCTGGTGCCTTGTCCACCAGCAAGACTTTAAGGCCCTTTAGAACTCTATCCATCTAAATAAAGTAGAAACTCAAATATCAACACAAGCACAGAAGCCAAAAAATTGTTGGTTACTCAAAATAAGGTGAGGAGCTAGGGAAATATTCCACATGACAACCAATAGTGGTGAGAGCCGAGCAGCACATAAGGGGTAAGCAAAGGAAGGGGGAGAGAGATGTGGAAGTAAAATTACAGGTCTTTACATAGAAGTCTCTCCCACACTCGTTATGTTCATTTTCCTCCTCAAACTATGCTAATTGTGTATAGAATAAAGTATGGAGTGGTGTATGTAATGAGAAGTTTACACACACTTGAGGGGTTAGATGCTACATAAACCCTGACAGTGAAACTTGAGGGATTTGTGCAAGCATCTAGCTCAAGGGTGTGTGTGAACTTTGAGCTTTACATGCCACCCCATATTTTATTTTATATAATTGCTAAGTTTCCCCTTTTTTGCCACAGCAATTATATAAAATAAACATGTTCTGGTGCAGCAGCGGGTCCAGTCTGGTTTATGTAGATCTCCACATTAGGAATCAGCATGGTGTTCCAGTAAGTAAAATGCTTGAAATCCAGTAAAATGTTTTAAATTGTGTTTTTATAGCAGTTCCCACATTTATTATTTTGAAGTCTGAAAAATAACTTACCACTGAGGTCGACTCGTGTGGCAGTGCTGTTTGGAGTGAGATGGAAGCAGCGAGATTTGTTAGGAGTGAACAAGGTGTGGTGTGCGCACATGCAGAGTGAGGGAAACTGTGCATGTTTTTGCCGTAATAAACACTCCTTTATTACAGCAAAGTATGCCACCGTTTCCCTATGGGAAAAAGGGAAAACCATTAATTATATTGTAATACATTATACAGTTCATTTTGTTCTATAAATGCTTATTCAAATGTTACCAATAATGACTACTGCTGAACTGTATGCATTTAGGAGGGCAGCTAATTTGAGGTGCCATTCACTTGAGGTCTTGAAAGTAAATGGGATGGTGACTGAGACTGTAATGCAATGCATAGTAGATAACAGTAAAAGTGACATGGTCTGGTCAGGAAACTTTACATAAGTGAGTGTTGCAGAGGCTTCCCTGTAAAGAGCAATAACTTGTACTGCCTTTCTATAATGTCTGAATCATCATTTTTAATGTCAACATCTAAATTTCTCACAGGTCCTGCATGTATTGGCACCTTACTGTCACAAAGTTGCAAGGCAGTATTCAACTGAGGTCTTGATTCCTATTTTTTCCTGTGCTTTGAACATACTTTATTGCTGTGAGTTTAATGTTCAAGGCTATTATTCCCCTCACCCTCGATAGTGCAGGCCACTCCTTTACCCATCAACTGTGCACCCCCTCCCCCCAAAATTCACAGGATAATTTCCTAGGTGTGTAGTGTGCTGTACAAACAATATAAGATCGTGACAACTGAGTGGTTTGCTCATGCTACACAGGGAGTAAAGTCTACAACAAATACAAAGCATCCCGATGTTCATTTAGCCCCATAAACAGATGTTCACAGAACAGCTAGAACTAGTTGACTTTCTTTTTTCTTCCGCATCTAGCAAGCTAGACATTGCTTCATAGGTGATCCCCGGCCCCCGAAAAAAAAAGAGAAATACATATTTATTTCTTTGGAATTGGCTTTACAATTTAGCACATTTAAAACATTACACACCTCAGCTGGATAAATTAAAATAAATATCATACATACATATTCAGAGGCAGAAAATAAAATGCTATAATACAGTCCAACAATGCATTTTGCTACACCACCAGCTGTGCCAGATAAACAGTCACACAATGACTCACTAGCTGAATAAATGTGAATTGCTTGAAGACAGACTGCCAAAGAAATGATCATTCCATGTAACAGTCTGTACTGAAAGATTTACTAAGGTAGCATCAGTGAGTCGCAGCTCCACTTGGGACCTCCGTGCGATGTGTGATAACTATGATTGCTCACTCTACTTTTGGTGAACTTTATTAATGTTGCTTAAAAAAAACACAAGACACATGATAATGACAGCACTGTCAGTGCAACTCTGTAAATTTATCTCTCCATCACCATCTCCCGCTGTCTGTCTGTCTCTGTCTCTCCACACCTCTCACAGTAAACACCTTGAATGCCAGGAGCTTAAAAAACAGTAGATTTAATTTGTGTACATATTTCGACGTGATGGTATAGCTGTTTGAGAATCTCTGTGTGGAAATCAATTGTAAAAATACAATAATCTCTGCAAGATATGTAGATATGTACAGATGACAAATATGTAACTGTCTTTCAATTTGATGATCAATGCATTCAAAGTGGCACAGTTCTGCACTATAAATACTATTTTTATTTCCACTCCTGACATTCTTGGTGAATATTGTGAGACATGTGGGGGGGGTATATAGAGAAATTCACACAGGTGTGCTGACAGTGGTGTCAATATCATGTGGCTTTTTTTTTTAAATAAACTATAATAAAGTTACCTAAAACTCTAGTGTGCACTGGCCCAGTGGCACTGAGGGTTGAAGCTCTGGATGCCACACCTCATGCTATGCCGGTGACCCGGGTTCAGGAACAGGCTCAGGGTTGTAGGGGATCGGAGGGGGGGAGGAGGAGGAGGCTCGAGCATCCCAACAGATGCTCTCCTCCTCCTGGAGTGCTCTGAGCACCTGATGCACCAGTGCCGGTGGAAGCATGGGCACCAGGCAGCTCTTCTGAGTCGGGGTGGGGAGGACATTGTGGGCATTTGACAACAGCGTGCATCAGCACGCCATCTGTCTGGACGTTAGTCCTCTGTGCCGATGCCCTCAGGGGAGGAGGGACCAAGGGAAGAAAAGCAGAAAAGCACCTGCTCAGGCCAGGATGATGACAGATCCCAACCCTGATCACCTACCCACGAGCAGACCCCGCTGTGCAGGCTCTCCAGAGGAAAGAGGAGCAAGGTAGGGAGACAACAGAGTAAGCCTGGCACTCTAGGGGTAGACACCATGGGAGGAATTACGGGGATTGATCAGTCTGAAGGAGTGGACCGAGTGGGCAATAAGGAGGGGATAAAAAGAAAGTGCAAAAAAAAAAACAACTCTAGTGTGCAGTCAGAGATGTCATACCTTGCACGGAGGTCCCGAGTGGAGCTGCGATTCCTTCAGTACAGATATGGAATGCTCATTTCTTTGTCAGACAGCGTTTACAAGCAATTCACATTTCTTCAGCTAGTGAGTAATTATGTTACAGTACTTAGTGTAAGTCCTATATCTTTATAAGGGTATATATTGTGGTACTTTTCTTAACAGTATTGTAAAGAAAATATAGTATTAATATGCCCCTTTTACGGTGAACTGTGTTCTATTTTTAAAGTAAAAAACATAGCTGATGAAGTTTAAGTTACATAGTGTTGACCATTGTAAGCATAATAATTGGACAATGTTGTAATTCAATTCAATTTCAATTCAATTCAATCTTTATTTATATAAGGCACCTTTCTGAAACCAAGGCACCTGTACAATACATGATAAAACAATAAATAATTAAAACAATATTAAAATTAAACTAAACAACAATATTCAGAAATCATTATAAGCTTTGCTAAAGAGATAGGTTTTTAAAGCTTCCTTAAAACTTTGGACAGTCGGGCAGTCTCGTACCTGACGAGGCAGAGAATTCCACAGGGTTGGGGCCATAAAACTAAAAGATCTGGCCCCTGAAGTTTTTAAATGAACCCTGAGAATCTCTAGCAATCCCTCATCAGTGGATCAGAGAGAGCAGGGGGGGGACAGTAGTGGCAAAGGAGATCTTTCAGGTAAGCAGGTCCCTGATGGTGTAGGGCCTTATAGGTCAGCAAATCGACCTTGAAGGTGATTCGCCTGCAAATTGGCAGCCAGTGCAGTCTTCGGCGCACAGGCGTTATATGACTGGACCTAGAAGAACCAGTCAACAGCCTGGCTGCCGCATTCTGCACTAGTTGCAGGCAGCGAATCTCAACCCCCGGTAGCCCAAGGTAAAGGGAATTGCAGTAGTCAAGGCAGGAGGTAACGAAAGCGTGGACCAAAGTAGGAAGATCGTCTGGAGGAACCAGGTTCTTCACCCGGGCGATGTTCCTCAGATGGTAAAAAGAGGTTTTGACAGCGGCTGACACCTGAGATTTAAATATCAAACAGTCATCAAACACAATGTCCAGGTTCCGCTCCCGGTCAGAGGTAGTTAGCTGGACACCCCAAGCCATAGACCCTAGGGTGATCAAACCAACAAATCCACCTCCCGGCGACCCTGGTCCACAACCAACACCTCAGTTTTATCTAGGTTCAACCACAACCAACTCACATTCATCCAGTCCTGGATTTCGGCAAGATAGTTGTTAAAGACCTAAAAGGACTTCCGGTGATGTCACTGCAATGGTGGACAGCTGAACCTGAAAGCTTCACGATCCCCCTCGCTTTCATTAAGCTAAATCCTCTGGAGAGTGGCTACTAGCTACAAAAAAGACATAGTCCGATGGTTCTTTAGATGGCGGGGAAACCCCAGAAAGTCAGAGGTTCGAGATTCTCCTCCGCACAAAGCAAAATGAAAAAAACGACCTTGAGCAGACCGCAAGAAGGCCTAACTGTTCTCCCACCGTGCTGACGGCAGCCATCAGAATCCTCAGCAGACTGGGAACAAGAGGAAATCGATCTACCTGAAAATACTAGCCAAACGCTTAAGCAAATACTAGCAACAGTAAATAAAATAGACTCTGAACTTGCAGACCTGAGGCAAGACGTCCGTATCCTAGACAAGAAGGTATTAGCTTCAGATATTAAAATAATGGAGATTTCAGAGGTATAGAACTGTACAGATCGTCTGCTTTTACACTTACTTCAGAGGGATCAGGAGATGCAGGCCAAGCTGGAAGATCTCGAAAATCGCTCCCAGCGCAATAACTTTAGGATTCACGGAATCCTCGAAGGCTCTGAGGAGGGCTTTGCTACAACGGCTGATTTTGTACAGCAAGTGCCTAGATCTACACTCTCTCCTCCACCTGATTTAAATCTCAAGATAGACAGAGCGCATAGGTCCCTGGGCCCAAAACCAACTGAGGAGAATGCAAGACCTCACTCCCTAATAATTCGTATGCTTCACTATCAGAGCAAGGAGTGGATCCTCTGTGAAGCATGGAGGCTGCAGGAAATAATGTACCAGGAGAAGAGAATCTACTTCAATCAGGACTTTTCATCTGCTTTGCAAGCTGAGAGACAGAGGGTACGAGGAATCATCAGAGAATTGAAGGAAAAAAAGGACATAAAGGCCCAATTGCTTTTTCCTGCAAGGATTAAGATTTACTCAGAATCAGGGTTAAAAAAATTTTCTACACTGGTGGAGGCTGCCCCTACCCTGAAGGAACTCCAGATATCGATGCCTGATCTAGACACGGACATTTTGGAATGAAAGCTCAGGATGGGGGACTGGAACATGGTAAATTGCACCAACAACAGGAAACGTGGTTTTCCAGGTGCAATTTCATCGGCTGCACTAGGGGACATTGTGAAGCTTATGCAGCGAGCAGAAAAAAGAGTGAAAGCACAGGGTGGAGGTAACAGAAAACAGGTGTCTGATGGGGACTGACTTTAAATTCGAAATCAAAGGTACTGTATTGAATTGGTAAATGCCCTCATAGAAGCGTGGGAGAAGGAGATTCTAATGAAACATTACAAAGATGGAGTAATACAAGCGAATATAATGGGACTGAAGGTGTTTAAGGAGACTGTGAGAGGAACTTATGCATCATGACATTTAAATCTATACCAGCTTGGTTCATATCCACAGGGTCTGCAACAGGGTTGATACACAAGGAGGCATGGAAAGGATGAGAAGGGACTTGGCAAGGTTGGAGGAATAGTCAGAAGTATGGCAGCTAGGATTCAATGCAAAGAAGTGCAAAATAATGCACCTGGGAAACAAGAACCCAGGGCAAGAATACACAATGGGGGAGGTAGTAACAACAACAAAAAAGGAAAGGGACCTGGGGGTAATCATATCAGATGACCTTAAGGTTAGCAAGCAATGTGAGAAGGCAGTAGGGAGGGCTGGGGGTATACTGAGATGCATAGGGAGAGGCATCAGCAGCAGAAAACAGGAAGCTGTTATCCCTTTGTATAGACAGTTGGTGAGACCCCATCTGGAGTACTGTGTCCAGTTCTGGAGACCCCATCTCTGCAAAGACATAGACAGGATAGAGGCAGTCCAGAGGAGGGTAACTAAAATGGTGCAGGGTCTGCAAGAGAAGCCGTATGAGGAGAGACTAAAGGAACTTAATATGTATACCCTTGAGGAAAGAAGGGAGAGGGGGGACATGATAGAAACTTTTAAGTACCTCAGTGGAATCAACAAAGTCCAAGAGGGTAGCATCTTTCAGAAAAAGAGTCATGCAAGAACAAGGGGACACAATTTAAAGATAGAAGGGGGGCAGTTCAGGAGCAATGTGAGGAAGTATTATTTCACAGAGAGGGTAGTGGATGCATGGAACAGCCTTCCTGAGGAGGTTGTGGGGTCTAAAACTGTGGGATAATTCAAGAATGCATGGGACAGACATAAGGCAATTTTTTTGGGGGGTAGGAAGAAATAGGCTGTTGGTGAACTAGGATCTGCGGCCTATCCTGTAGGTAGGGAAATGGGCAGACTAGATGGGCCAAGCGGTCCTTATCTGCCATCAAAGTCTATGTTTCTATGTTTCAGGGGCGACTCGCAAGAGGGTTCAATAGGTTCAAAGTGCTGTGATGGGAAACCTAGTAGTAAATATGCAAGAATAAATAAATATTTGATAAAAGGAGGGGGACTAAAAAAGGGGCCTACCATGGGGGAGGAAGGGATGGTTAAAAGGTATTGGAAGGGTTATGAAGATAGGGTGAGGAGAAGAGGGGTTGAGGGGAGAAGTTGGGTAAAAAGGAAGGTAATGGGAGGGGACATGAAGGGGGAAATGAAAATGGGGATCTGTTTCTTATAATTATAAAAGGGGAAGTCACAGCACATAATAAGAAGAGGAAGGGGGCTCTGGGGATTATTGGATATTTGGTTCGGCTACCACCTGCGGTGTCGGGTGGATTCACAGGTTGCAGGTGAACACCTAAGGATTTGGGAATAGCTGCAACTCCCCTATACATCCCGGGGATCTGAAACTGGTCACACGTGTGACCTCCAGTGGTGGTAGTGTACACCATTGGATTCTCCTAGGAGGTCAAAATATCGGGACTTTGGTTGTATTAATCAACTCATTATTGTTGGAATCAAAGGGTTCCACCTTTACAAGTTAACAGTTATAGGGTTATAACAATGTTCTTAAATTACTGTTTTTTTGCAAAATGACAATGTGATTTCATACAAAGTAAACCAGTTGGATGGATCATTACACAACCAGGTGGAGGGGGGATAGATAGACATAAGCCACACACGAAGACGAACAAGAAGTTCAGAAACAACAGGACCCAATGACACATTTAAGAGTAATTTCCTACAACATTAACGGCATTAATTCACCCATCAAAAGAACTAAGATTCTGACTGAATTGAGAAGAATGGAGGGAGATATTGCTCTTTTACAAGAGACACACCTTTCAGAAGCAGAACATCTGAAACTACGACGTCAATGGGTAGGGAGAGTTGAAGCCACTTCAGGTAAAGAGGGGAAAAAAGCTGATGTAGCAATTCTAATAAAGAAGGAATCCCATTTTATAGTGCAGGAGACAGAAATTATGTATCCAGGGAGATGTATTAGGGTATCCGGTCTTATACAGGAAAAATTAGTACATTTAATAAACACATATGCCCCTAATACAGGTGCAGAAAGATTTTACTTGGAAGTTTTTCAGAAAATAGGGGGACTTCCTAGGGGACTTTTGATACTGGGGGGAGACTTTAATGCCACGTTGTGCCCTGCAATGGATAGGTCCTCAGGGAACACAGACACATCTAGGATAGCTAGCAAGAGACTGAAGACCCTGGTAAAAGAGGGAGGGATGGTAGACATATGGAGAGAGAGAGACACAAAACTGAGAAAGATTACACATTTTACTCGGCCTCTAGAAACTCGTATTCACGAATAGATTTTTTTTTTACCTACTCCGCTGATCTCCACAAAAGCTCAGATCCACTCATTAACTTTATCGGATCACGCCCCAATATCCATAGAGTATACCTGGAGCAGGGAGCCCAGAGTCACTAATTGGAGGTTAAATGTATCATTGCTTAATGACAAGAACCTGGTACGACAAATTGCCCAAAATTTCTAACACCTTACTACAGATTCCCCTATGACAGATTGCTCCCCAGGGGTGTGGTGGGACACTATGAAAGCAGTGCTAAGGGGTCACATAATCAGCCTGGCTTCAGCCAAAAAGAAATTGAGAAATAAAAAGCTTCTGGAGTTGCAAACCACTATAAAAGTGTTGGAAAGAGAACATAAAAGTGAACCAAGGGGAAAGGAGAAAATCCTTAAAGAACTGGTGAAAAAAAGAAGGGAACTTAATGATTTGGAATCAGATAAGGCTGAGGGACTGTTACAGTTCACCAATCAAAAATATTTTGACGGGGGGAGAGCATTGAAATTTATTAGCTCTCAGAATGAGGAAGGAACAAACAAGTCGACACATCCCCTTCCTCCAGAAAGGGGGTAATAGCAGTGATCGGATAGAGAAGTCAGGGGGCATAGCTAAGGCCTTTAAAAAGTATTACCAGATGCTATATGCAGAAAAGAGAGATCCCCAAACTGTGACAGATCAGACGGAATGTTTTCTTAAAACATTAAAACTCCCTAAACTATCCACCACAATGCAGCAAGAGTTATCAGCCCCCATAAGAGAACAAGAAATCTCAACAGTGATAAATAACCTCCCCTCGGGAAAATCGCCTGGCCCGGATGGACTTCCGGCAGAGTTTTATAAAAAATTCAAAAAAATGTTGGTACCCAAATTAGCAATAGTCCTGAATGCCATGCTTGAGGAGGGAAAAACTCCGAACTCGTGGAGGGAGGCACTAACAACTGTAATTCCAAAACCAGGTAAACCAACAACGTCTTGTGAGTCGTATAGGCCTATATCCTTGTTAAATCAGGATTCAAAAATATTCACAAAAATTTTGGCTAACCGTTTACAAAGATTTGTGGAGATATTGGTGCATCCAGATCAAACGGGGTTTATACCCCATAGGCATTTGTCAGAAAATATTAGACGCCTTTTAAATATACTAGGGTATAAAGAGCATTCTGGAGTTCCCAAACTAGCTATTTTTTTAGACGCAGAAAAGGCCTTTGGTAGGCTTAACTGGTCTTTTCTCAAATCAGTGCTTGGTAGAATGGGATTTGAAGACCCCTTCCTGCAGTGGATCATGATGGCTTACCAACAGCCAGTTGCTAGAGTACGGGTAAATGGCACTATCTCCACAAATCTTACGATACAAAGAGGTACCAGACAAGGGTGCCCCCTATCCCCTCTGCTTTTTGCCCTGGCAATGGAGCCTCTGGCCCAGGTGATTAGAGCGGAGGATAAGATTCATGGGATTCTGGTAGAGGAGGTGACAAACAAGGTCTCATTGTACGCGGATGACACCTTAACATACCTGCAGGACCCGGCCAATTCGATCCCTCCATTGATGGATTTATTAAATCAATTTGGCAAAATATCAGGATTCAAAATTAATACGAACAAATCTGAGATCTTTCAAATAAGTGGCATAATTTCGGGGGAATTACAAGAGTTAATCCCATTTAACTGGACTAAAGACAGAGTCAGATACTTAGGTATTCAAATTCCAACAAAATTATCCCGTCTATACCAGATTAATTATGGTCTGTTGCAGAAGGCAGTCTTTGCTGATATAAATAGATGGCATATGATGCCTTTTTCCTTCACTAACAGGATAGAGGCAGTGAAAATGAACATTCTCCCCTGATATTTGTTCCTGTTCACTAGTTTACCACTACCTCTCCCAAAAACAGACTGGAAGGAGTTGAGACAGAAGCTCTCTCAATTCATTTGGGCAGGAAGACGGCCTAGGAAGCATTGGGAACTCCTTACGGAAAGCAGGGATGAGGGGGCAGAGGTGTACCAGATTTTTACAACTATTATAAGGTGGCTCAGATAGTGCCTATCCTTGATATGTTAAATCCGAGACAGATAGGAGGGTGGTGTCCTATGGAACTTAGGGCACATCTAGTTATTCCCCTGCAGATGTTACCCTGGGTAGCAATGCCTTCAGACATCAAACAGGTTACAAATAAGTGGACGAAGCACACTCTCAAAGTGTGGCTGGATGTCACACAGTATTGGGGGTCTTTAACCCCAGTGTGGAGATATATTCCACTTAACTTTCTTCCTGGATTTCCAGCCGCGCTCGGAGATAGTTGCTTTAAACAATGGCAGAGCAAAGGACTACGTTTTTTGACCCAGTTTTTTAACAAAATATATTAAAATCTTTTCAAGAGTTGCAAAGAGAATTTGGCATTCCCAGACAGGACTTTTTTAGGTTCCTCCAGTGCCGCCACTATATTAACACGAGGACAGGGCAGCAGGCGGTTCTTTCAGACCCACCTGCCCCCATCTGAACTGTTTTTCAGAGGAATCGTTTGACAGACCCCAAAGGGTTTATATCGTATGTATATAAAACACTACAGGAAAATATAGGTAAGTTATTAACCCAACAGCTAGAACAGAGATGGGAGGAGGAATTAAGGCTGAAGATATTAGAGGAGGAATGGTCAGAGATCTGGTTGGGAATTTCGAAAACAACCACTTCTCTGAGCTGGAAGGAATTTAGATGGAAGGTAGTGGTAAGGTATTTTATCACTCCAGTGATCTCAGTCCATTATACACAACTGACAACAAAGAATTGTTGGAGGAGATGTGGGGGTTTGGGCACACATGCTCATCTGTTTTGGGACTGCCCGCAGATAAGTACCTACTGGAGGTTAGTAACACAGGCTCTCTGGACTATTTTTCAAGGGGATTTTGTGGTTAATGGAGCTCATTTGGTATTAGGTCTGGTACCAGAGGGGTTAAGATCCAATGGCCAAAAATATTTGTACTACATATTAGTGGCAGCAGCTCTAAAAGTGATTATGCAACATTGGTTACATTCAGAACCTCTAACCCTCTCCATGTGGAGAGCTAATGTTATAAAAATCAAAGGTATGGAAGCTATAACTGCCCGTCTAAGACTGGCCACAGAACAGTATAATGTAAAGTGGCTCCCTTACTACAATTATATTGAAAGTCTGGAGGGCACCCCGGTGTTAGAGCAATACCTTCTGTCCTGAGATAGTATACAGGAGGCACTGGCCTAACTTAAAAGGAGGCGGGATTTGGGAATATCTAGAACCTCACTGGTTTACAAAAAAGGGGGAAAAAAGGGGGAAATAGAAAAGGGGACTCAAAAGGGAGGGGTGGAGAATTGAAAATGGAGAAGGGGAAAAGAAAAGGAAAAAAGGGGGAAGAGAAAGGTAATGTAATGGTTGGATAAATGAAATGAAATGAAATCACATCACCTGGTTCGGTTGAGATGTTTAAACCTTAGTTATTTAATAAGAATGACAACATAGCATATCTTAGATTAATAGTATGAATGAAACTTAAAAGAATAATGGATGTCATTTTATCAGTTTGGTATAGATGGCATGAAACAAAGGATGTAAATGAAGGGTAGAGTGCAATTAGATTTTCCTCTTTCCCTTTCCTCTCTACTTTATTTGGGGGGGGGAGGGGAGAAAAAGGATTGCCTTAGTGGTTTTTAAAATGAATGGCAAACACTCACTCTTTATTGTACTGTGATAAATATATGGGATATACAATTAGTAGGAAAGAGAATATGGTAATTGCTGAAAAATTATTTTCTTTCTGAATACAAATGTATTAATCTGCTTCAATGGTGGATATACCCATATGTAACATGGAGTTTTTTAAGCTATCAATAAAAGCTTTATGAAAGTTAAAAAAAAAATAAAGACCTAAAAGGCAGCATCTTGGCCAGGCACAAAGGGCATGTACAGCTGAGTATCATCTGCAGTGCAGTGAAAACCCAGACTGTACCATCTAATAATCGCTCCTAACGGCAGCATGTACACCGCAACAACATGGGCGCCAAAATGGAGCCCTGCGGTACCCCACAGGATAGGGAGAATGATGCTGAGGAAAAAATCCTGGACACCACCCTCTGAGTCCTACCCTCGAGGAAAGATCAAAACCAACTGAGGACTGTGCTAGACAGCCCACAGATAGACCACAAGCGTTCCAATAGCACACTATGGTCCACAGTGTCAAATGCTGCAGAGAGACCAAGAAGGACCAAGATGGAATGAGTCCTTCGATCTCTCACTATTAGGAGGTCATTTAGTACCTGGACCAGAGCTGTCTCGATACTATGCCTTTTCCTAATCATAGACATTGTGGCTAGAATCATAGACATTGTGGCTAGTCAAATGATCATCCAACTGTGATGCGACCACCTTCTCAATAACTTTACCCACAAAGGGTAAGTTAGAGACAGGCCTGTAATTTGCCAGACAGTCTGGGTCCAAGGAGGACTTCTTAAGAAGGGGCTGAACCACAGCCTCCTTTACAGGATTTGGAAAACTCCACCTCTCCAAGGACCTCCAGACTATCTCAGCAAGGATGGGACCAATTTTATCCACACAGCCCACTAAGAGACATGTGGGGCCCGGATCCAAACCACAGTTGGTCAGATGCAGTGATTGGATGATCATCACAACGTCACTGATTGTGGGAAGGCTGAAGTCAGACCATACAAACTGGGTGCCCAACATCTCCTGTCGACCATCACAACTCCCATTAGAGAGGGTCAAAACGGATATCAGATCTGATTGTGGCAACCTTATCTGAAAAGAATAGAGCAAACTCCTCACACCATTCTTGAGAAAAAGCTCTTCTGGGCTGAAGACAAAGGTGGATTGCACAATCTGTCCACAGTCCGGAAGAGCTGAGCTGGTCTATTCTGTGCAGCAGCAAATCTCTCTGGACAGGAATTCTGCCTTCTTATGAGAAATTGCGGATTGATAGACCACATAGTGGTACATCAAAGTAAGTTTGTCACAATCCAGGCCCAACCTCCGCCAGCACCTCTCTAACCTTCATCTAACTCTCCTCAACTCCCTCAGAGTCTCATCGAACCAAGGAGACCTGGGGCGAAGAGTGAGAGGATGAACACGAACAGGAGCAATGGAATCCAGGGTCCCTGCCACCGCCTTATTATAGGCAAGCACCAGGTCTCCTGGATCCATGCAGTCTCTCGGTAAGCCCTATAGGTCCAGCACCACCATCAGGCCATCCGGGAAACACCCCTTAAAGAGCAATACTGGACCATCTCCATAGGGGACGGCCTACTAGGGGTGGCCTCAAAACTGAACCCAATGGAGTGATGATCCGACCATCCGACTGGTTCCACCACCAAATAGGATATCTCCATCCTCAGAAGGAACACCAAATCCAATGAATGACCACCAATATGGGTCAAGGAGGAAATAACCTGTGTGAAGCCCAGTGAAATCATTAACTGGAGGAAGTCTTGACCAAATTGCGAGAGTTCATCGTCGACCCAGGCATTAAAGTCCCCCAAAACCAACCATCTGGGGGACCCCAATGTCAGGTTGATAATGAAGTCTGCGACTTCCCATAGGAAAACATTCCTGTCACCTGGTGGATGGTACACGAGAAGTATCCTGCACCCCACACCCTTGCCCATGATACATTCAAAGGATTTGGTAGTTCCCACTGGCACCTCCACTAGGCCCAGTTCTGATCTAAAACAGATAGCAATGCCCCCGCCCCTATGATCCGTCCTTGGGCAGTGTATCACTGAGTAACCGGCTGGAATTGCTGCCGCCAAAACTGGTCCAGCATTCTCATCCAGCCAGGTCTCAGTGATGCATGCCAGGTCAGATATCCCAACAAAATCAGCTATAATAGCCGTCTTGTTTTTAATAGACCTGGCATTGCACAACACCGCCAGAGTAGGATGAGCATCCGAGGATGACCATGCTACCTGCTGACTACAAGCAGATCCCTTGGGTATGGGAACCAGACAGGGAGCACCCCTTTCCTGGACCCATTTCACCCCAGGGCATCTCCTTGTCCCCACTATCCCTATCCTCCCACTCCTTTCCATTCCCTCTCCAGACCCAGCCCCCATCCTCCTCCTCCTTCTTCCAACAATCCCCAAAGCCCTACACCATCTATAAATTTCTGGCGATAAGGGAGGACAGAAAAAAGGACAGAGGTCTCTGATCCTGGAGGGGTAATAATACCCGACTGTCCTTGTGCTGTCCCAGCACATACTAAACACTCTAAATAAATAACAACAAATAAACAGTCCCAAATACAAAATTAACCCACTCCACAAAACTAAATAAATACAAAGCCCTATATAATGATTTAACAACAAAATAAAAGTCCAAATTAAAACACAGAATAAATCTCAAAATGTTGATTTAAGGGCTCTCACCCCCCAAACCCAAACACAAAATACAACCAAATACAACAAACAAATAATTAATTCCCCCTCACCACTCAGTCCTCTCACCACTGGGGAAGAGAGGTAAAAATAATGTACACTAAAATAATTAATTCTTTCCCCACCCAGTCCTCTCATCACTGGGAAGAGAAGACAGCACTCTCAATGCCAAACAAATAATAACATAAACTACAAATCTAATAAACAAATAAATAAATGGACACAGGGTCCTCTCACCACCCGGACGTCCAAATAATGAAAATTAATAAACCGATTTCTTCAGTCCAATTCAAAGTGCATACTGGAAAGCTCACACCAATAAATGGATACTGCTGGGCATAACGCCAAGAATCCACAAGAGAGTACAGGGAAGTTGTAAACCAATTCAGGAAAAACAGTGTTCTCAATGAGAAATATTAGGAGCAAGTCATAGGTGCAATTCCAAAATCAGGAGCACTGTAAATTCAAATTAACGTCATAGGGAAAGTGACCACCTCTCCAGGAGGTCACTGCCCCCAGCCGGGTCCGAAGCAACGGCTCCCAGCACAGAATTCACTCACCAGTGGATCCCCCAGTGAGCCTAGGCAACACCAGCTACTCGGGCCCGCCCTTCAATAGGCCCGAAACTGGCACCACCCGCCTCGAGTCCAGCCAACGGCAGCGACCACCCCAGTCAGCTCACCCCAAAATTCTTGCTCCAACACACACTCCCAAATCCAGATTCCAAAACAACGAACAGTCAAAAACGCTTCAGGGAGTAAATAAACACAGGCTCCTCTTTCAACTTCAGAAGATCTCCCCACATCAAAGGATCAACAAGAACCGGCTCTTCCTCTCAGATACTCCAATAGTCCCAACCACATCGGTCCAGCACTCGTACTCCAGTTGGAATCCAGTCCTCAGATCTTCAGCTTAAATCCAAAATGACCATACACCATCTCATAAAAACAAAGCCCCAATCGTTCATACCATCCGGGGAACATTACACGCTGTTCAGTCCAGTTAAAGGATTTCCAGTAATCCAAAAAATCAAACAAGTCCAACACTCATAAGGTAAATAAAATCTTTCCCGAGTAAAGTCAAACAAACACTGGGCCCGACGATTTCCAAAGAACAGACGGCAAAGCAAACCGTCCGTTCTGGATTCCAGAGATAAACAGGTCAAAAATTTACGCCGAACGCCACAGTCATAATGCAGAATGTGCAGATCGCTCAATCTGGCTTCTAAAAAGGATATCACGGCATCAATATTGAGCCAGAGTCTGGGAAAATTGGAGGCGACCTGCTTCGCAGTACCCACAGATCCTCCTTCGAAAAACCCCAGTCCAGGAATAAAGAACCGGCAAACCAGTGAGTCAGTACCCTTAGTTCTGTAGGTAATCCAAAGGGGCTTCAAGCATGTCGCCTGGACAAACAAAATACAACCGGAGAGTAACAAAAAGAAAGAAAACAAATAAAGCACTTAAACTCCGATAATAAAACTCGTAAAAACAATTATAATATAAGCTAAGTCTAGTAAAAACTCAGCTCATACTATCAAACTAACAGACGGCAGACCCAGCGTGGTCGCCATCTTGAATCTCTAAATAGTCCTTATGGACCTTAAGGTGTTCTCTGAAATGGGAAGTATAAGAACTTGAAGCCAGGTGCAAAATAGTGACAGTAACAGTAGTACCTGAACTGGTGATTTTTCCAGGAAAAAATAATAACATTTTCTTTAAGAGGATACAGGTTCCCCTTGACCTCATTGACCTCCCATTGACTGGAGCAACAGAATTAGGTTGCTGATCTGTGAGAAATATTTTGTTGTATTAGGTGTAAGGAATTACACCTCTTTTCGAGTACACAGCAGATTCATGTGGCTGATGCATGAAAGGGAGCATGGTTCTGACTCGGTAATCTGCCAGGCACTGCAACCTGAGGGTCTGTATTAGGAATAAGTTTGATTGTTTTTTATAATAACAGTATGAATTGATGTTTGGTACTATATTATAGCAAGTAATAAAATCAAAACAAAAAACAGGCAATGGAAAAACAGCAACATAATTTGATAAAACAATAATCTGATAAGAGCATGTTAGCTCCACTTGACCCATGTGACCTCCCATTTATATGGTTGGTGAATATGTAACTAGATTTAATAGCTAGATATGGGTTAAAAGTGTGACCAGCAAAATGAAGAACTTAGTTTTATTAAATAGTTGTTCTGTTATGATTGTATGTAAAGTGCCCTTACTTTATCATTTTTTTTGTATACCAAACAACTGGCACTCAGTTGATATTGTAACAGATGGGAACTGCTACAAACTGTAGTAATAGCTTAACTGTTACACATTAGCTCACTGTGACTCCCAGGACTTCCAAGCTCTAGTTCTATATGTAAGTAATAAGCCATGACAGGGTGTGCATTTCAAGGATTTTAATGCACACCCCACGGGTGTGCTAAGGCACTAGGCTGAAAACCAAGTGTCCTTATGCCTCTGGGAAGTGCACAAAAATCCTTGAAATGCACATCCTGGAGTGGCTTATCACACTTACAAAATGGGCCACCATCCAAAAAGAATTAGTTTGAGTCACTCTGACAGGGATTAAAACTTCTTTACTATTTTCAAACAAGTGTACAATACAGTAACACTGTTAAAAAAATGAAAAGGTAGTCCCTATTAATGCATAAATAGCATATTCCAGCAATAGATTAGTACTTTGCAGTAAAAACATTTATTAGTAGTGTTAGTTGAAAATATATATTTTTTCTGTAATGTAAATTCTCATATGAATGTACTGCAACATCTGTAAATTTGTAAAAATAAGCAGTGTTAAAACTTTATTTTCATTACACTGTTGTAACATAGTTTCTTTGAAGGCAACATTCTCTTATTTATAGGATAGAGGTGAAATGCTGGTAAGAAAAAAAATTTTACCTTGCATTTTAAATCAGTACAAGTACTATCTCTTAATGGAAAGGTGTTCAAAACTTTAAACCTGCCAGGTTGCCTTTTTTCGGTGGTGGTGCGGGGTGGGATAGATTTCACCTGAAAATACCCATATATGATTCAATAGTAATGCTTTTATAAACTTCAGGAATGAGTTTTAGTTGTAGTTTGGGTCTGCTTCTGTCTATATAACTGTGTTTTTTTCTCACCATTTCTCTTTCATAATAAAGTATTATTGCCTACTTTCTTTTTCCTGTTTTTGTTTTCTCTGTTTTTCCCCACATTCAAGATATGGAATTTTATTATGGAATGTTTACCTTGGAACACAGGGATTCAATATGCTCTGTTCCACTGGTGGAATGTCCCTCTCCTAACATGCTGTACACACACAGACACATAACAAAGGCCTCTTCTACAGCCACATACTCAAATTATAAGAAGGGTCTCAGAAATGCTGCAATCTGATTGGCTGTTAGGATTCTGACAGCCTTACATTAATCCATGTTATACTGTCATGTACAGCCTGATTACCATGGCACATGGATTCTTCCTGTCAGCATTCCATCCTCTAGCACTGCTGAATGACTGGAATGCTGCATTCTGATTTTGAACCAGCATTCTGAAACTGTTGGTGGAAGAACTATTTTATTACAAATCTCCCTCTAAATGAAGAAAACATTCAAAAAGTATACTTTTAACACTTTTCTTTTGGAATAATTTTTTATAATAGCAATAAGGCACTCCCCGGAGTTAGATTAACAGTCAGTTAATCACCCCCTAGGGGCAATATGGCACTCGGCTGTGCCTTGTGCCACATTACACCCCTAGGGGGTGATTAACAGACTGTTAATCTAATCCCTGGCATACCTTATTGCTTAATTATCTCACTGTCAGGGCAAGCAGAAAAGCTTTCCCTGGTGAGCATGGTAAAGACAGAAGGGGGATTTTCACTGTCAGCAAAGAAACAGTTGTAATGAAAACTATTAATAATTCATAATGTTTCTAATTTGTTTACGTGTGTAAGAAGAGTGTGATGATCAAGAAAACATTTAATTAATGTGTTTTATTTTTTATTTCAGGTAGTTTAATTTTTAGGGCCCATTTTAAGGTTTTTACAGTGTAAAGGTAGCAGCCATGTTTGTGATGGAAGATCAGCTCTGGTTGTAGGGAGACTGATGGGAGATAGTTCTGGTTGTTGGAGGACTGATTTGCCCATCGTGTGATGTGGTTTAGGACCAGGATGACTGTTCATTCATAGAGATTTAATGTACAGTCAGCTGACGTCTCTTGGCCAATGAGATTTCTAGATTTTTTTCTTGCCATTTTATAATAGTAGCTAGTACTCTTATGGATGTGGTCTTACTATTTTTCTTTTTCAGCAGCTCAAGTGTTAAGTCCAGTTGGATTTTTTTGCCACTAGCTGCGACTTAATTTTCCATTCCTGTTTCATGTGGTATTATGTTGGAAAGTACTACTCTCTGTAAGGCAGGGCATGTGATCACTTAACTTGTTTTGGCGCATATATGACTGCAAATCTATTCTGCAGTGAGCTATATTTTATTTCTTTACTATTGTATATGTTATGTTATTTTTGCCTATGCTCCCACTAAAGACGCAGAGCAATATTTGCCCCACCTTTCATTTTATAGCTACTTCTTCTCTTCCATTCCACTTTTGGTTTTATTTTTATTAACTTCATTCCTCTCACTTAAAGCTGAGTATCGCTTCACCTTATTTCACTCCATTTATTAATCTGTGTTTCTAGCAAAAAATGTGTGCCGATACGGTTTAGTGCCAGCTTCATTTCTGCTCCTTTTTCTTTCCCAAACTTTGATTTTCTTTTTACCTTTCAACACACACTACTTTTCAAGTTTTTTTTTTATGTTGGTGTAATTTATTTAATAAATCAAATGCTTTCTATCCACCCCTCCCAAGCTTTTCATGGGGCTCAGTGGAATGCATGCAAGCCACTGGCCTGATGTTTTTATGTAATTTTATTTATTTATTTAAGAGAGAAATTGGAATTACAATCCTTTGAGTCAAAGACTCCTTTGCAAAGATAGAAACTTATACACAACATAAACAGGATAATAAACATAGGTAATACAGGGAATATCTACAATTAGCAGGTTACAGCTTTAGGGGTCATTAAGAGTATACCCTGTGTCATAGATATTTACATATGGTAGGTTTCAGTTTCAGGGGGTCTTAAATGAACTCTGAGTCAAAATATTTACACAGTGAGAGAGGAGTACTGAGGAAATTAATCAAGATACATCAGATATGGTTCCCCTTTCCAGTGTGTATCCTAAGTGAGTAAACTTAACAAGTTATGAAAATATGCCTCCTAGGGATTAAGCTATGCAGCCTATAGAGATGTGAAGTGGGATGATGGAATATTATGTGCAGTCACAGGCTGTGGAGGCAAGGAGGAGGGTCTTGAGGCTGGTTTTAAAATGGTCAAAACTGGGTTCCATGGAGATAGAGGGTGGTAGGTTGTTTAACCACAGGGGAGCCCAATACTGGAAGGATCTTTGACCAAGGGAGGTCCTACAGTGAGAGACCAGGAGGGTGGTACTGGGGGAAAGCCTGGGGCTCTTCTGTAGGGAACTATTTGGATGAGGTAGTGTAGGCCTTGAGGTGCTTGCTTCTGAAGTATCTTTTTTGCAAGGAGGCAAGTGTGATACTTAAGCCTGCCTTCGAAGTTTAGCCAGTCCATTAGATTGTATAGCTCACATGAGTGGGTAAAACTTTCACATCTAGAGACCATGCGGCAGGCTTTATTTATTTATTTATTTTATACTCTTGAGAGCTAGGTTAATGCATTGTAAGGCTGTTTGATCTGCAGTCCCGTAAATCACTATGCCGTAATCCACCAGGAAAGGACTGAGGCAGACACTACTAGTCAGAGGGCCTGGGGGGGTTAGGCAGTGCTTATGTCAGAATAGGATCCCCAGCCTGGTGTTAATGGAGGATGAGACATGCTGGATATGTGTGTGGTTGGTGAGTGAAGTGTCAAGGCCAATACCTACCAAGGTACATGAAAGAGGAGACCTGCTCAAGAGTGGAGCCTAGTGAGTTCATGATAATTAGCGGGGTGTTACAGAGAGGACTCTGATGGTGTGCAAAGATCATAGACTTTGTCTTGTTGTAGTTGAGCAATAGGTGATGCTCAGAGAACCAGGCTTCAAGTTCCCTATAGAAGCCCTATAGGGCATTTTGGAGGGAGTTAGGATGAGGTGTTTCCAGAAAACCACAGCGTCATCTGCATAGAACAGTAGTTTACCATTGCAGGATTGGGGGAGGGAGATTATGAAGAGGGTGAAGAGGAGTGGGCCAAGAATGGATCCTTGTGGGACCCCAGCAAGGACTGGTCTGCTGGAGAAGAATGTGGTGTCTATTTTGACCTGTTGAGTACAGCCGTATAGATAGTCTTTGAACCAGGAGGTGGCCTCCGGGGAGGTGTTCAGGGCAGTGAGGGAGTGGAGAAGCAGCGTGTGATTGACAGTGTTGAATGCTTTTGTCAAATCAACATAGACTGCGCTAGCAAGGGAGCCCTGTTCTAGTGCCTCATGTATGTATGAAGTGTATTCGACGAGGGCAGTGGTAGTACTGTGACCCCTCCAGAAGCCGTGTTGTTCATGACTGTGTAGGTTATGTTTGCCCAGGCCCTCTGTAAGTTGGTCTGATACAATTTATTTGAATGCCTTGGAGAGCGTGGGTAGGATCGAAATGGGCCGATAATTGCTAGTGGAGGTGCGATCACCACTCTTCAGAATAGGGATTATAACTGCTTTTTTCCATGGCAAGGTGAATTGGTTGAGACATGAGGGCAGGTTAATTATTTTGGTGAGCTGCGGCAGTGTCACATCCAAGGTGATCCGGAGGAGTTTGAGGTCCAGGGAGTCATTGCTATGGGGGGCATTCATCAGGACTTTGGTAAGATCGTATTTTGCTTCACTGCAAGTGAAGATCCTTAGCTGGAACGGGGGGTGGTCCATGGTAGTCAGAGTGTAAGTAGAGGAACTTGGAATCGGGCTGAAGAAGTTATGAGGGAGGATGTCACTGAGGTCTGAGAAGGCCAGATTGAGGGTGTTGGAGATATATGCAGGGTCCTGGGAGATGACCCCATCAGTTAGTAGCTGGTCAGGAGTAGGGGATACAGTTTTCCCACAGAGTTCCTTTATATTGCTCCAGAATTTTTTCCCAGAACCCCAGGAGGAGGTTAGGGTTTGCCTATAGTAATTATCTTTAGCTTGCCGTATTGCCCATGTACATTTATTCCTGGCCTTGCTGTATAGCTGTCTGTCCTGGGGAAGTTGCGAGTCCAGGACCCCATGCCAGAGGTTATCTTTGAGGCACGTTTGGTCCAGCAATGACTGGGAGATCCAGGGTGTGTCCCATTGTTTTACAATATCCTTGGTGATGGGGGCAAAGATGTCACAAGCAGAGTTAAAGATAGAGATAAAATAGGTGAGGGCAGCATCAGCAGACAGTGCAATGTGGATAGGGGTCCAGTCACAGGAAGCAATGTATGATTTGAGGTGGGAGAGGGATCCTTTTCTGAGGTGCCTTTGGGCAGAGACTTTAGGTGGGATGGGGGCAGTTTATTTGACCACCAGCAGGTAACTGGGACGTGGTCACTAAGTGAGTCTGGGAGCACTTTGACCTTGGTGAGGTTGTTTGGGCGGTTAGTGAAGATGAGGTCAATAAGAGTGGTGGCACCGTATTTGGGGTCTACTCTGGTTGGCGTATGGACCACCCAGGTTTGGTCGTAAGCTAGAATGGATTCTTTGTAAAGGGAGGATGCAGTGGATAGCCAATTGACATTGAAATCTCCTATTATAATGATTTCACTCTTGGAAGGGAGTTGTGAGATGCTGGACAGAAATGATTCAAAGGCAAGCTTTTGGTTACCTGGAGAGATGTAGACAGCCATGATATGTAATGTCTTACAAGTATTGCCCGGGCTTAGTTTGATGGTTAGGATTTGGGCACCAGGTGTAGTGATGGGGAGGGAGACTGGGATGGCATGTAGTGAGTTTCTAACATAGATGGTGTATCCACCTCCACACTTGCTCATTCTGTCAGCACGGAAAATGGTGAAGTCACTAAAGGTGACAGATCCATCAGGGATGTTTTTGGATAGCCAGGTCTCAGATAGTGCTAGGATGTCCAGAGAGTGCTGTGCAATCCAGCCTTGGAAGGGTGTGAAATTCCTCTGGAGACTACGGATATTGAGGGAGGCCAGAAGAAGGCTCCCAGGCATGCTGTCTGGGGTGGTACCTGGTCCAGATGGCCCTGGATTGGGGTGCACTTTACCTGATAGGAGGAGGAGGAGGAAGAGAGTGTGCCGGAGCAACGCTAACCTCAGCAATCTCAGTTTGGGGTGAGAGGATAGCAATGTGTGGTTGTTTTCTGCCGGGGTGACCGGTATAGGAAGGGTGTGCAAGTGGTGGGCTAACAGAGCAGAAGATGAGGAGGGATAGGGACTGAGGGGGAAATGATTGACAGGGGTGAGGGGGTGCTGTCCGGGGAGGTAAGGATAGTTGAGCAGCACAGGTAATGGGTATAAGGGCTCTTCACAGGCTCAGGGTGGTAGCGTGGGTGGATGTGATGGAGTTCTAATGGGGAGGTGGGGGGCCCTGGGGTTGTTAAGGTCTGGTGGGGAAGTGGTGTGCCAGAGATAAGTGAACAAGTTTTGTGACCTATCATATGGTAGGCTGGATGGTGGTAGAGACTCTGGTGGGAGAAGGGAGACGACTGTGAGAAGAATGAAGAAGTGGGGATCCATGTTAATTCAGACTTTTTTTTTCTTTGAGAAGTAGATGTGCTACTGACCACTAGTGGCAGGAGTATATAAACTGCAAGTGGGGAAGTGGGCTGATAGCATTTTTTTATGTCTAGCCAATCACTGGCCTCTCCTATAAAAGGCTATGCTCACCAAGGGTGGTGGTGGGGGTGGTGGGACAGCCAACACCAGCATTGGCGGGGCCAACAGCATTCTCTGTTTCAACTGAGCGGTTGCTAGTTCTACTGCATCCACACTGATTTAACACTGGAAGATTGGGTTACACAGTTTCAAATGCTGTAGTGGGGAACGTACCTGCCTTGAGTTTAACTGCTTTATTCTAGGGGGAGGGCAGCTCCGTATGGACCTCGTGACCTTCTGCGACGATGGCACTGAGCAGCTGTAGATGGAGAAAGGGAGAACAAATGTTAAATGTAAGTAAGGGAAGGGGTGAATTCTGGGGCAGGGTCTTAGGCTACTCCAGATTCAGTATTGCAGTAGAGACTGTATTAACTACTAGGCTGCACAACATTAATATTTTCACAGACTAACTTCCACAGTACTGAGACTATCCCTATTGTATAATGCTGCAGTTCACATATTAGTCACACAGATGTAACCAGGTGTCAGGTTTAAGGTTTTTTTAATGTTATTTAGTGCTCGGTGCCTCCATTTTTATAACCCATTACCTGATCAGCCTGGGTTCAGGGAGAAAACATTTGCTTGGCATCAGGGTTAGGTTTGCATTTCTGGACGGGGCACCCAAGTAATTCCAGACACAGGAAGCAAGAACTGTGAATGTCCAAACCAGGAGTGGGATTCTAAAGTGTGGATTTTATTCACTTACACACAGGAACACAAAGCACGATGGACCCCCACAGGCCTACACTCACTGGTTATGCAGAACTATAGAGATCAGAACACATCTTCTTCATCATCACAACAACTTTTACCCTCAGGTTGTGAACACACTGGGCTCTCAGCCCCAACTGGTACTCTCTCTCTCTCTCTCTCTGTATCCTGGATTCCCTGGCATGGCCCTCGGCCAGCACTGGTACACTCTTCCATATGGCATGGACACTTCTGCTGGTGGCTCCCTCTACCACCCATGAGAACTTCCTAGCTCTAATGGAAAACACACATCTTAATTCCACATCTGGGTGCTTTCTGCAGACACTATCTAAGTGCCTGGGAGAAAGCTATAGGTGCCGAAAGTGAATCCGTGGAGGCAAATCTGGTTACTCCAGATGGGAGGTCTCCCAACTCTTGTCCCCAAATCCATACCCAGCCATTCATTTGGAGTCAACATCTTTTCTTTTAAATTCTTTGTTTGTAGAATGCTATCTCGAAATGTATGTCACATTTAACAGTCTACTGTCTCTGGTAACTGGTGTCCTGACTTGCAATGATCTTTAAGTGGCTATGTCATCACTGTAGACCACCACTAATTAGATGCATTTCAAGCCATACACATAACTTTAAAACACTGTACTTGGCTGTCCTTTCCTGACCAACAGTAGCAGATACTTTACACTACAGTCTTGGTGAAAACATAGGCTCTCTAGCAGAGCAGTCTCACCATGGTTCGCAGGTGCCCACTGGCTTTTCTCAAAGGAAAAACAAAACATACTTCTCTGTGAGTCAGCACAAATCTTCTCAGTCAGCTTTTCTTCCTCCAGTAGGGCCAGGGGAATTGCCCCAGAAGAGCTGGTCTGGTTCTCTCTCATCCCTCTCAGGGATAGGGCACTGGAACAACTGGGGGATGGTTTCAACCACTTCAAAAAGTATTTTTCTGTGTCCTTCTCTAGGGCAAGAACACACATTCTCTTCTGTGGTAGCTCTGTTACAGAGCTGGGCTATGAGGGGCTGCCAACTGCAGCGCACCTCCTCTCTCCACTGAGTCTCCCACTAGACTACTACAGACTGCTCCAGACTGACGTTGAAAACCCCAACATTCTAACCTAACTTCCAGCTGCAACATTCCACTGTGGCTTATGCTGCTGCAAGAATTCTATATGATGTCATCCCTCCAGCTCAGCTGAGACTGAGGACAGAGTGAGACAGTGTGAATCCCATTTAACTGGTGTCTCACAAGCTGCCTCCCTGCCTGCCACTAGATCTAAGTGGGATTCTAGTAACCCCGGGTGACAGGGGGGTTACACAGAGAATGTTTGTTTCACTTTATGCTGCAGTTAAAGAGGTACACCTACAAAACAGGCTGCACTTAAAGTAGATAAATTAAAGTAATTTCCAAGCAGCATTTAAGTAATAAATGTAACATCCAGGTCAGCTAAATTTCTATAAAAGCAGCAATAAAGTAATTAAAGTAACAATCAGGTCTACTAAAATCCCTACGTGCAGTGATGAGAATCATGGTAAAAAATCTATCTCCATTTGTACACCGAATTTATTTGAAAAAAAAGGCACCAAAACAATAGCCTTTCTTCTCCAACAGCATTCTCAGTTTCAACTGAGTGGTCGCTAGTTCTACTGCATCCACACTGATTTAATTCTGGAAGATTGGGTTACATGGTTTCAAATGCTGTAGTGGCGAATGCACCTGCCTTGAGTTCAGCTGCTTAATTCTGGGGGGAGGGCAGCTCTGTGGGGACCCTCTTGACCTCCTGCAATGATGGTACTGAGCAGTTTGAGTTCAGCTGCTTAATTTTGGTGGGTGGGCAGCTCCATGGAGACCCTCGTGACCTCCTGCGATGACAGCACTGAGCAGTAATAGTATGTTCATGGTGTGGTCAGAATGGATGATTACATATCTGTTGGGGCACAGGTTCTTATGAGGAGTAGTTTTCCTTCTAAACATTTATTTTTTGCCAAGAAAGACATTCTGAGCTGGTAATGGCTCGTTCCCAGAACCTTCATGGGCCAGGGAGGAGGGAACAGCACAAAACAGTAAATATCATAAAGTGCATACAAAAAATAAACAAAATAAAGAACAGTAACACATCTCTTAGTTGTTTTGTATATTTATCTGACCTATTAATTAACTGTTGGTTATACTACTACTACGGTTCATACTACAGTGAAATGAAGAGCGAGGGGGCATAAGCCCAAAATTGCTCTTATACTAAACCAGAGAATAATATGACAGGACAAATCCTGAGGTGAGTAACTTATCAAGTCGATACTTGAAGATACTTTTAGTTTCCCTCACAACAGCATTCAATGGCAATCTATTCCATGGTCCTAGTGTAAAAAAATATTTTTGGTTGGAGGAATGAAAAGATTTGCCCACCAACTGAAGTGGGTGTCCATGAGTATCATGTAAATTATCTTTAAATTGTAATCCCAATTCACATAATAAATAAGGGTCTTGAACTATATCATAAAGCAACAATAGCTCACCCCTAAGATGACGAGTTGCTAGCGGCATTAGATTCAGGGATCGCTATCTAGTCTCACAAGACATAGTGTGTAACCCTGATAAACGTTTGGTATATTTCCTCTGAACCCCTTTGAGGGAATTACAATCAGAGTTACAATATGGGCATCATAATTGAGAGGCATACTCCAGATGGGATCTGACATAAACCCTGAACAGAGGCATCATCACCTCCAGAATCTTGGAGTTGATGTTTCTTAGAATAGACCACATACCTTTATTTGTTTTACATATGACTTCATGTAGGTGTTTAGAATATGACATATTATCTGAAATGAAAATTCTTAAATCTTTCTCATCTGTAGTTTTTCCTAAAATTGAACCAGCTAATTTGTATGTGTTGTGCAAATTATTAGCACCCAAATGCATAACCCTGCACTTTGACGGGTTGAGCTTCATCCCCCAGATATTGACCCAATTAGTAATGACATCGAGATCGTGTTGAATATTTATTTAGCTTTTGTTGACCGGGTAAGTGCACTAGACAAATCCTGCCTATTTTCAGGCATGACCCGGTGGAGGGGGATACAGATAAATGCCAACTGACCTTGAACCAGATTAAGCTGTTGGTGGTATTTTTTAGTGAATGAGGGAAATTTGGCCAGGACACTGGGAAAATTCCCCTACTCTTTTCGATAAGTGCCATGGGATCTTTAACATCCACCTGAACTATCACCAATCCAGGCAGATGGGACCTCGGTTTAATGTCTCATCCGAAAGACGGCACCTCAGAAGTGCAGCACCCCTCTCATGCTGCACTACAGTGTTAGTACTGGGATATTAACCCAAGTGCCAGATGTGGGAACTGAACCCACAGCCCTCTGATCTCCTGGCCTCAGAGGCGAGTGTGCTACCTACTGAGCCACTGACACTGATATCATTGACTAGTGAGGGAGTGTCACATGAACTCCCTAATTTAACATCATCAGCATACCTGATGGTTGTAGAAAAACAATCAGTAGTTAGATCAGAGATAAAATCCTGGAAAAGACAGGGGTCAAAGACAGGTTATGATGTGTGTTTTTCCCAGATGTACAGTGTACTGCAGTATTTCTGATTTATACATTTATTTTCTAGTGAAGACATCATAGTTCTCTGTCTTTTCATAGAATTCCAGTTCATTGATTAAAAAAATCTTTTGTCTGTTTTTTTTTTGTTGTTGTTATCAGGCAGTTCACTTACACACATCATTATATAGTTAGAGTAATTCCAGCTGAGTGGTACGTCTTGTTAGAATTCATCAGGTTCCTTGTTTTGGTTGTGCTATTTCCATCCCTGATCCTTTACTTTTCTTTCTTTTTGTAGTTTCTATCGCAGTCATATTTTCCTTTCACAGCCTCTTTGTCTTAGCCCAAATGCATTGTGTCATTTTGCTACATACTTGCTTCCCCCCCTTTTTCATTTTCTATATTGGTATCTAATACTGTTACTGCTATGGTTTTAACTGTTTTTTTTTTTTCTGCAGTTCAAGTGTTAACTCCAACTTGAATTGGTTGCCACTAGCTGCAACTTAATTTTCCATTCCTGTCTCTTGTGGTATTATGTTGGAAAGTGATACTCTCTGTAATCTCTTGATCACTTAACTTGTTTTTGGCTCATATATGACTGCAAATCTGCTCTGCAGTGAGCTGTATTTTATTTATTTTTTATTACCATATATGTTATGTTATTTTTGCCTCTGCACCCACCTGAGATGTAGAGCAATTGAACACATCACCTATTGCTGCTAGAATAGCTCTGTATTTGTCCCCCCCCCTTCATTGTATAGCTACTTCTATTCCATTCCACTTTATTTTATTTTTAACTTCATTTCTCTCACTTAAATTATGTGGTATGTGGAAAAACTCCCATTGTTATTTTTTTTACAAAAATTGTCAACTGTGCAGATGCATTTGTAAAAAATGAATTATAATAGTGAGACTTTTTAAAATGTTATTTCACTTACCGTACTCATGCTTGTCTACCCACTTACTCAGTCTCCTACTTGTTTCTCTCCTTGTACTACTAATTCCTGTTGTTTCATATCAAGGGGTTGTTGACTTTCATATTGTGTGTGCCGGGGGTGGAGCAGCAATAAAAGATAAACTATGTAATGCCCTCAATAACACACCTACCCCAGTTTACTTTTACCTAACACCCATTTCTTGGGCCTTGTACAGTAAGATCTTCCTTCAGGAGAACAACTTGTAACAACATGTATAAGATTTACATTGACATTTGGGTATATGCACATTTATATAGTACTAATTGTGTGTGTGTGTGTACTGTATTACCAATATCTAAGAAAATCAATTAAACACATCAAATGTCTTTGTAAACATGTCTCAACATTGTGTTAATCTTCCACCTTGTTACAACATATAGTTGTCTCAGCAGTGTTTGCAGTTCAGGTACAGTACCTTCATGTATATGATGGCCCTTTTCGGTTGAGTTGATAGCTATAGCAATGCATAGAATAAAATTTAAAACATATAGATAACTGTAATACAGACAGTGGCATTATTTTTATATCTGCCCTTTCTCAATGTACCGTACTTTAATTCAGTTAGTGTTTGCAATGTCAATTCATGTATATGTTTAAGCCCATGAAACACTCTTATCTAGTTAATGCATTTGCAGCAGTAGTGGCTCTGCAAGTTCTTGTTTACTTGACTTACATTCAGGCTCAGCCATTCTTAGTTCCAGATTATAACGTGTAGAAAATCTGTACTGATTTGATTGGCTGAAAGTACCTCTGAGCTATGTAATTTTTGTCCCATAATTACATGTCAGAACTGCTTACACCCATTCAAGCCCAATCATGTAAACAGAAAAGTTTCACTACTCTCCCACATTCTGACAGGGACTGTCACTTCACCAGCTGGTAGTAAAAGTGAAACATCTACACAGAATGGAGAATGATCTTTTTGGCCTACCTGCATCACAGAAGCATTTTTCCAGAGGCTTTCTTGCAGACTGTACTACTACCAAAATAGGAGACTGCACTTTGATTAGGAAGATAGAAAAATCAGCTATTTACTGTACTCACTATGTAACTTAATATACGGGCTATTATATTTCTGTACTCTCTACAGAAGTAGGCAACTACTTCTCTCAGTAAAGAAATCTTGTGAGCAAAATACTGTATGTACAATGCTATATTTTGAAAATAAACATTTGAGATCTTCTTCTGTTGTAACCACTACAAAATAGAAGACTGAACCTCCCAGTAAGGAAAATGGAAACAGCTTTATACTGTACCCACTATGCCCTGTTATGTGCATTTACATATTAGGTGCTATGCTGCAGTCACCCATAAAAAAATAGGAGACTAAACCTCTGAGTAAGAAAAATTTAAGTCAACTTCATAATCTACCCAGAATTCCTTGTTTTGTATGTAAATCAGTATAGTAGCTGTTACAGTTAGCTAATTCAACAAAAATGGACTACCTTACTGAACTGTTTCTCAATAAAAATGTATTTAAAAAAACAGGGGGGGTGGACTACTTTATGTCCAAATGCAGTTACAATGTTTATGTAGGAAGTATTGTGATTTTTTTCTTTTTCATTTTTAAAGTTTAAACATTGTTTCTACACATGTTGTAAGTGCAATAAAGCACACCAGGGTGTGTAATTATGGTCAATAATCACATTTCTCTCTCAGATGTTTAGAGGCACTCTGTGCAAATGCCTTGTGCCTAACAACACCCTCGAGAGGCATGTGATTATTGGGCCATAAACACACACCCTGTCATGCTTTATTGCATACCTAAAATGATCTTTTTACCAGGGCTAACACATCCATCCCTGGTAAGAATTAATGCAGATGAGGTCCCTATTAAATCTAAATTATTGTAAAGCAGACACCGACCAACAGCAGTGAAGTTACGAACATTGTGTTACTAGCAGCAATACAACTTCCTAACAGGCACAGTTAAGTAGCACCCCAAATGACATCAGCAGCCTGGAGGCATGCTGACTCAGCATCCAGCAACCTTGGAGAAATGGACCCCGACAAAAAAACACAAAAAATTCATTAATATGTTGATTTTATTTTTTTACTAAATCTGGAACACACATAAGTTTTATAGCAATGTTTATTGAATGGTGCTGCCTCTTTTAGTTTTAAAAACCTTTGCATATGACCTTTAAGAGGATCAAAAGCATGTGAGTTCAGTGGACAATAATTTAGAAACATAGAAGTTGACGGCAGATAAGGACCGCAAGGCCCATCCAGTCTGCCCATTTCTTTTTCTACCTTATAAATGTGCCATCGGCCTTTGCTCTGTCAGTGACCTATCTATTCATAGTCATTTGTATTGCTCCCTTATGCCTATCCCATGCCTGTATGAAGCCCTGCACTGTATTCATAGCCACCACTTCTTGTGGTAAGCTATTCCATGCATCTACCACCCTTTCTGTGAAAAAGAATTTCCGAACATTCCCCCTTAATCGGCCTCCTCTAATCTCATGCTGTGTCCTCTTGTCCTGCTATTTTTCTTATATTTAAACATGTTAGACTCTTTCACCTTGTTTATGCCCTTAAGGTGTTTAAATGTCTCGATCATATCACCTCTCTCCCTCCTTTGCTCAAGGGTATACATATTGAGCTCCGTTAATCTGTCCTCATATGTCTTCTGATGCAGTCCCTGCACCATTTGGTTGCCCTTCTCTGGACTGCCTCAATTTGGTTAATGTCCTTGTGAAGGTGTGGCCTCAATACTGCCGCAGTACTCAGATGGGGCCTAACCAATGTCTTGTACAGAGGAATTATACCTCCTCTTACGACTTGTGATACCCTACTAATACACCCTAACACCCCCCCTAGCCTTACCTAATGCTTTAGAGGTCTGCTTGGATGATTTTAGGTCATCAGTGATGATGAGCCAAGTCTCTTTCTTCCTTTGTGACTGCTAGCAACTCCCTCCCAGCCTATAAGTGGCTTCAGGGTTTCTCTTCCCTATGTGCATGATTTTGCACTTCTTTTGCATTAAATCCAGTTGCCACTCTTCGACCATTTTGCTAGTTTATCCAGATCTCTCCTCATTCTGCCCACCCCATCTGGATCATCTACTCTGTTGCAGATCTTGGTGTCATCTGCAAACAGACAAGCCTTACCCTCTAGTCCATCTGCGAGGTCACTAATGAAGATGTTGAATCGGACTGGCCCCAGGACTGATCCCTGAGGTACCCCACTTGTGACTTGCATCTCTTCTGACTGTATACCATTTACCACCACTCTCTGTTTTCTGCCAGTCAACCAGTTTGCCACCCAGTTGACCAACTTCTGACCCACCCCGAGCCTACCTAGCTTATTTATCAATCTTCTATGTGAACAGTGTCAAAGCCTTTGCTGAAGTCAAGGTAGTAACATCAACTGCTCCCCTTGGTCCACCACTCTGGTTACCCAGTCAAAGAAATCTATGAGATTAGTTTGACAGGACCTTCCTTTGTAAACCCATGCTGTCTTGGATCCTGTGCCCTATGGATTCCAGGTGTTGCATTATCCTTTCCTTAAGGAGTGCCTCCATAATCTTGCCCACTACTGAGGTAAGACTGACTGGTCTGTAGTTCCCCGCCTCCTCCCTGCTACCACTCTTGTGGGCGGGATCACATGACCCTTCTCCAGTCTTCTGGGACCTCTCCTGTGCTCAGAGACTCACTAAACAATTCTGCTAATGGCTCTGCTAGTTCCTCCTTTAGCTCCTTAAGTACCCTGGGATGTATGCCATCAGGTCCCATTGCCTTATCCACCCTGAGCTTAGCAAGCTCTTGTAGGACCCTTTCTTTGTGAGGGTAGTGCTCACCTCCCTCCCCTGTGTCCATGATGCTGAGCTGTGGGCCCTGCCCTACCTTCTCTTCAGTAAATACTGAGCAAAAGTATCTATTTAGGATAGATGCCTTTACAGGTCCTCCTCCTCACATGCTCCCTTTTCTCCATTAGCTAACCATACCCCTCTGGACTTTCTCCTTTCACTAATGTATCTATAGAAAGTCTTGTCACCTTCTTTACTGTTCGTGCTAGTGTTTCCTCAGTTTGGGACTTTGCCTGCCTTACTGCCTTACCTGCTTCCCTTAGGGCAGTTTGGTATGCCTCCCTATCTTCATCCCGCTGTGTTCCCTTATATTTCCTGAAGGCCAGCCTTTTGGCTCTGACCTTTTCTGCTACTGTATTTGAGAACCAAAGTGGTTTCCTTCTTCTTTTGCACTTCCTTTTCTGTCTAACACAATGGGATGTTGCTTCAAGTATTGTATCCTTAATGCTTGCCCACTTTGCCTGTGCCTCCTCACCTGTGTTTCTTTTTGCCAGGGCTAGCTTAACTCTGTTGGCCATCTTATCAAAGTCAGCTCCTCTGAAGTCCCATATTTTTGCCTTGGAATGGGATGATTTAGATGTAGTAGCCAAATTGAACCATACCATGTGATGGTCACTGCCTCAGGTGACCTTCTACCTGGAGATCTGTGATCCCTTCTTTGTTAGTCAGTACTAGATCTAGGATAGCCCTGTCTCTTGTGGGTTGCTGTACCAGTTGTTTGAGGCCCCCCTGCAGGGAATCCACTATGAGTCTAGTTCTGGCAGATGTTCCTGCTGGTATTGACCAATCTGTATCTGGCATGTTGAAGTCTCCATTATCAGAACCTCCCTTTAGCTGTCATGTTTTGTATATCTTCTAACAGTAATGTGTCTATGTCCTCCTCTGGTCTGGGGCCTGTAGACAACCCCAGTTCTTATGGCTGTCCCATTTCCTGTTTCCAGGGTGACCCACAGTTCTTCTGGCTCCTTATGTGTATTCTGATTTCTGTAGCTTTGATATTTTCATTAACATACAGGCCCTCCTCCCCCTTTTGCACCTCGGTCTCTTCTGAACAATACATAGCCAGGTACTGAAGTCTCCTAAGTGTGGTTACTGGTAAACCACGTCTCACTAATTGCTACTATGTCCAGTTTAGCCTCTGACATTATTGCCTGCAGGTCTGGGATCTTATTTCCCAGGCTGTGAGCATTTGTGTACATGATTTTCCATTGGCCAGATTTTGGTGTGTTAGTTGTTGGGTGAAGTTTGGCATTACCCCTGTGCATCGTGATGGGGAGACAAACCTTTTTCTTACCCAGATGCAAATGAACGCAAACACGCTGAATTCCTGTTTGACCACTAGCTGAGGGGAGGGGTGTTCTTCCCATTCGACGTATGGGGTGCTGCACCCCTCTCCCATTTGCTAGTTTAAATATTCTGCAAAGACGTCAAACTTCTGCCCCAATGCACTGACTCCTCTTTAGTCAGATGCAGTCCATCAAATTTAAAGAACTTTCGCTCCCAGAACTGTTGCCAGTTCCCTACAAATCTGTGTCCTTTTCCTGGCACCAGTCCTTGAGCCACGTGTTTAGCTCCCCTATCTCCCTTCTCTGACCTTCCGTCCATCTGCTCCCTTCTCCCAGACTGGCAGGATCTCAGAGAGGAGATGCTGGACGAAATAGATGATAGTTTGTCACCAGCTTAGTCAGGTGTTCCTTGGTCTCCACAACTGACCGGCTGGCGAGATCATTGTCCCTATGTGTACTAGGACATCAATGTTTTCTCCTGCTTTGTGAACAATTTTAGCAATGCGGTCAGTGTCTCTCCATGCTGATGTACCTGGGAGACATCTGACCATCACCTGGCTGGAGATGGGTATCAACTCCCGAATCATGGAGTCTCCTATGATCAGAAATTTTTGGATTTCCTTTGTGCTTGTTTAGTTTTGGTTCCTGATTTGGGTGAGTATTGTTGTGCTAGCTCCTGTGCTGAGTGTCCTTCTCTGCAGTGTCTTCTGCCTCTTTATTTGATTTCAGAGATAGAGGCAGATACCTGTTTTAGTGTTTATATGGTTTTGGAGGTAATGTGTTTGGAGAGCAGAGAGTGATGGGGCACCTGATTTGCTCCTCCTAACCACCTGCCAACCTCCTGGACCAACTACCCTCTGCGGTCGAGGTTTTTCTGTTGGATGCTGGGGAAATGGCGGGTGGTTCTTATAATGTATTTCCTCTTCAATATGAAATTTGAGGCATGCAATCTCTGCCCATGCTGCCCGGAGCTGAGACCTAAGATCTCCAAAGGCCCAGCATGTAAGACAGTGTCCTAAATCCTGTAAGACTGTCCTTCTGAAAATTGTTCCACAGTACCTGCAGTTAATGAAATCCATTCCAAATAAGTTGCTGGGTTTGTAACCTAGTCAGAGTAATTAGAAGGAAAAAAAAGGAAAAAAATGCAAGTAATGGTTTAATTGTGCTTTGTTTAACTTGTTATAACAAGTTAAATTACTAGTGCTCCTGTAAATGAGATCACCTTGTGGAGGCCCCACTGATCCACCCCTTCCTGCTCTGCCACAGGAAATGTCACAACTGTGGTTCCCTATAAAAGGAGTGTAGCATGGGGTGGGTGGCTGGGCCCTTCCCCTGCCTAAAAAGAAGAACCACGGACGAAAGAACAAGGAGGTAAGAGCAGAAACAATCGGTCAACAACAAATGCAGTAACCCTGAAAGCTTATCCTAATGTTAGATAAAACTGTAAAACCTGTAAAGCACCACCTGTAATAATTTCAGAGAAGATATACCCTGTAAGAAACACTTTGCTCCAGAGAAAAATAAAGCAGTAACAGAAGATATACCTTGCAAAAGACAATTTGAATCAGAAGATTACAGCAGTAATCTGTTAGCACACACCTGTAGGCACACCTTGTAATAATGCAGAAGAAGGTATACCAGCAACAACAATTTGAATCAGAGAAAAAATAAAGCAATGAAATGTTAGCAACAAACAGTAGCAATCCCTGTGAGTAAAAAATAAAAATACCACCACACAGTAAATCTGCTTAGCCAAACTAAGTCTTAATCCTTCTCCCTTGCTCTGGTAAGTTTCTCTACTCTGCCTTTCAAGCAGTCTTAGAAGGAAAGAGCTCAGGTGAAGCTAGGTGCCTTGGCCAGCAAACCAAGTCTTCTACCTCTTGAACTGTTGCCCATTGCTAGGACTATTGCCCATTGTCAGGGACTTAATAAGGTAAAAGCACTTACAGTTTCTAGTTGTGTGGCAGGATTTGGCCACTCTCAAGCCAGAACTTAAGTCAAAGGTTTATTAACAGGAACTATTTCCCAGCTTTTCTTTAGCAAGATCAATTGTTCATGATGACAGGCAGTGGTTCAAAAACTATTGACTGATGTCATTAACACATACTCCCCCACCTTGAGACAGAACCTCCGGTCACCTCCACTGTTTGCTACCATTTCTCACAAGCACAGTCCCTTGTATTGTGCTAGAAACTTTTTTAATAAATAAATAATAGTCACTAATGTACAGTAAATGTCTGTATTTTCAATCACAAAGTGTGGAGTGCATATTTATGGAACACATATAAACAGAAGAGAGAGAGAAAAGTATGTTCCTCAGCTGGGCCTTGAACCCAGGCCATCCGGAATACCATTCCTGTTACACTACCAGCTTCAACTCCAAGGCAACTGAAAACTGAGCCACCCTGGAGCACATTACTCTTTCTATATTGCACAACCTGGGGCTGCACAGAAAATTACATTTTCAATCACAAACTGCAGTGTGCATATTTATGGAACACATATAAACAGAGGAGATAAAACGTAAGTCCCTTAGCTGGGACTTGAACCCAGGCCACCCAGAATATCATTTCTATTGTACTACCAGCTGTGCCACCAAGACAACTGGAAACTGGGCCATCCTGGTGCATATTATTCTTTATCCAATGCACAGCCAGGTGCTGCACAATTACATTTTCAATCACAGAAGTGCAGTGTCCATATTTATGGAACACTTACAAACAGAAGAGAGAAAGAAGTAAGTGAATGACTGTACTTGCATAAAATGGCAGCTGGCAGCTGAGGTAACTGGAGGATGCATGTCAGCCATTGTTCTGAGGTGCAGAAGGATTGTTAGTAATATTAGTGCTGGAATGGTGAAGGGGCTATGGGACTACCAGGGAAAATACTTAAAAAAACTGGGCTCCTGGAGCACAGTGTACCACTGGCACCAGCGAACTGTTTTGTAGCAAAGGGGCTGAGAAAGGGAGGAGGAAGTAACTGAGGTAAGGTTTAGAAAAAAATACCAACAGTTTGTTTTGGGATTTAGTGGGAAAATCAAGGCCCTTTGGAATGAACTGTTATCTTCCAATAGTCATAGTGCCCTCAACCTTGGGCTTTAGGCAATGTAACAATTGCAAGTCAATAGTTTAACCTCTGGGGTCAATATTTTCCCACTATATTGCTCAACTCTGGTCAATATTTGTATACTATGCAATTAGTTCATATTAAACTGCATTTTACATATATATGTGGCATTGTGTTGTAATCGGACATATTAATATCATACGATAGGGTAATTGTCACTCTTCTAAAATTACATTTCTGTTCAAGAAGATCAAATAAACATCTTTCAGATTTTTGGGCAATCACTGGTTTAGTGCACATGATGGGTCATTGCATTCTTATTTGTTCCTAGATGGGAGCTTTCAACAACTTAAAGCATGGAAATTATCCCCCTCTAATCCTTTCTGTCTTTATAGGAAAGATAGCTAGCAGTAGTGGTGGTCGAAGTGGACAGAATTCGCTGCGTGGAAAATCACGAAATTCTACCCACTTCTCGAGTAGCCGAAATGTAAATTTCACCTGGCGGAATACGAAATTTGAGCTTCATTGACAGCTCAGTCTGCAGGCCGGCCATGGAGGAGAGAGGAGGGCTGTGCCAGTCTGCCGCTGCCAGCTGGATTTAGGATGGGGGTGGGAGCGGGGTTGTGTGGCACGGACATCTGGCTGCTGAGGGGGGGCACTGGATCACCAGGGATTTATTTTGAACTGCGGATCGGGAGGGAGGGGGTTTAATTTTTACCAAAACCACTGGACAACCTCAGATTTTTTTTTTAACAGGAGGAATCAGAGAACAAGCTACAGTATGGACTTGGAGGGATGCGGGTGGGGGGGTTACTGTACATTTCCGTGGTGGACAGATTACCAGGTGGGGAGGGGAGGGACCACTAGCCACCATGGCTAATTATTACATGTGGGACAAGTGGAGGGGAGGGACCACTAGCCACCAAGGATCTAGTTTTATAACTTAATTTGTTATTTTTTATACAAAATTTTGCCCGCCGTGGACAGAAGGCAACATTTTGTTGGGGAAGGTGAATTTTAGCCTTCTGCAGGAAAAATTTGTGATATGCTCTTCGATGCGGATTTGTCCACTTCGTCAGCACTCTGCAGGCGAAATTTAAATTAGCTGCATCACTAGCTAGCAGTAATGTGCAAAATATCAAAATTCTGATGAAACTGAATTCTGCAGAATTTTGAAAATCCTGACAAATTCTGCTGAATTCTGTCAGAAGCAGAATTCTAAAATGTTGTAAGATAAATTAAAACCATGGACTAGTAATCTATGATTTACAAATAGGTTTTTTAAAACTATAGAAACTAATGAACAGTTTACATGATAAGAAAAAGTATCTGCAATTCAAATTCAATAACATTCTTTATTCTGCAAAATTTTATGAAAAATTCTAAAAGCATATCAGACGTAGAACTGCCATTTCACCTGAAATCTGCTGAGTGATTTTACACATTCCACATAACTCTAATATTTAGGTTTAGAAGAATGGCTTTGTTACATAATGTCAGTAAATATGTTATGAACAATGTTACCTGGAGGCAAATAGATGTTATTCAAACTATTACTCAGTAACTGTGTCCTCTCTGCTTTGTACCATGAGCAAATTAGTATTACATGTTTGGCATTTTCTAGTTCTAGTCCAATACATCTACATGGCATAGGATACAATGTAGGTTTTTTTTTTAGTGAGTACTAAATTGGGTTGAAAAGATTCAAACCTGAA
The DNA here is from genome assembly GCA_016271365.2 of Neoceratodus forsteri. Taxonomy (NCBI): domain Eukaryota; kingdom Metazoa; phylum Chordata; order Ceratodontiformes; family Ceratodontidae; genus Neoceratodus; species Neoceratodus forsteri. The sequence continues at coordinate 500,298,213 of CM057456.1, forward strand.
TTGTCATATAGTACATACAGTACATAATTATGATTAGTCAAAAGCATTAAGTAGAACATGGAAAAAATGGAAGAAGGTGGTAACTGACAGCTTACTGGCATGATGACGAGCAGTGAGTAGTGTGAGACTCATGCCTATATGCTTTTTTTTTATTTATGTACCTTATGCCATCTTTGTTAATTTGAAATTTTCATTTTATCAGTATTGTGAGACAGTCATAAGAAGCTATAAACTTGAATTGAATGTTTTTACTTTTTGTGATTGACTCCTACTACCTTGTGGCTTAGACGCTGGTCTAGATTTAAACCCAGACATTGACTCAGACCAGTAATTGGACCTGAACCCTGGAACCATGCTGTGCTGACACTTGATGCCCATACTAGGAACAGAGCTTGGAGTTTCTGAGGAGCAAGAAAACAGTGACAGACTCTTACCCGAGAAGATTTGGAGAAACAGAGAGTCAAAGACCCTGAGTTGCATGGTTTGGAGAAAGGAGTTTGGAGAGCAGAACCACGAACATACGAAATTTGCCAGCAGATAAAGGCCTAGAGGTCTATTAAGTCTGCTCAAATGTGCAGCTAGCACTCCTTATTCTGCAGCTGCCCCTCCCTTCCACCCTTCCCCTTCATTGACTCTCCCCTTTGTCCTGTCCCATCCCCTTTTGAAGCAGTCCACTGTTCTACTGGATACCACTTCTGCAGGTAACGCATTCCACCCAGCCACCACCCTCTCTGTAAAAAAGTGTCTCCTCATCTCCCTCCTCAACCTTCCTCCCTCCAGTCTCATCATGGCCCCTGGTGTCCCTCCCCTCCCTTACTTTGAACAGCCCCCCTGTACCTGTCTTGTTTATTCCTTTCATATACTTAAAGGTTTCAATCATGTCCCCCATCCTCCTCTCCTCAGCGAGTACATGTTCAACTCTCTCAGCCTCTTCTCGTATGATAAGTCCCCCAGCCCCTTGATCATCTTTTGTCACCCCTGTGCACCCTCTAGTAACAATGTCACTCTTCAGATCGGGCACCAGTACTGCATGCAGTACTCCAGGTGTGGTCTAACTAATGACCTATACAGTGGCAGAATCACCTCCTCCTCCTCGAGGATATACCCCTTGCAATACAACCCAGCATTTTGTTGGCCTTTGCAGCTGCCTTCCTACATTGTGCCGAGTTGTTCACTGACCCTGTAATGAGCACCCCCAGATCCTTCTCCTCTTCTGTCTGGGCTAGCTGCACTCCCTCCAGCTGATAACTCCTCCTTGGGTTCTTCATCCCAAAATGCAGCACCTTGCACTTTTTGGTATTAAAGCCCAGTTGCCAGGTGTCTGACCAGGTTCCAAGCTTTGCCAGATCATCCTGCAACCCCTGCCATCCCCCTATGTCATCCACCACCGCTCCTACCTTGGTATCATCAGCAAACAGACTGATCTTGCTTTTGATGTCCAATGATATGTCTGCAATGAATATCCCAAACAACACTGGTTCCAACACCGAGCCCTGTGGAACACCGCTCGTCACTACCTTTGGGTGTGAGAGCTCCCCACCCACCACCACCTTCTGTTGCCTTCCCTGAAGCCAGTTCCCTACCCATCTCACCAGCTTTGCACCCACCCCTGTGCCTTCTAACTTACTTCCCAGCCTTCCATGCGGCACTGAGTCGAATGCCTTACTGAAATCCAGATACAAGACATCCACTGCATGGCCCCTGTCCAGTTGCCTAGTTACCAGTCATAGAACTCCACCAGGTTGGTTTGGCAGGATCTGCCACGTATGAAGCCATACTGTCTGCTATCCTGTAGTCCTTAGGCCTCTAGGAGGGCCACCAGCCTCTCCTTCAGGATAGTCTCCATTAGCTTACCCACGATGGATGTGAGACTCACTGGTCTGTAGTTTCCCGGTTCATACTTGGGGCCGCTATTGTGGAGGAGCACCACATGAGCCATCCTCTAGTCCTGAGGTACACACCCCAAATGTAGTGAGGCATTAAATTGATCTGCCAAAGGTCCTGCAAGGACCTCTGCCAGCTCCTTCAGTACTCTTGGGTGGATGCCATCTGGGCCTGGTGCCTTGTCCACCCTCAGTGCCTTCAAACCCTCCTGAACTCTGCCCTCTATGATTTCCTCTTCTGTCACCCCCGCCCCCCTGTTTCTGCCATTCCTCCCCCCTTGGGTGTCACCCCCCCTTCTCCTTAGTAAATACCAGCAGAAGTAATCATTTAGTGCTTCTGCTCACTCCACCTATTCCACCCAACCCCTCCTTCCTAATCCTTACTATGTGGTCCTTACAGCTCCTTTTCTCCTGATGTACCTAAAGAAGTCCTTCTCCCCTTCTTAATGCCTTGTGCCAGCCTGAGTTCCGTAGATGCCTTGGCTCCCCTTACTGCCTTTGTCACCTCCTTCAATTCAGTCAAGTACTCCTCCCTGTCCTCCCCCCTCCCTGTTTTCTTGTACTTCCTAAAGGCAGCTCTTTCCCTCCTTACCTCTTCCATGACATCCTTGCTCAACCAGCTCAGTTTCCTAGCCCTAGCATTCTTGCTCTGGGCCTTGCAGCAGGTTTTGGTTGCCTCCACTATCCCCAGCTTTATGAGCTCCCACCTCTGGTTAGTGTCCATACTAGATTGAATTCTGGCCATGTACCCTTTTACAACTTCCCCCATCCTCCCAAAGTTGGCCCTCCTGAAGTCCAGCACTCTTGTGCCAGATTCCACTCCTTCCTTGCCCATATCCAATGTGAGCCATACTGAGTGGTGGTCCCTCCCTGACAGTGGTTCCTCCACTGTAAGTTCTCTCACAAAGTCCCCATTTGCCAGCACAAGGTCAAGGGTATTCCCTAACCTGGTTGGTTCACTGACCATTTGCAGCAGGAAACTGTCCTGGAAAGCATCCAGCAGTACCTGCTCCCTTCTGTTCCTGGTTATTGGGGTACTCCAGTCCACTCCTGGCATGTTGAAGTCCCCCACAATCACCACACTACCCTTCTCGCAGATCCTCCTGATCTATCCTGCTAGTTCTGTGTCTAATTCCTGCATCTCAGATGGCGGCCTATACACCACTCCCATTCTGAGAATCCTATTCTTGGAATCCTGGATTTGCATCCGAAGTGACCCCATACACTACCCTCCTCCCCTTCCTCCAATACGCACTTTAGTCCTTCCTTCACATATAGTGCCACACCCCCTCCTTTCCCAATCACCCTGTCCCTATGAAATAACCTGTACCCTGGTACTGATAGGTCCCAGCCAATGTATTGGGTGGACCATGTTTCTGTGATGGTTACAATGTCCACCTCTCCCTCTGCCATGAGCACCTGTAACTCTGCAGTTTTTCTCCCAAGACTCCTAGCATTAAGGGTAACCACCTTCCACCCTCCCCCCCATCCTGCCCTCCTTTACTAACATCACCACAGTATTTGCCATTTGTCCTCTGTCACTGTTATGGGGGTAAGCTCACATGGTTTCCCAACCTGTGGTCTCTGCATGTCTCTTGCCCAATTGCCACCCCCGCTCCTAGTTTAAATTCCCAACTTCCTCTATGTACTCCTCCATCCTCTGTTTCAACACTTTCTTCCCTCCTCACTCAAGTGTAGTCTGTCCTGGCATAGAGACTACTGTCCTCCCAGGTCCCTCCCCACCCCCAACAGCCCATACCCTTTAGCACAACACCAGGTTCTTAGCCATCCATTAAATTCCTCTATTCTCAGCTTTCTTGTTGTGCTTGCCTTGGGCACTGGAAGTATCTCTGAAAAAATTTACTGATCTTCCTGCCCCCTCACATAATTGTCCTAGTTCCTCAAACCTCCTCTGGACTATATCTACTGTCTTGTCAGCCAAGTCGTTCGTCCCAAGATGTATAATTAAATGAGGCTTGTCCCTACCCCATCTAGCATATTTCAGAACAGATTGTCCCACCCTTTCCACTGTCATTCCTGGCATGGCCTCCACCCAAATGCGACTATGCCTCCCCCCTTGCTACCCCACCTGACTCCTCTTAGTATTGAGTCCCCCAGCACTAAGATTCCACCCCTCTTATTCCCTGCTTGCTTCTATTCATCTCCCTCTCTCATTTCTGGCTCCTCTTCTTCCTCCTCCGGCATATTATTTCCCCCTTTTGCCCCTACTGCAATTCTCCCAGCAGAACTTCCCCCAGCTCCGGTTTGGTCCAGGCATTTATCAATTACTCCTCTAATTTCATCATTTCCCTCCTCCTCCTTCTTCCTCTCTAGCAGTGCAAAACTATTTTCTGAAGACCCTTTACAAATGCCCACTCCCTCTCTCTTCATAGTAACCTGTTCTCTCCGTTCCACTCCATAACTTTTGCCACTTCTTCGCCTCCCCTCACAAGTCCCTATCTCCTCCTTCAATTTGTCTTTTGTCTCCTGACCTGGTTTACCCAGCAATTGTTCTTCCTGGCCTGGGCCCCTTTGTCTCTGCTTTCCTTCTTCTGACCTTCTCCTCACCACTGTTGGCTCAAATCACCCTCTCTCATCTCCCCTCCTTCCTCCCTCCAGTATTGGGCTAAACCCACCCCCAGTCTGCCTTGCCTGTCTTAGTTCCTCCTGCAGACCCTCGATCTCCTTTCTAAGTTTCTCTGTGTGGTTGCACACTAAACATCCCCCCACACTCCAGGCAATTTTTAGAAAGATTGGTGCACTGCAGTTGTTGCAGCCTACCACCCTACCCATTGCTGTTGTTGCCAACCAGCGACCCCCCACCCTTCCAGATGAAGGATACCAAACACTCCCCCAAGTCTACCCTATTCCCCCTCTATCAGTACAAAACATTATTTTCTTAATTTCCCTTACTCTCTTTGTTGTACATGTTTAGATAGATTGAGCAACTGCTTTCCTATCCTTCCTATCCACACCCAAAAAGAGACTTTAAGTAGATATTGCACAACCTTCTTCAAACTCCTACTCCTCCTTTCCACAACGCAATAGAAATGCAAAGAAGTAACAATGAAAGCTCCTTGATTTGCAGTTATTTCCCTTCCACTGAGATAGCAGTCACCTCTTCACTCACTGCTGTTCCTTTCCTGGATATCTGCTTCTGCTATGGCAGGTGCATATCCTTTGACCATTTGAGGAAGTGATGTCAGAATCCCTGGTATAAAGGAAATCACGGACCAGTGGCGGGTGGGGTGAGGGGCTGAGGGGGGTGGGACCAGCCCAAGTCTTCCAGAAACAATCAGGTAGCTGAGGCCACTGGTCAGACCATTAGCACCCTCCCCCCACTATGCACTAACCTTTGCAGCTAGTGAAGCCAGCAAAAATGAATCACAATTCTACTCAAAACCCCCAAAATAGGTTTGCCACCAAAAGAAACAGGTCTCCAATTCAAACAGCTTCACCAACAACACATCAAAATAGGCTTGCAATTAGAAGATATAGGTATCCAATTCAAAGAAATAGCCCCAATTACATCAAACCAAATAGGTTTTAAATCAGAAGAAACAGGCCTCCACAATGCAGCCTGCTACACAGTGAAACATCAAACAAATGAGCCCACTTATAGCCACCAAAATGGGTTTCAGAATTCCAACAGCCCCAAAACAATACCCTACTAGCCCCTTAGAAGTAGTAAGAAAGAAAATAAATAACCTTCTACCAAGTAAAATCCACAAAAAACAATGTAAAAACAAGAAGAAGAAGCTACTGTAGTGGAACAGATCTGATCCTTTCCCCTAATTGAAAAAAGACCAAAGATTTGTGGATATCTAACAATTCTGAGAGCTGTCTTGAGCACAGGAAAGATTAGGGGAGATTTGGAAAGAAAGTGAGAGCAGAAGCATGTGATTGATTAATTGACTAACTGAGTGTGTGTGTGTGTGTGTGGGTGTGTGTGCAGTGAGTGGGTGCAAGGAAGTAAATTTGCTACTGACAAGCTGCTACAGTATATCAGGGGCACAGAAGTGGCTCTGAAATTGGAACTGGTTCCACAGTAGTCTCATAGTAGTTTTAATGAATTAAAATGTTTTAGAAACAAAAAAATACAATGTCTTAATGTACTCTGTGATATTTTACATGTTTTATATATACATCACAGTCCCTTGAAGTGTTCCGAAGTGCACAGTTTTTTTTTCTGTTTTCTCCCTTTCTTATTGAGCTCTACCCTATCTTGGCAAGCAAGAGTAAAGCGTGTAAGTGCTCTTAAAATATTTTCATGAACAAGTGCAATAAAATCAGTATTAGCACAAAGGTTTCCACAGTCTGAAATAAAACAGTTTGAGGCTTAACACAAATAAGGTTGCCAATAAAAGGCAGCCTCAGTTGTCAGATAGCCCTTCCCCCAAGGACACAGGGAGGAGAAGGGAATGGGGGAGTGAGGTCACCAGTGGGAGGGGAGGATGGTGAGGTCACCAGGTGACTCATATGATGCTACAAGGTAATGGAATGACCCATTGGCCAGGGGGAGAGGCTTTGGGGGCTTGAGGGGGGATCAGGGGGGTGAGACATAAATGGGTATAAGAGCTGGAGCAACTCTCCAGCTGCCCTCTTTTGCTGAAAATTTTTCTCACCTACCTGCCAAGAGAACACGGGTTCAGGGGAGCCAGGACGGTGGCAGGCCCAGAGATCAGGGAGTGGAGCAGCTTGGGCTGGCTTGAGATGGCAACACTTGGGGCCTGGGGGAGGCCACAGTGCTGCAGAAAGGCAGTCGGTTACATCGGTGGGCCCTGTTTTCCTTGCTGAGAGAACAAGAGGAGGAAGGGGAAGGAGGGGGGAGGAAAAAAAGGAAGGGAGAGCGAGAGGGAGGTATATTGGGGCAGGCAGATTGGGGGGATGGTGGCAGGTTAATGTGTGCTGGGGGCAAAAGAGCATCCAGGCATAGGATAAAGGGGGTGGGAAAGGGGTAGAGATTAGGGGCCAGATCACAGTGTCTGGACCTAATGGGGTGGAGGTCCTGGCAGAATGGTACCTGGTACCATTGTTGATGTGGGGGGTCAAATCAGAGTGTCCAGACCCCGAAGGCGAAGCAACAAGAGGAAGCTGCCAGGAAGGAAGTAGACAGAAGAAGATTGTTTGTTATATTGTTTGAATCTGAGCAATTTGTAATGACTGTTTTGAGAAAGAAATTGGGATGTAAATATCATACAGTGCCTGTAATAAAATGTTGCCAATGAGCATCCAAGCCAACAGCAGCAGAGTGATTTATTTCCTGGGGAAGGGGATAAGATTGACAATTGGCGGTTAACAGAAATCTCTTTAGGAATGCCCCTATCGCATTGTCCATCAACTGCTCGGGGATTACCAATTGTTAAAATCAGATTACATTTTTGAAGGGATTTTGACCCCATCATAAGTTCATTTGGATTTTGTCATAAATATTGCAAATACCCCAACTCTGGGCCTGCATACTAGCTTTCATTTTAATTGCTGGACTCTATTTAAGAATTTAGAAGTTTATAAGATTAATAGATTTACAGATCTAAACATGTAGAAATCGTTTCTCTGGGGTGTCTTCATAGTGATTCCAGATCAACCATATTTTATTGAAGGATCCATTTATAAACCTTATGGATACTGCACCCCTCATTGGTCAATTAATACACATCCCATTTAACGAATTTGAAAACCCATGTGAAAACTGAGAAGTGTTTATAAACAAATGCTTATTAATCTTCCTCTTAAGTGATAACATAATTGCCCAGTATTTTTAAATCCCATGAAAATCCTACCTAACCGATTCATTTGATGCTGCCTTTTTGACTAACCTCCAGTTTTTTTCTCAGGAGCAAACAGTGTTTGCTGCTTTTCTCTTTTTTGCTGTCTGGGCTTAGGCAGCCAGTCACAGTCTGACACCTGCCTATGGCACTTACTAACAGACCTGCAACAACCTTGTTGCTGCTCCATCTTACTTCACAGATACTTTTTTAATTTCATCAAAAGGAAAATGTTTTTTTTACTAACAGTGCATCACACACAGATGCACACTGTTTTGCAGCTTGGCTTGCACCCTACTGGACAGCAATCTTTTCTTACTGGGATCTCCCACAGATGTGATTAAAAGTCGACATAATCCCTGCTCTTCATTCTGACATGTCCAGCTCCTAATGGTTCTGAGGGCTGTAAACCAGACCAGGCAGTCCTGGATGTTTGATTCCTAAAAAGCAATTAGCTGAAAAAAAAGGACCTAAATTAATAGAAACATAGACAACTTATTTATTTGTTTGAATTTTGGTAACTGGGTAAGTCCACTGAGACAGTACAGTCCCATTTTCAGGGACTACCCCGGAGAGTGATCAGAAAAGTACAGATGATGGCAGAAAAAGACTAGTGGTCCATCCAGTCTGCCCAAGTTCCCCATTAAACCCTGGGACCTACTGTTTCTCTGGGGTCCTAGTCCTCCCCATCCTCTTCCTCCATTCTTATCCCTGATTCTGCGACCCTGAGTAGCCACTATACCCTTCTTTCTGTCCCTACCATACTTGAAACCACTATCAGGTTTCACACCCACCACCTTAGCTGGCAGACTGATTTCCACCACCATTTCTGTAAAGTACTACTTTCTCATGTCCTTCCTGAACCTCCCCCCTGTAAGTTCCCACTCATGTCCACAGGAATGTGAGTTAGTATTCAGGCTTAATAGTTTTCTGCAGTTTGCCATCTTAATTCACCTCGAGTTGCTGCCCAGGCTCTAAACGGAGCAGAACTGTTACTTTTTGTGCCTGATTTGAAACTTAAACTGAACCAGATAAACTATTTGCATTTGCCCTTAACTGCTTTGGTGCTTAGTTTCACTTGCATGCCCAGGACCTGTGTTCATCAGAAATCACACCCTTCAAATCTTACTGGGACTGTTTGTTAATTTGTAAAGTATCTAGTTGTGAAAATTGAATTACCACACTTTAAAAACCTTGTTTGGGACTGTTAACTCTAAGGCATTTCTAGTAATTCTGAATTTCAGTTTGCCCCGTTAGTAATCACCTTCTTTTGAATCACAAGGTATCTGATATCCCACAGCCCATTTGCTCTTCTCCTACACTCACTAAACGCCCCCAGCGTTAATCTTGCCTGTGCTGCATTTAATACCCCTCTCCCCACCATTCTCCCAGAGACCACCCTCCCATGAGTGGAGACTGGAGGTCGCGAGGGCCTGCCTCCAGCCTCAATGCCCGCAGGCTCAGAACCCAAGACACCAGGTAATTCTACCTGATCCATGCCATCACACATCTGGCGCCCTTTTCTGAAATGGTATACAAGCTCCCCTGCTCACGGATGAATCTCGCCAGCAGCACTTCTAGTTGCTGCCCAGGCTCAAACGACGAACCGTTACTTTGTTCCTGATTTTGAAACTTTGAAACCTACATGCTTAAACTATTTTGCATTTGCCTGTAACTGTATTTAAAAGCTTAGAGTCACTGTAAGCCCAGGACCTGTGTGTTCTATCTGAACTCTGTGCAAACTTCACTGGGGACTTTTGTTAATTCGTAAGTGCATTTCAGTTGTAACTGACCACTTCCTGTGAAAAAAACTCATTTGGGGAATGTTTAACTCTAAGTGCATTTCAGTGTGTGAATTAATAAATGTTATAATTCTACCTCTTTGAATCACAATAGTAATTATATACCATGGCCCATTTGCTCTTCTCCTCAAGACTCCACTACTTCAGCCCACCTCCTCAGCAAGCAATCTGCCTGTGCTGTTGCATATTTATCCTCTCTCTTATTCGCAGAGACCACTCACTTCCAGTGAGAGCCGGAGGTCGCGAGGGCTGGTTTGAAACCCCTGCCCGCAGAAGCCCCCAACCAAACACACCAGGTAATTTTACCTTGATCCAGGCTGCCACCATCGTTGGCCATCTACACCTTTCTGAAACGGCCACAAGCTCCCCTGTCTCAGCGTGCATGAATCCCAGCCTTAGTAGCACCTCGAGTTGCTGCCCAGGCTCAGTTCCGGACAGAACTGTTACTTTTTGCCTGATTTTAAAATTTTAAAACGAACCAGCTAAAACTATTTTCATTTGCGCTTAACTGTAATTAAAGCTTAGAGTCACCTGCAAGCCTCAGGACTCAGTGTTCTATCTGGAAACTTCGCCAGCAAATTTCTTACTGGGGACTGTTTATAATTTGTAAGTGTATTTCCAGTTGTAATTGAATTACTCTGTGAATAACCTATTTTGGGACTGTTTAATCCTAAGTGCATTCTGTGCAGAATTTCAGTTTGCTCCATCTAGTGATCACCTTCTTTTGGATCACAACAGTGCCTGATAGCCCACAGCCCATTTGCTGTTCCTCTCACACCCACTTCCAGCCCTCCCCATCAAGTTAATCTTTGCCAGTGCACCAATTTAATCACTCTCCCTTCATTCTCCTCAGAGATCACCCCTCCCTGAGGAGAACGCAGAGCGCGGTGGCCTGTTCAAGTCCTCCCTGCCCGTGAGAAGCCCCAACCCGAGACACACCAGGTAATTTCTACCTTGATCCAGGCTGCTGCCACCATCCTTCACCTTCTGCGCTCTTTTCTGAAACGGCCACAGCTCCCTGCTCAGCGATGAATCCCTGGCCAGAGTTGCACCCTCAGTTGCTGCTCAGGCTCAACGTGGCAGAACTGTTGCTTTTGTGCCTGATTTTGAAACTTTTAAACGAATCCAGCTAAAATGCCTTTGGCTTTGTATAACTTGTATTTAAGCTTAGGTCACTCTGCAAGCCCAGGACCTGTGTTCATCTGAACCCCACTGTGCAAATCTCACTGGGGACTGTTTGTTAATTTGTAAAGTGCATTTCTAGTTGTAACTGAATTACCCCCTGTGAAACTCATTTGGGGAATGTTTAACTTCTAATGCATTTGTGTGCAGAATTTCAGTTTGCCCAGCTAGTAATCACCTCCTTCTTTGAATCGGCTACTAGCACCTGATAGCTCACAGCCCATTTGCTTTTCTCCTCAGCACCCACTCACCAGCCCGCCCCAGCAAGTTTATCTTTAGCCTGTGCGTATATTTAACTCCCTCTCTTCATTCTCCTGCAGAGACTCACCCCTCCCTGAGGAGACCGAGGTCACGAGGGCCTGCTCTGAAGCCCTCCCTGCCCACAGAAGCCCCGAACCCGAGACACACCAGGTAATTTCTAACTTGATCCAGGCTGCTGCCACCATCGTTGGCCATCTGGTGCCTTTTCTGAAATGGCCACAAGCTCCCCTACACAGCGCATGAATCCCGGCCAGAGTAGCACCTCGAGTTGATGCCCAGTCTCAAACGGAGCAGAACTGTTAATTTTGTGCCTGATTTTGAAATTTTTTAAATGAACCAGCTAAAAGTATTTGCATTTCCCTGTAACTGTATTTAAATCTTAGAGTCACTGCAAGCCCAGGACCTGTGGTTCTATCTGAACTCTGTGCAACTCTCACTTGGGACGTTTGTTAATTAGTAAGTGTATTTCCAGTTGTAACTGAATTACCCCGTGAAAAACTCATTTTGGGGACTGTTTAATTTCTAAGTGCATTTCCGTGTGCAGAATTTCAGTTTGTCTTCTAGTAATCACCTTCTTTGAATCACAATAGTACCTGATAGCCAACAGCCCATTTGCTCTTCTCCCCACACCCACAACCAGCCCTCCCACAGCAAGATAATCTTTTGCCTGTGCTGCATATTTAATCCCCTCCCCTTCATTCTCCCTCAGAGACCACCCCCCTCCCCTGAGGAGACCGGATGTCACGAGGGCCTGCTCCGACGTCCTCCCTGCCCGCAGAAGCCCCGAGCCCGAGACACACCAGGTAATTTCTTCCTTGATCCAGGCTGCTGCCACCATCCTTCACCATCTGGCGCCTTTTCTGAACTGGCCACAAGCTCCCCTGCTCAGCGCATGAATCCCCGCCAGAGTTGCACCTCGAGTTGCTGCCCAGGCTCAAACGGAGCAGAACTGTTACTTTTGTGCCTGATTTTGAAATTTTTAAAACGAACCAGCTAAAACTATTTCATTTGCCTGTAACTGTATTTAAAAGCTTTGAGTCAATGCAAGCCCAGGACTCTGTTCTATCTGAACTCCCCACTGTGCAAATCTCATCAGACTGTTTGTTAATTTGTAAAGTGCATTTCAGTTGTAACTGTATTACCCCTGTGAAAACTCATTTGGGGAATGTTTAACTTAAGTGCATTTCCAGTGTGCAGAATTTCAGTTTGCCCTGCTAGTAATCACCTTTCTTTGAATCACAATAGTACCTGATAGCCCAAAGCCCATTTGCTCTTCTCCCCACCTACTACTCAGCCCACCCCAGCAAGTTAAGTCTTTTGCCTGTACTGCATATTTAATCCCCTCTCTTCCATTCTTTCCCGCAGAGACCACCTCCCTGAGGGACCCGGAGGTCAGAGGGCCCTGCTCAGAGCCCTCCCTGCCCCTGAAGCCCCAAACCCTGAGACACACCAGGTAATTTCTAACTTGATCCAGCTGCTGCCACCATCACACATCTGCGCCTTTTCTGAAATGTGGCCACAAGCTCCCTCACACAGCGCATGAATCCGCCAGAGTAGCACCTCGAGTTGATGCCCAGTCTCAAACGGAGCAGAACTGTTAATTTTGTGCCTGATTTTGAAATTTTTTAAATGAACCAGCTAAAAGTATTTGCATTTCCCTGTAACTGTATTTAAATCTTAGAGTCACTGCAAGCCCAGGACCTGTGTTCTATCTGAAATCCCCCCCTGTGCAAATCTCACTGGGGACGTTTGTTAATTTGTAAAGTGCATTTCCAGTTGTAACTGAATTACCCCCCCGTGAAAAACTCATTTGGGGACTGTTTAATTTCTAAGTGCATTTCCAGTGTGCAGAATTTCAGTTTGCCCTTCTAGTAATCACCTTCTTTTTGAATCACAATAGTACCTGATAGCCAACAGCCCATTTGCTCTTCTCCCCACACCCACAACCAGCCCTCCCACAGCAAGATAATCTTTTGCCTGTGCTGCATATTTAATCCCCCCTCTCCCTTCATTCTCCCTCAGAGACCACCCCCCTCCCCTGAGGAGACCGGATGTCACGAGGGCCTGCTCCGACGTCCTCCCTGCCCGCAGAAGCCCCGAGCCCGAGACACACCAGGTAATTTCTTCCTTGATCCAGGCTGCTGCCACCATCCTTCGCCATCTGGCGCCTTTTCTGAACTGGCCACAAGCTCCCCTGCTCAGCGCATGAATCCCGGCCAGAGTTGCACCTCGAGTTGCTGCCCAGGCTCAAACGGAGCAGAACTGTTACTTTTGTGCCTGATTTTGAAATTTTTAAAACGAACCAGCTAAAACTATTTCCATTTGCCTGTAACTGTATTTAAAAGCTTAGAGTCAATGCAAGCCCAGGACCTGTGTTCTATCTGAAATCCCCCACTGTGCAAATCTCACTGGGGACTGTTTGTTAATTTGTAAAGTGCATTTCCAGTTGTAACTGTATTACGCCCCTGTGAAAAACTCATTTGGGGAATGTTTAACTTCTAAGTGCATTTCCAGTGTGCAGAATTTCAGTTTGCCCTGCTAGTAATCACCTTCTTTTTGAATCACAATAGTACCTGATAGCCCAAAGCCCATTTGCTCTTCTCCCCGCACCTACTACCAGCCCACCCCCAGCAAGTTAATCTTTTGCCTGTGCTGCATATTTAATCCCACCTCTCTCTTCATTCTCCCGCAGAGACAACCCCCCTCTCCTGAGGAGACCGGAGGTCATGAGGGCCTGCTCTGAAGCCCTCCCTGCCCGCAGAAGCCCCGAACCCGAGACACACCAGGTAATTTCGACCTTGATCCAGGCTACTGCCACCATCGTTGGCCATCTGGCACCTTTTCTGAAACGGCCACAAACTCTCCTGCTCAGCTCATGAATTCCGGCGAGAGTAGCACCTTGAGTTGCTGCCCATTCTCAAACGGAGCAGAACTGTTACTTTTGTGCCTGATTTTGAAAATTTTAAAACGAACCAGCTAAAACTATTTGCATTTGCCTGTAACTGTATTTAAAAGCTTAGAGACACTGCAAGCCCGGGACCAGTGTTCTATCTGAAATCCCCCCCTGTGCAAATCTCACTGGGAACTGTTTGTTAATTTGTAAAGTGCATTTCCAGTTGTAACTGAATATCCCCCCTCTGAAAAACTCATTTGGGGACTGTTTAACTTCTAAGTGCATTTCCAGTGTGCAGAATTTCAGTTTGCCCTTCTAGTAATCACCTTCTTTTTTGAATCACAATAGTACCTGATAGCCCACAGCCAATTTGCTCTTCTCCCCACACCCACTACCAGCCCTCCCACAGCAAGTTAATCTTTTGCCTGTGCTGCATATTTAATCCCCCCTCTCCCTTCATTCTCCCTCAGAGACCAACCCCCTCCCCTGAGGAGACCGGAGGTCGCGGGCCTGCTCAGTCCTCCTGCCCATGAAGCACCAGACCGAGACACACCAGGTATTTCTACCTTGATCCAGGCTGCCGCACCATCCTTCGCCATCTGGCGCTTTTCTGAAACGGCCACTTGCTCCTGCTCAGCGCATGAATCCCGCCAAGTTGCACTCGAGTTGCTGCCCAGGCTCAAGCGGAGAGATCTGTTACTTTTGTGCCTGATTTTGAAACTTTTAAAACGAACCAGCTAAAACTATTTGCATTTGCCTGTAACTGTACTTAAAGCTTAGAGTCAATGCAAGCCCAGGACCTGTGTTCTATCTGAAATCCCCCACTGTGCAAATCTCACTGGGGACTGTTTGTTAATTTGTAAAGTGCATTTCCAGGTGTAACTGAATTACCCCCCTGTGAAAAACTCATTTGGGGAATGTTTAACTTCTAAGTGCATTTCCAGTGTGCAGAATTTCAGCTTGCCCTGCTAGTAATCACCTTCTTTTTGAATCACAATAGTACCTGATAGCCCAAAGCCCATTTGCTCTTCACCCCGCACCCACTCCCAGCCCGCCCCCAGCAAGTTAATCTTTTGCCTGTGCTGCATATTTAATCCCCCTTGTCTCTTCATTCTCCCGCAGAGACAACCCCCCTTCCCTGAGGAGACCGGAGGTCACGAGGGCCTGCTCTGAAGCCCTCCCTGCCCGCAGAAGCCCCGGACCCGAGACACACCAGGTAATTTCTACCTTGATCCAGGCTACTGCCACCATCGTTGGCCATCTGGCACCTTTTCTGAAATGGCCACAATCTCTCCTGCTCAGCTCATGAATCCCGGCCAGAGTAGCTCTTCGAGTTGCTGCCCAGGCTCAAATGGAGCAGAATTGTTACTTTTGTGCCTGATTTTGAAACATTTTAAAATGAACCAGCATAAACTATTTGCATTTGCCTGTAACTGTATTTAAAAGCTTAGAGTCACTGCAAGCCCAGGACCTGTGTTCTATCTGAAATCCCCCCCTGTGCAAATCTCACTGGGGACTGTTTGTTATTTTGTAAAGTACATTTCCAGTTGTAACTGAATTACCCCCCTGTGAAAAACTCATTTGGGGACTGTTTAACTTCTAAGTGCATTTCCAGTTTGCAGAATTTCAGTTTGCCCTTCTAGTAATCACCTTTTTTTTGAATCACAATAGGACCTGATAGCCACAGCCCATTTGCTCTTCTCCCCGCATCCACTACCAGCCCGCCCCCAGCAAGTTAAACTTTCGCCTGTGCTGCATATTTAATCCCACCCCTCTCTTCATTCTCCAGCAGAGACCACACCCTTCCCTGAGGAGACCGGTGGTCGCGAGGGCCAGCTCTGAAGCCCTCCCTGCCCGCAGTAGCCCCGAACCCGAGAAACACCAGGTAATTTCTACCTTGATCCAGCCTGCTGCCACCATCGTTGGAAATCTGGTGCCTTTTCTGAAACGGCCACTAGCTCCCTGGCTCAGCGCAGGACTCCCGGCCAGAGTACCACCTAGAGTAGCTGCCAAGGCTCAAACTTAGCAGAACTGTTACTTTTGTGCCTGATTTTGAAACTTTTAAAATGAACCAGCTAAAAGTATTTGCGTTTGCCTGTAACTATATTTAAAAGCTTAGAGTCACTGCAAGCCCAGGACCTGTGTTCTATCTGAAACCCCCCCCTGTGCAAATCTCACTGGGGACTGTTTGTTAATTTGTAAAGTGCATTTCCAGTTGTACCTGAATTACCTCCCCTATGAAAAACTCATTTTGGGTCTGTTTAGCTTCTAAGTGCATTTCCAGTGTGCAGAATTTCAGTTTGCTCTGCTAGTAATCACCTTCTTTTTGAATCACAATAGTACCTGATAGCCCACAGCCCATTTGCTCTTCTCCCCACACCCACTACCAGCCCGGCCCCAGCAAGTTAATCTTTTGCCTGTGTTGCATATTTAATCCCCCCTCTCTCTTCATTCTCCCTCAGAGACCACCCTCCCCTGAGGAGACCGGAGGTCGCGAGGGCCTGCTCTGAAGCCCTCCCTGCTCGCAGAAGCCCCAAACTGAGACACACCAGGTAATTTCTACCTTGATCCAGCCTGCTGCCACCATTGTTGGCCATCTGGCACCTTTTCTGAAACGGCCACAAGCTCCCCTGTTCAGCGCATGAATCCCGGCCAGAGTAGCACCTCGAGTTGCTGCCCAGGCTCAAACGGAGCAGAACTGTTACTTTTGTGTCTGATTTTGAAACTTTTAAAATGAACCAGCTAAAACTACTTGCATTTGCCTGTAACTGTATTTAAAAGCTTAGAGTCACTGCAAGCCCAGGACCTGTGTTCTATCTGAAATTCCCCACTGGGCAAATCTCACTGGGGACTGTTTGTTAATTTGTAAAGTGCATTTCCAGTTGTAACTGAATTATCCCCCTGTGAAAAACTCATTTGGGGACTGTTTAACTTCTAAGTGCATTTCCAGGGTGCAGAATTTCAGTTTGCCCTGCTAGTAATCACCTTCTTTTTGAATCACAATAGTACCTGATAGCCCACAGCCATTTGCTCTTCTCCCCACCACTACCAGCCCGCTTGCAGCAAGTTAATCTTTGCCTGTGCTGCATATTTAATCCCCTCTCTCTTCATTTCTCCGCGAGACCACCCCTCCCTGGGGACCGTGGAGTGGCGAGGGCCTGCTCTAAGCCCTCCTGCCCGCAGAAGCCCCAGACCGAGACACACCAGGTAATTTCAACCTTGATCCAGGCTGCTGCCACCATCGTTGGCCATCTGGCGCCTTTTCTGAAATGGCCACAAGCTCCCCTGCTCAGCGCATGAATCCCGGCCAGAGTTGCACCTCGAGTTGCTGCCCAGGCTCAAACGGAGCAGAACTTTTACTTTTGTGCCTGATTTTGAAACTTTTAAAATGAACCAGCTAATACTATTTGCATTTGCCTGTAACTGTATTTAAAAGCTTAGAGTCACTGCAAGCCCAGGACCTGTGTTCTGTTTGAAACCCCAGTGTGCAAATCTAACTGGGGACCTTTTGTTAATTTGTAAAGTGCATTTCCAGTTGTAACTGAATTACCCCCCTGTGAAAAACTCATTTGGGGACTGTTTAACTTCTAAGTGCCTTTCCAGTGTGCAGAATTTCAGTTTGCCCTGCTAGTAATCACCTTCTTTTTGAATCACAATAGTATCTGATAGCCCACAGCCCATTTGCTCTTCTCCCCACACTAAGCATGCTCAGTTCTGTCTTTGGGATACATGCACAGTTTCAGTCAAGGATTCCTAGTCAAAAATGGCTTGCTAACAGGGACTGCGAAAAGTGATTCAGAAATCTTGGAAAATCGCTTTTCGTGAGAAAAGTCCTGTTCGTCAGCTGCCATTTTGTCTTCTCACTTAGCGAGGGGAGAATTGTTTTCTCGTTTAGTGAGGGGAGAAAACAAAATTATATAACTTGCCAGAGGGACGTGTTTTGTGAAAACCAAAGCATTGGGTTTGGTGAGGGGATGTCCTCTACCCGTCCATGCCTTTTTTTTTTTTACTTGATTCAAAAATGGCAGTTTTACAATTAAAATCTGTTTTACCAAGCGATCCATTTTGCAAGAATTGGCTTGCAAAATGTTAAAAGGATTTTAAAAGGTTACTGCAGTTTTGTGCCAACATCAGGGGCCCAATCCTGTGTTGGCCTTTACCCCAGAACTCCCTCAGTAGTATGGGACACTGGGGAACCCACCCCCAGTGTGCCGAAATAATTACATTTTTTAAAGTGTCTTTCCAACACCGGGATGCCCACCCTGGTGTTGGATGCCCACCCTGCAGCCCCTTCTTTTAATAATGTGCCAGAAACTAACCCTCCCACTCTCTCCTGTGTGCAGTCCCACCCACCACCCTCATTCCCCAGTCCACATAGAAGAAAATAACCCTCCCGCTCTCTCCCTCTGTGTGCTGTCCCACCTATCACCCTCATTTCCTGGTCCCCATAAATAGGAAAAAAATAACCCTCCCACTCCCTTCCTTCCTCGGTGTGCAGTCCCACCCACCACCCTTGTTACCCGGTTCCCGTAAATTGGAAAAAAATTTCCTTCCCACTCCTTCCCTCTGTGTGCAGTCCCACCCACCACCCTCACTCCTCGATCCCTGTAAATAGGAAAAAAATAACCCTCCTGCTTCCTCCCTCTGTGTGCAGTGCCACCCACTACCCTCGTTCCCTGGGCCTCGTAACAGAACATAACCCTCCCACTCCATCCCTTTGCGTGCAGTCCCACCCACCACCCTCGTTCCCAGGTCCCTGTACCAGAAAATAACCACCCTCCCACTCCCTCCCTCTGTCTGCAATCCTACCCACCACCCTCGTTCCCTGAGTCCCCATACCAGAAAAATAACCATCCCGCTCCTTCCGTCTGTATGCAGTCCCACTTGCACCCTCATTCCCAGAATGTATACCTGAAAAAAAAGAAAACAGTTCCACAACGTCTTTTTATAAACCTGAAAAAAAGAAAAACATCCCTCATTGTCCCCGGCACCCCTTCCCCATCCCGCCCCTCCTACTGAGCACCCCACCCACTTACCATATACTTAACACCTGAGGTCAAGCGCTGTCATTTTCTTTCTACTGGGACACATCTGCACTCTTGAAAGCTGAATCACAAACTGAAGAATCAAGGTAGGCATGGTACAATGGCAGTCAATGGCGTTTTGAACTTATGTTGATATCTCGGCCATATTTTTACATTTTTGCACCACATTTTCAGCATGGGCTTTTGGGACCCCACCTGATTAACACTGTCACTATCATCTCATTAATTGGACCCATTAGGTGATTTTTCAGTCCCTGTGTGGAATCACCTTTCGGGACCAATTATTTTATTCTTTGGTAACCAGGAAAGGCCCACTAGACACAGGTGCCTGTTTTCAGAGGTGACCTGGGAGCACTGCGGAGGTTGAGTGACTTGTTTAGAGTCACACAATATGCAGTTGGAGGTTGTGGGAATCAAACCCAGGTATGTCTACTGGATTTCCCAAGCTCATTCACAGCTTGTTATTCTAACCTCTAGGCTATACTGCCAGCCCTGAATCAGCTTTTGGGACTGATTAACAAAATGACAGTGCCAGTGTTCATGAGGGGAGGTCCCAAAAAGCCCATGTTGAAAATTTGGTTCAAAAATGTTGAAAAATTACAACATTATGAGCGTGTGCACTCAGTTTCTACGTAGGCACATAACTTTGGTAATATACAATATTTTCACTCCAGATTTTCAACATACTCATTTTTTCACACCACCTCATAAACAGTACAGCTGTCATTTCTTACATCCTACCCAAAACACGTTTTTGCACCTGTGGTGAAGAATGGCACAGTCACTTTGCGAAAGCAGCTTTTGGGACTGATTAATGAAATTACAGTACCAGTGTTTATGAGGTGGGGTCCCAATACCCCAAAAGCCCATGTTGAAAATTTACATAGATACATAGATACATAGACAGTGTCGGCAGATAAGGGCCTATGGCCCACCCAGTCTGCCCATTTGAGCTTGTAAGTTCAGTTTATGTTTTCCTAGAAGTCTGTTGCCCCATACCCTGACCTCAGAATTCCTTTATGTCTATCCCATGCATTCTTAAATCCTGTGATTGTTTCAGCCCCACCACTTCCTCTGGCAGGGTGTTCCACTTCTCCACCACCCATTCTGTGAAGAAATTCTTCCTCATGTTTCCTCTGAATCGTCCTCCCTCCAACTTTATCCCATGCCCTGTAGTCCTGGAACATCTTTTTCGCTTAAAAATAGTGTATTCCTGCACCCTGTTCCTCCCTGTAAGATACTTGTATGTCTCTATCATATCCCCCCTCTCTCCCTCCTCTCCTCCAGGGAGTACATGTTCAGTTCCTTCAACCTATCCTCATAGGACTTGTGATGCAATCCATGCACCATCTTTGTTACCCTCGACTGAACCTTCTCTACCCTGTCTATGTCCTTATGTAGGTAAGGTCTCCAGAACTGTACACTGTACTCCAGGTGGGGCCTCACTAGTGTCTTGTATAGTGGAATTATGATCTCCCTTTTCCTGCTGGTGATGCCCCTGCCTATGCATCCCAGCATCCTATTTGCTTTACCTGCTGCCTTGTCACACTGTTTCCCTACCTTGAGGTCATCAGAGATGATAACCCCAAGATCCCTTTCCTGCTTGGTGCATGCTATATCCTCACCCCTAACTGATATATTGTGCCAGGTTTTGTGCCCATATGCATTATCTTGCACTTCTTTGCATTGAATTTCAACTGCCAAATCCCTGACCATTCTTCAAGTTTCTACAGGTTCCTTCTCATTCTGTCTACACCCTCTGGTGTGTCTACTCTGTTACAGAGCTTTGTGTTATCAGTGAACAGTGAAATTCTGCCTTCTAGGTCCTGTGCAATGTCACTGATGAAGATGTTGAATAGGTCCGGTCCCAGCACTGATCCCAGTGGTACCCCACTGGTCACTCTTTCCTCTGTGGAGTGACAGCCATTTACCACCACCCTCTGTGTCCTGCCACCCAGCCAGTTACCTACCCACCACACTACTGTCCTGCCCACCCATATTCCCTGTTTGTGTAATAGTCTTCTATGTGGCACAGTGTCAAAGGCCTTGCTGAAATCCAGATAGGCCATGTCCACTGCCCTCCTGATCCACCTCCCTAGTCACCCAGTCAAAAATTCAACGAGGTTGGTCTGACATGACCTCCCCTGGTGAAACCATGCTGCCTTGGGTCCTGTAGTCCATTGACAACCAGATGTTCCACCAATCCCTCCTTCAGTAATGCTTCCATGATCTTCCCCACTACCGAGGTGAGGCTGACTGGTCTGTAGTTCCCCGCTTCCTTTTGTTCCCACTTTTGTATAAGGGGACTACATCTGCTGTCCTCCAGTCTGTGGGTACCTCCCCTGTTTCCAGTGATTGGCTAAACAGGATAGCCAGAGGTTCAGCCACCACCTCTCTTAGTTCTTTAAGGACCCTGGGGTGCACGCCATCTGGACCCATTGCTTTATCAACTCTTATTACTTCCAGTTCCTTCAGGACCTTTTCTCGTGTAAAGGGACTTGTATCCATTTCTGCACCATTCTCACCCCTTGTACTCCCTTCAGACCCATTACCCTCCTCCTCTTCCTCAGTAAAGACTGAGCAGAAATACCTGTTCAATATGTCAGCTTTACTGTTGTCATCTCCACTGCCCCCATCCTCCTCTTCAGTCTCACTATCCCTCCTTTGCCTTTCTTTTTTCACTTATGTACCTGTAAGAAGTTTTGTCCCCTCTACCCACTGATTTTGCAATGTGTTCTTCTGTCTGAGCTTTGGCTTCCCTTACCGACCTCCCTGCCTCCCTTTGCTTCTCCTGGTACTTTTCCCTATCTCCTTCTGCCTGTGTCTTTTTGTATTGCTTGAATGCAATCTTTTTGGCTTTCACTTTCTTTGCTACCTCTTTGGAAAACCATAATGGTCTCCTCTTCCTTTTCACTTGCTAACCTGCTAATGCCTAATTCTGTTGCTCTTGTAATCCCATTTTAAATACTGCCCACTGTTCCTCAACCCCGATTCCTGCCCCCATTCTTAATGCCTCTTTCAAGTATCTCCCATTTCCCAAGTCTGCCCCCTAATATCCAGGATACGGTTTTTGTGTGGTTTGGTTCTGCTCTTTCTGTGATTTCAAACCACAATGACTGGTGGTCACTGTTCCCAGGTGCTCCCCACTGTACCCCCCATCACTGTCCTGTTTGTGAGCACAAGGTCCAGTATTGCCTTCTGCTGAGTTGGTTACATGACCAGTTGCTTGAGGAAGGCACCCTGAAGGAGTCCAGGATAAATCTGCTCTAGTTGATGCTGCTGCTGGGATGCTCCAGTCCACGTCTGGAATATTGAAGTCTCCACCAGTACTACCTCCCCTTGTCTGCCATCCTTTGGATGGCTAGCATCAACTCCCTATCTGTTTCTTCCTCCTGGGCTGGTGGTCATAGACCACACCTGTCGGATGGCTGGCCCCATTTTCTTCCAGCTCAACCCACAGTATCTCTCCCCATTTTGTTCCTCCTGGATCTCTGTGGCCCTTATGTCATTTTTCACATACAGTGCCACTCCTCCTCCCTTCCAGCCTGCCCTGTCTCTTCTGAATATGTTGTAGCCAGGTATGACCATCTCCCAGTCATGGTTAGCATTACACCAGGTTTCAGTGATGGACATAATGTCCAGGTCTGACTGCACCATGACAGCCTCCAGATCTTCCATCTTGTTGCTAAGGCTCCTGGCGTTTGCACACATGGCTTTCCATGATTTGACCTCCCTAGACTGTTTCGCTGTTCTACTCCAGCCCCTTCCTTGGTTGTCCTTTATCCCTGGTTGTCCTTGCTGTCTGCCCTTCTGCTGAATTTTGCCCCTTTTCTGCCTATCCACCTCTTGGGCGCTAATCTCCATCTTTTGCACACTGCTATGTAGAGATAGCCACTCCTCTGGTTCACTGGTTCCACTGCTAGCTGTGGGGGTGAGCAAGTAGGTACCCTCCTTGCTGGCCTGCCACCCCCTTTGCTAGTTTAAATGCTTGTCAATGTAGCATTTAAACTTATCATTGAGTGCTTGGATTCCCTCCAGGATGGATGCAGGCCGCCAGGCTGAACAAACCTCCATCCTCTCAGGTGGGTCCCCAGTCACCAATGAATCAAACCCTTACTCACAGCACCAGTTCTTCAGCCATGAGTTAAAAGTTCCTGGTGTATGCACCCTATGCTCTCTCTTGCCTCTAAGCAGGTGGTACTTCTGAGAAGTGACAGAAGTAGCTACTTGCTTGAGACCCTCCCAATTTCCTAAACTCTTCCTGAACTTCCTTTGGCTCCCCATTTGCCAGGTCATTAGTACCTAGGTGGATAATGACATCCAGATCACCCTCCATCTTGCCTTCCCAGTGATCCCCAGGATCTTCCTTCCATCCCTCCATGTCGTGGCACCTGGTAGGCACCTCACCTCCCTGTCCTCCCCCTCCTGTGTTCCTAGCTGGATCCCTCTTATGATGGAGTCCCCCACCAGGATTCGCTTCCTCCTCCTCTGGGGTCCACTGCTTTCCCCGCTGGGGTCACCTCCTTGCATAACCTCCACATCCTTTCCTTCCACTTCTCTGGGTACCTCTATTTGGTTGTCCCCATTTGCCAGTGTGGCATATGAGTTCTTGAATGGAATAGGATCTGGGATGTGCCTCTGCCTGACCACTCTAACCCTCCCTGAGCCCACTGTCATCCAAGTGCTCTTCGTTCTCGACATCCTTTGAGGCAGTTGCATTGGACTGGGTGGTCTCTGGATAGGGGTGATGGTACTCCTGACTCAGTTTACTTCCACTCTGAGTCTGGCTACCTCATCCACAGTCCAGAGAGATGCATGCAGATAGGGCAGCACCTCAGTGTCCAAAAGGTCTGCCTGAATATGGCTGCCCCACAGCCACTGCATTGCACCACTCCCCACATTATACTGCAATTATACTGCTATTCCACTACTTGTCTGCTACTGAAGCTCTTCTAGTTCCCTTTTTATTAATTTACTGTCCTAAAAATCCTGCCACTGATCCTCAGATACCTTTCTTTTTAAAAAAAGAAAATAAACCAATAAATAAATAAATGAGTCAAAACACTTGTCATGCTGAGGGTGTGCTTCTTCCCCTTATGCCCCTCCTACTCCACACCCCTTACTATACCCCATGTTTAGCTCCTGTCAATCAGATTTAACAGGGCATATAATTAAGAGTTGGGGGAACCCTAACCCCGAATTTCCTAGCTTTTCTCCACTGTGGAACAACCCTAACTGATGCATTAAACAGTTTTTTGCCTCTAATAAATATATATATATATATATATGTGTTGTATATATATATATATATATATATATATATATATATATATATACATATATAGGCTATACAGTGATGAGCAGTCAGATAAATGAGTTATCTACTCAAGTGCTGTTTGACCTTGGGTAACCTCACGAGTGGCTTAAGCCATGAGTGAGGTGTCCGAGGTCAAATAGCACAAGTGTAGATAAATCATTTATCTGACAGCTCACCATTGTATATTTCATTTATGCAATGGGAATGCTTTCTATCAGTGCAAGGACATTTGGTTTTGACTGTTTATCTTTATTTTAAATGATAATTTCTGGGAGTTTTGCTTAACTTTCCTAGAGTATGTCCACATAGAATAGTGGCTGCTACTAAATGAAACACCACTCATTTTGTAGAAAACTTCTTTCTGAACAAATGTCATGCTCACAGTACCATGCTACCATTTTCATTTTAAAGTTATTCACATTTGTTTGTCAAAAAAGGGAAACAAAAATTGAATTGTATGCTGTTTTTTGCTAATTATAAAAAACCTAAACGGTATCTATAAATGAAACACCACTCATTTTGTAGATATTTTTGTGCTGAACATTTTTCGTGCTCACAGTACCATGCTTTCATTTTTATGTTTGCTTGCACGCATGTGCAAGAAACATAGTGCCATCATCCGAGTTTTCATAGGTGTGACACCCTGTCTTCCAATTCAGTCAGTGTGTTTGCAGGCACGGCCTCAGTTCGCCAATGAATGCTGCAGCTGTCTATGACAGCAGCTGAAAAATGCAGTGCCGTACAGTTGAAAGGGAGAGCTACGCTTCAATGAACAGCGATAAGATTGTGCATGCTCATGTGCTTCTCATACACACACACATGTATTGCGTGCTCATGTGTCCCCCCCCATGCACACAATGTATGGCCGATGGGGGTACCCAATCCCCTGTCAGCTCTGCTGTGCTCTCCCCCCCAACAGAGTTCCAGATGCCATGCTGGGAGCCCACCTCAGTGTGGCAACATTCTGTATGGCTGACGGGGGTGCCCAGTCCCCCATCGGCTCCACTGTTTACCCCCAAGAGACTACTGGGTGCCATGCTGGGAGCCTATCCCAGCATGGCAACAGTCCATATGGCCAATGGGGGTGCCCAATCCCCCGTCATCTCTACTTCCCCCCAAGCAGCCTTCCAGCTGCCACACTGGGAGCCCACCCCAGCATGGCACAATTCCCGCGTCGTCCTCCTAAAAAGAAAAGCAACTGAAAAGAAAAAACCTTCCCTCGCTGACTGTCCTGACCCCCTTCCCCCACCTGCGCCCACCCTCTGTGCACTCTGCCTCCCCACACCCCCACCTCACCCCATACTTACCTCCAGAGTCCGGCATGATGGTCTTTGGTGGACCAGGAACACGTCTGCACTCTTCAAAGCCGACTGTGAACTGAGGAAATGCCGGTAAGCTGTATAATGGAATAAATAGGGGGTTTTCAACTTTGATGCATATCTCAGGCATTTTGGGGAATTTTTTCACCAAATTTTCGATATGGGGTTTTTGGGACCCCAACTCATGAATTCTGTCACTGTCATTTTGTTAATCGGGCCTGAAAGGTGATAGCGCAGTCACTGCATGGAACCACCTCTCGGGACTGATTTACAAAATGACAGTGTCAAAGTTCATGAGGTAGGCCCCCAAAAACGCTATGTTGAAAATTTGGTGAAAAAATTCCCCAAAATGACTGTTTTACGAGCATGCATTGCACTGTTCCTTTGCATGCTAGTAAGTTCATGAATTTTCAATATTTTCACTCCAGATTTTCAACATTGCCATTTTACCAGACCTCCTTATGAGCAGTACAGCTGTCATTTTTCACATCTCACCCAAAATGTGTTTCCACGCATGTAGCACACAATGGCGCAGTCAGTGTGTGAAATCAATGCTCGGGACAGATTAAGAAAATCACAGTGAAACTGTTCATGAGCAGATGTGTTAAAATGGCTATGTTAAAAATTTGGTGAAAAAAGTCCATAAAATGACTGTGTTATGAGTGACCATTGTGCAGTTTCTACGCACCCTTGCAAGTTCATGGATTTCTAATATTTTTAGTCCAGGTTGTCACCCTGGCATTTTTCCACACCTCTTTATGAACAGTACAGCTGTTATTTTTTCACACCATGGCCAAAATGTGTTTTTGCACTTCCAGCGCAGAAATGCGTGGTCATTGTGGGAAATCATTGTTTGGGACAGATTAAAAAAATCACAGTGACACTGTTCATGAGCAGAGGTTCCAAAATCCCTGTGTTGACAATCTGCTGTAAAAAATCCCCAAACTAATTGCATTGCAGGAGTGCATTGCGCATTTTCTACGCACGCTCATGACTTCACCAGTTTTTTTAATATTTTCACTGCAGATTTTCAACATTGACATTTTTCACTTCCCCATGAACAGTACAGCTGTCATTTTTCACATCCTGTTGGAAATATGTTTTCACACCTGTGGTGCCAAATGGCGCAGTTGCTGTGCAAAATCAGCTTTCTGCTAACGAACTGATGTTGCCACTGTTCATATGATGGGGGTCACAAAAAAACCATGTTGAAAATTTGGAGTGAAAATGCCAACGAATGCCTGAGGTGTTAGAGTTTCCGACCATAACGCCCCACCCTATACAGATTGATAGGCATCAGGGGTGTGCCTTTGGAACCTCGCCTGTAAGGCTCATACCATTCCACACCCTGCAGCCAGTAACAGGCATCAAGGTGTGCCTTGGACTCTTCAGCCCCAAAGTTCGCCCCATTCTCCTATACAGCACCCATCTCACTGTATTTCCTGATGGAATGGGGTGAGCATAAGGGCCAAAGACCCCAAGGCACACTGTGACACTTGTCAGTGTCTGCAGGGTAGGGTGTGGTGAAATGGCGTGGCTGTTGTGCTTGACAACCCAAAGGCACACCCCAATGCCTACCAATCTCTGCAGGGTGCTGGTGGGGTTGGCTTCAGTTCAATACTTCACTGCCATTCCTATTATGCAGCTCTCTAACTCCTACACTACCAATGCCAATGCCAGCAAGCAATCATTCGGCATTGACAAATGCTTGTTTGTTTTAAAGTTATTCACATTTGTTTGTCAAAAAAGTGAACAAAAAAATTTAATTTTCTTATTTTTTTTGCTAATTATAAAACATCTATCAGGTATCTCGCTGAGATTCAGGACTGGATGAGTGCAAACTGGTTGAAATTAAATCCAGATAAGACTGAGGTGTTGGTTGTGGACCCGGGCCATCGTGTAGAGAAGTTGACTCCTGGGTCCCCTTCTGGCCTTGTGTTAGGAGGTAACCAGTTGAGACCTTCCGAACAGGTGCAGAATCTGGGTGTAATTCTTGACAGCTAGTTAACATTGAAGGCACAAATATCTACCGCTGTCACGTCTTCCTTTTACCATCTGAGGAATATCGCCCGGATAAAACACCTTGTTCCACATGATGACCTTCCTGTGTTGGTCCATGCCTTTGTTTCCTCACGTCTTGATTACTGTAATGCTCTATATCTAGGGTTGCCAGGGGTGGATCTCCATCGCCTGCAGCTGGTGCAGAACGCTGCAGCCAGGTTGTTGACTGGGCTACCGAGAACTTGCCATATCCACTCTTGTGCTCTTGTGAACTACACTGGCTGCGGTGTGGTGGAAATCACCTTCAAGGTTGCGTTGCTGACCTATAAGACCCTACGGTCTAGGACCGGACTGCGGAAGATCTCCTTCGACCTTATTGCCTCCTCTCTGCCCACTCCACCCGCTTGACTAGGGTTGCTAGAGATTCCCAGGGTTCGGCCAGTCATCTGGGGCTGGAGCTTTTTCTTTCATGGCCCCAACCTTGTGGAATTCTCTACCTCATCAGATTAGAGCGTGCCTGTCCATGGAATCATTTAAGGTGTCCCTGAAGAGTTATTTATTCAAATTAGCTTTTGGATAGATTTATTGCTGCTTTTTATTGTTTTTATGTCATTATTTATTATGTAAGATGTCGTTTTGTACTTGCGCTTTGATATGCTGAAAAGCACATTGTAAATAAAATTTGAAAAATTTGATTGAATAAAACACCACTCATTTTGTATATAATTTAGTGCTGAATAATTTTCATTCTCACAGTACCATGAAATCTTTTTTTCATTTTAAAATTGTTCCCATTTGAATATGGTTAGTACTACTTCTGAGGCCGAACATTCTAAATGAATTCTGAAGAGATTTGTGACATGGAAACTGTGTGTATAAATAAGTAACTGTGTGTATAAATAAGGGATATGTAATGGAAGCAAGTGTAATAAATGATTTATCTGCACAAGAGCAGTTTGACCTTGGTTAACCTCATGAGTGGCGTAAGCTACGAGTGAGGTGTCTGAGGTCAAACTGCTCGAGTGCAGGTAAATCATTTATTACACGAGTTTTCATTGCATATTTCATTTACGCAGTTCTTTTGTATTTGCTTTTTGTTGGGGGCATTTGTTAGTCAAAAAAAGTGAAAAATAAAATAGAATTTTCTGCTGATTATAGAAAATCTAAAAGGAATCTAGAAATGAAACACCACTCATTTTGTAGATATTTTTATGCTGAACAACTTTTGTGCTCAAAGTACCATACTATCATGCTTTGTTTTTAAGTTATTTGCATTTGTTTAATGAAAAAGTGCACAAAAATGGAATGTTTTGCTGTTTTTCGCTAATTCTGAAAAAACTAAAAACGATCTATTAATGAAACACCACACATTTTGTAGATATTTCTGTGCTGAATAAACCTTGTGCTCACAGTACCATGCTATCACTTTCCATTTTAAAGTTATTTACTTTTGTTTGCGGACAAAATGAAAAAAAAATATGAATTTGCTGCTGTGTTGTTGCTAATTATCAAAAAATCTAAATGGTGTCAATAAATAAAACACCACTCATTTTGTAGATATTTCCATGCTGAATAACTTTCATGCTCACAGTACCATGCTATCATTTTTTGTTTTAAAGTTATTCGCATTTGAATATGGTTAATACTGCTACTGAGGCCGAACATTCTAAATGACATAAGCACTGTATAGATAAATGGCTGATGACATAAGCACTGTGTGGATAAATGGCTGATGACATAAGCACTGTATACATAAATGGAATTTATGTATATAGTTACTCAGATAAACAGATTTATCACACTCTGTTTATCTCCATCCCTATTGCATAAATAAATGTATACACACAGTGACTGAGATATAGAGAATACAGGATGGGTAACCATGCAGAACCAGTGTGTTCTGCCACAGAGGGGTCTGATTCCTTGTGACCTCGAGAGCGAAGCTCGAGATGTCCATGGGAATCAGACCCCGAGGTGGCAGAACACATGGTTCTGCATTGGATTAACCATCCTGAATTTTTTATAGTGTATGGTGCCTCTTCATTTATTATAACAGTAGTTTTTTGGCTTTAAAAATTTGTTCTGTTAGTGTAAAAGAAAATATTGTGTTCAGCTTCATACTGGTGAGTTGTGTGGTTGCTAGGGACTGGGCGTCCCTACATTAGCAGCACACACTCCCATTAACTGCCATTTTTGTGTGGGTGGGATTTGGTAAAAAAATAACATGGCGACCGGTCATCTCACTTAGAGAGAAAAAACAAACTTGTTTTGCCGAAATATGTAAGTTAACTTATTTTTAACATACAATCTGGTTGATCCAACTTAAAAATTAACTGATCCGTTGTCCGAAAAACCGCAACGGCCATTTTCTGTGTGTTTAGAGAAAGAATTGGCACATGATGGTTTTCTATTTATGCTTCATAGACAGAGCTTAAGCTTCACAGTCTACTTGAATGGAATGCTGTTCTGCACGTACGGTCAGAACAGCATTCTATTCATTGTTTTCTCTGTAACTGAACAGCATTTCAGTATGGTGGAATTTCTAGTGGGAATAAGGTTCCACCATACACTATAAATGGATTTTTCACACTCTGTTTATCTCCACACCTATTGCATAAATATATATATTATAGTAGTGCCACTATAGTTAGGGTTGAGTACCCCATTTAAGATTAAACTCTGAAATTTGGCAGCTTAATAACTTTGCCACCATATGACAGATTTTTCTGAAATTTGGCATGCAAAGAGTGGTACCATAGATCTGTCAATCTGCCAAGTTTTGTAGTGGTAGGGTGTACAGTTGCAGAGCTACATAGCACTGGAGAATGTGGTAATTACGCATTTTTGCACATTCTTTGCTTGCACCTACAGGTTGCACGGTCTGTGCGACTGGTCCAGAAACCTTCAGAGAACATGCAGCTGGGGTTCCCAATGTGCCTTTCAAAGATTTCATGAAAAAATATTAAACAGTTCAAAAGTTATTCAAAGAACAAATTTTCCATTATAGTCACTGGGAAACGTTAACAAAAAGTTCGACAGTGTCGCTAATGTAGTTTTTAGTGTTGCAAATGACCCCTGTAGTGTCACAAATCTGCCATCTTGTTTTCAGTAGGTGGTCACAGAAATACTTTGCATTTAAATTCGGGATCTTCTAGGGACACAATTTTTGCTGCGTTCACATAGTCGAATCCTGAGGATGCTAGCCATGTCTTTTTTTTGGGGGGGTAAACACCCCAGAAATATGATTTTGAAATTTTTGTAAACAGTAGTGTGGCAAAGTAGTGTTGCACATTCAACACTTTCATGATTATTTTTTTTTGCGAAAGTGGCACAAATCATGACATTACTTTGCGACACTATGCCCAAAAAATAGGAAATCTTTGCCACCCTGCTGCAAAAGAACCGTTTGGTCTTTTGGGCTTAAATTTGGGGGGCAGAAAGCCAAGATCCCACAGATTTTCCTTTTGGTGGTTTGGTGACAAAATATTAGAGGGCTGCAAAGTTACGTCACTCCAAAGGTGATGATTTTTCCACAGGCTAACATTATGGCGTCCGCCGCACCTTTCGGGGCCTGTATCTCGAAAACGCTTTGAGATATGGACTTTTCATCAGAAAAATGCTTAGCACCCTGTTAAATGTAAAACTAGCCAGTAAAGTCATAAAAAATATGACATTTTAATTTTTTTTCTACGTCGTATGGTTCTTGAGATATAAGCAATTTAGTATTACAAGTGTTTATTTTCTACTCCGAGGTCCATTATTATGCATACATTCTTTGTATTCACTGTGCTTCTGAATGCAACTTTTGGGGAGAAACAGGGTGTGCATTTCACTTACTGTTACAGTCAGCGTTTCTGCTTACGTTTCCGTTACCGTTTGCGTTAGCATTTCCACTTACGTCACTGTGTGCATTACCCTTTGCATTTGCATTTGCATTTGTGCTTGCATTTGCATTACTGTTACCATTTGCATTTCTATTACTATTTTATTTGTATTTCCTTTGCATCATCGTGTGCATTACCATTTGCATACATGCTTCCGTTTGCATTTGCATTTCCATTTCTGTTTCCTTTGGCGTCATCGTTGGTGTTACCATAAGCATTAGCATTTCCAACTGCATTACTGTGACTGTGTGTGTAACGATTTGCATTTGCATACATGCTTGCATTTGCACTTCTGTTTCTGTTACTGTTCTCCTTGGCATCATCGTTGGTGTTACCATAACTGTTTCCATTTCCAATTGCGTTACCATTACTGTTTGCATGTTTGTTACCGTTTGTGTTTCTGTTAGCCTTAGCATTTGCATTTTCGGTAGCGTTTCTGTTGTCTATTGCATTACTGTTTCCTTCTGTGTCACCAGTGCCGATACCATTTGCATTTCTGTTTGCGTACGCAATTTTCATTTCACTTGGTTATACAGTTTTTGCACAGCGAAGTGATAAAAAATCACATGATGGGCCCCGTGCTCCCACCACCACATTCCATTCACTATTTATTGTGCACATTCACAAAAAGAAGGGAAATTCATGGCAAAAAACTCAGTTTAATGCATCAGTTAGGGTTGTTCCACAGCGACAAAAGAGGAAATTTGGTGTTAGGGTTGAAAACCCTAACTGAGCATTCCCCACCCCCACCACCACCACACACATATACATGCAAGTAGGGGAAGGATCATATATATTACCTGCACAGTAGTGCAGGTATAGTTAGAGTTGGCAGGTCATGTCTGTGTTAACCCCCAAAGTTTGCACTTTAATAACTTTGCAACCGTTGTCCAGTTTGTTTGAAATTGTGCTTGTGCACTGTCCAACCATAGATCTCTGGATCTGGAATGTTTCTTTCTGGTTGGATGTATGGTTGCTGAGCTGTGGAGTATCAAAAATTAGAAAAATCCTCAACTTTTGTGCAGTTCTTTGTCAGGCTCCAGAGAGTGAATGGTGTTTGTGTGTCTGGCTTCAAATCTGCATTTGTATATGTGGTCTGGGTCAGGATGTGCCTTTTGAGGGTTTGGTGAAAAAATATTAATATGTTCAAAAGTTATGGAAGTTTTTCATGTCCCATTTTAGCCTATGGCAAAATTTATATGGGCAATGTGAAAACATTTTTGTTTTCATGCTCCAGATTTTTGGTTTTGTGCTGCCGCCATCTTGTTTTCAGTTAGCAAGAGACAAAAAACAATGTAAATTGAAAAATAGTGCCTCTTGCTAAATAGCAACACTTGTGTTTACTTTTCAGGCCTTGAGTAACTTGCCCCTGGCATCACTTTTTGTGCAGGTAGTCTGGAAATGTTTTTCAAAATGTTTCCACCATTTTGGCGTCTTGTTTTCATGAAAAAAATTTTTTGTGTGTGCGATAATGACTGCACAGAAAATAAAAGGTGGCTTGAAAAAATATTTTTGGTGCATGAAAAGATTTTATTACAAGGAATGGGGTGCCATGAAAACATTAAAGTTGTTGAAAAAACAATGCTCAAAAACAAGGTCCCATGTGTTATTGTCTTTGTTATTTCATTGTGCCAAGGTGGGTTATGCTTTTGGGCTGAAATTTGTAGAGTGGCAAGCCCTGGTCCCACAGATGTGTATTTTGATGGTTTAGTCACAAAACATTCAACTGGCCCATAGTTACAGCAATCTGAAGTAGAGAAATTTCCCATAGAATAACATTGCGGTGCCCGCGGTGCCTTTCGGCACCCATATCTTGAAAACTGTTAGAGATAAAGATTTTTTGCTACCCACAGCTAAGCATACGTGAAGGTTTTGAAGTCATGATTACAACTGCAGTAGAATTTTTTTCATAGTTGCTACAGTCACTGAGATATTGGCCAATACGTGTTACGAGGCTTCCTTTTCAGTACTTATATGGCTGCTGTATGGCTCTGTACTTATGGGTAAGTGGGAGTGCAGGGCCCAGAGGGCCTGCACTCCAACAGACACATACCATTATGCAAAAAATGGGCAATGTGAAGGGAGCACAGTGCCTGGAGGGCCCATGCTCCCACAAACACATGCTAGGTACCAGTTACATTACACTTTCTAAAAAAGATGGGAAATTCATTGCAAAAAACTTTGTTAATGCATCAGTAAGGGTTGATAGCACAGCAACAAAAGTATGGAAATGTGATGTTAGAATTACCCCCTACAATCCCACCCCCACCCTCCACCCTCCACACACCAACAGACATCGAGGTGTGCCATGGGGTCATCAGACTTAACTCTCACCCCATTCTCCCATACTGTAGCATGTCAGCTTACTTACATATGAAATGGGGTGAGAGTTGGACATGATGACCCCATGGCACATCCCAACATCTGTTGGTGTGGAGGGTGGTGATGGTGGTAGGGGGTAATCCTAACATCTCATTTCCATACTTTCGTCACTGTGCTATCAACCCTAACTGACGCATTAACAAAGTTTTTTGCAATGAATATATATCGGCATGTGGCAGAGAACAGCAAGAGGAAGGAGCTGCTGCTAGAACTTTACTGGGACTATATTGCCCTACATCCCTCCCCTCCACCCCACCCTTAGCCGGTTCTACTTTTATAGGCATAGGATTTGACTGACAGCAGGAACTTCCTGTTTGGGTGAAGGAGGGAGTAATCACAGAGGCACAAAACACTCACCATCCTAGAAGGAAAAGAGTAGCTCTCTATTCCCCTCCCCAAGCTGCTGGAGGTCTGGCTCTGAGCAAGTAAGAAGGAGACTACTGAGGAATATAGGAACTTACTGTCCCATAACAGGAAGATCAAGAG
Source organism: Neoceratodus forsteri (assembly GCA_016271365.2). Taxonomy (NCBI): domain Eukaryota; kingdom Metazoa; phylum Chordata; order Ceratodontiformes; family Ceratodontidae; genus Neoceratodus; species Neoceratodus forsteri. The sequence goes on from CM057456.1 coordinate 500,332,436, forward strand.
CTTTAAGGGCATGGAGACAGTAGGAAAGTAGAAAGAAAAAAATTATACATAAAAAAAGAAAAGAAAGAGAGAGAGGAAAGAGTAAGTATACAAAACAACAGTTAAGGGGCCACAAATAAGACATGATGGGAGTGGTGCAGTGCAGTGGCTGTGGAGCAGCAGATTTCTGGGAGACGTTCTGGAGGATGCAGTGGAGATGGGAATCTGTAGGCACCTCTCCGGGCTGAGGGAGGAGGTTGCTCATCTCCAGGCTGAGTTGGCCAGGATTTGGGAGACCTCCTTTCCCACCCAGGGACCACCAGGGCCACTGCTGCTGCTGCCTCAGAGGTTGCCAAGAAAGAGGAGCAGTTGGACCACAGTGGGCTCAGGGAGGGTGAGCGTGGTGGAACAGAAGTGCATACCTCCAGTTGTACCTCGCCACAATTCATATGCCATTCTGGCAGAGTGTGGTTCCTCTATGGAGGCACCTGCAGTGGAGACCAGGGAGGATGCTGGGAACCTCCACAAAGGAGACCCACAGGAGGGTGGCATGGGACCTCACAGGGGAAGGAAACAACTCCTGGTGGGGGATTCCATTGTTATGAGGGTAGAACTGTGGGAGGAAGGGGAGAGGGAGGTCAGGTGCCTGCCTGGCACCATGGCTTGGAGGGACAGGGAGTGAATCCTCAGGATCGCGGGCACAGCTGCACGGCGAGGGAGCTGGATGTCACTGTCCACCTAGGGGCAAATGACCTGGCTGGGAAAGGGATCAGAGCAGTTCAGGAGGAGTTTGTGGAGTTGGGGAGGGGCCTTAGACAAGTAGCATGCATGGTAACCTTCTCGGAGGTGCTGCCTCTCTCTGGTATGGGTCAGGATAGGGTGCTCCACACCATGGGATTCAATCAGTGGTTGAAAAACTTGTGCAAAGCTCAGGGTTTTGGCTTCATCAGGGGCTGGCAGTCCACCTGGAGTGATACAGGCCTATACTGGTGTGATGGTCTGCATCTGTCCAGGAGGGGAATCAGGAACCTAGGTGATAGGTTTAAATGCTTCATTGGCAAGCATTTAAACTAGCCAAGTGGGGAGGCACTGAAAAGGAGAAGGGAAATCCTAGCCCCCTCAAAAAATCAGTGTAGTTAGTGAGGTAAACACCAATATAGAAAGGTCGCTAGGGAGAAGGGCAGGGGTAAATGGAGAAAAGTCACTAAGGACAGGGGATGGGGAAAAAAGGGGTAAGGCCATCAAAAAATGGAGAGTAATGAATACCAATGACTGTAGTCTAGGTAACAAGCTCCCTGAAATGGTGGCCTTGATGGAAGAGGGATGCCTGGATATTGTGGCAGTCACAGAAACATGGTACACAGAGAACCATGACTGGGATGGTAACATACCAGGGTATACAACCTACAGGAGAGACAGGGAGGGGAGAAGAGGGGGAGGAGTAGTTATCTATGTAAGGGAAGGGATAAAAGCAACAGAACAAAGGAGTAAACAGAGAGGAGAGGAGAGGAGGCACTGTGGGTCACCTTAGAGACTGGAAGGAAAAGTATGTCTCTTTGCAGATGACACAAAGATCTGCAACAGGGTTGATACACAAGGGGGTGGAAAGGATGAGAAGGGACTTGGCAAGGTTGGAGGAATGGTCATATATATGGCAGCTTAGATTCAATGCAAAGAAGTGCAATGTAATGCACCTGGGAAACAAAAATCCAGGGGAAGAGTACACAATGGGGGGTGAGATACTGACAACTACAAAAATGGAAAGGGACCTAGGGGTAGTTATATCAGATGACCTAAAGGTGATCAAGAAATGTGAGAAGGCAGTAAGGAGGACTGGGGGGGGTTCTGGGATGCATAGGGAGAGGCATCACCAGTAGAAAACAAGAAGTTGTTATCCCTCTGTACACAGTTGGTGAGACCCCATCTGGAGTACTACATGCAGTTCTGGATACTCCATCTCCGCAAAGACATAGACAGGGTGGAGACTGTCCAGAGGAAGACAACCAAAATGGTGCAGGGTCTGCACCAGAAGACATATGAAGAAAGACTAAAGGAGTTTAATATGTATGCACTCGAGGAAAGGAGGGTGAGGGGGACATGATAGAAATGTTCAAGTACCTCAAGGGAATCAACAAAGTCCATGAGGGCAGCATCTTTCAGAAAAAGAGGTGTGCAAGAGCAAGGGGGCAAAATTTGAAGATAAAGTGGGGATGGCTCAGAGGTAATGTGAGGAAGTATTTTTTCATGGAGAGGGTTGTGGATGCATAGAGCAGCCTTCCTGAGGAGGTCATGGAGTGAAAAACAGTGGGGGAATTCAAGAATGCATGGGACAGACATAAGGCAATTCTAGTGGGTTGGTGGTAGGAGGAAGTAGGCTGTTGGTTAACTAGGATCTGCAGCTTATCCAGTAGATTGGGAAGTGGGCAGACTAGGTGGGCCAAGCGTTCCTCATCTGCCATCATATTCTATTTTTTTATTATACTGTCACAATAGCATCAATATAGTTAGGGTGAAACTGCATTTCTATGTTAAAGTCCTAATTCTGAACCTTAATAACTTTGGAACCATTCAATGGACTTGCATGACAATTGACATGCACAATCGCTAGGGGTAGGTCTCTTGACCTGCCAAATTTCCTGGGAATCTGTTAAGTGCTTTCTGAGATATAAAGTGTTGAAAAAAACAGAAACGTCTGGGTTTTTTAACATTTCATTGTCATCCTGGATCTCAGAAACAGCTTAGGTTTTGGTCTGGAATTTTCAGGAAAGAAAGCCTTTGGGTCACAGGTGTGCCTTTTGAAGGTTTGGTGAAAAAAATATTAATCTGTTCAAAAGTTACAACATTTTAAATGTTCCCATTAATTCCTATGGACAAATTTATGTCAGGCATGAAAAATATATTTTCCGCACAACAGGAGTATTGTGTGAAAAATACTAGCTTATTTTTAAAACAATAGGAGTCCTGTGCGAAAAATACCAGCTTCATTTCTCAAAGAATGATGTTATTTTTTATACAGTTCACAGTCCATTCGATGGATTGAGCTGGGTTGCACCCACCATCTTGTTTTTGCCACTTAGCGAGGATGTTAAAGTACCGAAGGGAACCTTTTAAATACAGAGAAAAAACATCAGAACACAGCTAAAGATGACCTCTTCAGGTGTATTCTGATGATTTTTTTTCCTTTTCAGCTGACCTCAAACAAGTTTTTATGTCTGGTGCCAGCTTCTCAACAGAATGGCTTGAAGGCCGTTCTCTGTATGAGAAGAGCGGTATTTTCTTGACTTCTGCAGCTGCAGCTGGAACTTCTGCTGCCTGCTCCAGAGACAAGGAACACCCGCTTTGTTCCATACTGACATGGGGTGCCCAATCACATGTCTGAATGTATGACCCACACACACACAGTTATTTGGCACACTGGGAGCCCACCCCAGTGTGCCCTACTATTACATTTATAAAAAACCCTGTAAAAAAAAAGAAAACTGTCCCCCGACACCCTGTATTTGATACAAAATCCTGCATTGAAATTTACAATAATTTTGATGCAGGAGTCTGTATCGAAGTATTCTGCCCCCAACCCCAAATTCCTATTTTTCACACCAATATTGGGATGCCCAATCCCTGTGTTGATATGTAATCCCCCCATCTCCCAGTATTGTGGCACACTGGGATCCCACCCCAGTTTTCCCAGATAAATGGTATTTTATGCATAAAAAAACTCCGACACCAGGATGCCGTTATCTTTGATGCAGAATCCTGCATCGAAATTTGTGAAAATTTCGATGCAGGATCCTGCATCAAAGTATTCTGCCCCCCATTCTGATTTTTGCACCAACATTGGGGTGCTCAATCCCTGTGTTGCTGTGTAACCCTCCCCAGTATTGCGGCACACTGGGAGCCCACCCCAGTGTGCCCAGATAAATGCATTTTTGTGAAGGAAAAAAAACTTTCCTACACCGACATGCCCACCCCCAGTGTTGGATGCCTCCCTAGCCCACTGCTTTAATTGCCAACAGCACACCCTAATGCTTGTTGGTGTGTGGAAGGTGAGGGGATGGGCGTGGGGTGGTAGAGGTGGAAACCCCTGGGGGGTAGGGCATTAGGGTTGGAAACCCTAACGTCTCATTTCCCTGCTTTTGGCACTATGGTAGTCACCCTAACTGATGCATTAATGAAGTTTTTTGCAAAGAATATACATAATACATATATACACATATATATATATATATATATATATATATATATATATATATATATATATATATATATATATATATATATAAAAATATATATATATAGCTGGGTATAATATTAGATTCAAACTTGACTTATTCGATACACATTAAACAATCTTGTAAAAAGGTCAATCAGAAAGTAGGTATACTCTTTAGCTCTTTCAATTGTTTGACGTTGGAGGCTCGTACAGCTACTGCTAGAAGTGTATTGCTGCCAACTATGAATTATAATTCATTTCTTTTTTCTAATATCACAAAAGCAGATCTATCATTATTGACTACTACATTTCATAGTATATGTAGGTTTGTACTTAAAGTACCATATCAGACTCATCATTGCTTATTACGTCTAAGTGCAAACTCATGCATTTTGGTAAGATAACCCCATGTTTAATTATGAGTTAAATAATATTCCTCTAATTAAGGTTACGTCGGAAAAAGATCTGGGTATTCTTATCAGTAATAATTTAAAATTTACTGATTATAACAACTTTACAGTTAAAAAGTGTCATAAACTAATAAAATGTATTTTTAAAAATCTGAAAAGTAGAGAAGCTGAAGTGCTTATCCCACTGTATAGTAGTTTAATTAGATCCAGATTTGATTACTGCTATTCTTTTTGTGCACCAACTTTAATCAAGGACAAGATTATGAAAGAAAAAGTACAAAGGAGATTTACAAAAACATAAAGAATTTAAAAATGGTTCCATATGACAGTAGACTCAGAAATTTTAATCTTTATTCCTTGGGAGTATCATTCAATTAGAGGTGACCTGTGCTTAGTTTATCATGCTACTGGAGATGTAGTCTTATTTGAAACTCTATGTTTAGAATGGCATCATTCTTTAAGCACCACTAGATCTCATAATATGAAAATAAAGACGTATCTTGATAAGACTATAAAAAGAAAAAAAATATGTAACACAGCGAATAGCTCCATTCTGGAATTCCCTTCCACAGGAGGTAGTAGATAGTGCAAATCTTGAACTATTTAAAATTAATTTGGATATTTATATGGGAGATTCTAAATATCATTACCACCCAGGTTAGGGGTGGCGAAGTCTAAATGGGCTTGTCCCTCGATTTCATATTTACCTATGAACCTATGTCAGTTAATTGATGGACTTCCCCCCAAAATTTAATATTGAGTACAATCTAAATTGTCTCTCGGATAATGTTATGAGACAAAAGTCTAAATCCTCTTTATATCTGCTTTATCAATTTAAGGAGCTGGAAAGATCTTTGAGATCAGCTACAACTATTAAGTTAGTGATTCCAAAAAGGAAAACCAAAATGGGAGAGAGTTCCTTTTCATTTATGGCAGCAAAATATTGGAATGGCCTGCCACCAACCTTCTTTGAAGACACTAGTCATGCAGTTGTTAAGCCTAGTTTAAAACAATACTATATGAGTAAAGTGCAATGTGAATGTTTTGATTTATAATGTATGTTTGTTTTTGTAATGTATTGATGTTTGGTAATGTTGTGTTATGAATTGTTTGTAATATTGTAGTTGTACTTGTTGAAATTCTTGTTCTGTATTTATTATTGTAACTGTAATACCTGGACATCTTGTCCCAGGTTATGTCTGAAAAAGGGCCTTGGCTTATGACACTTACCTGGTAAACAAAAGTTGAAATAAAATAAATAAAAAAAAATATATTTTATATATATACACACACACACACACACACACACACACACACACACACATATATATATGTACATATACACATATATATATATATAGGCACAGTCACGCCAGTATAGTTATGGTTGAGTAGGCAGTTTAATGTTAAACCCCAAATTTTGCATCTTAATAACTTTGCAACCGTTTAATAGATTTGCACAAAATTTGGAATGTGCAGTCTCATATGGCAGATCTCTTGATTTGACAAGTTGTGTTTTGATCAGACTTGCGGACGTTGTGCAAACGAAGCACCACAAAATAGGAATTTTTCACTTTTTTTTTCCTTTTGTTGAACTTTTTTGCTGATTTTTGCCCATCGTGTTGCAGCCACACCATTTGGTATTTTGGTCTGAAATTATTAGGGTAGAAAGAGGCTCGGTCAAACATCAATCGAGCATTGGTTTGGTAAAAAATATGAATACATTCCAAAGTTATTTAATTTCGAATTTTCAGGTTCAGAGCATGCTCAGTTCAGTTTAAGATATATATGTATTTTTTGCAAAAGGGCATTGGGTTCGTGATCAAGGAGTTTGTCACCTCATGAAAGGGGATTTATAAAATCCCAGTTTGTGAGAAAAAAATTCCCCTTTCATGAGCCTCCGTCTTGTTTTCATTTTTTCCCCGAAACAACTGACTTCTTTTGAACATGAAGCATGGGTTTTGTTCAGGGTGACACCCTCTACAGAGATGTGAATTATGCTGTTTAGGTGTAAAAAAGTTAATCGGTTCCATAGGTATGCCATCACAAACTTGAGATTTTTCTCATAGGATAACATTGCAGCTCCCACAGTGATTTTTAATGCCCATATCTCAGAAACAATGCGAGATATGGATTTTTCACTACCTGCAGCTTAGTCAGTGGACTAAGCTTGCATGGAGGGTTCGAAGTCATGATTACAACTGCAATGGAATTTTTTTCATAACTTAGAAAAACAATATAGAAACATAGACTTTGACAGCAGATAAGGACCGCTTGAACCACCTAGTCTACCCATTTCCCTACCTATAAGATAACCTACAGATCCTAGTTAACCAACAGCCTATTTCTTCCTACCCCCCCACAAGAATTGCCTTATGTCTGTCCCATGCATTCCTGAATTCTCCCACAGTTTTAGACCCCACAACCTCCTCAGGAAGGCTGTTCCATGCGTACACCACCCTCTCTGTGAAAAAATACTTCCTCACATTGCCACTGAGCCATCCCCCTCTATCTTCAAATTTTGTCCCCTTGTTCTTGCAAATCACTTTTTCTGAAAGATGCTACCCTCTTGGACTTTGTTGATTCCACTGAGGTACTTAAAAGTGTCTATCATGTCCCCCTCTCCCTCCTTTCTTCAAGGGTATACATATTAAGCTCCTTTAGTCTGTACTCGTATTGCTTCTCTTGCAGACCCTGCACCATTTTAGTTGCCCTCCTCTGGACTGCCTCCATCCTGTCTATGTCCTTGCAGAGATGGGGTCTCCAGAACTGGACACAGTACTACAGATGGGGTCTCACCAACTGTCTGTGCAGAGGGATAACAACTTCCTGTTTTCTGCTGGTGATGCCTCTCCCTATACATCCCAGTATCCCACCAGCCCTACCTACTGTCTTCTCACATTTCTTGCCAACCTTAAGGTCATTTGATATGATTACCCCCAGCTCCCTTTCCATTGTTGTTGTTTTTATTAACTCCCCCCCAATTGTGTAATCTTCCCTGGGTTTTTGTTTCCCAGGTGCATTATTTTGCACTTTTTGCTTTGAATCCAAGCTGCCATACTTCTGACCATTCCTCCAACCTTGCCAAGTCCCTTCTCATCCTTTCCACGCCTCCTTGTGTATCAACCCTGTTGCATATATTTGTGTAACCCCCAGGTGGCACTATCCCAAGGGCTACTACCCCTGCCTGCTTGACTACTAACAGGTTGAGGGGCCTAGGTTCTATGGCGGGTGCCTCCACCCAGAGGTCAGGGTTTGTAGAGGTTAGACTAGCTTGGTCACAGCCCTCTGGGACACTGAGACCCCCTTGTATTCCCTCTAGTGGCTCGCACAGTACACAGGAGTTACAGTCCCAATACCCCACGTATATACTGTTCACTCATAAAGTACTACTTACCCTCGAGACTGATTCTGCAGCACGTCTCTGAGGACCCCCTGTAAAATAAGATTAAACAAACACAGGGAAATACAATACTGTTTCCATAAGTACCAACACCACAAACAGTATATAGTATAACAACAACAAATCTGATTTATTTAGGGGACAGTAACACAGGAGGGGAAAATCAGGTTAATTGGTGGCATTAAATCACAGTACTGTGCACACATACAGGATCTGAAAAGTCATACTCTGGGTACCCAGGTTGGGGGGGCTAGCCAGGTCCGTTGCCCAGGGTTGGCTGGCAGGTGCAGATGGATAGGGCCCTGTAGAAGAAAATATATGCACAACACCCAATTGTAATCTGGAGCCAGATGGCTCAGTCCGTGAAGCAATGAAACAACAAGAATTAGATGACACACTTGTGATTGAAAACAGGCTGCAGGGGAATACACTGATTTGTACTCACAATACCCAAGCTGAGGACCGGATGGTGGATGTTCTTCTGGATTGCCAGAACAACAGGGCATGGAGACAAGGTTCTTGTGACTGGACCACACTGCAGTTGATAGCAAACAGATTCAGTCCGAGACAAGCTGGGGTTTGCTTCCAGCTTCAACACCCAACACACAGCACTGGGGATTGGAAATAGTGATTCCCCACAAGCACTACGCACATTCATATGTAAAAGGAAAGTACTATACCAGGTAGGCTGCTCCTCAATCCCGATCGCACTTACTGCAAAATACCCAGGAGCACACACAGCAGATTCAGTTCCTGACAGACCGAACACGATTCAGCAGTTTCTCCAGTCTTCTACAGGGTGAGCCTGGTTTCCACACTTCTGGTGCTTCTTTCTCCTCACAAATCGGATTCAGACCAAACTGGCACTCACGACGGCTGCAGGCCTAACCTCAGGACCTCACACGTGCTTCCCATGAGAAACTATACACTGCAGAAGCACAGAGCTCCTTCTCTCTTCACTGTCACAACTTATCTGCACTTTCCAGTAACAGAACAGGGCATTTCCTTTAGCTCCACACCATTCTGTTGGCTGGTTCGGTGGTCACTCACAATAAGACTCCCTCTGTTGGTAAAGAAAACGTGCCAAGGTCAAAACTACATTTCCCAGAGTCACTGCCCATACAATCCCCTTGTGGCTGGCTCAACATTGAAAGTCCAAGTTACGATTCAACTACAGGCTCCATTTTAAGGTCTCCCTATCATCCTGACTGGTCCAAGTCAGCAATTCAGGACCAAAATGAAAGAGCTACACTGAAACAGTCCATGCTGAAATGAAGACAGGTTAGAAAAACTACATTTTCTCAGTCACTCTAAATGATTTCTGGCAAACAGTTATATCTTTCAACAAGGCTCCCTCTGCACATGTAGCTAGGCAGAAACAGAGCAAATTAACAGCAGCCCGGGTGGGATTCAGGCATTAGAACACACAGTCCCCCCTTTTCAATTAATTATATCTATGAGCAGGCAGCTCTTAAAGAGACGGTACCAGAGGCTCTAAAAGCACTCGCATTTAAGCGGCTTAAACGCCAAACACCTCCAGACTTGAATCATTCAGGCAAGCTCCTGGAAGACTTTTGGGAACCCCCATTTGTAGGGGGGTTACACCCTTCCTGGCCTGGAAAAACCTGGCATCCGCATCAGGTAAGTACCCCCATAACTTCAATACAATATCATACACATTTACATCACTAACACATTAGACTTGTATGTGTAATCATCAGTCAACATACCACCTTTGCCATAAACACATTTCTGATACTTTCCAGCACATTACCTTTTGCACAGCATTATACACACAATGTACCTTAACTCAAGTTATTACCTCCTGTACATGAAACCTGAAGAGAGGTGGCCCTTCCCTATCAGCTACCTGGGGGCTGAATGGGGCTGGGGCACCATACTTAGAAAGCAAGACAAGTAATCTGGAGTTAGCACTTATGCTCAGTTTGGGCAATGAGCTCGGGGACACATACACTCCTTTATGGACAACACTGAGAGGCAAGTCTACAGGCCTCCCAGGAGAATCATAGCTGAGGTGCACCATAGGCTTTACAGCTCAACCAGTCTTTCTAGGGGGGAACTGTTACAGTCTCTGCACTTTTAGCCTCACTCTCAGCACTGTCTTTACTTGCCAGGGAGTTTTCTGTCAGGGTAGAAAGGTTAGAACTTGGGGCACTGTCAGCTGCAGTAGTTCCAATTTCAGGGGACACATGTGTTTCACGGGGAGGGCTCTATGGCACTGGCAGTGAACCATCAGGGTACTCAAAATGCTCTTCTTGTTCTGGTATATCTCCAATCTGTTCCAGTTCATCATTTTCCTCCTCTGAGCTCATACAGTTCCACCATGCACAGTGAGTCCATGTCATCTGACTTGATACTTTGCACTTCACTTTCTGGGAGCATTGGCTGCAAGGACAAAGCTGGGGGCTTAGGCAGTCCAGAAGGCCCAGTTTCCTCTCCAGGATTGACTAGGAGATTGCCCCGAAACAATTGACTCAGTTTGTAAGAAGGGTAGTATTCAAAGTCACACTCACTTTCCTCTGACATGGACTGACAGTCATGTTCAACTGGGACTCGTTGTGGAGAACACTTTAACTCAGTATCTGTAGGTACAGACTTTCTTTTCTTTTGCTTAGCAGCAGCTCGGGTCACTGGTCCAGAGGGAGCACTTTCTGGGGGCTCAGACTCAATCAAGATTTGTCCAATGGGCAGCAAATGATTTCTATGCATTGTTTTAAAATCTTTTGAATTATTCTCAGGCCTTACTTTGTGCACAGGCAGATCATCTAGTTTGCCCCCTACAATGTGAGGGAGATGGTGCCACCTATCAGCAATCTTGTGTTTGCCATGCAGTCCCAGATTTTTTAGCAATACTCAATCTCCCTCCTGGAGATCCTGTGCTTTCACCTTTTTATCATACCTTTGTTTGTTGCCCAGATTTCTTTTGGCAGCCATGGTTTGAGCCAGTTGTATGCATGATTTAGCTGGGCCTTTAACTTTTGCACATACTGTAAATGGTTATCAGCTCGAATCCCATCAGAAGAAACTCCAAAACAAACATCTACTGGTAGTCGGGCTTCTCTTCCAAACATAAGGCGATAGGGGGAGAACCCAGTGGCATCACTTTTGGTGCAGTTGTAGGCATGTATCAGGGTGCTAATTTGTTGGCTCCATCTAGGCTTGTCCTTTGGGTGGAGGGTGCCTAGCATATCTAGCAAAGTGAGGTTGAAACGCTCAGGCTGTGGGTCCCCCTTGGGGTGGTAAGGGGTGGTTCTGGACTTTTACACTCCCCACAGAGAAAGCATCTCTTTGATTAGATGACTCTCAAAATCCCTCCCTTGATCAGAATGGATTCTTTGTGGTGCCCCCATAGTGAACAAAAAAGGTTTTTATAAGAACTTTGGCCACAGTGGATGCCTTCTGGTCCTTGGTGGGGAAAGCTTGGGCATATCTCATAAAATGGTCAGTGACTACAAGCACATTACTGATATTTCTTTGATCTGGCTCCAAACTCAGAAAGTCAATACAGACCAGCTCCATAGGGGCACTGGTGGTGATGTTAACAAGGGGGGCAGCCCTCTGGGGCAAAGCTTTCCTCTGTAAGCAGCGACTACAAGTTCTAATGTGTTGTTCAACATCAGCACCCATCTTAGGCCAATAGAATCTGGATCTTACCAAGTCAAGTGTTCTGTCTATGCCAAGATGCCCCATGTGGTTGTGTAGGGACCTCAGCACCAAGTCTCGAAAGGCAGTGGGCAAAACTAACTATCGTTTATCTATTTGTCCCCCTCTGTCTACTGTTTCTCTGCACAACAGTCTATTAATCAGTTTCAACTTAGGACCTTCCTTGTATAACAATGCAGTTCTCAAATCAGTGGAGCATAACTTGAATACATCTTTCCCTGCATAGAGGGCTTCTAGAGCTGATTTGATCATGGGATTACTTGGTATTACTTGGTATGAAAGAACAGAAGAAGGCCAGAGCCCATCGAGAGTGTTCCCCACACTATGTGGGACATTATTTATCTATTATCCCTCAACCAAACATCTAATTTGTTTTTAAAGACAGTGGCACTAGTTGCCTCTACCAATTCTTGTGGCAAGGTGTTCCATACAATGGATGCTCTTATTGGAAAAAAGTTTCCCCTTTTGCTGGTTTTATAAGTTTTTACTTCAAGCTGTTTATTTTGCAGTCTCGGAACATGTCTCCTTTTGGAGAGTGTTATACCACATTTTTCCATTAGATCTGGTGAATTTATTAAATTAAAAACCATAAGCATATCACCTGTTAATCTTCTAGTTTGAAGAGAGAAGAGACCAGTAGCTTTTAATCTGTTCTGATAATCCAAGTTTGTTAATCTTGGAATCATTCTAGTTACTCTCCTTTGAACCTGTTCAAGAATTGCTATGTCTTTTTTTTTTTGTTTGGATTCCAGAAAGGGGAGCCATAGTCTAGATACGGTCTAATGTATGCCCTATACAATCGAATAAGGCATTGCTCAGTGTGATTAACAAAAGGTGGGTTTTATTTGCCTCAAAAATCTGTTGATCATGCAAGCAGTTCTAACATAGTGATCATTTGATGTAAGTTTATTATTAACATATATCTCTAAATCTTTTTCACAATTTGATGAGTGAAATAGTAGTCCGTTTTTATGATATATCATTTTAGGATCATTTACACCGAAATGCACTACTAAACATTTGTCTTGATTAAACTGCATATGATTTTCATTTGTCCAAAGTGTTAATTTTTCCAAATCCTTCTTTAATGCAGAAATATTTTCTTGATTATTAACCTTGCCCCCCAATTTAGTAATGTCTGTAAATTTAACCATGAAGTTATTTGGCCTTGTTTGTAAATCACTGATAAAGAGGTTAAACAATGTTGGTCCCAAGACCGACCCCTGTGGTACACTACTTGTCACACTACCCGAATCAGACAAGATATCATTAATTCTGACTCTCTGAGAACGATTTGTCAACTAGTTTAAAGTCAAGTTGACAATATCAGGTGACAAACCTAGATTGCACATTTTAGTAATGAGTTTTTCATGTGAGACTTTATCAAAAGCTCTACTAAAGTCCAAAAGAATTACATCAGTAGGGATACCCATATCTAGTAGAGTACTTATATTATTGTAAAAAGATATCTGATTGGTGGTGCAGGAATACTTGGGAGTAAATCCATGCTGATTTGAATCATAAATTCCTAATTTTTTACAATCTTGATCTATTAGAGACTTCATTACTCGTTCCATTAATTTACCAGCCACTGAGGTCAGGCTAATTGGATGATAATTTTGCACAGAACCTCTATCGCCTTTTTTAAATATGGGAGTAACTATTGATGAACGCCAATCATTTGGTACAATGGTTTCTTGTAAGGATTTATTGAAAATAATTGACAAAGGTATAGAAATATTTATAGAGGTTTCGATCAGAAACCATGGATGAATACTGTCTGGGCCCGGACTAGTATTTTTTTTTAGTTTTTTGATAGCCTGTATGATGTCAGCTGGATAGAACCTATGATAATCTATGTGGTGAACTTTAAATGTACTAATAGGTGATTTTTGAGAGAAGACAAAACAAAAGTACTTATTAAAGAGATTCGAGGTTTCTATATCAGATAGAGAAGAGCCATTGGTTATAATGGGACCAGTGGTCCTTGATACATCTTTTTTACTATTTTTATAGGAGAAAAGAGATTTGTGACAGTCTTTTGTGTGACTAGTTTAAATTCTAGCTTATTTTTTTCAAATTTAATAGAAATTTTTAAGTTTTTCACAGATAGTCTGTATGTATGTAATAGAGTAGTTTTAAATGGAACAGAACTATTCTTAAGTTTCCTAAAAAGTTTAATTTTTGTTTTAATCTGATTTTTAATTGTCTTGTTGAACCAAGGGGGAATTTTTCCTTTATTATTAAATTTTCTCTTAGATGGAATAAAGGTATTTTCCAAATAATGTACAATGTTTTTAAAAAAGTACCAAGCTTGTTGTGTTGTACAATTAAGAAAATTAGATTATCAGTCTATGTTTTGTAAGTATTCATTGATTTTAGAAAAATTTGCTTTGTTATAATGTTTTGTATAGTATAACTTCCTTTGTGTAGTTTTAAACTGTTGAATTTCAAAAAGAATAGATGAATGATCACTGGTCCCAAGTGGATCCCAAATTGTAAATTGCTAATTGTTGCTCTATGTTAGTAAATAATAGATCCAAAATATTAGGACCTTGAGTGGGTTCAGCAACAAGTTGTTGTAATCCAGTACTAACTATCACATCTATTAGTCCTTTCTTGGCATAGGACTGTCCTGAGAATAAGTCCCAGTTAATATGAGGGGGTTAAGGTCACCAAATATTACAGTATCTTGAGATTCTGAAAAATGTGTAATTTCTTTAAACATATCAGTTGTGTAATCTGAATTTGCAGATGGAGGTCGATAGATGTTACCAATAGTTGTATAGGACTGCTCCTTCAATAAGATTTTAACCCATATACTTTCAAGGAAAGGGAGAACACTTCGAAAGAAAGAATATCATTTTGTATGTACATACAAACTCCCGCTTTCTTATCTAATCTGTTTTATGATATAACTTATAACCTGGAATTTCTCTGGACCAAATTAAGGATCGTCCCACCAAGTTTCAGTTACTCCCACCACACTATATTTAAAGTTTTACATTTGGCTTTGAGTTCTGCTAAGTTGAGTTGGTTTAAAGATCTTGCATTCAAAGCTAGGAATTTACATTTAGTTGTAATAATATTTTGGCAAATATTCAGAGACTTGGGAAAATACCCATTCTCCCCCATTGTTTTTAGTTTAAACAATGATTTATGATTTTGGTGATACTTTTCCCCATAAGTGTACTACCCCTACGACTGAGATGTAATCTGTCCCAACAAAACAAGGAAGAACGATCTGAAAATGATTTCCAGTGGGTAATACAGGGTATATCCTGCCTAAAACACCACTTTCTCAGACATTCATTTAGGGCTTTGATTTTCTGCATCATGATAGATGTTGCTCTCAGGACAGGTAGAATTTCAGATATACATACACAGCATCCCCTGTCAAGTAACAGGTTACATAACGCCACATAGTCCTTTTGTAACTAATTAAATGGGGTGTTGTTTATATCATTAACACCGGCATGTATGATAACCAGTGGATTTTCCCCTGCATTTTGTAAAATTTTAGGCATCATGGCGGTAATGAGATACCCTGGCCCCAAGGAAGCTAGAACAAGTCCGAGTTGCTCTTTGTCACTATTGCATACCACCCTGTCAATGTGCTTAATGATTGAATCTCCAGGACTAACACTTGTTTTGAGACAGTAGGGGTACAAGAATCAGAAACAGGTGATTGTTTAACACACTCTGGAGTGATTAACTTAATAGGTATTGATTTGGTAGCTTGAGACTTACTAGGACAAGTATTCATGGGCATTAACTCCTGATTGAAAAGTGTTTTTAAACCATTATTATCAACAGAGGTGGACTTTAGAATAAATCATGTAGCACTTCATTATTTGATACAGTCAATTGCTAAACTCATTCAGAGTTTCAATAGGGGCACTATTGTGTATTGACCACCCCTCCTTTTTAAGAGGCTTTGTGACAATGGTCTAGTCATCATTATCATGAGAAGAGGTGGATAATCATCCACCTTATAAGAAGGGGCAGAGGCAACAGGTATACTAGTACTAGTCGTTACAATTGTCTCATCAGGAGGCATAGAAATGCTACCTAGATGTGAAGGAAATTGTTCATTAGAATGAAGTTGTTCATCCATAAGATCAATGTAACTTTCCAATTCCCTAATATCAGTAGAAACTGGTTTAATATTAAGCAGAAATGCTTTCTCTGCTTCAAGAGTAGTAATCAGATGGCAATTAGCACATACATACTCGCTCCCATACTTTCCTTCACTATACATCAAACATTGTGTACATTTACTAAGTTCTTTTTCAATTATTAAAGGTCTATATTTACTAAGTAGAGGATATGCTAAAATTATCTTATCCAAATTTGTCTAATGCCAGCAGTTTCAGCATGCCCAGCTGACACAGCAGACACGCGCAAATGCAAATGTAGCTTCTTTTAGTTAGATGCTTTCTGATCTACAAGCAAGGCAAGCAACAGGAAGTTGTAATTTGAGTCACCTGCTTTTATAGTGTCTAAGCCACACCCCCTATTAAGCTCTCTCTCCTCCTACTGGTTTAGCAAATTAAGTTGATACAGTACCCTTCACAGCACAGAACACACACTGACTTTCTTTTCTTTCTTTTTTTAACCCTAAATATGACCCCTTCTACTTCTAATAAAGTATCTGTCTTGCTTAATCTCAACAGACATGGACTCCTGCTGAGATATGTGTTAAATTAATAAGAAAATGTAGCTTCTTTTAGTTAGCTGCTTTCTGCTCTACAATCAAGGCTAGCAACAGAGATCTCGGGATTGAGCCCGCTGAATACTGTCATTGTCCGACTGAGGCAGCGCACCAATGTCTATTGCAGAAAAGTGGCAATAAGCAGCACGTATGCAGTTCTCAGAGGGTCCCAAACAATCCACCATACAGTCCACTGTGTCCGTGGACATTTGTTCCTCCCTGTCAAACCTCTGGCAGAGTGCTCAAATATCAGGTTCTGACAGTCTGACCCAGTCATTCTGGGGAACAGGCCTCCGGGAGAGAGCATCAGCATCTATGTGGTTCAGGCCTGCTCTGTATTCAACAACATAGTCATATGTAGATAATGCAAAAAGCCACCTATGGCCAGTGGCATCCAACTTAGCTGAAGTCTGCACATAGGTCAAAGGATTATTGTCAGTTTTTATTAGTATCTTAGCCCCATACAAGTACTCATGGAATTGGTCAACAATAGTTCACTTCAAAGCTAGGAACTGTAACTTATGTACAGGAAAGTTCTTTTCGGATGGGGTCAGGCTTCTACTGGCAAAGGCCACTGGTCTCAGTCCATTCTCATGCTCCTGATACAACACAGTCCCCAAACCTTGCAGGCTAGCATCAGTGTGTATGACATTTGCTGGATCTGCATAGGCAAGAACAGGAGCGGGGGTAAGTTGATATATAATCTCATGAAAAGCAGTTTCACACTCAGGTGTCCATCTTGCCCCAAAAACTTCATTAGGATAGAAACACACTCTCTCAGTCTCAGGGGGAGTTGATCTCTTGTATTTTTTGTGGGTAGGAGGGTAACCTTGAATAAGATTAAGTAAAGGATGGATCGCTCTTGAATAGTCCTTGATGAAGCAGCGATAGTAGCCACAGAATCCCAGGAATCTTTGCAGTTCTTTTAGATTGTGGGGCTGTGGCCAGGTTGTCAAGGCCTCAACTTTACTTGGGTCAGTCTCTATTCCCTCGGGGGAGACTATATGCCCCACATGCTTTACAGAGGTTTGGAAGAACTGACACTTATCGATGGACAGTTTCAGGCCAAAGTCTTCCAGTCAGTCCAACATCTTGAAAAATCTGCTCTCATGTTTCTCTAGTGAGCTACCAAACACAATAACATAATCTAGGTATACCAGGCACTCTAATAAGTTCATGTCCCCCACTGCATGCTCCATCAGTCATTAAAAGGTGGCTGGGGCACCTGAAATCCCTTGAGGCATCCTCATGAACTCATGGAAACCAAGTGGGCAGATAAAGGCTGTCTTCTCATGGTCTTCCGGGGTCATCTGGATCTGGTAGTACCCACTGCAAGGATCCAGCATGGAGACCCACTTGCTACCATTCAGGCAGTCTAAAGCATCCTGGATGCGGGCATTGGGGCATTGTACACTGATCAGGGATAGTCCGCCGGTTCAAGGTGCGATAATCCACGCACATCCTTACTGTCCCATTCTTTTTTCTCACTGCCACAATAGGTGAAGCATATGGGCTTCTGGATTCTTGTATTACACCAGCAGCAAGCATCTCTTGCAGATGCCGTCTCACATCATCTATGTCAGCAGGTACCAGACGTCGAGACCTCTCACGAAATGGCATTTCATCATGCAGCCAGATGTGGTGCTCAGCTCCTTGCACACATTCTATGTTCCATTCTTTGAAAGAAAACACTTGGTCTCTCTGGGCAAGCTTCTCACTGATCCTCATTTTCCATTCAGCTGGCAACGGAGAGTCACTGAAATCGAACAAGTCGGGTGTCAGTCTGTCACTCTTCCCTGAACACTTGTTACTGGGTAACACTGCAGTATCTGCACAATGTACATGAGCCAGGGTGCAACCTCTATTTACTCGAATCTCTCTATCAGACACATTATGAACTTGAACCATTACCTTTCTGGCATAAGCATGGGCTCTGGCAAGCAAAATACTTGGCTTGATCAGCAGTCCTTCCGGCAATTTCCCATCACCTGGTGCATCCAGCATGAGTATTTTATTCTTGACATCCTTTCTGACATGGACTTCCCCCTGTAAGGTACACTGGGCATTTGGCACCAAAAGCAGAGACTCAGGATCCTTCTTCCAGACAATTCCAACTGATTCCTCTGGTTCCACTTTGTCAGCATCTCTCTGGGCATTGTAGGCCTTCCTGATTGAGGCTGGAATTCTTAGAGCTCTACCAGTCTGGGACCCCTGTTTCTCATGACACAACTGCGCCAACCATCCAAACATATGCACATTCGTCCCAATTAGTAGAGGAATCCCATCATACAGTCCGGTAGGGGGACACACTAATGCCAGGGTCTCTACTTGGTCTGCCACTCCAGCCACAGAGGTGGGAAAGGACAACCAAATTTGGATATAGCCAGAGTAGGGGCAGGTCTTCTCACTTAAACCCCAGACATGCAGTCCTTCCAACAGTTGTAAGGGTACATCAGACAGGTGCTTCTGATACCAGTCCTGGTACCAGTCACTTGGGAGCCGATGTCCAATACAGCTCTTATAGACACTCCATTCACCTTCACAGTGGTCTCCATGGAGGGACCCACTATTCTGGCCAGTCTGGAGAGGTGGTAGTAAGGGCCTGGGCAGATGATTTAGACAACAAAGGGACATGAGTTAGCATTCCTGGGACCTTCACTGTGGTCATTTCATGCACCTCTTAACCACTGTTTGGTATTCCAAAGCTCTCCTTGTAGCCGGCTCACCACTCTCTCTAAGTCTTTCCGAGACCAGCATTCCCTCTTCATGTACCCATCCTTCCCACAATTATGGCAAAATATGTCTGCTGAAGTTTGGGGTGACCAAGGCATCACATTGGGGGCTGCGGTATTGGTACTATCAGTGAAAAACCTTGGTGCCACCTCAGCCGGCGGTGGGTTGGACACTTGGAGACATCTCTTCAGTTCTCTCACCTCCATAGCCAAGACATCAAGTTTTGAACTGTTGTCAATATGAGATGCCTGGGTAGGCACTCCCACCCCCATAGCAGAAGCAGTCGGGCAAGTGTCAGTGCCCATACTCATAGAAGCGGCCTTCATAATGAGACTGTCTGTTGCTTTCCTAATCTCCTTCAGCAGCTCCTCCCAGTGTGGGACATCTGTAAGCATCCCTCTCTGACTGGGCCCCCCTTGGCTAACATGGGACCTCGGATTGAGTCATGAGATTTCAATGATTCCGGGCCATCAGCATCTGACCCTGCACCTGGAGCAGGGGATGTAGCAGCTACAACTGTGAAGGCCTCTGACAAACCTTCCTCCTCCTCAACTTTCTGTACCTCCCTTATCAACACATGGAAAGGCAAGGGACTGGATTTCCTTTGATGCAGTTGCAATTTGAGTAACACCCAGCTGGAGTGCCAGGTAGAGCAGAGTATATGATCCAGCCTTACCCAGTCCACTTCACTAGAGGTCCAGCCCCACTTCAGAAAAATGGTCTGTATGATCCCCTCTAACCGATCCATATAGGCAGATAACAATTCCCCCAGCTGTTGTCTAACTTCTCTAAGTCTCCATTTCAAGGCCTCAACACTAGTGGTACCCCCAAACACATTCTCAAGGGCGACTATGAACTCATGGGCTTTGTCGTCAGGGTTAGAGGACCTCAGGGAGCGAAAGGTATGTTGGGCAGGTCCCTGGAGGCTTTTCCCAAGGCAGGCCCTTTTTTCGACCTCCGAGCATTACCAGTCTTGTACCGCAAGAGCAGCAGAATCTATTCAGGTCTCTAGATCGACTTCCCCATTTGGAGTAGGGCAGATACCAGAGAATACCTTGAGCTTGCGGAAAGGGTCCATGACTACTTGTTGGCTCGGGGGCAAGTATAGAAGTTGGCAACAGGACGGGGTTGGAGCGGGTGTGGATGTTGGGGTGGTATGCCCCCAGGTGGCAAGAACAATTTCTTCAAGTCCTCCACAGTTTTCCCTTCCTCCAGCTACCATTTAGCAAATTTCTCCTCAAAAGTTTCAGATAGTGGGGGAGGCTTGTTCCCCCTCGGGTCTTTACTGTCCTTAGTTATCACTCTCCAGGCAGTGAGGGCTCCCTCTGGGGTAATAGTCTGTGGCACTTTGGAGCTATCTATGGGATCATTATACTCTACTAGGGCCATGAAAGTGTGGGTGAGCAGATTAGCATGTCGACCCACCACCACAGGCTTGTGTAAACCTTCCACCTTAGAAAGTACTCCCTCTACAGTGTCCTTACTGGTACCCAGTGGGATATCCAAGATAAGTATAGCATTCTGGGGGTCGACCTCCTGCCCAGTGCACCACTCCACCAAGTGGTGTACAGCCACTTCTGTCGGGGTAGCCATTTATTTTTTAACAGTGATTCGTAAATGTGGTCACTAGAGGATGCTAGTCCCAGTGGTGCCTCCAAGATGTAACTCCCAGGTGGTGCTATCCCAAGGGCTACTACTCCTGCCTGCTTGACTACTAACAGGTTGAGGGGCCTAGGTTCTATGGCGGGTGCCTCCACCCAAAGGTCAGGGTTTGTAGAGGTTAGACTAGCTTGGTCACAGCTCTCTGGGACACTGAGACCCCCTTTTATTCCCTATAGTGGCTCACACAGTACACAGGAGTTACAGTCCCAATACCCCACATATACACACTGTTCACTCATAAAGTACCACTTACCCTCGAGACTGATTCTGCAGCATGCCTCTGAGGACCCCCTATAAAATAAGGTTAAACAACATAGACAGCAAAATACATTACTGTTTCCATACGTACCAACACCACAGACAGTATATAGTATAACAACAAATCTGATTTATTTATTTAGGGGACAGTAACATGGGAGAGGGAAATCAGGTTAATTGATGGCATTAAATTACAGTACTGTGCACACATACAGGGTCTAAAAAGTTACACTCTGGGTAACCAGGTTGGGGGAGCTAGCCAGGTCCGTTGCCCGGGTTTGGCCAGCAGGTGCAGATGGATAGGGCCCTGTAGAACAAAATATATGCACAACACCCAATTGTCATCTGGAACCGGATGGCTCAGTCCATGAAGCAATGAAACAACAAGAATTAGATGACACACTTGTGATTGAAAACAGGCTGCAGGGGAATATACTGATTTGTACTCACAATACCCAAGATGAGGACCGGATGGTGGATGTTCTTCTGGATTGCCAGAACAACAGGGCATGGAGACAGGGTTCTTGTGACTGGATCACACTGCAGTTGATAACAAAACAGATTCAGTCCGAGACAAGCTGGGGTTTGCTTCCAGCTTCAACACACAGCACACAGTACAGGGGATTTGAAATAGCGATTCCCCACAAGCACGATGCACATTCATATGTAAAAGGAAAGTACTATACCAGGCAGGCTGCTCCTCGATCCCGATCACACTTACTGCAAAATACCCGGGAGCACACACAGCAGCTTCGGTTCCTGACAGACCGAGCGCGATTCAACAATTTCTCCAGTCTTCTATAGGGTGAGTTTGGTTTCCACACTTCTGGTGCTTCTTTCTCCTCACAACTCGGATTCAGACCAAACTAGCACTCACAACGGCTGCAGACCAAACCTCAGGGCCTCACACGTGCTTCCCGCATGAAACTATACACCGCAGAAGCACAGAGCTCCTTTTCTCTTCACTGTCACAACTGATCTGCACTTTCCAGTAACAGAGCAGGGCATTTCCTTTAGCTCCACACCATTCTGTTGGCTGGTTCGGCTGTCACTCACAATAAGACTCCCTCTGTTGGTGAAAAAAGGTGCCAAGGTCAAAACTACATTTCCCAGAGTCACTGCCCATACAATCCCCTTGTGGCTGGCTCAACATTGAGAGTCCAAGTTCTGATTCGCCCATAGGCCCCATTTTAAGGTCTCCCTATCATCCTGATTGGTCCAAGTCAGCAATTCAGGACCAAAATGAAAGAGCTACACTGAAACAGTTCGTGCTGAAATGAAGACAGGTTAGACAAACTACATTTTCTCAGTCACTCTAAAGGATTTCTAGCAAACAGTTATATCTTTCAACAAGGCTTCCTCTGCACATGTAGCAATGGCAGAAACGGAGCAAATTAACAGCAGCCCGGGTGGGATTCGGGCATTAGAACACGCAGTCCCCCCCTTTTCAATTAATTATATCTATGAACAGGCAGCTCTCAAAGAGACGGTACCAGAGGCTCTAAAAGCACTCACACTTTAGCGGCTTAAATGCCGAACACCTCCAGACTTGAATCATTCAGGCAAGCTCCTGGAATACTTTTGGGAACCCCCATTTGTAGGGGGGATACATTTGTGTCATCTGCAAAGAGGCATACTTTTCCATCCAGTCCCTCTGCAATGTCACTTATAAAGACATTAAAAAGGACTGGCTCCAGTACTGAACCCTGTGGTTCCCCACTAGTGACCCCCCTTTCTTCAGAGTGGACTCTGTTTACAATTACCTTCTGTGTCCTGTTGTCCAGCCAATGTTTTACCCAGGCTACCACCCTGGGACCCACTCCCAGGCTGGTTAATTTGTTTATTAATCTTTTGTGTGGGACTGTGTCAAATGCCTTGCTAAAGTCTAGGTAGGCCATGTCCACAGCTCCTCCCTGGTCTACTACTTTGGTCACCCAGTCAAAGAAATCAATTAGATTCATTTGATTTACCTTCCTGCTGTAAACCCATGCTACCTTGGGTCCTGTGCCCCACTGGCCTCTAGGTACTCAATAATTCTTTCCTTCAGAAGTGATTCCATCACTTTCCCTACCACAGAGGTCAAACTGACAGGTCTGTAGTTTCCTGCCTCTGTCTTGCTCCCACTTTTGTGAAGGGGAATCACATCCACCTTCCTCCAATCCTCAGGTACCACACCATCCTCCCATGATTTGTTAAAAAGGGTAGTCAGTGGTGTCACTAGTTCTCCCCTTAATTCTTTTAGAATTCTGGGGTCAATCCCATCAGGCCACATTGCTTTGTCCACCTTCAGTTTTAGGATTTCTTTCAGAGCCCTTTCTTCTGTGAAAGGACTGGGATTGACCCCCCCATCCAGAGTTCTTCTGTTAATTGGAGTAGGTGCCTCCCCCTCCTCCTCTTTTGTGAAAACTGAGCAGAAGTATTCATTCGGTATCCCTGCTTTTCCACAGTCCCTCTCTGCCCACCCACTGTCCATTCTATTCAGCCTCATTATCCCTCCCTTTCTCTCTCTACGGTCCCTGACATACCTATAAAAGGTTTTATCCCCCTTCTTAACTAAGTTGGCTATCTTTTCCTCAGTTTGGGCCTTTGCTATTCTGACTTCCCTCCTTGCTTCCTTCTGCCTTAACTGGTACAGTTAACTATCCTGCTCCTTCTGTGTTTCCTTATACTTTCTAAATGCTAACTTTTTCTTCTTAACCTTCTTCGCCACCTCTTTTGAGAACCATAGTGGCTTTTTCTTTCATTTTGATTTGCTTATTTGCTTTACACAAAGGCATGTTGCCTCTGTGATGGCAGTTTTGATGTTTCCCCATTGTTGCTCCACCCCTCCTTCAAGCCTGTTTGCTAGTGCTTTTCTAAGGCACTCTCCCATCTTGCCAAAGTCAGCACTCCTGAAGTCCAGTACCTTCACTTTTGTATGCCTTGACTCTGTAGCTGAGTTTATCATGAACCACACTGTTTGTTTGTCACTTGTTCCCAGATGGCTACCCATTTCTAGATCTGACATCCTCTCACTGTCCCCATTTGAGAGTATGAGGTCTAAGATTGCTCCCTCATGAGTGGGTTCCAAAACTAGCTGCCTGAGGCATGCCCCCTGTAGGGCATTGAGAATGGCCCTGCTCTTGGATGTGACTGCAGCAAAGGTGCTCCAGTTAACATATGGCATATTCAGGTCCCCCATCAGCAGTATCTCCCCTTTCTCTGCCATCCTAAGGATTTCTTCTGTCATATTCTTGTCCATTCCCTCCCCCTGACATAGCGGTCTGTATACAACCCCTGTGCGGATTGTGGTGCCATTTCCAGTCTCAAAGGTGACCCACAGTGCCTCTTCTCCCCCCTGTGTACTCTTGTGTTCTGTTGCTTTTATCTCTTCCCTTACATAAAGAGCTACTCCTCCCCCTCTTCTCCCCTCCCTGTATCTCCTGTAGGTTGTGTACCCCAGTATGTTAACATCCCAGTCATGGTTCTCTGTGTACCATGTTTCTGTGACTGCTACGATATCCAGGCATCCCTCTTTCTTTAAGGCCACCAGTTCAGGGAGCTTGTTGCCAGACTACAGGCACTGGTACTCATTACACTCCATTTCTTTATGGCCTTACCCCTTTTTGCCCCATCCCTGTCCTTATTGCCTTTTTCATTTTCTCCATTTACCCCATACCCTTCTCCCTATTGATGTCTCTATCTTGGTGTTTACCTCACTTACTACCCTGTTTTTTTTTGGGGGGGCTAGGATTTCCCTGCTCCTTTCCAGTGCCTCCCCCCCTTGGCTAGTTTAAATGCTTGCCAATGAAGCATTTAAATCTATCACTTAGGATCCTGATTCCCCTCCTTGACAGATGAGACCATCACACCAGTATAATCCTGCATCACTCCAGATCCCCAAGGAAGCCAAACCCATGAGCTCTGCACCAATTTTTCAACCACTGATTGAATCCTATGGTGTGGAGCACCCTAGCCTCACCCATGCAATAGACAGGCAGCACCTCCGATAAGGTTGCCGTGAATGCAATTTGTCTAAGACCCCTCCCCAACTCCACAAACTCCACAAATTCTTCCTGCACGGCTCTGATCCCTTTCTCAGCCAGATCATTTGTTCCTAGGTGGACAATGACATCCAGCTCCCTCCCCCATGCAGCTGCTCTGGTGATCCTGAGGATTTGCTCCCTGTTCCTCCAAGCCATGGCACCAGGCAGGCACCTTACCTCCCTCTCCACTTCCTCCCCCAGTTCTACGCTCTTAACAATGGAGTCCCCCACTAGGAGTTATTTCCTTCCCTGTGGGGTCCCATGCCACCCTCCTGTGGGTCTTCTTCGTGGAGGTTCCCAGCATCCTCCTTGGTCTCCACTGTGGGTGTCTCCATAGAGGAACCACACTTTGCCAGAATGGCATATGAATTGTGGAGAGGTACAACTGGAGGTATGTGCCTCTGTTCCACCACCCTCACCCTCCCTGAGCCCACAGTGGTTCAACCACTCCTCTTTCTTGGCAACCTCTGAGGCAACAGCAGTGGCCCTGGTGGTCCCTTGGTGGGAGAGGAGGTCCCCCAACTCCTGGCCAACTCAGCCTGGAGATGAGCAACCTCCTCCCTAAACCCAGAGAGGTGCCAGCAGATGGGACAACACCTCTCATGGAAGACTGCTGCTCCACAGCCACTGCACTGCACCTCTCCCTTCATGTCTTATTTCTGGCCCCATAACTGTTGTTTTGAATACTTACTCTTTCCTCTCTGTGTTTATTTATTTATTTTATTTTTATTTTTATTTTTTTCTTCCTACTTACTTACTGCCAGGGCTCCGAGTTTTCCGCGATTCTGCGGGTGTGGCAAACCGTGGAAATATCAGTGGAATTTGCTGTTACCCACAGAATTCATGGCTGCCCACGGAACAATTATCCTTTGCCGACAGGGGTACCCAATCCCCCGTCGGCTTCACTGCCCCCCAAATGTCAGTATGCCATGCTGGGAGCCCACCCCAGTGTGGCAAAAGCTTCTGTTGCTGACAGGGGGTGCCCAATCCCCCATTGGCTTCACTACCCCCCCAAGCTGCCTGGTGCCATGCTGGGAGCCCATCCCAGCGTGGCAAAAGTTCCTCGTTGTGTCTAAAAGCAAAAAAAAAAAACCTGAAACAAAAAAAAACTTCTCTTGTTGATTCTTTTGCCCCCCTCCCCAACTCACACCCACCCTCTCATACCCACCTCCCCACACCCCCATCTCACCTCCACCTCAACCCATACTTACCTCTGGAGCCCAGCGCAATGATCTTTGGTGGACCGGGAACACGTCTGCACTCTTCAAAGCCGACCACGAACTGAAGAAATGCCGGTAAGCTGTATAATGGCATAAATAGATTTTTTTCCACTTTAGTGCTTATCTCAGCCATTTCTGGGAATTTTTTCACCAAATTTTCAACATGGGGTTTTAGGGACCCCCCCCCATCATGAACTGTGACACTGTCATTTCATTAATCAGTCCCGAATGGTGGTTCCACAGTCATGTGCATGGAACCACCTTTCTGGAATGATTAACAAAATGACAGTGTCACAGTTCATGAGGTAGGCTCCCAAAAACTCTATGCTGAAAATTTGGTGAAAATATTCCCCAAAATGACTGTTTTACGAGTGTGCATTGAGCAGTTCCTACACATGCTCATAACTTTGAGCATTTTTAATATTTTCACTCCAGATTTTCAGTAATGTCATTTTACCACACCTCCTTATGAACAGTACAACTGTCATTTTTTACATCTCACCTGAAATGTGTTTTTGCACATGTATCGCACAGTGGCACGGTCGGTGTGCGAAATCAATGTTCCGGACAGATTAATAAAATCACAGTGACACTGTTCATAAGCAGTGGTCTTAAACTGGCTATGTTGAAAATTTAGTGAAAACATTCCACAAAATGACTGTTTTGCGAGCGTGCATTGAGCAGTTCTTACGCATACTCGTAACTTCGAGCAGTTTTAATATTTTCACTCCAGATTTTCAGTATTGTCATTTTACCACACCGCCTTATGAACAGTGCTACTGTCATTTTTCTCATCTGACCCAAAATGTATTTTTGCACATGTAGCGCACAATGGCACAATTGGTGTGTGAAATCAATGTTCGGGACAGATTAAGAAAATCACAGTGATATGGTTCATGAGCAGAGGTCTTAAACTGGCTATGTTGAAAATTTGGTGACAAACACCCGTAAAATGACTATGTTACAAGCGTGCATTGTGTCAGATATGGCAAAAAAAAAAGGAAACGAAGGGTAAAAATGTGCCGAAGAAATTGGTGTTGAGTGCTGCAGAAGTTCTGCGGCAAATGAGAACCCTGCTGCAGAACTTTGCTCTGATGTGCCGCAGAAAAATAGGGGCCCTGCTTACTGCCTCTGTGCCCTAGAAGCTCCTGATCTTCTTGTTATGAGACAAGAAGTTCCTATATTTCTCAGTAGACTCCTTACTTGCTCAGAGTCAGACCTCCAGCAGCTGGGGGGGATGGAGAGTTACTCTTGCCCTTCTAGGATGGTGAGTCTTTGGTGGCTCTGTGATCACTCACTTCCTGCTCCCAAACAGGAAGTTCCTGTTGTCAGTCAAATCCTGTGCCTGTAAAAGTAGAGCTGACTTAGGGTGGAGGGGAGGGAAGGAGGGCAATATACTGTAGCCCCAGTAGAGAATAATAGTTATAACAGCAGCTCCTTCTTCTTGGTGTACTCTGCCTGTTCTCTGGCAGAAGCTATAAAGGGCATTTTTTAAATCTGGCTTTAACCTGGCTTCCTTCTAGCTAAGCTACTCCCCCTACTTTACAGATCTTTCTACACCTAGTTAATTGCACAGATAACAATTCCCTTCAGCCACCTGAAACAGATACCTAGATAACTGCACAGATAATAATTCACTTCAGCCAACTCAGACAAACATTTTTTGTTTTATTTTACCCTAAATTGAAGGTCCCAGTAGTAGAGTTCTAGTTCTTTAATCCCAGTACAAAAGTATAGTTATAACAGTAGCTCCTTCTGCTTGATGTTCTCTGCCTTGTTTGGTTACTGAAATATTGGCAAATCAGTGTTACAAGGGTTCCTTTTCAGCCCTATAGGGCTACTGTATAGCTGTGTTGTTTTCTGTAAGTGAGAGTGCAGGGCCTGGAGGGCCTGTGCTCCCACAGATGCATATCATTGTGCACAAATGGGCAGCTTGGTGGGTGCACAGGGACCAGAGGGCCCATGTTCCCACCAACACATAACACTTACCAATTACATTACACTTTCTCAAAAAATAAGGAAATTCATTGCAGAAAAACTTTGTTAATGTATCAGTTTTGGTTGAAGTGACAAAAATAGGGAAATGAGAAGTTAGGGTTGTGCCCCTAACCCCTTCACCCACCCCCCATCCTCCACACACCAACAGGCATTGGGGTGTGCCATGGTGGGTGTGCAGGGTCCAGAGGGCCCATGCTCCCACCAACACATAACACTTACCAATTACATTACACTTTCTCAAAAAATAAGGAAATTCATTACAGAAAAACTTTGTTAATGCATCAGTTTTGGCTGAAGTGACAAAAATAGGGAAATGAGATGTTAGGGTTGTGCCCCTAACCCCCTCACCCACCCCCCATCCTCCACACACCAACAGGCATTGGGGTGTGCTATGGGGTCATTAGGCCTTACTCCCACCCCATTCTCCTGTGCTGTACCATGTCAGCCTCTTTACACGTGGAATGGTGTGTGAGTTGGGCCTAATGACTGCATGGCACATCCTGATGCCTGTTGGTGTGTGGAGGATTGGGGGGTGGGGTGGCAGAGTAGTGGGGTTAGGGACTCAACCTTAACATCTCCTTTCTCTACTTTTGTCACTTCAACCCTAACAGATGCACTAATAAAGATTTTTGCAATGAATATATGTGTGTGTGTGTGTGTGTGTGTGTGTGTGTGCATGTGTGTGTGTTGCAAAGAACATCATTAGTTCATTAATGTTCCAGTTAGGGTCAAAATGACAAAAGTTGGGAAATTAGGCATTAGGATTTCCCTAACACCCCACCCTCCCAAACCTGCCAAGAGAGCAGGTTTGGGGTGTGCCTTGGGCTTCTCAAGCCCAACACTCACCCCATTTCACCTGTAAATAAGGTCAGATGTGTAGACTTTATCAGAATGGGATGAGCATTAGGTTTGAGAAGCCAAAGGAACACCCCACACCTGCACCCCTGCCTGGTTTGGGAGGGTGGGGTGTTAGGGAAACCCTAATACCTCATTTCACAACTTTTGCCATTTTGACCCTAGCTGGAACATTAACAAACTAATTATGTTCTTTGCACACACACACACACACACACACACACACACACATATATATGGAGCATAGACAAAGTTTTCTTCAATCTATTTCCTTACTTTTTGAGATAGTATAATAGTATCCTTATTTACTGTGAGAATGCAGGGTCATTCAGACCCTGCACACCCATCCCTCCGTAGATGTGTGTGTATATATATATAGCGTCAACATTTTTTCACAAAATCTTCAAAAGGCACATCGGGGACCCCGGCTGCATGTTTCCTGAAGATTTCAGACCGGTCGCGAAAACCGTGCGGCCTGTAGAGACAACAGTAAAATTCCAGAAAAGCGTAAACATGTACACAGATCATGCTTAATAACTCCACAGCTATATATGCGACCAGTATGAAACTTGGCAGATCCCAAGGTGTATGGGTTTTGATCGTGTATTCCAAATTTCAGGCAAATCTGTCAAACGGTTGCAAAGTTATTAAGGTGCAAAATTTTGGGTTTAACATGTAAATGGCTCCTCAACCCTAACTATAGTGGCACTACCGTGCCACTATAATATATATATTTATTATATATATTTATGTAGCAGTGGAAGCACAGAGCCCTCTGGGCCCTACACTTTCATTTATAGGACAACAATGACCAAATTGTCAGCATAGCCATCTTTTTACCCCATCTCTTGTTCGCAATACAGAAAATGCTCAAATCACTGCCAGAATGTAATTCCAAGCAACTTCAAAGCCTTGCTACAGATATGAAAGCAGAGATATGTAGCAACTTGCTGCAGATATGAAAACACATTTTGGGCAGGATTTGAAAAATGACAGCTGCAGCATACATGAGGTGGGGCAATAAGAAGGCTATGTTGAAAATCTGTGGTAAAAGTATTTAACATTTCTGAAGTTACGAGTGGGCATAGTGAAACTGCAACAAATGGTTATAACTGGCATTTTTTCATATTTTGACCCCAAATTTTCAACATGTATTCTTCTTAAGACCACACCTCATAAACCCCATAGGCGAAAATTTTCAAGTACATGTCAAAACGCCATTCTGTGCCACAGATGTGAAAATATGTTTTGGACAGGATGTGAAAATGACAGCTATACTGTTCATGAGGTGGTGTGAAAGAAAGGCTATGTTAAAAGTTTGAAGTCAAAATATTGAAAATTATAAAAGTTATGGGCATGCGTAGAAAAATATAAACAAGCGCACATAACTTCCCCATTGTTAGGAAATTTTTCACAAAATTTTCAACATGACCTTTTGGGGACCCCTCTTCATGAACACTGGTGGTGAAATTTCTTTATTTAGTCCCAAAAGGTGATTTCACGCAGCGACCGTGAAATCACCTTCCAGGTCTGAGTAACGAAATGAGAGTTGCAGTGTTCATGAGGTGGGGTCCCAAAAAGACCATGTTAAAAATCTGGTGAAGAAATTCCCCAAAAATGCTAAATTATGAACATAAATTCAAAACATTATTGAAATACACTATAAGGCACTTACCTTGATTCTTCAGTTCGCAGTTCGGCTTTGAAGATAGCAGATGTGTCCCAGTCCACAGAAGATGACAGCATTAGACCTCAGATAGTAAGTATAGGGTAAGGAGGGGTGGTGGGTGCTCTGTGGGAGGATCATGATGGGGTGGGGGATGGCAGGGATGATGAGAGACCGTTTTCTTTTTTCAGCTTAAAAAATAAAAAGACGTCAGGGGACTGTTTTCTTTTTACAGGATTTACATAACAAAATATTTCAGGACACTGGGGGTGGCCTCACCAGCATTCCATACTGCTGGGGGAGGACTCTATATGCCGACATGAGGATTGGGCCCAGAGATGTCAGCTAAGTTAGAAAACAAGGCGCTGCAGAGGGGAGGCGTCTAACACCCAGGGTGGGCATCCCAGTGTTGGATGATATCAATAAAATAAAGAAGGGATTAGGGATAGCAGTTGAAGGATTGGGGGTTCCACTAGACACCAGGAAAGAAATAGGAGGGTAAGGGTACCACTAACACCAACAAAATAACAAAAAAGTAAAAAATAGGGATTAGATAGCAGGGGATGTCAATAGACACCAGGGAAATTATTTATATTACAGAAACAATGATTGGAGGGTGGGGGTGCCACTAGACACCAGGGAAAAGTATGGGCAGGGTTATTGGAGGGTGGGCGGGCCAATAGAGACCAGGTAAAAATATTAGAGTACTAGAGAGAGCAGTGGAAAGGACAAGCAAGGATTCTCAAGTGATGAAAAAGGATCCTTTTTCGTGACTCGTGATATAGAAAAGCATTCTTTTTTGTATCACATGGTCATGAAAAGGATTCTTTACAATAAATAAAACACATTTCTGGGGTATATCAGTAACACTAAAGTGCATATTGCACCTAACAGGGTCCCGATCAACCAGTTAGGTGTGGTGGTCTCTCTCCAGGATGTAATTTTTTGTGATGTTTGAAAAAAAAATTAAAAAAAACTGAAACAAGATGGCGGCTCATGAAAAAGGATTTTTCTCTCACAAAAAAGGATTTTATTCTCATGAGAAAGGAATGGGTCTCGTGAGACAGAATCCTTTTCCATGAGTTCAAATCCTTTATTGAACTTTCGCCCTCTATCCTGAAAAGTGATTTTCCCTTTGAAAACAATGGGAAATTAAAAATTGAATAACTTTGCAACAGATTAATATATTTTCACAAAACAAAGCATGCTTGTTCTGTTTCCCAAGCTGTTTCTACAATAAAAAAATCACACAAAACTTCCACACTGTCTAGACACAAGGCAATGAGGAAAAAACTGCAAAAAGTGGTGACTTTATGACTTTTTGCACTGTCTGGATCTCAAAATCTGCACATCCAACTGGAATAAAACTTGCCACATCAAGAGTTCTACCCTCACAGGACAGTGCATACCAAATTTTGAGCAAATCCATTGATCAGTTAGTTGCAAAGTTATTAAAGGGAAAAATATGAAGTTTAACATTAAACATGCTACTCAACCCTAACTTGAGTAGGCTGTTTAATATTAAACTCCTAACCGTGCACTTTAATATGTTCTCCTCTGGCCAATGGATTTGCAATACATTTTGCATGCTCAGTCTTGGAGGCAAGGTCTCTTAACTTTCTAAATTTCATTCCAGCTGGATATACGGATTCCAAGATCCGGATAATGAGGTGAGTAGATATAATGAGGTTTTCTGCCTTTTTTTTTTGTCATCATCTAGCACCAAGACGGTTTGGAATTTTTAAAGTAGTACCAAGAGAGGCCTGGCACGCAAAGCAGTATGTTGAAAGATGACTCTGAAACATTTGTGGTAAATTTAAAAGGTGATTGCATTTGTTTTATTAGAACATTCAAACAACTCGGTGAGCAAGACATCCAAGCTCAGATGTCTTACTCACTGAGTTGTTTGGATGTTTTAATAAAACAAAAGCAATGCTGCTTTGAATTCATTTAAGGAGTCATCTTTCAACATACACGCTTTGCATACCAGGCCTTTCTTGATACTAGTTTAGACTTCTTTGTGGTTAGCCACCCTATTTCTGAGCCCCGCTTCATACCGCCGTGCACACCTCTGTTATTTTGGACTTGGTTTTGAAATTTTTGTTTGAAATTGTCAGGGTAGAAAGAGCTTGGGTCAGAGGGGTGCCATTTGCTGGTTTTGTGAAAAAAAAAACGTTACTCACCTGAAACAATAGTTCTAGGAGTGCTATATGATGTACATCCACACTTCTGGCAGTGTCCTTTCCCCTTTAAGGCTTGCCAGAAAGTCTTCAAGCTGGCTCCTCTCACCCACCAGGGTGGTAACTCCCTCTGCACCACCCAATGATGTCAGATCTTGCCTGCTGGAAGCAAGAACAGTGTGCCACTTGCCAGGGGAGGTTGGGTGGGTCAGTGTGGATGTACATCATATACCACTCCTAGAAAGTCCAATTACATAAAAACTAAATGTAACACTAGAACTTTGAGGAGTGTCTCTTGCAGTAGGTAATATTTTTGGGCATACAGCAGAGGCCTTTGTGGAAAATCAAGTAAGGTTCTTTACACATGAGTGCATGAAGCTCAGAAATAGGTCAAGTGGAAGCAACAGCCACCAGAAATTGGGTTTCCCATGAAAGAAAATGGAGTTCACAAGTGGCCACTGGCTCAAAAGGCTCAAGGGTACATTTTTCTATCATGAAATTGAGATCCCATGGAAGAGTGGGTCTTCTAATAGGAGGTTTAATATGTAACACTCCTCTCAAAAACATCTTAGCTAGATGATGTTGGTACAGTAACCTGCCATCCAGAGGCTCATGGAAAGTGGAGATGGTGGCCAAGTGGACTTTGATGGAAGAGTAACTTAAACCAGACTCAGATAGTGAGGCCAGGTTGTCCAAAACCTTTGTCAGTGGACAAGAGTAAGGATCCAAACATCGAAGGCTGACCATGTGGAATTGTATGTTGCTCTTGTGGCTGGCTTGCAGGAGGCCAAGAGTATATTGGCAACAGGAGAGGACACTTGTAATCTAGTTATGAAAGTGTCCTAAGAAGTCAAGCATGAAGGTGCAGAGCCTTCAGGTTGGGGTGAAGGAGAGACCCATGACATTGAGTCAAGAGGTCTGGTCTGATTGGCAACGAGTTGGGGTCCTGTACTGACAATTGTAGGAGTAGGGGAAACCACATCTGTCTAGGCCACAGTTGGGCTATGATAATCATTGTGGCTGGCTCTAACTGTAGTTTCAGTACAGTCCATTGCAGAAGAGAGACGGGGTGGAAACATGTAAGAGGAGACCTGTCCAGGGTTGGGACAGGGCATCTATAGCTCGACCCTTTCTGTTCATAATAATGGAAAAATACATGGGAAGACAGTAATTCTCTGGGGAGGCAAACAGATCCATCTGTGGAGTGCCCCATAAGTTGAATATTTCTTCGAGCACTTGCTCTTGAAGTGGCCATTCGTGAGTTGTGGACTGGTGACTCAGCCGGTCGGCTAACTGGTTGCAATATTCCAGTAGGTGGACAGCTGTTAGCATCAGTTGTTGCTGTATGATGTCTTGCCAAACTGTAAGGGTCTCTCTGTATAGGGTGCAAGACTTCGTACCCCCTTACTTGTTGAGGTAGAACACTACTGCAGTGTTGTCCGATTGGATCAGTAATGATCCTGGCTCGAGGTACGGCCAGAATGCCTGGAGGGCTAGACAGACCGCTCTCATCTCTAAGAGTTTGATATGAGATAGATGGGGAGAAGTGGGCTATTGGCCTTGGATCTGGTATGGACCGAAGTGTGCTCCCCAGCCCTGTAGGGAAGCATCCATGGTCAACGTCTGCATGGGAAGGGGGCACTGGAAAGGCATTCCTTGATTCAGGTTGATTCTGATTGTCCACCACATAAGGGTAGACCTCAGAGAGGGAGTGACCCTGATTTTGTCTTTGAACTGTCCTGTCTTTTGGGACCATTGGTTCTGGAGGATCCATTGGACAGGTCTCATGTGGAGATGAGTGAATGCCACCATATGGATGGCAGTGGACATGTGACCCAGAAGGTGCCACATTTGTCTGAGTGTGACCATTTTCTGAGTCTGTATATGTAATGCCAGAGCTATAAGTGTGTCCTGCTGGGCAGGCTGGAGGTAAGCCCTAGCTGTGACTGTATCTAGAACAGCTCCAATGTATTGGAAAGACTGTGTCGGATTTGGACTGGACTTTGTCCAATTGACAGTGATTCCCAGATCTGTAAACAGATTCAAGGTAGCATCTAGAGAGGCAAGCAGAGCTACTCTGGAGTTTGCTTTTATTAGCCAATCGTCTAGATATGTAAAGATAAAGTGCCCTTCTCTTCATAAGGCTGCTGTTACTACTGCTAGGCACTTGGTGAACACTCTGGGGACTGATGAGAGGCTGAAAGGGAGTGTTCAAAACTGGTAATTTTGACCCAGTAGGCAGAAGGGCAAACTTTGTGATGGGCAGGGTGGATGGGAATATGAAGGTAAGCATCCTTCATGTCTAAGGCTCAAAGCCAATCGCCCTGTTTCAGGATCGGCATGATAGCAGGTAGAGTGATCATGTGGAAACATTTGTACTGAATGTAAAGATTCAGTTGTCTGAGATCCAGTATTGGTCTGAGGTCTCCCCTTCATTTGAGTACCAGAAAGAAGTGGGAGTAAATTCCCATTTGAGGTTCCAGAAGGGGCACCGGTACAATGGTCTGTTTTGTCAAAAGGGCCGTCACTTCCTCCTGTAAGATGAATATATGATCTGGAGGATAATGAATCTTCCATAGACAGCAAGGGTGAGGGGGTGGAGAGAAATTCCAGAGCATGATCCTTCAGTATAATCTGAAGTACCCAATTGTCAGAACTGATCATTCACCAGGACTCCAGATGGAGGGCAAAACTACCCCCCACAACCTCCGAGGTCTGGTAAAGGAGGAGGGGGAAGCCCTAGTGAGTCACTGGGAGGTGGGCTGTGCAGCTCCACCTGAAGGGTGGGAGTGGGCACCCTGTGTGATAGAGGTGTTGCCTCTGGTGGATTGAGCACAACCTCTGAAGATGCCTTTATTATTATTACCTCTGTATCTTCCACCGATACCAGTGGCTGATAGGTGGGCTGAGGTATCTTCGGCATTATATGCCAACCTGAGAAGGTGACAGGAAACAGAACTACTAGTTGTTACTGTAGCCAATAATTTATCCCTGTCTTGCAAGGGAGAGAGTTTATTGATAACCTCAATGGCAGTGGACCCCAGGGTATGCTGATATTTAATCATATGACCCATATAGTTCAAGATTCAGATATTCATAGCACCTGAGGAAAAGACTTTTTTCCCCAGATAGTCAATTCTTCAGGATTCCTTATCAGGGTGTAAGAAGCTTATGTGCTTGGATTTTTTGGTATGGTCATGTACAGCAGTAATGACCACAGAATCTGCCTCTGGAATACTAGATGGAAAGGGGTGGTCCAGAGGAGCCGGATATAGATGGTCCACTTTGCAGGGAACAGCTGTGATAGCTGAAGGCTGATGCCAAGCGGCCAGCATGGCAATCTGGTAGGTTGGTATTAGTGGGGGAACCATTAAGACAGGCTCCTCAGCTAATTCAAGATATTCTGCCATATCCTTACATTGTTTGTCATATTCAGTAGTGCAGAATCCCATGATTTTTTGGATTTGTGCCATCATGTCACTAAAGGTCGGGTCGTCTGGGGGAGAGGCTGCCGAAGGCAGAGGCAGATCCTCATCCAGAAAAGAGATTTCTTAATAGGGGGATTCAGGATTAGGAAAATCCAAATTTTGAAATTTCTTATCATCAAGATTACCAGTGAAATCTGACAAATAATCATCTGTGAATGGAGGAGACCAGGGTAGCATGACATCCCTGTCACTGTGAAAGCTTTTAGGTGGAGGAGGGAGAGGAGATCAGATAGGATCACCCGGCTCTTCAGAGGGCTGAGAATGCTGCATGGCATGCAAGACCTGTCAGATTACATTGGTGAGGTCCCTTTCCTGGGAAGGAGGTTGAGTGAGAAGGGGGGCATGTTGGGAGACAAGGGGGGAGATGGAAGGAATGGGACACATACTATAAACAGGTCTCGCCTCTGGGTGGTAAAGACCAGGGTCCCGATCTCAGTCTGCCTGACCCCTATAAGAATGCACCTGCATAGGCAGATGGGCAGTCAATAAGGCATAAGCCATAGGTTTCCCCTGAGGAATGTGGGGTCTCATTGATGGGCCCACTGGGGAAAAAGAGTTAATTTCACTTAGGTTGTCAGATGCTGTCAACGGGGGAGGAGCCCCCATTGATGGAGCAGCAGTATATTTAACAGCATGTAAAGTGCTGGAAAGCATCATCGATGAGAGGGTATGAGCCTCTGTTGATGGAGCAGGTATTATTTTAACTGCATTTAAAGCACTGGAAAGCACTGTCGAGAGAGTATGAACCCCCGTCCATGAAGTAGTGTTTAAAGGACGCCCCATTGATGGAGGGACACCAGAAACAGTGGCCATCGACGGACGTCAAGGCAGGGAGTGTGAGGAGGGTGTCTTCTTCTCCTTTTTCTGCCTGGATTGAGAATCAGTGGAGGGGGAGCCCTTGGTATGAGCCCCCTGGTTCTCAAAGAGAGACATTTTCTGCTCCATCAAAAATCGTTGAATTTCAAGCAACCATCATTGACGAGTTGCCTGATTAAAGTCCTGACATAAGTTGCAGGAATTGGTGTTATGTGTGGGTCTGACACTTTACACAAAGTGTGTGATTATCAAAGTGGTATATCTTCCTACTGCAATGGTGGGACCAAAATAAAGTTAGTTTAGTTGAAGAATCAGTAGACATTCATCTTAGTTTCAAATTTCTCACCGATGACAGCTACACAAAAGTTGCACTAGCTGCTGCGCGAGCTGAAGATGGTGGGAAAATGAACTGAGGATACCAGGGACCACCCACACTTATATAGGAAACAGGAAGCTGATGTCATGTGTGGGTGGTCCATGGTGAAAAACTGCTAGAAGAGCTGCTGTGCACCATAGCGACCTCTGCTGGATATTCAAAAGTATTACCTACTGCAAGAGACCACTCCGTGGAAGATCTACTGTTACAGGTAAGTAACCTGTTTTTCTAGGGATGTGGATATGATGTACTATCCACACTTCTGTCAGTCTCCTAGTCATTCTCTGGGAGGAGAGGGCAAGGTGTGCCCCCCCCATTTAGGGAACAGAGATTCTAGAACTGAAGTCTCAAAACCAGCATCCCGGCATGACTTAAGGTTGATATGGTAGTGAGAAATGAAGGTGTGTGCTCACTTCCAGGTAGCAGCCCTGCAGATTTCCTGGATGGGGACATCCCTGGAAGCAACCACTGAGGCAGCAGTATAATGGGTGAAATGAGCCCTTAGCCCGACAGGAGGCTCCCTGCCAGCCAACCTATTGCAGAAGTTGATGCAGGATACAATCCACTCGCCAGTTGTTCACTTAGCTGCCAGTCTGCCAGGTACAGTTTCAGCGTAGTTTGCAAATAGCCAGGGAACCTCTCCCTGAACTACAGCCTTACACTCCTTGTAGAAGGCTAGCACTCACCGCAGGTCCAACGTATGGAGCTTGTGTGTGGCCTCTAAGGTGTGGTTGGTGAAGTACACTGGGAGATTAATCACCTGATTAAGGTGGAAATCTGACACAACCTTCAGGAGTAATTTCGGGTTGGGGTGAAGGATAACCTTGTCCCTGTGGAAGACCAGGTAAGGAGACTCCACCGAGAGCACCTGGAGCTCTCTGAGCCTTCTGGCAGACATAATAGCCACCAGAAAAGTGGTCTTCCATGACAATTGAGAGATACTACACCTGTGCATCAATTTGAATGGCTTGCCCATGACCTTTGCCAATACCAGCAACAAATCCCAGGGAGGTGGTGGTTCACGCACCGGAAGGGAAATGTTGTCAAGGCCTTTACAAAATCATCAGACCACCTTCTCCTGAGCCACTGACTGCATACCGGCCCATGCCCAATAAGCAGAAATGGCTGCCAGGTGCACATTAAGGGTGTCAACCAATGGCCCGACTGAGAGAAGGGCCAAAGATAGTTGAGAATGCTAGCCACCAGGCAAGATAAAGGGTCCAACCCCTTGCCCTGGCACCAAAGGGAGAACCTCTTCCATTTGAAGGCATAGCATTTTCTAGTCTACTCCTTCTGAGAAGCCTCAACCACAGTGAGAACACTGTCAGAGATACCCAAGGCATGGAACTCTAGCCACTCAGGAACCCAGTTGTCAGGTGCAGGGATTGAAGGTCTGGTGGAGTACCTTCCCCTAATTGAAAGAGAGCAGGTCCAGGCATAAAGGGAGATACTTTGGGAGCCTGCTGCTGAGGCTGACGAGATTGGGGTACCAAACCTGGTGGGTCCAGTCCAGAGTCACCAAGATTATCTGTGCCTTGACCCTCCTGGCCTTGAACAACACTTTGTGGATCAAGGGAAACAGAGGGACAGCATAGAGAGAGAGACCAGGGGTCCAGGACCTAGAGAAGGCACCCCTCTGCAGTGTTTCCTGCTGAGGGGGCAGGCACAGTACAGCTTCAGCTTTGTGTTCTCCTTGGAGGTGAACAGATCTACCATAGGGGTGCCCCAGTGGGAGAACAAGCTGTGTACTACCTCCAGATGGAGTGACCACTCATAAGGCGCCTCATCCACATGGCTGAGGGCATCTGCCAGCTGGTTGGATGCACCAACCACATGGATGGCCATAAGATCAGTGTCCAGGCTGAGCACAAGGGTCCAGATGCAGACAGCTTCCCTGCACAGAAGAAGAGAGTGCATCCCACCCTGTTTGTTGAGGTAATAAATGGTTGTGGTGTTGTCTGTGTGGACCTGAATGACCTGACCCCAAATGTGTGAATAGAGGCTGTCAGTGCCAGCCAAACTTCCAGGAGCTCCAGCAGGTTGATATGGCATCAGGACTCCTTGGGGGTCCAGAGCCCATGGACTCTGTGGTCCCCCAGGTGGGAACCCCAGCCCATCAGGGAGGCATCGGTCATCAGGATGACCACTGGCTCTGGGTGGACAAATGGGATCCCTTCCTGCAGATGTTCCTGGACTAACCCGCAACTGAAGGGTGTCCCACATCAGCTGGGTCACAGTGACTGGCTGGTTGAAGTGGTCCTTGCCCAAGACCATTGGTGGGAAAGCTCCCATTGCAGAGAGTGCATTCTCCACTGGGCCCAATGGACCACACTGGTACATGCTGCCATGTATTCCAGGAAGTGCAGAAAGTCCCAAGCAGGGCACAACTGCCCAACCCAAAATGATCGGGCAAAGGAGGGAATAACCTCCGCTCAGTTCACCGGACACTGAGCCCTGGCTCTGCAAAAGCCAAGTTCTGACTCTATTAAATGAATCACCTGTAAGGGCATGAGTTCTGACTTGGCCTTGTTGACCAGGAGGCCAAGGGACATGCAGGTCTGGAGGGCCAGATCCCTGGACCACTCCACCTCCTCCCTGGAGGGATCCGCTATTAGCCAGTCATCCAGATAGAGGTATACCCGAACCCCTCAGTGCCTCAGGTAATCTGCCACCACTGAAATGCATTTATTGAAGACCCTGGGAGCTGAGGAGAGGCCAGTGGGCAAGGCCTGGAACCTGTAGAGCATCCCCTCCATACAGAACCAGAGGAACCGGCTGTGGGATGGACAAATTGGAAGGTAGAAAAACACGTCCTGAAGATCCAAAGAGCAAAACCACATGTTCTGCTCCAGAGATGGTATGTTATGAGACAAAGTGACCATCCTGAAAGTGTACAATCAAAGAAATGCGTTCAGCTCATGCAGATCTAAGATGGGGTGCCAGTCACCCATCCATTTTGGCACCAGGAAGTACATTGAGACAAACCCTGGGTGTACTAGAGTATATGAGACAGGAGCCATGATGTCCTTCTGGAGGAGCCAGGCAATGTCTTCCCAAAGTTCTGACATAATGTCAGCTTACACCATGTCGTCCCTTGAGACATGGGCTCGACATGGCAGGTAAGCCTCATATTCCAGAGGCAGAAGCTGATAAACCACCTTGAGGACCCACCTGTCCATAGTAACAGTGCCAAATTGGCAGAAAGGAAGTGGTGGAGCCATGCCCCCATGGGAGGACCCAGGGGAGTCAGGGTGGTCATGGGGAAGGCACCCCCCACCACGTCACTGAGCAGGCTTGGAGGCAGAGGAGGGACCAGTTGAAGAACAAGTGGGACCTTGACCTCCTGGCTTTTGGACAACTGAAGCAACAGACTTTAACTGGGAATGCCAAATCTGGTCCTGTTGCCCAGCTAGAGGCTGGGATGACTTGGCTGCAGGGATTTCTTATTTTGAGCCTTAGTACCCTTGGGATCCCTCTGTGCAGAGGTCACTGAGTCCAAGGTGGCATTGGACTTCTTGATACAAGTGAGGTGCCCTTCAATCCCCAGCCCAAACAAGTCAGTGCCCAAGAAGGGGCAATCCACCAACTTGTGCTGAGTATCCACCGTACAGGTCAAGATCCTCAGCCAAGTCCTGGGGTGCATGGCAACCATGGCTGCCATGGACCAAGTGCAAGAGTTGCCAATGTCCATGGCTGCTTGGAGCTGCTGCTTAGCCACAGCTTGACCCTGATCCTGGGCCTGCTTAACCATAGTCTGAAAGTAGGCTGGGAGCTGGGGAAGCACCTCATTGA
The DNA here is from genome assembly GCA_016271365.2 of Neoceratodus forsteri. Taxonomy (NCBI): domain Eukaryota; kingdom Metazoa; phylum Chordata; order Ceratodontiformes; family Ceratodontidae; genus Neoceratodus; species Neoceratodus forsteri. The sequence continues at coordinate 500,373,905 of CM057456.1, forward strand.
GTGTGCCTGAAAGGGCATGAGTGAAGTGGGCTGTCAAAAGGGCTGCACACACCTGCTGAAGGCCAAGAGAGGAAGCAGCATAGAACTTTCTGGCCATGTGATCTAATTTCTTGGATTCCTTGTAGGGAGGCTTATCCACATCCCTGACATTGCTGGTACACCAGAAGACAGAATCAGCCACCAGACTCTCAGCCAAGGGGTGTTTGATGAGTCCCAAAAGGGAACAGGTAGGGACCATGTACTTGCAGGCCATCCAGGCTGAAGGCACAGGACAAGAGGCTGAGTGCTGTCAAAGCTCCAGAGTGGGGCCAAGAATGGTCTCAGTGACCAGGAAGGCTTCCCCAAGGAGTCTCCCTGGTCAAGAATCTTGGTAAGCAGGTTCTTAGGCCATTTCTGGATGGGATCCATTGGAAGACCCATCGATTCCAAGATATGTCAGAGACGGCCCGAGAAAGAGGTGGGACGATGCTCCGACGACAAATCCTCTGTGATTCAGCATCCAATGGACTGGAATGCAGGGAGGAGCCCTCAGACTCTGAGTAGAGATGCAGCAAAGTTTTCCTCCACAAGTGAATATGCAATGAAGTCATCAAATTCACCTCTGTGGAGGAGAATGTTGCATAATTTTTCAAAATTACCCGGAATTCACCATTTGTGACTTCACCTTACTTTTAGGGATTTTTAAGTGCAAATTGCACTTAAGAACCCAAAGCAAGTAGAGGTTACAAATGGGGAATCACCCAACACCACCCCCAATCTATCCCTGGTGTCTAGTGATCCCACCCCCTCCCCAGCTGAGTGCTAGCTCTAATTTAAATAAAGATATATATGTTTATAAAAGTAAGTAAAATCCCTGGTGCCTAGTGCTCCCCCACCAATCCCTGGCCCCAGTTTTTAGAAATATATATTTATTAGTAAAATCCCTGGTGTCTAGTGGTCCCCCCGCCGATTGCCAGCATCAGTTAAAAAAATACACACACATATATATATATATATATATATATATATATATATATATATATATATATATATATATATATATATATATATATATATATATATATATATATATATATATATATGCAATTATGAATAAAATCTCTGGTGTCTAGTGGATCCCCACCCAGTCAGGAGAGCCCTCCTTCAAATTCAAGTCCCACCTCTCCCCCCCACCCAGGCCCCAAGCAGGTGGCCAGCACAGCCCTTTACTCTCCACCATGGCTGGTCACCAACCGACCTGGTTGATGAATGATCGATGCTTATACAACACATGCTCATTCATTCAGAAAAAATCAGCTCATTCATTGGGCTTTCTTTGAGAGTGCAAACAGAGCAGAGGGCTGTTCCACTGCTGGAAAGGGGGGGTCAGGATGGAGGGAATGGTGACATGGACCCCACATCATGGACCCCATTCCCCCCCATCCAGACCACCCCACAAGACCAGAACAGCCCTCGGCTCTTGTCTGCACCCCCAAAGAAAGTTCAATGAATAAGCTGGATAGTGGCCACATGGTGAATGAATGACAGACTGCTCGTACATGCGCAAATTCATTCCAGCAGGGTCAGTCAGGTGGCCAACCATGGTGGAGAGTGGAGAGCTGTGCTATTGTCTGCTTGGGGTCTTGGTGGTGGGTGAGGGGTGGTGATTGAATTTGAAGAAGGGGCACTCCTTGACTCAGTGGGTAGTGGGGGGGTTCACTAGACACCAAGTATTTTATTAATAATTACATACTGATGCCAGCGATCAGCGGAGTGGGGAGGACCATTGGACACCGGGGATTTTACTAATAAATATTAGGGCTGAGCAGACTGTTTCATGGGAGATCCAGAGCCCCAGATCAAACTCGCAATCCACGGACCCAGGTAAATACGGACTTCACTGTAGAAGATGCCATTTCAGCGATTTTGTTGTCTATTGCCATGCAGATACCATTGGCATGTACAGGCAGCCGGCGGCATCCAATCAGGCAACAGAAGGTCACATGATGCACTCACAGTATATAATCATGCTGAACATGTAATGCAGCCCCAGATGAGTGAGGAGCAGGAGCTGTGCTCAGCACAGCCAGGCAGTCAGCAGAGAGAGTTGCCAAACAAAAGCACCCAAACCCCCCACAATGCCAGAAATATATGAGCTGGAGGGGAGAGAACAGAAGAAATTAGGGAGAGTGAGAGAAAGGAGGGGTAAAGGAACCGATCATCAGGGGTGGATGAAGGTGGGTTGGGGAGTCGGGACTGCAGAGATAGTGGTGGCCTGGGTGGCTTCCAGGGGGGATGTAAACTAAGGCAGTGTGGCAGTACTGAGTGACTGTATGCATGAGCAAGGGCAGGCTGGCAAAATCTTTGACTTGTGCCATTCCAGATCCAGAGACGAGAGGGAGAGACTACTGGGAGCCCAAGAGAGATTTTACAGTTACAGAAAATCCCGAATGAAAGTTTTTTTCTTTTCTTGGCATCATACAGTGTAGCAGTATGTACATGAGAAAGGGCAGGCTGGCAAAATCTTTGACTTGTGCCATTCCAGATCCAGAGGAGAGAGTGAGAGACTACTGGGAGCCAAAGAGAGATTTTACAGTTACAGAAAATCCCAAATGAAAATTGTTTTTTTCTTTTCTTGACCTCATTTAGTGCAGCTGTGTACATGAGAAAGGACAGGCAGGCAAAATCCTTGACTTGTGGCATTCCAGATCCAGAGGAGAGAGGGAGAGACTAGTGGGGGCCCAAGAGAAATTTTATAGTTACAGAATATCCCAAATGAAAGTTTTTTTGTCTTTTCTTGACTTCAAACAGTGTAGCTGATTGTGTATATCAGAAAGGGCAGGCTGGCAAAATATTTGACTTGTACCATTCCTGATCCAGAGGAAACAGGGAGAGACTACTGGGGGTCCAAGAGAAATTTTACAGTTACATAAAATCCCACTTTTTTCCCTGGCTTCAGTGTGACTGTGTGTACAGGGCAAGGGCAGAAGTTTGGCACAATAAATCTTTGACTTGTGCCATCCAATCGTGAATCACAATCACTTGTTAACATTCATTCACAATCTCATCCAGAGAGGAGAGAGAGAGACTGCAGGGGGCTGACGATAAGTATTACAGTCCCAGAAATCCCCAATATGTTTTTTTCTTACTTCAGTGTGGCTGTGTGTACAGGGAAAGGGCAGCAGGGTGGCAAAATAAATCTTTGACTTTTGCCATCCACAGTGAAAAAAGAGAGAGCGAGCAAGGGGGCCCATGAGAAATGTAACAGTCCCAGAAATCCCCCCCACAATTTTTTTTCTTGACTTCGGTGTAGCTGTGTGTAAAGGGCAAGGGCAGCAGTATGTCAAAATAAATTGATGACTTGTGACATCCAGAAGGGAGAGAGAGGCAGAGACAGACTGCAGGGGGGGCCATGATAAATGTAACAGTCCCAGAAATCCCAAATAAAATTTCATTTCCTGGCTTCAGTGTAGTTGTGTGTACAGGGCAAGAGCAACATGGTGGCAAAACAGATCTTTGGCTTGTGATGTCCAGAAGGGAAGGGAGAGAGACAGAGAGACTACACTTGGACCCACCATAAATGTAACAGTCCCAGAAATCTCAAATATTTTTTTCCCCTTGCTTCCACATGGCTGTGTGTACAGGGCAAGGGCAGCATGGTGGAAAAGTAAATCTTTTACTTGTGACACTTAAAAGTTGCTGAATTTGGTCACTTAATAATAACTAACTGTATTGAAGGAGTCAGTCTGGTAATCTTGGAAGGCAGTGGTGGTGGACTGCTGTGCTGTCAGAGTGCTGTGTACAGTCATGAGTCATGACAGTAAATTTGTCCCTGGCCTCTGGGTGGGAGTAGTCAGAAGCACATCACGTTAAGTAGAGGGATCTTGATGGTGAGAGGTTCATTCTGTGCATGTCGGAATGATTAGCCGCACCTAGTCGATCACTCGCGGAGGAGAAGAGGTCCACCCATGTTGGCTAAAGCAAGAATCACCCCCTTCAGTAGCGCGGTGTTGAAAATGTTCGGTAAAAGGGGGACTAGTTTGAGTCCGCACTGATGTGCTGTTGTTTTATTCAGGTTTTGGCCTTTCTCTTTAGAGCTCCACATTGTCACCCTTTGATTTTTCTTTTCTTCTCCCAGGAAAAATGCTGTATCAAAGTATATGTTGGTGTCTATGTTTTCCATCAGGAGTAAGCTAGGATTTTTGTTCTGGGGTGTTCAGTGCAGTTTTTCCTTTTTCTCCCGGGAAACATTATTTTAAATAAATCTCTGACGTCTGCTGGAGAAAGAGGAGAGAGAGTTGAATAAAGCTAGAGCAAAATATTATTACTATGTGGAATTACCAAGTAAGGTTTTAGCTTACCAGATTCAAGCAGATAGGAATAAAAATATAATTCAGAGTATATCTAGGGAAGATGGAACACTCACACGAGAAACAACAGAGATATTAAAAGTATTTTCTGAGTATTATGAGAAATTATATACACCAGAAACATTATCAGATATGGGTGAAATTCAAGATTATATACAGGTTTTGCAGCTTCAGAAAGTTGCAGAATCAGATTTAGATGACTTAAGTAAGGAATTTACACTTGGAGAAATAACAGATGTAATAAGAAATCACCCAAATAACAAAACCCCAGGTCCAGATGGTTTAATATTTGAAGTATATAAAAATCAGCCAGAGGTTTGGGTACCACAGTTGGTGACACTCTTTAATCGTTTTTTATCATGAGGCGTTGCCTGATTCTTTCAATGAGGCACAAATAGTTTTGTTATTCAAAAAGGATAAACTGGAAAATATATGTGGTTGTTATAGACCTATTTCTTTACTGAATAGTGATTACAAAATATTTGCTAAAGCTTTGGCAGAAAGATTATCTAAAGTGGTCCCAAAGCTGGTACACCAAGACCAGGTTGGTTTTGTTTTGGGGAGACGACTTCAGCATAATGCAAGGAAGGTAATTAATGTTACTGAGGCTTTTAGGGGAATGGACACTGCACACCTTTCATTAGATGCTGAAAAGGCATTTGATAGGGTGCAGTGGCCCTTCCTGGTGGAAGTATTGAATGGATATGGGATAAAGAGTAATTTCCAAACATGGGTTAAAGTTATGCATAGTAGACCACGGGCTAGGGTAAGGGTGAATAATGCTCTTTCTTCATATTTTCAGCTGGCTAGAGGGACAAGGTAGGGTTGTCCTCGCTCCCCTTTTTTGTTAGCACTTTTTTTAGAACCCTTGATGATTAATTTAAGATTACATATTTGGCAGTGGAAACAGATAGGATCCTCCAATGAAATTATGATCCCCTTATAAACAAAATAGGGTCAGATTTGAGAAAGTGGCAATCTTTACCTTTGGTGTTAATAGGTAGAATTAGTATATTAAAAATGAATGTTTTCCCCAAACTCCTTTTTCTGTTCCAGTCTATTCCTTTAAGTCTGTCAAGGAAATTCTTTCAGAATTTAGAACATATGGTAAGGAAATGTATTTGACAGGAGAAACCTCCAAGAATACCATTAAAAAAGTTGTATCAAAATAAGTCTGAAGCAGGCTTAGCATGTCCAGACTTTAAACAATATTATTTAGCTGCACAGCTTGAAACAATTTATTACTGGATTTATGATTCTCAGAATTATTCACTGGCAGGGATGGGTTTGGAAGTGGAAATGGTAGCTGGGTTGGATTTGAAAAGTGTTTTGGTATCTACAAAAATGGACATGTCCACAACTAAAACAACAATAAAAGCATGGGAATTAGCATCAAAAATTTATGAAAAAGGAGAAAGAGATTTCAGGGTTAGTACCCATACTTAATAAAAAAGATTTCAAACCAGTCCAGATAGAGACAATGTTTAAAGATTGGTATTTTCAAAAAAATATCAAGAAAATAAGATATCTTTATATTAAGAATGATATTATGTCCTTTACTCAGTTCCAAAATAAATATGATATAGGAAGTAACTAATTTTGGCAGTATAATCAAGTTAAGAACTTTGTTTTTAGAAAGAATGGTAATTCTTTTGTTCTCCGAGATGACCGCCTTGAGAGGGTCTTTTTGGAAATGGACTCAAATAAACATTTGATCTCCAAGATATATCAGGCTCTTTTACAGAAGATCCCTAATCAGACAGATACAACTAAACAGGCATGGGAGAAAGATTTGAATTTGGAGATCTCAGAGATGGAATGGGTAGAATATAACAATATAGAAAATATTCGGATTCGAAATAACAGGCTTTTGCAAATTTATTTTAACATAGTTCATAGAACTTACCTTACACCCACTAGATTACATAAGATAGATAATGCTATTTCACAATTCTGTCAAAAATATTAGAAAGAAAGGGGTTTGCTATCCCATATGTTGTATATATGTGAGAAAATTATACCATTTTGGAAATATATATGTTTTTTATTGGGGAGACCATTGGGTTTGTTGTTGTTCCCCTTTGATCCTGGAATTGCAATATTTGGCTATAAAATTGATTTGAGCCAGATTAGGGATCCACGGGGAACTCAAAAAAAACTTCGGAATATTGGTATATTAATAGCTGGCAAGGTAATACTTCAGAATTGGAAACAGGTGGAAGCTCCTTCTAAGAAAGAATGGAGGGACAAAATGCTGGAGTTTGTCAGATTAGACTGTGCTGTGTGTATATCTGTAAAGGAGATAGAGATACACAATTTAATTTGGTCTCCCTTTAAGCAACATTTGGTTAATTTGACATAAAATTAAAATTTGGTTTGAAAAATGGTATGATGGTGATGTTGCATGAAGTCTTCATGAAAATCTTAATAAGATTGAAGCACCCACGCTCTGAATCATACCATGGGGAAAAAAAATAGAAGAATAGGAAAAAAGAAAACAAAAAGAGGGATCTTTTGTTACAGGTTAGAATACTAACAAAAAATGGATCAAAGTGTTGATGAGGTGCATTTTGTTTCTCAGGTAGGCAGTGGCACTGCAAAAGATAGCAATCAGCCTGAAAAGGGAAAACAAAATCAAACCCAAAAAGTGTTTTTTTCACGTCTAAGGTTTCGTCTTCCAAGTGGATGCTTGAATCCAAAAAAGGTGAATGTCTCGGATCATCATCAGTCCCAAGTAAAAAAAAAAAAAAGTTATGTAGTTAAAAAAACTAAAGGTGTGGTGGAAACCACCTGCAGAGGCATCCAACGGTATGGAGCAATTGCATATTATGCTACTGCCAGTCCCTCATCCAATTCTTCTGAGGTTGAACCCAAAGAGGGTAATACTAAAGATGAAGAGAATGATCAGGCAGCACAAGGCTTACTGGAGAGGATGGAAATTACAGATGAGGAAGAAACAGGCAGAAATATTTTGGTTGTGGAGGGGGCAGTAGGAATAAACCACAAGAGGAACAGGCCCAAGAAAAATCCGGGGGGTCCCTGAAAAGGTGCCCGAGGTGCTGTACCTTCATGGGAAAAAAACTAAAAAAATGACATCTTATGTTTGGTCATACTTCTCCATTAGTGCTTCCAATGAGTTGGTAGAAACATGCACTATTTGTTAATGGTCAATCAGCAGGAGTAAAAAGAAAGGAGCATTGGGAACTTCAGCACTGAACAGGCACCTAGACAGATGTCATAACATTACTGAGAAGTCCCCCCGAAGTACTACTGAAACACCTCCACCACCACTTCCTGCCATTTGAAGGACTCCTCTTACTGCTACTGAAAGTGATCATGTGTTCAAAAGCCCTGCGCCTTCAAGGAGACAGCTTACTATCTCAGAAACATGAGTGTAAAGCTAAATATGACTCGACTCACCCTGTTGCTGTTACAATAACCATAAAAATTTCAGAAATGACAGCTGTTGATTTGCTACCATATAACGTGGTTGAACATACAGGATTCAGGCAGCTGCTTGAGTACCTCGAACCTTGATATATTATACCATCGAGGAAATGCTTCTCGACAACAGGGATTCCAGATCTTTACAATGTTGTATGTAAAAAATGCACATGTCAGCCTGAACCCTTCATGTCTATCATGGCACATTGGGCATGTTTCAATTATTCATGCAGGACTGGGGACAGTGAAGCATCGCAGTTTGCTGTTCTAAGAATGTTTTTTTTTCCATCTGTACATACCTCATACAACATCAATGAAGAGCTCCAAAAAACAATGCAGCAATGGCTCACTTCACAGGGACTGTCAGTTGGCTTTATAGTTGCAGATAATGAGCCTGATTCTCAAAAGGTTACGTCTGGCGTAACTTGACTTATGCCAAAAAAATGGTGCAAGTAGCAAGTTATGCCAGCAGTTGCGATATACAGTATTCTGCAAAGCAGCCTGAGACATGCCGCAGGCTACTTGCACCAAAGTGGACTTACGCCACCTTATGCCTTAAACCCCCTGTGACATGGCACTAGGGGGTTTATGGCAGCAGTTGTGCCCTATTCTGGAAGGCCAGCAACAACGTCTCTCCAGGGCGTTATTCTCCAACAACCCCCAGGGAAAAAACATCAATATAAGTTACACCAGCATATAGCTGGCATAACTGTACCTACAATCCTGGAGGTTGCCTGCACGTGCAGCCCACCCATCCTACCAATGGTATGCCAACTTCCCTCCCAACACTGCCCTGATCCCAAGACACAAAAGCCTTGCATGGCTAATTCTGTACCCTCTCAATGCCCCGACCCAGACAACTGAACACCGCAGGAGTGCGTACTGTACATACGCATGTGTATGTACAGCACACTCTCCTACTGTGTTCAGTCAGTGGCTGGCCACAGTGGTGAGGTGGGCTGTGCCAATTGCCTGCCTAAAATGGGTCATGGGGGGTAGCAAGGTGGTTGCATGCTGCCAGGTGGGAGGGGTGGGCCACTAGACTACCAGGGATACTCGAGACATGTGGAATGGCCGCATTTGTGTGGATCAGGGGAGATTTATTTTCACGGGATGCGGGGTTTCCCACATTGTACTGGGGGTCAGGGGCACGCAGAAGCCCTGCAGGGCTATTAAATGGATACTGGGGGTTGGGGGCATTCTCCAGTCCTGTGGGCCTATATAATGAGTACTGGGGTTCGGATGAATTCTTCAGCCCTGTGGGGCTATATAATGGGTACTGGGGATCAGGCACATTCTCCAGCCCTGTGGGGCTGTTTAATGGGTACTGGGTTTCATGGGCATGCTCCAGCCCTGTGGGGCTTTACAGACAGGGGGGATCTGGGCATTGGGGGTCACTTTCACCCTTCACTCCTAGGGTTGTGGCTTACGGCAAGCCCTTCAGGTACGCCCTTTGTTCGGCATACTTGCAGATTTGTCGCAAGTCACAGAACTTAACTGTCAGGACCCTGCCCCTTATAGAATTAGGCACAGGGTCCTTGGTGCAACTACACCCTTTGCATGTTGCAACTTGCGACATGTGTATGGGTGCTTATAAAATTGGGCCCAATCAGTCCAACATAAGGAAGGCCTTGGAGGGGGGGAGCTTTGTTCACATCCGCTGTTTTGCGTACTGCTTACATTTATTAGTTCACGGTTTTCTCGATGATGACAGGGAGATTAAGGCTCCCGTTAGCACTGCTAAGAAAAAATGCACTCATTTTAGTCACTCAAGCAAAGCCAATCATTTGTTTGAAAAATTACAGCAAGAACACAGTTTACCTTTGCACAGTCTGATCCAAGACATTTCTACTCAATGGAATTCAACCTTCTATATGTTACAAAGGCTGCTGAAACAAAAGAAAGCTGTCAGGCAGTACACCTTAGAAAATAAAACTGGTGATGCAGATGTCTTTATTACTCCACCACAGTGGGCCATGCTGGAGTTTCTAATTTTCCTTCTCCAGCCATTTCAGGAAACCACCAGGGAGGTTAGTGCAAACACAGCAACTCTCAGCCAGGTGATACCCCTAATAAAAATTTAAAAATTCAGATTTAATCTGATTAGGGAAAAGTCAGAGAAGCAAGACAGTTCCATGATCACACAGGCTACCAGTGGTGTTGGGGGTAGGTTGCCCACCAGAATACAACAAGATCTAATGAGATATATGATCAAAAATGTTGAAGAAGATGACAAACTATGTAAAATGTTTAATTCTAAGTACTACATTAAAGCAACAATCTTGGACTCACGATACAAATCAAAGCAACTATTGAGTGATGATGATGACACTTGTTTTGAGATAAACAAATGAGAAATAATTGACGAGATGCGTGCTGTCATGGAACAGGGTACAACAGCATTACCACATACAAATCTTCTCAACACAGCACAGCATCAGGTGGCCCATCCTCTACTGTTGCAGTATTTTCTCCCTCTTCCTCCTCAGCCCCTACAGCCAAATCTTCTTCATCACCATCAGTCAAGTATAGCACTGTCTCACAGTCACTTGGTTCAGCTTCATGTCTCTGGAGTTCCTTAGAAGAAGTAATAGTAATCTTCTTCATCTGCCTCTTGTAACACAGCCTCAGCACAGACCATTGTTGAAATGTACCTGGCAGAGCCCAATATCAGCTGGAATGCTGATCCTTTGCAATACTGGAAATCCAAACAAAGTATGTGACCTGCTTTAGTAAACATTGCAGTGAAGTACATGAATTGCCCTCCGACTAGTGTCTGTTCAGAACGATTGTTTAGTTCAGCTGGTAACATCATTACTGACACTGTTTGACACCAGAAAATGCTGAGCATTTCACATTTCTCAAAGTCAACATTCCTCATTTTACTTTCAAATATGATACCTGAATAAAACATACACTGACTGCTCTGAGCAGGCCCTATCCAAAAAAACACTTACAAGAATTTGTGCCTGTGGTGAAAATCTTTTGTGACTAGGGTCTACTACATAAGGTAGCAATTAATTGCAACAAGTCAGGTCAGGACAGATTAGGCCAGGCCACTATAACTTGAATGATCACATGAGCAGCACAGAAGTGGAAAAAAATGAATATCAGTGGGTTCAGAGGCCATATACAACAAGCAACTGCATTTCATATCACAAACTTACTTGGTGGTGCATAGTACCACTATCTGATCTGGAAGGTAGGGTACTGATGTCTTCTACTACTATCATTTTTTGTCCTCATGAGTCATGACTATTGCTTATCACTTTGTGTCCTTATACCAGTCCTTACTACTACTACGTGTCACTTTTTTTTGCCCTCGGCAACTGATCCTGACTGTACTGTTTTAATTTTCGTAGAGTGCATGGCTTAGCAGACACCTGAAACCCAGAAACTGAATACTCATTGTATATTTCTCACATCCCCCATTATTAGCTGTGAATACTTCACAGAAAAAAATGCTACTAAATTGAAAATTCATATAATTTCTTTATTGTTTGTGTGTGGTATGCAAGCCCAGTTACACCTCAAGTACAGTAACCGGGCTGAGATTATATTACTATATTTTATTTTTGATACTTAAATTACTTGACAGTGGCTGGCAGCAATTGTGGAACTAGGAAAAATGTAATTGTGTTGTGTGTCTGTCATCAGGTCTTCAGGTGGCAGTGGCAAATTTTTTTATGACTGAACTGCACTTGACTGATGTGATGTGTGACTGGCTGCCTGCCTGGGTGGTTGTGATCACTTTCATTTTTCTTCTTTATGGATTCAGCATGTTGATCAGATTGAGTAGAAGTAGTCGTAGAACTAGAAAACATTACCACCTCTTGGACCAGGTAGTGTACCATATACCACAGTACCAGCGGGGCATGCAAAGCAGTTGCATCATTCACATGTCTAGGGTGGATGGGCTCTCTTAGTGCTGCTCATTTGATCATTCATATCCATTTCTTTGGCCTGTTTGGCTCTGATTGGAATATCCATCAAAATACTGTAGAATAGATTATTAGCGCATAAATTTAATTTAGCGCTTCAGCCGTCAGATCGTGTTTGTGGTCCTCATATGTTTGCGCTCTGTGCACCGACTACTACAACCAAAAACACAGTTCTTACTTACCATTTGATTACAAAGCTTAAAAGGTGACTACAGGTCAAGTACCCGCTAATTGCAATGATCACATCCTGTTATTGACAGCTGCATCTGTTTAATTGCCTAGTTACAGTATTAAGTACTATTACGTCTACAGGTATCCTGTATTGCCTTCAGCCTATTGTTCACTAACGTCTCTAAGCTAACTGAAGCTACTGAAGCAGCATGTCTCTCCTGAAATGGCTAGATCGAGCCAAGGGACAGAAAATACCATTTACTGCAATAGAGGATCTTAAACCTGAAAACCTTGCAGAATCAGCATCGGTTTCCGTTCCTTTGGCTCAGTGTGTTGTAAATGAGCTTCAATGCCAGTCACACCCAGCAAAAAAATGGTGTTTGACCTACAATGTTTACACTGCTGAACAATGATTTGATGCTGGTAAATATGCAACAGAAAATGGTGTAATGAGGGCTGTTCGGTACTTTAAAACAAAGTATGACACTGAGGTGAACGAAAGTACAGTACAAAAGTTTAAGACAGACTACATGTGCAAACTTAAAGCTGTTACAGACCCAACCAACCTTGTCCCACAGCTCCCCACAAAGACAAGGGGCAGACCTCCACCCACAAAGACAAGGGGAAGACTACCACTATTATTGGTTGACGTGGAGATCGAGTTAAAAAAAATTTGCAGTCTTAGGTCTGAGGGTGCAGTAGACAACACCCGTGTTGTTAGTGGTGTGGCTAGGGGTAGAGTCAGATGTAACAGCCTACAACAACTTGCTGAATCTGGGGGGGCCAATGGTCTTCAGCAAACAGTGGGCCTGGAACTTTCTTAACTGCATGGGCTACTGCAGACACAAGGGCACTAAGGCTGGCAGAAAAACTCCAACAGACTTTCCTGAGCTAAAGAAAGCCTTTCTGTCCCACATTAAATCTTCATGTGCTAATGAGCTTATCTCCCCCCCCCGAGCTTGTTATTAACATTGATGAAAAAGGGGTGAATCTGGTTCCATGCTCTCAGTGGACCATGGCAGAGATGGGGTCCAAACAGGTTGAGGTGACCGGAATGGGAGACAAGAGACAGGTGTCTTTGAACATGGGGTGTACTTTGGCTGGCAACATGCTACCTCCTTAGATCATTTATCAGGGAACAACCAGAGCATGTCACCCTTCATACATGTTCCCATCCACCAGGCAAATCACTTAGAGCAGCAATCACTGGGCCAACCTGGAGACGATGATCTCCTATGTTGATGGTATCATGAAGCCCTATATCGAATCAGTGAAGTGCAAGAATGATCTGCCTCAGGAACAACGAACACTTCTGATTTTGAATTTATTTAGTGCTCACAGCACAGCAGATGTTCTCTCCAAATCTGAGGATGAGTTCATAATTCCTGTTTTCGTACCCCCTAGTTGCACTGATCTGTTATAGCCCCTGGATTTAACAATGAACAGACTGTTCAAAGATGAGATGAAAGCTCAGTTCTCCACCTGGTACTCTGGTCTGATAGCTGAGCAGCTCGAGAAAGGTGTTGCATCAAGCTCTATTAATGTGGACCTTAGGATGAGCAGCATTAAATCTCTCCATGCACAGTGGCCAGTGAGTGCCTGCAATAACATTACAAAGAGCACAGAGGATTGCAGGTGGTGATTCGAGCAAGCTGGCATAGCTAAAGCACACACTGATTGCTTAAATGAACATTTAAAACTAAGTCTTGATTTCTGAACTGGTAAGCAGCACTCTATTACACATTTGAACTCTATCTTTTGTACTTAAACAGTACTGTAACTAAATGTTTTCTTTTTTCAAGTGCCTGAAGACAGAGTACTGAGTATTGACGAGGATGGATGAGGATAGCCCGTGGATGTTTTTATAATTTTTTTTATCAATACTTCCCTTTCTCTTCTTAAAATACCAATAAAAATTTTGAACAGTATCTTTGCAGTTCATTAATCAGTGTTGTCTGGTTACAGTAGTGGGGAGAGTGTGCTGTGTTGGTAGAGTAGGACACGTGGCTGGGGGGGTGGTTATGGCTGAAGCTACAAGGAGCATTTATATACATCCTTACTTCAAAACATATTTGCGGTTCTTCAATGTTCGCGCTTTCATCTGCCTCAGTGAACATAGCGAAATAAAAAGAACTGCAAAAATATTCTATTCTACAGTAATACCCTCATAGCACCATTAATAAAAAAAAATCTTAGCTGCCTGGCAGTGCCTGCAGTGCTTGGTGGTGCTATGATATAGGTATTTGCATCTGTCTGTCTGTCTCTCTCTCTCTCTCTATCTCTCCCAGCACACTCATGTCACGGACCATTATAGGCCAGCCATGAAGGGGCTAGTAGTGAATGATTGCATTTTTATTTTGCAGTTTTACATTAATTTTTATACAAATAATCTATTCAATTATTTCCTTTGGGCCTCTGTGTCAAATCTGACTGACTGGCTACTTTTTTGCATTTTTTTGTATTTTTTTCAAATATTTGTCAATAAATCAGAACAAATCAGAACTTCACCATGTTCTGGTTCTTATTTAATAAGGGCCAGAACTTCACCAAGTTCTCCCAGCCCTAATAAATATTTTTTTTTTAAACTGCAGCTGGTGATATGCGAGGGAGCCATTAGACCCCAAGGATTTTACAGACTTTTAGAAATACATGTGTGTATATATATATATATATATATATATATGTATATATATATATATATATATATATATATACACACACACACACACACACACACACACACACGTATTTCTAAAAGTCTGTCGAGAGCAGGAATGTCGATGTTGATGTGAGTTGCTTATCTCAGGACTTCATGATAGGGGCCACAAGCTCAACTGTCGGGGCCAGAGCTTGCAAAAGCTGAGTATCCTCCAGGATCACCGGATCCTAAAGAGGAGGGAGCAGATCAGCATGCTAGTCCAACCCACCCTCAGAGGTAATAGGCAGGACTGGAGTCCTAGAAAGGGAGGTATCGGCCTCATCTGTTGACAACGGCTCGACTGGCTCAAGAAAAATCTTGACAAGTTGGTAGATGGGCGCCTTGACCAACTGGCCCAATGTGAAGACTGTAGAGCCAGCAGCCTGGGCTGAAGGATCAACCATAGTTGAAACCTCCATAGAAGCGCTGGAATCTGAGGCCCAAGAGTGCTCACAGTCCCATGACTGATGGTGAGACTTCTTTTTAGTCTCTTTTTTAGACTTCGATTTTGTGCCCAAAGATGGGCCCTGCCCAAAGGTGGGAAGGACCTGGCACAAAACTCGAAATGCCCCCAAAAAGGTGGTGCCTAAAGGGAGCGGCAGAAAGGCTGAAGCTGAAGAAGCATGCTCCTTGGCCTGAATCATAGCTTCTTCAGAAGCCACAAGTTGTTCAGCGGATCCCGTAGCCGTGGAGAACTTAATGGGAGGATCCCATTCATCAGGCTACCCCAGAAAAAGTTGAGTGTGCTGGTCTTCCAATGTAGTAGGATGCAAGGTGTGACACAGGCCACATGCCTGGGGATCGTGTTTGTGGCCTAGGCAGTAGATGCACATGGTGCCTAGGACCATCTGGGACATTTTCTGCCCACACACACATTTTTTGAATCCCTGTGCTGACTTTGAGAAGTCCATCATGGATGAGGTGAAGCAATTGCCTAAGGACAAAATATTCACAATGCAAAAGGTTTTTTTATAAGCAAAGGACCTACTCAGCATGACAGCAGCAAGGAGGGAGCCTTTTTCTTCCAGCGGAAAGGAAGATCTGACATCACAGGGTGGTGCTGAGAGAGTTACCACCCGAGTGGGTGGGAGGAGCCAGCTTAAAGACTTTCCACCAAGCCTTAAAGGGGAAAGGATACTGCCAGAAGTGCAGGTAGTACATCATACCTATGTCCCTAGAACTATTCAATATTCATCCATTCCAGAGTTATAAGAATTTGAAATTTCGTCTCTCGGCATGCTCAGTATATTTTTTTGGATAGCTGTTTCATAGGAAAAAGAGAATTTGGACATATGAAAAAAGATTTTTTTTCATATGGGAGGGGAGTTTATTTTTGTAAGAAACAATTCTTTTTGCGTATGGCTGCCATCTTGTTTCCACTTATTTTTTTTTCCAAAAAATGTTTGGGAAAATCCATGAAAAGCATATTCTGCAGAGAAACCAACATATGTATATTGCTAATTGGAACCCCATTAGGTGGATACAGTTACTTTTTCAAGAAATGACCCACAAATATGTTTTTAGCACATTTTAAAATATTTTCCGTAACTCAAATTTCTTTCTTCATGTGGCCATAAAAAGGAATAGGGCCATACGAGAAAAGATTCCCTTCATACATAAAAAATAATTTAGACTTTGTTTTATCTCATTCTTTTTTCATATTAAGGGATCTTTTTCATACGAACAAGACAACCTCACAAAAAAGATTCCTTCATACGAAAAAAGAATTTGGACCTACAGTAGTTTTTTCACATTCTTTTTTCATAGGAAGGAATTTGTTGTTGCAAGAACAACACAGTCTCATGAAAAAGGAGTCCTTCATATGGAAAATGAGTTTGGACTAAGTTGTTTCCCTATTTCAACTTTAACAAGCCATAACTCTGTCAATATTTGCAGTTATAGACAGGTGTACTGGCCTAATCTTTCAATTTACGATGCAGAGGTTGGTATTTCTGCAGATTCACCTTTCTGAATTTGCTTGTTACCACCCCCACCAAAAAATTGGTGGATGGCCCCTTGGGGGTCTATTTGTGATTTTGGATGTTGTGGGCCCTCCGGGCCCCATAGCTCGACCTAGGAATGCCTGATTTACAATTCCAAGGTATCAATTTCTACATTTATTGCCATGTCAAGTTGGATGGAACAACTTAGAAAATCCAAAATGGCCACCAAAATCCAATATGGCCACCTTATCACTAGTAAATACTTGACTGGCTAATAATTTCCAAATCCCTAGCTTCCAAGATACCGATTATCAATTATTCATGCACAAGGAGTGCATTATTATTGTCCAATACTGCCAAACCTCACACAACCTCAGGCAGAAAAAGTGAATAAAGTTTAATATAAAGACGCCAACTTGACAAAAGCTCACAGACCAATCTACAAAGAAACCTCATCCGGTTTCGTACTAATGGTACGTCATCAGGAGTTTATTATTATTACATTTAATATAAACACATATTTAATTCATATTATAGAACATAAATGTAAATAAACAATGCATAACACATCAATCTGCTTGTTTGTGCCATTGACCCAAAATTGCGTCCACTCTGTAAGAATTTGCCACTTTGTTCATAGGATTGCATGGTGGTGTTCATGTACGCTGTATGCCTGATTAGTTTGTATTTCTAGTTCCTAGTTTTCAATTTTAGTTTCTGTTTCTGTTTCAGAAACATGGATAGCCCTCTAGCTGTACCTGTTGGATTGGTCAGTCCATCCGATTTGCCTACCAGTGTTCTTTGTGAGAACCAAATTAGAGATACAGAACTAAAACAAATATTAGGAGAGAATGGGATGAATAATGTCAAGGCTTTTGCAGATAAATGCTCAGTCACAAAACCAACTTCTGAGTACTCCAGAAACTTCAGCCTCGTATGGAATAAAATCCGTGATCAACTTCCCCCTAGCCCTGGGGAAACAGGCCTACCTGTTCATACAACGTGTCACCAAAATTTTACAAGTGAAAGGAAATTAAACACCAACTCAAATCTTTGGATCAAGCTTCTGAAGCTGAATTCTCTGGCATACCCGACCCACAGACGTCCAGTAGCAATGAAAATTCTGATGATGCTCTTTTGTCTGGTGCAGCCAAACATTTGAAGGTCGCTACCACCAATGCTGATGTCTTTGCTGCAGACGTCAAATACCATCAAAGTTGTTGCAACACTTTTGTTTATGTTGGCAAATGAGAGAGACAAACACCAGGCAGATTGGAAAGCATTCACACAAAGATTGTTAAAATGGAGTTTCTTCAAATTGTGAAAAGAAAAGTTGTTGAGCAGAAATGCTGCTATTTGCTCCCAGAGTTATTGGAGGATCTTCATAACCTCTGTGAGTTCCATGAATGTGAACAAGATGCTGGAATAAATCACACATTTCAGTTGAAGAATCTTATCAGCAATGAATTTGTAGACGAGATAGGTTTTATTGCGGGAAGGGGATACACAGGAATCCTCTCATTCTTCACTCAACAAAAGTAAACCCACTTGATTATTCTTTGGCAACCTTGAGAGAAGTTGAGCTCAGAGATAGTGACATCACCAAGGCATTTGCAAAGATGATCAATCGGAAATTAAAAGATAGACAAATTGAGTCACCGCAGTTTCCTATGGCATACGAAGATTTGCTTTCTGAGCTTGATAATTATGAACCAATTTCAGAAATCTTCAATGCGATAGCTCTCTCTATAAGCCCTTCTAAGAAGATTAATGCTCTAGGTTATGAGACCATCCCAACAAAAATTCAAGCTGCCAAGATATGGTCCATTGCTAGTGACTGGCAATGCCTCATTACTGGAGAACATTCTCCAAAGTTGATAGTTCTATCCACGGTCATTCATCCTCTCACTGGAAGTAAAGAAGCAGTCAACCTTCTACATCGTTCAGGGGCTGGTATTTCTTACACAGACATCAGAAGACAAAACAAGAAATTGGCTCATGATAGTAAATCTGAGAAAAAAAAGCACCACACACGATTCTGCCTGGACAGCCAACTCATGTCACAATTGATAACTCAGATGGTAAGCAACAGACATTAACAGGAGTCTCAACAACACGTGACACTAACTCAACGATTTGCGTACCCCGAATTTCGCATCCTGTTGTCATCTGCAATTTGCCACTACAAGAGCAGAACATTCCAAGCAGCTCAACAAGAAAAGTCCAGGAAACCTTTGAGAGCTCAGAACCTATTGACTATGGGGATTACAAAATAATAAGGTGAAAAACCCCACCGCTGATCCCATCCTATGATGAGGAAGAAAGAAGGACCAAGCTTGATCTTCTTTTGAGCAAAGATTGTTTTTGGGCTCTGGCAGCAAGCATAGAATCTTCCAGAGAATATGAATCTCTTCCAGTCCTCGGATCATGGACCGCTTTTAATAAAAAAGCAACACCAACCACTACCTTCAAATCCAAAACTGATTTCCTGCCTATTATACCACGTGAACCAGATGATGCAGTTTGCAAATATTACCTTGACTTTCTCATGGATCTAATGGATGACCTACATATTGACCACATCTTCAGCCATAGCGATTATGCAGTTTTCTACAAGATTGCACAAATAATGTGGAAAGAAGAAAAATATACAAAAGTGGTTACGTTTGATGGGAGGATTTCATGAACTGATGGTGAGGCAGAAGATCGTCTACAAGCGATATAGTGCTATGGGACTTCATGACTGGTGGGTTCAGGTGGGGATAACAACGGATGGATCTATTGACCAGGCCTTGGAAGGATGCCACTATTCTAGATTGATGAGGTTACATAAACAGCCCCTACGATTCATGGGATCCAAGATTCACGGCTCACTAACAGATGGACTACAAAAAAGCTCGTCAACTTGAAAAGATCTATATCAGCAGAATCACTGAATCTTGTTCTCTTGGATGAATCTTTCCCTGAAGTGCAGTCATGAATGCTGGAAACCTCTGGCACCATGGGACAGTGGGTGACAGGCTGCATTGGTGACAGCAGATCTCTTCTCACCCAGGTCACTGCATACAGAGACAAGAATCTGGACTTGACAACTGTAGGCTTAATGAGATATTCTACCTTTACTGTTTGCATTCAACCATCAAAACTAGTCTCGGTATTTGACATGTCATCATGTAGACCTCATCAATCTGAAAACCATCAATGAGAATGCATACAATGAACTGCATGAATATGGCACTGGGGCTAGTCTGTCCAGTAAGGCATTCTCCACGATACCTGGTGACCAAGTGACTGAGGTCTCAATCAACAGAGAGGTCAAGGTGAGGGGTGGACCCATGAGAGGTGGTTACAGAACATCTGAGGAAGCTGCTGGTGATTTCATTTTGAATT
Source organism: Neoceratodus forsteri (assembly GCA_016271365.2). Lineage (NCBI taxonomy): Eukaryota > Metazoa > Chordata > Ceratodontiformes > Ceratodontidae > Neoceratodus > Neoceratodus forsteri. Next base: position 500,393,841 of record CM057456.1, read on the forward strand.
CCCACAAGCTTGCTAAAATTAGTTTGTCGCTGAAGGAGAAGATGCTTCTGAAAACATTGGCCACACACCATGAGTTGACATATGGTGCCATGAAGAAACATGATGGTCAAGTGAAAGAGCTAGTGAAGAAACTTCATGCATATTCAGCTCCATGTCAGGGTGTAGCACAACACATTGCAATGGGCATTGAAATACCACTGGCAATAGTAGAGGGCCTTTTGAAGGCAAGGGCTACAGGGCAAGTTATGTTGAGTGCATTTATAAAGGACCACCTCCTATCAAGGAAAGCTGGTTTCTTCTAGCCCATTAAACACAGCAGAATTTCCATGGGAATGGACAAGAAGAAAAAGAAACCCAAAGAGGAATCAGTCTTAAAAGAAGATCATCAGGCTCTTGGTATCATTGTTGCAAAGTGCCCCAACAAGAAAGATGCATTTTCCCATCCACTCACAACATATCCTCTTGCAATAGCAACTCCGGAAGGAAACCTCTACAAACCTAATACCAAATGTGTCTTAAGAAATATCTCATCGATGAAGCAGAAGCTTGAAGTTCTTCCCCTCCTCCATTACACTCAGTGTACATATACGACACCATGGTGATGGTCAGAGCTGTTCTTGCACAGCATACATGGGACAGCCTTTGGAAAGCACTTCTTGTTGCATTCACACCACCATCTACAGCAAACCCAGTGTAAGTCATCATTGTTTTTGATAATTATAAGGATGATCAGGAGTTCTCGGTGAAACAGCAAGAATGAGCTGAGCGAGCAGTAGGAACAGGAGGAATGCGACTTCACATGGGATCAGATTCGCAAGAGATGCTGCAGGGAAAGGTATATCAGCAGTACCTTCACAACAATGAGAATAAAACAGATCTCATACAGTGCTTCAATGAGTATGTTAGACAAGAGAATGACAGAAGAAACTTATGATACCCGCTTACTATCAGCAATGGCAGAAGCACGTTTACTATATACCCAGATTCAGAAGAATTCCTGTTTTCCTGCAACCATGAGGAGGCAGATACGAGGATAGTGCTGCATTGTGCTCTTCTGAAAGGCCCAGTTGTCATCCGAGCCAAAGATACAGACATCCTCACCCTGATGGTTTCACTTTTGCAAAGACCCTTCCAGATTCACCATGGATGCTCCAAATTGACCCCAAAGTATTTGTAAACATAGGCTCTATATACGATCACATTGGACATGCTGCAAGTCTCAATTTGCCAGCATACCATGCTGTCTCTGGATGTGATGCAGTGAGTTTCTTCTACAAGGTATCAAAGAAATCAGTCTTTCAATGTTCACATAGGGATGAAGAAAGAATAAATCTCCATTCAGGGCTTGGGGAAAGCACATATGCTTCACAAGACACAACAAAACGTCAAGACCTACATTCAACACTGTGTGTACAATGGTACAGGAGGAGAGGATCTGGTAGACACACAAGTAAGACAGCACAATAACCTGAAAGTGAAGACTACGCAAATGAGTCTACCAGACCCAGTGAGCCTACATCAGCACATAAAGAGAACAAATCTCATTGCCTACTATTGGCGCCACTGCCCAGAGCTGGAAACCCCGAAAGTTTACCTTTGTTTGTCAGGATGTAAATGAGAGGATGAAATGCTGAAACCTGTGTGGTTCACTGGGTTTCAGTTACCTGACATCCTACATCATAGAAGAAAGGGCAGAAGGTTAGCCGGCCGACGATGTGCAGCTGACGGAGATGAGGCAGATGACGAAGGCGAGTCAACACCTCAAAGACACACACAGAAGACCAAACAAAAACCTTCGACCACAGCACCAATGACTGATTGTACAGGAAATGATGACACTGAAAATGACACATCAGCAGCCAATGAACAAACTTCTGCAGACGAATCTTCAAGCTTCGGGAGCGAATGTAACAGTTCAGATCCAGAGTGGACTCCAATATAATGACTTCAAAACTGGACATTACAACCAAGGTGTACTGTTGACCTAAATATTCATATTGTTGGGTCAAATCATTGATAAAATGACTTACATAGATACATAGATACATAGACAGTGTTGGCAGATAAGGGCCTATGGCCCACCCAGTCTGCCCATTTGAGCTTGTAAGTTCAGTTTGTTTTCCTAGAAGTCTGTTGCACCTTACCTCTGACCTCCAGAATTCCTTTATGTCTATCCCATGCATTCTTAAATCCCGTGATTGTTTCAGCCCCCACCACTTCCTCTGGCAGGGTGTTCCACTTGTCCACCACCCGTTCTGTGAAGAAATTCTTTCTCATGTTTCCTCTGAATCGTCCTCCCTCCAACTTCATCCCATGCCCTCTAGTCCTGGAACATCTTTTTCACTTAAAAATAGTGTTTTCCTGCACCCTGTTCATCCCTGTAAGATACTTGTATGTCTCTATCATATCCCCTCTCTCCCTCCTCTCCTCCAGGGAGTACATGTTCAGTTCCTTCAACCTGTCTTCATAGGACTTGTGATGCAATCCATGCACCATCTTTGTTGCCCTCCTCTGAACCTTCTCTACCCTGTCTATGTCCTTACGTGGGTATGGTCTCCAGAACTGTACACTATACTCCAGGTGGGGCCTCACTAGTGTCTTGTATAGCGGAATTATGACCTCCTTTTCCTGCTGGTAATGCCCGCCTATACATCCCAGCATCCTATTTGCTTTACCTGCTGCCTTGTCACACTGTTTCCCTACCTTGAGGTCATCAGAGATGATAACCCCAAGATCCCTTTCCTGCTTGGTGCATGCTATATCCTCACCCCCAACTGATATATTGTGCCAGGGTTTTGTGCCCCATATGCATTATCTTGCACTTCTTTGCATTGAATTTCAACTGCCAAACCCTGACCATTCTTCAAGTTTCTGCAGGTCGCTTCATTCTGTCTACACCCTCTGGTGTGTCTACTCTGTTACAGAGCTTTGTGTCATCAGCGAACAGTGAAATTCTGCCTTCTAGGTCCTGTGCCATGTCACTGATGAAGATGTTGAATAGGACCGGTCCCAGCACTGATCCCTGTGGTACCCCACTGGTCACTCTTCCCTCTGTGGAGTGACAGCCATTTACCACCACCCTCTGTGTCCTGCCACCCAGCCAGTTACCTACCCACCACACTACTGTCCTGCCCACACCCATATTCCCCAGTTTGTGTAATAGTCTTCTATGTGGCACAGTGTCAAAGGCCTTGCTGAAGTCCAGATAGGCCATGTCCACTGCCCTCCCCTGATCCACCTCCCTAGTCACCCAGTCAAAAAATTCAATGAGGTTGGTCTGACATGACCTCCCCCTGGTGAAACCATGCTGCCTTGGGTCCTGCAGTCCATTGACAACCAGATGTTCCACCAATCTCTCCTTCAGTAGTGCTTCCATGATCTTCCCCACTACCGAGGTGAGGCTGACTGGTCTGTAGTTCCCTGCTTCCTCTTTGTTCCCACTTTTGTATAAGGGGACTACATCTGCTGTCCTCCAGTCTTTGGGTACCTCCTGTTTCCAGTGATCAGCTAAACAGGATAGCCAGAGGTTCAGCCACCATCTCTTAGTTCTTTAAGGACCCTGGGTGCACCCCATCTGGCTCCATTGCTTTATCAACTCTTATTACTTCCAGTTCCTTCAGGACCCTTTCTCATGTAAAGGGACTTGTGTCCATTCTGCACCATTCTCACCCTTGTACTCCCTTCAGACCCATTACCCTCCTCTTCCTCAGTAAAGACTGAGCAGAAATACCTGTTCAGTATGTCAGCTTTACTGTTGTCATCCTCCACGCGGCCCCCATCCTCCCCCTTCAGTCTCACTATCCCTCCCTTTGTCTTTCTTTTTTCACTTATGTACCTGTAAAAGGTTTAATTCTAAAAGACTTAATTCTAAACAACAAATCAGCACATACAACATTTAGATTTTAAGCATTACTGTGCGTACTTCAAAATATTTTATCAGTAAATTGCGTCATGAATTCAAATGTTTTATGTAGTATTAATCTGTGTATTTGGTCCTGTGTCTAACAGGGAGCCTCAATGCAATATATAGATGTCATAAATGTTCATGAATAAATGTTCAATATGTAGATGTTCATGAATCATTGATAATTGGTATCTTGGAAGCTAGGGATTTGGAAATTATTAGCGAATCAAGTATTTACTAGCAATATGGAGGCCATATTGGATTTTAGTGGCCATTTTGGATTTTCTAAGTTGTTCCATCCATCTTGTCATGGCAATAACTGTAGAAAATGACATCTTGGAATTGTAAATCGGGCATTCCTAGGCCAGGAGGGCCCACAACATCCAAAATCAGAAATAGGTCCCCCGAGGGGCCTTACACCAATTTTCTTAGGGGTAACAAGCACATTCTGAAAGGTGAGGTCCATCTACACAGGAATCTGCAGAGATATCAATGTCTGCATTGTAAATCGAAAGATTAGTCTATTAAAGGACACTCTATATGTGAAAAGAATGGCCTTAATGAGTACTACAAGAGTAACACAATGAGTAACGCATAATGCACTCCAAAATAACTCAGGGGATGTATAAAAACTTACAAAAAGAAAAATTGTCATTCCCGTAGATAACATTGTAGCTTTAATAAGCCCTAAGTCTGTGAATTGTCTGACTTAAGGGAGAAGCTATACAACAAAACAAATGTCTCAATGAGTACTACAGCACTGAGTGCCTGAGGAATAGCAATTGAAACACATGACTAGAGAAGATAAAAAATGAAAAATAAAAATTCTCCGAGGATAACATTGTTTTTTCTTTCTTTTGACTTAAGGAAGGAGCTATAGATCAAAAGGAAGGTTTCAATGACTGTTACAAGACTAACACATAATCCCCTCCAAAATACTTTAGGGGCTGTATAAGAAATGTAAAAACTTAATAATTGAAATTCCCATAGGATAGCATTGCAAGTTTATTAAGCCATACTTCAGTGAGTCTTTTGATATAAGGAGAAGCTATGCTTCAAATGAAAGATCTCAATGAGTACTACAATACTGAGTGTCTGAGGAATAGCAATGGAAAATACACATATTTATTTCTTTGAAAATGTTTCACCAGGAAAGGCACACTGAGCTACCATAGCTCATTTCCATATGTGTCGTGGGGAAAAGGGGCAATGGGAATACAAATAGCAAGCGATATCCAATAAAGTTAAAAAAATAGGACAATCATAAGATACAACTTGAGACAGAAAGGTAGAACAATTCAAGTTACAAAAGTAATAAAACAAAACAAGAACAAAATAAGTGAACGTCATGCAACTGAAATAATTAAGACTATACCAAGCATATTTTGTGGAACAGACAAGTAGTATAGACAATAACTTTACAGGATATACACCTGAGGTAGAAATAATCAAGATCAGAAAAGTAAGCTAAGAGTAAGTAGTAAGAGGCAGTATAGCACAGTGGTTAAAGGCTCTGAGCTGCAAATCTGGAGACCTGGGTTTGAATCCCATAGCCCCCACTTGCATACTGTGTGACACTGAGCAAGTCATTTAACTTCCCTGAGCTCCCAGGTCACACCTGTAAACAAGCTTTCAGCTTAGTGTGCCGCTCCTGGTTAAACAATTGAAAAAAGAAGAGGGTAAAATGATTAATAATAATGAGGTTTAGATGCAGTTGCAGGGTGGGGAAAGGTAGTTTTGAAGAAGAAAGAATAACAAATGAGTGGATGGGGCAGAGCGGATAGAAACATAGACTTTGATGGCATATAAGGACCACTTGGCCAACCCAGTCTGCCCATTTCCCTACCTATTGGATAAGCTGCAGATTCTAGTTAACCAACAGCCTACTTCCTGCAACCCCCCACTATAATTGCCTTATGTCTGTCCCATGCATGTTTGAATCCCCCCACTGTTTTAGACCCTACACCCTCTCCAGGAAGGTGGTTACATGCATCCACCACTATCTCCATGAAAAAAAAATTCCTCACATTACCCCTGAGCCATCCCCCCATCTTTAAATTATGCCCCCTTGTTCTTACACATCTCTTTTTCTGAAAGATGCTACCCTCCTGGACTTTGTTGATTCCCTTGAGATACTTGAAAGTTTCTATCATGTCCCTCCTGTCCCTCCTTTCATCAAGGGTATACATATTAAGCTCTCTCAGTCTCTCTTCATATGGTTTCTGATGCAGACCCTGCACCATTTTAGTTGCCCTCCTCTGGACTGCTTCCATCCTGTCTATGTCCTTGCATAGATGAGGTCTCCAAAACTGCACGCAGTACTCCAGATGGGGTCTCACCAACTGTCTATACAAAGGGATAACCACTTCCCTTTTTCTACTTGTGATACCCCTCTCTATGCATCCCAGTATCCCACTGGCTCTCCTTACTGACTTCTCACATTGCTTACCCACCTTTAGGTCATCTGATATGACTACCCCCAGATCCCTTTCCATTATTGTTGTTGTTAGTACCTCCCCTGCTATTGTGTACTCTTCTCCTGGGTTTTTATTTCCCAGGTGCATTACTTTGCACTTCTTTGCATTGAATCTAAGTTGCCATATGTCTGACCATTCCTCCAACCTTGCCAAGTCCCTTCTCATTCTTTCTACCCCCCTTGTGTATCAACTCTGTTACAGATCTTTGTGTCATCTGCAAAGAGGCATACCTTTCCTTCCAGACCCTCTGCAATGTCACCTATAAAGATGAGTTCCAAATATCAGGAAAGTGGTAGGAGAAGGCAGAACATCCTAAAGTGGAAGAATGGGCAGGGAGGGCAAGGGTCCTGTAGAGGCAGTTGTAGAAAGCATAGCTGGAAGTAGAGGGGTTGAAAGGAGAGCATGGAGGTAGGGTGGAAGGAGCCAAGCCAGAACTTCCCAACTAATGAGGCACTGCAGGCAAAGCATTTGATCCCAAGGGAGGGGAGAGACAAAGCAGAATAGAGAACAGTGGTGAGTACAAGGCAGACAATCTAGAGTAAAATGACAGAAGGAGTTGAATAGAGTGTCCAGTCTGTTGAGGGTGGTCTTAGGGGCAACACCATAAATTATGTCTCCAAAGTCAAAAATTGGAAGGATCATCTTTTCGATGATTTCACAACAGGCTTGAAGGAGGATGCAGCTATGGTGTCTGTACAGCGCGCCTAGTTTGGGATGTAACTTTTTATGTATAGCATCCACATGCCCAGCAAAGTCGAGTTTCCTGTTAAGACAGAGCCCAAGGTATTTGAAGGAGGGGACATCCTCTAATAAGCACCCATCAAGGGTATGGAAGGCAGGGGTGGCAGTTAGCCTGGTGAGCTTTTGCCGGGTGCCAAAGGTCATAGAGACCATCTTCTTGGCATTGAGTGATAGCTGATTAGAACAAAACCAGCACTGGACATTACTGAAATCCAGATGGAGACTAGTCACCATATCAGAGGGGGAGGTGACAGAGGCAAACAAAACAGTATCTTATGTGTACATGTGGATGTCAGCGGAGGAACAGGCAGTAGTTAAGTCATTTAGAAAATGGAGAAAAGTATTGGTCCAAGAACTGATCCTTGAGGGACTCTGGTGTTGATGGGGGAGAGTTCCCTATCCTGACTGAGGTCTACCCATAAGATAGAAACAGAACCAGCTAGTGGTGGACTCAGAGAGACCAGTTGCTGCAAGCTTGTTGAGGAGAAGAGTGTGTGGGCTACAGTGTCAAAAGCTTTGGCCAAGTTGACTAAGATGGCAGATGTGATGCAGCCCTGATCCATGCCAGAGAATTGAGTCAGTAAGCCAGAGAAGGGAAGTAGTGGTGAAGTGGGCTTTGTGAAAACTAGACTGGAAAGGGGTGAAAAAGGATGAGGTGTCAAGAGAAGGAGAAAGCTGAGCCAGTACCAGGTGTTGTTGAAGCTTAGCAAGGATTAGGTGTAGGGATATTGGATTGAAGTTACCTTAGAGATATTGGATTGAAGTTACCTGGATTTGAGGAATCACTGCCCTTAGGAAGGGGGATGACTGTGGCAAGCTTCCAGGCATTAGGGACAGTGGCCAGTGAGAAGGAGAGATTAAGTAGGGAGGTAAGTGAGATAGCAATGGCCTGAGCTGAGAGGTTTTTGCCCTTATGGGGATTAAGGGCTAGAAGAGTTTTCAGGGTGTCAGCATAAGAGACAGGTAGGAAGGAGAAGCAGTGTGGAGAAGAAGTGGGTCCATAAGGAGCTGGTGGTTGAGAAGCTGGAAGGGGTAGGATGCTAAAAGAGTGGAAGCACAGGTGGTGAAGAAAAGATTGAATTGGTAGCCATGGGGGGTGGGGTTCAGAAATATTGATGTCTCCTACCTTTAGGACTGGGAGGGGATTTGGCTGGAGAGGAGATTAAGACATTTATAAAGAAGATAAAAAATGAAAAATCAGAATTGCCATAGGATAACACTGCAAGTTTAACTAGGCATAACTCCATCAATCTTTTGAGTTAAGGAAGAAGCTACATATCAAAACAAGTTCTCAATGACTGCTACAAGACTTAGACAAAATACCCTGCAAAATAATTCAGAGTCTGTATAAAAAGCATAAAAAAAATGAAACATTTAAATTCCCATAGGGTAACATTGCATATTTAAGAAGGCATAACTCCGTCAGTATCTAGTGTTAAGTGACAATCTACATATCAAAAGAAAGGGCTGAATACGTACTGCAAGACCAGTAGTTAATACCCACTTGGTGATTGATTGATTGTGCACAGCACCCCTTCGTTGCCTTCCAAGTGGCATTCCGGGAGCATTGCAGAAATTTGGCTTACTTTTCCCCCACATTCTTCTCTATATACAAAAAGAATGTTTTTAATGAGTTCTACAACACTAACACATAATACCCTACAAAAGAATGTATGGGCCATATAAAAAAAAGCATAAAAAATTAACAAATACTGTTTCTATGGGATAACACTGGAACCTTAAAGAGGCATAACTCCTGTCCATATCTGGAGTTTAGTGAGAATCTATGTATCAAAAGAAAAGTTTTAATGACAACTACAAGAGTAGTACTTTAATATGCACTTGCAAATTCATGGGTTGTTCACAGCAACCCAAAGGTACCTCCTAAGTGCTTACAGAGTAATGTTTCAAGTTCCCCAGCAGATACCTCCATCAGTCTTTGCAATTAAGGGATGAGGTGTAGAGAAACCCTTGATAGTCAGCAAATAATTAATGGCTTGTTAATTTCCCTAGGATATCATTGCAACTTTAAGAAGGCTAAACTCTGTTAATATGTGGATTTAATAGAAGCATAAATGCAGAGGCAAGACAATAGCTTTCATTATGAACATAATATTTGTATTTGAACGTCTGAAATAAATAATATTTTTCAAAATGAACATAGATTTTTTTTCTTTAAATTGTTACTTATAAAATAGTTCTATTTCAAAGCAAAGTAAAAATATTTTCTAGTATTTCTCTCATATGAGAAACAAAAATTTAATTTTTTTCATTATAAAGTCCTTTCTTTTTTGTTGTTGTTTGGTTTGCTGTAGTTGATGAGGAACGTGGATTTGGCCACCCAGGTGGCTACTTCAGCCAGAAGCACAGCCATCCTGGAATTGCTGCAAGGGGTTGGACTCAGGCAGCTGGTGCATGAGCCAACCAGGGATAAGTCAATTATGGACCTGGTATGGACCAATGGGAACAGAGTCAAAGAAATACAGGTTGAAATGCAGCTGGAGTCCAGTGACCACCATATGATGTGGTTCAGCATGAAGACATGAACTCAATTAAGCCACACAAGGGCAAGAGTATTAGATTTCAGGAGGACAGATTTCACTGAAATGGGTAGATGTATACAAGCAGTCCTGGGGAAGGGAGAGGTAATAAAGGGGATGGAAGAACAATGGGAGAAACTGAAAGGAGCCATAGTGGATATAACAAACCAATGCATTAGGATAGTGGCCAAAGGGAAAAGAAGAAGGTAACCACTATAGTTCTCCAAAAAGGTAGAGGACAAAGTCTAGTCTAAAAGGCTAAGTTTCAGGAAAAATAAGGGGAGACAATGGGAGGAGAGCAGGGAGGTGTACCTTGAATGTCTAAGGGAAGCAGGGAAGGCTGTTAGGAGGGCAAAGGCACAGGCAGAGGGGGGCTTAGCACAGTCTATAAACAAAGAGGATAAGGCATTTTATAGGTACATCAGTGAAAGAACAAAAACCAGGGGGGAACTGTGAGGCTCAAAGGGGAGAAGGAAGAGTGTAAGGAGGGGGATATAGACAAGGCAGAAATACTAAACAAATACTTCTGCTCACTATTCACTAAGGAGGAGGAGAGTCAAGGACCACAGTTGGGTTGCAGAGGCAATGGGGGGAAGAAGTGGACACCAGTCCATTCACAGTGGAGAGAGTTCTGGAAGAACTCACAAAGCTGAAGGTGGATAAGGCCATGGGGTGAGACGGCATCCAGCCGAGGACAGTAAAGGAGCTGCAAAGGGAACTACCAGTGCCTCTGGCGGCCTTGTTCACAGAGTCGCTCAACATGAGTGTCGTTCCAGAGGACTGGAGGAGGGCACATGTAGTCCCACTACACAAAAGCAGCAGTAGGGAGGAGGTGTGGAACTACAGGCCAATCAGCTTCACCTCAGTGGTGGGAATGATCATGGTTTCACTGCTGAAAGAAAGGATAGTGGTACATATGGAATCCAGCAGTGCTCAGGATCTAAAGCAATATGGATTCAAAGCAGGAAGGTCATGTCAAACAACTCTAATAGATTTTTTTGATTGGGTGACTAGGGAAATAAATCAGGGAGGGGCAGTAGATGTCGCCTACCTAGATTTCCGCAAAGCCTTTGACACCATCCCACATAGAAGGCTGATTAACAAGATGGGTAGTATGGCATGGGAGACAAGGTGGTGAACTGGGTTAGGAACTGGTTAACAGACAGGTGACAGAGGGTGGTGGTAAATGGGGTACAATCTGGGGACAGGGGGTGACCAGTAGGGTACCGCAGGGATCAGTACTAGGACCAGTCCTGTTCAATGTCTTCATTAGTGACACTGCAGAGGGGCTGGAAGGAAAGGTCTGCCTTTTTGCAGATGACACCAAGATCTGCAACAGGGTGGATACTCCAGAAGTGGTGCAGAAAGTGAAGAGGGACCTGGAGAAGCTTGAAAGATGGTCAGAGATGTAGCAATTGAGGTTCAATCTAAAGAAGTGCAAAATAATGCATCTGGATAGAGGGAATCCTGGGAAGAGCTACATGTTGGGAGGGGACTGACTGTCACTAAAGAGGAAAGGGACCTAGGGTTTATCATCTCTGATGACCTTAAGGTATCAAAGCAGTGCACAAAGGTGGCAGGGAGGGACAGTGGCATGCTGGGGTGCATAGGCAGGGGTATCACTAGCAGGAGGCAGGAGGTGGTGATGCCATTGTATAAAACACTGGTAAGGCTTCACCTGGAGTACTGCATGCAGTTCTGGAGGCCACACCTGTGCAAGGACATAGATAAGGTGGAGACTATCCAGAGAAGGGCAACAAAGATGGCGCAGGGCTTGCACCACAAAACATATGATGAGAGACTAAGGGACCTCAATATGTACTCACTGAAGGAGAGGGAACAGTGGGGGGACATGATTGAAACTTTCAAGTACCTCAAGGGCATAAACAAGGTGCAGGTGGGGGACCTTTTCCAATGTAGAAAAAGTACTAGAACGAGGGGGCAAATGAGGGGGCACAATAGGAAATTGGAAGGGGGTAGATTAAGAGGTAATGTGAGGAAGTTTTTCTACACAGAAAGGGTAGTCAACGCTTGGAATAGTCTGCCAGAGGAGGTAGTGGAGGCAAGCACAGTGGAGGGCTTTAAGCATGCCTGTGACAGGCACAAGGGAAACTTGAGAGGGAGTGATGAAAAGCCATTGATCACATAGGATTAGTGGCCACATACAATGTATAGGGCCTACGGGCAGACTGGATGGGCCAAGTGGTCCTTATCTGCTGACGATTTCTATGTTTCTAGGAAGCACCTGCCCTGGGATATCATGATGGGGGGATGTCAGTCATTTCCTGAGTGAGACTAAATGTGGAAGCAGGTGCTCACTGGCAATATTCAGCTTGCAGTGGCTGATCTAGTGGTTCACAGCCCCTCCTGATCTTCACTGAATTGAGGAGAGGGCTGTGATGGAGGATCTTCAAATTCTTGACAAGGGACCATCACAGCGAGGACCTGATCTTCACATTGCTGCAGTAGCCTGTTCATCTCATGCAGTTCTTTTGACACTCCACAAAGGATCTCTTGTGTGTTCTCCCGAGCAGCAATGTTGTCCTCATAGCTCTATCACAACTCACCAATATTGCAACTGAGGGCAGCATTGCTGCTCTGAAGACCACCAAGGACCTCATAGGTCTGGTGCTCAAGTCTGTCACAATGGTACGTGGTGCTGAGGATCTGATTTTGGTTTTGTGGTACCATCACAAGAGACTCACCCAGACCCCTTATGCCCTCTATTATGGTATTTGTGAAGTGGAAGAGCTCTTGCTTGATGCCACTGATTAGTGTGTGACATGCTACAACAGAAAAGTAAAAAACGATTAGTATACTTTGTATGTTCTTCTGCACGGATTATAACAAATGTCATGATTTCTTGCACAGGCATGAATTGCACCGTGAAGAGAATGACTATCATTAAGGTAATGATGAAGTTTGTAAACCTGGAAGTTAAAAAGATAGTGTCTTGCGTCACTATAGCACTAAGCTTTTTACTCAGTTTCAGATAGAATACTAAATGAACAGATGATAAAGTTAAACATTCATCCCCTGATCATAAGTTGGGTCAAATCATGGCTTTCTGAATGAAAACAAAGGGCCTCAGTAATGGGTCACTTATCTCCATGGGGGTTGTATTACAATTAGAGTTCCTCAGGACTCTGTCCTGGGTCTCACTCTTTTCAACATATTAATATCCTTTATGTTTTCTCTTAATAAAAATTGTTGGTTAGGAAAGTATGCAGGTAATTACAAACTAGGTGGAATTGTAACTGATCATATGTTAGCTTTAGAAATTCAAAAAAACCTTACGCATCTTGACAGCATCTTGAAAATTGGGCAAGGGACAACAAACTATCCTTTAATGAACTGAAATGTAAGGTGATGCATTTGTGGGAAAACAACCCTTGTTACAGTTATTAAACAACATCATCTTACAAACCACTGAACATGACAAAGACTTTGGGATCACCTTTTCAAACAATTTAAGATGTGATATGCACATCCAAACAAAGGGAATCAAATTTTGAGTTGTGTCCTAAAAAATACTAAAAGTAGAAATCTGGAGGTCCTGGTCCCCCTTTATTCTAGTCTTGTAAGACCACATCTAGAATATTGCTCATTTGTGTGTGCCCCAGAACAGGTCCGAGGGAAACAAATTAATAGAGAAGGTGCAATGAAAAGCTACTAAAATAATTTTTTCTGTGAGTAGGTTGGACTATGGTTCAAGATTACAAAAATTGGGCCTCTACTGTATGCTTAACATGTAAAGCAATAAAGATGAGTCAATTCTGGACCAATTGGTCTAATTAAAAATAACTCGAACAAAATTACCAGAACACATGATATGAAATTAAAAGGAGGCCATAATAAAACCAATAAAAGAAGCCATTGGTACTCCCAAAGAATTATAACTGCATGGAATGCTTTACCAAAGGCTGTAGTGGAGAGTGAAATCAATGAATATTTTTAAGAAATGACTGGACACGCATATGGGCAATAAAAAATTTGAATTCCACTATTAATAATGGTGGCAAGTTCATAAAAGGCAATCCTGTCTGCTGAATTTGTATACTTGCTATGATCCTATATGTGAAGAGACTATCTGCTGATTTTGTTTACCTGTGAGGATAGATTTCTGTGAATGGAATGTAGTATGTTACACAGTTGTAATTGGCAAGACTATATTAGGAAATAATGAAAAGGATCCTTTCTTTTCCGGTGGTATATCACTAGGATGTCAAGTTAACACCATGGTTGACAGAGTGTGGTCTTGATGGTGCCTCAATAACTGGTAGGTCTCATGCAGTTCTTCTGCCAACTCACAAAGGATATTTTGTGTGGTATGCTGAGCAGGAATGCTGTCCTCAGAAGTCTGTTACTGGTTGACACTGTTGCAAATGAGAACAGTTTTGCTGTTCTGGAGACCAGAAAGGGCCTTATAGGTCTGGCGCCTGAGTCTCTCATGATGATACATATTGCTGAGCAGATGGTTTTGGTTTTCTAAAACTATTGTGAGAGACTCAGCCGGGCCCCTTATGCCTTGTAATACATTGTTGACAAGATGGCGAAACTCCTGCTGGATGCCGATGGTTGCTACTTGATATGACACAAGAGAAAACAACAGAAAGAAAGTTGCCATATTTTGTATGCTGTGCTGTGTGCATGACAAGAAGTGTTATGATTTCTTGGCCAGGCATGCGTTGCACTGCGAAGAGAAGGAGTATGATTAAGTGATTAAGATGCTGATGAAGCTTGTAAACGTAGAAGTGAAAAGCATATTGTCTTCTGTCAGTATTGCACTCATATGTGAAGACACATTGTTCTGATTTCATTTACCTGTGAGGATGAAGATTTCTATCAGGTCACGGTTTTGTTTACCTATGAGGATAAAGACTTCTGTGAAGACAATGTATTACGGATGAACAAGAAGCATCTTTATTTTTTCTGGTGCTATATCAATATGATGTCAATTAAGAATATGGTTACTGCATCGTCCTGTGAAGAGAAACAGTATTGTGAATGTTGAATCTTGTACAGTGTCAAGTGATAAGCACATTTTGAAGACAACTATAATGTTTTCTACAAGGAAGTATTGGTTTAGATGTGTCATACATCTCAAATCCAGTTTGTATGGGTAAGTACAGTTCAATATAATTATACATTTTTCAATGGCTAGTTACCATATTCACAGAATGCTATAAAGAACCACAATTACTGTGGGGTGCATTAATAGCTCTGAAGTTTGAAGTTTCTAAGTATCACTACTTTTCCCCCAGCTACCAGACTGAATGTGTTGGTTCAGAGTCTCTAATAGACGGGACAGGCACCTCAAGACCTGATCACACCCATCAAGCTCACCTTTTACCTGATGGTTTAAGTGACCATTCTCTGGTTATTTTCTACTGGAGTGCTCATAGGCCTCATTCCCCTTCTATACATGTAACCTCCAGTTCTATTCATAATCTGAACATTAGTGAATTCAGAAATGCTGTTGCACAGATTGAATAGTACTTCCTTCATGCCATCCTATTGGTTGATTTGATGTTGGACTATTTGGGCTTCTCTCTGCCTGAACAAAAGACCTCAGCCCCTTGGGCCATGCTCACAGCCTAGGACACCACTGCTGGGGTTTTGAGGGAACTCTGTCCAACCTTCGCCGCCTCCCTAACACCAATCAAAGCCAGGACTTGTTTGGAGCTCCGTTTGAAGGCCAGAACTTGCACCCACCCCCAGCCCTCTCTCAGCCAATCTGTGGGCCAGAAAGGTAGGCCTTGAAGCCATTCACCACCTGGGCTTCTCTCTGCCAGAACAAAAGACTTTGGGTGCTCGGGCCACACTGCAGAGCCTAGAATGCCACCGCCGGGGTTACAAGGTGGCTCTTTGTCCAGTCTTCACCACCTTTCTCACACTGATTGTTCCAGGACCTGTTTGGAGCTCTGTCTGTGAGCTAGAATTTGCACCCACCCCTCCAGCCCACTCTCATCCAATCTGTGGGCCAGGAAGGTGGATCTTGAAGCCTTTCACCTCCTGGGTTTCTCTCTGCCAGAACAAAAATCCATGGCCACTCAGACCACACTGCACAGCCTAGGATGCCACTGCTGAGGTTGTGAGGTAGCTCTTCATCCAGCCTTCACCCCCTCCCCTACACTGATCACCACCAAGACCTGTTTGGAGCTCCATTTGAGATCCAGGATTTGCACTCACCCCCTCCCCCAGCCCACTCTCTGCCAATCCATGGTCCAGGAAGGCAGAATTGAAGCCATTCACCTCCTGAGCTTTTCTTTTCTGGAACAAAAGACTTTGGCCACTTGGGCCATGCTGTACAGCCTAGGATGCCACTGCTGGGTTGGCAAGGGGTCTCTCTGTCCAGCCTTCATCCCCTCCCCCCACCAAATGCTGCCAGGACCTGTTTGGAGTTCTGTTTGGGAGACAGGACCTGTACCCATCAACCCCCCGGACCACTCTCAGCCAAACCGTGGGCTGGGAAGGTGGGTCTTGAAGCCATTCACTTCTTGGGCTTCTGTCTGCCAGAATAAGAGACTTCAGCAACTCAGGCCACACTGCACAGCTTAAAACACCACTGATGTGGTTGTGAGGGGGCTCTCTGTCCAGTCTTCACTGCCTTACCCCCACTAATCATTGCCAGAAGCTGTTTGGAGCTCTGTTTGGGAGCCAGGACTTGCACCCACCCCTCAGCCCACTCTCAGCCAATCTGTGGGCAGGGAAGGTGGGTCTTGAAGACTTTCATCTCCTGGGCTTCTTTTTGCTGGAACAAAAGACTGTGGCCCCTTGGGCCACACTGCATAGCCTAGGACGTCACTGCCAGGGTCACTAGGGGGCTCTCTGTCCAACCTTCACTGCTTTCACCCACCGATCACTGCCAGGATCTGTTTGGAGCTCCGTTTGGGAGCCAGGACTTGCACCCCTCCAGCCCATTCTCAGTCAATCCATGGGCCGGAAAGGGGAACTTGAAGTCATTCACCTCCTGGGCTTCTGTCTGCTGGAACAAAAGACTTTGGATGCTTGGGCCATGCTGCACAGCCTAGAATGCCACTACTGGGATCGCAAGGGGGCTCTCTGCCCAGCCTTCACTCCCACCAATTGCCACCAGGACCTGTTTGGAGCTGTGTTTGGGAGCCAGGACTTGCACCCACCCTCCAGCCCACTCTCAGCCAATCTGTGGGACGCTTATTGTATTTCACGGTCACTTGCTCTAGTGGCCCATTCACGCACAGGACCACGTGCTAAAGACATCAAGGAGTCTGCTTGGAGTCAGCCTGGAGACAGCCAGTTGGCCAGACATGCGGCTCCACAGACCTACACACTCCTCTACCTGTTCCCCCTCTAAGTTCTTGTTAACTATGGCTGTACCTTTATCCAGTCTCTGGTAATTGGTAGTGTTTGCAGGCTGTTTTCTCTGCTCTGCCATTAATAGCTCTCGCAACCACATTTGTGAACTTGCTGTACTGTGGTTTTGCTAGTTACCTTGCCTAGCCCTGTGGCAGCACCCACTTAGTATCGCAATGATTTTGTTATTGTATCTGCACACCCACTAGATCTATTTTTCTTTGCTGCTACTTGCACATACGCCTTTGCCTATAACTTGACTTGGACAGCTAGCTCTGTGTTGCTTTTACCCCAGTATTTAGGGTGTTGAAGAAACTTTTTACATGCCCCTGACTGCTCAATAGCTAGTTCTATTTTTTGTTTTGTTTTTGTCTATTGCCTACTCTCTCTTTCCCATAGCTTCCCCCCTGTCTGTACCCCCATTCTTCTTCCTCTGTTAATCCTGCAGCATGCTCCCCTGCTGCCCATTTATCTTATCTTCCCCTTCTCTCCCCTCCCCCTTTCCCTGTCTTTCTTTCCAACCCCTGCCCTCTCCCCTTTCTCCCCTCCCTCCTCTTGCCTTCCCCATCATATCACCCTCCACCCTCCTGTCCTCCCTTCCCCATACCACACAACCTATCTGCTCCCTATGTCCACCCTGGTCTCCTGTGCCTCCCCCTATTAAACCTTGAATATTTCCTCTGCTCTATCTCCCCCTACCTCCCAACTCCTCCATTCTCCCTCCCCCTCATCTCAGGAGGTGGAGAACCCCCACCTTTCTCTTCCTTTTACTCATCCTCCTGTTTCTGGCTCATGACATCAAACCAAACCCTGCCCCCCCATCAATTCCCAAAGGCCTCAGTATCTATCACCTTAATATAAGGAGTCTTCTTCCTAAACTTGACTCACTCATTGTCTGGATCTCCTTGCACTCTCCTGACATCCTGTGCATTTCTGAATCCTGGCTCTCCTCTAAAGATATTGACTCTCTCCTAGGCCTCCCAGACTTTCACCTCTTTCACCAAGACAGAGGCAAATGTGGTGGTAGTGTTGTTCTATAAACCCGCCAAACCCTGTCCTGCTCCTTCTCCCTCAAGGAAGTCCTCACTACCTCTCATAAACTCCTGATATTAAAATGATCCCTCCCTTTCACCCTTCCCACCTTTGTAGGCATCCTGTATGTCTTATCAAAGGCCTGTCACTCCTGCTTCCTCTCCTCTCTCTCCTCTCTCATATCTCTCTCAACCTCTGGTGAGCGCATCCTGCTCTGCAACTTTATTGTCAGCTGGCTCTTCCCCACCTCCAAACCCTTCTCTCTCTATTGAGTTTCTGAAGCTTACAAAGCTCATCACTGAACCCAATAGACTCAGCCCTCACTCATCTAACCACTCCCTCCTGGACCGAGTGCTATCCTCCCACCCCCATCGCATTCTGATTGTGGGAGTTCTCTCTGATGACCTCATTGACCACTGCTTTACCTGCTATGTTAGGAAAGTGCAATACCCCCAATCCACCCCAAGTACACCTGGTTCAGGTCTCTCAGATCTCTTGACACTAATGCCCTCCTTTCTGAACTGACCTCCTCTAACTTGTCTCCCATTTACTCAGCTCATTACATCAACTCAGCCTTTTCATCCCTCACTGCCATCCTTTCCAAAATCTGGAGCATTCATGCCCCCCTTTGCAAGACCTGTGAGAAACACACCCACCAATCCTGGATCACACCTGATCTACTAGAAATGTACAAGGCTAGAGACCATGCATGGGCTTGTTTCAAGTCCTCCCACTCCACATCTAACCACCAACTCTACTGGTCCTGCTGAAATGCATGTACCAATGTAACTGGTACTGCCAAGGCCCTATATGTCTAATCCAACCTTCAGTATCAACCTAAATTCTCCTTCCAATTTCTTGAGAGTGATAAGCTCCTTGTTTGACCCCCCCCAGCGCAGTCAGCTCTTCCCTCCATCCTAGCTGATTGCTCCCTTGTCTCCGACCACCTCACTGTTGCTACCCTCTGTAACAACTTTTTCACCATCTGTGCTCTGCCAAGCCTGTCCTCCCCTACTCCCCTCCCATCCACCATGGCCAATGGTTTTAGTTTTCCTCCTGTCTTCCCCCCCAGGAATTTGTACATGCCTTCATGTCTCTTTACCCCACCAAACACAGCCCTGATGGTTTGGCCCCAAACTTCTTTATATATCCACTCCTGCCATCGTCCATTCTCTTACTCACCTCCTGAACCTATCATCCTCCTTCTGCACTGCTCCTTGCACCTGAAAATTTGCCAAAGTTCTACCTTTACACAAAGGGGGGTGACCCTTCCTCTCTGGGTAACTACAGGCCAGTCTCTCTTCTCACATCCCTTAATAAAGTTTAAGAGTTCTTAGTGTACTCCAGACTCATAAACTTTCTGGACTCCTCGTCCTTCCTCTCTCCCTTCCAGTCTGGCTTTAGAAAGAACCACTCCACTGTCTCCTCCTTACTGTGTGTCACTGACTCCATTCTCACTGGAATGGATCAGAACCACAATACTGCTGCTGTATTAATCAACCTTGCAAAGGCTTTTGGCTGGGTTTCCCAGCCCCTTCTCCCAAACAAACTGTCCTCTGCTGGCCTCTTTACCCCAACAGTTGCATGGCTGTGTTCATATCTCATGGGAAGGCAACAGTCAGTCTAGCTGGGTGGACTATTGTCACCCCCCATCTTAACTGGTGTTCCATCTTGGGCCCCAAACTGTTTTCCATTTTTCTCAATGGTCTCCCCTCTGCTTGTGTCTCATCACATATACATAAGTATGCTGATGACACAGTAATTTACTCATCAGACCCTTCTCCTTCTGCAGTTGACGCTTCACTCCAAAGGGTATTCCTCAATGTGGTACACTAGTTCCAGGCCAACTACAGTGGCTCAAAGTAAATGCCAAAAAGACTGTGTCTATGTCCTTTGGCACCTCCCAGAAACTAGCAATGCTCTCACCTCCCCCAGTGTTCATCACCCTGGATGGCACTCACCTGGAGTCCGTCCCTGCCTTTAAATAATTTGGAGTCTGGCTGGATAACAACCTATATTTCTGTACCCACTTTGATGCCATACAATCCAAACTCTGCACTAAGCTCTGCATCCTTTACCACAATAAGGATTGCCTCCCCACCCATGT
Organism: Neoceratodus forsteri; assembly: GCA_016271365.2. Lineage (NCBI taxonomy): Eukaryota > Metazoa > Chordata > Ceratodontiformes > Ceratodontidae > Neoceratodus > Neoceratodus forsteri. The sequence goes on from CM057456.1 coordinate 500,413,977, forward strand.
TCACTGTGAACTGTTAACCAAAATGATCCTCCCAATCTTTGATTATGTTGATGTGGTATGTAACTCTGCCCCTCTCTCATCTCTTGCCAAACTGGATACCATCTGAATTGCCTTCTGTCATTTTGCCTCCAACTCCCCTTCCCAGACCAACCACTGCTCCTTCTACTCATCCCTTTCTGTTTCTTTTTAAACTTAAAATTTTATTAAGTTTTTGGTGGTACAACAACATTGCACATCATTCAGACAGTATATAGGCATAATATTGTGGTACAGGGCATAGACACTCTGGCTGATTATCTCCAAATAAAGAGGATGTAAAGGAGGACGGGAGCACAGCATAGTCTGGGGGACTCTCATCCCTAGTAACAGGAAGGCAGAAAGAAATAAAGGATGAAGGACTGCCCAGCCCAGTTTTCAAGCAAAAACACAGGTCAATCCCCCCTTTCACCAGCCTTATGACTTTTAGAGAGTCATATCCTATCTATGATTAATGATTTATAGCAACCAAGCTGTCCATCTATTTTGCAGAATAGGTAGAGTATTGGTAACTGCACTGTCATTTTTTTCCATTTGATAGAAATTATAAACAATATCATTCAATTAAGATACCTGTGGCGGAGTCTGTTGTAGCCACAATTTAGTTATAGTCTTTTTGGCTGCTGCCGAAAGTATACTCAGTAGGTAAATAAGATGTTTTTGCTTAAGCTGTGGACAGTAATGTAATAAGAGTGCTTTTTCTGGGGTTAAAGTGCTTAGTTCGGCTACCAGTTCCCAAAGAACTTTGTCTACATTATGCCAAAACGAAGTGAGGATTGGACAAGACCTACATATGTGGGTATTTGTGGCCATCTCACAACCACACAGTCTCCAACAAGAAGAATCTTGAGAGGGATGAAATTTGGCGATGATTTGGGGAGTCCTAAAGTATTGACAGACTACTTTCCAGCCAAACTCCCGACAAACATAAGAGCATGTGACTTTGTGTTGTCTATATCAAATTTTTGTCCACTGTGTAAGAATCAGAGAAATTAATTCAGCCTCCCAGGAAAATTGTAATGTGTCCATAATAGTTGTGGCAACATTCAAAAGCACTTGATAACAATGAGAAATAAAATGAACTTGAGTAACCTCAGCCTGATTACATAATAGAAATGTAAAGATGGGGGCTATTGATAGTAAAACTACTTGTACTCCTATAGAATGTTCTTACTCATCCATTTCCTCCTACCTCTCTGTCACCAGCATCACTGCACCATACTGGTTTGACTCTCGTTCAGCCTCTCCCCCTTCCCCTACTCTTCCTACTCTTTATGCTCTGGGACCCCCGCAACTTCTCCCTACCTCAGCCCTGCTCTCACTCTAGCCAAGCTGCCTTCTCTTACCAGCTCTCCTCCCTGTGGAACCTGTTCTCCTATCATCTTTGCTGCTTCCTCTCTCTCATCTCTCTTAAACACCCACTTAGGCTCTCTCCTCCCCCTCCCTGCTCCTGTCGTCCCCTTCCTGACTCCTCGCCTCCCTTTTCTCACCATAGCCTCCTTAGTCCCTTTGATCTTGGCTCCAACTACTAGAGTCCCTCCATTCCCCTGCCCTGCCTGCCTTTCCAGAATGTGCAAACCCTCATCCAACCTATTCCCACTTGACCCGGTACCAACACTGTTCTAATTTACTGTATAGCTCTCAGTTTGTATTACCTATGTAATACGCTTCCCTTCTTTGTTTGCCAATTGAATTTAGGCACTTGTTGTTGCCACTGTTGCTCTTCTGATGTGTATTTTGTTTATATGCCTATTCCCCCCCCCCCCCCGGGTCACAACTGGAAATTAGCCTCAGCTCAGTGTGCCTTTCCTGGTTATCACATTTTAAATAAAATAAATAAATATTGCAGATGAATGTAACAAGGTTTGCAATTTTCCCCTATCTGTCACTTAGATATTAAAAATTGAAGTCAGGAATAGATCACCCGTTGTTTGATGCAGGAGAAAGACTGGGCCTGGAAAGCTTTTAGGAAACAATGTTCAAATTCTACATTACTTGAAAATAAAAAAGCTAAGAACTAAATGTAAACAATTCATTAGAATGACAAAAATGGAATATTATTTAAACTCCCAATTTCAATTCTTAAATGGCCAACCTTTCAAATTTTCCTACTACTTAACAATCTCATGGGAAAGACCAGCTCCATAGCAATATCACTTCTGATTACTGAACATGGCCATTTGACAGATCTGATAGAAACCGTCACAGATCTCAATACCACCTTTTGTGCAGACACAAAAATTGCTCCATTGGTTAATCTGTCAGACCGTGAACAGCCTGGGTCTATCTATGGTAATTCTGATAGTGATTTTACATTTAGATTATTAACAGTTATTGAAACTCTGAACTACTTTACAAACATGAACTTTAAAACAAGAATGGGGTTGGACAATGTTGGTCTGAAAATCTTTTCCTTTGTCATTGATGTTATTGATCCTCTGCACCTTGTAAGACCATTTGTTAGCTACTGGCAAGGTCCCGGAGTTATGAAAGCAGGCTACTGTGGTCCCTATTTTTAAATCCAGATAGAACATTCTAACCAAAAATTACCATCCTATTTCCCTGTTTGCTCCACTGTCTGAGGTCCTTGGGATGATTGCTTTTGACCAATTTAAGGAGTTCCTGGATACTGGCAATTTGCTAGCACCTTACCATCATGTGTTTTGAGATAATCACAGCACAGTCACAGCTGTGCTTGAAATCATCAATGATCTTCTCAGAGCCTCAGACAATGGAGAAATGGATGGTGCCCTCTTCATGAGTTTTCTAAAATATTTGATCTGGTGCACCACGGCCACCTGCTTGCCAACCTATGGGCCCTTGGTGCATCTATATCTGTCATGTCCTGGTTCCAGAATTACTTAACTGGCAGATCTCAGTCAGTCTCATTGAATTCTGTTTCCTCTCCCCTCATCAAAATTACTACCAGAATACCCCAGGGGTCAATACTGGGATCTCTACTGTTTAGTGTTTCTTTTAATAATCTGGCTGATATTTTGCATAGTTCTGAATCCCTTATTATCATGTATGCAGATGATATTGTGGTGTACAGAAGGGCATCTAATGTCAGCAAAATGACCAGATACTTGAAGTCTGACTTTGATCTGGTACAAAAATGGCTGTTGTTAAAATGGCCTTCTGCTGAATGTTGGTAAAACCAAATAATTGCTTTTTGGAACTAAACAAAACCTAAAGGATTTATTCCTCTTTAATTAAAGATTTAATTGGCACATACAGTATGTAGAGAGAATGGAAAATTTAAAGTATCTCAGTTTTATTATGGACCAGACTCTGTCCTTCATAGAACATATCTACATGCTGGTTCATTCAGTTCACATTCACCTTGGCCTGCTTTATAGGCTAAAAAATTGTTTGCCCACTCACTCTAAAAAATTCCTAGTTCTTTACTTTCTCCTGTGCTTAACGGACAATGGACTTACAGTCTATGTCATAGTCAATGTCATGGACTTGCAAAGAGTTAATATCCAATGCAACTCCATATGAAGGTTAGCTGCCTTCAGCTCCCAGATCTTCACATCACTACACTCTTTACAAACACCTTGGCTGGCCTTCTTTTGATTTACGTATTATTTATTTTGCCCTCAAAGTTTTAGACATTTCCTAAAAGATCCTATTAGATTCTTATTCTTTGCTGATGCTGACCCCAACATTGGTCCCCAGCATACTAGATCTGCTCACACTCAATTCATAAGACCCCACTCTTCCATTCCTCCTTGCGCCAATACACTTTTATATATAGAGCCGTTATATGCTGGAATAATTTACCTGCTTCATTACACTCTATCAAGTTGCAGAATACAGTTAAATTGCTCACAAGACTTCGCCAACCAGATTGGACACACTTTTCCACTCCTTCTGCTGTTTTGCCTTGGACTCCCCTCCCCCCTCACTCACCACTGTGATCTCTACCACTCTCTCGCATTTCCCTCTCTCAAAAACAGGCAGCTTTCCCATTGTGCTAAATTTATATCCAAATTTTGGTTTGGTTCTCTTCCCTCTTACCTCTCCTCCTCTATATTCCTCCATCCCCCTGCACCTTGTTTATGCCCTTGAGGTATTTGAATATTTCTATCATGTCCCCTCTCTCCCTCCTCTCCTCCAGCGAATACATGCTGAGGTCCCTTAATCTCTCCTCGTACATTTTGTGGTACAGGCCCTGTACCATCTTAGTCGCCCTTCTCTGGACTGACTCCAGCCTGTTAATGCCCTTTCAAAGGTGTGGCCTCCAGAACTGCACACAGTACTCTATGTGAGGCCTGACCAGGGTTTAATACAACGGCATCACTACCTCCCACCTTCTGCTGGTGATACACCTGCCTATGCACCCCAGCATGCCACTGGCCTTCCCTGCTGCCTTAGTACTCTGTTTTGACATTTTCAGGTCATCTGAAAAAATACTCCCTAGGTCCCTTTCTTCCTTGGTGACTGCCAGCACACCCCCCCCCACACCCATCCTGTAGCTCTCCCAAGGGTTTCTATGCCCCAGGTGCATAACTTTTCACTTCTTTAAATTAAACCTTAGTTGCCATTCATCAGACCATTTCTCAAGCTTCTCTAAGTCCCTTCTCATTTTCTTCACCCTTCTGGAATATCCACCCTGTTACAGATATTGGTGTCATCTGAAAACAGACAGATCTTTCCTTCCAGCCCCTCTTCAATGTCACTAATGAAGACGTTAAACAGGACTGGTCCAAGGACTGATCCCTGAAGTACCTCGCTGGCCACACCTTCTCCCTAGATTGTATCCTATTTTATAAACTACGGAACTCCCTTCCCTATCAAATTAGGCACTCCTCTTCCCCTTTATCCATCTTACCATCTCTACGCAACTTCTTTTCTCCTAATTGCAATTGCATTTATAGTTACTCCCTCCTTCCCCTCCATGCAAGCCTACACTACTGTCTACACTGTTGCCTACTGACTCCCAACCTGTTCTCACATTTCCTACTGCAGTTGGGTTATCTCTGCGTACAACTGTAAACGCTTAAGCACTGCAAATGTTAAGCTCATATGTTTATGTAATGTTATTCAATTCAATTTTATTTTCTACCAGGAAATACACCATTGAGATACTCATTTACAAGGTGGTCCTGGAGGGACAACATAAGGTTGTACAAAAAGGTAAACACAGCAGAGTTTATACAATACAGGGTGGTAATACATAACAAGTAGACAGTCCAAGTACACAGAGTTTGATTACCTAACATAAGTGCTAAAACAGCTAACAGTACAAATCATATTACAGAATAAGGAGGTACTGTAATGTAGGGAATGTAGAGTAAGAGGTAAAAAGATGAGGGAAGGGCAAGAATACAAGAACAAGAAGAGAGAAGTAGAGAGTACAGGGGCTAGTAGAGAATCAGAAGAGGAATGATAAGGGCAGAGACAGACAGAGGAGTATAAAAAAAGAGTCAGGTTGCGTTGGAGGGCTGTTTAAATTATATTTAAGTACGTATACTATTTATTTATTTATTTAGCTTTTGTTAACCGGGTAGGTACACTAGGCAAGTTACATGCCTATTTTCAGGAACGACCCGGGAGAGTACAACAGGTATTACAGATACATCAATACAGCGTAGCAGGTAAACAGAACATATTGTAACATAGTACAAAAATGAAACAGGCAAGATAGGAATCATATGTAAGACAGGAAGTGGCAGAAAACATAGTGAGCAAGCATTAAGCAACATTGAACATCTGTAGCATTGGCAAGTGCATAAGGAAGAGCTGGAGCAAAATCAGCAAACGATATTGATTCAGTTGGGTGTTCCAGTAACAGGAGATTGTGGCGAAATAGTACCTGGGGCGATCGCTAAGGAGGCTATGGCACTACGCAGCATGAGGCCCAGCTGAGATGCTCCACAGGAATGTCTGAAGATGTTGATGGGAGAGGGCAGTGCGAACCTGCTCAGGAAAGGTGTTCCAGAGCCTAGGAGCACATGCAGTGAAGTCCCTGTCCCCCATAAGGGTGCGGGTTGGAGGTACTTTTAGTATCCCGGGACCCTGGGACCTGAGAGAGTAGGAGGAGCGGTCAGCTGGAGAGAGAAGCTGAGCCAGTCCTGGGGGGGAACCAGTGCTGATCACTTTGCTCACAAGGCACCCTAGTCCAAAATTTAGGTGATTGGCCGGGGAAAGCCAATCTAGCTTGTCATAGAGTTCGCAGTGATGGGTGAGGTGGGGGGCAGCCAGAGCAGAAACGACAGATGTTATTGTATGTCGTGTGCCACCAGTGAAGAGGCTTTGATGCGTGCAAATAGGTGGAGACCATAGCTGGGGAAGAGTAGTACTCCTCCTCTAGCAAGGGCTAGACGAGCAGCAGGAGTTAGGGCTGTGTTTGACCTGTAGACCAGACCCTACTTACAGTCTACAGCTCTGCAGGCGTTGAGGATATGAGTCCCTAGGTCCAGTTGAGGTCAGCGTCACCCGAGATATTTGAGAGAGGTCACAGTGTGAAGGGGAGCACCATCAGCGCAATCGATTCAGAGAGGGACAGGAGAGGCATGGATCTTGGCTGATGAGCCAAATAGCATGAGCCTGCATTTTTTCAGGTTGAGGACCAACTCTGTTGGATTAGCCAAGCCTGAATGTTCTTAAAGTCCTCAGACAGGTGGAGATTGAGGGTGGCTGTGTCCTGGGATGGGCCAGGAGGACCAGGTCATCTGCATACAGGATGACCCTACAATTGGTAACCACAGCAGGGAGATGGTTGACAAAGAGAGAGAAGAGAAGGGGTTCCAAGACCGAGCCCTGAGGAACGCCAGAGGTCACGGGTAGGGGATCTGAGATGACTTTATTGAATTTGGTTAGCTGTACTCTGCCATGCAGGTAATCAATTAACCAATTCAGAGCTGAGGGAGACAAGCCAAGGGTCCTCATCTGAGTACAGAGCGAGGTCGTGGTCAACAAGGTCAAGGCCTTGGACAAGTCAATAAACACTGCTCCAGAGAGTTTCCTGGTCCATAGCTGTTCTGATACTGGAGGAGGCAGCGATCAGGCCGTGGGTTGTGCTGTGTCCTTTTCGAAACCATGCTGGGCAGGGGACAGCAATTCATGGGCCTGGATGTACCGTGAGAGTTGTTCATCTACTACCTTTTCAAGTAACTTGCTGATGCACAAAGAATAGCAATCGGCGATAGTTGTCAGGGACTTTAGGGTTGCCCTGCTTTAGCACGGGGACCACCCTGCTACCTTCCTGATTTCTGGGATCACCCCAAGGCAAGGGACAGGTTAACAAATGTGGCCACGGGGAGGCGATGTGAGGGGCTCCAAGTTTGGAAACTTAGGCTCCAGATGTTCTAGCCAGGACTGAGTACTGGGAGAGGCCGAGAGAGAAGAGATACAGCACCTCCTTGTCTGACACTGCCCTTAGATGGAAAGGAGGTCTGTGGGGGTCGGACACCTGCCAGTCCGGGGATGAGGGGCAGTTTGCACTCCTGTCAGTTGAAACATGTGGGGAGAGTGTAGATAGGTCAGTGAAGTGGGAGTTGAGAGTATTAGCAATCTTATGTGGGTTGTTGCAGGAGGCTCCTTGAATGATCATGTCAGTAACTACCGAGTTGGAGGACCCACTGACCAGAGCCTTTATGTTTCTCCAGAACCTTCTCGGGTCATTTGCAGAGCTAAGAAGGGCAGCTTGCAGTAGTCACTTTGCTTGGCCAGATGGCTTTTTACACTCATTTCTGAGTGTTCTATATTGTTGCAGCAGGGTCTGGTTGAGGAGCGTTGAAGTGTGCCTCAGCACTTGTCTCTTGCCAGCATGAGGGCAAGAAGGCTCCCGTGCAGCCATTGTGTGGATGCCCCCCTGACCCTCCATCTAATAGTTGGGGCATGCCTGTCTTGCAGGGCCCCAAAGGTGTTGAGAAACTGGGTTGCAGCTGTAGAGGGGTCGGTGGAACCATACACCCCTGACCAGTCTGTGAGCCTCAGATCCTCGATAAATGCATCCGGATCAAAGCTGGAGAAGTTTCTGATGTGGATGATTTTGTGAGGAATCTTTGGGGAGTGGTTTTTCCATACGCAGAAGACCAGAGAGTGGTCTGAGATGGAGTCAGATAAGGTACCTGCTGAGGAGATCCACTCGGGGTGATTTGACAGGATCCAGTCCAGTAGGGAGCTAGAGGCACCGTTGAGCCGACCCGTCAGGTAGGCTCCTGTATAAATTGCATCAGGTTAGGCTGGCAAGTGGAGGTTCAAACTGTTTGGCATTTCCACCATACCAATTTAAGTTCCATCCCCAGGATTAGGAGTTCGTTGTCACCAATGCTAGGGCCAACAGTGTCCAGGAGGTGGGCGAGGCCCTGGAGCCCTCCCTTTGGGGGGTTATAGGTGCATACGACATGTAATTTTTTGGCATTACCAAACAGGAGCACAACGTGTAGCAGCTCACAGGGGCACAGTAGGGAAGTCTGGTGGATCACCAGAGATACTTTAAGGTGGCTCCTATAGTATATTAGGATGCCTCCTCCCCTCTTGTTGCGAGACCTATCCAGTCGTATGAGCTCGTAGCCTGGGAGCGCACAGACTGAGTCAGGAATTGAGGGCTTGTGCCAGGTTTCCGTTATACCAAGGACATCAGGCTTGTAGAGTGCGACCCATGAGACAAGCTCATTCAGATTGGGAAGGAGACTGCGAATGTTGAGATGAGCCACTTTTAACCCCTTTCCCAGCCACCAGTCCTGAGGAATTTCAGAGGCCTGAGGGGTGGGGCCAGGATTAAATTCAATGTCTCCAGCCAAGGCTAGGATCAGTAGGAAAAGCCACAGGAGGTGCCCTCTGGAGGAGGAGCTCCTGGTCAAGGGCTTGTGGGCTAGGCGTCGCCTTACCCTGGTGCGATACAATATGGGCCTAGGTACCAGATCGCATGTGAGATAGCAGGGTCTCCCAGCGTCTGCCAGGAGATTAGAAAAGGTGTAGTCATCCACCTCACAGGGGGAAGCCCATTCACAGTTAACACCCGCAGTATGGGTAGGGGCAGTTACCACTTGGAGGGTAATTAGTCCCAGGAAGAGACCAGTAAGGATGACAGTACGGGAGGGGGGCAGGATGATACCCCTAGGGGCCCTGGGAGACTCCATTCTATAGGAGGGACCTTGCCATACACTGGATCCCTAGTTCAAGGACTGTAATGAATAGGGACCCGGGGAAGTAAGGAGGGACAGGGCAAAAGTAAAATAGGTAATATATGGACGATAACCTGTATAGAGCTAGGGACAGGTGTGTGCAATAGGAAGCGACCGTCCAGTAAGTCACAGCAGTCAGGAGAGGTCGCAGGGGGCAGGTAAAACAGAACCGGACCTTCCAGGTAATTGACAGAGAAGAAGTAGAGAGGGAAAGTGTCAGAGTATATAGGAAAAATATGGGCTGGAACCTGTGTAGGACTATGGACAATTTATACAGTAGTAAATTACTATACAGTATAACACAGTAGTTAAGGAGTGGACATAGCAGGCAGGAACTTAGAACAGGGCAATCCAGGACGATGACAGTGGCTAATATGACAGGTAGAGCAAGACAGAGCAGTCAGGACATTACCAATGGCTAAGATCATGTAGGATTTCTTTCTTTTCACTGGTAGCTATAAAGGAGACTCTTTACAGTGCCATCCCTGCAATCTGATAGGGCACACCAAGGTCGAGGGTGGGACAAGTGTGGATTTAATCGGAGGAGGCAACATGGGTGCGGATGGCCTTCCCCTCCAGCAAAATGTGGCAAAGTCCCAGGGTCACGCTCTCCTTAAGGCAGGAGGGCTGGTGAGTCACAGCAGTGCAAGGGCCAATCGGGATGTCGGCAAGAAAATGGCGCCAAGTTTGAATCCCCCAGCAGCTTCGGAGATCGTGGCAGGGCTCCCGCAGAGAGGTAGGAGGAAAGTCAGGTCCAGGGTCACTTGTGGGTCTCCTGCGCCAGCAGGGGCAGCTTGAAGTCCAGGGGTCACGATTTTCTTCACCGAGGAGGCCCGCCGGAGCTTGTGTCGCAAGCCGGCACCTCTACTCGACCGTCGGCAGCAGATGTGAGCGCGAGTGGGGGGGGGCCCACAAACTCAGGTCTCCCTCGCTTCCCCTCAGGCAAAATGTGGCAAAGTCCCAGGGTCGCGATCTCCTTAAGGCAGAAGGGCTGGTGAGTCACAGCAGTGCAAGGGCCAATCGGGATGTCGGCAAGAAAATGGCGCCAAGTTAATACTAAGCTCAATGTCAAGTATGTTTGTTACTCCCTTTTTCCCTAATGCAGTATGGACTCTCTGCATATATTTGATATTCTTAAGCACTTCAAATGTTAACCTCATATGTATGTTTATGTAATGTATATCTAAGTATGTATGCTAAAAAGAATGTGAAGTATGTTTGTACTCCCACTTCCTTTTTTCCCCAGGATGCACCTGGAAATGAGCAATTTGATGCTCAGTGTGCCTTTCCTGGTGAAACTTGTCAATAAATAAATAAAACTGGTGTTAGAAAATTGCAGTATGAGTTTGTCAATGTGCAGGTGTAATGCTACCTGATTAGTATGCACAGCGAGGTATGTATTGTCAATGTGCAAGAGTATTGCTACCTGATTACTGTGTACTCTGATGTATTCCATATTTATCCTGTACTCTTGCATTTGTTTACATCACTAGGTCACCCTTGAAAAGGGGCATCAAATGCTTGTGGGTTCTACCTGGTCAAATATCAAATAAATAACTAGCATTTCCTGCTCCATGTCCCATTATTCATTAAGCGGGCAGTAACAGGATTCTGAGGGCAGGATTTTCAAAAGGATCTGCCAAAGATGCATCTGCCACTCCTTTCAAAGCAAAAATGCATCCAGACCTGCTAGACCATCTGTTAGCTGGCCCAGCAGCATCAAACGTTGGCACCACAAACAGATGCAATTGCATCCAAAATGGACACAGTTGCAAGCTGCATCCAGTTTGGATGCAGTTGTATCTATTTTCAGCCTCAAACTGTGATTTGTTGTAGTAAATAGACGCAACTTCTGAAAATTGCACATGGCTGCCTGGACACAAGTGGACGGATACAGATGCAGTCACAGCATGCACTAGTGTCTGCATCCAACTCTTTTGAAAATCCCCTGTCTGAGTACCCCCATTAATCTTTTATGTTCATAATGCTAGGCATAAAGAACTATGTTATTGTTTCCTACATTACATAGACAGAGTATAAACCCCACATTAAGATTTTCTGCTAGCCTCTATAAACCATGTTTAAAGTTTACAAAAATGAAATGTTGTATCATCCATAAAAGGTGACACACATTCACAAACTGCAGAAAATTGCCCCAGTCAGAGGAAACCCACCAGTTACAATTCCAACAGATATTGTATCATGACATTGCACTTTGGAAGAAACCTCTAGACTTTGGGGAATGGTAAGTGCCACACAAATAAGACACAGCAGAGTGAGCAAACTCTGGTCAAAACTAAAACAGCTGCTAATGCATCAACCTGATAGGGAAATAGAATAAATGTGTGGCTGGGATTATGATGTACATGCTGTGCTGTAGTGATGCCATGACCCCATAACTACACAATAATAGTGCAATAAATAAAACCTTATACATCAAGCTTATAGCTCTTGTTGGCTCTTGGCATGTGTGCACACACACACACAAATACAAACATAGTACATACACAGAAACATAGTGTCACTCACACTTATACACATATGCACGCACTCCCAGCCACAGACTTATGTTCACACAAAGATGCCCACACCCTACAACTCAAGAGCTTAAAGGATACTTAAACAACATTTGGGCAAAAAAGTATTCAAAAATCTGACTCCGTAGGTGACTAAAGGAAAGGCTGCTGTAATCATTAATGCTAAAACTACATTTATATAATTTACCTAAATGTGGTTCCAGAGCATTTGAACATTGTAAAATTAGCCTTCCAATTTCAAAAAAATTGTCTTACCTGCTTCCTAAAATGGCCGCCAAATGTGTTATGTGATGACATCATTGGAGCCAAAGCCAGAGAGGTATATGGCTCTCATTGTGCTAACTGTTCTTTTTTCCCTTTGTATAGAATTGTTTCACTCAAATGGTCAAAACCATGTGCATTATTTTGTATAATGCACATGTTAGGTTATGGTTCTGTTCATTTTGTTTACTTTAACATGCTAAAAATGTGTTTTAATCCAATCAACTTTCTCTGTGGCAAACTACAGTGCAGTACAAATCTTGAATAACCTGGTGGTCTAGTGGTTATGGTGGATCCAGGATGCTACATTGGTGGTGCTGGGGTGGTGTGCATGCATAATATGCACTTTTTAACTTTTTTATTAAACCATTCTATTTTCTGCTATTATTCTTTTCTAGTACTTTTTTGACAGAACCTACAAATGTAATCCATAGTTTTGAATGTAAACATTTGTACAATCAATGAATCAGACTTCTTCAACAAAGTGAAATGCAGCAGCAGCAAGCAAGCAAGTACGTTATTGTGTGGGGGGGGAAGGGTTGCATCCATACCCTTCACCACCCCCTATAGCCACCACTTTATTGTAGCAAAGTTCTTGTGCAGTCCAACGTTAGAGTTCATACCTTCTTGAAAATCAAATATATGCTTGTTGTGTCTTCTTTTTCCATGGGAAATAATAATAATAAGAAGAATCAGCATGTATATAGAGTTTTTCATAGAGACTGTATTCCTAAGTGCTTTACAAGCAATGCTCGACTGGTAGTGAAGTGACTGAACACGTAGTGGTAGCCATTTCATACATTAATATCCACACACAGCCTTGGACAATTGCATGAACTGCTTTTACGTGAAGGGATATGTTGGCCAGGACAACGGGGTCAGGTAGTGATCAAGGTGCTGGCAGCCCTACATCTTATTTCTCACAGTAATCTGCTCATATTTCTCTCCTTCTGTCTTCCCCCTTCCCTGAATATAGCAGTACCTTGCAAGAGTGGCCTTCTCAGTCCCCCTATGGTATTCATTCTTCACTATTCCTTCTCACACTGAAAACTGGTGGGCTGATCACCCTTCTGCATCATGAATGCAAGCAGTACAGTCCCCGTTTTATTTTGACATATCAAATATAAACATATCTTTCCAGTAAGTCAGGCTCATACCAGCAGGGAACAAGGGGGATGATGGGCTTTCCTATCCTTAAAAGATCTAGGCTACCTTTGATTAGGCACTATTAAATGATGGGTATGCACGTCATTATGCATGTCATTTAATACTGGCTAATCATAGGTGGCTTAGATCTTATATGGGTAGGAAAGCCTATTTTTCCACTTGTGCCATGATGCTATCAGCACCAGCAGATCATGTTTATTATTGATATGTAAATATAACACGGGAGACTGTACTAACCACATTCATGATGCAGAAGGGTAGTGAACTCATCAGTTTTTGGTGTGGGAGCAGGTGAGAAGAATGAATGCCACAGAGAGCCTGATGAGACCATTCCAGCTGGGTACAGCCATATTCAGGTTAGATGAAGACATGAAGGACTACGCTGAGCGGATCACTGTGAGATCTGAAATGTGGTGCTACCAGCATTGTGGTCACTACCTGACTGTGGACGAGAGTAGCCAGAGATGATAAATACTCAGAGTGGCAGGGCTGCACCTAAATTGTTACATGAATTCAGTGTAGGGAGATTACCCTTGGGTGGGGGGTGATGACATTTGTTAGGACAGTACTGAGGGAGTTGTGTATAGCTCATTCAAGATTTGGAAGGGTGGTAGCCAGCCAACTCACATTGTGGAGTAGAGCACAGAAAAGTACTGGAGAAGAATTGCTGGGAACTGTCCTGCGGGGTTCTACAAATCATAGGTAAAGGAGCAGACTGACACTGGAAGTCAGGTGGATTCGCTCAAGGTATTAGTATGCCTTTCCTGCTAATAATATTGTTATCCATTGTAAGTGTAGTCCTTATGAGGGCAAGAACAGCAGTTTTTTCTGGTAGGTTATTATGGTTATTGCTTAGCCCTCCAGGAAGATTTAATTGCTGGTTAATGAGGTGAGAAAAAAAACACAACAGGAAACTGTACATATTACCTTCATTGTGCAGAAGGGTGGTGACCCATTCAGTGTTTGCTGTGGGAGCAGAAGTCAAACATTGTGAATGTGGATTGGATAGTGATTTGGGAGGCTTTTTTTAACAGTGCCAGCTGATGATATGCATCAGTATAGGTGTGCACAACTCTCTGAGTTGCAAGATTACAATCTGAGGTGTGATAATTCTCTTCATGAGACCACAAGTTCATATGCGTCCCCAGGCAGTACTAAGGACAGGGTATGGATGGCAGGGTGTTCAACAGAAGGCAGGGTAGGTGCAGGGTGTTCACATGGAAAAAGACAGCCTTATTGTGGATTAACAAGAGAGCATGAACTTTGGAACTGAACAAGACCGGTACTTTGCTGTGTAACCCTAAGCAAGTCACTAAACTTCCTTGTGCTCCCAGGTCACACCTGTAAACAAGCTTTCAGCTTAATGTGTCTCTCCTGGTTAACAGAAAAACAAAACTCAGTGCATCATATAACCACTAGATCATCAGATATTTGAAGTGTTGTACTATAATGCAATTTGTCAAAGAAAAAGTCAGCTGGATTACAAAACATTTTCTGCAAGTTAAAGTAAACAAAATGAATAAAATCATAGCCTAACATGTACTAATCAAAATAATCCATGAGGTAATACATGGTGTTGATCATTCTGGTACAACAATTCAAAATAAAGAGGGAAAGAATAACTAGTTAGCACTATAGAAATATATGTGGATCTCTGTTTCTGTCTCCAATGATGTCATCATGACTCATCACTTAACACACTTGGCAGACATCTTAAGAAGAAACCAAGGCTGTTTTTTGAAAGTGAAAGGCTGATGTTTACATTTTTCAAAAGCTATGAAACTGCATTTATATTATTTACATAAATGTAAACAACAGCCTTTACTTTACCTCTCAATAAAGCTAGATTTTGGAGTTTGCAGTTTTAAAAAAACTACTTGTTTAGGTACCCTTTAACATCTGCCTGATTGCCTCTCAGAACACACTTCACAGTAACAGTCATTCACTTGTGGTAGTAGTTGCCATGAGGGAGCATTTGTATGCAGCAATGCCACCATGCCACCGTACCATGATTCTCCTTTGTAATAAATAGCTAAAGCCAAATTTAGTTGACTTTTTTAGTACTTACTGTATGTATTATCCAGATGCAAATATGGAGAGTTGGGCACTCTCAATGCACCTGGGAATCCATGTGTTTCTGGGCTGGTGGGTTGCCTGGCATGAGATGGGCTGGTGTTTTGGATAGCAGCACACCCTCAGACAGAAAAGACCACATTCTCAGACATGCTTGCACACTACTGCTATGTGGAATTTTCTAATGGAATTTCAGAATTTTCTAATTCCACAGAATTCCATTGAAAGCAGAATGACAGAATTAAGCCTGTGGACTATGTAAGCAATAAGACACGATGGGGCATGCATTGAACAGAAATAACTGCATGCCCAGGGGTGTAGTGAGGCACAAGGCTGCAGGCCAAGTGCCTTCAGCCGCCGGAAGTGTGGTCAGATCTGTTCAATGCACACCCTGGAGTGTTCTATTGAGCTTATAAAACGGGTTCCTATTTTTAAAATATTTTTATCACCCTCAAAAGCTATATTTATATGTCTAAAACAGAAATCATTATGTTAATTTAAGGTAAAATAGTCCTTCTGCCTGCTACCTGATGATGTCATTATATTTGCCATAGGGCATTTTGTCTTGTTGTGGCATCCATAGTACTGATACCAAGTTCAACCCCCCATGAAGGACTTGTAGCAAACCTGCAACTGTTTTTATTTTTCCCAATGGCTGTTTGCCAGCCTACACCCTATATTGTAGAGAGCATGTCCCGAGTGAGAGAGTGAGGGAATCAGTTGAGCTGGGCGGTTCTGGATTAAAACAGGTCTGTGGCATTATTAAGCATTAATTTAAAAAAAACAGCAGTGTAGAATTTTTGTTTGACTGTAAAACAGCCAGAGCTGCCAGAGTCTGAAACAACTTTAAGCACAGCAGAGACATGAGAGAAATGATTTGCAATTTAAATTTGCCAGCTGGGAGTGGGTGAGGACTACAGCAGGTGTGAGCAGGGACTTGGAGAATCAGCAGCACAATGCAAGCAGAAACTGCTTTTGTAGGTAAGAGAATTGTCTTTGATTATTTGGTTGTTGAAACACATGCAGAGATAAAACACGTACGGAGAAGGGAGCCTAATCTGAATTGGGGATGAGGAGCAGATATGCTGTGCGAGCAGCAATGCAATCAGCAGCAAAGCTAAAAAAAGATTTTCTAAATACATATTTTAACAAAATTTCACTTGCAGATGACTGTGGGCTAACATTTCTTTTCTAAAAATGTGGCAATTATGTTTACTGTACAAATTTTGTACACGGAAGCTTTGTCCTCACTAACGGATGGAAAAAATGGTGGCATTTCAAACCTGTGTGTAAATGTTGGGAGGGGGCAGACTCAATGGGCCACTGATGTCCTTTTCTGCTGACAGCTTTCTATGATTCTATAATTCTATGATTCTAATGGCAGAGTGATTTTTTTGGTAATGTGGTTTTGCTTTTTAGAACTTTTTTTTATCTACGCATCAAATGGATTTGATGCACAGGTAACAACCAATGAGAACCCAGGATTTTCTCTCCCCATTTTATAAAGAAGACTAATGTGAGGTTTACATAAACTGTAGATAAGAGTTCTGTGGTTTTGTTTATATAAGTTACTGTGCAAATTAGTGTTCCTCAGTTTATGTAAACCATGAATTAGTTTCCCACAAAACGAAGCTGCAGTTTACATTAAAACACAGTCAGAATTCCATAAATTTTTTGGTAAATACCGAAAATTATGTTACAATCAAACTTCCATTCTGCCTCAGTTTCACATGTGGAATTCCACTTTCTGCAGTGCTCTACCACACACCTTCCTATTGAGACCAACATGCATGTACACACACCCTCTGATACACACAGATCTTCAGACAGGCATGTATACATATCACTGGACAGGTGTAGACATCACTGAAGTACTTACCTGTTGCCCAGATACAAGTTGGGAGGGGAAAACATGCAAGTTGGGAGGATGAGATATTGTCAGGGGAAACTGAGAATCCCTGTGTCTCTTGGCTGGTGGGTTGACTGACCCGGAGGAGGTGATTCAGAGTGATGAACACATACTGTACGTATCCTCATCAGACAGGCAAGAGCACAACGTCAGACATGTGCACACTTTGATAGAGACCAACATGCATGAACACCATTAAATATAGACAGACCTTCAGACAGAAACAGAGATGTACACACACACACTCACCCATAGACAAATGCTGACACCCAGCCTCAGACAGAAAATCAATTGCATACACACTAAGATGAACAAAAATACCCTTATACATGCACATAGTCCCAAATACACCCTCAGACTTGCATAAACACACACTCAAAAGACTCACACACAACCTCACACACACATACA
Organism: Neoceratodus forsteri; assembly: GCA_016271365.2. Taxonomy (NCBI): domain Eukaryota; kingdom Metazoa; phylum Chordata; order Ceratodontiformes; family Ceratodontidae; genus Neoceratodus; species Neoceratodus forsteri. The sequence goes on from CM057456.1 coordinate 500,431,511, forward strand.
GTACCCAGACTATCATATGCACACAACCTGACACATTCTCACACACACACACACACACTCTGAAGACATGTAAGGTACACACTTTCTCAAATATACACACATCCTAAAATATTTACACACATCAAACACATACCTTCAAGCACATAGGTGTAACCTCAGACACATATACACACCCTCAGATACACACACATACTCACATACCCTAATAATTTCAATTAATTCCATTCTCAGCATTCCTCCTACCAAAGCAAAAGGCACTGTATTTTCCTAGCTCTGGCTGGTCTTCCCACCAGAGCCCTCTTTACATGCTGCTTCTTAACATCAGCTGGCTGGAGCAGTACTACTAAATATTATTATTTAGCAGACAGATCAGGGAGCTGCTTTTCATGTTGTAACCAGGGAGAAGAAGGGAGGTCCTAGATGGTGGGGACTGCTAATTATGGCACTTGGGAAAGGGAAGTGCTAGATAACAGGGACTGCTGGCTATGGGACCAGTGAGTGAAGGGTGCCACTAGATACCAGAAATTGCTGATATTGGGGCTTAGAAGAAAAACTGTGCCACTAAATGCCAGAGACTGCTGACAATAGCACCAGGGAGAGAGAGGGGCTTCTAGATGCAAATAACTGGCCACAATGGAAAACAGGGAGAAGGATGGGGGGCCACTAGACACCAAGGCTCCTCATAACAGGCTCATGGAGAGGGAAGGATCACTAGACACCTAAAAATGGAACTTGAAAGAGAGAGGGGGCCACGAGACACCAGGAACTGCTTGCAACAGGACTGGGAGAGGGTGGGGCTGCTAGATGCCAGGGACTGCTGATGACAAGACAGGTGAGGGGGGCCATTACAGTAGTAGCAGTACTTTATTGTGCACCACTGAAGTCATTACAATCAAAAATCACATTTCAAAAATTAAAAAACATTTGTAAAAAGCACTTATAAAATAATATATACATTTCCATACAATCAATAAATAGATGACATAAATATTAAACATGCACCCTCATATGTCATACTTTAGTACATTGATTATGCCCTTTCTTTTCTGCATTTTCCTTGAGAGAACAGATTTCCCTATTATGACTGTATCATTATACAATTACAATTCATGTTGCAAATACCCACGTTAATAATTGTGTATTCTAAGTCTTTCTAATCCAAGAGGTTTAAAATTGCTTACAGGTTCTATCTAAAAAAGCCTTGGTGATGAGTCTTTTTTTGCTTTTTAATCCATGTTATGTTTACAAAACAAATTACCATCTTTATTGTAAATAAGGATTTTTGTTAATGTTGACCTGTTGGTCACGGATTGGTCTACATTTTCTGTTTGAAATATAGATTTCAGAAAATGAGCTTGAGGTTTGCTAAACCAGCTACATGTCCACATGATGTATAACAAATCCTCCTGACCTCCTGCCTCATAGTCACAATTCACAGACAAATCCTTATATTTATTATATCATGCATGTAAAATTATACTGTCAAAAGTTTCAAATTTGCAGCTGGTAAAGCTAACACTTAGTTTTGGGTCAGTAAGTGGGTCAGCTATTCCCATCATCAGTGAGCACCTCGCAGCAGAACTGTTATCATCTCCAGTGCTTCTCAATTCAGTGTTCCCTTCTATCAACTTCAGCAATATTGTCTTTGTGACTGTCACTGACCTGATCACCTAACAGAACTGTTACCATCTCCAGCACTTCTCAGATCAGTGTTACCTGCTATTAGCTTCAGCAATAGTGTCTTTTGCAACTGTCGCTGACCTGATCACAGCTGCTTCTGCACTCAGCAGCAGAGGTGCAGTGGTTTATCATCAGGCTGTTCCACATGTACTGTTATCTTCTGAATGAATCAAGCAGCTGACACACTGAACTGTTAGTTATTTCTACTGAACTGTGCAATAATAAACCCAGGCTGTTGTGCATCTAACTAGTAACACCTGTGCCAGAATAACTGCAGAGAGGGGACTTGGCAGCGTTACAATCAGTGTGCAGGGTTGCTTCTTAAGGCCGGGCTCATTACCCCTTTAAAATCCAAGTGCTTGCAGCACAGCACCGGACAGCTATTTCAATCATCAGCGAGCACCTCATAACAGAACTGTTATCATCTCCAGTGCTTCTCAGAACAGTTTTACCTGCTATCAACTTCAGCAATATTGTCTTTGCAACTGTCACTGACCTGATCACAGTTGCTTCTGCACTCAGCAGCAGAGATGCAGTGGTTCATCATCAGGCTGCTCTACATGTACCGTTATCTTCCAAATGAATCAAGCAGCTGACATACTGAACTGTTAGTTATTTCTAGTGAACTGTGCAATAATAAACCCGGGTTGTTGTGCATCTAACTAGTAACACCTGTGCCTGAAGCACTCAAATAACTGCATGGAGAGGGGGCTCAGCAGTGGGCCAGTCAGTGTGCAGGGTTGTTTATCAAAGTGGGGCTCACTATCCCTTTAAAACCTAACCACTTGCAGCACAGCACGAGCATTGTGCATGAGTGTGAGTGACTCGTTCCCAATATTTTTCTTATTGAAATGATCGAAATTTAATACAGAGGTAACATGTATGTGTTTTAGACAATAAGTATAAAAGGTTTTGTACTTGGAAATGGTGTAAGAGTAAAGTAAGGTTTTTACAATTTACTATTTATTTTTTGAAGTTTTCCAGCATTTGTGCTGGATTAATTTGTTTAATTACAGCCTACACTGAGCAATCTAATCTAGACTGTTGGTCACCAATCTGATCTTTGATGATAACAGTACGGGGAGTATCTTGAAGTGCTGTATCTTTGACTATCTTTGACTATCAACTGCAACTAATATACCAATAGCTTAATATTATAAATGTTTTTACACTCTAAACACCCATGAATATCATGAAGCAAGCAAGATTTATGTTGCATCTGCTTATAACATTAGTTGTTATCAGTGCTTCCATGTCACAATTGGCACCAAATAAAAAACCTAAAGCGCTGCAGAAGATACATGAAATGTTGAAGGAATTGGGCCAGAAAAATGCTAGTTTAAATTCCTAAATCCATCTAAGAGAAGAAATTATTTTTTCTTTACATGCAGGCAGTTAAGTATCAATTTTAATATAAACTCAATGAAGCCAAGTATACACAGTGGCACTGAATGTACAATACTACTGGCATTAGCCTTGAGTGGGGATGCGGAACTAAACCCAGGTCCAGCAGAAAGTATAAAACTAAAACTTCTGTATGATAATGCCAGAGGTTTAATAAGCAAAGCTGACGCTTTGAAACTCTGGGTCATTCAGAAGATTCGGATTTAATTGCATGAACTAAGACATGGTTGAATAAATCAATAAATACAAAGAAACTGAAGTCAATGGATATTACACTTTCTGATTGGACAGAAAGGGTAAGAGGGGAGAGGGGATTTTGTATATTCTAAATGGGACCTAGGTTCAGCAAAAGTAGTGTATTCAGGTATTATTGGCCTACTTGAATGTCAAATTACAACTTTTCAAGCCTTGTCCTTAACAGTTGGGATTGTTTATGCCCCACCAAAGACAAAAACCTTGGCTTCTGATGAACTAGCTCTGATTTTGGATAAATTCTCTGTAGGAAACCAGTTGCTTTGTGGTTGATGACTTTAGCACTGCCTGGGGCCATAAAAGAGGAAATATCTCACAGCAACATTTTCTACCTTTAAACATACATAAGGTTGTTTAAAAAATAACCAGGCAAACTTCCTTGGGAAGCAAAGGTAGTATCCTGGATTTAGTATTCATCTCCCCCGATATTATGGCAGAAAGTGTATTAGTTCAACAACCAATGCTAGGAGACCACAACTCCCTTCTTTGTACTTTCCAGCTGGGATCCATGAGACAAAATATAAAATCAAACCACAAGGAAAATAGAAAAAAGAAATGTTCCTTCAAAAAATACAATAGGGAAATCTTTCAGTCAAAAATTGCTGTTGAAAAATTGGACAGAAAATTCCTTATCCCTAACCTAGATCTTGACATTGAAGAATTTACAAAATGCTTCCTAAATATTTGTAATGAGGTAGCCTCATTTACATTTTTGACTCAAATAAAAAATGATGTTCCATGGGTAACTGAATAGCTAAATAAAGAAATCAAAGTTAAAAACAAGCTCTGGAAGATTGCAAACAAAACTCTTAACCCAATAGATTAGAATGAGTTTAAAAAAGTGAGAAACAAAGTAAAAACAACAATTAGACAAGCTAAAATGAACAATTGTTCTAATAAAATTGCAATTACAACAGAAACTTCCCAGTGTTGGTCACTTATTAAATTGCTGGGAACACCTGTAAAAAATTCTTCCCCAGTCCAAATTGAAAACAAATGGGGTTCTGCTGGGGGGGGGGGTAGGAACTCAGCTAATATTCTGAATGATTACTTTGTTATGCCACAAGACATTGATATTCCCAAGATGAAACAGAGTCAATACAAAATCACAAGTGAAAACAAAATGCCTGGGCAAGACAAAAGACCAAAATTTAGGTTTAAAAAATTACATATAAAGAAGTTACTAAGGCAATCAAAAACCTTAAAGTGAGAAAAGCCACCGGTTCCGATGGCAGAGAAATCATATTTTTGAAGGAGGTTGAAGAATTTATGGCTCCCATTTTAACAAAATTATTCAACTGGAGCTTGAGCTAAGGATTATACCCTTCCATGTGGAAAATAGCCAAAATTACCCCCATTTATAAGGGGGACTTGGTAACAGAACCAGCCAATTATCATCCTACAGCCCTACTATTGGTGGTATCCAAAATATTTGAAAAACTGGTAAACAAACAAGTACTGGAACACCTGGAGGGCTATGAGTTACTGTCCAAATTTCAATCAGGCTTTTGTAGGGTTTTTTCCATGGACACTGCACTCACTACCTGGTCAACATAATCACCTCATCTATGGAGGAGGGCCAGGAGGTGGGTGTGGTATTTGTGGATCTCTCGGAAGCCTTTGATACAGTGAACCACAACATTTTGTATGATAGACTACTGGACAAAAGCACATCCAATGAAGCTGTAAATTGGTTTGGATCATCCCTTAATGAGAGAAGGCAGTTTGTTACCATAAGCAATGATTGTTCTGACTTGAAACCAGTAATACGAGAGTCCTACAAGGCTCAATGTTGGGCCCTACACTATTCATATATATATATATATATATATATATATATATATAGAGGCAAAAATCCATTTAATGCATCAGTTAGGTTGTTCCACAGTGACAAAGCGAGAAATTCGGTGTTAGGTTGAAAGCCCCATGAACCCCCCCAGGCCACCCCCCTCATCTGGCATTGGGGTGTGCGCGATACCGGCCCCAACTCTCACCCCATCACATGTGTAAAGAAGCAAAGGTATAGGAGAATGGGTGAAAGTTAGATCGACGACCCCAACAAGCACCCTGATGCCGGTTGGGGGTCCGCTGGGGGGGGTCCAAGGAGGGCTTTCAACCCTAACACCAAATTTTATCGCTTTTATTGTTGTGGAATAACCCTAACTGGTGCATTAAACTGAGTTTTTTGCCTCTAATTTCCCTTCTTTTTGAGAAAGAGGATGATAAATAGTGAATGGAATGCAGTGGCAGGAGCGCTGGGCCCAAACCACCACATGATGTCTTGTTACATAGTAACAGGAACTGCAATGCAAACACAAGCGGCAACGGTTACGCACATGGTAAAGCAAATGTAAATGGTAAAGCAAACGTTAATAGAAATGCAAGCATAAAGTGACGGTGAAGTGAACAGTGACACAAAGGGACACGCAAGCGCATGAAAATGCAACTGGTAACACGCACAGTGATGACACCGGTATTGTGAACGCAAATGTTAATTGTTACACCAACAAGAACGCCAAAGGGAACAGAAATGAAAACGTGAATGGAAGTGTGCACGTAAACGCGAACTGTAACGCGCATGGGCATGGTACCACAATTGTAAATGCAAATGGTAAAGTTAACATGAAGAATAACACCAAAGGAAACAGAAATGCAAATGCAGATGAAAACGCATACATAAACACAAACCGTAATGCGCACGGTCATGTCTCCACAATTCTAAATGCAAATGGTAATGGTAACAGCAACAATAATGCCAAAGGAAACAGAAACACAAAAGGAAATGCAAGCACATATAGAAACGCAAACCGTTATGCGCACGGGTACAGTAACGCAATAGGAAAAGCAAATGGTAACAGTAACAGCAACGAACACGCAAAACGAAAGCCAAATGCAAATGAAAGGGCTGGCATAAACGCAAATGGCAATGCACACGGTGATGCAAACTGAAACATAAACAGTAGTGTAAATGCAAATGGTAACAGTAATGCAAACGCAAATGAGAACGCATAGGGTAACGCATACGGTGGCGAACACGGGAACGGTAACGCAAAGGGGTACGTAAATGCAAGGTGAAATAGTAACTGTAACATTAGCAAAAGCACATACCCTGGTTTTCCCCAACAGCTGCATAGAGAAACACAGTGTGTACAAAGAATGTATGCATAATAATGGGCTTTGAAGATGAAAATGAGTTGTGGGAATAATAAATTGCTTATATCTCAGTAACTGTACAATGTAGAAAAAAAATTCACATGATTCATGATTTTCCTGGCTACGTTTTTGCTGAAAATTCCATATCTCACTCTGTTTTCGAGATACAAGCCCCAAAAGGCGCGGCGTACGCCACCATGTTAGTCTATGGGAAAAAATACCAACTTTGGAGTACCGTAACTTTGCAGACATGCAATATGTTTTCACCAAACCACCAAAAGACACATCTGTGAGATGTTGGCTGCATTCCCTCCAAATTTCAGCTCAAAAGACTAAACCGTTCTTTTGCAGCAGGGTGGCAAACAACTGCTGTCATTTTGGCCATAGTCTGAAAAGTAGTGTCGTGATTTGCGAAAGTGTCGTGAGTGCGACACTAATTTGTGACACTACTTTTTCCAAAAATTTGAAAAACATATTTCTAGGGTGTTATATAAATAATGCCTAGCATTCTCAGGGCTCGACTAGGTAAACACAAAAATAATTGTGTCCCTAGATGGTCCAAATTATAAATGTCAAGCATTTTTCTGATCACCAACTGAAAACTAAATGGCAGATTTGTGACACTACTAGGGCCATTTGCAACACTAAAAAGTGCATTTGCGACACTGTCAAACTTTTTGTTAACTTTTCCCATTGACTTATAATGGGAACTTGTTTTTTGAATAACTTTTGAACTGTTTAATATTTTTTCATGAAATCTTTGAAAGACACATCAGGGACCCCGGCCGCACATTCCCTGAAGTTTTTGGTCCGGTCATGCTAACCGTGCAACCTGTAGGCGCGAGCAAAGAATTCACCAGAAACCATAAACGTGAGTGCAGATCACACTTAATAACTCTGCAGCCGTATATCTGACCAGTATGAAAGTTGACAGATCCCAAGGTGTATGGTTCTTGATTATGCATTCCAACTTTCAGGCAAATCTGTTAAACGGTGGCAAAGTTATTATGGTGCAAAGTTTGACCCTTTAACCTTAAAAGTGCTACTCAACCCTAACTTTGGTAGCACTACCGTAAGATATATATATATATATATATATATATATATATTAATCAAACATTAGATGTTATTATTAACAGTAAAACATGATTGTGTGCCAATTACACAGTCATGGTATCCATGAACCCATCTAAAGATCATATGGTCCAAAAAACTACAAACTAATTTTCTTAATTTATGTGGCTGGTTTGATGATTTCAGGCTAGTCCTAAACACCAAAAAATCCAAGGTTATGCTGTTTAACAAAGTAAATCACAAATGAACATACATGCACCCAAAACTGGTTATCACAAATCTAAGTGGTGACAAGCTGGAACAGGTCAATGAATACAAACATTTGGATGTTTGGGTAAGCCAACATTTAAGTTTGGATCTTATGTTTCTAAAATGATTACACACATAAACAAAAGATTGGGTGCCTTTAGAAATGCCAGTCACTACACCAACTTAAACATGCAGAAAAGTATAATTAATCAGTTACTTATACCCGTAGTAGACTACGGCTGCCATGTGTATAGTTTGACAAATAAAACCCAGTTGAAGAGAGTAGCTGTGGAGCCGAATATTCATAAATGTGCCAAAGGCCGGCACAAGTCCGGCTCAGCACAACTGAGATGCACCATGGCAAGCTGGGAGCCATATTCAGAGTATGTGCCACCCAAAATGCTCCTGCGTAAGTTGGCTGAATATGGCAAAGATGTACCAGAGCAACCAGAGATGCAGGGAGCAAACCTGAGCACACACCCATTGAGCAGGGCAAGAGCCACAGGAAGCAGGGACACACAAGCAAGGAAATATAGGGCAATGGACACAGGACCCCCCCAACAGGGCACACCCATGAACACAGATGCATGGACCCGGAGGGCACACAGGGCACCAGGGGAAGGTGCACAGACAACCCAAGGACACTGACCCTGGAACACTCCCCCTGCTAAAGACCTGCCACCTCAGCCATGCCAATGACAGGGACATGCAACAGACATCCACCAGGCATGTCCACAGTGCACCTAGTGCATGGTGCCAGGGATAAGGCAGACACAAAAAGCAGATGACCAAGGTCGAGTGAGGCAAAGGCCACCCAGTACCACACAGGGCACACGGTGAAGTGGAGAGGAGCACTGCGGATCCACCCACAGTGAACATGTGCACCCCCACGAGCAGACATCAGTCCAGGCAGACAGGTGCACAGGTTGCATGTACAGACTCTGGCCACAGTGGCACAAAGGGCCATGCACAGGACAGGGAATAGGCACACACACCCAGTAACCCCAGGGCAATGGCGCAGGGGGATGGTGGGGGATGACCAGAGACACGGCAATGCACAGCAGAACAGGGGTAGGAACACAGACATACAGAACCACAGAAACTGGATGGCACACAATGACTGCCAGGCACTGCAGGACCACCCAAGGCACCCAGCAGATGGGCAGGAAAGACTGAGAAACCCACACAACACTGTGGCATTCTGCGTCCTGCACCCCTCCTGATACCAGTCCCACATGTCCTGCCCATGCCAACACAAAGCCCTGTATAGTGCCCAACACCTGCACCACTGACAGGAGCACAGACCAGCTGTCCACCACCCCAACAGTGACAGGTACCACCAGACATGTCCCCAACACCAGCCAACCGGCCACCGGTGGCACACGCCCCCAGGTCAACAGTGCAGCCATGGCACAGGAATGGGCCATCCCATTCCCCTGTCCAACCACACTGGACAATGAAGAGCCCCATGCACATCCCCCAACCCTGTCTGTGGTCCAGTGAGCACAAACACAGTCCACCCAAACTAGCCCCGCATTGCAGGAAAGGAACCCCAGCCATCAGCACAGGCTTGCCAGTCAGCACGCCACCAGCAGCAACATGGCGTGTCACCAGGAATACTCACCAGAGCTGCAGCCCACAGACCATAGATGGTCTGACCAGCCATGGGGACATGGGGGAATGACCCCCCAAACTGCACGTGAACACCCACCCAAGGCAGCCTAACAGCATGCCTGCCACAGCCACCACCTGCCTGCACTGTCCAGTAACCCACACGGCCCTGGAAACAATACCACCCAGGGCCCCTTCTCCCTCTGTCACCACCAGTGCAAGACACCCCAGGCACAAGGCACAGGCAGGCATCACCCCCAGGAGCATGTGAGTGCACCTGTGCACAGTTAAGTTCATGTAGCACCAGGTGGAACAGGCCCCAGGAATACAAGGTCCCCATGCTGAGATAATTACCCCCTCTTGGACAACCACCCCAGTACAGAGCTCCACACTGACTACACAGTGACACATCAAACACATCCAACCCACAGGCAGACATGTCATGGACATGTGAAACAGTGCTGGACACAGCACAGACCCCACGGGAACTGATTTGCCCCTGAGTGGGCACCATGCACCAAGACCACACATCTGCGGCATGGCTCCTCACACCACCTGCAAAGCAGACATGGACACAGGCCTGTAGCAAACCATAAGCTTTATAAAACAGATATGCAGTAACAGGCAGATAACAAGGGACAGGGATGGGAGAGGGGGACAGGAGGAAGGGGACAGGGTGCAGGAGCTATACAACAGGATATGGGTCAGCAGGGTAACAGGAGTAGGGAAGGAATGGGGGCTATTTACACCACTGGGCACTGTAGTCCACTAGCTGCATCCCCTGATGGACCACTGCAGCCGCTGAATGGCCTACCTCAAGGCCACGGTCTCTTGTAGGTGCCTCCACTGCAGTTCCAGGAGCCATCTCTGGAGAGCCAGGATCCTCCCACTGTCCCAGGCCTGGGGGCATGCAGCCCTCCCAGCAACCATCCTGTGACCACCTAGGGGAAGGGAAGGGACAGGACAGCCAATCAGTGCAATGCCCCACAGACCCCAGCCCACCCACAGCATGCATTGGACTCCAGGGGCAAGCACCACTGGAGGACCACATTGGACCCACACCTAGGGGCCACACCAGCCATCCACACAGCACACCACAATGGCGCAGTCAGTCAGATGGTATAGCGAGTGTGCCCATGTGCGCAAGAACATGGGCACAAGGCACAGAGCACTGGCACCACTGTAGCACACAATGTGGTAGCTTTGTGCATGTCCCCCCACCAGCTGGCACAACGCCACCATAGTACATGCAACAGTGGCACATACAATGGGTTGTGCACCAACCACGGCCCTGCAGACACAGGGCCCTAGACACCATGGCCTGACCCAGTACCCACAGCAATACCACTGGTACATGGAACAGCAGTGTGGCCACACCTACCTGCCATGCGGCGCCCATCCAGTGCTGTCCTTTGTAGCCTTCTGTGGCTCCTCACCCTTGCTGCGGCCTCCCTGGCCCACCTGCAGTTCTCTGGCCCTGTGGAAAGTATGTAGAGAGGGGGACATGAGTACACAAGCACGCATGGAGAGGCCCCCCCAAATGCACTGCCTGCATGGTGCATGGTGCATGGTGCATTGCGTGTCCCTGAACATCCTGTGGCACCCATGCCTGCATGACTGCAACATGTGCAGTAGCCATGCATGACGTGCAGCTGTCAACAGGACTGTGCTGAACCCCAGCTGCAGACTGTGCCTCACAGCCCTACAACCGCCACTTTGTGCACACCAACTGGCTGTAGCACCGCCCCGCCGTGCAGGATGCACACCTGCATCTGTCACAGCCGCTTAGGATCCCTGCGCCTCAGGTCCCCATATCTGTGGCGGCATTGTTCTGAGCTCCTGGCCACCCTCATGCACATCTCCATGGCTGTGGCAACCTAGTAAGTAAGTGAAAGTTTATTTTAAACGCTTTTCCAAAGATCAAAGTGCTTTACAAATAACAATATACAAATCAAATACAATATTAACAGTATAAAATCATAAGCCATAAGCTTTTACAAATAAAAAACGTTTTCAACTCTGTTTTAAAACCCACATGTCACTCCTGCCCTGTTGCAGTGGCACAGTGCCCTTGAAAGGCTGCACCACTGCCACAAGGTTGACCAACTCCACATCTGACCAGTTGAGGGCCCGTCGTGCTCTCCCCTGCATCATGGCTGCCAACAACTCACAATGGCGGCATGAATGGCGGGGAGAGCACACACATGGGTGCAGCACATGTAGGATGCATGATAGGGAATGGAGTGATGCAATCATGCATCATGGTGATGCACAATGAGGGAGCATTGCGCAGTCCTGGACATGCGCATGATGCACTGGTCAGAACCAACAGGAGGAGGATCAAGGAGAAGGTGGTGGCTATACAGGCATCCCGCAGTGTGACCAGTGGTGGCCCGTCCACCGCGCCCAGCCTGTCGGCTACCGAAGAACTGGTGGTGGCCACCATCAGATGCACGGTGGTGGAGGGCAGCCTGGTGGTGGGTTCCAGACTGGTGGCAGCACATCCCTGCATGGTGAATATGCACCCTACTGAAATGTCCAACAGGGATGGGTATGGGCATGTGGGAGTGCCTGACGACATGTTGCATGCCACCTGCATGTGTCGCCACTGGCGTGCATGGAAACAAGGCTGCCTGTGGCATCAGCCACATGCACACCATGGGGGGCACCGCGTGGCTGTTACTGCACCACTAACAAACTGATTCTTCCTTGCAGCACCATCATGCCTCCATGGGGAGGAGGGAGCAGGGTTGGCCTCAGCCATGGCCATGGAGGATGGACCATCCACCTCTACCGGTATGCGTGGCCCAGACAGGCTGCGGGTCAACGTCATGGAGCAGGTGGATATCCTTGGCTTGGTGCTGGAGGATGCCTTGGCTGGGTTTCTGCATGATGACAGCCTGAGTGTGCTGTGTGCAGAGACCTTGCTAGGGGCCATGTCCAGCTCCGATGATGATGTAACGCTGATCCTGGAAAGTGCAGGGGATGTGATGTCTGACATGCCCCTGGACACATCACAGGTAGCATCAGGGCACAGCGCTGTACCTGCAGCTGCACAACTGCCACCTGTCCCTGTCCCTGTCGGCACGGCGGTGTGTGTCGCCATCACTGTGCATGACAGGGGTGGTGGTGCTGGTGTGGCAGCAGGGCATGGCACTGGCCAGCGGCTGGTCAACCAGCAACAGCGGGACGTGGGTTCCACCAGGGAGTGTGGCACAGGGTCTGCCACCGGTGCACCTGACAACAATGGACCCCCAGTACAGCCCCCTGTGCAGTGTCCACCTGAGTGGGAGACTGGGCAGTGTGCTGCATCACCCCCAGCAGGCCAGTGCCCTGGGCAGGGTGCATAGGATGCTGAGCACCTGGCAGAGCACATCCAGTTGCTGCACACATCTGTGGAGAACCAGGCGCTGCTTGCCATGGAGATGTGTGCTCTGCATGCGGAGGTGCACCAGCTGGCTGAGCAGCAGGACAGGGGCATTGCATAGATCATGGATGGGCTCCGCCAGTCATGGGAGGCCATGACTGCATTGATGGACTGCATGGCCGGTGTCATTGTGGCGCCAGTGGACCATGTGACTAGTATCATCATGGCAGGGCTTGTGTCATTGGCAGCAACTGGGCTTGGCTGTGCTCCGAGGACACCCCGCAGTGCACTGTCCACCTCACTTTCCTGGTGTCTTGCGACCCCATCACAGCCGATGCTGGGATCCGATGTAGACATCCCAGGTACCCCAGAGGCTGGCCTGTTTGGCCACCTCTACACACCAGCACAGACATGGTCGTGGTCCCGGACATCAACTCCTGGGGCCATTGGACACACCCTGTGGCTAATGAACAGCCTACATCAGCTGATCGGCCCCGGTGTGGCCACCCACGTGGCCATGGCAGCTGAGGGACCATGCAGTTGGCCTAATGTGTCTGCTGCCGTGCACTACCATCCACTGCTACTGCCCCATGCACACGTGGGCGGTGTTGATGTGGCATGCCTGTGTTTGCACGCATGCGTGTTGTGCTGCATGCCCCCCATGTATACTGACCGTGCTGCTGGGACATGTGGCATAGTTGTGAAGATGGCCAATATGCTCAACGCCGGGTGTGCCTGTGCAGCGGTGTCATGCCTCTGATCCATGCCATGGTCCACAGTATGTCTGTGTGTGCCCGCAGGCCTGTGCTGTGTGTGTGTCTGTGTGCTAGTGCCTCCCAATGCCTACTGTGCGTCCCATTCCCTGCATGCCTCCCACTTTGCACATCCAGGGCTGTGTGTGTGGTGTGCTGCTGTATGTGGCCCATGCATGTGTGTGTGTGTCTGTGCACTCATCTGCATTCTCCATAGTGCTCCTGTGCGATGGTATCCCTGTGGCACCTTGCCTGCACTGCCAGTCGGGTGTTCCGTCTTCTGTGAGGTGGCTGCCCACTGCCCTCCAGCCCATTACAACCATTGTCCCTGCTACTGTCACTATCATCTGCCCTCGACGGGTTATCCTACCAGTCACGCTTACATTGGCAGAATGCAGCAGGCCAGGAATAGGCCACAGGCTTTCGATGGGCTGTATTGTAGGGCATCGCCTGAGCTGGAAATGCATTTTCAACATGCCAAAGACATGCACAATGATACTGCGCATGCTGGCATGAGCCTCATTGTATCTCTCCTCTGCAGGGCAGGACGGGTGCTGGTAGGGGGTGAGCAGCCATAGCCTCAGCAGGTATGCACCATCATCTGTGTGGGAATGGACATGGTTAGCCCTTCACTATGCTGTGACACATCCTTGTCCCTGTCACCACTGTTCATTCCACCATGCATGCCCTGCCTTCCTCCCTCCCCCGCTGTGCCATGCCAGCCCCGGCCGATGCCCTACTCACCTATTACGTGGCCTATGGGGATTTCTGCACATTCAAACTTCTGGCACAGTGCAGAGCTGTGCCAGATAAATGTGTCATGTGCACTCCCAGGGTGTGCAGCACAGACATTGATTATGCACCCCGGGGCATCACACACCTCCTGGCAGTTGACTGATGGGTATCCCTTGCAGTTGATGTAGACTGGGCCCTCGGGGCCAGGTGGAATGCGAATGCCCACGTGGGTGCAGTCAATGGCCCCAATCACATCTGGCATGCATGCCACCATGTGGAAGTCCTGCATGTTTGATGTATGCTCAGCCTGTGTGCTGGGGAACTGTATGAACTTTGAAGCATGTGGCAGCAGAGTGTTGAGGAACTGTGTGAGGAGGTAGGACACGGCCGACTGGGTGATATCAATGGTATCCCCGGTTGGTCTTTGGAAGGTGCCCATGGCAAGCAAGCACATCACTACAGTCACCTTGGTCTCCACTGACATGGCATGACTCCATCTGGTGGGTGCCTGCATCTCCTCACTGCCCTATTCAGGTGGTACCAGCCCACTATCTCCATATCACTATAGTTATCATATGTGATACAGGCATGATACCAACTGTGTCAGGCATACAGCCGCCGGGCCCTTCGTCGGCCACATTGGTGTTCCTTCTGCCTCCTCACACCCCTCATTACTGCCTCCATGTGGAACAGGGCACTGTACACCTTTCTCTGGCCTCCACTGGCTCCTGACTGGCTGTGTCTGTGTCTCTCTCTCTCTCTCTCTCTCTCTCATCTCTATCTCTCTCTCTCTCTCTCTCTCTCTCTCAATGCACAGTGTTGTACATCCCTGTCGTGTGTTTGAGCCAGGTTTTTATAGGCTCAAGTCTGGGTGGCGCATCTGGGAATTTGCTTCACAGTTGCACCATGGTTAGTGATTGAATATACCATTGCACTGCATATCCATGGGAACACCACCTACACTTGCGCTGCATACATTATGTTTGTGCCATGGCGCACTGGGACTTGTGCTGCACAGCCACGGTCTTTGAATATCGTTCAGTGGTGCATCTACGTAGTTGTGCTGGTGCAACTGCTCTGAATATTCAGCCCATGTTGTACTACCAAATGGCTCATTTTATATTAAAATGTGACTACCAAACACACCACTGTATAATGTACGACACCCTAAATTGGCTACCATTGGAACAAAAACTTGGGCAAACTTAATGTATAAAATTGGAAGGGATCAGAAACCATTACATATAAGTGAAAAAATAAAAAAAGCTGATCATAAACATAATCTTTGAAATAATTGCCAAAGGAAAACCAGAATACCAAAAATCAGCATCAAATATGGGGAAATTACCTTTTCATATAAGGCAGCAATGATATGGACCATGATTAGTGAACAAATCAAGGCAGGTAAGACTATAAAAAGCTTCTCCACTCAAGTGAAAAATAGAACTCTCTTGTAGATGTATGTGCAATGGTTAACTTATGGTAACTCTAGCAGCATATAATGTATTTGGTAAAACACACTGTTGTATGCAAGCTGTTAAATGAATTATTTGTTCTAGTTTGCCAGTGTTGAAAGTTTTGAAGCTCAAGTGGTTGCTTTGTATGTACTTTTACTGTATGGATTGTGTAAAGTGGCTTTCATATGACTAAAACAGGACCACATTGCAACTGGGATCGTGATCCTAATGGTGTGAATTTGTAACATCCTTGCTACTCCTGTATAAAAATAAACATTAAAAAAAAAGTAAGGATATTCATATAGTTTTGTAACTTGAAATCATTTTCATTGATTTTTGGGAACCGGGGGAAAATCTAGAGACCTTGATTTTTTTCTCTGTCTACATAAATCCAAAATCTTCTATCCTTTTTACTTATGTGTTTCTTGCACTGCATACTTAAGGTTATATTAGACTCAACATATTTTTTTAAGGATATTTAAGTTATGTCTTTCTAACATTTTGTATATATCAAAATGTCATTCTGATTTATAGCACCCCATGGTATCCCAACAGATTTTTTCCAATAGGCAGAGCTTAGGGACCCTATCAGGAGCCAGCCTCATTAGTCTGAGCCAGTAGTTCATTTTCTTTATATCTAATACAGCATTAATATTCTCAAGCCCTAACTCAGCATGAATCTATGTAGCTGGAAAAGACCCTGGAACTGCCAGTGATCTTTTTAGCACCTTGTGTATGGGTACCATGAGTTTTTCTCTTTTTTTTGTATCCCATATCCAATCTGTGCTATGTATTTTGCCCTAATTGCTTCAAGGAGTGGTTTTATGGACATATCACCATAAGCAAAATTGAATTTTCCTAAAGCCAATGTAGTTTTCTTAGCTGTGTTAAGAAGTTTTTCAATATGTTTATTCTGTAATCTATTTGTTGAAAAACAAAGACCCAGATAAACATAAGTTTTGGCTATTATTAATTTATCTGGGCCTACATTCCATGTCCCTTGTACTCTACCCTTGCCAAATATAGACACCTGTGTTTTAGAAATATTTATCTGTAATTTCAATTCTCTCATTGTATAGTCTAAACGGTAAATTTTTTTAAGACCTTTTCTTGTTAATGAGAAAAGTATAATATCATCGGCAAATGCCATAACGGGAGAGATTTTGTCCAGGGGGGCCACTAGATTCTAGGGACTGCTTGTCATTGGACCAGAGAAGAGATGGGGCCACTAAATGCTTGGGACTGTTTATAATGAGACCAGTTGGAGAAGGGGGAACTAGACATCAGGCATTGCTGATGGCATAACTGGGGAGAGTGAGGTGGACCACTTAATGCCAGGCTGAAGTGGTTCTGCAGGAGTTGGATCATGCCCCAAGCTTGAGAGGTCATCTCTGGGCCATCAAACTTAGACAGTATGAAAGAATCCCTGGCATATGTGGGAGCACCCAAGAGCTGTCTGTCAGGCAGCAAAGAGAGAAACCCTAAGCTTGTGCAAGGTGATCTATAACCAGATGATCAAGCAGCAAGGAAAGAAACCCCTGGCTTGTGAAGGGTCATCCAGCAGCCACTGACAGGAAGCAAGAAAAGACCCCCCCCCCCAGGGTAGCATGGAAGAAGGAACTGGAGATGGAGGTGTCACTAAATGTGTGGGGTGACTTATTGTTATTATATAAAGACTTGGGGGATGAAGATCTGAAATTAGAGTTGGGTTTGGAATCAGTGGTAAAGCCATATCACCTGAGAGTACATAACAAACAACTGAGGGAGGAAACAGTAAGGACTGAATTGAGAAGAAATGGCTTTAAGTGCAGAACAGTTAAGATGTGGAATAGACTGCCACAGGATGTGGTGGACACTGATAGCGTGGTGATTTTTAAAAATAGATTGTATAATTACCTTATAAAAGTTGGTGACTTATGTCACTGCCACTGAATTGTAGGGGAAGTCTATATGGGCATCACCTTCTTGACTTCCTTAAACCTCCAGTATGAAATGCCAGGGACTGGTCACAACAGAATGGTGAGAGTGAAGGGGAACTGATGATGCCAGGACCAGGGGGAGAGAGAGAGGGGGTAGCTAGGTATGAGGTACTGCTGGCAACAAGATGCAAATAGGGAGCAACACCCAGTATATAACAGGAACTGTCCACAGTAGGACTGGGAAGAGAGGGAATCACTAGATGCCAGACTAAGGTGCTTCTCTGGGAGTATCAGGAAACCCCAGCTGTGTGGGGTCATCCAGATGCTACTAAGTGGGCAGCAATGAAAGACACCTCCCCCCGGCCTGTGCAGGGGTATGTAGGCAAAGCCACTCTATATGATGTATTAGTGGAGCCTTTCCATGTGACACGTTTGGAAGGCCATTATGGGTTGTGAGCTGGGGAACAGTGATTTATTTATTGTAATACAATAGAGGCTTACATATCTGAAGAACTGTATTAAGCTTGCTGTGTTGTCAGCACCCTTCTGAGTTTCTCCCACAAAGGCAACAAACACGGTAATTAGCCTGGTCGTGCCCATCCACTCCTATGTCATAACTGTAAAGTTTTCATGCTATGTGAAGCAGTCCTAAGAATGTAGACATTTGTCCTAGAAGCAAAGAACAAGCTGTTTGTGTACCGAATTGTCCGCTGGGATATGCTGAACTTAGCTGTTCACAGTGTATAGGCCTTTTGAAGCACAGCACGGGCAGTGCCAAATAACACTCTGCTTCAAATTTTAGTGTAAGCCACATCCCATTGGGGCGGAGCTTACCTTTTGGCTGCCTACCAAAGAACCGCTCCAGTTTCTGCCTTAAGAGCACTTTACCCTTGGTCCCCTCCTGGACTACAGCCACATGGCCTAAGACAGCACTAGAGCACTGCCAGCTTCTTTCTCAGTGTCATCAACACTACTGCCAGCAAACTGCATGTTTGCTTCACTCTTGCCTCACTCTCCCAACTGAGGGACAGAAACAACATTTACAAGCAGAGAAATGAAAGACTACATAGAGGCCACCATGTTTGCTTTTGGCCCCAGGATTGTTGGGTACAGATCAGGGACAGCACATGCAGCCCAGGAGAAAGTCAATCCTGAGCTCAGCTGAGCAGTGCTGCAAGCTGACTTAGGTTCCTGTAGACTTTCTGTGCATGATCTCCCAAGGGAACTGACAATCATTGACAGAGGCAGGTTTAGCATAATTTGTTTATTATTTTTTTTTTTTGCTTATTGAAAATATTTACCAGAAAAGGCCTACTGAGCTGTAAACAGATTGTTTCCAGTGGTATCCTTGTGAGGGATGCATTGGTAAATCATACAGTAGCGTTATAGTATACAGAAAAAAAAAGGCAATTCGATTGCAAATTGTTTAATTTCTTTTTTATCATTTTTATTTACTATATTATTCATATTAAACAATAAGGTATATTTTATACAACAATGTATACAATCAATCAGTGCTTTCTAAAAATATAATACCTAAGTTATAGATAGATCAAACTCAAAGCACTAGAGTAAGTACAATTAATTGAGAACCATTCCTCCATTTAGCTTTAATAGTTTATTTGTTTAGTTTTGTTTATTTGAATTTTGATGACCGGGTAAGCCCACTGAGACTTATAAGTCCTTTTTTCAGGGTTAACCTGGAATTGGTTAAATGCAAATGAATAGAAACATAGAAGGTGATGCTGAAGGTGACCAAGGGCCCATCTAGTCTTAAATCATTTCACGATGATCACAGTGCAGGATAATATTTATAGTACAACAGGCAGGTGAAATAAAAAGAAAAGGGGGCCCATCTTCAGACAACATAACTTAGTTACAATTAAAATTGCAAATGTTATTAACATTCAGTTACAGTGTCATAAACATTCAGTACAAAGTAACAGAAATCATAGGTTCAGCAGGCATCATAACAAGCAAAGTGTTACAGGAAAAAAGAAAAAAACACAATCTACCTCTGGTTAGCAAGGTTATACCACCAGGGCCATTCTCAGGGTTATAGAAGGTGACATATCACCCTTTACGCCTACATTGGTTCAACCCAATTGAGTAGTCTTTGAACTTCTTTTTAAATAGTGCAAGGGTAAGGCAGTTACGAGTCTCACAAGGTAGTCAATTCCATTTGAAGGGGCTACAAACAAGAATGATCTCCTTCCAGGTCCACACCATACCCTAGGTCATCTGGTATGATTACCCCAGGTCCCTTTCCATTTTTGTTGTTGTTAGTACCTCCCCCCATTGTGTACTCTTCCCCTGGGATTTTGTTTCTCAGGTGCATTACTTTGCATTTCTTTGCAATTTTTAAAAGAAAAAAGGAATCAGAAACAAACTACCAGCTACATCAGCAGTCTCTACCACATGTGACAAATCGTAGCATGTGTATTTAAAACTGTAGGCACTTTGAGGCATAAGGGGGTTGACAGTGTCCCTTTAAACTTTAGAATGACCATGAGGCTAGGGGGTGTAGTCAGCATATCAAGTTTGAAGGTTATTGTAATGGGTAAAGCAGTCGAGCTCCAAACAAGGGCCATCCAAGAGCTGTGAGGACTCCACAGTGGTAATCCCTAGGGGAAGCACTGGCACAAATTGATAAATTTTGTAATGCAGAGTTTTGAGCCTGCTTAGGTCTGCGTCTCGCATGGCCTGTAGGACAGGGGCACCATAGAAGACTACAGGCATTGACTTGCTGCTTGCAATGGTGGCAAGGTGAGTCTCCTTTGAGAGGTAGGGGAAAAGCTTGTAATGAAGCATAAGTTTCTGATGAGGTTTTCTGACTACAGCATCCACATGGGGGCCAAATGTCAAGTCTTGATCAACTAAGACATCAAAATATTTCAATGACCTCACCACTTCATGGTGAGTTGCGCCAGTCATGGACAACCTAAGCAGGTGTTGTCTCTCGGTGCCTAGCCTCCTCTTCCAAACAGCATAAATTTGGTCTTTTTCACATTACAGACA
This sequence comes from Neoceratodus forsteri, assembly GCA_016271365.2. Classification (NCBI taxonomy): domain Eukaryota; kingdom Metazoa; phylum Chordata; order Ceratodontiformes; family Ceratodontidae; genus Neoceratodus; species Neoceratodus forsteri. Next base: position 500,452,182 of record CM057456.1, read on the forward strand.
CTTTTTTTGATGAGAACCAGGTTTCAGATTGCTAGAAGTCCCTCTCCAGGTGGCTGTTTATCCATGCAATATCAGAAGAGGACCAATATAGGATAACATCATTGGCACAGAGTTGTAGCAAGGCATCTCTGCAATTACTGGGCATATAATTGATAAATAGAGAAAATAGGAGTGGACCAAGGATGGAAGCTTGTGGAACTCTATCCATTATAACCCAAACATCTGATAAACAACCATGCCACCTGACATTTTTGCTTTCTATTGATCAGGTAGTTACAAAACCAGCAGCAGAAGAGGTCTCCCAACTCAAGTGACTTTAGTTTAGCCAGGATGAGGTCATTGTTGACCAAGTTGAACACCTTAGTATGGTCAACAAAGATTGCACCTGTACATAGAAACAAAGAACTTGACTGCAGATAAGGACCACTTGGCTCACCTAGCATGCCCATTTTCCCTACCTATTTCATATATCGCAGATCCCAAATGATTTTGAGCTTACCCTCTCTTTCCTATTGCTAGAGTTCCTTTATGCCTGTCCCATGCATTTTTGAATCCCCCCACCATTTTTGGCCCTACAACCTCTGCCAGGAGGCTGTTCCATGGATCCATCGCCCTTTCCATGAAAAAATACTTTCTTACGTTACCCCTAAGTCTACCCCCCTCTATAGTCATATCGTGGCCCCTTGTTCTTGAACATCTTTTTTTTTTTGAAAGATGCTACTCTTTTATACCTTATTTACACTCTTGAGGTATTTGAAAGTCTCTATCATATCCCCTCACTCTCGCCCCTCTCCTCCGGGGAATACATATTCAGATCCTCCAGTCTACCATCATATTTATTTATTTTATTTATTTATTTGCTTTTGTTAACCAGGTAAGCACACTAGACAGCAAAGTGCCTATTTTCAGGTGCGACCCGGGAGAGTTACAGGGTATCCATGAACACAAGATATAGGGTAGGAGTTACATACAGGAGCCATAGGTTACATACAGGAGCCATGTGCTCCGCCATTGGGTAATACAGCGATAACATCAAATAACAATTAGGAATTCGCAGCAAGAACAACACAAGCAGGAGCAAAACATCAAAATTGTTAGGAGTACATATGTGTGTAGTAGCCTGGCCTAGACGCCTGTAGTGAGAGAGAGTACTTGGTGCTAGACTGGGGGAGGATAATGATTAAGACCAATAACGCCACTCCACCTGGGGCAGTAAGTGCCTAAGGAGGGTAATCAGTAGAGGATATAGTGCTAAGAGAACTGCACACTGTGGGGGAGGGGGGTGCCTGGTTCATGCTTAACACAAGCAGGTGGATGCGGTTTTTAGGAAGTTCCATAGGGATGATTTGAAGCAAGGGTTGGAGGGGAAGGCATGAACACAAGCCGGAAGGGAGTTCCACAATTTTGGAGCATGGATGGTGAATGCCCGATCACCTGTGAGGGTGCGGGTCTTGGGGACCAGACGGGCCTGAGTTGCACACGATCTGAGGTTGTAGACAGGGGAGGCGTGTTTTAGAGGAAGGGCGAGCGAGGAGGGAGTGGCTGTTCTAACTATATTGTTGATGAAGTTGCCAAGGATGTAGGTCCGGAGATTTTCTGGGGGTAGCCACTCCAATCGAGAATAGAGCTCACAGCAGTGCATGAGGCGGGGAGCTGAGAGTGCAAAGTGGCATATGTTGTTGTAGGTGGTGTCCCATTTGGCAAAGCTAGAGGTCGGGACAGGGGCAAAGGCAACAAGCCCATAGGAGAGTGTGGGAAGGAGAATCCCCATAGCTATAGCAAGCCGGGCTTCGGGGGTGAGGCAGTCTTTAGCTCTGTAGGCTAGGCGAGCTTGGCATCATCATGACAAATGTCTGAATAAAGTGAGAGAGATCCAGTTGAGGATTGAGGGTAACCCTAGGTATCTAACAGAGTCAATGTTCGGAAGGAGGAGTCACTTGACCCATGGATTTTTAAGGGGATCGTGCAGGAGGAGGTTTTGGCCATGGAGCCAAAGAGCATGGTCTGGTTTTCTTCAGGTTCACTGTAAGTTTGTGTCCATCAAGCCAGTTTCTGATAACAGAGAAATCAGAGTTGAGCTGGGAGTTGATGGTGGTGATGTTCTGTGAACTGGCTAGGATGACTAGGTCATCAGCGTAGTTAGGTGCCCATTGGTAGTGGCAGAGGGCAAATCGTTAATGAACAGGGAGAACAGGATGGGTCCAAGGATGGATCCTTGGTGCACCCCACTGTTCACTGGGGAGAGGGTTGAGAGGGTTCGATTAAAGCAGGTGTATTGCTGCCTACCTCCTAGGTAATTGGTGAACCAGTCAAGGGCATGGAGGGAGAATCCGTGAGACTGCAGGGCGGAGAGGAGGAGGGGATGGTCCACCCGATCAAAGGCTTTAGATAGATCAATGAATATGGCCCTGGTCAATTTGCCTTGGTCAGTCATGGACCGGATCTTGGTGTGGTAACCAGGGCCAGGGCAGTCGATGTGCTGTGCCCTTTTCTGAAACCATGCTGGGTAGGGGATAGAACATCATGTCCCTGGAGGTAGTGGGAGAGTTGCGAAACAACCACCTTTTCGAGGAGCTTGCTGGCAGCCGATAGTATAGCAATGGGGCGATAATTTTTGACATCTTTTGAGCCGCCATGTTTAAGGACAGGGATGACCTTAGCAACCTTCCATATATCAGGAAGGATCCCTGAGATAAGTGAAGCATTGAAGATGTGAGCAACCGGTCGGGCGAGGAGAGGAGCCCCTAGGCTAAGTAGCTTCAGCTCTAGGTTGTCGTGGCCAGCTCCCATGTGGCGGGAGAGGCCGGCAAGGAGTTTCTGGGTCTCACCAACAGTGATCCGTTTAAGGTAGAAGGGGGGTGGGGGGGGATGCGCGCAGAGGTTTTGGGGCAGAGGGTAAGGAGGGAGTGCGAGCCGGCAGGTCTGAGAACATGCGGTTGAAAGAAGTGGCAATGGTTAGGGGGGTTATTACAGTTAATGATAATAATAATAATAAAATTTATTTAATTAAGAGCCTTTCAAGTTTTCAAGGAGCTGTACAATTCAAAAGATCAGGCAACAAATACAATAAAACAGAACAACAATTTCAACAAGTAAAACCAATTACAATAAGGGTGGAAAGGCCTTATTCCATAAAAAGGACTTTAAGGCCCTTTTAAAAATATCCACTGTTGTACTCTCTCGGAGCGGACAGGGTAGATAATTCCAAAGGGATGGAGCCACAAAGCCAAAGGCACGGGCTCCAGAAGACTTCAAATTAACCCTTGGAATCTCCAGCAACCCCCGATGTAGTACCCCCGATGAGCATGTCAGTGAGTTGTTCCTTGGCCAACCCTCCGACAAGGTTTTTCATGTTTATCCAGAAGAGCCGGGGGTTATTTGCCAAGGCAAGCAGGGCAGCTCTGCAGTACTCATTTTTTGTGGCACGTATGGCTCTCTTACAGGAGTTTCTTATTTGGCGATACTCCAGGAGGTCATCGTTATTGTGAGAGAGCCTGTGTTTTACCCAGTTTTTGTCATGCTGCTTCATGAGAGAGAGAAGGTCACTATGGAGCCACTTCATAGCTGTGCCTCTAACTCTCCTCTTGGAGAAGGGTGTGTGCCTATTTTGCAGTGGAACAAATACTGCAAAGAAATGGTCTAGGGCTGCAACAGGGCCATTTGTAGTAGTGATCCTGGACCAGTGAACCCCCTGTAGGTCTTCGAGGTAGTTGTTAGTTAAAAATTTAGAGTAGTCCCTCATCAGGAGCACTCGACTGGGGACTTCGGGCGAGTTAGAGCCCCATACGCAGTAGGTTGGGAAGTGGTCAGAGATGGCATCAGGGAGTATCCCTGAGTGGATGATTTTGTCGAGTCAGTTGCTCATTACTCAGTCAATGAGCATCCCAGTGTCTCCATGGGGGGAGAGCCTAGTGGGTTCAGTGATGACCTGACTGAGAGCAAGGCCAGAGAGCAGCGGCTCGATCTGCTTATAGTTGGGCCCAAGCCAGTTGAGGTTTAGGTCCCCTAGGATGAGGAGCTCATTTGAGCCAATCCTGTCCCTAAGTTGCTCAAGCAGGGAGGAGAGCCCTAGTATGCCTCCCTTCGGTGGGTTATAGATGCAGACGAGATGCGCCTTTTTTGTATTCCCTAGGAGCAGGAGGGTGTGGAGGAACTCACAGGGTTGGGGGGTCGGAGGTGGACACGTTTAGGTGCACCTCATATTATAGGAGCACGCCCCCGATGCACTTACTACCTTACCTATCGTGCCAGACAAGGCTGTAGCCTGGGAGGGAGCAGGCAGAGTCAGGGGTGCTGGGCTTGAGCCAAGTTTCAGTGATGCCCAAGATGTCAGGCTTATAGAGGGCTACCCAAGCTGTTAGTTCCGCAAGGTTCTGGAAGATGCTGCGGATGTTAAGGTGTGCTATTTTTAGACCTTTGGCCGCACACCAGGCTGTGGGGGGTGTGTAGGGGGACGGGGTGGCAAGGCGACCCAGACTGCTGGCTGAGTGACCAGTCCGTGCATGAAGGACCACGTCCCTAGGTCATGGGCTGGCCAGTGAGTGTATACAGCAGGGGAAAGGTCCCAACGGCATGAGAGAACCGGGCAGTGAGTGGCTGCTGCTGATGGACAAGGAGGCTATTAGGGAGCAGTAGGCAGGCAGGCAGTGGAAAAACCAGGAGCTCACCTAGGTGCGTTGATTGGTTTCACGCCCAGGAGCCGGGGGGTTTGGCCTTCCAGCAGGATGGGAGACACAGCAAAACTGGAGGCTGACTGAGAGAAGCAGGCAGGGCTGGTTGAGGGGGAGGGAGCGGGACTTAAGAGGGGGGGCTTGCAGTGGTATAACAGGGAGACTAGATTCTACAGGGATGGTTAGCAAAAATTGACTGTAGAGGCGATAGAGGAAGTAGGAATGCCCCTAGCAGCAGGACAGTATAGCCTGCCAATGGCAAAGTGGGCTGATAGGTTTTCGCGCAACACGTGACCTCCGCTATAAATCAGAGTGACGACCATGGGTGGTGGTGGGGGTGGTGGGGCAGCCGGTGCAGCCGGTGGGGCCAGCACTTCCCACAGCAGCAGCAGCTCATAAGGCAGAGCGCAAGGCCAAGGCAAGCAGTGAGGCAGAAATGGCAGGTACTGCACTAAAAGTTATTTTGGGTCCAAAAGCAGGAAAATAACATCCGGAGTACTGGAGTCACTGACCGTGCGCTCCACAATTCTTAAATTACCTGGCTTGGTGTTGTTTAGTCAGAGCTTCGGGGGGGGGTAGGGGAGGGCCCGTGCAGGCAGCTCTCGTGACCTCTTCCATCCAGGAGCAGGCACCCTAAGGGAGAAGAAGCAGGGGTGAGCACTTATAGTTGTAGACAGAGGGGGGAGGAGAATAGGAGCAGGGGAACGAGTGGTGGACGTGGGAGGAGGGGGGGAGAGCAGTTTAAGGCAGGCAGAGGATTAAAGAATCAGTCCTGTAAGAGTGGCTATATTGCTTAAGTGATTTACACAGTTGGTTAAAATATGCTTTAACTGGTACAAGTCCTGTACGAGGTTATAAGGTGAAAACAGTTGGCACAAAGGTTACACAATTAAATTTCTATTGTTGTGGCTCTTGTATGGGGTTAGCTAAACAAAATGGCTGGTACAACATCATAGAAGGCAACCACAGGCTTTCAAAGGGCTATTGTAGTGGCTGTTGTGAAAGGGAGTTAGCTACACAAAATGGCTGGTGCTACATAAGGCAACCACAGGCTTCAAAAAAGCTATTAAGGAAACCATGACTTTGGTGTAGCCCCAGCACCATTTTTGTCACCCTTTTTTGGACTGCTTCTACTCTGTCTATGTTCTTCCGGAGATGCGGCCTCCATAACTGGACGCAGTACTCTATATGAGGTTTCACCAATGTTCTATACAGTGACATCACCACCTCCTTCCTTCTGCTAGAGATACCTCTCCCTATGCACCCCAGCATTCCACTGGCTCTCCTCACAGCCTTCTCACATCAGTTGGTAACCTTTAGATCATCAGATATGATTACTCCCAGGTCTCTTTACTATTTGGTGGCTGTCAGTACCTCTCCCATCATGTACTCTTCCCCCACATTTCTGTGCCCCAAGTGCATGATCTTGCACTTCTTTGCATTGAATCTTAGCTGCCACACTCTTGACCACTCCTCAAGCTTGCTTAGGTCCCTTTTCATTTTGTCTACCCCTTCTGAAATATCAACACTGTTGCAGATCTTCAGGTTGTCTGCAAAGAGACACACCTTCCCTTCTAGCCTCTCTGCAATGTCATTTATGAAGACATTAAAGAGGACTGGTCCAAGCACTGATCCCTGCAGGACCCCACTGGTCACCCCCCTCTTCAGATTGAACTTCATTCACCACCACCCTCTGTGTCCTATCACTTGGCCAATTTTTGACCCAGTTTATCATCCTGGAACCTACCACCAGGCTGCCCAGCTTATTTACTAGTCTCCTATGTGGGTCAGTGTCGAAGGCCTTGTTGAAATCCACATAGGCTACATCCACCATCCCTCCTGATCCACCTTCCTAATCACCCAGTCAAAGAAATATATCAGATTTGTTTTACAAGATCTTCCTGCTGTGAATCCATGCTACCTCGAATCCTGTGCTGCATTGGATTTGAGATACATTACAAACCTTACTTTTAGTAATGATTCAATTAGTTTCCCCACCACCAAGGTCAGCCTGACTGGCCTGCAGTCACCAGCCTCCTCCCTGCTCCCACTTTTGTGGAGAGAGAGACTACATTCACCCTCCTCCAGTACTTTGGTATCACATCTGTTTCCAGCCAACTGTTTAACAGGGCTGTCAGTGGTGCTGCCAGCACCTTCTTGAGTTCTCTTAATACTCTGGGATGTATCCCATCCGACCTCATTGCCTTATCCACTTTCAGATTAGCGATTTCCTTTAAGACTCTCTCCTCCTTCAATGGACTGGTGTCCATCTCCCTCCCAGTGATGCTTTCATCGCCTAACTTTGGTCCCTCCCATTCCCCTTCTTCTGTGAATACTGAACAAAAATACTTGTTCAAGATTATTGCTTTTTCTTGGTCCCCCTCTGAACACTTCCCTCCTTCCCTTTTTAGTCTCACAATCCCTCTCTTAGGGTTTTTTCTTTCACTAACATACCTGAAAATGTTCTTGTCCCCTTTTGTTATTGCCTAGGCTATTTTTTCTTCTGTTTGTGCCTTGGTGCTCCTTACAGTTTTCCCCACCTCCATCTGCTTTTCCACATACAGTTCCCTGTCTTCTTCCCTCTGTGTTTTCTTGTACATCCTGAATGGCACCCTTTTCACCTTTACCTTTTAAAGCCACTTCCTTTGAGAACCAGTGTTTTTTTCTTTATATTTGTTTTGCTTACTTAACTAATGCAATGGCTTATTGCTTCTGCTGTGGCTCCCTTAAGATACTACCATTGTTCCTCCACCACCACCCCCTTTTCTCCTTCCCTGGCAGTGATTTCCTAAGACATACCCTCATCTTTGCAATGTCAGCCCGCATGAAATCCAGGACCCTTGCTTTCGTGTGGTTTGACTCTTCTGCTGTTCTCACATTGCACCACACTGTACTGTGATCACTTGATCCCAGATGGCTCTCCACTTTTATGTCTGTAATTTTGTCCCCATTGGTGAGTACCAGGTCCAAAGTCACTCCTTCTTGAGTGGGCTTTGTCACTAGCTTTCTTAACACACCACCTGCAGGGCTTCCAGGATGTCTCTGTTCCTGGCTGAGACTGCAGCCTGGTTGCTGCAGTCCACATCCAGAAGATTGAAATCTCCTACCAGTAGCACCTCCCCCTTTAGCTGTCATTCTGTGGATGACTTCTACAAGTACCTTGTGCAGGAGGTCTGTAGATCACACCAGTGTGAATGGCAGTACCATTTCCCATCTCCAGGGTGATCCACAGTGTCTCTTCCCCGCCCTGCATTCTCTGTACCTCAGTTGCCTTAATTCCTTCCCTGATATAGATAGCCACTCCTCCTCCCTTTTTACCCACCCTGTCCCTCCTGAATACAGTGTAACCTGGTATTGTCATATCTCAGTCATGGCTCTCTGTGAACCATGTCTCGGTAACAGCGACAATGTCCGGGTCCACCTCAATCATCAGGGCCACTAGGTCTGGGATTTTGTTTCCAAGACTGGAGGCATTTGTGAACATGGCCTTCCAATTTCTACTGCCTCTTCTCCTAATAACTCCCTTCCTATCCCAAGCCAAGCCATTCTCCAAAACAGTTAGTATGTCCGAGGTCACACGGACCAGTGCAGTGTCGGTACCATGATTTTTGTGAAAATCATGAGTTGTTATACTCCAGGTAGGTCTGTATTTGGTTGTACACTTCTCTCTCCAGCACTTTAGCTAGGATGCAGAGAAGGAGATCAGCCTGTAATTTTCTACTGGTCCTTCCTGCCCACTTTTGTGAACTGGAACCACTATTGTCACTTTCCGTTTTTCAGGAACCAGACCCAAAAGAAGAGATTTATTAATAAGATGCTTAAGGGGAATGGCGATGATGAGGAGATCACTATTTTTAGGCATTTGGGTTCCAGATTATCATACCCAGGTGAGCCATCTTATGATTTTTTTTTGGGGGGGGGTTGGGAGAATAATTTTTCCATATGCAATATACAGGGTAATGATCATTAAGGGAGTCATGTACAATCCCTGCACCTTTACTAAGTCAGAAAGTTAACATAATGAAATATATTCTCTATAAAATGAATAACATTTTATCAAAAGGGTATAAATAGAGGGTACTTATTCTGGCTAAATACATACATACATAAATAAATAAATAAATAAATAAAAAGACACATTAATTCCTCTGGGAGTCCATATTTTTGGTTAAATGGAAAATAAAAATCTATAAATGTGTGCATTAGTAATTAAAGCAAAATAATTTGTACTTGATGGATGATAAAAAGAACATTCTGCAAATAGGTTATATTGCTATTGTGATAAAGTCTCAACTAAACATATATTACTATGGTACACTGAATCTACACTTTTTATAAGAAGAATCCATATTTTAATTTTCTTTTTTTTTTTTAGGAAATATACCAATTTAAATTAAACTTCAGAAAGAAGAAACATCTTATTTTCTACAAAACTGTATACTTCAAAATTTCAGCATTTTTATTTATTTATTTATTTTTTATTTATTGCATTGCTTCACCAGGAAAGATACACTGGGGGAAGGGGTAGTGGGATGTACAGTAGTATCAATGACAAATCGTACAGCAATACAGAGGTATGATTAAATGCAGTAATAAAGAGCTACAATAAAATACAATACATACATTCAAACATGGTTAAGGAATATGAACATAGTAAAAAGTACATCCATGTGAGAGGCATCCATTTACAATACATGAGGAGCGTAGATGATGCAGGTATACAAAGTACAATCCATACGAATAGTTAAGAGCAGTGCTGAGCCATGGGCCTAGGTGGAGTGCAACAGTATTATGTGGGTGGTACACTGCAGCAGTCGCAGTAGCCTTCCACACAGGTGAGCACGTCTCGAGGTTAAGTGCTAGACCATGAGGGGTAGGATAAGTGCATGAGGTAGGGGGGGCAGGGGAGAAGGTGAGACAGGAGTTAGGTACGGTGGGGGTCAGAAACAGGTGCAGGAAGGAGTGAGATAGTTGTGTCATGCAGAGGTAAGAGAAAAAAGGGAGGAGGAGAAGCGGATCTGAGGAGGCAGAGAATTCCACAGTTTAGACAGGTGATATGAGAAGGTTTTCTGGCCAGAGGATGTGTTTCTGCCAGGGACAGAAAGGGTACGAGTGTCAGCAATTGATCTCAGGGAATAGAGGGAGGGGGAAGGGGTACCAAGAGAGGAGGAGATGTATGAGAGCGAACCAAGCCAGAATTTAGAGATGAACTTAGCACTGTGTGAAACTCGCCGATTGTGGAGGGAAGGAAGTTGAGGGAGCGGTAAAGATCACAATGATGGGTTAGGTGGGGGGCATCAAGAGTGAAATGACAGAAGGAGTTGTAGAGGGAATCCAGTCTGGATAGGTGGGACTGAGGGGCAGCACCATAGACCATGTTGCAGTAGTTGAAAATGGGCAAGATCATCTTCTGTACCAGCTCACGCCTGGTGGCAAGAGGGAAGCAGTTGCGGTTTCTGCAGAGGGCACCGAGCTTAGGCCTTCATTTTTTCAGAACGGCATGTATGTGTACAGAGAAGTCAAGGTATCTATCCAGCCAAATGCTGAGATACCTGAATGAGGTTTATTTAGAAATAAGATAAAGAAAAATAAACATAAATCAATTATATTCCAAAGTGTCCTTTCTTCTTAATTCAGTCAATGGAAACAACATAAAAGTCTATCTTTTTTTAGGTATATTATCAGACCTTTGTTGGTACTTCAATCAAGTAGGGGTCATCATCTAGTTGGGAACCATCTACGGTCATGAAGACAAGAAAGGACTGGAGCCCAGCCATTTACTGCCAGGTGGGAAAGGTTATGGAGACTGTCTTTTTGGCATATGGGGTGAGTTAATTTTTGCAGAGCTGGAACTGAACATTATTTTAATCATGCTGAAGTTGCACCACCAACTCAGGGGCAGTTGTGCCAGATGCAAACTGGAGTGTATCATCCATCGACATTTGCACATTGGTGGAGGTAGCGGCCTTGGGAAGCTCATTTAGGAGAATCAAGAACAGAACTGGGCCAAGGACAAAACCTTTCAGAACCCCTAACTTGAGAGGAAGAGGGGAACTAACTAAGTATAATGTGCCATCTCACCAGAAATGGTCCCCAGATTTGCAGCTTAGGCAACATGTGAGTTCACATCACATTTGCCTTGCAGAGAAAAGGAGACAGAGATGTGTATTTGACTCAGTTCAGCCATTCTGATGAGCAAAATCTGTTTAAAATCTTTGCACCTGAATTTTTGTTTTTCAAAACTAGGGAGCACGCAAGTGCATTTGCAGAACTTTAGGTGCCTTGGAGCAGGGTTTCCTTGTATTCCTTTGGTATATATCTGAAGCATAGGAGGTTACTTTTGTAGCTCTAGAGCTGGGATAGAGGTACACCACTGGTTTTCCAGTTACAGTACTCTCAGGACTTGGTCTGACACAGGATATAAGAAATCAGATGTCCTGAGTGACCGTATCTCTCTCTCTCTCTTGAAGTAGGTGAAGGCAAGTCCCACTATGGGGTTAAGAGGACCAGGACATTTGATACACTGAAGACCAATATGGCCCATACCCTTCACCACCTGGAAGTGAGATGGGTCTGCCAAACCTTTAGCACAGCCTGTATCTGCCCAATCCAGAGGAATATGTCCCAATAGAGGCAGTGTGCTGCAGAGACTGACGGACGTTGTGAGTGCTGGGTCAGTATAACCTATCATGTGTACCCATTGGCTACGGCATGTTAGGTAACAATCTGAGCATTCCTGTGTAACATTAGAACACTGTCCACAGATAGAACATAAAGCCAGGAGCAATTATGTTTGTCAATCCAAGTATTCTGTTCTGGGATCCACAACTCCAGTCTTCTTACAGTACTGTGCCAAGGTCCACCATCAGGCTTGCAGCTGATACTGTGTGTAAGCTTCTAAACAGTGTGGGAGCTCCCAAGAGACTTTAGGTAACTTGTGCTGTTCGGCATACTGTATAGACTGTGGCTACTTGTCTAAGAGTAGTGGGATTTTGGTTGGATATCTCTGCATATTGTTTTGCCTTGCAATAACCCATTCCTATTCCCCATCCAGAGCTTGTTCCTGTCCCACAATAAATACTCTTTGTACTGTGTATCTTTCTTTTACTGTGTTTGGTTATTTGAATGCTTAGAGTGTTCAGTTGGGAGTGAACATATCATTAGAGGCCCCTATCACTGAGGGTTGGGTTGCAAATAGTTCCTGTGGGACAACACTAGGCAGTGTGGAAATACAACATTCAGATTTCATGGAATTTCACACAAATAACATGAAATTCAGTCAAATGCTGTTGAAATTCCATAAAAAATCCACAGGATTTTGTGGCATGTAATAGAATTTTGCAGAATTTCACATAATTATTTATTTGGTTACAACACAGCTGTCTGTTCAGCTAAAGATCTGAGAATTGGCATAAATACTTGCTGGGGTTCAGTAGTTTTAAGTTTATAGTGGAAATATCACAAAGCACTAATTGGTAACATTTCCAAAAGACATTGTGGTAGTAGAATAAGTAATGCCACCAGAATTCAACTTGTGGACTTCTAGTATTCACAAAGCACTTTGCAACTCTGCATTTAATAAGTTGATACAAGCTGCCGGCCCATCATCGCAGCAGTAGTAGTACTACCGCTTGCAATGACGATAACCAGGGTTCAGGAATAAACCAGATCATCAGAGGGCCAGCCAGGCAGGGGATTAAGTGTCTCCCAGAATGCTCTCCTCTTCTGGGGGATCACTGCCCCGGCACAATCACTACCTGGGAGATTTTAGATGGTGGTACAAGCAGGAGTGAAGTATGGGGGTTGGGGACAGCCGATTGGCTGGACAGACATGCACACCTTGTGTGGGCATGTCTGACAGACAGCATGCCTGGGGAGGGGTGGAAGAAAGAACATTAAAAAAATGTAGCTGTGCCCTATGACAGCTCCAGGTGGCCCACAGACCCTGCACCCTGTACACCTAGGCTCACTCTGGGAACACCAATGAAGCCTATCCAAAGAAACTGGTCTGGCCCAAGTACCTCCATCAAGGGGAGAGGATACCACGGGGCTACCATCCTAAACCAGATAAGTCCTGGGAGATGGTGAGAGTGATGGGGCTGGGGCTGCCTGGATCTCTGAAAAGATCTGCTGTTGGCTCAGGGGAGATAGACAGTAATAAGAAAAACAAATCTGAAGAAGAGATGTTTACTGTCCTGTAGTTCATTCCCGAGTGATAATTGTGTCCCCTTATATTCAGAGTGGCTTTGCTCACTATCACTTTTTTGTACACAGTAGGATATCAAGGGCTCTGGGGGAGCTGATTCAGTGTTGCCAGAAACATGTCCCAGATGAAGAAGTTTAAATGGAAAATGAAACTGGGTTAAGGAAAGATCCAAATAAGATACAAGGTGCATTGTTTTTTTCTGTATAGCTTTTAGGTTTAAAGAATGTTTATTTATTTCAAAAGTTTTACCAGAAAAGACATACAGAGCTGGGATTACTTAATTTCCAGCTGCATCCTGGGGGAGTGGGGCTGTGGAAAATTTACGATAAACAAGATGCAATAAGTGAATACTGTAAACCCTCGTGCAAAAGGCAAACACAGTACCAGGTGCTGGGAAATACAACACGATAAGGTGCATTTGGTCAAACAAATCTGCAAATGTCCAAAAGCAGTATAAGTACAGAGTAGGAGCAATGCTGTAAATTAGGGAGAGGGGTATGGGGAGGGATACACTTGTGCAGAAGCAGGACAAGGGAGAGCAATGGCTGAAGGGTGATGGATAGCAGCATATCAGGGGGACTTCAATGCCTGGGCCAATGATGAATCTTCTCAGCTTGGTTACAACTTCCTCCAGATGATGTCATCTCTGGGCCTGACACAAGTAGTTTCTTTCACAACCCATCCGGGAGGCCACATGTTGGACCTGGTGTTCTTGCTGGGGCTTGAGATAAACAGTGTCAGGATTGATTGGGTCATTTGGTCCAATCATTGCACAGTGGAGTTCCTGTTCGCCCCCCTCAAGAGCCCTCCCCCTGCTGAGATGGTCAACTACTACCCTTTGAGAGGGTTGAGCCCCGAGGTTTTTTTTGGCAGTGGCTGATCTATCTAATGTGAACAGTGCATGCATTGGGGGGGTGTACTCAGCAGTTGATGCCTATAATAAGGCAATGTCTGGTGCGCTCGACTCCCTCGCACCAGTCTGTGTATGACCCAAGTCTTATCATTTGAGGTCCCCTTGGTATGATGGGGAGCTCAAGGTAATGAAGATTTTGGGCTGGAGATTACAGCACTGCTGGAGGAAGTCTGGTCTGCAGGTGGACAAGCTGGCCCTGCGTGCACACTACGGTGTGAACCTGGGGACAATCAACCATAAGAAGGCAGAATTCCTGTCCAGGGAGATTGCTTGCAGGAGGAACTGACCAACTGTGCTCTTTCAGACTGTGGACAGGCTTCTCCATCCTTCCTGTCTACAGCTGAAAGTAGCCTTTTCAAACGCATTATGCAAGGAATGTGCTCGGTTCTTCTCGGACAGGGTGTCCACCATCAGGCAGGGGGTTCTGCCAGTGAGCCATAGTTTGGCTGACAGTGGTTGCCATGGGCATCTGGAGAGCACTCCACCTGGTTGGGTTGAGTTTAGACTGGTGGAGATGGCTGAGGTCATTGAGATTGCTTCCAAGCTACGGCACACCTTTTGTGAACTGGACCCAGTGCAGACTTGTTTCCTAATGGGATGTGTCGACTTCGTTGAACTGGTGTATGCTTTGATTGTCCAGTGTTCCTTGTTGGAGGGGGTCTTTTCTGATGTCTTGAAGGAGGCATTGGTAAGACCTCTTCTGAAAAAACATTGTTGGACCCTGACGTCAAGGCAAATTACCATCCCATCTTCAATCTTCCATTCTTGGGTAAGATTGTGGAGAAGGTGGTGGCATTTCAGCTTGAGGAGCACCTCGTGGTCCATGATCTATATGATCTGCTCCAGTCTGGGTTTTGTGTGTGGCATAGCACAGAAACTGCATTAGTTCAGGTGCACAATGAGCTCCTCAGAGCAAGAGATCGAGGAGAGGGGACAATTCTTGTCCTCCTTGATCTCTCTTCATTATTTGACACGGTGGACATCGTGTGTTACTTGACCATCTAAGGGAATTCTGTGGACTCTCTGGCACTGTCATCTGCTGGTTTGAGTCTTTTCTATCTAACAGGAGGCAAAGGGTAGTGATGGGGAATTTCTCCTTCTCCCCTAGCCTCCTGTCATGCGGAGTTGCCCAGGGTTCAGTCTTGTCACCGATGTTGTTCGCCATGTATACACTGCCCCTGGGAGAGATCATCAGGAAATATAGCTTGGGTTTTCATTGCTATGCTGATGATACCCAGCTGTATCTTTCCTTTGCCCCAGGAACATCTTCCACAGTGGAAGTGTTTAACAGCTGCCTTGCTGAGATCAATGACTGGATGGCCTCCGGCTGGTTGCGACTGAACCCCGATAAGACGGAGGTACTGGTAGTGGAGTCAATCAGAGGGTGTGATAGGTTGGCCTCTGGTGCAGAGACAAGGCTTTTTCTTAGCTCTGTACCATTGAAGGCCTCCTCTAGGGTGTGTGATCTGAGCATTATTCTTTACAGCGGACTGACACTTGAGTTTCAGGTGTCGTCCGTTGTCCGTACCAATTTCTATCATCTGAGGAATATCGCTAGGATAAAGCCCCTTGTTCCACCTCTGGACCTCCCCACCTTAGTTCATGCCTTCGTGACATCCAGGCTTGACTATTGTAATGCAGTCTATCTCAGGGTCTCTGAGGGTACCCTGTACCAATTGCAGCTGGTGCAGAATGCAGCAGCTAGGCTGTTGAGAGGACAGTCTAAGTACTGTCATATCACCCCAGTGCTGCGTCAACTGCACTGGCTGCCAGTCATGTGGAGGGTCCTCTTTAAGGTGGGCTTGCTCACCTTTAAGGCCCTACATGGCCTGGGCCCTGGTTACCTGAAGGACAGTCTTACACCTGCTGTCTCGGTCTGCTCCCTCTACTCCTATTCTATGGGTCTCCTTGCGATTCCCAGGATGAGGCTAAAAACAGCAGATGACAGCATTTAGTGTCGCCACCTCTGTCCTGTGGAATTCACTTTTTCCAGCTGTTAGAGAGGCCCCTTCTGTTAAAGTATTCAAAGCCTGCCTCAAGGTCTTCTTGTATAATCAGGTCTTCCCAGACTGTGATTTATAGCCGTATCCTGATTTTTATGCTTTAACTGGTCCATGGCTATTTTTGAGTTAGTAGCTGTTGCTGACGGTAGTATTTATAAATTTTATAATAATTGTTGTAGTACTCTATATTTATGTCCATTAGTGTGTTATCTGTGTATATATAATTATTGATTGAGTTTTGTATAGAATTTTAATGTTTGGCACCCCGAGCCTCCAAGATGGGCATCTTTTTAAATAAAATTTGCCTTGCCTTGCCATATGACACAGTGTCAGGATTAATTGCAGGAGTGTGTTGCGAAGTCATAGAAGTCATAAAGGAGAGACATAAGTTGGAGGAAGAGGCAGAGCAGATGTCTGGGGAAGAGAGAACAGAAGTTCAGGGAATCAAAAGGAGAAGGCATCTTGTCCTGTTGTAGATTTCCTTGGTGGAAGGGAAAGGGAATGATAGACAGGGTTGCAAAGTGAATATGAGGACGTGTGGGGAATAAAAGGAGAGAGGCAAGGTATGAGGTAAGGGAGCCAAGCCAGAATTTTGGAAATGAAGGAAGCACAGTAGGCTGGCTTTAAACCTCAGGGTTTCAAACTAAATATACAGATTTGGGTTTTGTACAACAAAGTCGTTAGGGAAATTCACCTATGGAGCTGTACTCAAATTTAGGGTTGCTCGGTAATTAATTGGTTCAGACCTGAGACCCGGTTTAGTGTCTCTTTAGGCACTCCTGATTGACAATGGGATATTCTGGAATTTTTTCTGCCTGCTTTTATGGTAACAGGCAAATGGTAGCTATGCTCTGGGAGTTCATGTCCAATGCATTAAGAGCACAAGTATAAACTTAAGGGAGGCAAAAAGGGTATCCAGTGATATGGGTTACTCAATTTGAGCACCCATGAATAGAGCGAGTGGGGAACTATAGCAGCAGTTGGAACAGCAAGGAAATCAGGACAACAATGGCAAAAGACTGAGAGAGCAATGGTAGGAGGGATGTAAGATGATGGAGGATATAGCAGGTAGTTCGGCCTGGCAGTTCCCAGCTGGCCATTTGGTCTAGTGGAGGCAGTATATGCCTCTGGTATTGGAGGACCTGGGTTTTACCCCGGGTAGGAGTTCTTTTTTTTTTTTCCTTTTTGTGTTTGCACTTTTTTTTTTATTTCCGCTCCTGTTCCCCGCCCTCCCGGTGGTCTCCCATTCACAGGTTGCCCCCCCTCCCCGTTAAGGCCCCTCTTGAAGATTCCCTGCACCCCAGTGTCAGGCTCCCTCTCGGAGTTGATTAGAATTATTAAAGGCTTAAACGTTAAGGGCAAGCTACTAGTCAGTGGGAAGATGAGGGGGGGGATAGAGGGGTAAGGGGTGAGGGGGAGCAGCAGGAGTCTAACCTCTGTTCTGCACAATCAAGCAGACACGATAGACCATTTGGCCTCTATCTGCTGGCAGTTTCATATGTTTGTATGTTCGTATTAAGGGGGGCAGGAGAGCATAGCCCCCCTCATAAAAAAGGGTGTAAAATTATTGTCCCTGCCTGTGAAGTGTGTTCTGGACCATCAATGTTTATGGTCCCGCTGTAGTACACATCACCATTGATGTTTTTGGCGATGTGCACTTGCTGATATGGCAATCGTTATTTTGCGTTCGCTCATATCAAATGGAACCGCCAAAAAGCTTTGCTACAGAAACTGCAGCATGCCATTTCAAGTTCAATTGTTTGTGAATTATTTGCCTGGATTACACTTTTTGTGAGTCTTTGTTATAAATTTATCTAAATCTCTTGTACTTATAGGGTGGTCTAAGTTTGTGATGCCTGGATATACTGTACTCTGAGACCTTATTATCTATTGATGGTTTGGCAAAATGCACTTTTCTTTGCACCATTTTTTGTTTAACAATTTACTATGGCCTATTGGCACCATGGGTTCTTTGCTCTATCCCCTTTTTTTATCTCACTACTGACTATGGCTGCCGCAACCACACACTTGTGTGAATTGGTCTATATCTATCTTTCTTTATGATGTCCACCTTTTGCATGGTATTTTCTGGTTAAATCTCTTATTTCCCTTTTACTTTTTTACATTTCTTCTTGTACAGCGCAACTTACTAATTATTGGGCTCTGTTCACTTCTACTTTACTAAACTGTTTGACTGTATTAGTATGCACTGCCTTTTTTGTCATATGTTATTTCTTTTTCCTCCCTCCACTTACAACATATTATCTTTTTAGATCCTATAGGCACTCTTTATTTTTTTGTGATTATGCAACTTGTTTAGCTTTTGTTGACCTGGAAAGGGGGCTAGGAAATTCTGCCTATTTTCAACCTTGTCCTGGCCTTGTTCAGGGGAGGGAGGAAATTTCCTTACCCTTGTTCTCGTAATCACTCACTGACAGTCAGATGGTAGCCGGCCAAGGCAGTGAGCAAAGGGCTTTGCTGGGGGCATGGCCGGTTTGGTACTGACCAGTGTCTAGGGTGAGTTGAGTGTGGGATGGTGGGTCCTGACCAGGTGTACTGGGTCAGTGTTCAGCAACTGTTTGGGGGGGTCCACTAGACTATTGGTGGGTTGAACTTGTACAACAGGAACAGGTGATTGGGGAGCTGGAGTGTCCACTAGACTACTGGAGGGTTGCACTTGTCAAATTGGGATGGGCAATTGGGTGGAGGAGTTTACTAGGCTACTGAGGCAAGTTGCACATGTCAAACAGGGATGAGCAACGAATGGTTCACTAGGCTACCAGGGGAGTTACACTTGTCAAACAGGCATGGAGATGGGGGGAGGGAGGTTATGAGGCACCAAGACATAAATGTTTCTAAATCCCAGCATGGGAGATCAGGGTGGACCACCAGCCACCAGGGCATACATGTTTCCAAAGAACAGTATGGCACTAAAGGAGATGTGTGGCATGCTAATGAGCCCATAACTGGCATACATATGGCCCCATAGTATACCCAATGGGCTCATTTGCATGCTAAGGCAAAATATGGCCCACAGGAGCCCTGAGTCTATTCCATTTGGGCAGCATTATCTCCAGCGGGCTCCTTTGTGGGTCATATTCAGTCATGGGCAGTGCCAGCACAGTGCATAGTCACTTTGTGCTGCACTGGCATGCCCCCATATTCAGAAAGTTAACATGCTCCATCAGCACATACTGTCTGAATATTACACAGGTCCAGCCATGTGGTATTTGCTGCTCAGCACTACTGGCTGCGAGGCACTAATGGCCAGCTCTGTATATGGGGGCCATAGTTAGTTCTGTCTTTAAAAATGGGATGAGCTATTCTATGTAGTTTTATGAAGAATACCATTTCTTATTGGTCTGTATCTCATAGATATATATATATACTACACAACAATACAGGGAGAAAAAATGCACTGTGGAGTACAACAGACTTCATAGTCCATTTGCATCACATTTACCACAATTACTGTTTCATAGGGAGCTATCTGTCAGCACACAGCTATGAACAGAACTACATGAAAGTGAAAAGAATCCTCCAGAACTGTTACAATGTTATATAACACTACAGATATTTGTGCCAAAATATTACAAATATTTTGTCCTGTCAAGACAATTAAATTAAAAGTAACACAAACTCCACAAGGTTTTAATAACTTGGCAGTTGTTTTTGTGTCTATATGCATTTGTTTCTGAAGTTACAGCATCTACATCTAATGTGCCTGTAGATAATGTTAAAAGGCTAATTACAGTAATGTTGTCAGGGAAGTATATAATAGAAAGAACATGTGCGCACCTGGCACTGGCTACATACTGTATGCTGAAAATTTACCCTTTGCTCACAGTGAACAATAGAATGCCATTAAAGGAGTAGTACACCCTCACATCTTGTAAATGACATTATTGTAATTATTGGGTTCGCTTCACTTCTACTTTACTAAACTCTTTGACTATATTACTATGCATTTCCTTTCTTGCCATATGTTATTTATTTTTCATTTGCTCACAGTGAACAGCACATTGCCATTAAAGGAGTAGTACACCCTCATATCTTGTATCCAACAGACCAGACCTGGGTTTGAATCCCACAGCTTCCACTTGCATACTGTGTGACCCTGAACAAGTCATTTAACCTTCCTGTGCTCCCAGGTCACTCCTGTAAAAAAGCTTTCAGCTTAGTGTGCTACTCCTAGTTAAACAACTAAATAATAATAAAAAAAAAATATTACTTGTTTCCTTGTCAACAGATAACTCTTTCTGTGTACCTGATTTGGACATATGTGTTTGCCTTAGTTTGTTGTCGCTGTTCATACCAGTCTCTGTAACTATCCTGGGAGTCTCCATTTTCTGGTTGTAGAAATTTCATTGTGCATAGAGAGATGAATTAACACATACGAACATACGACTGTGCCAGTAGAAACAGACCACCCAGTCTATCTACTGTAAGTCTGTTTCAGTGTGCAGCTAGCACCCCTAGTTTGTAGCTGCCCCACCCTCTCCCCTTGTCATCCCACTGCCCCCACCTCCCCCACCCTCCCTCTCCCTGTTCTCTGTCCCATGTCCTTTAAAGCTGTTCACAGATTTCATGATACCTCCCATTCTGGTAGTGGCTGCTCTATTTTGCTACCACCCACTCCATGAAATAGTGTCCTCATTTCCCCTACTAAGTCTTCCTCTATTCTTAGCCCATGCCCCTGATGTCCCTCCCCGCCTTAGCTTAAAGACTCCATCTGCCCCATCCTTATTGATTCCCCTCAGATACTTGAAAGTCTCTATCATGTCCCCCCTTTCCCTTCTATCCTCCAGGGTGTACATATTCAGGTCTCCCAGTCTGCTGTCATAGTCTCTCCCCTCCATTCCACAAATCATCTTCATTGCCCTCTTCTGGACCCCCTCCAGTAGCCTGATATCACGCTTCAGGTATGGCCTCCAAAACTGCACACAATACTCCAAGTGCAGCCTTACCAGCGACCTGTAGAGGGCCAAGATCACCTCTCTTTGTCTGGACAAAAACACCCTTGCTATGCACCCCAGCATTTTGTTCACTTTTGTAACCACTCTCCTGCACTGGGCAGTGTTGTTCATGGTCCCTGTTACCATTACTCCTAGGTCCTTCTCCTCCTCAGTGATCCCCAGCTTAACCCCCCCCCCCCACAGCCAGTATTCTCTCCTTGGGCTCTTTGCCCCAAAGTGCATAACATTACACTTCTTTGCATTGAACCCCAGCTGCCACCTCTCTGACCACTCCTCTAGCTTGCTTAGGTCCCCCCTGCAGCTGCTTCTACCCCTCCCCTCCATCCACCACTGCTCCCATTTTGGTGTTGGTGCAAACAGACTTACCTTGCTCACCACCCCATGCACAATGTCTGAGATGAAGAGCCCAAATAATACTGGTCCCAGCACAGATCCCTGTGGCACCCCGCTAGTCACCAGCTTCAGAGTTGAGAGCTCCCCTCCCACCACCACCTGTTGCAGCCTCCCACTCAGCCAGCTTGTAAACCAGTTGGTCATTTCTGCCCCTACCCCTACACCAGTTAGCTTTCCCCCAAGCCACCCACAAGGCACCGAATCGAAGGCCTTGCTGATGTCCAAGTAAAGAACATCCATTGCATGACCCTCATCCAGCTCACCTGTCACCTAGTCATAATGTTGTATCAAGTTGGTTTGACAAGACTTCCCCGAAACGACCCCATGCTGCTTCACATCCTGGAGGCCATTGTCCTCCAGGTATGACACCAGTCTTTAGTTTAGTATCATTTCCATGAATTTGCACACTATGGAGGTGAGACTTACTGGATGATAATTACCTGGTTAATCCCTTGATCCACTCTTGTGTAATGGCACTACTTGTGCCACCCTCCAGTCCAGTGTCACACATCCTGACTCCAGTGAGGTGCTGTATAGATCTACCAGTGGCTCTGCCAAAACCTCCGCCATCTCCCTCAGAACCCTGAGGTGGATCCCATCTGGCTCTGGTGCCCTGCCTACCCTCAGTGCCATCAGTCCCTCTAGGACTCTACCTCCCTCAATTCTTCCATCTGTCGCCTCCTCTCCCCTTGTCCCCATTCTCCCAGTCCATGGTGGTAGCGGTCCCACCTTTTCTTCCATGTACACTGAGCAAAAGTATTCATTCCGTGCTTCCACCTGTTCCTTTCCCTTTTCCGTCCACTCCCCACTCTTTTTTATCCTCACTATTGTCTCCCTGCATTTCCTTTTCTCCCTGATGTACTGTATCTGAAAAAGTCTTTCTCCCCCCCCCCCCCCATTAATTCCCTGCACTAATCTCAGGTCCTTCTGGGCCTTGGCTGCTCTCACTTTTCCGGTCACCTCCCCGGATCATCTTGCATACTCCTCCCTATCCCAGTCCTCCTAAACCTCTGGTGCGCCTCTCATTTTGCCCTCACCACCTCCACTACCTCGCTGTTCAACCGGCATGATTTCCTTGTACTGCTCCTCTTACTCTCTGTCTTGGTGCAGGTTTCTGTTGCCTCTGTAACCCCCATTTAATAATATTCCATTTCTACTCCATGTCCATCTCTTGCCTTATGCCTTCCAGTTTCCAGGCAGTCCATTTGTGGGCTTCCCATGCTGCTCCTGTGGCTCTGGCTCTCTCCGAGCAGGCCACAGCTAACAGACCACCCGACTGACCCCCGGACAGATTCAGACAGCTCATCTGCGGGCTTCCCATGCTGCTCCTGTGGCCCTGCTCTCTGGAGCAGGCCACAGCTAACAGACCACCTGACTGGAGCCCCAGAGGCAGACATTCAGACAGCTCATCTCAGGGCTTCCATGCTGCTCTTGTGGCCCTGGCTCTTCTGGAGCAGGCCAGCATGGTCACATTCACCGACTGAGCCCCGGACAGATTTAGGTACGCACCGGACCTCCGAAACTCGTGGTTTTGAATGCCGTTGTTTTGACTGGATGCCCAGTGGAGGAGCCAGCCACTGATTGGCAGCTTTGCTCCTTGTCTGATTTTCCAATGCCTGGCACTTCCTGATCTTAGGGAAATCTCTTTCTGTGCTGTGTTCTGGACTGAATTTTTGTTAATGTAATTTACATATGTTATGCATCAATTGGTCTTACTTTACCTGCCAGCTTAGCTAGTCTATTACAAGTCACTAGTCTAGTCTCTCAGTGATACTTAGTGCTGTGCAATCTAGCGCTGGACAAACTGTATTGTATAGTAGCTGATGTTTGACTGCTGGACCTAGCTACTGGGCAAGACTGCTGCAGTTTTCCATTTCTGCCCTACTGACAAACCCTGCCCCTTCCCCACACTGGTCACTCTGCTAATTATTAATTTCTCTGCCCCACTTGTAATGCTGTCTCTCTAAACACCTTACTTTCTTCTCTGCCTTACCTACAAACCCTTCCCTTACACCCCCCTGCTGCTGCTGTCCTCCTCAGACGTCCCAGTGCCAAAGCACAGACCCCCCCATTAACTCCTCTTCTAGCTCTAAATAATTGCCCTGTATTTACCACCTCTTTACCTCATGCTTTGTCCTGCCCCATTGCCTGACCCCCACTGAGCTTGCTATTGTACTCTAGCTGTATTTAATCCCCTGTGTTTCCCTCCTTCTTCCACAGGCAGCCCATCTGCGGGCTTCCCAAGCTGCTCCTGTGGCCCTGGCTCTCTCCGAGCAGGCCACAGCTAGTATGCACCGGACCTCCAAAACTCGTGGTTTTGAATGCCACTGTTTTGACTGGATGCCCAGTGGAGGAGCCAGGCACTGATTGGCAGCTTTGCTCCTTGGCTGATTTTCCAATGCTTGGCGCTTTCTGATCTCAGGGAAATCTCCCCCCTTCCCCACCTCCTCACAGTATTAAATAGATCCTTACTCCGTCCCTTTCCTCAGCCTAGCAGCTGAGTGGTCACTCCACTGCTGCACATTTTCATGCTATTGGCCTCCCTGTCTTCAATACCTGACTTGACACACTTTCTCACCGCCCCTTTTTAAAGCAGTCCCACCTACAGGATCACACACTTGCTCTCAATGTTTTCTCCAACCACTCCATCTAACCTCCTCTAATTACTGCCTACCTGCCCTATTGTTAGGACCCCACCTAATCTGACTATACACTTTCAACTATAAACCAGCTAGCAGTTGCAGGGCCAGCAACACCAAACAAACTACCATGGGGTGCAACCACCTACTACTACTCCTCACTACCTCTTTTGGCATTGCTGGTACCATATACGAATTCAGACCCCTACCTCCCCACTCTGAATCCTCACTGGATGCAAGCTGGAAGAAAAGCATACACATGGCCGCTACCACTTCAGGTAACGATAGGCTCTTTATCCTCCCGCACCTCCCATACACAGTTATTGCCAAGCCAACCTTCCAAACCGTAACCTTAATGGTTAGCTTTCCCCCTAATTTAACACAGGCGTATAGACACCTCCCCCACCTGAAGCGCAGGCGACGGAAGACACGAGGGAAGATAAACATCACCATCTCGCCAGAAAGGTTATCTTTCTGCTACTGCTACCTCTAGCAATGTTCACCTAAACCCTGGACCAACAACCAAGAGGAGCAGGGGGTCCATACAGTGAACGGCCTAAAGATAGCATCGCTAAACATCTGCAGCCTAACTGCCAAATTCGACCAGCTCCAGGCTTGGATGACCATCCATGCCCTTGACATACTCTGCCTAACTGAAAACTGGCTGTCGGGTAGGATCAAAGATGGTGAGGTGGCCATCGAAGGATTCCAAGCATTTCGACTTGATAGAATAGGCAGGAAGGTGGCGCTGCCTCTATATGCCAGAAACTCACTGAGTTGCTCGTCCTCCCCATCTCCAAAGTTGTAGAATTATGAGCTACTAGTGGTAAAATATGTCGGCCTAAAAGGCAAGACCCTTACCATCGCCACAACCTACCTGCCTCCCAAGAAAGCCAAGGAAGGCCTTCCTCTTGTTATGGAAGAATTTAGTACACTTAGAAAGGGCTCAGAACTCATCTTGACCGGTGACTTTAATATTAACTGGTTATGTAAGGAGGCAACACCTTCCAGAGACCTAATCACCTCCCACAATCTCATGCAACTCATAACTCACCCCACCAGGTAGAACTACAAGGCTGGTACCAGCACCCTCATTGACTGGGTCTTAGCTAGCTCACCGACTCGATTCTCTGAACTCAGGGTTCTCCCGGACGTGCTAAGTGACCACTCCCCAATCTCGTTTATATGGACCACTAAACTTGCCAAAAGCCCACCCCGCCTCATCGACAGCAGGGTTCTGCAGAAAGGCAAACTTGGATCCCTCAAATTGGCGTTGTCTGCTACAACTGGTCCCCCATCAACAAGGCACCTACGCTGGACCAGGCTCTTAGTTTGTTCACTGAGGGCTTCAATTCCATCTGTGATATCTATGCACCACACACAAAATGGAAAATTCAGGGGAGGTTAACGGCTGGATTGATGGCAAGCTCCTCTCCCTTCTAAAGGAGAGGGACTGCCTCTGGGAAAAAGCCTTAAACTCAGGCAAGCATGACCTACAGTGCTACAAAACGGCTAGAAATCAGTGCACCAAACTTATCAGGCTCACAAAAGCCAATTTCCATAAGACCCAGCTTAACAACACATGGGGAGATGGAAAGAGGTTTTGGGACAACATCAAGAACATCCTTGGTAAAGATCAAAAGCAGCACCCTAAGATGCTCAACATTAATAACTCATCCTCCTCAGATCCACTAGCCATTGCTGATGCCTTTAACCAGGCCTTTACAGACCTGTCCTCAGTGCTGCCTCCAGACTACCTTCTGCCTGTGGAGGACTAAGGTTACGCCAACCTGCTCATAACTAACCACCCAGCCTTCTACTTTAAGAAGGTGACAGTGAAGGAGGCCCTAATGATGGTCAGGAAAGTCCTAGGCAAAACCAGATTGGGGAGTGACGGGCTAGACATGAAGTTATTATCTCTCACCCTTGATATTCTTATCATGCCCATAACAATGCTATTTAATAAATCCATGGCCCTAGCTCAATTTCCAGAGATATGGAAGCAGGCCCTGGTAACTCCAGTGCATAAGAATGGTGACAAGGTGCTGGTGTCAAACTACAGGCCAATATCTATCCTCTCACCACTATCCAAAGCTTTGGAAAGAATCACGGCAAGTCAACTCACAGAATACCTCAATAAGTACAATCTGCTCTGCCCAAACCAACATGGCTTCAGGCAAAAACACAGTACCACCACAGCACTGCTGGAATACACTGACTATGCGCACAAGGCGCTGGAATGAAGGCAAATTGGTGGGGTCCATCTTCATTGACCTCACCAAAGCCTTCAACACCGTCAACCACCTTCTACTAGTACTCCAGCTCCAAAGATTGGGTGTGGCACCAAACACCGTGATTTGGTTCAATGACTACCTAACACACAGGAGCCAGTGAGTCAAAATTGGGCAGACGTTATCCAGCTCCAGAGATGTACTCCTAGGAGTCCCTCAAGGATCAATTCTAGGGCCCCTGCTTTTCAGCCTCTTTGTAAATGACCTACCCACAGCCTGTGACACCAAACTTATTCTGTGTGCAGATGATGCTGTGTTGAGCAGCAGCACCTCTCAGGCTGCCCTACAAACAGAACTACAGAACTCTTTCAATAAACTTGAGGACTGGTTCAGTAGGCAGAAGCTGCTATTAAATTACAAGAAACCAAGGCCATGCTACAATCCAGCCCCTACAACAAACACAAGCATGCTCTCCTCGTAATCACCAACAAGGCTGGTGAGCAAATCGAGCAGGTGCACTTGTTCAAGTACCTTGGAGTCACCATTGATGACTCTTTCACTTATACGCACCACATAGACTCTCTTGTCAAAGTGGCAAATGCAAAAATCGGGGTCCTCTATAGGCATAAGAAATCCCTCACCCTGGAAGCACTCCGAATCTCAGTCTCCAGCTCCATACTCTCCACAATAGACTATGGGCTGGTGGTCTATGGAGCTGCTACTGATACAGTGCTCAAAAGGGTCCAAATTGCACTCAATAAGGCATGCCACCTCACCCTATGTGCAGATCACTACACTCCTTACTTGCACCCTGTAAGGAGCGCCGCATAAACTGACTTAACCTAAAAAGACAGGATCAAATATCAAATTTGCCTCCTGGGAAAGAAGGCACCTCGAAAAACCCACCCTGTATAGGAAACCTGCTTGAACCTTCTCTGTCAACACACATCACCAGACGGAGGAAGAATGGAGTACTGTCCATACCATTCCGCTGAACCTCACTAGGCAGCGTGCTTTTCTCCCATCGGGCCCCCTCTGGATAAATGAACCCCGGTGAAATTACAACAAACAACAGCCTGTCTCAATTCAAAGTAGGCCCCAAACAGCACCTAATGTCTAATTCAAAATACACCTGCTCTCAGGCCCCACTTGATAGGACAGGCCTACCCCTTGGTAACACCCAGCAGGGCTACTCAGAGAACCCTGCCTCCATTCCAGCTTCAGCCAAGGGCTTAAGTAAGCTATCAGTCCTCTTTAAACACACTTGGTACTGCCCTCCCAAACCACACACACACACACACACACACACACACACACCATACTCAACAAGCCTCTGGAGCTGCTCCCATCACAGCCCCTGCTTCACTATCCTCCCACCTCTCGCTCTGCATGTTGGTTTCAAACCCAATCCCTTTGTTTCACTGTCACCCAGCCTCTCACCATCTGGGATAGCATTAAACCCTATGCAGTTACTCTGCCATAGTCTATCAACAGATTTGGAGGTTTCCAAGGGTGTGCTACCTAGGGCAACCGATTAGAAATAGTTTAGTATCCAATTACTACTGCTCAGTTTTTTTCTCCTATTTGTCTAATTGTCATGTAATCGCTCTTTAATGCCTAATGATCAGGCCTCTGTAACCACTGAATATGTGTATTGTCTTATTGTCCACCCTGATGTGGAACCTTTGTAAAAGAGCTCACGCTCAATGGTCTTTCCAAAATACTAATTAAACATTAAACATTAATTAAACATTAAAAGTTTCCCTTCCAGTACTTCCCGCATCATCTCAACATCCGCCCCTCTGAAGTTTACCACCTGGGTTACTGTTTTCTCTGGCTCCCCGCACATCGTGACATTAAACCACACTGTTTGGTGATCGCTGTCAGCTAGTGGGTCCTTCACCCTTATTTCCATTACTGCCTCCCCATTCGACAATACCAGATCTAAAGTGTTCTATAGCCTAGTAGGTACACTGACCAACTGCATCAGGAGACCCTCCTGGATCGAGTCCAGGAGCACTTGCTCCCTAGCACTGGAGGTGACCAGAATGCTCCAGTCAACCCCCGGCAAGTTGAAATCCCCCACAATGACCACCTTCACTTTTCTACATACCTTTCTGATTTGTCCAGTTAATTCCCTGTCAAGCTCCTCAGACTGGGACGGTGGCCTGTATATCACCCAAAACCTCAGTTTCCTACCCTTGATATTAGGAGCTGTAGCCAGATTGCCTCTGTTCTCCTTTCCTCCCCCTCATCCCTTGTGCATTTGATCCCATCCCTCACATAGAATGCCACCCCCACCCCACTTCCCCTTTTTACGGTCCTTCCTGTATAATTTGTACCCTGGGATTGCCAGATCCCAGTCCCAGTGCTGGGTTGCCCATGTTTCCATGACATCTGCAATATCCAACCTCCGCACTGCCAAGAGTGCCTGTAGCTCAGCTGATCTGTTACCTAAGCTTCTCGCATTCAGCTAAACTACCCTCCATCCTACCCCCTTCTCTTCATTGCCCTCCATCTCTTGCCTTCTACTCTCTCCCTTTTCAGCCACCCAGAGTCCTTCCCTGCTAGCCTGGGGGGTAGGCTGTGACTCCACTCTATCAGATCCCTGCCTACCTGCTGTCCACTTGCCACCCTCTATCTAGTTTAAAACTGCATTTGCCACAATATACCTCCCCAGTCTTTGCTTTAATACCTTCTTCCCCTCCCTACTGAAGTGCAGCCTATCCCTTGCAAACAGATTGTTATTATCCAAGGTACTGCCTCAACCACCCACAACCCCGTACCCCTTAGTTCAACACCATTCTACCAACCATGCAGTCAACTCCCCAATCCTCTTTTCTCACTGTACTTGCGCGAGGGTACTGAGCACCTCCAAGAAGGCCATAGTCTCCCAGTCTTCTGACAAGCTTCCTACTTCCTCAAATCTCTCCCTTGTTACCTCCACCATTTCCCTACTATGTTATTTGTCCCCAGATGTACCACAATGTGTGGTTTCCTCCTACCCCTCCTTGTGCACCTTAGGATTCCCTGTCCTGCCTTGTCTGCCTTTAATCCCAGTATGGACTCCACCCATATCCGACTGTGCCTTTCCCCCTTGCTGCCCCATCTGATCCCCTTGAGTATGGAGTCCCCCAACACCAGTACACTACCCTCCTCTTTCCGTGTTCCCATCACCATCACCCCCCCACCCAGGTTCTCATACTCGGGGCCACTCAACGTGGTGCTTTTACTATTTGTTTCAGTGTCTTCCCCCTGCCCCTCTCAGTTGAGACCCCTCCTCCTGTTTGACTGCCAGCTTCCCTCTCCCTCCTCACCTCTCCAAGTATTATCTCCCAGCACCACACCATGCTCAATCTTTTCACTAGTAATGCCCCTCACTCCCTACTCTTCATGAGTACTATCCCTTGTGCAGTCTTTTCCTGTGTCCTCTTCCCCATGTGTCACTAGTACAGCAAACATGTTCCCTACCCTCTTTGCATTACTATGTGTTTTCTCCTCCCTCCTGCCTACTGCTGCTCCTCTTTTGCTAGGCCCTACTAGAGTCCACTCTTCATCAGCTGGCTTCCTGTCCAGTTTGCCCCCTCCCCTAACCCCTCCATTGGCCCACTGCTTTTTCCATGGGGTGCCCCCCTGATACTCTCAGATGTCAGCCCTTCTACCAATGCAACTCTCCACTCACCCCTCAACCTCCCCAGCTCCCTGCCAAGCCACCGAATCTCTTCCTCAAGCCTCCTTAGCATGTGGCATATTGGGCACCCTCCCAGCCTCCACAGTATGTTCATCCACACTGCTGCCCCACAACCATTGCACCCCACAATCCTACCCATGGTTCACACTACCTCTACAGGGCAGTGAAACACAGTCTCTCTATACTGATTGCAGTTGTTTATGAACACAATTACAAACCCACCAATAGCATTCCCAAGTCTCACAAACACATACAGTCCAGAAATTAGACGTTTACCTCAGGTCCTCTTTAGGCCCCTCCTCCTGGATTTAAGTTTATTTATTTATTTATTTATTGAAACGTTTCACCAGGAAAGTGGGGCCATTGAGCCCCCCGTTGAGCTTAATTAAAAAAATACAGCCAGAGAAACCTTTAAGCTAAATTCAAAAGACACAGCCACAGAAACCGTTAAGCTTGTTTCAAAAAAACTCAGTCACAGAAACCTTTAAGCTAAATAAAAAAAAATACAAAACTTATCCTCTCCACACTAACTCTCTGCACAGCAAGTAGAATTAACTAATCCTTCTCTCCTGCAGTTTAAAAAAAATAGCAAAACTTACAAAAATCCTCTCCACACTAACTCTTTCCACAGCAAGTAGAATTAACTAATCCTTCTCTCCTCTCTGACAGTATGCATGTCTGCTTACTTAGAATTCAACAAAACAAGTTACAGCAAGGAATGAAATACCTCATGTACATTCAATTAGCTTTAAAAACTGTCTTAGATGTAATGCAAGGCTATTTCCTTTTAACTGCATTCAGTCTGTGTGTTTCTAGAGAGTTTGTTTCTACAGGTTATGTGCACTTTCAGCATAGAGAAACATGGTGTAAATGGGTGCTGTAGCATCATTTTCTCACAAGTTAATGCAGTTTTCAGGGATATTGGCCCTATTTTCAAAGAAGTGCGAAGCTGGCTCATAAAGGTGCGTACAGCTCTGCACCCCCAGAAGATCCGCATGGGGACTGCATTCATGAAGCAGTGGTTCCCACCTGGCTCCCTTCCATGTCCCACTACCTCAGTATGGGGTTGCGGACCCAGGTCAGCAGCCAGTCAGCTGCCCTACCTGGGTCCACAGTGGATCACTTGCACCAGTATGGTGCCATATTGCAGGGGGAATGCAGAGTGCTGGTAATGCTGTTGGGGGAGCAGTCACTGGCCACCTGTCCCCAGCCCCATCACTGTCCCCTGACACCAGTGGCAACCTCCTGTGTGGGTCTGATGACCCCCCCACCTGCACCAGCGGGTCCAGCTGTGGCATCTGGAGGGGGTGCATATCTGTTACAGCAGCTCTCCAGATGTGTAGTCACTGGCACCTGCATACAGCACTCTGCAATTTGTGAATGGTGTGGAGTGCTGGCACGCCCCCCACGGAGACCCCAGCCCACCCACGTGTGAAGCTCTGTGCTAGGCCGGAAATCTGGTGCGCAAGGGGCATACCATTTATGTGCATGCTGCAGAGGGGGCACAGTGGGTGTGAACAGGTGTGGGGTGGCTATTCACCCAAGTTAAGTGGCATGTAGCCACCCCAGCCCATTCGTGAATAAAGCCCAATGAGATTTCAACAACCAGAAAATGGGGAGCCCCAGGCTAGTTACAGAGGCTGGTGTGAACAATGAAAACAAACTAAAGCAAACGCATATATACCCCAACAGATACACAGAAATAGTTACTTCTTGACAAGGAAACAAATTACATTTACAAGATATGAGAGTGTAGTACTCCTTTAAATGTATCATAGTGTATGTAGACACATTTAAGAACTAAAGTTCTCAAATAAAAAAGTTTTTCCAGGGCTGGCCTATGAGTGTAGCGGTAGCGGTACCACTCCCAACACTGATGACCCGGGTTTGGGACTGACATTGGGTAGTCAGGGGCCGGCATGGGGGGAGGGGGTCTGAGCGTTCCACAGATGCTCACCTCCTCCAAGGGGAGTGGGTCCCATCCTCCACCATGAGTCTGCTACAGGGTTGACCATGGGTAGCGACAGTCAGTAGATGGAGAATGGGGTAGGGATGTCGCTGACATCAGCAGGTGGCCATCTGCATGGGGCCTACCTTAACATCCTCATATGTGACTTCCCAGGGGTGGACTGGAGAATGGAAAATGGCCCTAGCTCCTCCAAGATGATGGCCCATGAAAGCTCCCCAGGCCCTCATTGCCCACTGGATCATGGCACACCCCAACAAAACATAGACTGTCAGGAGAACATGTCCTCACCCTGACCCCACCTGGAGAGCATAGCCAAGGCTCTTTGGGGGGTGTGACCATGACTGGGGGGCCTAGGAGTATCCTGCTGGGCCCAAGGGGTGCTTGGAGGAACCGATGATGAAGTGGGTTAAAAAGAAATTTAAAAAAAAATTATTTTTTCCTGCTTAGCACTGGAAATATTGTAGGTTCATATGACAGGATATGGAAACATACATGAAGAAAAACTTGTGAAAGAAATCCGGATATCCATGAACATTCCTGTACAAACATCAGTGAGCCTAAGGGTGGGATTTTCTAAGAATTCCTGCTTTTGGGCTGTGCCTGCGTCAAAATATGTGATTGCTTTTTTTCAAACATTTTGGTGCATTTATGACAGTGATGATACATCAGTTAGAGATGCAACAAAGTTTTAATTCACCAGTGAACAACACAAATTCATTTAAATTCACACTTCCTAAAATTTCACAAATTTCCTGGTGGCAGCACTTACTTTGCCAAGCAAATTTCTTTTAAAACAAAAAACCATTAAACTGTAATGAGAAACCTCCCCCCACCTACTGTACAGTAATGCCACCCCTCTCATCTCCCAAAAGTTTTCTAGTCATATACCCCCTCCCATCCCCCACTGGAACCCTCCTCCCCCGTGAATTTTAAAGTAGTAGAGTGACATAAAAGTTCAATATACCCTTCCCCACCCATATGCTAATCAAACTCCCCACATGAGTCCCACACAAAGATCAATTCATAAGACCCCCACCCGATCCTCCTCTGGCCCCCACCACCCTCCTCCCCAACAGCACCAAGAAAATAATTTGACCTGTAATAAAGAATACAGTCCCCTAGTGCAGAGCGTCCACTCTGTTTGGTGCCCATCATGGTAATGGGCCCTGCATGAATGATGGTGACATAGTTTGCTCCTACTAAAACCTGATTGTCTAAACATTCAGCCAATTAGGTTTCACTAGGAGCAAAGATGCCACCATTCATTCATGTGCCAACACCGTTACCAAGGCAGACACTGAACAAGCAGAGCTCTGCACCAGGGAACTGAATTCTTTTATTACAGGACACATTTTTTCTTGGTGCTGGTGGGGAGAGGAAGGTGGTGGGGTACAGAGAGGGGGGTTGGATGGTGGGTCTTATGAATTGACCTGGTGGTGGGACTCAGGTGGGGGGTGTTTGATTACAATATGCATGATCATGTGACAGCTGTCATTAAATGAGGTCTCTGTATTTAAAAATAACTGAGCACTCAAGGGCAGGATAGTCAATCAATCAACCAATCAATCACTCAATCAAGTCTTTATTTAACCAGGCGTTCATCGTTGAGCAGAAGCTCATTTGCAAGATGGACCTAGGTGGAGCATGAACAATTGTATATACAGGTCAACACAGGTATTTACAAGGCAATACATATAATACTGTTTACAGAGAGGAAGAAAAAAGAAGTTCATATGTACATAGAATAATACAAATATTGTACAGATTACAGGGTATTTACATACATAGAAGTGTCTATAGGAAGATAAAGCAGGTTATCTAAGGTTTCAGGAGGAAGTAGCGGAAGGAAAAAATAAAAATATACACCAGGTAGAGGCGAAGGTGGGGGGGGAGGTAGGGGAGAAAGGCTAGGAGGGCACGGTGCACAGAGAGGAGTTGGTAAAACTGGATGTAGAGAAGGTGGATGGAGAAAAGGAGTATATGTGAGCCCCGGGACTGAATGCTATAAAGTATGGGGCATGGTAGGATGTCACAACCCAGGGGTAGTGAGCTCCTATCCGAGGTTGGGAAAGGAAGGATAAGGGGATGGACGGGCCTAGTGTTGATAAGACAAAGGGATAAGAGAGAGAACAATTAGGCTTGTGAGGAGCAAGCTGGGGGGTCAGTACTTAAAATTGGGTCTAGAGGTGGTTATATACCAGTGCAGACACTGGTACTGGGTCTGAGTGGGTAAGCAGTTACATACTTCTCTGATTGTATGGAAATAAAGTGTCTTGAAAGGCATTTATACCGATTAGAGTGCTTAATTTGAGGGTTTTGTGGATCGTTCAATAAGGTAGGTAGCACGAGCTTATGGCTGCCCTGCCGAAGCGGGATTTTGCTTTGGATACTTTAAGTGTAATAGCTGAGTAACTTCTTTACGCGTATTTCCCAATTATACTCAGGGGAAGACAGCAGGAGATATAGTAAGGCAGCTTATTAGAGATGGCTCTATAGGTCCAGAGAGCGGCATTTCTGTGGCGCCTGAACTTTAGTGATGTCCACCCCACTGCCGCATATAGGGTGCATTGATGCGTGTTGAAGGGAAGTCCCGTTATAAACCTCAGTGCTCGATGGTACAGTGTGTCCAGTTTAGCCATGTAAGAGTTGGGGCATTGGCTATAGAGGAAATCAGCGTAATCAACCAATGATAGGAAAATGGATTGGACCAATTCTTTCTTGGCATCTCTGGTGAGAAATTGGTTGATTCTATAAAACAGGCCAAGCCTTTGCCAAAGTCATTTTAGCAAGTCCTCAATATGTTCAATGAAGGAGAGTCTTTGGTCTATCCAAACTCCCAGATACTTGAATTTTGTAACAAATTCTAGTTTTTCACGTAGAACTGTGGTAATTTGGGGAACTGTCCCACTGGACACAGGGTTAGCTGTACGGATGAAAGAGGAGAGGACCATTGCTTTAGTTTTTTTTGGCATTAAGGAGTAGCTTTTTTTGGAGGAGTTGACTTTGCAAAAGGTTGAATTCTGACTGTAGGTCATTGCAGGTAGCTTCAGGTGTTGGGCGACTCACGTAGAGAACTGTATCATCTGCAAACAGATTGATGTTGGCTTCTTTTATACAGTAGTCGATGTTATTAATGTAGATTGCAAAAAGTAAGGGCCCTAATATAGAACCTTGAGGTACCCCTCTTTGCAGAGTTTTTAAGGGCGATAGACCTCCTTCGGCTTTAACTTGTTGAAGACACCCTGTAAGACAGTCAGTAAACCAGCACAGAGAGGAGGGGTCCACACCTATGGTTTGAAGGGAGGAGAGGAGCAGACTATGGTCAACGGTGTCTAAAGCCTTGCTTAGATCAAGGAAAACAGCACAAATAAAGTTTTTGCTCTCAAGATTACGCTGCCAGTCGTTAGTAACTTTGGCAAGGGCTGAGACAGTGCTATGTTTAGCTCTGAATCCGGACTGCATAGGGTTTAGCAGTTCCCTAGACTCAAGGTGAGTCCTCAGCTGTGCATTTACAATTTTCTCCAGGAGTTTGGACAGGACTGGAAGGAGAGAAATTGGCCTGTAGTTATTGAGATCACCAGGGTCACCTGATTTGAACAGTGGTGTGACATGTGCTGTCTTCCATATAGGTGGTAAGGTGCCCTGAGACAGGGATAAGTTAAAAAGGTTGGTGACGGGTATTGCTAGTACGTGGTAGGCAATTTTTAGGAAGTAAGGGTCAAGGGTGTCTGCCCCAGCACTTTTTCTAGTATCCAACTGAAGCAAGAGGTCCTCTACCTCTTTCAGTGAGGCAGGTTGAAGCGAGAAAGGCGGCGAAGCTATCGGAGTTTCAGGCAGTTGGCTGGCAGTCTGGGAGCGAAATATGTTTGTAGGGGAGTTATCAAATTCCATGCCTGCAGTAGCAAAGTGGTTATTGAATGCGTCAAGTATATCCATCTTTTTGGTTGTAGTCGAGTTGCCAGAGGTAATCTTGGTCGGGAGTGAATTTCCTGGGGAGTGGCCTAGCAGATCATTGATTGCGTTCCAGAGCTTGATTGGGCTCTTTGTGGAAGAGTCGAGTTCGGATTTGAAGAAGGTGGCCTTCGATTCTCTGATTGTTTTGGTACATAAATTTCATAGTCTCCTGAACTGGTTCCAGTCCTCTGCAGTGTTCAGTCTGCACGCTTTTTTCCAGAGCTTATCTCTTTCTAGAAGCAAGGACTTGATCTGAGGGGTGAACCATTTACAGGTTCTGGTCCTAGTTCAAACTTTAATCAGGGGAGCTTACTTATTAAGGGCCCTTGATAAAATGTCGTGGAAGATACTGTAAGCTGATGTAATCATTTTGGCCAGGTAGAAGTCTTGCCACTGAGGGGAGTACTTAAGCTCCTTTAGGTAGGCATGTTCATTGAAGTTGCGCCTGGATCTCTTCATAGAGAACTTGCTGATGGGTGCTGGGTTGTTGGTGGATCTTACTCCCGTAATAAAACAATGGTCGCTGGTGTCTGAGAGGAAGACATCAGCGTGGGAGAAGAGATGAGGTTTGCTCACCATTAGCACATTCAAAAGTGTACTTTTACTGGGGTTCTTCACGTTTGGTCATGTTGGTTCAGTAATAACTTGCATCAGCCCATGTTCATCACAGAAGGATGCAAAGGGGGCAGCTGTATTAGAGAGCCAGTCAAAGTTGAGGTCTCCTAAAATAATAGTTTCTGGCAGCCCCTGCCCAACTTGTCACTTAGATATGACACAAGCTGTAGACCAGCAGACAGTGGTCTGTAGCATCCTACTACGCAGAGTGCAGTAGTCTGTGTAATTTCCACTTTGAGAATTAGGCATTTGAATTCACTGGCGACAGATGCCGAGGATAAGCAGAAGGCAGAAAATGTGTCTAACATAGATAGCTACCCCTCCTCCTCTGGCATGCCTATCAGCTCTGAACAAGGCATAGTTGGGGATGTTTACTTCTCTATCAGTAGTGCTGGGTCTAAGCCAAGTTTCGGAAATCACAAGTATGTCAGGAGAGGTATGATTTACCCAGGTTTGTATTAAAGTTATCTTTTTAAGGAGGCTACATACGTTAATATGCAAGAAGCTTATTCCTTTTAAATTTGCTAGTTCTGCTGATGAAGCAATAGCTTCTGGGGGGCCAGGGTTGAGTT
This sequence comes from Neoceratodus forsteri, assembly GCA_016271365.2. NCBI lineage: Eukaryota > Metazoa > Chordata > Ceratodontiformes > Ceratodontidae > Neoceratodus > Neoceratodus forsteri. The sequence continues at coordinate 500,489,014 of CM057456.1, forward strand.
CTACGTTGCCTGAACATAGCAGGAGGATAAGTAGGATTTTTCTAAGAGCGCTAATTATAAGCTTGTAATTCCTGCCTTTCTCCCGTCTGGTAGATCTGATGTTTTTAGGGACTGGAAAGTAACCACCATAGAAGAGCTGATCTGTTGTAGCAAGAGCTAGTACCCCTACCGCAATAGGCGGGAGAGATAGTCTGCATGGTGGGAGGTGGGCCTTGTGGTGGGGGAGTGTTATAAGTACTACTGGTATGTGTGGTCCAAGAGCAGGGTTCAGGTACTGGTACTTGGAATCATGGAGGCAATTAAAGGATAAGTTGCCATGTGGTATACAGCACAAGGTGCCGTTGTAGACCAAACATGATGGTAGTTCAGGTGTCCAATGCTGGGCAGCTGGTATCAGCAGAAGAAGGGCAGTATAAGGGCCATATAGGGCCCGACATAATGGTACCTCAAAAAGGAGCTACTCAATTAGCCCAGGGGCCAGTGTGTTGCTGGATTAATGCAGGTTATCAGTAGCTTTCCGATCCAGGTCAACCCGAATTTGATAGCATTAAAAATATTTAGTGGTGAAGGCACAGCCAAGGAGAGCCTATGCATTTTAGTAAGGCGAGGCCCTGAGAATTGGATCCTGTAGGCTGGACAGAGAAGAGGGGGATCACAAGCTAAGTCTCTATTGGTGGGGCACTGCGCCAGAGGACATGGACTAATATTTTGGCAAGAGCTACTGTATTTAATATTCAGTGGAGGTGGGGGAAGGGGCGGTTGAAAATGTTGCGGCTGTTGCTGTACCTTGTAGGGCCTTGGGTCCATGTCTGCAGTCTCGAGCATCGGCTAGAGGGGCGCCGACTGCCCAGTAGCCGGGAATCCCGTGGCTTAGGGGCCGGGAGCCTGGGTGGCAGTTCCTCGGCTGAGGGAGAGAAGGAGAGTGAGGATTAATAAAGGGGATTCACATAAAGGATTAGACAGAACAGCGAGTCCAAAATTTACAGAACAAAAGGACCTGTATTACTTTGGCGCCCAAAAGTGTCTAGGTCAGTGCACGTATGCAGAGAAAGGGCTGTAAACACTAGATTTCTTTCCCAAACCACAATTCAAGTCCTTTCAATTACAGACTGGGTTAACACTTCAGCTTTTTAACATTTGTCCCAACATAAACATTTTTAGGGTTTAAAATCAAAGAGCAGAAGCCAGCTTTCACCAGGGACCAATCACAGCGTGGTCTGAGAAGGCGCTCACAATCTGGTTGGTTGTGGCAGTTGCCATACCTTGTAGGGCCTTGGGTCCATTTCTACAATCTCGAGCATCAGCTAGAGGGGCGCTGACCACCCGGTAGCCGGGAATCCCACGGCTTAGGAGCTGGGAGCCTGGGTGGCAGTTCCTCGGCTTTAGGAGAGAAGGAGAGCGAGGTTTAATAAAGGGAATTCACACAAAGGGTCAGACAGAACAGCGGGGAGTCCAAAATTTGCAGAACAAAAGGACGTGTATGGTACCAGCAATGCCAAAAGAGGTAGTGAGGAGTAGTAGTAGGTGGTTGCACCCCATGATAATTTGTTTGGTGTTGCTGGCCTGCTTAACTGCTAGCTGGTTTATAGTTGAAAGGGTATATAGTCGAATTAGGGGGAGGTCCCTAACAATAGGGCAGGTAGAGCAGTAATTGAGAGGAGTTAGATGGAGTGGCTGGAGAAAAGGTTGAGAGCAAATGTGTGATCATGTGGGTGGGACTGCTTTAAAAAGGGGCGGTCAGAAAGTGGGTCAAGTCAGGTATTGAAGACAGGGAGGCCAATAGCATGAAAATGTGCAGCAGTGGAGTGATCAATCAACTGCTAGGCCAAGGAAGGGGCAGAGTAAGGGTCTATTTAATACTGTGAGGAGGAGGAGGAGGGGGGGTGAAAAAATTCAGTCCAGAACACAGCACAGAAAGAGATTTCCCTGAGATCAGGAAGCACCAGGAGTTGGAAAATCAGCCAAGGAGTAAAGCTGCCAATCAGTGCCTGGTTCCTCCACTGGGCATCCAGTCAAAACAGTGGCATTCAAAACCACGAGTTTCGGAGGTCCGGTGTGTACCTGAATCTGTCCGGGGGTCAGTCGGGTTGTCTGTTAGCTGTGGCCTGCCCGGAGAGAGCCAAGGCCACAGCAGCAGCTTGGGAAGCCCACAGATGGGCTGTCTGTGGAACAAGGAGGGAAACACAGAGGATTAAATACAGCTAGAGTACAATAGCAAGCTCAGTGGGGGGCAGGCAATGGGGAAGGACAAGGCATGAGGTAAAGAGGTGGTAAATACAGGGCAATTATTTAGAGCTAGAAGAGGAGTTAATGGGGGGGTGTCTGTGCTTTGGCACCAGGACGTCTGAGGAGGACAGCAGCAGCAGGGATGTGTAAGGGAAGGGTTTGTAGGTAAGGCAGAGAAGAAAGTAGGGTGTTTAGAGAGACAGCATTACAAGTGGGGCAGAGAAATTAAAAATTAGCAGAGTGACCAGTGTGGGGAATGGGCAGAGTTTGTCAGTAGGGCAGAAATGGAAAACTGCAGCAGTCTTGCTCAGTAGCTAGGTCAAGCAGTCAAACATCAGCTACTATACAGTACAGTTTGTCCAGCACTAGATTGCACAGTACTAAGTAACATTGAGAGACTAGACTAGTGGCTTGTAATAGACTAACTAAGCTGGCAGGTAAATTAAGACCAATTGATGCATAACATATGTAGATTACATTAACAAAAATTCAGTCGAGAACACAGCAAAGAAAGAGATTTCCCTGAGATCAGGAAGCACCAGGCGTTGGAAAATCAGCCAAGGAGTAAAGCTGCCAATCAGTGCCTGGTTCCTCCACTGGGCATCCAGTCAAAACAGTGGCATTCAAAACCACGAGTTTCGGAGGTCCAGTGCGTACCTGAATCTGTCCGGGGGTCAGTCGGATGGTCTGTTAGCTGTGGCCTGCTCGGAGAGAGCCAGGGCCACAGGAGCAGCTTGGGAAGCCCGCAGATGGGCTGTCTGAATCTGTCCGGGGGTCAATCAGGTGGTCTGTTAGCTGTGGCCTGCTTGGAGAGAGCCAGGGCCACAGGAGCAGCTTGGGAAGCCCACAGATGGCTGTCTGTCACTTGTTTAAAAATAATCCACAGAATACTGGAGTTGCATATCCAAAGGCAGTTACTGTGGCAAACCAGATACTAAAACACAGTGCTGCAGTGAGATCAATAAGCCACAAGACATCTCAGGGCTTCCAACGTAGTCTTCATCAGGGGGTGGGTTCTTGCTGGCTAGCCAGTCCCTTTTATACCAGAGACCTAACAAGCACAGAACTACCAGGTGTGTGTTCTGTTTACAATTAAGATTCAGTAATCAGTGGTCATGGAGGGATTTGAATAAGTGAGACAAGAAACAGCAACAAGTGACAATCTGTGTAAACTCTGGGAATATTTCCATAAGGATTGGGGGCTCAATTTTCAGAGTCCAGAAAATGACGCAAGACCCCGGTGCACTAATCGCGTGGTGCACGGAGCTTGCAGCATTCTCCCAGATGGTGATAAGGATTTTCAATCCTGAGTGCCAAATGTTGCAAGTTAGACCTGCTTTTCTTAAAATAGGAGGGCTACCTGATGGCTCAGAAGGTTCGAATGCATTACAATTTATGGAGGAAATTCTAACTGAAGCACTGGAGAAGAAATTGCCGATAGGAAAAATAGAACTGGATCGTTCTCATTGGAGCTTTTCCACAATGAGATCTGCCAAGATTTGTTTTCATTAGCCACACCACTTTCAGATGAAGGAAGAAATACTTAAAAAGGCAAGAACTTTAAAAGGTTTACATGTGAGGGGATTTCATCTTCAAGTCTGCACTGATTTATCCCCCTCAGTTGTGGCTGAATGGAAGATATTTGATGGAATAAGAAAGATACTGAGAGAAAGAGTTTTCACACAACTCAATTCATCCAGGATGCTTGAAATTATTTCTTAACGGAGGACAGCATATTTTTGATACTCCATCTGAGGCAGACCAATACTTGAAAACATACTTTATTCATACTGGGGACTATGGTTAGTTTTGGCAATCCCAGAAGCAAGATCTGAATATGGCAACCCTGAAACTGAATATAAAAGAAAGAAAGGGAAAAAGAGAAAAGAAAAGAAAAAAAAATCTCTCAGTATCAATTATAAAAGGAAATAAAAAAAACAGAAAGAGAGGGAAAAAAGCTAACCTTTAAACAAAATAAATAAATAATTTAATTAGGAATCAATATTATTTTTTTATTTTTGTTGAGGGGAGCAGTGTAAAGTTTAGATAGACCTTATAAGTTGTCAGTGTTGGAGTTAGTCTCACATTGCACTCATTTTAGGCAATGATCATCTTTACAGACTGTCTAATGGGGGATACTCAGCACTGAGTCTGGCTAAGGGGGATTTAGTAGTGAGTTATTTAGAGGGAGGGATAAAAAGCATAGTAACAGAATTCAGGTACAGAACGCGATGTATAAACAAGAGACAGGGTATAGAAAAACAAAAGATAATATAGCAGTTTATCTAAGAAGGTGATTCTTTATTGATATTACAATAAAACAAATAAAACAATGGCTGAAAATTTAAAATGTTTTAATTGGAATCTAAAGGGAACCAGTGACAGGTTAAAAATGCATAAAATAATTAAATATGTGCATCAAATACAGGCCAATTGTCTATTACTACAAGAGACCCATTTTGATGACAAAGATTTTCGTTATATTTGCAATTTATTTAGGAGACATGGGATTCATTCCAGCTTTTTAAGCAACTCCAGAGGTGTCGCTATTATATTAAAAAACAATTTGAATATTAATATTAAAGATAAAGCAATTGATAGATATGGCAGATATGTAATAGCCAAGATTCAAAGCAGATACAGCCACATAAACATAATCAACGCGTGGGGAATAGATAAGGATTCACCTACAGAGCTCCAAAAAATGTCCGAGACCCTATTGGATCAACAAACTGAACCCCAGTCTAAACGGGACGCATATGAGGGAGGAAAAAATGAACATGGGGAAAATGGATATAAATCCACCCATAAAACTCCAGAACAAATTTAACCCCCAAACAGATCAAAAAACAGAACCTCAGTCTAAGCAGGATGCAGAAGAAGGACTAAATAGGGACATCCTAGTGATAGGGGATTCAATCATCAGAGGGATGGACACTTTGCTTTGTAAAGGCAGAAATAAGTATACTACTGTTAATACATCCCTTGGGGTTAAGATGAGTGATATCAGGAAAATGATAAAGGGCTTGCTTTCAAATCTTACTAAACCTCTGGTCATCATTCATGTGGGTGTCAATGACATTGGAAATAGGCATCCAAATGACATATAGATGTGCCGGTGCCAAAGCACAGATCCCCCCCATTAACTCCTCTTCTAGCTCTAAATAATTGCCCAGTATTTACCACCTCTTTACCTCATGCCTTGTCCTTCCCCAATGCCTGCCCCCCCACTGAGCTTGCTATTGTACTCTAGCTGTATTTAATCTTCTGTGTTTCCCTCCTTGTTCCACAGACTGCCCATCTGCGGGCTTCCCAAGCTGCTCCTGTGGCCCTGGCTCTCTCCAAGCAGGCCACAGCTAACAGACCACCCGACTGACCCCCGGACAGATTCAGGTACACACCGGACCTCCGAAGCTCATGGTTTTGAATGCCACTGTTTTGACTGGATGCCCAGTGGAGGAACCAGGCACTGATTGGCAGCTTTACTCCTTGGCTGATTTTCCAATGCCTGGCACTTCCTGATCTCAGGGAAATCTCTTTCTGTGCTGTGTTCTGGACTGAATTCTAGAAGTGGGTTGCCATCTGGGGACAAGTGACCCTCAAACAGTGTGGTTCACGTTAAACTCAGCTACAGAGTCAAGCCATACAAAAGTGAGGGTACTGGACTTTAGGAGGGCTGACTTTGGCAAGATGGGAGAGTGCCTCAGAAAAGCACTAGCAAACAGGCTAGAAGGAGGTGTGGAGCAACAATGGGGAATTATCAAAACTGCCATCACAGAGGCAACAAGCCTTTGTGTGAAGCAAATAAACAAATCAAAACGAAAGAAAAAGCCACTATGGTTCTCAAAAGAGGTGGCTGTGAAAGTCAGGAAGAAAAGATAGTATTCCGGAAGTATAAGGAAACACAGAAGGAGCAGGACAGAGAGCTGTACCAGTTAAGGCAGAAGGAAGCAGGGAGGGAAGTCAGAATAGCAAAGGCCCAAACTGAGGAAAAGATAGCCAACTCAGTTAAGAAGGGGGATAAAACCTTTTATAGGTACATCAGCGAGCGTAGAAAGACAAAGGGAGGGATAGTGAGGCTGAATAGAATGAACGGTGGGTGGGCAGAGGGGGACAGCGAAAAAGCAGGAATACTGAACGAATATTTCTGCTCAGTATTCACAAAAGAGGAGGGGGAAGTGCCTAATCCAATTAACAGATGCACTCTTGATAGGGGGGTCGATCCCAGTCCTTTCACAGAAGAAAGGGTTCTGCAAGAACTCCTAAAACTGAAGGTGGACAAAGCAATGGTTCCTGATGGAATTCACCCCAGAATTCTAAAATAATTAAGGGAGGAACTAGTGAAACCACTGGCTACTCTTTTTAATAAATCATGGGAGGATGGTGTGGTACCCGAAGACTGGAGGAAGGCGGATGTGATTCCCATTCACAAAAGTGGACCAAGACAGAGGCAGGAAACTACAGACCTGTCAGTCTGACCTCTGTGGCAGGGAAAAGTGATGTAGTCACTTCTGAAGGAAAGAATAGTTGAGTACCTAGAGGCCAGTGAGCACAGGACCCAAGGCAGCATGAGTTCACAGCGGAAGGTCATGTCAGACGATCTAATAGATTTCTTTGACTGGGTGACCAAAGTAGTAGACCAGGGAGGGGCTGTGGACATGGCCAACCTAGACTTTAGCAAGGCATTTGACACAGTCCCACACAAAAGATTAATAGTCAAATTAACCAGCCTGGGAGTGGGACCCAGGGTGGTAGCCTAGGGTAAAACATTGGCTGGACAACAGGACACAGAAGGTAATTGTAAATGGAGTCCACTCTGAAGAAAGGGGTTACTAGTGGGTACCGTGAGGTTCTGATGGTCCAGTCCTTTTAATGTCTTCATCAGTGACATTGCAGAGGGACTGGAAGGAAAAGTATGCCTTTTTGCAGATGACACAAAGATCTGCAACAGGGTTGATACACAAGGAGGCGTGGAAAGGATGAAAAGGGACTTGGCAAGGTTGGAGGAATGGTCAGAAGTATGGCAGCTAGGATTCAATGCAAAGAAGTGCAAAATAATGCACCTGGGAAACAAGAACCCAGGGGAAGAATACACAATGGGTGGGGAGGTAGTAACAACAACAAAAAAGGAAAGGGACCTGGGGTAATCATATCAGATGACCTTAAGGTTATCAAGCAATGTGAGAAGGCAGTAGGGAGGGCTGGGGGTATACTGGGATGTATAGGGAGAGGCATCATCAGCAGAAAACAGGAAGTTGTTATCCCTCTGTACAGACAGTTGGTGAGACCCCATCTGGAGTACTGTGTCCAGTTCTGGAGACCCCATCTCCGCAAGGACATAGACAGGATAGAGGCAGTCCAGAGGAGGGCAACTAAAATGGTGCAGGGTCTGCAAGAGAAGCCGTATGAGGAGAGACTAAAGGAGCTTAATATGTATGCCCTTGAGGAAAGAAGGGAGAGAGGGGACATGATAGAAACTTTTAAGTACCTCAGTGGAATCAACAAAGTCCAAGAGGGTAGCATCTTTCAGAAAAAGAGACTTGCAAGAACAAGGGGACACAATTTAAAGATAGAAGGAGGGCGGTTCAGGGGCAATGTGAGGAGGTATTATTTCACAGAGAGGGTAGTGGATGCATAGAACAGCCTTCCTGAGGAGGTTGTGGGGTCTAAAACTGGGAGAATTCAAGAATGTATGGGACAGACATAAGGCAATTCTTGTGGGGGGTAGGAAGAAATAGGCTGTTGGTTAACTAGGATCTGTGGCCTATCCTGTAGGTAGGGAAATGGGCAGACTAGATGGGTCTAGCGGTCCTTATCTGCCGTCAAAGTCTATGTTTCTATGTTTCTATGTGCTGCAGAAACACATCCAAAACTTAAATCCAGCAGACAAAATCATTTTACTGGGGGATTTCAACCTTCCAGGCATTAGATGGGACTCCCTCAAAGGAACATAGAGCAGAGAAAGATTACATAGATATATTTGATCAGGTGGGCTTGGAGCAGCTGGTACATGAACAAACAAGGGGACACAATACCCTTGACTTAGTAGTTACAAACATGGCATCCGATATTCAGAATTGTAATACTATAGCACCCCTGGGAAATAGTGACCATTGTATGGTTATCTTTGATATACAAATAGAAAGTCCAGCTATAGAACGTGATACACATACGCTAGTATGGAACAAAGCAAACTTCAGTGCCATCAAGGATAGACTGGTAAAATGGGACTGGAAAAATTATTTTAAAAACAAAGCAACTCAGGAAATGTGGGAGGCCTTAGAAGAAATATTATACAAGTGTACTAAAGATCATATTCCCACCACAAAGAAGTATCTGGGGGGAGCAAGAACACCAAGTTGGATGAACTACAAATTAAAAAAGATGATCAAAGCAAAACAAAAACTCTTTAAAAACCCAAGAGGGAACAGAAAGAGTGCTGGCTGGATTAAATACAGACAGCTGCAGAATAGTATAAAAAAGAAATCAGAAAGGCAAAGACAGCACATGAAATCAAGCTGGCAGCAAAAACAAAGGATAATTATAAAGCCTTCTATGCTTATGTAAATGAAACAAAAAGCAGTGGGCAAAAGATTGGTCCTTTAGAAGGGCTGGATGGCAAAATGGTAACAACAAACAAAGACATGGCAAATGTGCAAAATGATTATTTTGTCTCAGTTTTTAACAAAAAAGGAGATATGAAAAGCATAGGAAATCAAGGTGGCATCTCTACCAGCCCTGCAAAAATTATGAATAGTGATATACAAAAGTGACTAGCAGCATTAAATCTAATCAAATCACCAGGGCCAGATAGCTTCCATCCAAGGCTACTTAAGGAATTGGCCAGGGAGTTGGCACCACCAAGCCATCTCTTTCAGATATCCCTAGATGGGGGGAAGTAGTAACCGCATAGAGGGAAGCAGTGGTGATACCTCTTTATAAAAGGGAAACAAAAAAAGCCATTCAAATTACAGGCCAGTGAGTTTGACAAGTATGTTATGCAAAATACTAGAGGGAATTATTAAGGACTTTATGACCACCTTCCTTCAGGAGAATAGGTTAGAGGACAGTACTCAGCATGCTTTCAGGAGGGGTCGGTCATGTCAAACAAACATGCTTGACTTTTACGATAGGGTTAGTAAAAGACTGGATTCCAGGGGGTCAGTGGATGTGTTTTTTCTGAACTTTACAATAGCTTTTGATAAACTCACCCACTTACAGCTCATTGAACGTCTTCAAAAAATAGGGATACACAAAAACATCATATCATGGATCACCTCATGGCTGACAAGCAGGAAGAAAAAAGTAAATATATGGGGGGCCTTATCAAATTGGACAGAGATAACCAGTGGGGTGCCACAGGGATCAGTCCTTGGACCCTGCCTGTTTAACATCTACTGTATGTTGCAACATTATCATTTAACCATGAGAGGGAATGGCTTACAAAGTTTGGGGACAAGTGTCGCTTGGGAGTTGACTTGCTAGACCAGAATGACCATCGTGCATTACAGCAGACATTAGACCACATTAACAAATGGTGAGATACTTCCCAACTACATCTGAATCCTGATAAATGCAGAGTAATGCATCTCAGCATAAAAAACCAGAGTCACCAAATATCAGCTAGGTAATATCAACCTTTAGACAGGAACAGAGGAAAGGGACCTGGGTATCACCATCTCAAATAATCTTCAATTTGGCACTCACTGTACCAATGTCACCAGTAAAGCAAATGGGGTCTTAAATTGTATACTCAAAAATAATATCCAGCAGAGATAGCAGGGTTCTGCTGCCCCTTTATGGAGCCTTGGTAAGGCCTCTGCTGGTGTATAGAGCTCAGGTTTAGTCACCATACCTTAAGGGAGACATTGCCAAATTGGAGAAGATACAAAAGAGGGCTACACATGTGGATAAGGAGATGGAAGGGAAAGATTTCACCACTAGATTAGAAGAATTGAAAATGTTCACACTGGAGTATAGAAGATTAAGAGGAAATATGTGCCTACTTTTCAAAGCTTTTACTGACCGTGACCTATCGGTAAAGTTAGGATTAACACTCAAAAACGGACTACGTGATACCAGGGCACACACTTTACAGTTACTAGGGGTAAATTGTAGAACATGGTGTAGAAAAATGTGTTATAGCCAGATGATTATCCCCATATGGAACGGCTTGCCAGTAGAAGTGATAGGAAGTGCTTCATTGGAAGTTTTTAAGCATCACCTGGATAGGTTATATGAAGCAGGCAAGCTTTTTTTCTTTTTTTTTTTATTTAGTTGTTTAATCAGGTATAGCACACTAAGCTGAAAGCTTTTTTACAGGAGCAACCTGGGAGCACAAGGAGGTTAAGTGACTTGCACAGGGTCACACAGTATGCAAGTGGAAGCTGTGGGATTCAAACCCAGGTCTGGTCTGCTGGATGTCACCAGATTTGCAGCTCAGAGCCTTAGACCACTGCGCTATACTGCCTCCTAAGCTTTAAAACTCAACAGGCGAGCACTATGGACATAAGTCCCCTTAGCTCTGTACTTACCTATGTTACAAAAAGGATCTCAGAAATGATGCAGTCTGATTGGCTGTTAGGATTCGAACAGCCGTACATTAATTCATGTCATACTGTCATGTACAGCCTGATCACCATGGAACATGAATTCTTCCTGTCAGCATTCCATCCTCTAGCACTGCTGAATGACTGGAATGCTGCATGCTGATTTTGAACCAGTATTCTTAAACTGTTGATGGAAGAACTATTTTATTAAAAATCTCCCTCTAAATGAAGAAAACATTCAAAAAGTATATATTTAACACTTTTCTTTTAGAATATTTTTTATAATAGCAATAAGGCACTCCCAGGAGCTAGATTAACAGTCAGTTAATCACCCCTAGGGGCAATATGGCACTCAGCTGCACCTCGTACCACATTACACCCCTAGGGGGTGATTAACAGACTGTTAATCTAACCCAGTGGTGGGCAACCTGCAGCCCATGGGCTGCATGTGGCCCTTAATGGGTTAAGCTGCAGCCCCTGAGAACATTTCCGCCACTACAATGGGACTGCTCTACACTGCACAAAAGAGGAATAAACTGAGTTTTAATAGTATTTAATACTATTTATACTGTTTTAAAACATTTAATGATGTTGCCAGTCCATTAAATAAAGTTTTATTTGCATTTAAATCTGTCACTTTTGATTAATTTTGTTGTGAAATGGGTCCTGTCTGGGTCATGCATGGGTATGCAGCCCTATGCATATGTGGCCTTCAGGTTATTTTAGGTTGTCCACCACTGATCTAATCCCTGGTCATGCCTTATTGCTTAATTAATGACAATCAGCTCTCTATATGGTCCAAATGAGGATGATCCAGATTTCTATGTACATTTTTTGTATTACATTATCCAATTTTTCAGGGCCATTTATTATAGGTGGTGATTTTAATTTATCACTATCAGTACTGGATAGATCCGAAGGACTAGAAGGCACACAGAAATGGGCCTTAAAAATAATAAAGGGGTTTATGTCAGATCTTAAACTTATAGATGTCTTTAGAGAAGTATACCACACATTGAAGAGAAGTTCTTTCTTTTCCAATGTGCATAAAACTGCCTCCAGGATTGATTATTTTTTCCTTTCTGAGGAAATATTGAACAATATTGTAAAAGTTAATTATGGAGCCATTAAAATTTCAGACCACTCTCCTGTTACTATGGTTGTGAACTATCTAAATGATCAGAAAAGTTATAGGGAATATACAGTAGATGGAAATTTGGTAATACTCTATTAAAAGATGACATATTCAAACAGAAGATTAAGGCAGAGATTGATATATTTTTAGATAATAATAAAAGCGAGGAACTTTCTTCAGTAATAATTTGGGAATCTCTGAAAACCTACATAAAAGGTAAGGTTATATATTTTACATCCTTTAAGAGAAAAAGCAAAAAGAAAAATTAGAAACATTAGAACATCAGCTCTTAGTAGTTGAAGCGGCCTACAACATATCAGGCTTAGAAGAGGATTTAAGAATAATATTACAGGTCAGTAAAGAACTGAATAAATTAATCTCTTACAAAGCAAAAAGCGTATTTCAGAACATTAGATTGAATTATTATTTTTTCTCTGAGAAACCGGATTGGTTACTGGCTTACCAGCTACAATGCAAACGTAATCAGAATGCAATATTCAAAATTCAATTGGGCTCAGATCAGATATCATCTTCCATCTTAGAAATAAATAAAGGCTTTGAGAGTTATAGCAATTTATACACACCAGATATCAATCCCTCTCAACAAGAGATTGATCATTTTTTTGACAAAATTCCTACTAATACTCCTTCAGAAGAGTCAAAATCTACAATAGATAGACCCTTTGGTATAGCAGAAATTAAACTAGTAATCCAACATTCTGAAAATGGGAAAGCACCAGTCCCAGATGGCTTTACGATAGAGTTCTATAAGGAATTCTCTGATATTCTCTCTTCTCCTTTACTTAAAGCTTATAGGGATATTAAAAGGGGAGAGACACAGGATCATTAAATGACTCCATAATTACGCTCATTTTAAAAAATGGCAAGGATCCATTAAAATTTGACTCATATAGGCCAATTGCATTGATTAATATTGATTATAAATTAATAATGAAAATCTGGGCTAACAGAGTGGCTGAACAAGTTAATTCCATAGTCCATCCAGACCAAACGGGGTTCTTCCCAGGAAGGTGCCTAATGACAAACATCAGAAAGGCTATCAATATAATGGAACTAACGGCCCAATTGGAAATGTCAATCATTTCACTCGATGCTGAAAAAGCATTTGATAGGGTTTATTGGCCCTTTTTATTGACTTGTCTAACAAGAATGAATTTTGGTGAAAGGTTTATGCAATGGACCAATATGATCTATTAAAAACTTAGAGCCGAGATTAAAACCAATGCAAACCTTTCTGACTTAATATTTTTAAAAAGGTGAGTCTGGCAGGGCTGCTCCCATCACCCTTACTGTTCGTAATTTTTATTGAGACTCTAGCTGTTTCAACTAGAAATAATAAACAAATTAAAGGTTTGAATATCAATGAAACATCTCATTAAATCTCTCTATATATGGAGGGCATCCTGATTTTCTTAGATAATTCAAAAGAGAGCATGGAGGAGCTCGAGAGGGAAATAGAAATCTCTGGCAGACTATCTGGCTATAAGGTAAACTGGGAGAAATCTGAAAACATATGTAATGGTTCAGTAATCAATAACTCAAACACCTTACTTAATTCTTCAATTAAAATAGAAATAAAATATATTTGAGTTATTTTGACTAAGGAATTTAAAAACCTAGTTGAACGAAATTATGAGCCCTTACTGGATAAAATTAAGACAGATTTAGAAAAATGGGTCAACCTACCATTAACCATCTCAGGTTGGATTAATATCATTAAAATGAACATTCTGCCAAGATTTTTGTTCCTATTTCAGGCTCTTCCAGTTTTTCTAGCCAAGTCTTTCTTTAACAAAACAGATAAATGGATCAAACAATGTATTTGGAAGAATAAAAGACCAAGGGCCAGTTTGGCAAAACTATATCCTTCTTTAAATAAGGGAGGCCTAGTCCTTCCAAATTTAAAATTATATTATTTGGCAGCTCAGATTGAATCTACTTCATCATGGTTTGCTACTGATAATAATATAGAAGGATTTGCAATAACAAGTAAAGCTCTAGAGAGACCTCACTTACCTTTTCAAAAATTGAATTAGGCCCTATATGTTAATTTTGAGAACTGAATATATAAAAATAGGATATTAGGTTGAACCAGGACTACTTCCCTGGTATGGAGAGAAGCAGATTTATTCCTAGGGCTGAAACTTACACTCTCATTATTCTCCCTTTATATATGAACTGTTATCTTAAATTTACACTGGTAAATTAAGTTTTTTCAAACTGAAAGATCTATGGATTAACTCACTTGGAACAATGATTTGAAAATGGAAAGCTGAAGGTATTTGAAATATTACAATGAGAATTTAATTTACCTAATGGAGGCTATCTAGCTTATCTGCAATTAAGAGACTGCCTTCTGAAAATTAAAATTGACATTTTGGGTATGACACCCCTGGAACATTTATTAGGAAATCCCCTGAATAAAATAAATTTAATCTCCAAATTATATCATCTTTTTTTGGAGAGTAGGAAATGGGACATTGATCACTAGCAGCAAAATTGGTCAAAGGAGTTGGGGCACTGGAGTCATAATATAGAATGGCTGGAAGTTCTATCTACACATGAAAAGGTTTCAAAAAATTCTAAGTTTAGACAAATTCAATTCAACATAATTCATAATTTGTACCCTGAGGCCCAGATATTCAGAAGGGTTGCACATGGCACAACACTGTTGCACCATGCGCAACCCACTGATGTGCCCCAGTGTGATATTCAAATGGGGATTGAGCCATGCACAAATCCTGATGCGCCGGAATGCATCAGTAATGTATGTGGCACAGGTGGGGGGGGGCATGCCCATGCATACTTCATACATCCCGATATTCAGCCCGGGATGTGCTGAGCCCATGCATGTGCAACCCCTACCTGTGCTGCACACAGCTGAGCCAAAAAAAAAAAGGAACAATGGCTGGCCACCCACAGGTGAGCTGCCATATTGCAGGGTGCAACACGGCAGCTGCCACCTGTGGGTGGCCACCCGAGTTCCGGCTGCACCTTCATGACAGTGCCCCCCATGCCCAATCGCAGGCATACGTAGAAGAATAGTAACGTCCAATATCCCTGGTGGTCCAGTGGGCCACTCACAGCCTGATTGTGGGCTTAAGTATAAAATAAAGCACGTCCTATATCCCTGGTGGTCCAGTGGACCACTTGCACCCTGATCACGGGCATCTGTTAAAATGAAACCGTCCAATATCCCTGGTGGTCCAGTGGACCACTTGCACACCGATCGCGGACATCTGTTAAAATGAAACCGTCCAGTATCCCTGGTGGTCCAGTGGACCGCTTGCAGCCTGATCACGGGCATAGTGGGAGTAAGTACACCCTAACAACCCTGGTGGGATTGCTGCCTTCACCCGCCACACGGAGCTCCCACCGCCTGCCCCCAGCCGCGGTGGTGGCAGCCGCCGTCATTATCGTTACCATTCACTGGATCAGAGTGGTAGAATTGGTATTTATTGGTTCCGCGCTGAGCCACTGGTGCGAAGTTCGCGAGCTGATATTATATAAATCCAGATATGTGAATGGATCCATTCACATATCTGGACTGTGGTATGGACAGAGTTGCATGCCCATTGGCTCACGCCAGGACCAATGGGTGTACAGTCCTACTATAATGTGTCAGTCGGGTGGGTGTCGGGTGGCAAGTGGGTGAGAGTTGCCGCCGCAGACTGGGAGGGAGCGGACGGGGGCTCTGTGGGTGGGTGAGGGGTACTGTTACTCCACCAGGGTTGTTTTGGGTGGCATTATGTCCTACATATGCCCGACATGCTGCGAGCGTCCACTGACCACCAGGGATATAGGACGTGTATTATTTTATACTTCAGCCCGCGATCAGGCTGCAAGCAGTCCACTGGACTACCAGGGATATTGGACAATTGTTATTTTAACAGGTGCCTGCGATCGGGCAGTGGGGCACTTTGCTGCATTGTGCAGGGGGCGTCGGTCCCTGATGGCTGCAGCCTGGCAGGGTGCTAGGTGCAAGTCACCAGGGATAGGTGCACCTGCATGCAAATGGGGCCATAATGACATGCAAATGGCCCAATTTGCACCTTGCATGCATTATGGCTCCATTTGCATGTGCACTTTTGAATATCGCAGATTTGCACCTAGCGCAACGGAACTTGCGCAAGCGCATCCCCCTGCTCCACTCTGCCACTTGCGCTGGTGCAGTGCCACTGTGCCATGCATACTGCTGGTGACCAGGGTGCAATATTCAACGTTGCTGTGCCATGGCACAGCTCCATTGAATATCACTCTGTCAACACCCCTGCACAGCCAAGTTGCACTGTGCCCAGGCTTGGGCCATAGCCTGGCACAATCTGAATATCCAGGCCTTAGTAGACTTAATAAATTTGACTCCACATTGTCAAACCTGTGTATTCATTTTAAGGGTGAGAAAGGCACCCTAAGTCATATGTTGATTTTTGCCCAGTATTAAAAAGAGTATTGGAGTAAAATAAGGGATATAATCTCAAAGATTTAGATAAACATATTCCATTTGACCCAGGTATTTTGTTTTTGTTCTCTCTTCAAGCTTGGAGTTTGCTGAACAAGGGAGTTTATTTAAATCATTGGCAATGATCTTAGCAAAAAAAAGTAATTCTGCTGCATTGGAGAGATGAATTACCTCCAAACTTTAGAGAATGGTTGAACCTGTTAACAGATAGTGGGAATTTGGAGAGAATTTTTATATAGAGGAAGACAAGATAGATGTTTTCGATAAAATATGGCTCCCGTACTTCAGTTATTTAAAACATTGAAAATAAATAGGTTTAGGTAGAAAAACTGCTTTCCCCTGTGCTATGATGTCAAATAGATACCTATATCTGGCAATAAAACCTATTCCTGAAAGTGGGTATTAGACTGAGTAAAAACCAAAAAAAAAGAGAAAAAGAAAAAAATGAAGAAATAAAAAACAACACCAAATGAGAATAATACTGCACTATATTTAATCATTATCGGGGGTTCAGATCCTGGTATAGCACACAATGGTGTATCTGATTTGGGGCACCAAGAGCAAATCTGCAGATATTGTTAAAAATAACTTTATATTTGACCCCAAAAACATTACCTTGGGAAACAAACAATGTGTTCCCATATTCCAAAGCTGGAATCAAAAGCTGTTTAGCTATTAATAATATCATTTCTTTTGTAAGAGAGTTCAGGTTTCTAAAAAGAAAGCCCAGTTTTTGATGTATTTCTTCCCCACATATTCCATGTGAGAAACAAAATTCATCCCAGGATCCAGTAATATGCACAGGTATTTAAAACTAGCTACTAATGGCAGTATCATTCCATTTTTATTAAGAACTTTTAAGGGATTTGTAGCCTTGTCTAATCATTGTGCTGAATCAAATAACATTGATTTGGGTTTTCCCTCATTCAAATGTAGCCTGTTTTGATCTAGCCAATGTTGCCAAAATCTCAGATTTGTTTTGTAAAATGGGCTGCAGATTTATTACTCCCAGTGCAGACTCCCAGATCACAATGCAACTTGCCTACATTAGACTGTTTCTTCCAGAGAAGGGACTGGGCAGATCATTTACAAAAATTGAAAAAAGCAAGGAGCTCTGCACCGATCCTTGGGGGACACCTATATTAAACCAACCAAGAAAAAGCCACCCCATCAATCTGATACAAACCTAAAATTTACAGTCCATTATGGTGAGGAAAATGTTCATTTTCTGGATCTTGATATTATATGTATGCAGGATAGAACAGTGGAGATGGATTTATTCCGAAAAGATACAGACCGTAAAAACTTCTAGCTGGCTAGTAGCTGCCACCCCACCACATCATCAACAATATCCCCAAATCTCAATTCATGAGAGTTAGGAGAAATTGTTCAAAAGAACAATGTTTTGAATGATGGTGTGATGAATGTAGTGAACGTTCTATGGAAAGAGGATATAGTCAGTCCCTGATTCAGCAGGCAAGGTACTCAGTTACTAGAATGAATAGGACAGATTTGTTAAAATATCAAAGGGCTCTCCCTAGGGATCTGGAACAGGTTTTGTGTATTACACAGTACTGTATTAATAGTGGGTCCATCAGGGAATGTCTTGGGGAATGTTTGCCTATTTTAGAAACTGAGTCTGCATTGATGGAGTTTGCAAAAAGACCACCTAAAATAACCTATAGATTGGGTCAGAATTTAAAAGATGTTTTAGTGCATAGTTTTGAACCCATGCATTTACCAAGAATGTTAAACTGGTTACCCCCACAACCTCAGGGCTGTTTTGTATGTGATCAATGTGTATATTGTCAGCATGTTGAAAAAGGTATGGAGTTCAGTACAGTCAACAATCCAAAACATTTTTCTATAAGACAGTTTATTAATTGTAGCTCCCAATGGGTGGTATATCTAGTTACATGTAGGTGCATAGCCTTTTACATTGGCAAGACAAAGCATATATTTAAAACAGGATTGGTGAGCACTGAAGCTCTATACGTCTTAGAGACTAATATAATGCACTTTCTAACCACATACTGTACACACCCAACAGGATGGGACTGAACACAAATTCACCTTTCAGGCTATACAAAAGGTTAAAATGGGCCCAAGAGGGGGTGACCAGGATTGCATTTGACAAGACAAGAGGCATTTTGGATTTTTACTTTGGGAGGTTTAAGGTCACCAGGCCTTAATGATAATATTGATTTGTCCATTTTTCTGAGGAAAAAATAGGCCTGTTAGGATGCTTTAGGGGATTTTTATAAATGCACCGATAAATATTATCTTAAAGAACATATCTGTCACTCCATAGGTATGGTGCTGGATCTTATAGATTCTGACTAGAATGTATGCATTTGTTACTTGATTGATTGATTTTTTAATCTTGTGTTCCCCCAGCCCCCTCTCCCCCTCCCCAATCCCCAACTCTTATGTATACATGTTTTGTTTGTTTTTTTCACAAAAACTGTCCTCTAAATAGGAAGAAGATACAAATAGAAAAATGAAAATATTTATGTCCATTTGAATGTGGGGATATATAAATCTGTTATATATAAACATTGATTTATTCATAAAAATTAGAATGAGTATCAATAGGTAATAGGTCCTAGACAATGCCATCTGAATTAAAATCATATTTTTATATGTAAAACCATATAAGGACCCTAGGCAGGATGTAAGTATTAATCTACATTGTCCAGGTAGTGTATAATAGGTTCCAGTTAAATGAACCAAGATAAAATGGAATGCATGTATATGTATAGAAAATTAACCATATATATGCATATGATTTTAAATCATAGTAGAAAAATGTTGTGAACAGCCTGTTTTTTACTGTGGCTACAGACCCACCAAATGAGTTTGGTTTTAGTATCACTTTTATATTTTTTTAAATATTACTTATGGTTGAGGTAAATTTAATATATATGTTAATTTCATGAAAGATATGGTGCTTTATGTACTGTCACTTTAAGACCTTAGAAGAAAAGGGTATATCTAGTAGCCTTAGACACTCCCTGATGATGCCTTAAGGTGAAACTGGTTGCAGCTAGTCTGATGGGATTGCTGTCTGGTGTTCCCCCTTCCATGTGGAGGTAGGATGTATTTCTGACTTTGTGTCATTTTTGCAAAATAAATTTGCTGCTATAAGCACTTACTGAAAATTGGTGCGCTAGTGTGCCTTATTTGTGTAAGCAGGATTGTGCTTGAACTTGTTTGTTGTGGACTAGTCTTTAAGGTCTCAGATAAACTTCCCCTTATCCCCACTCTCTGTACTCTGTCACTAAGATAACTGTTGAGCAATTCTTTTGCCATACCCTGAATTCCCAACTTACCCACTTTGATTAACAGTATATCATGATCAGCTGTATTGAAAACACCGGCCAGGTCCATGAACACTGTGCTGGTAACTAAGCCCCTCTCACAGGCACCCTATACAGTGTTTGTGAACCCATCCAGCACCGTCATGGTCGATCTCTTTTTCCTGAACCCATGCTGTTGGTCTATAAGAAAATTGTGCTCCTCTCCAGATAAACAATTAACTGACGGAACACACAGCACTCCAAAATTTTACTCAAAGCAGATAACACTGAGATTGGTCTAAAATTTGCCATATTAAGTTTGTCCCCTCCTTTGTACATGGGAAGTATCCTGGACTCTTTCCAATTTTGCAGAACTAGACCCTCATTCAGCGATTGATTGAACATAGCTATCACCCTCCCCTTGATTCTATCCACTCCTGGCTTTAACAATTTAGGATGGAGGCCATCCGTACCCCCTGCCCCACCCTTCTGCAAAGCACCAAGACATTCCAAGACCTTTTCCTCCTCAATATCTCAAAAAACAAAAGAAGGGGCATAAATAGCCCCCTCTTCCAACTCTCCAGGACTTAGTCCAGATTTATCCTTGTCTTCATCTCTTCCCCTACCCAACAATGTTTTAGCTATAAAAAAAAAACTCATTTAACCTATCTGCCATGCCTTTTCATCTGAAATTAAGCTGTCTCCTATTTTGATACATTTTAGCTCAACTCTAATCTGTGGCTTGCAAAACTGGTTAAAGGAGGCCCAAAGCTTTTTTGGAGCACTTAAGTTATCAAACTGTAAGCAACGATGATATTCAGATTTTGTCTTCCTTATCTCACTTTTAACTTTATTTCTAAACACCTTATATTTTAGCAAATTGTTTGGGGTCCTATCTTTTAAATATTGATACCTTAATTTATCCCGCTTTTTTATTAGGTCCCTTATATTTTTATTTATCCCATGGGAAATTTTACCCTCTACTCTTTGTTTAGAAATGAGGGTATTTCGTTCAAATGCTTTAATTAGACAATTACTCAAATTCTCTACTAATAAACCCAGATGATCAGTTTTGACATCACCTTCCCAGTTTAGTTTATCCAAATCATTTAAAAAGAACCTTACATCCATTCTGTTTTTATTCTTGGTATTAATAATCCAAGGTGGAGTTTGAACCCTTTTAAATTTTCTTGTGCACAGAACTGGGCAATGATCTGATATAGAGTCAGATAATATACTAGCTTTTAAGATGTTAGCTGGCCTGTTCATAATTAGTCAATCTATGATAGTATGATTTTTGGTTTTGTAATTAAAGTGAGTTGTGGAGTGAATCATCTGCACAAAATAGCTAGCAACCATGTTACGCTTATTTTTTCCTATCCCTTTCCGCAATTTTGATTAATATCCCCCAACATAATGTGCTCCATCCTATTACCATGACTACGAGTCCATAAATCAAATATATTGTGATCCCCCAAATTACATTTGAGGGGACAATAGAAGCATGTCAGGTACAGATGTTTACATTTGGTAACCCCCATGAGTAATCAATACTATCCATGAGAGATCCTTATCTATCTCTGTAGCAATGATGTTATCCTTTAGATAAATCAACATCCCACCACCCTTTATTTACCTCCTCTAGCCTGTCTAAATACTGAGTAACCAGCCATAGTGAATTGATTGTCTGTCATATATCCCTTTAACCAAGTTTCATTTAAACATATATCATATACCCCCACTTCAATCCAAACCCTAATCTTATCAAAATGTGCCATAAGAATTCTGACATTTAAATATCCTATTTTTAGACCATTGTTCTTTTTCTCACTTAGGTTGTCAGGGGAAACTGTGGGGCCTGGGTTTACCTGTATGTCCCCTGCTAAAAGTAACAACAGAACCATGCAAGACTGATTTAATTTAGACTTGTTCAGTTTGAAAATTCCCTCTAACCATAGTCCAAACCTGAGCCTCCCTTTATTCACAGTTGGACACGCTGATAAAAATGATCCATCTGTATCCTAACAGGCAAGAAAACTATAACCAAGAATTGGCTCTCTGATGTATTACCTACCATAAATCTTTTGCACAACCTTATAATAGAAGTACAGTATATGGCATGGAGAAACTTGCAGCAAAACGTACACAAACACTGCCTAAATCTGAATTGCTTTGGTGGCATTGGGTAGTGTATATAATGTCTAAATGCAATGACATTGTGCCTTAAATCTTTTATAGTAATATAAACTTTTGTCTATTATGATGAAATGCCATTGCCTAGGTACAACTAGCTTGTGCACTGAATGCATAAGTTATATCTTTGTAGCACGATGTTCTGTTGTATGTTTATACAAAAACAGAATAAACTTCAATTGAAAAAAAGTAATATAGAAGCCGCCCTGTATATATTTATTTACTCGAGTTGACTTCTTGTCACAGGCAGCTATAGCAGTAAGCTTGGGTATGGTTCTTGATGTTTGCCCACCCCTAGCAGTCTCCCAATATACTTTTGCATTTACGGTACTTTATCAGGCCATAGGAAAGCTCAGCATGGGGTGACTCATGGAGTGACATTCTTTCTCTTTAAGCACAGTATGTGACCTGCACCACAAATAACTAGAAAATAACTAAGAAGTCAAATTAGAACTGGTACATAAAATTAAAATACTGGGTACCTTACATGTTGGAGCAAACAGATCAGGAGAGCCACACGGTCAGACAGTCAGGCTAACACAAGAACACACTGTTTTTGTATTTAAGTATTTTCTGTATTTACTATGTATCTCTCCTCGAACTAATGGCACTATAAAGTCAAACAAGTTGGAATATGTGGGGGGGGGAGTGTATAATGTTAGAGTGTTTTGGAGAGGAGAACTGTATGATGCTGGCAGACTTATCTGTAAAAAACCATGCAGTCATGCCAACATGCTGACATGCTGTTTTTTTGTTTTAATTATTATGGCTTCAAGCCCTCTCCTCAGGCTAACAGCATGTCTTCTCCCATCCTGGACCATCATGTCAATCAGGTTGAACACACTAACGGGCAGCATATACTGTCAAATAAAGAGCTGCCCTCATTTACAAGGCACCCACAATTAAAGCTGCAGCTGAAAATCACTAAGTGAAATAGAAGCAGCAGCTTCTAATCGATGAAATACGGCATTTACTGTACATTACTTGGGCCTGTTGTTATTGAATTTGGTATTGTTTTCATGTCCCAGTATGATATGAGGAGGTGAGGGATTGAGGTATAACTGTGCATGCTGTTTTTGACCAACACGTATCCTACATGCTGTGATCTGTGAGCACACATGGAACATCATTGTTGTCTGGAAGCTGCTGTGAGATTGTTATGTACAGTACAAGTCACTTTAAACTGTTCCCTCAACTCACTGGTGTAGCATTGTTCAATGAGTTCCTAATCTGTGCAGTGTTTGATTCAATGAATTAGTAAAAGGTTAATATTGGTTTGCAACTACAGTAGTAGCCACAGACATTGCCAGTTATTTCCTGATATTTTGCGAAAAATCTGAAGAGTTTCAGGCCCCTTCTGTGGAAATGCAGAAAGCAGGAGATATTTCTTAAAATATCACAGACATTTCAGGAAATAACTGGCAGTGTCTGTGGCTGCTACTGTAGCTGTTATGTACTATAAGCTTTATTTTCAGCTGAGTGCTTATGAGTTTCATTTCAGAAGGCAGACTAAACAACTCTTAAGAAATGCTGTGATATTTATAAACAGTGCTCTTAAGGAATGCTGTGATATTTATAAACAATGCCATGAAAATGCAGCTACTGCCATTTCACTGAACAGTTACAAGTGAGTTGAATAGGCAGTGAAGGATGGTTGGAAAATAGTTGAAAGCTTCAACAGTTTGAGTTGCCACTGCAATAGCATCACAAAAAAAATGCTATACCAGTAAGTTGATGGAACAGTTTAATGTGACTTGTACTGTATGTTTATAGTCCTTTTCAAGTTTAAGTGTATTATGCACATTTGGGCAGGTGCTGCTTTGATTGCTACAGCAATACCCCCCCCCCTGCCGTTGCATAGTTTTTGACCTTGATATCCACATATACAGTACAGATGTCTGTCTCATGCTGTGGGTCAGAATCCTCAATATACAATTCATTCATACTTACACGTGCATTTCATCCTATTCTCCCCTGTGACACTTACTACTGCTCCCTATACAAGGAGTTGGGCTGGATCCCCTTGTTCATTCACAAGCAGGTATTATAAGTCAACTTTATATCTTAAACTTTAGGAATACCCATACCCAGTTCAGCTATTCATGATGTAGCTGTCCCCTTCCACTGCATCATTACTGGCTATGCTATATGTGGGTGTTCCCAAGTTTCAGAAAGGATACAGTCGGAGTTGCTTAAGGACTATAAGCAAACAATATTTGTATATATATAATTTATAATGTATGCCCTGTTTCACTGTGGTACTGCCCCTCTTCCTGTGGCTACTTCCCAGCCAAGTACAGTACCAGACATTTCCAGCCCTCTGGCTTACCCTCTGAGGTAGGACTTACCTGGCTGGCCACACCAGACAAGGTGTGTTAGCCACCCTAGTAAATGAGGATTTCTATAGAAGGGTGGTCCTTCATGCTCTCAATGGTTTCACAGTAGAGTCCACTACTAGTCTCATGACAATGGATGTGGAGTCCCTTTACACTAACATTCTCCATGACAGGGGACTCCACACCTTGTTTTTGGCACTAAGTGTAACCTATATTCAGAACCATTGTGCAATTTCATCTTGCAACTCATTGAATTGGTTTTGGCATGTAACTCTTTCTCTTTCCTGATTAACTACTTTTTCAGACCAAGGGCATTGCAATGGGTGCAGCAGTAGCGCCCAATTTTGTGAACATTTACCTTGGGATCTGGGAGGGGGCAGTGATTCATGACCCTGTAGCAAACCCATTTTTTCAAAAGATTACTATGTACCATCAGTACAAAGATGATCTAGTTTTTATCTGGGAAGGCACAGAAACTGAACTACAGAGTTCAAGATGTACCCAGAACCCAGTAACAACAACCTCAGGTTTTCTGGCAAACATGATTTGCAGCAGATTGAGTCTTTAGACCTTATGATTCTCAAAACTCTAGCCGGCAGTTTGAAAACAGATCTGTTTAGAAGTGCCACTGACCATAAATCCTTGCTTCTGAGCAGTAGTTGCCACCTTTGCCACATGATTAACAGTATATCCCATCACAATTTTAGAGTCAAGTGAAATTGCAGTGATGTAACTGACTTTGAAAAGAGGGCAGATGAAAATGAAGTCAGATTTAAAGACAAGGGGGACTTTTCAGAAACTATAAGCACAGTGAAGGAGACATCCAGGAGCAGGGACAGAGGACCTGCTTCAACAGAATGATACAATGGGTAATGTTATGCTAGAAAGATTACATTTCATTACAACATATAATGTTCAGTTGGGTAAAGTTCTTGAAGTAATCAAGAATAACTGGCATGTGGTACAGTCAGATCCTGTCCTCAAAAAGTACACTATTGAGCTGCTGAGGGTGGTATACCACCATGGCCAGAATTTCAGGCACAAGATAGTCAGGAACTATCAACCAGTACAATGGCCACACATCTGACTGCCTCCCCTACCTTTGGGAACATAAATGTGCAGTAACTGTGTACATTGTCCTTCCATAAGGGTTACAGATTCCTTTGATATCCTGGGGAAGAGAAATGTTTCAGAATCTGTGATTTTATTAATTGTGCAAGTACAACTGTGATATACATGACAGAATGTGACTGTGGTGCCTACTGTACTGGAAAAACCCTAAGAAAGCTGAAAATATGTATGGGGAAGCACTTGGGGGACATCCAAAGAAGGAACCCTCAGAATGCGCTGGCTGGTCACATAATTCAGCATGGTGAAGGGCACTTTTTTATGTTTATAGGAGAAGAAAGGGTTTGTCTGGGCCCAAGGTGTGGCAATTCGGGCAACCTTTTTTAGAGGTGTGAAGCCTTTTGAATTTGCAAGCTGAAGGCATTACATGCATTGGATCTCAATGATCGAGCTGAACTACTTCTGTTCCTGGTATAAATTATGCATTACTGAGAATTAGATTACCTGTGAGATTGTATATTTATCTGTGGTCTAATAAGTGATAACATAATTTTAGCTAGTATAAATAATAAAAAATCTTTTTTTATGGTATGAGCATCAATTGTTGCTTATATTATATAAAAGGAGAAGGGAAATCCTAGCCACCCCCAAAAAAAAATCAGGGTAGTTAGTGAGGTAAACACCAAGACAAAGCAGTCGATAGGGAAAATGGCAGGGGTAAATGGAGCAAAAGACAAAGGCAGTAAGGACAGAGATGGGGCAAAAAGAAATAAAGCCATAAAGAAATGGAGGGTAATGAGTACCATTGCTCGTAGTCTAGGTAAAAAGCTCCCCAAAATGGTGGCCTTGATGGGAGAGGGATGCCTGGATATTGTGGCAGTCATGGAAACATGGCACACAGAGAACCATGACTGGGATGTCAACATACCTGGGTACACAATCTACAGGAGGGACAGGGAGAGAAGAAGAG
Source organism: Neoceratodus forsteri (assembly GCA_016271365.2). NCBI lineage: Eukaryota > Metazoa > Chordata > Ceratodontiformes > Ceratodontidae > Neoceratodus > Neoceratodus forsteri. The sequence goes on from CM057456.1 coordinate 500,515,270, forward strand.
GAGGTGGAGCTCTCTATGTAAGGGAAGGGATCAAAGCAATAGAACTAAAGGGTAAACAGGGAGGAGAGGAGGCACTGTGGGTCACCCTGGACACTGGAAATGGCACCACAATCCACACAGGGTTATATACAGACCCCCATCTCAAGCGGAGGAAATGGACAAGAAAACGATAAAGGCATCCTTAGGGTGGCAGAGAAAGGGGAGATATTGCTGATGGGGGACCTGAATATGCCAGATGTTAACTGGAGCACCTTTGCTGCAGCCACATCCAAGAGCAGGGCCATTCTCGATGCCCTACAGGGGGCCTGCCTCAGACAGCTAGTTTTGGAACCCACTCAGGAGGGAGCAATCTTAGACCCAGTACTCTCAAATGGGGATGGAGAGAGGATCTTTGATCTAGAAGTGGGTAGCCATCTGGAAACAAGCAACCACAGTGTGGTTTATGATAAACTTAGCTGTAGAGTCAAGCCATACAAAAGTGAAGGTACTGGACTTCAGGAGGGCTGATTTTGTCAAAATGGGAGACTGCCTCAGAAAAGCACTAGCAAACAGGCAAGAAGGTGGGGTGGAGCAACTATGGGGGACCATCAAAACCGCCATCACAGAGGCAACAAGCCTTTGTGTGAAGCAAATAAACAAATCAAAACGAAAGAAAAAAACGCTATGGTTCTCAAAAGAAGTGGCAGGGAAGGTTAGGGAGAAAAAGGTAGCATTCAGGAAGTATAAAGAAACACAGAAGGAGTAGGACAGAGAACTGTACCAGTTAAAGCAGAAAGAAGTGGGGAGGGCAGTCAGACTAGTAAAGGCCCAAACCGAGGAAAAGATAGCCAAGTCGGTTAAGAAGGGGGATAAAACCTTTTATAGGTACATTAGGGAGCAAAGAAAGACTAAGACAGGGATACTGAGGCTGAATAAAGAGGAAGGTGGTTGGGCAGAGACCAACAGTGAAAAAGCAGGGATACTGAACTAATACTTCTGCTCAGTATTCACAATGGAAAAGCAGGGGGAGATACCTAAGCCAGTCAACAGAAGCACTCTGGATAGGGAGGTTGATATTAGTCTTTTCACAGAAGAAAGGGTGCTAAAAGAACTCTTAAAACTGAAGGTAGATAAAGCAATGGGGCCTGATGGGATTCACCCCAGAATTCTAAAAGAACTAAGGGAAGAACTAGTAACACCACTGACTACCCTTTTTTAACAAATCATGGGAGGATGGTGTGGTACCTGAGGACTGGAGGAGGGTGGATGTGATTCCCCTTCATGAAAGTGGGAGCAAAACAGAGGCAGGAAACTACAGACCTGTCAGTTTGACCTCTGTGGTAGGGAAAATGATGGAATCACTTCTGAAGGAAAGAATTGTTGAGTACCTAGAGGCCGGTGGGGCACAGGACCCAAGGCTGCATGGATTCACAGCAGGAAGGTTATGTCAGATAAATCTAATTGATTTCTTTGACTGGGTGATCAAAGTAGTAGACCAGGGAGTGGCTGTGGGACATGGCCTACCTAGACTTTAGCAAGGCATTTGACACAATGCTGTACAAAAGATTAATAAACAAATTATCCAGCCTGGGAGTGGGTCCCAGGGTGGTAGCCTGGGTAAAACACTGGCTGGACAACAGGACACAGCGGGTAATATTAAATGGAGTCCACAGTGAAGAAAGGGGCTTACTAGTGGGGTACCGCAGGGTTCAGTACTGGGGCCGGTCCTTTTTAATGTCTTTATAAGTGACATTGCAGAAGGACTGGAAGGGAAAGTATGTCTCTTTGCAGATGACACAAAGATCTGCAACAGGGTTGATACACAAGATGGGGTGGAAAGGATGAAAAGGGACTTGGCAAGGTTGGAGGAATGGTCAAATGTATGACAGCTTAGATTCAACGCACAGTAGTGCAAAGTAATGCACCTGGGAAACAAAAACCCAGGGGAACAGTACACAATGGATGGTGAGATACTGACAAAAACAAAAATGGAAAGGTACCTGGGGGTAGTCATATCAGATAACCTAAAGGTGGGCCAGCAATGTGAGAAGGCAGTAAGGAGGGCTGAGAGATATTGGGATGCATGGGGAGAGGCATCACCAGTAGAAAACAGGAAGTTGTTGGCCCTCTGTACAGACAGTTGGTAAGACCACATCTGGAGTACTGTGTACAGTTCTGGAGACCCCTTCTCCGCAAAGACATAGACAGAGTGGAGGCTGTCCAGAGGAGGGCAACCAAAATGGTGCAGAGTCTGTACCAGAAGACATATGAAGAAAGACTAAAGGAGCTTAATATGTGTACCCTTGAGGAAAGGGGGTACATGATAGAAACTTTCAAATACCTCAAGGGAATCAACAAAGTCCAAGAGGGTAGCATCTTTCAGAAAAAGAGATGTGCAAGAACAAGGGGGCTCAATTTGAAGATAGAGGGGGGATGGCTCAGAGGTAATGTGAGGAAGTATTTCTTCACAGAGAGGGTTGTAGATGCATGGAACAGCCTTCCTGAGGAGGCTGTAGAGTCGAAAACAGTGGGGGAATTCAAGAATGCATGGGACAGACATAATGCAATTCTAGTGGGGGGGTAGGAGGAAGTAGGCTGTTTGTTAACTAGGATCTTCAGCTTATCCGTTAGGTAGGTAAATGGGCAGACTAGGTGGGCCAAGCAGTCCTTATCTGCCATCAAATTCTATGTTTCTATATCAAGTACTCTCCATTTTTGGAATCAGTTCTGTATCTTGCTTAGCCTATATGGCCTTGCTGTGATGTTATATGAGTCTATCTCTGAGTTTGGTATCTGCAAGATTTTACAATCCTAAAAAGGTGATGGTACTTACATGCTCCCATAATATATTAGTCCTTTTTGAATTTTTAACTTGGATATTTATGTTCAGCCACTAGATGTTGTTTGCTCTGTCGCATCTTACATGTTTGTTTTTGAAATGATCACTGTGACGTAGACAGCCAGCTCTGAGTGCTGTATCATTTTTTTTTAATATAAAATGTATGACTGACTGTCTCTGCTGAAAAATCCGGTGCTCTTAGAATGACCTCACTCATCCCCCCCCAGATTTTAGCTGAAAGATGCAAGCCATAAGAACATGCTGACAGCATGTGAGTACACAAACACTCTCAGTTTTTAGAGACCATGGCCCAGATATTCAAAAGAGTTGAGCCATGCACAATAGGGTTGCACCTGCACAAGTCTGAAATTGTGCCATTCTGCGATATTCAGCAGGAGGTAGTTGCGCCCCCGAAATCACGCTGAGCAACAGAGCAATGATAATGAAGGCATGCGCAACTGAAGGGGGAGGAACCATGCATAAATGGCGCAGTGCAATATTCAACAACTTGCGCCATGCGCAATAGGGGAGCAAGCGGAAGTTGCGCCATAGCGGAAATGAGTCAAAATAAAAAGGAACAAAGGAGAGGCGCAAGAACGCTACAGGGAAGGCACATGAAGCAGAACTCTAGCCACACAGACAGGGCAGGAGGGACACACAGGGCAGGCCAGAGAAAGGGTACCCTGAACACAGAGGCACAGGGAAGGTGTGGGGAGCCACAGCCAGTGCAGAAGGGGGAAGTGCCACACAGCACAGAGGCCACCACAGGCAGGTGTTCCCAGTGCAGGGGAAGTAGCAATGAGGACAGCGGGGGGAATACAGTACCAGCTGCCGGGGGGGTGAACACACGCCAGGGACATGGCCAGTGCCACCTTCCAGATGGAGGCTGTTATGAGGGGGGTGAGAAGGTGGGTGGCAGGGGGGCGTGGCCGTGGAAGGGCCCGTCGGCGGTATGCCCCCAACAGGCAGTACCGAGCCCACACCAGCATTGAGCTGTACAGTGATACTGAGATTGTGGGCTGGTACCACCTGAATAGGGCAATTCTGAGGCGGCTCTGTGAGCTGTGCAGTGATGTGATGCAGGCACCCACACGACGGAGCCATGCCCTGTCAGTGGAGACTAAAGTAACAGCTTGCATGTGCTTGCTCGCCACGGGTACCTTCCAGAGACCAACTGGGGAAACCACAGGCATAACCCAGTTGGCCACGTCACGCCACCTCACCCAATTCCTCAGCGCACTTCTGCCACATGCTGCGGAGTACATCCATTTCCCCAGCACACCGGTGGAGTGCACAGCAAACATACAGGAATTCCACAGTGTAGCACGGATGCCTGGCATGCTAGGGGCAATAGACTGCACCCATGTGGCCATACGCACACCACCTGGCCTCGAGGGGGCCACATACATAAATTGCAAGGGCTATGCCAGCATCAACTGCCACCTGGTGTGCAATGCCAGGGGACGTATAATCAATGTCTGTGCCACGCACCCTGGGGGAGCACTTGATGCCTTCATCTGGCACCAGTCGGCACTGTGCCACAGATTTGAGAGTGGGGACATCCCCACTGACCACCTAGTGGATGAGTATGCAAACCACATGGACAATCATAGGGCCTGGGGGGGCATGGCCAGAGGTGACGTGGGTAGTGGCCTACATGGCCCGGGGCAGGGCGATGCTGATCACCAAACTAACCTCCACCCTCTACACACAGGTGACAGTGGATACCCACTCCATCCCTGGTTGCTCACACCCTACCAGCAGCCCGTGACCCCATTGCAGCAATGCTACAATGAGGCACACGCCACCACGTGTAATGTCATTGAGCGGGTGTTCGGGATGCTGAAGGCATGTTTCCATTTCCTGGATACCTCCGGCGGTGCCCTACAGTACAGCCCCTCAAAGACCTGTGGGCTATTCCTGGCCTGTTGCATCCTGCACAACATGGCCAACAAACATGGGATAGCCGTACAGGTCGAAGAGGGGGACAGCGATGGGGACGATGAGGACACCAGTGATGATGGTGATGGGCAGCCCCCTCTTGGGCGACGGGACCCCCGACTGATCCAGCTGGCACAGCTGCACCGGACACCATCACAGAGGAGCACTTCAGCCAACCCAGGTAAGTTATGGGGCCATGTACAGCCAACAGTGGCTAAGGCACAACCCACAAACATGCATGGACACACACCAGGGGTGCATGCCATCAAGGGAAGTGGCAGGGCATGGAATCACACACACAACCAGGGATGGGTGAGGACTAACATGCCACGCGGACATACACACACACACGCACACACACACAATGCACCAAACTTGCACAAAGGGCAGGAGGCACACCGACCCAGAATGCCACCCCTAGCCACACACATGTCCACAGGCCACCACGCCCCCTGCCTGTCCATGTACGTGTGTCTAATGCTGAGCACCATTGCACATTGGTGTACAGTGCAATGCAGGCATCATCATGCACACGCAACCGCGGACAGCAGCCGGGAGGGTGTGCAGGTGGACTGTGTCCACATGCAGGACCGGTACTCCACCCGCACTCGCCCACTGAAACACACAATGCACACAGGGCAGCACCAGACAGTAGCCGCGCTGGGAGACAGGTCAGTCACGTGACACAGTGCCCGGCCACCATGGATGCATGGGCGGCCCGCCGAGACCCGCCAGCACTGACAGGCTGACCACTGGCCTCATGGGGTGGCACCAATGGTCCCCCAGGGGTTCCACTGTGTGAACGTGACCATGCTCGCACAGGGGTCTGCAGCACACTGAACATGCCTGCACCAGGCGTGCTCGGGATGCCCACAGCTGAACCCGGTGTCGACAGGGAGGGAGTCACACAACGCTAGGAATGGGGGTGGACAGTGCACTGCATGGTGTCCGAGACACATGGGCACATGACTGTGTGCCCATTGTGGCCATGACAGCAGTGAATGCCTGTGCATGCCTGTCAATGGCAGCGGTCACATCCTCCCGCAACCGGTGCATCCCTGCCAGGATCAGAGCGGTGTCCTCCCTGCGACGTTCCTCTGCCCGCTCCAGAGCCACACGCAGTGCATCCACTGATGTCACAAGCCACATCTGCTGCTGGACTGATGCTTGTAGTAGGCAGGTGTGCTCGTCCAAGAGGTCATCTGCCTCCTCGGCATCCTGCCCCTCAGGGTGTGCGTGGCCATGATGCTCAGCACCCCTTGAGGGTGGGCGCTGCGCACCAGGACAAGGTCTGGGCATGTCCACAGGTGGTGCACAGATGCCGCCACTGAACCCTGTACCCCCAAGCCCATTGGCCGACTGCTGATGCTGCCTCTACGGCTGCCGCTCCCCAGGGCTCAGTGGTGCTGCCGCAGTGGCCGCAACAGTCCCACTGTCCTGAACGAACACCAGTGCTGCCCCACTGGTGCTGACAGGCACAGGCTGGGACTGTGATGACACACAGGCCTCCATGGCAGCACCACCCACAGCCATGGCCACGATGTGTCCTGCTGTGTGGCCATCCCGTGGCACACACGTGTCACTGCCCATGACGTTAGCGACCTCATCGGTGACAGACTCGGCACTGGCCCCAGGCACAGCATGCTGACATCCGTGGACTTCGGCACACTGGGACACAAGCAGGGCTTCCTCCACACCTGTTACAACAACATCAGTGTGGACAGCCAGTCGGACCCACTGTCGCACTGAGCCATGTATACCTGTGGAGGTGGATGGGCCCTCCTCCATCTCCAGCTGACTGTCCTCAGTGGACAGGCCCACCACCGCTGACCCATGTAGACATTCAGGATCTGTAAGGGAAAACAAAGTCGCGTTACTGAATGTGACCTACCCTGCCCCCCCCATTGACAGACCATGACTTACCATGCAGTAATGGGCCACCACCAGTCTGGAAGCCACCACCCGGAACACCCTCAATGGCACTACGCTGCATGCTTCCAGCAATCCTCTCCTCCTGTGGGGTGAGGTGTACCACCTCCAGCTGTCCCCCACCTGTTGCAGCACGTGCTGCCCTGATGGCAGCCACCTTCTCCTTTATCCTCCTCCTGTCCGTGCCCATCTTTTTCTTGCACTCCTGCATGGAGCACTGGTTGCTGCCATGCAGGTTCACAGCACGTGCCACCTCCTCTCATGCAGCAGCACGAGCTTGAGGTGTTCCCTGCCGTCCGCTGAGAAGCGGCTCCTGATCCACATAGGCCTCAAACAGGGCTTCGGTCTCGTCCTTGGTAAAGTTAGGCCTCCTTCTCCTCCCACCACTGTGTTCCTCCTCTCCCACAACTTACTCGGTCATTATTTAGCCTGTAAGAATGGCAGTTGTTACCTGTGACTGTGCAGTCCCATGCATGTCCCTAAATCCACAGTCCACACTTTCAAACAGCATGCAACTCACCAATAGACTGCAGTAACTGACTGCAGCAAAATGTCGCACTTTTATAGCGCAACCCATGCAAATGAGGTGAGGCGCAACTTTAAGTGGATGCAAATTGCAGTGCTGCACCATTGAATGGCTGATCAGATGATTTGCATATGACGGCTGAATATCGCGCCTTTGTGCAATTATGTTGAATGTGCTGAGCCAATGGTGCAGTTCTGTGACATGCGTAGCACACACCTCACTGCACATGCCCAGGTTGCTGACGCAGGCGTCTGCTGTGCTGCTGACGTGCTGTGCATGGTAGGCAATGCAGGGCATGGCCACCATTGTGTCAGTGGTGCTATAGCGATGGTCACCTACATGGCGCTGTGGCACTGGGCCATCATAGGCGCACTGGGGCAACTGTGCAGTAGGCCGCTACTGGCGGTAGCACACAGGCAGCCAATCGCGCTACACGCATTGGGTTCCAATGGCGCTGTGCGTCTCCGTGCGCCAGAGACCCTTGACCCTGTGCCCGACCTTTTCTCCCTAGGCGCCATGCATCAGGCATTGGTGCACCTCTATAGTACTGTTCGGTGACAGCGCGATAGGGAATGGCAGCACTGTACCACGCAGCATCTGCACGTGGGGAGCCACGCTGCAGAGTGCCATATTTGCAAATTGAGCAGAGAGCATGGCACGCAGGAGGGCTGCTCAGTGGTCGCCAATAGAGCTGGCCAACCTAGTGGGCATTGTGGAGCCACACCATGGGCCACTGTTCGGGGAGGCACCCCTGGACAGGTCCAGGACCCAGGTGTGGGAGGAGGTGGCCACTGCACTTGAGGAGGTGAAAGGATGGGGGAGAAGCACAGAGCAGTGCCGCCACAGGTATAGGGACCTGCGGCGGAGGGAGCCAGAACTGCTAGCCCACCTGCGGGCATGTGCCAGGAGGGGCACTGTGCCATGGCCAGGTAGGTGTCATGTCAACACACTTTTATCTTCCATATGGGTATCACAGTTGTATGTGTCCAGCACATGGGGAAGGGACCGTCCGGGGTTGGCTGTGGTGGGTTAATCGTGGGTGGTGGGTCTGGCTGGGTGGGAGGCACACACCTGGGGGCAGGGGGGCTTTGCTACGGGATTGTACTGATGTTCCTCTCTCCATGTTTGCACCACAGGCCCGGAGGAATGCCGCCTTGCCTGCGATCTTCGGCGGCAGGAGGAGCAGAGGGAAGCCAGGCGGGGTGAGGGCCCTCATTGCCCACTGGACTGACCCGATGATGGTGAGTGCCATAACTCCATGATTACTATTGCATGCTGTGTAACAGGGTGGGCAGTGGGGCATGGCCACCATCCATCAACACCACTGCCATGCATGCGACTTGTTAAAGTCAGCACTGGCAAGTGGAAATGCATGTCTGGGAGTGCTTCGATGGTGGTCCATGCGTGCGCCGGGTACATGGTTGTGCCACTGCCTTTGCACCACATAGCCATGTCACTAAATGGCCACGGTGGTGCTGTGCATGACTTGGCCAGTGGGTGTGTGCAGCATTCCGCATGGCTGTATGCACCTGGGTGGGCAGATCATGTGGATGTGATCACTGTGGGTGGTCACACACCATCACAGAGGTATGTCCCACGGCCGCATCCCATGCACAGTGGGCGGGCTGTATGGGGCTGTGCATTCACACCTATTGACTGTGCTCCCTTGTCCTAGGTACCCGCCATCTCCGGGAAATCAGGGAGGTGCTTCGGGAGATCCTTCAGGTGGCAAGGGCGTCGCTGGACATCCTCCGCAGGATTGATGACACAGGGGTCCTGCAGAGGCACCGACCGAGATGGAGCCAGAGTGGGGAGCGGCACTCCTGCTAGAGGTCCCTCAGCCCCTGAAATCCACTACCCCCCTGGACCCACCCTCACACCCCTCCTTTCCTGTCCCATTTGTCCACCTCTGTCCCTTACCCACCCCCACCTTGTTTGTGGTCCTCCCCCCCACCTTGTATATATTTTGTAAATAGTCTTGTAAATAGTTAACTTTTATATGTTTTTTCAAAACAGTTATTTTGATATGAATACTGTGGTGGTCTCTGATTTGCAGCGGGCTATAGGTGCTCAGCTGCAGTGGTGTGCATGGCATCGGGGTGGTGCGGTCATGGGTGTGTGTGTGTGTGTGTGTCCATGTGGAGCTGACTATGGTGTGGGGGTAGCTATCAGTCAGTGTCTGTGGTGTGTGTGTTGTTCCCTGTGCACTGGATGACCATGTGCAGTGGTCCATGGTGCGTGCTCTGTGTCCATGGCACCCCCTATCAGCCCGTCCATTGCCTGTGCAGCTGGCACACATGCATGTCTTTGACCTGCACGGTCCGCTGGCATGTCAGTGGTGGCAGTCCCTGCAGGGCAGCCACTGTATCCGTCACACTGCTGGGTTGCCTCCTGTCACTGGTGTGGTGCATGTCTGCCTTGGGTGACACTGTGGCCTCCACAGTTGTTGTCCCACCTCCATGCTGTGCCTTGTGTGTGTTGCATGGGATGTGTACCACTGTCTGTGACTTGTGCTCCAGGAAATGCTGGTGGCGTATGGGTCCACAGTGCCTGCGCAGGGTGGCTGGCACTCCAGTGCCATGGAGGACTGTGGGTTGTGTGTACACAGTTTACATAGGCCCACGCTGGGGGCTTGGTTGCCCTGCCACTGCGTCCCCGTGTTGTTGTGCCCTTGGGTATGGGTGGGTGTCTGTACATGCACTGTGTGGCATCCGGTGTGGTGCATGCTTCCATACACCACTGTGGGTGTCTGTGCTGGCTGTTGTGGCCAGTGCTGGGTCAGGGTGTGTCATTGGGATACTGTGCAGGGTGCTGTACCACTGGTGGTGGTGTCCGGGGCAAGCCCTGTCCTGTGTGGGGTACCTCATGTGCCGATGCATGGTAGGTCTCTCAGCAGTACCTCAGGGGGACTGTGCATGGTGGCACTGTGTATGCTGTTGTTGCATTGCTGTGTGCTGCCACCCACTAATGGATGCTCATGGTGGGGCTGCCTTGCATGGTTCTGTGGTGCACAGGGTTGCAGTGTCACAGTGGGGGTGGTGGCATCCATGGGGTTTCCTGCAGTGGTGGTTGCTGCTCCTGGGGAGGGTGTCTGGGGGTCACGGTGCAGGGTGTGGTCTGCATTGGGGGGATGGTGTGGCATGGGGTGGTCAGTCCTCCTTGTGTGCCAGTCACGGCTTGCCGGGGGGTGTGATGGGGCTACATGGCCCAGCTGTGGGTTGTTTGCTTGTCTCCATTTGCCGGTGGTTATTCCAGCCCTTCCCAAGTTGTGCAGTGCATGGGGTGTGGGAAGACGATGTCTGTTCTGCTGTGTGTTCCTGTGCCTATCTGTGGCATGGGTGGTGGGCCCCTTCCTCCCTGGATGTGCAGTTGCATTGCTCTGCTGCTGGGGGGCTCCCTGGTTGCACTATGGTGCCTCTGGACTGCTCAGCTGCACATCCCTTGTTGCGCTATGGCGCATCAGATCTGCTCAGCTTCCCCTCCCTAGTTGCGCTATGGCGCAGGTGGTGTGATATTCAGTCGTCAGCTGTAGGCGCAGTTTGGCCTGCTCCGTTTTTGAATATCGCACCTCTTGTGCATGGGCACAATGGACTTGCGCTTGCTCCTGCTATTGCGCACTTTTTGGGCGCAGTTTGAAAATCTGGGCCCATGTGTTACATGTAAGGCCTTAATTAAGGATCCTGTCTGTCTGAGTTAATTACAACCATAGTTGCTAGAACATATCCATTTTATGACGTTGGAAGAAAAATCCAGGCTATTATATAGAAGTGCAAAAATCATAAAGATGCTGTCATGTCCTGGAAGGAGGAAGCTTATTATGAGATCAAAAGAAGTGTCATTTGAAGGACATGAATTATGCTGGAGTTGCAGAATGTAATACTTTTGTATAAGATATATATTTCTTTTATATATTATCTGACAGAGGAGGAGCTACTGTAGCTGACCTCACACAAAATTGGGTTGTCCCATACAGTTGTTTAAGGAATACTCTGTTTTACTTAGACACACTTTTACCTAGACTCTGACTGAGGAAAGATCTTTGGAGCACTTGTAAACAAATATTTAGAAAGATTTCAAATCTAAGTACTGTAAGTAGGAATTTGCACTGTTTAAACCTTGTTTCTTTTAAAAGATTTGTATGTCTGGTGGTATAAGAGTTCTGTATTTTGCGTTTTTACATATTTTTAACTACTTTAGTAAAATTCTTTTTAGAACTTACTTGGTCTGTCTTTGACTTCTTTTTAGTTGTAAGAAAAGTATATGGTTATTGCAGATACTAAACATAAGCTTGAATGGTGGCACCAAACTGGAAAGAGAAGGGTTTTAAATCTGAGGTCTTTATGAAAGTTTTTAAGGGTTCATCTCTGTATACCTGGTTAGGTGCCCGTAGGCAAATATATCTGGCCCCTTCGAAGACAGAAATATCTGAGCCTGTGCATTGGGTACGCTAGCAAGAGGTTCACAGTTTGCATCCCTCCAGAACTTGAGACCAAAGGTTGATCCGAACTCACAAAACAGACAAGAAGGTTACCTTGTCTGTTACACTGTTCACAAGACTGCGCTCAGAGGTTGGCACTTTGGGAGTAGAGGGCCTGGCCTGCTGAGTGGGTTTGTGACAATCACTATTCATTTGTAAATTATATTTTTTGAAAAGTTTTCATACTATCAGTTTAATTGCACTGTATAAATACCATTCAACAGCAGAGGGTGACTATCTTTTGACAAAACACATGCCTGTTCAAAATATTAAGGTGTTTTTGGGTCTCAGTACACTTGTACCTCGCTCTGTCTGTTTTCCACTATGTCTGCACCTTGCTAAGCAGCACCGAATAAAATTTGAATTACACAAGGCACAGAGTGGGGCAACTCGGTAATCTGGCTTTTCAACAGACCTCAAAATGCTAGATCAAGTTAAAACATATTTTATTACATTACGCTCATGCAGGTGCTGCTGGTCTCTTGTCCTTTTAAACTTTTGTAATAAAATATGTTTTAACTTGATCTAGCATTCTGAGATCTGTTGAAAAGCCAGATTATTGAGTTGCCCTACTCTGTGCCTTTTGTTTTTGTATGACTTCATGGTGGCATTGGTGAGTGTTTTCATGTGGCTGCCTCCTGCTGCTTTTTTTTTTTTATTTTAATAACCCCAATGTTTATGGTAAGCGTAGGACTTCTTTGCTGTAGTGTGGTCATTTTACAGTGACCAATTTGTTGTTTTCAGCAGACTTTAGTATTTACTGAGTGCACCGACTGCCTCTGAGTGCTCCCTGTTTGCTTCTGAACCTTGCTTGGCTGGCCACACCAAGCAAGGTGTTTGCCCTCTTATATAAAGAAGATCTCTAGGGAAGGGTAGCTAGTCACTTAGGCCTTGTCCCAAGTGTGCTCCAGCAACTCACGTACAGCAGGGGTTTTTCCTTTTTTCTGCAGTCCTAGGCCCTGAGGATGTAAGTGCATTTGGGAATCAGTGCACACACTAAACACACTAAACACAGCAGTGCAGATTCCAGCTGCTGTCTCCCCTCTTTTTTCCCCTGCTCCACCTACAGCTCCCTTTGGCCCTCACTGATCCCCAAATCCCATCACCCACCCTCTCTGGGACTTATCTTTTGGGTGCCACCAAGTTCTATACAGATTGTGACTTGTGGCTGGGTCTTCAAGGGATCCCCAAACCCCCCTCTGGTGCCACGTTGAGTCTGGTGGTCCCTTTTGCCCAGTAGGAGGTGTGATGTCTGCCAGGATCTGCAGGGTGCCACTTTTTCCAGTGTTCTTGGAACCCCAACCCTCAGACATTCTGAGGAGCTGATGGCATGATGTGCATGTCAGAGGGCGTGCTGACATCTTCCATCTGGGAGTGTCTCCCACCCAGAACTGCTGCTCCAGCTTGCGTCACCACCTATGATAACCTAGGTGGTAATCTTGAATTGAAGCAGCCAACCCTCTGTCCCCGAGGGGGACATCTTCCACTGGGATGCTTGATCCTCCTCCCTTGATCCCCAAGCAACCCGAGTTCATCACTGAACCTGAGTCGCCGGCATGGTGGCAGGTGAGGTGTGGGTACCTCTGCCCTCCGCGCTACAGAGCCGGCTGCCAGCTCCCCTCCTTTCTGCAATACCTCTGATACACTACCATTTGTGATGATTAATGCAGTGGAGGCAGAGATCCTCCCTCCCCAGAAGAGGAGAGCATCCACTGGGATGTTCAGTCCTCTTCTCTCAGCAGGCCCCTGGCAATCTGGCCTCTGTCCTGAATGTGGGCGGGCAGACGAATAGTCATAGTACTGTGCTGACAGCGTGGTGAGCCAATAACATTTAGATTGGTAACTTTAATGTGGTGGGCTGCTAGTTTTTCAATTTGATTAAGAAAAAGGAAGCAGATAAAAAGCAATCCATTACTATAGTGAATTCTTCAGCAGGTGGGCAATCATACATGTGTACTCTTTTTTTTAACCAGAGAATATTTGAGGCCCGTGGAGAGTGGGACAGTGTCATTTTATGTTACTAGGAAAGATCTGAAGCTCTAGGTTTCAGATTTTTCAAAGCAGGCACATTGACTGCATCAGTCCTTATGGCCATGTTGTGCAGTGTCACAGGTGAGCCATGTCCAAATGCTACAACTGCAACCAGTTTTCTAATATTGGATGAAGTTATGGCACTGTTTTATGTCAGCTTGACTGCAAGCTGTTTCTAGAGGTATAGGGTCAATACCACACATGTAAGACTGCACGGTATTAACCGCGCTGTATAATGGGCACGAGGGTTTCCAGCGACAGGGGTAGAACAGCAGTAGGGGAGTATTGCTACCCCTGTTGCTGCATACTGAAAGGGAGAGTGTACTATCTGGTGTGTGCTAGGTGCCTGGTCAAGCCACTCCCATGGAGGAGTGGCTGGGGCACCAGCACACAGCACAGTCAGAAGACCTGGGACCCTGGTTCAGTCCCCCCCCAGGTCTCTCCTGCTACAACTTTTTACAGTTATTTAAAAATATATATTAAATTTCTCCTCCTGAGTTTCTCCCCATCCCTGAGGTCCCCCCCCCCCAGGTTAGCTATTTAAGTTCTGGGGGGTGCAGAGGCGATGTCCCTCACAAGGAAACATAAAGACCCATTGTTTTCAATGGGCGTGGTGTGCGAAACAGGTCAGTGTTTTGCCCTACTCAGTTTTTGTTCGGCACTCTTTTGCTGCAGCATTTTAGCTGCGCTGTTTTGCCATGCGGCGGAATGACCCCATGCCATTTCTAGAAGAACACTAGAGGCCCCATCATTGTTGTACACTAGACCATGGTGATGTGATCTAGTGGGCATCTAACTGCTGCAAGGGACAGAAAATCCTGTTTTTTTCCCACAAATCCATTGCTGCATATCTTTGACAAACCCAGGACTTGCAGCAAAAGAAAGAGCTTTGACAATCCTGCCCTAGATCTCTAGATGAGGTTTAGTTCTAACAGGTGTGATTCTGGGGGCTTTACCTTTATATTTTTTATTGTATCCAGTTGAAGAGTCAGGTCCTATAGTTGCTGCAGAGGATACCGCCCCAAAAGCTTCTTCAGGTCTGCTGAGAAAAAATTGAAAAACACAAACTTCCAGCACCACCACTGCACAGAGAATCAGTTCACACAGTGAAATTCAATTCAAATGTTAAGAAATCTATTACTAGCAGTGTGCAGCACACCTCTCACAGGAGAACAGGGAACACCAACACTTCCTATCGGTTTCGCTGTTAAAGCATCATCAGGGAGTGGTAACCACATGTAAGCGTATTCAATTTATAGTGGGTGCTTAAAGGGGTACACACCAAACAAATAGCAGCTTATCATGAATACACACAAAATGTATTTGACATTAATTAGAGGTGAAAATCAAATGTTTTCAACTAAATTCATATCCGCCATTAAAAAGTGAAAGTAAAAAAATTTGAAAATACATAAGCACAATCACATGAATAAGCAAGTGCACTCCCATTTTAGAAGGCTAAAAGGTTCAAACACCCAAGTATAAAAATGGATTACTAAGAGTCAGATCATTGCACAGGCATTAACAGGATATTGTATACTTGACTACAATGGGCAAAAAAGGTTGGGACATATATTCAGAAAATAATAGTCAGAAACTCCGCTCATCCATACATAAATACTACATCATAATAAATATAATATAAATTAAGATGCAAACTTGAATAAGTTATATCAAGCCATATGAAAGACCATACTAGATAGGGGGTTGTAGAGAGCATATTTCATTTCTTTATTTCTTTATTTCTTTATTTATTCAAGAGCTTTACCAGGGAGGCACACTGAGCAGAGTACTGCTCGATTCCAGGCGCTCCCTAGGTGGAGAGGGATATTGGATACAACTGACAAAAAGTATTCAGAACAGTAGAAGACAATTTTTCATAGCAGTGGAAGCTAGGCAAATACTAACAGACATTTAGCATTTTACATTTTGCATTTACATTTTGCATTTTACATGGAAAGACATTTGCAGAGTATTAGTGATCAAATTTACATAACTTAACAGAGCAGGATAGTTTATACAATTGATATATATAAGTGCAGTGATGTTACAATTTATTTATTTAAAAGTTTTACCAGGAAGGCATACCGAGCAGAGTACTGCTTGATTTCAGATGCGTCCTGGGGTGAGGGTAAGGGAGAAGTACAATATGATACAAGATACAGTACATACAAGTACAATATTTACAGGGGACTGTACAACTAGAAAACAGAACACATACAAAATGCAGCACAAGATTACAGGATACAGTGTGAAATACAGTGCAGCAGTAAAGGCAATTAGTCAATTAGGCTACACACATACTACTGAGCACAATCGGATCATCACTTAGTATAGTCATGTAGGAGGAAATGGCCCTGGGCAGACTTGTATTTAGATGCATGTGCAGGTGGGAGGGAAATGAGCTTTGAGGAGGGAGCTGAGGTGCTGGGTGCGGGAGGCATGCCTGACATCCACAGGGAGGGAGTCCCACAGTTTGGGCATGTGATATTTGAAGGCTGCATGGCCAGCAGCAGTGGACATGTGCAGTACCGATAGAAGCCGTGCATCATTATTCCTCAATGAGTATGCTGGAAGGATAGGGGCGGATAATTCAGAGGTGAAGTAAGTGGGCAGGGACTGGGTCTAGAACTTGGCCGTATACCGGGCACAGTGGGACAGTCTTTGGCCTTGGAGGGAGGGGAGGCCCAGGGTATGGTAAAGGGTGCAATGGTGAGAGGTGGGGGGACAGTCAAGGGTGAAATGACAGAATGAGTGGAAAAGTGGGTCCAGTCTGGCAAAAGTGGACTTGGGTGCGGCACTGTCGACTACATCCCTGTAGTCAAAGATAGGGAGGATCATTTTCTGAACAATGGCATGGTGAGTCGGCAACAGGATGCAACCACGATTATGGTATAGGGCACCCAATCTGGGGTGGAGCTTATTGTGGATGGCATCAATATGTACAGAAAAGTAGAGGTGCTGGTCGAGACAGACCCCGAGATATCTAAAGGAGGTACAGGCCTCCAGAGAAGTCCCATCCAGGGTGTGGAAAGTAGTTGGTGGGGGGGAGCCACGAGAGTCTTGTCTGGTGCCAAAGGTCATGGAGACTGTTTTCTTGGCATTGAGGGAAAGCTAATTTGTGCGAAACCAGAGTTGAACATTTCTGAAGTCCTGCTGGAGTCTGGTCACCACATCAGTGGTTGTGGGGCCAGAAGTATATAGCACGGTGTCGTCCACTTACATGTGAATAGATGTGTGAAGGCAAGCAGAGGGCAGGTCATTGAGGAAGATAGAAAACAAGACCGGTCCGAGGACAGGGCTCTGGGGCACACCAGTAGTGACAGGAAGGGAGGCAGAGGTAATGTTGCCAATTTGGACCAATGCAGGATGAGTAGGACATTTCAGTTCTTCATTAGGATTTTTTTAGAATAACTAATAGTTCAATGCCATCATTTAATCCTGAGAGTTTAGGACTCCCCATAGTAAAAATCCAAAATGCCTCTTGTTTGTTTAATCTACTATCAAGG